>JAWNPB010000347.1:107500-1585833 GCA_035045355.1 Drosophila lacicola | reverse complement strand
TTAATTAAACAATTCAAATGATGTACAACTATGCACAAGACAGACAGATCAAGTCAGGTGTACATCATCTAAAGAAAAACCTCTCTCTTTAGGTTCGACTTATCAATTTACACATTCAATAGCCAGGTTTAATTCTTGCTTTTCCTTATTTTTTTAATTTTAACTAAACAATTAAATATTTAATTTACAATTGTCTTTTTACCGTAAAGTATTACACATTTTTATATGCATACAAAATATGCTTAAATAAATAATCTGGTTTGGGGTATATGTAAATATAACTATAGATATTAGCTTGCAAGCATTTCCTTGCACGGGAGGCCTTTATTCTGTATCATCATCATCATCATTATCATCATCTTCATCTTTATCATCATCATCATCAACATTTTACCATGTTGAGCTCTTTCGTATGGTTTTCCTGAGATATGCCCAGTTTGATCAAATTTACGGTGCTTAGTCATCCTGGCGTGCACGCAAACAAATTTAAATTAAAATTAAACAATTTTTTTGATTGACTTCTACAAGCTTTGGCTCAATTACCAGGCGCACAGACACGTCTGCAAGTATGTATATACAGAATGGATCCGAGGACATTTGCATCCGTCTGCAATGTGACAGGTGTGACATATGTATAAGTAAGACAGGAATGCCATGGATATGCAGAAGATTGGGGATATATATAAACTATATCGATTCGTCCCAATTACACGCAACTTGTAGTAGTATATAATTTATAGAGTCTGCTCAGCGTTGCCTTAAAATAAAGATCAGCTCAACAATCGGTAAAAGTCGAATAATGCCCGAAATAAATATACGTTTTCCCAATCTGATTTGTCGTATATCAATAAATAGTCATTGCAAATATTGTTTCTATAATCAATTATGATCAAAGCTCGTGTTGCAACCCCTATTGAACTTATTTCGCTTATCAAAATATTGTGCCAGGTAAGCCATTAGCCTAATGAACCCTCGAGATGCGTATCAATGGGAGCGGGCAGTCCTGACCTTGACCAAACAATCAGTTAATACACCTGTGTGTACCTGTGTGTGTGTGTGTGTGTGTGTGTGTGTGTGTGTGCTTATAAATAGTGCCAGGCAATGCTGCCTGCGCAACATTCCGTTAATTTGCGCGCTTAGTCATGGTGAGCGGCAGCCAGGTGAGCGTCTCCTCGCTCTCCGCGCGCATCTTGAGCTTGGCCTTCCGCTATGCCCAGACGCTGGGATTCGTCTGCTTTGGCATTGAGGGCAATCGAACGGATGGCTGCCTGATGGTTGCCCGGAATCGCTACTGGTACAAGTGGTTCTGTCTGCTGTCGCGTCTCCTCATCTGTGGCATTTATGTTCGCATTAGCCTCGAGTTCATCCACAGCTTGGACAATCCGCATTTGGTGATACTCTCGTGGATTCGGCTGATCGGCAGCCTGATCTGCGCCTGCGTCATTCTGCTGATGCAGTTCTGGTTTGGCCAACAGGTGATCTGTGTGGTCAACAGCTATCTGAGGCTGTTCCGGAAGGTCAACGCTCTGCCCGGCTGCCAGGATCAGGGCTTCGGCGGCAAGCGCGAGCTCAGTCTGCTGATCTTCAAGCTGATGTGCCTGCTGAACGAGCTGCTCTGCGAACTTCCCACGTCCTTAACCGATCTGAATGGGCGACTCTTCCTAACCCTGCTCGTCGATACGTACATCAGCGTGAATGCCACCATGATCGGGCACATGTGCTTCGTGGGCTACCTCAGCGTGGGCGCCCTCTACGCCCGCGTCAATCGTTATGTGCGCCAGGAGCTGCGCCGCCAGCTGCGCGGCCTGGAGCAGCACAACGGCCAA
This sequence comes from Drosophila lacicola, assembly GCA_035045355.1. Lineage (NCBI taxonomy): Eukaryota > Metazoa > Arthropoda > Insecta > Diptera > Drosophilidae > Drosophila > Drosophila lacicola. Next base: position 1,584,007 of record JAWNPB010000347.1, on the reverse strand, counting down.
CAGCCCAGTCGGCGGCAGCTGAAGGCCGCCGGCTACCGGCTGGACGAGTGTCTGGGCATCTACGATGAGATTCAGAGGGTGGGCATCGCCTTTCATCGGCTCATGGAGCTGCCGCTGTGCCTCATTCTGCTCTTCGCCTTCCTGAGCATGACCCTCGTCTCCTATTTCATCATGTTGAACCGATTCCGTGATGTCACCCTCTGGCTCCTTGTCGTCCGGCTCTTCATCGACGTGGTCCTCCTAACGTTGGCCATTCATGGAGCCTGCAGCAGCTCGCGTGTGATTCGCAGGCTCAGCCTGGAGAATTGCTACGTGAGTGAACGCAACGATTGGGACATGAAGGTAAGTTCCAAAAAAAAAAGAAAAAGTCTCCTCCCTCCACACTTAAAAACTTATTATATAATTATATATATGACTGAGCCGTAAGAGCTTGAAGGCTGTGATTCGTACTCAAGCTTGATTTTGGGTCAATGAGTAATAAATATTATTCATTTCATTATTATTACTCATTGTTTTTGGGTTAAAAGTAAGTAAGGCAGGGTTTCGGCTAGTTAGACCCACAAGGGAAAAACTGTGACCCAAATGAAAAAAACATCAAGAAATTGTGCGTGCCTGAGCGTCGGACCAACAAGCGAGAAGTCGCTGGCTCAACTCCAAGCAGTTGATTATTTTTTTTGGCTATTTGCTTATTTGATTTGAAATTATTAAAAAATGGCAAACAGCCTAAAAAAAAAAATAATAAGAAAAAAAAAAGAATGGAGTTAACAATTTTAATTTTAATTAATGTAAATTATTATTGTTTTAGTTCAAATCATTTTGGTTGTTTTATTTATTATTTAATTTGATATTATTAATAAACTAAACAATAGAAAAAGAAACGGAGTTGCCAATTTAAATTTTAACTAAGTTAAATTATTGTTATTTAAATTTAAATTAAACTAAGAAACAATAAACAAAAGAAAATGGGAACGAAGTAACCAATTTAAGTTTAAATTAATTTCAATTATTATTATTTTAATTTAAGTTATTTTCTTGTTTTGGTTGTTTTATTAATAACAATTCTTTTATATTTTGCACTTGGTTAAGGGTTTGGGATTCGAACCCGCGAGATGAATAGGTTTGAATTTGAATTTGAGGGTATTTTATTTAAATTAAAATATAAGTTTTAAATTTTGAGTGATTTGAGATTGGGCTGAGACAATTTCCTTAAAAGAAAATAAATATAAGGAACAAGTCTTAATTTTTTTTGGTATTTTTAAATATGATAACCAATAAAAAACCTGGTACTCACCTGTAAAATTGGATCAGCAGCTAGTAGAACACCTTTGATTAAAGATAATTTATCTAAAAATTCTGTGAAATATTCTACTTCATTCATTGCAGCTGGAGATGTTCTTGAGTCGCTTGAATTTTTACGAGTTTCGAGTACGTCCATTCGGACTATTTGAGATATCCAACGAGCTGATATTGGTCTTTCTTTCCGGCCTGGTCACCTATCTCACCTATATATTGCAGTATGGCATGCAAACGAATCAGATTTAAAAATTGATGTCAAAAACTTTGAACTGGACACCAAGAGTTGTCGTGGAGCACTGAGATGGCTTGACCAGACCCAGGGATTACTTCGAGGACCTTACGTTTAGAACTTATCTACATCCATTTCTTTCTGGCTGCCAAGCACATTACCATCGTGCTAATGGGCTAATGTCATTAGCGTATCATTATAGAAATAATATATATGTATAAATTGCTTTTTTTGATTTTAATCGAGCTACTTGACAAATAAACTTGCAAGTGTGATAAAAATAATGGCTTATATTTCTTTGTCTAAAATCTTGGGTAATATCCCAGTTCTCATTAGTTCCAATTAGCTTATTGGTCCCCAATTGATATTAATCAGAATGGGGCTAATACTTATAAGTATTGCCAGCCCGTTTGGCTGCACATTGCTGGCCTGGTCATGATTGGGAGTCGTCGCCGTCTGAGCGCCTCTTGGATGTCCGCGAGAATCTTGCGCATCGGTTTGAGGTACGCCACATTTATGGGCATCATCTGTTTTGGCGTGCAGTGGAATCGCCGCGAAGGGCGTCTGGTGGCCAAGGATTGGCTGTGGTACAAATGGTTCTGCCTGCTGACGCGCCTACTCATGTGTGGCCTCTATTTCGTGCTGTACAATGGCTTCATCTTTGTGCTGAAATTCTCGCATTTGAAGCTGATCTTCGTCTTTCGCACGCTCATCTGCATGGTCTGCGCTGCGGTCACCCTGCTGCTGCAGTTCTGGCACGGACAGCGAGTGCTTCGTGTGGTCAACAGCTTTCTGAGGCTCTATCAGCGCGTCGAGGCGCTGCCCGGCTGCCAGGATGTGGGCTACGGCGGCAGGTGGACGCTGTGCCTGCTGCTCTGCAAGGTGATCTGTCTGCTGCACGAGCTCTGCTACATGATACCACAAATGCTCGAGGAACTCGATGCCTATTTCGTGCTGACCACAATTTGTGATCTATACAATACGGTGAATGCGGCCATGATGCTGCACATCTGCTTCGTGGGCTACCTCAGTCTGGGCATCATCTACGATCGTCTCAATAGCTTTGTGCGGCACGAGCTGCGCCAACAGCTCGGCGAACTCGGCGTCGCCGTCGCCGTCAGCCGGCGGCAGCTGGAGGCGGCTGGGCATCGGCTGGACGAGTGCCTGGCCATCTACGATGAGCTGCATGAGGTGGGCCGCGCTTTCCACCAGCTCATCGAGCTCCCGCTCTGCATTATACTCTTGTTTGGCTTTGTCAGCATGGCGCTGGCTGCCTTTCTCATCATTATGGACCTATTCGATGGCATTAGCCTGTGGTTCATGGAGCTCAAGATGTTGCTCGACACTTTGCTGCTGACCCTTGTCGTGCACGGCGCAAGCAGCAGCTCCCGAGTGATTCGCCGGCTCAGCCTGGAGAACTATTACGTCAGCGAGCACAAGGATTGGCACATGAAGGTGAGATAACTTTCGACGGATTTGGCGTCTATTTACCTGTTCTTCAACTGTTCCCTCTCGCGCAGCTGGAAATGTTCTTGAACCGTTTGAACTACAATGAATTTCGCGTGCGTCCTTTGGGCCTGTTTGAGGTGTCCAACGAGCTGATCTTGGTCTTTCTGTCCGGCCTGGTCACCTATCTCACCTATATATTGCAGTACAGCGTGCAGTGGGAAAATCTTTAGGCGCTCGTCACGCCCCGCCGATTGATGTTAGGGTAAGGTGCACACCTGTCCTGCGGTCGCATATAAAAATCCGCTGTCAGGACAACAGCTCAAAATTTGCGCTTAACGTTTTTCTGTTTCACTTTTCCCATGAAAGTTTGGCGCATAAATTAGTATTGCGGCATTCGGTATGCTCTTTTTTTGCCTTGGAGCAGAAAATTTATGCAGCTACCGCACCGGCCGGCTGGACAGTTCACGCTAAAACGCGCATAAAAACAAGGCCGAGGCCGTCGCTCTAATTAGCATAGGTAGCCCAGGTAAACGCAAAGGTAAAGGTAAAGGTAAGGGCACAGATATAGCTGCACTTGTTCGCTGCACTTGTTCCAGCTCTCGAAAAGGGCTGCGTCAGCGTTGGCGATAATCAAAAAGCGAACCAGAATAAAAAATACCGATTACTTTGCGGAGCCGAAGTTTGAATGCCCTTGCAGACCTTGCTGCACCTACATCAAATAGGTTTATCTAACCGGAAATGCTTTTTGCACATGTAAATTTATGTAATTGAATAATATTAAATGAAATTATTTTATGCTATATATATAAAATATATTGTGATCAAGTCTGGAGAATATATTATCTATTTATTGTTCGATATTTGTAATTATAAAAAAAAACACGGAAATTTTAAGACTTAAATTATGGCATAAAATTCATAATTATATATCCCATTAATATTATATAGTGATGCAATCAGAATAAATTTCCCGGCCTTGTCTGTTCCAAATTTGTATTAAATATTAAAATATTAAATTCATATATAGATATCCTATTATACCTTTTTGCCTTATTCAATCGCTAGGTAGAGATACGAAGGTACAGATCGATTCAAGCGCAAAATAAAACATGCCTAAAGCATATTATAATAATAAAAAATAAAGATATCCTTGTCTGTTCCAAGTTTCTTACTTCAAGTCTTAGAAATCAATGCAATCCATGGAAAGTTAAATTATATCGTATTGTCAAATTCAGGTTTAAAGTTATATTTAACATACATATTTGAAAATGAACTCAAAGTTGAAGTCTTAATGCCGATAAAAAAACTTTAGCTCATACAAATTTAAACCACTTTTACATTCAAAAGGGGTGGATTTTGCGAAACGTGTGAAAGTTTCACACAAAGTTTCCCAAAGTTCTTTGAAAATGAGTTAGAAGCCGATTGGATGGTAAAATGCGTTCCAGCTCTTATGGTTATATATACTACCAACTGTGATAAAAATTGAATTATTGAATTAATTGCAATTAAATTACATAATTAGATCGGAAATGTGTCACATGGAGCATGAAATCTGGTAATAAACTCTTGCTGATGTAAGGGTAAAGAAATCAAATTGTTGGCTGGTGACGAACATTATCTCGGCATTGACAGAAGGAGAACTGTGACGATGCCTCCGGCCTGAGACTGAGAGTGGGGAGCCGGGACTCGGAACTGGGATGGGGATGGGGATGGGGATGGGGATTGGGATCAGTATTTGGGGGCCCGTTGCGACTCCAGCTGCGTGCTTTTTGTGTTTATGCGTGCCGTGTAAACGGGGAAGATAATCAGAAAACGTAGCATTGGCATTGCTCAAATTATTGTACTTTTATAAGAAGGCAACAAACAGAACGCAGAGACCGGGTTACAGTCAGTTTTCCCATGATTGTTCTGTTGGCCGCGACTGGGACCCGGTTGCCGGTAATTATGGGTCACTTCTTATGTACTATGTGCTGCTCTCTCTCTCTTTTCTTTCCGCCTGCAATTATCATACACACACACACACACACAAACACGTGTGCAGGTAAGTATATTAAAGTTTGGGCTAAAAGGCGAAAGATACTATAAAAAAATTAATGATGCTTTCAACATTTCACTAGACAAAAGCCCACGGCCTCATGTTGTAGCTCAAGTGCAGGTAACTCCTCACACCTGGTAAATCCAAATGTACAGCTACTTGGCGAAGAACAACAACAGCAACAAGAGCGTCAAGAATATTGCCGATAAAACGAACGGATGATGAAAATATCATCATTAAGAACCGAAAGCCCTAAGTCAATCAAGATTATGTATATACACATCTATATGGAGGAACAGTAGCCGCTAGCCACGAGAAGGTAGACGGTAGCCGGCAGCTGGCAGAAGTGAGAGAAAGATCCAAAATATTGCCCGTTGAGGCTGCAGGCCCCGAGGCGAACACAACATCCGATGATAACTCATTAGCCATTAGCGGCCGAAAGAAACGGAAGGTTCAACACGTTTTGCACATGAACATCTTATTGTTCAAATCAAATTACTTTAATGTAACATTTCCCCAAAAGCCACAGAAGCTATCACACATCCCGGCCCCAATTATGAACACAATAACACGCGAATTGCTACAACATTTAAATTACATATTTAACTAATGTCAATGCAGACAGCATTAATACACATTAGGCAAATATATGCACGTATATAATGAATAGACACATGCTGCATATGTAAATAGATTTGAGTATTCAGTTTGTTCAACTTAATTTCTTAATTAACAACTGTTGTTAATCAATTCAGAATTGAGTTATTTTTAATATGCCATTTATTGCTAAAATATGGTTTTTGTGAAAAATTAATACAAACCCAAATTTAATATTTAGAAGTAACATATTTATTTTAACAAGAAAAATATTAAAATATATATATAAATATATTATAAAAATATAAATGCTAATAATAACAATAATAATAATAATAAAAATAATAATAATAAGAATATTAATATAAATAAAAATAATGATAATGATAATGATAATAATAATTATAACAAAAATAATAATAATAAGAATGATAATCATAATAATAATAAAAATAATACTAATAATGATAATGATAATGATAATGATAATAATAAAAATAAAAATAATAATAATAATAATAATAATAATAATAATAATAATAATAATAATAATAATAATAATAATAATCATAATAATAATAATAATAATAATAATAATAATAATAATAATAATAATAATAATAATAATAATAATAATAATAATAATAATAATAATAATAATAATCATAATAATAATAATTATAATAATAATAATATAATATGAAAATATAATAAGTTTGTACCCATTAGTCATTGGTTTTGTATACTTTTAAAGACTGAAGAACACAAAAGTTTCGTACAATAGTTGTTTGACAACCAATAATTTCCACATTTGTGGGTGGAATATTAAATCAAACAAGATAATTACTGTACTGTGAATTGATCACTTATCAGACAGTTCGTCAGTCAATCAATCAGTCAGTCATCACAGTTTTACATCATAAAGTAACCTATTGTAACTGCCAAGAGACTCAAAACTTCACAGCAGACAGCTTCTAAAATTTCAGAAGAATATTGTTTTTTTTTAATTTCACGCTCAACGTATATGAAAAATAAAAACTTTGAACCTGGAGCAAACCTACTTAACAAAACAAATATTTAAATAAATACATAATAGCTTAACGCAAGCTGATTAAGGAGATTATATAACTTGAGGGTATATTTATTTGAATAGCAGAGATTATATAACATGAGAGTATACATATGTCTATTTAAATATACTAAAGAAAGGTCTGTTAAGGCATTATATTAACTAGAATTATAGACTATAAAACTGAATAGTTGACTGCTAGAGCAAGATATATATTGATTATAGGCGGAATATCTGAAAAATCTTATATAAGAAATCTTCAACCGTTTTTTAAGCATTTTAAGTATAGAGGCTATCAATAAATTTATAATTTCTATTGCCATCTTAGGATTATTTTTAAGCCTCTGCCAGAGACAACTGCATACAAATACATATGCAGACATGTACTGCATATATATATATATGTGTATGTATGTACATGTACGTATAGCTAAATATGTGCTCGATTTGTATTTATGGAACTAGTTAATTAAAAACAACTTTGATTTAATGCAAATCGTTTTCACCTTTTACAGCCCGAAGGCCTTCTAAGGCCTTTGTGTAACTGCAAAGGTGCATATGTATGTCTGCATGTGTGCATGTATGCATGTACGCATGCGCACACATACAAACATTTACATGCAACTGGTGAAGCTGAAACCTCAAACCCAAAGTCAAAGAATTGGCACGAGCTGAGCACACGTCGCCGTCGACGTCGTCCGCGTCGGCGTCGTCGTTGTTTGTGCTCCATGGGCTTGGATGTGACTTGGGCTGGGGCTGCCGCTGTGTACAGTTCTGGCGCGGCATTTTATGGCTGCACACATGGCGAATGCAGAATGCTCGACTGGCTTCGGGGGAACTTGTTTTGTGGGCCGATGGGCGCGCGCGCGCGTAGGCGCAGCAGCAGCATCGGTAGGCGGCAGCGCGTGTGCGCGATGTTCCAACATCTGGAGCTGGACCAGTTTGAAGACAGCAAACGCATCCGCAGCACAGTAGCCAACGGGCCAGGTACACACACACACACACACACGAACATACATACGGACAGACACATTTGAGCCCGGGCGCAAGATAATCGATGTATACTAATTATTTGCTTTGCCTGCAACTGTTTGTCATGCTCCGCGCTGCGTCTGCGTCTGCGTCTGCGTCAGCGTCTGCCACTGGCTGGTACAGCAAAAACAAAAAGCACAACAGTAGCAGCCACTCAGAGCTGAGCTTGAGATTGTGCCTGGCTAAAATAATGGCCATCGACAGCAGCAGCAGCAGTGGCAGCAGCAGCGGCAGCGGCAGGCGGGTTGGGGGCCGACTGAGTCTTGGGCAAGGTTACGGACGCTGCGAGCGTTGCGTTCTGTTGTTGCAAGTCCAGGCAGGCAGGCATGCACTTTGCACGGTAGTCAAGTTTAGACACCTTAAATACACAGGAAAGCGTCATTTAAGCGCTCGTTCCAAAAACGACAAGCACTGGGCGTGGCACAGCCCGCAGACTGCTGCATCACTATTAATTACATGGACGGGCCTCACTTCAAGCCTCACTAAATTATATGAATGCATATTTATATATATATGTACATATATGCGATGCACTTGCATCTGCTGAGATTGAGGCTACAAGGTCAGAGCTTTGGAAGCCAGCAGATTCTGCACAGATCGATTTCAATCAACACCCCACAAAAGCTCAGCCAAAGCTCCGACTCGCTGCGACAACAACAACAAACAAGTTTGTGATTTAAAGAACAAAAAAAGGTACAGTCACAAAGATTACCAACAACAGCAGCAGCAGCAGCGGCGGCAGCAGCGGCGACAGCGGCAGCAACGCTGTTGACGTCAAAGCTTGGCAGCGTTTCGTTTGGCTTGAGCCAGCTTTTTTGATTTGGCCGAGACGTGTGGCAAGCTTCAAGTTTGGAACAGGTTTTGATTTCGAATTTTGGAGCTGTTGTGCAAAAAGTTCAACAACTGCGCTGCCGCCGCTGCTGCTGCTGCTGCTGCTGACTCTGACGCTGCCATCGCCTGCAGATGGCTGGTTGTTGATCTCGTGCTGCGGCCGCTGCCCGCAAAACAAGTAGCAAAACAGACAACGACAAACAAGCGAGCGTTGCGTAAATTACAAGCAGGCACACACACACATACGAAGACAAACACATACACACAGGCGCGCGCAAACACACACAGAAAAGCAACATCAAATTAATATTATTTTTCTTTACGATCGCAACGTCGACTGCGACGCTGGCCCTATTGACTCTCCCTCTCTCCCACGCTGATGCGCGCTCTCTGGGCTCGCGCTCTCTTTGTCTATCGCCGTTGTGTGCTTTTTGTGGATTCCATTTGCCATAAAGTGCGTTAATTTGTTGGAAAGTGGGTCAGCACTAATTTCGGTTCATCGAACACACAAATAACAAAGCGTCCGCGTCGAGTGTGCGTGCCCGGACCAGCCCGGCTCGGCCCGGCCCCGGAGTTCTGCGCAGCGGCCTTAGGCAACCGCAAACCTCCCCCCCCTCCCAGCATTGGTTTGGGTTCGCGCACCTTTGAGTACACTACCATATGTGTACGCGGCATGCACGACGAATGATTCATGCAGCTGCAGCCAAAGCGAACATACACACAAAAGAATCTCTTCGCCGCATTCCTTACTGATTTACTCATTTTCGTTATGTTATGGAAACAACCAAAACCGTTAATCCATTTGTTGTTTGAAATATCTGACGAATTTGTGATTGCCATAACGGGCCTTACTATGATAAGAGTTAATGTTATTTATACTACAAGATAAATCGCGAATATAAACGATACAAATAATATATTACTTATTTTAATAGATGCCTTAACAAAATAATAGAAAATTTATCAAGTTAACGATTTCGGTGAATTTAACGATTCGTTTAGCATTGAAAATTTATGATAGACCATTTGTTATTTAAATTTATTTGTTCTTTGCAAATTATTTCTTTAGGAAGCTGCTATTATTTCCACATTATAAACAGTTATACAAATGTCTATAATTCTTGATGCAATCTATTTGCTTTGTAGGTCATCAAAGATTCGCTGCAGACCGCAACGCTTGCTTGCCCACTTGTTAGCGGCTTGTGTATTTAGGCCAAAACGAGTATTGGCATTTGCTGATCTTGGCTTGTAAAGTGCGCGGGTAAAGGGGTCAGTTTTTTTTTCCAATATATACTCATGGCATGTTTTTGTTTCGTATTCGATGTGCTGTTTACGCTTTCCCACTTGATTTGCCATGCACTCTCACACACACACACACACACACACACACACAAGCTGCGGCAAACATATGCGGGGAATTTGTTATTATTTTTTTATAAGATGTTTTTACTACACAGAGTCTGCTGTGTGTTGTTCTTGCTCTAAATTAAGTTCAAACATTATTCGGGCACGCTTGTTTATCGGCTGCTTGCCGTCGCTGCCCCCGCACAAGGAGTGAGGGGGGGGGGGGCAAATATACGTGTGTGTGTCTGGGATGGCAAACAAAGTGGTTTGTTTGTGTCACGTTTACGAGCACACGATCTCAATACGAGACGGCAGCATTAGCTCTTGTGTTTTCTATTTTGCTTCCAGTCATTCGCTAGTGAAAGTATTTCAAAATGGATCGCATGACTCTGTTGATGATGTGATTGTTTCCACTATTGTTCATAACACTATCTAACACTGGTCAACAAAGTGCGCTAAATGGAGTTCAAATCATCTTTAATATGATATATGTACATATGTAAGTAAATCAAATTTGATTGAGTTTCGAGGTTTTGGGCTTCATTTGGAGCTGCACAAATCTCTTGAGAAAGTAAGAATATCTTCGGTACGCCGAAGACTTAATACCCTTGCTCGCAAAATTCTAAGCTTCTTGAAATATCTTCCAAACAGATTATTTTGCCATATAAGATCCTATCATTCCACCGATCTTGCCTATAGCAGCTATATTTTATAGTGGTTCGATGTTGATAGGATTTTTCAAACATATAGAATTTCTCATACATATGAGGAGCTGGGCTTAACTTAAAAATGCCCAGTGTGGTCAAGATATTTTGATAAGCCAAAAAGTTTTTTATACCAGAACCTACATCAAGAATATATATAATTTAAGAGGTATAGCTTCTTTATGTAAGCTTAATTGATGACATTATATGGAAGATGCTGAACGTGTAATCTTTTCAAGGGTGAGGTTCAAAGGTCACAGAGCCAAGTTATTTTTATGATTGTGCAACCTATTTTTATAGCTCACAGCGCATCTATTTATTTCAAGCTTCATACAAGGGGCATGTTTAGGTCTTTATGTATATCAACGTTGCCCACATACAAAGGCGCACCTATAATAGTTCATGGGGTCATAGACGGATAACTTTAGAGTAATTTCCATTTTGGGACTTTCTTTAGTTTCCCATAGCTGCATATAGCTTGTGTCCAGGTCTTAGAAGGTCTTTGAATCACATTTTTAGCCAGTAAATTTTTCTATTTTTCGCTTGGAGTTGCATTTGCTTCAATTTTATATATTTATATGTTTATTTTTATTTTATATTTATATTATATTTATATTATTTATTTATTTATATTATTAATTATTAATTATTTAATTATTTATATTATTTATATTTATATTATTTTATTTATATGCTTTGCCAAGTGAATATTTGGTCTGTTAGCGCTATTTTCCTTAGAATCAAATGCTTTCCACAAGATCTTTTATCTCCGAGTGCAGCGCAATGTGCTGCTGCGTCTTACGGACTACGGCAAAGGTCAAAGAGCTTGTCGTTTTTTTATATTCTGTTTCTGATAAGCAAGTGTGTGGCCTGCAATTGAATAGAATGTGTATTTAATTAGCTCAGAATGTGCCGCTAGTTACACACACGATTCTTACGCATGCCTGTAAATACATAACCGCAGCCAGAAGCGCACATGGAACATTGGGAGCTGTGTGTGTGTGTGTGTGTGTGTGTGTGTGTGTGCCCTTGGCATGGGGGCCCACTTGGAGTGTGCGGCATCTTTCAACTGCAGCGCCGGCATGCGGAGAACAATGCAGGCAGCCACAACTTCTGCGGCTTTTCAAGCTGTTCCGTCATAACCTTTGCCGCTAGCCCCACCCCACCCCACCCCACCTCTTAGGCACAGGGTGTGCCAAGAATTTTGCTGCAGAGACACCACAGCCGGCGGGGAGCTGGGCTAATTAAGTACATGGCAAATATGTACTTGCTTGGAATGGCCTGTTGCGGCGGCAGGAAATCGAAGCTGGCTAATGGCGGGGCCTGGACAGAGGACAGAGACTGGCCGGAAATATGCATGGCTTGGCCGAGTCGGGCTGGCCTTTTGGCCAGCTCCAAATGGGCAAAAAATTTGAATGCGCCCTGTCAGGAAGAATTGGGAGCTCTGCTGCCAACATAGCCCAGCGGCGTGTGCAGCCGACCACAAACAGAAAAAAATAAACAAAAACAAAAACCAAAAGCAAATTAATTCAGTTGCAATGTTTGCAAGTTTTCGTTATTTCCACTTGCTAAACACACATGGGGTATTTTGATTTTGCAATCAAATTTGTGACGCATAGAAATGGCAAGTGACAGTTCTCGGATACTTTTTTACCAAATGACTCGTTTGCGTGGAAATAAAGTATTTTTTAATAAAATATATATATAAGGGCTGGCTTCAAATCTTAGAAATTCACATTCCACCCATTTTCCGCCAATGAAAAGTTGAAATCCACCCGTACTATTTCGAACTACATTAACTACATATTTTACATAGATAATCGAAAATAAAGAACCGAACGGTGGAATCAAAAGTTTGTCTTCATTTGAGTTCCGTGGCGTGAAAATTAATCCTCCATTTATTCAACCTTTGACCTGCATTTATTATCCCAAAGGGATACATTTTGCGAAAAGTGTGAAATACGTATCAAAACAATTTTCACCATGATCTTTAAAAATGATTTTGAAACAGTTCGAATGGTAAGCATAGAAGTTTTATGCAACCGTTTTCCACGATTATTCCACACAAGCGAGTGGAATTTCCCCTGGAACCCTGTCTATGTTTCCACCTCCACTAGCACATCAAATTGATCAATTGAAATATATATATGTCTATCTGTATATCTATATATAGCTATATACATCTATAGAATAGCCCTATTTTAAGGATTTCTTTTATATATTTTCTTTATATCTATATTCGTTTTTTAAATCTTTTCTCTTGTCGCTTGTCTCTACAGTCTTATAGATTGGCATCGGCTTATTAGGGTATTAGAGGGTATTACAATCTTCGACTTGCCATGCATATGTTATTTTGCTTGTGTGTTTTTTTTTTTCGCCGTTTTGTTTGCTTTGTTCAGTGCATGAGTATTTCGCCAAGCGGATCACACATTGAACGCACACGGGTCAGCAACGGTGCCGAGTTCAGGTTCAGCTGACGACACTCCCGACTAACCTCGACAATACATATATAACAATATATGGTGTACATGTGTACTTGGACGGGGTATATCTGTATAATAGGCGTGACAAGCGCGTTACGCTCGGCTGGCGCCTAAAAAATAATCAAAGACAAAGACGCTCGCGTAGATGACGATGTTGATAATGGGGCGGGCGGAGTGGGCGGAGCAGGAACTGACAAGCCAGACGTAGACGTATGATAATTACGCCGTGCTCAGCTCCGAACTCTGGCCTGCCTAACGAGCACCGACTTCCCAGCACCACCCAGCTCCGAATTGTATCAGCCCGGCACGTAGTATAATGGGGCACAATATAATGAACGATAATATGGGCAGCATGAATTTTCAAAAAAAAAAAAAAAAAACAAAACAAAAAACGTTCAGTGAAAGAGCGGGCCAAGAAATTTGGATTTACAAATGGTTGCGTGGGCCGAGAAAGCGTTTCCATCGTCTAACTCGAAACCTCATAAAGCCACAGCTTGAGACTTTCTGTGGAATATACTACACACAATTAACTGGGACTGGGGAATGTTTTTATATTTTCATTTTATCTTTCGTGAATTCCAGTTTTTTGTTCGACCAATTTAGCTTCCTTTTCCCCAACGTAACATCACAATTTACGAGCCTATCGAGTTACATTAATTGATAATGCATTAATGGAAACCACTTGGGGTTGTTTTTTTTTCTCAATATCTCTTCTCACAATACATACATATATTTATAAAGATTATTATTGTTTTATACATATACATTTGTATTATATATTATATACATGCATATTATTTTATAATATTTACGACCATTTTTTTATTAAATCATTTCTGAATTAGATAAATCCTCGACTTAAATTAATTTTTTATTATGTTATTAAATAGTTGCATTTGAATCTATTTCTTTTCTTCTTTGTACTTAGCGCTCTATACGATATTCTTGGGCTTAAGTATTGCCTAGTGGATTTATATACTCTTATACTTTGTTCCGATTTGGAATAGATAAAATGGTATATCTATGGCACGCACAGTTTTGATCAATTAATCTATAGTAATCTAAAGTATCTTTTGTAGGTGATATGATATCACTCTCTGATTTTCGTTTTTCTCTAACTCTCTCTCTCTCTCTCTCTCTCTCCCTCATTCTCTCTCTCTCGTTCTCTCTGTCTTTATTCTGTATGGTCTCCCTCTTTCTCTCCCTTTGATTTGCTTCCATCTGTCTTTCCCCCCCTTTCTTCTCGGTCTCTGTTTGCTTCTGTTACCTTTTCACTCCTATCTCTCTCTCCCTCTCTCTCTCTCTCTCTCTCTCTCTCTCTCTCTCTTCCTCTCTCTTTAAATCACTTGCTGTTTTGTCTCTCACTTTTTTTTATTTACTCATTCACAGTCTTTCATATCGCCTTTCTATGCGATTTTCATGAATTCAAGTTATGTTCCCAAGTTTTGATAAACAATTGTTAATTTATTTATTAATCAATTGTTTGGAATAGGAAGGAATCTAGCTCAGACGTTGTATATAACGTGCTCCGATTTCAGCGAATGCTTCTGAGTGTGTTTATTTTAACTGAATAAACACGAGTTTGTTTAGTGTAATCCTATCGTGGGTATAGGGTATTTTCTAATCGAGTAATTTTTTCCGTCTATGTCGACATATACGTCATTGCTAGCGCTTTAATAAATGAAAAAGATTATCTGTAGTAATAAGCAGACCAAATTTGATTACCTTGCCGAGTATTTAATGTAACATACGTATCTATAGATAATAAAGGTATTTTGATTAAGATACATTTTTATGAAAATCTTTTATAGTTTCTGGCAATTCGTCGGCTTCTTCGAAGCCGCCAGTAAAGGCAAATTGTATCAATATAAACAGATATGTTATAATGGCCGATAATATTGTTGGGATAAATCCATTGTTCAGCTGAAGGATGCCCAGCACTTTGATTTCCAATTGCTGTGTTTGCAGCTGATTCAGAAAGGATTCCACCTGTTGCAATAGAGTTAAAATTAAGTATCTAACCTGAAGCCATTTTAAATGGATAAAGGGGTATAATGGTTTTGTGTAAATGTATGTAACAGGCATAGAGCACATTTTTATTCAAAACCAGGCTTGTCCGTGAGTCTGTTTATCCGTGTGCATGAATGTGTCGAAAATTTAAGAGCTAAGGAATGGAAATTTTGAACGTAGGTTTCCAATCTTCGATTACATGCCCCGTTTCCAAACAATCGATAAAAATCCATAGAAAGTTCTGTTTGATTTCTGAGAAATCTGGAAAATAGAGACTGAAAATGTAATATGGATAATTTTGTAGGGTATTCACAGGTCCAGAACATTTGACTTTTTGGATACCTTCCCCGTTTCCACCAAAATTGTGAGAGAAAAACATAACTCTGCCGTATACCTTGGCTTTGATATCTACACTCATTTGAATGCCATATATGTGACACTGAAAACGATCGGACAATAAACTCCGATTCTGCTCAAGAAAACATTGCCATAGTGTGGCTGAGGGATTGTGTCCGTGTATGTGTGTTTTTGTATATGAATATATGTATAGAATTAAACTGGAATGCTTGTAACGATAGCTTGGCGCTGGGTACAGGGTATTTCCTAGCCGGACACTTCCAACAAGAGCATTTTTTTTTGTTTCATATATTAAACTCACGCTCTTGTCCCAACGCTGGTCTATATCCGTGCAGACGATGTCCAGCGGCAAGATCTGTGGCATTTGGGATTTCTTGATCGTGAAATCCGCACACATGATCAGGAGCACAATATTGGCCAGCTTGATGCAGACCATCAGCACGGGCACCAGTTCGCCCTGCGCAGCCTCCAAATAGTTCAGAATATACTCGTACAGCATAAGCAGCAAGACAATGAAATTGTAATAGATATAGAATAAGATCTGCCATTGGAAAATGCTGCGAAACGAGAGAGTTACGTTATACAGTTCGTTATAGATAACACCGCAAGCGTCCAGTTCATCGGCCCGATCGCAGAGCAGACACATGCGCCTATAATGGCTGAGGTGCGGCGGATGAGGATTAGGCAGGGATTCGGCTTCGTCGTCCGACTGCAGCTCCTGGCAATCGATGTCAATGGAGCGCATTTCCCGCAGCATTGTCGCAATGTGCTTGCCCATGTGCTCGTAGAGAAGGCCGGACACGAAGAAGCCGAGGAAACAGGCGTCCAGCAGGAAGAGCGTGCCCAGCCACAGGTAAATGGCGATCAGGCCGCCGATCACCTGGCCAATATCCAGCTGGACTATGTGCTGCAGCGGCAGCAGCTGCGGCACCTCGTACAGGCAGCCGGCGACAGTCAAAAGCAATTTGAGAGCCGTAAAAATGATGAACTTGAGCGGAAGGAGCTGTTCGGTTTGGGTCAGCGAACAGATGCTGCCGTAGAGCGCAATATAGCGATTCAGTATGGCCATGAATCTGGACTCGGCACGGACTTGCATTATGAAGGAGCCGACCGCAAAGACGGTCACCGAGCCGGACTGCATCATGGCAATCAAAGCGGCATAGCTTTGGCTCGTCTTCACCGATCTAAAGATGCCCGGTATCATGGTCCAGTATATGTTGACCAATATGGCGCGCCACAGCACGATCAACAGACGGTTGCACTGATGCCGCGGCGCCTTCAGCTGCACCGGCTCCCGCTCCAGATCCAGCGAACTGGACAGCAGCGAAAGTCCGCGCGCCGCTTGGTAAAGCGCCAGCAGGAGACGCCGCGAGCGGAGCTCCACGCGACCAACTGCTGTTGGATTGCACTTGGTCATGGCCAGGCTTGGACTGAAATTGCTGTACTGGATGTCCCTCGTCCAGCCGAGTTGTTGTTGCTGTTGTTGATTTCATTAATTGAATGTGTCTAGATATCGGCAATTGCGTTTCACGCTTCGCTGAGTGCCTCGCTGACTGATTAGCCGAACCCGGAGCGGGACAGAGATGGAGACGGAGCCCATCGCGATACGAGCATGCTCGCCCGTTGATGGACAGGGCCCCCCCCCTTGTCCCACTTGGCACGCACATTGGAACAGATGTTGCTCAAAATAGGGCGTAAAATGATATTTCGATTTCTATTTTCGGTGCGAACTGGTTGCCTTTCCACGAAATTTAAAACTTGCGTAATTGAAGCCGTCTTTTTATTTTTAAAATTTATTTTAATATTTTTAATCAACATTTTTTTATATATTTCACTTTTTACCTTCACTTATTCAGGCATTTTAGGAAAAATAAGAAGCTATCCATAAGAAAAATTTGATGCATTATGTTTGATATATAAATATATATTTAATATTCAATTTATCTTTCGTGAGTGAAGTGAAGTGAATTATAATTTGCATTAAGGTAAATAGTTTTTTTTTATATTTTTAATCAAATTTGTTTTTATATTTTTGATAGGATATGTTTTCACTTATTCGACATTTTAGAAAAAAACAATAATCTATCTAAAAGAAACATTTCTTGGAGTATATTTAATAAATATTTAATATATATACATATAATTACAAATTTCATCCTTAGATAGGATGTCAAAATATGCCTTTAAAATCCCTTTAAAATATGCCCGGCAAAAATGCAGCAAGGCACAGCCCGAGACAGTTTGAGAATGGAAAAGTTTTCAAAATTAAGTAAGAGGAATGTGGAAATCCGCTTTTATTTTATATTTTTTCCCAACTCAATATCTTTATCGCTCCAACTGGTTTTTACATGAAACATGCGAACTATCGTCTGGCTGTAAGTGGAAAGTTTTGCCTGATAACCTGGTTTTTACTTCAGCTTGACTTCAGATATCGTAATCTTCGTGATATGGGGTATATATTTTTCTGTCAACAGTTAACAAAAATAATTCAATTGAAATTCGCCTTTGAATATGTTTCTCACCATTAAAAACCCAGAATCTTGAATAGAACAAAAATGCCAAACTGCAAAAGTAATATTTCAACTTACTATCATAGTTTTATTATTTTAATAGTTTTAATATTTTTTTATAATATTACATTTTATTTTTAGCATAAACAAATTATTTTTAATTTGTGCACAATTTTGGACTTCTAATTAAAAAAACCCTAGCTGAATAAGTAATATTCAACTTTTTATCATAGTTATTAATAAATACTACCTTTGATTTGAAGCATAAGCAAATAATTTATTATTTTTACACAATTTTGACTCACTAATTAGATTCCATATTATATTAGCCAAAATTGAAGTACTTCCTAAGCAATTCGAGCCTAAAGTATATTTGTAGAGATTAGTTTTTTGGCGGAGGCGGTCATTATAACCATTCATTGATATTTATAATGGCTGTTAACTTAAATCTTATCAGGTAAGTACAAACAATTTAAAATGAATCAAAAATTCGTCATTTTGTGCCACAAACTGTTGATACCGACAATATTTTTGATTATTATCATTATCAATATGGCATGCCGCTTCTGGTGGAAAATATCCCAATTTATTGCACACACCCGATTGTTTTCCAGTTTTATTGTGCCGATTTAATTTTGATACCCGGCACCTATTGAAAATGGATAAGACGGGTATAATGTATATATATTTATTCTTGATCAGAGTTGAGTCAGTCTGTTTGTTCATCTTTGTAAACGCGTCGATATCGAAAGCTTTATAAGCTAGAGACTGGAATTCCATATCGATTAAAATCGATTTGAGACTTGGTTTTTAGGCATACCTTATCTATAATGGTTAGATATAGACCAAAATGGGTATGTAGACTTTTGGATATATGTCATATATCCAGTATATTTCCCCTTTTTGGAGAAAAATCCCTTGTAATGCTAGAAATTTGGTATCTTTTTGGGTATCTCCGCATATTTCTGTGCCATATTTACATATGTCCCTTAAATTGCACGAATCTTTTCAGAACATATTTTCCATAATGTGAATAAAAGTAAAAAAGTAGAGATAGGCTTGGATTAAGCTTTTCCTGTTCCGGATCCGAAGCAAAGATCTCGAGAAAAGTGAATTTAGAGATTGGGAATTAAATAGATATTTAGTTAGAAAATGAATAAGCTCGATGTTGCTTCAGGGTATCAATAGTCGGGCATACCCGGCTCTCGTACTCCGGCTTGTTCAATATGAATTTCATAACAATTTCAATTCACTCGCGAGCAATTATAAAGGGCCGATAGCTGTTGACGTTAGTTGTCGTTGTTGTTGTTGTTGTTGTTGTTGCACCTCCCACTGTTGCAAGTTGCCAAACACGTTTGCTGGACATTAGAATGTGACGCGGTTCAACGAACTGCCGCAAAGAGCATTATCCAGCTGGAGGAGGAAGTGTTGTATGCCCAAAGACGGGCAATAGAAATAACAAAGTCAATAGCCTTTCAGGTTGCTGCCACAACAAGCCAGAACGACAACAACAGCAACAACGACAACAACAACAACAACAATCAGCAACAGGTCTAGGCTGGATGTTGTTGCTCCTGGCCTGATCATTGCCGCTGACAACGCGGCGGCAGGCAGGCGTGCAACAAGCCCTGCCACATAACTGGTTTTTCCGATGCAAGCCAAGCCTTGCCTTGCCTAGCCTAGGCCCGGCCATAGATAGATAGATAGTAGACTCTTATGCAGCGTCTACTCGGCCCAGTACAGCATCCTGCAACTGCAACCAGTTTACGTACAGTCCGATGCCCAGTTCCCGATGCCCGATGCCCGATGCCCGACTCTCGACTTTCCACTACTCATCGCGTCCGTGTTATTGCAGTCCAAGTACATGAAGTAATTGCATGGAGCAGGCCTGACCCCAGCCGTGATGCTGCTGCTGCAGCTGGGGCTCCTCCATCAACTGGCGGCCGGCCAATGAACTGCCACTGAAAAGACAATAGGAGCCGGGCCACAGCTCAAGCACTTGCCCGGGAGCTGACACTGCAGCGGGACGGGGCGGGGCGGGGCGGGGCAGGGCAGGCTGAGGCCATCTGCTGGAGCCAGTGTTGTATTGCTAAATTGGAAATAATTGCAGAGACGCAGCAGCAGCAGCAGCAGCAGCAGAATGCACGTGTGCAGCTCTTGTTGTTGTTGCTGTTGCTGTTATCGTTGTCATCAGTTGTTGTTGTTGTTGTTTTTCTACTATGACATAAAATACGAGACAAGAGCTGAACGAGCTGCAGGCAGGCATGGATAATATGACTAGAATCAGAGACAAGCAACAACAACCAAAACAACAACAACGTGCGGAAAATGCTTGCGAATAATAACAACAATAATAGAGTTGTGCGCAATGCGAACTATAACAGCAACAAAAACAACAGCGACAACAACAACAACAGCAGCAAAACATCATAAAGGAACAAGTTCAATGACATTAGGAGATTAGAGAGAGCATTCACGATACACAACAACAACAACAACGGTAACATGCACATTTGAATGCGCGCCTATGTGTGAGTGTTTGTATATGTATGTGTACGTGTGTGTGTGTGCCAGCGAGAGATTCATCGAAGCACTTCGACGTCGGCGTCGCTGTCAACGCATGTTAAAACACAAAAAAGTCAACGACATCATATGGATTTTCGTTAAGTTGAACGTCAGGGAGAGAGTGTGGGGCAGAGGTTGAAGGAGTTGAGAGAGAAAAAAAACACAACGAAAAAGAATTAAAAGAACGCAGTCGGGGACAGGAAAATGTTTTTCATTGTGTTGCTTGGAAAAGCTGACTGACTGACGGGCGGACGCAGCAGGCCTTCGAGTTATTAGAGTTGCGGGAGACATGCCCCATGCGTTTGCATAAGCAACAACAACAACAGCGACAACAACAACAACAACAACAATCGTTAAGTCTGGCCATGCAAATGATGCGCTCTGTCTGGCTGTTGCGATCCATTGGGGCCGGGCCGGGCAGAGGCCGGGTGCCGCCACCCCAAAGGCAGCTTCACATTTTGGCGTGTGTTGCATAAAATGCCGCACTCGGCTGCGCTGCTGCCGTCTTGCTATTTACAGATACGAAAAGATGCAACCCCTACATAGCTGAGAGGCGGCTGGCATTTGCTTACGTTTAATTTGGATATTTCATTACGATAAAGATACTGGAGCCAAAGAAATCAGAGACCCAAAAGCGACTTCTGGGTGGGGCTATAGGGAAAACAACCAGAGAAAGTCGACTGCTGTATGCTCTCAGATTCGGACTCGACTTAGACAGGTTGTGTTTAATTTAGATAGATTAACTATTGTGTTTATAATTAATATATTCAAAATTTGCCACACTTAAATTTTAAGAAAAATTCTAATTTCTTTCACAAGATAAAGTTTGGGCCTCTCTCTTTCTCTACTTAATGTATCAGAAAATTTATAATTTAATTAATTAATAAATAACTAATAAATAATATTCAATTAATTTAATTATTTATTTTTGTATATTCAGAATGTTGAAACACACACTCAAGAAAGTAAATAAAACCAAACCAATCAATTCTAATGAATAATCCTTTTTCTTATGCCAAGTATCTATTGAAAATGCTTGACAATATGGGATAATATGTTACAAATAAAGCAAATAAAGCATATGTAGTTATATTCAGGACGACGGCTAAGTCGTTCTAGTCCTGTCTTTCTGTCCATTCGATCTCGAAAACTAAAAAAGCCAGAGATTTGAAATTTGGTATATATACTCTCATAAATATATATCATATTATACGCATATCATATCATTTTCATAATGGGTTACATGGGTATAGGGTATCTCATAGGGCATCTACAGATTTGATGATGAGTCCTTACAACTGTAAAAAAAATCTAAATATAATACAAAAATTATACATTATACATTTCTTTTGACCTTGTTCTAGGTATTTACGTAATTTTGCTCTGAAATCTCTAATTACTCCTCGACTCATTATATTAGAGCATTACTTAGTTGGTGTTTATTTAGGATTGTTATCTTAATTGGAGTCGATAATCAAATAAAGCTTGCAATTTTGATAACTGTCTGATAAATATCGAATTTTTAAATTTTATAGCAAATTTTGTAAGAAATTCGTTATAGCCAACTTGCTAGGGTATAATTAGAGAAGCTGCTGCTGCTGCGGCGGCGGCGGCGGCGACGGCTGCTCAATTTGATTAGGTTTTCAAAATCAATTCCCAAAGTCAACTCTTATTTGTTTTACCGCCTTTGTGAGAAAATAAACATGGCCCATCCGCAGACGAGCTGCAGCCCGATCTCTGATGCTGGTTATTGGAACTGAGAGCTGAGACTGGGGACGGGGAAGGGGACGGGGACGGGAACGGGGACGGGGTCTGGGCCTTTCTTTCATTGCGTCTCGCCTTTGTTTGTTATCACTTGGAGTTTGAGCATTTTAACGAATTGATTAAGGCGACGTTTGTTTACAAGCAGGTAAACAGAAAGTGCGGCCAGTGAGAGAGAGAGAGAGAGAGGGAGAGAGAGAGAGGCAACGCAATAGATAGAGTTGGAGAGAGAGAGAGAGAGAGGGGGGGAGAGAGTCGGCAAACTTTCCGTTTAAATGCTTTTACAGTTGAATTGCAAACATGTTCTGGACGCTCGTAAAGTCGCCTCCGTCTCCGGCTGCGCCTCTGCGCTCATTAAGCAAAGCATGACGAATAACTGCAGCGTCGACGTCGACGCTAGCACACCTGACAATTTGTTAATGAGAGCAACAGGTTCAGCGACGCGGCAGGAAGCGAAGCGATAAAACCGACAAAACCAAAGCAAGCGCAACCGACAACCAACTTGCCCGGAGATCATCACGGATGTCCTGCTAAAGAGAACCCAAACCAGAACCAGAACCAGAGACAGATCCGCTGCAGTTAAAAAAAAAAGAAAGAAAGAAATATGTAAATAATGCAAAACATTTTCTCACCACGTTCCGCTGGCGGCGCACTTTTTAGGCTTCCCCCGGAAGGGCAGCGGCAAAGCTTGCATGGGAAATGATATGTAAAAAATGCGGCAAAAAAAAAACAGAGAGAAAACAGAGAAAAACTCTACACACGCCTAATGTGTGTGTGTGTGTGTGAAGATCTGTGCTTTCTAACCGAGTATCTATGTGTGTGTGCGTGTGTTTTGTTTTTGTGCGCGGCATGACAGGCCAAATATCGGCATAGGAATATCTTTAACCATATAAACAACATATGGCCAAGTCGCGAGATGACCTTTTTTCCACGTCCACACACACACACACACACACACACACACACACACACACATAGCTGTATGCATATACGCTGCCCAGCCCATTTGTAGTGAAATTTAATCAAGCGTTTAATGCCAAGGTGGAACGTCGAGGAATATAATACAACGGGGCAGCGTGGAGGGGCGGTGCGGGGCGGTGCGGGGCGGGGCAACACGCTGCCAGGGCGAGGGCGTTTTTTGACTCGTTTCGACTGAAGCTGATGCTGAACCAGAAACATAACCAGACCGTAGAGAACTCTGCCTGGGCTGATCTCTGCCATGTTGAGACTGGGACTGGGACTGGGACTGAGGCTGAGGCTGGGGTCTGTGCCTGTCCAGGCTGTGCCCGCTTTTGATGCCTGTCAGATGTCAGTCTGCGAGCGTCTCTCACCTACGAGGCTGGTTAATGACATTCTGAGTTAATTGCCGCTGCTGCCATATGGGCCCGGGTCGGGGTCAGGCACTACGGTAAATAAATATGCGTACAGACGTCCTTTTCTGGGCAACGTAATTTGACTACATATATCAAATGCAAATAGGGGGAGGACCTTGATCCTGCGCCAGCTGATCAGTTCCCGATGATCCGTTAACATCGGACATTAGGCACAAAAGTTTGTTTTTGAAACATGAGATACTTCAGATAACATTTTTATGCACGTGCTTCAATTTACCTGACAATCTGTGCGTTTACCTTGTAACTGATAACCTTTTTTTTTTAATAAAAAAAAAAAACTCTACTTTCTAAATGCAATTCAAGCGTGTTAAAAATTAAAGTTTCTTTTATCGAAAATTAAGTCGGAAGTATTTTAATTTATTTAAATGTGCCTGAGTAAATTTGAAGGGGTTTTTTTTTAAAATACATTGATAGTTGCTCTCATTAAATATTTAAAAAATACATTATCAGTTGCTCTCATTAAATATTTAAATGTTCTTTGCGACTTGCTTTAAAATCAATATCAGTTAAGGATATATCTTTGTATATAGCTAAATCAGGAAGTGCTTGACTAAGGGTTATCTTACAGCGACTAATGAAAAGTCTTCGATATGAAAGCATTTCGTATTCAAATTTATAATTATATTCCGGTCTTTTCTAGGTTTCGATTCGGTTCGATTCGTTCCGTTTCCGTTTTGGTTTTCTTGTTTCCGCGTGAATTCAAATCGTTTTTATTCCCACTCTCAACTGTTTCTAGCTGTTTCATTAATTCATACAATTTTTGCTTAAAATGTCAGTTGGAATGATTTTTGATTGACCCCAGGCTAAACAAAGACTGATTGCAATTGAAAACAGGTTGGTTCAGTTTCCATATGTGTCGTTGGCGTTATTTTCAAGAAAGTATTATATAATAATTTTGTAGAAAAGATTACCTAATAAAATAAATAAAAGTAATGTCAGTGAAAACTGTAATAGTTTGCCAAGAAAACGATCCGTTTCGATGGATTACGATCCGTTTCGATTCCGTAAAGATTGATCGAATTCGAAATCTAGATTAGGAAAATTTGAATTCACAAAGTTTGATCGGAATCGAAATTAAGTTCGCCAATTCATTTAGGTTTCAAAAATGTTGATCGTATTCAAAAGAAAGTACACCAATCCAATTCGAATTCAAAATGTTTGATCGGAATCAAAAAAAAATAATTCACCAATCCATTTCGATTTCAAAAATTTTAATAAAGATCATCAATCCATTACGATGCCGAAAAGTTTGATTGTAATCAAAATCTAAATCACGGCATATTATTTATATTTCATAATAAACTAAAGGGAATAAATTGGCTTTGCCCGAACTCAATTAATTTTAGACGTACGTTTTCTATTATTATCTCTCCATATATCAAATTTTATTTAACATACATACATATATATTTTAAAATTAGTTTGAAATCGATTAGATGAAAACCAAAATCATAATCCATCAATTTTTTAATTATATTATACTTAATTAATATTTGGAGCTTGGTAATTAAGCTAGAATTCAAAAACTAAACAAAACCCAACCCAAAATATTCGAATTTGATTATGAATACTATATTGTCTTATCTAAAGCAAATCATATCTATTTACGCATAACTGTACATGCGGAACTGTTGGGATTATTACGAGATTATGCCTTGCCGCATTTGGCGCGCTTTTTTCGATTTTCGGTTTGTTAGCAGCAGCTAGTTGCAGGTAATGTCCTAGGGGCAACAATAGCAGCAGCAGCAGCAGCAGCAGCAGCAAGTGCGGCAGAGGCGAAGGTAGGTGCAGAGGCGCGCTGCGTAGGACGCGTAAACAGCAAAAAAAAAAAAGGAGAAGAAGAAAAAAAAAACAATATACATATATTGGCAGCAAACCAGTTTTTATAATGTCAATTCGAATCCTACACGTTCACGTCCATGTCCAATCCACACGCATTAAGCGCGACAGTCGCAAGTCGCGACGCGTCCAAATAATGACGACAATGCCAGCGCAGGCGCAGGCAGCGGGCGAAGGGAGCGGGCAGCGAGACGTCAGCAGCGACGGCGACGACAACGGCGACGGCGGCGATTGGTTGGCGTTGAATTTGATTTTGATTTCAGCTGAGTGGCTGCAGCTCTGAATGTTCCCTCTGCCGCTGCCTCTGCCGCTGCCTGTTGTCAACCAACGCAACTGCATTGCGACCTACGATTTTCGACATGTTGTTGTTTTTTCTTTTTGTTGTTTCTGTTGTTGCCTTTGTAATTGATGATGTTTACGTTTGGGTTCCCGGTGCCTCGTTTTGTAGACGCAGTTGATTTAAAGATTACGCACCTTTTGTGTGTGGGTTTTCGGAGAGTGCTTGTGACCGGCATATTAATTCTGAAGTCTTAATAATTTCTAATGTGTTTATCAAATGGTTTATGCCCATGCCGAGATAATCATTTAAATAATGCCTAATAATGTTTGCATATTTGCATATATTATGGTATTTTATGTCAGTCGAACTATTATTGAAGATACTTTTGGGTTTAGTAAGGAAGCAATTCAACTTAATATGCTTAACTACATCTAAGTACTTAAATCTCTTTAACCTGACTGACTAACTGACTGACTGACTGATTGACTGACGGACTGATTGACTGACTGACTGATTGACTGACTGACTGACTGACTGACTGAATGACTGACTGATTTACTGATTGGAAGCTGACGTTTTTCACTATAGTTATTTTATGTTATGACGCTAAGTCGCGCTTTTGGGAAATTCCACCCGCAATAGTGGAACAAGCGCGGAACATATTTTGTTTAGTATTCGATCGACCTCAACTCATTCTCAAAGAAACCTGGGACAATTCTCTTTTAGAAAAGCTTAAAGGTGTGTTTACTTTTGACTTCAAATTTCTCACCACAGGACTAAAATGGGCTTTGAGCGTTGATCCAACCAATAGGTCGACTCAAAGACGGCTATTTCGACTTAGTCGCAAGTTAAAGACAGCTCTTATAGGGAAAAAGAAAATACTTAATTCCCATAGAACGCACACATGCTGGAAAGGTAAAATATACATATATTATAAGTACATGGCGATGACCACCAATAACAAGAATCAATTCGATATGGAGATTCTTACATTAAATATTATTTAAATATTATCTCAATTGTTATACAAATATACAAATATCGCATTGATACGGTTAAAAGAATATCGAACTCAATTCGGTGAATACATTTTTTTGAATTCTTATTGCGCGGTTCTTTTAAATCACCCGCGTTACGAATAATCCGTAAGGTTGCCAGAGTGCATTAATACCACATATAAAGTCAGTATTTTTTGTGAGCCAGGTTTTTTCACATCAACCTATGTTAACAGGGTGGATCCTTACAGCTGTAAGAAAAATTCGGTAACTGCCTGTTTAATATATAAAGATGAATTCAATTGATGTTTTTATTTGTAGCAGCTAGCAATTGATTCCAGACATTAATTAAGTTGAAGCGTTTCGGATCTGCAATTTGATACCCCAAAATATTAATTGGAAACTTCTGAATTAAGTGTTTTCAATATATTTGCATTGTTGTCTTGACCACATGTAAATTTTCATAAATAATATTGGACATATTGATAATGAATCAACGAAGCGAA
Organism: Drosophila lacicola; assembly: GCA_035045355.1. Lineage (NCBI taxonomy): Eukaryota > Metazoa > Arthropoda > Insecta > Diptera > Drosophilidae > Drosophila > Drosophila lacicola. The sequence continues at coordinate 1,556,721 of JAWNPB010000347.1, read as the reverse complement.
CTGATAAGAATGATAATTTAAAAAGATTCAAAATTTGAGGGCTACCAGACTGTTCAATTCAGTTTAATGTTTACATTTCAGTAGATGTTTAACATCTTTGTTGTAAATTCAGTGCTGCCACCTTACAGAAACAGTCCATTCACAATAGGCGAACCAGTGGTACTCTAGTTCCATCACAGCGAGCCGGTTCAGTTGCCACCAGTTCTTTGCCAATCAATTTACGGGCCGTGTTTGTTTTAAGTTAAAATAAGTGAACAAATAGCAATATTAAATAAATTATACTATAAAATTAAAGTGCACAACTATCGACTGAGCTTCTAGCGACCGTGAGAATCAAGTATTGGATATGTCTCAAGCCGTAATATAAAATTGTGTGCAAAAATTCGGTTGTGCGGTGCTCAGATTGGAGGGGTTTGTACCTAAATGAATACACGATATGTATGCGGGTGTGTGTGTGTGTGTGTGTGTGTGTGCGTACGCTAGTATGCCCATCAGTTGGTGTGGGCGTGGGGGCATAGTGGGCGTAGTGGGAGGAGGCAATGATAGCAACGGCAGTGACTGAGCAATGCAAATCCTTTGTAAAAATACTCAACAAAGAATCAATTTCTTAATTGTGAGGCGGTGGCACTTGTCGCGACAAGTTGCCTTCCGTATGCATGTGTGTGTGTCTCTCTCTGTGTGTGTGTGCGTGCGTGTGTGTGTGTGGTAAGGTCGCCCAGTTGAAAGTGTCAAGGAATTTTACAACAACGTCGGCGGCGGCAAAGGCACTCACGAGCAAGGTAAAACCTTCGCCCGAGACCGAGCCCCAAGCCTCGAGCCATACCGCGCCCAATGCGCGCTCTGCATTAAACGTGACCACATATATATATATATATATGTGTACATGTGTGTGTGTGTGTAAGTGTGCTGCCCAGGACCTGATCCTGCCGTGATTGAGAGCCGAGTGCATTCCAAATTGTTGCATTTGTCAACTACTCAACTCTTGTACACGCAGTCCCGGATATCCAGACCCTGTGAGAATTTTTATGGCATTGCTTACATTGTTACGATTACAATTTTTTTGGCATTTTTACACGAACTTCGCCACGCGCCTGCGCTTTGAGCCACACCCCCCACCCCCTTGCATTCTCCCTCTCCCTCTCCCACTCGCTCTCTCTCTTTACTGTCCGGCGCTCACTCTCACTCTCGTAGTTTGGAGTACCATCAAAAAAGTGTGTTTCGACTTCAAGTGTGCTCTGCCCATAATAAAACCTCAACTTATGCTTAAAAAAAAAATAGAAATAAGAAAGATGAAGGAAAACTTGTCCAGCATTTAGGAGCTATTGTTCCTCTACTATGCTGGCCAGTGTAGTGGCAGAGTCTAACAGTAAATGCCTTGTTTACATTTTGTGGACGAGCGCAGGCAAACATTTCCGTTCCGAAATTCAAATCGTTAACTGACAGTTAAACTTCCTTTTGGTCGGTGGAAATTTTGCGAAACGCTTTTTGGGGCTGTAATTGATTTGGGTTCGGTGGGCACTCGGCCACCTGTGATTGACACATCTGCAGGACCTGATGAATGCCCATTTTGATTTCCGTTTACTTTGTTTCCTGCGCCCTGTGTTTACTCACATTAACAACTTTCTGTGTCATTTTTCAGTTACATGCGACGCGATGAATCTTTAACAGCAGCAACAACAACGAAGCAACAAATTGCAACAACAGCAACAACAACAACAACACACACAGAACTCGAAACTCGACTAAAGTTCATTGAAGTTTTGTGGACTCGACTTGTTGTTTGACCAGGAGCATTAGGAGCGAAGCCGCAGTCGGGTAGCAGAAGGGAGCCGCAGCCGTGGTGCAGTGGTGCTCATCAATATTCGAAAAAGCAATTGAGCCAGGCGGGCGCACGCATTAATTCATCAATTATTCAAAATGACCGAAGACGAAATTCTCTTTGACGATGTCTACGAGCTGTGCGAGGTTATTGGCAAGTGAGTACCATTTGCTTCCCGATTCTTCTTCTTCCTCTAGTCGCTCCGGCTGCCACATCTCATTATGTGTTGCACGCACTAAATCATCTGTCGTCGCCCCAAACGGGGGCCAGCATTCAATGCGAACTTGGCCAACAGCAGCTTGCCTCAAAAGTTGGCCAAACAAGTTTTTGGGTGCCGACTCTTACATTATGCATTATGATATTTATGTGGCGCTCGTTTAGTCGATCCAAGCAAAAGAAATTTCGCTAGTTTTGACACGAATATGTTGAATATGTTTGGCAAGTTTGCAAGCCCGTTTGGCCCGATAAGGTCAGCGAGGACATTTGCAAATCAGTTCATAACTTTTATTAAACATTTATTACTTTTTTGCATTCCATACATTTCAACACCACGCAGAGGACCCTTCTCCATTGTGCGGCGCTGCATACATCGAGAGTCCAACCAGCAGTTCGCTGTCAAAATTGTCGATGTGGCCAAGTTTACGGCGAGCCCCGGACTGAGCACAGCGGGTGAGTTACGGCGACGACGACCTTGCCCCAAGCGCCGCTCCCGAAGCACTTTCAGTGAATAAATTATAATTAAGCTGTGCGCAAATTATACAAAATTTGCTGCTACTAATTGTGCGGTAACAACGGAGCAAAATTAAGAACGTGCCGTTCGCGCAGCACGGGACAGGGTATGCGCAGCTTAGAACTTAGTCCACGGGCCAATTAAAAAGAAATTGCTCAAATGAACTGGCGTCTGTAGTCGGATATTGACTAAATGATACATGGCTGGCACATAAGTCAGCCCCAAATCCATTAGAGCTCCCGGCCAGCTGGTGTCCCGGACAAGGGCGCTGGGCGCCTTGTGAAGGGAAGGGGGTGGTTCGGGCGCGCGGGCGGCCATACAAATGTTACTTATTCTAATATCAACTAATTGCGCGCCATTACAGATCTGAAACGCGAAGCCACAATATGTCACATGCTGAAGCATCCGCACATAGTCGAGCTGCTCGAAACCTACAGTTCCGAGGGCATGCTCTACATGGTCTTTGAGTTGTAAGTAACACACACACACACACACACACACAACTTTCTGTATATACATATATATTTACTTACATTCGAATGTGGGCCACTTAAATATTTCATTTCCTCTTGCTTGCAGCATGGAAGGCTCCGATTTGTGCTTTGAGGTTGTGCGGCGTGCCGTCGCAGGATTTGTCTACAGCGAGGCGGTGGCTTGGTGAGCATCGACACATTGCCCAGAATTATAGTATTATAAGCGAGGTTTTTACTTCAAATCCCAATTGATCAGATTCTATATGAGGGCAATCAATTAATATTTAATGGGAATACTTGGGACAAATGAATGAGGCCACATATCGATTTTAATTACACTATGCAACGGAATTACATTTTTTGTTACCGCTGAAATTAATATATATATTATATATATTTAATAATGAAATGGAGCTTTTAAATGTTTGGGGTTGTTTTCATTTTCTAAATTTTAAAATTGCCATAACTTTTTTAAAACTTAAAGGCAACAGATATTGTAACATCAATTACTTCGGAGTTAGTTAAAGTTAAATTAGCCCTTGTCCAAGCATAAATTAAATAACTCCATTTCGTTATTAGAGTTCCCAAATCTATAAATATATCCTTACTATCAATAGATATTATATGTTGTTGCATAGTGTTATTAACTATGTTTGAATTCCAGCAGAGAGAGCTCTTTACTTCCGATGTACTTAGCTATTCGATATAAATATTTTAAACAGATTGTGTGGATTTTAATATTAAATAGTCTGGCATTGTAAACCCGATCTGAATTCTTTTCGATCGTTTACAAGATTGCCGTTTATTTCAAAATAATTTGCGAAGCTTCTACACTTTTGCAATTGAATAGTTATTTCACATATTTAATAGTTAAATCTATAAATTAGATTAGAGGAGAGTTAACCAAGCAAAACAATAAGGAAACTATCTTAGAATCTGCTTAGTTCAAAACATTGCTTATAGTCGAAATAGTTTATGACAAGTTCATATGTCTGTAGAAACTCTTTTTATATTAAAGTAACAACAAAGTTATTTCCAAGAATTGCATTCATTTATTTTTGAAATACATATATCAACTACTGAGCTGAGTACATATTATTTAGATTGAATAGTTAATTTAACTGAACGGAGTTAGTTTTTATTTTAAAGCTGAGTTCCATAAGTTACATGCATTTTTAATTTATTTTATTTATTCAATTTTTATTTTTGGTAAATCTAAGTAAAACATATCTGCATTAGTTACATGCATTTTTACTTTATTTTATTTATTCTCTATTTTTTTTTGGTTAATCTAAGTAAAACATATTTGCAAACAGTAAATTATCTGTAAACTTAAACAAAATACCAATTAGGTTATTTTGATAAATGTCGCATAATTGAATGAAAATTTTTGTATTGTTATTGCCAACAGCCATTATATGCGCCAAATACTGGAGGCGCTGCGTTACTGCCATGAGAACGATATACTGCATAGGGATGTGCGGCCGGCTTGTGCACTTTTGGCGACAGTGGACAACTCGGCGCCAGTGAAACTTGGCGGCTTCGGCTCGGCGATACAATTGCCGGGCACGCGGGAAACCATAGAAACACACGGACGCGTGGGCTGTCCGCACTACATGGCGCCAGAGGTGGTCACACGGCGTCTTTATGGCAAAGGCTGCGACGTTTGGGGGGCAGGTGTAATGTTGCACGTTCTGCTCTCGGGTAGGCTGCCCTTTTTGGGTTCCGGTGTGCGACTGCAGCAGTCTATAGCACGCGGAAGGCTATCGGTAAGTGGACAGATGATTAATAATATGATATATAATAATGATATGATTAACTAATTTGATTTTCAGTTTGAAGCACCTGAATGGAAATCAATTTCGGCCAATGCCAAGGATCTAGTCATGAAAATGCTCGCCGCCAATCCACACCACAGACTATCCATAACCGAGGTGCTAGAGCATCCCTGGATACGTGATCGCGACAAATTACAGCGCACGCATCTGGCGGATACTGTTGAGGAATTGAAGCGCTATAATGCGCGACGCAAGCTCAAGGGCGCCGTGCAGGCCATTGCTGGTGGCACCAACATGGATCCGGTCTATGCCACGGATGCGGATAGTGAGTCTGGATAAACGAAAATAGTCGAGCAATTGCTTTAATAGTGTGTTTTCCGCTTTACAGTGCCCATTGCGGGCGCACCGGACGATTGGGCAGACGAGGAGGCGGGGATTGAGGCAGTGCAGCGTATATTGGACTGTCTGGATGATATTTATTCGCTGCAGGACGCGCACGTCGATGAGGACGTGCTGCGCGATATGCTGCGCGATGCTCGATTGCAACAATTTCTGCAGCTTTTCGATCGCATCAGCTCCTCGGTCATCACGACCAACGGCCGGGCGCCCAGCGCCGAGGCTGTTGCGCGCAGTCGCGATGTCCTGGAGCTGTTGTCATCGGCCAGTTCCGCCGGGGCCAATAAGTATGCCAAGGATGAGCTGATGCAGCTGCTCGCCGCGCCGCACTTGCAGGTTAGTGCACTTTTATTCTATTTATTCTGTATATGCATATTTACTTTGCATACATATGTATGTATATTTGTGGCTGTATTTTTGTGGCAAGCTGTCAACTGAGGCACATGATTATCTACATTGTTGCGCTGTATATATATATATGTATATGCATATGATTCATGTCAGCTATGCGGCCATGCGGTCTTATCAATCTACGGTCCACTCTGTAGTTCGGTTTAACATAAGCCAAAGCAAATTTGAAATGTATTTAGTGCCAGCAAACAAATGCAAAGGTAAATGGCCACGAACCACCACCACCACCACCACCACCGCCACCATTACTATCCACTCCCAAAGAGCTGTCTCTGCTTGTCGCTGGCAGTCACTAATCCTGCACTCGAACAGGGACACACACTCGCCGGCATACAATGTACATACAATACGTGAGCAAACAAACTGCGCCAGCTAATGCAACCAAAATACAAACAATTTAATCAGAATAAACCCAAATGAAATTCGGACGGTACGGATGCCCTGCTGGCTGGACGGCACTAAATCCTGCGCCACTACTCGTTCCTCTAGATTCCCCCTTAGGGCTTTTTGCGCACGAAAGTATGCTACACAACTCAAGGGCCTATGTTGTTGTCGTCGGCGAGTGCCACACATTTGCAGCAGACCAACAGAAAAACATTTAACTATAGAGCAAAATGTCGTATTTAGGCCGTTCGCCTCTCAACGATGTTTAAATACACTTAAAATATTAACAATTAATTCTTATACATCCAAAAATAATTTAACGAAAGTCCGTGCAAGGACAGAAAGGATTATAAGAAAATCTTAGCTATAGTTTCTGGTAAATAAGTTTTAGTTATTTATCTTACAGACGTTTAATTGAGAAAGGAATGTTGTTGGTTTAGTATTAAATTATTTTCAAACAATTTGCGAAGGCATTGCGAATTGATCTGCTTTAAATTTCGATTTGTTTGATGTATTGAATAGTTAGATGTACCCGTTTCTATGCAGAGTATGTCATTGTTAAGCTTTTTTCAACCTCTTTTAGCCATGTTCTGAGCCTGGCCGTATATTGATATCAACGTTATAACTCTGTGCCATTCACTGTCGTTAATTGCTCCTTGAAGCAGACTACACTTTTTTGCTGTTGGACGGCTGTGCTTTATGCTCGTAATACCCTCTACTTACAGAGCACACAGAAAGGCATTCTAACAGCTTGAGAACATAGCTGTCTGTGCTGAAAATTCACATGGGGATTAGTCCTTATTTCACTTTGTCGTATTAAAAATGTGTTAATGCTGTAGACACAATGTCTTTATTTCTACTGCATAGGAATTTTGTTTGAGTCTTATGTTTTTATAGAATTTTAAAAATAAGAAAGCATTTCGGAAGTCTTCTCTTTGTGAAAATTAAAGTAAAAATAGAGAAAGTTGCAAAATGCAATTATATATGCATGTGTTAATTAATATATCTTTGAATATATGCAGAAAGATGAAATATTGCTCTACAAATTTTCAAGAGTACATTTTAAGATTTATTTCAATTGCAGCCACTCAACATGAACTCTTTTGAGTTGATTGTATTTTATTCAAGTTAAATTTGGTGCAAAGAGAAGAATTGGCCTATGCAGTTTTGCTAGTAGTACATTTAAAGTTATTACAAAAAAGCTGAAAAGGCGCAAATTGTTTAATTAGTTTGGATGTAACAAATTTCATCTTTCTCTATAACGAATCTCAGCTAAAAGCTCAGTTGTCGTTGCAAGTCCACTTTTAGTTGGCAATTACAGGGTATTTGCCAGTCATGACTCGAAATTCGTTAGCTGTTGTGCTGGGCCGCGGTCAGTCCATCTGTCTATTTGGCGTTTTGTGTGTGAAGCAAGCTGTGTGTCTCATTTTCATAAATTCATGGCAAAACAAGGAGAAGGGGAAAAAAAAAACAGAAGAAAAAAAAATGAAATAAATGGATAAAAATGACAGACGAGATGAAGAACTGCACAAAACGCAGGCCCAGCGAGCAATGAGCGATTGTGTTAAAGCTATACGCTGCGTCCAGTCAGAGAGCAGATTGCAAGATGTGTGTGTGTGTGTGTGTGTGTGTGTGTGTGTGTGTGTGTGTGTGGAGGGTGTTGGACGTCGGGTAGGCGTATGTTGGAGAAAAAAAAATAACAATAATTATTGTAAGGACCTCGGGCGCAGTCGAAACATCCGCTGCATAATCTCACTCTCTCACTCTCTCCGCTCTCAGCTCGCGTTGGCGCTGCAAAGTGCAGCGAGAGATGCTGCTGCTGCTGCTGCAGGGCAAATGCATATACGTGTGCATACACATTTACATATATATATATATATATGCGTGCATGTGTGTGTGTGCGTGCATGCGTGCGGGCGCGCGCGTGTGTGTGTGTGTGACTTTATCGGTGTATGCGTGGCACTAACCAACCGAGCATTCGTGATTGACTTAAACAATAAAGCGCGCACAAATTTCAGTTTAGTTTGCGGCGCAGTCGCCGCGAGGGAACGACGACGACAACAACAACGCTGCAGTACGAGCCTGAGCCCGAGCCGCATAGCGCCCCCAGTCGGATTTATTTGACACTTGGCAAGTGACGTGTGAAAGAGGCGCCTAACGAGCGATTTCGCGATTGTCTCTGCCCGCGCCGCTGGCGCTTTGGCCCGGCCCCAAAAGGGTTAGCAGCTGGTGCTAAACAAAGCACTGGGAATAGTGAGGTGAAACCTTCGTCAAGTCAAGTTAACTTTACCTCGAGTCTATTTCTCAAGTGAGTCTCACTTCGCGCCGCGCCGCGCCGCGCACCTCTCGCTTGACCCAATTAACGGGACGCGGACGCGTATGCGAATCTGGATGTGGATGTGGATGTGGACGTGAATGCGAGTTGTCTCTGGAGTGTTTAGTGTCGTGTCAGTGTGCCAATTACGCGCGAATTTCCGCAGTAACCTCCAGCAGAAGCACGTTGGCCCCGGGCTTAGGCACGGGCACGGGCACGGGTACGGGCACGGGCACGGGCATCGCCGCGCTCGCAGCCAAGTTTACAGCCACGTGTTTGGCGGCGAAAGCCACATGGGAGCAATTGACAAAAAGGCAACCGCTGTCATTGGCGGCGTACAGAACTCGACCCCGGGACTGGCACTGGGACTGGGACTGGGACTGGGTCGGGGGCTGTCGCTTCGTCAGAAACGGTGCTGCAGCATCGACTGCGCCTCTATAACTCAATTTAAATTCAAATGTGTGCCACGATACAAAAATAAAATGCAAACAAATTATAAAGCGGACGCCAATATCGAGCAAAGCAAACGAAATTAGCATAGAACTTTTGAATGGCGGACGAGGCCGTCGAGCAGGTGGAGAACGTTTGTTGTTGCTGCGACAGCACATCCATAATAACCACAACAACAACAACAACAACAGCAACAACAACAACGCCACAATACAGCGTCTTTCAGTGGATCGGCCTGGAGACGGCCGAACTTTTGCCCCCGCACATAACGCGCTACTACAACAACCTTCACCTGCAGGTAAATTATAACGGCAGCAGCAGGTGTAGACGTCTCTGCCGAAATTATGCTGTTCGATAAAGACTTTTGCTGCCACAGTTAGTTTTGTGCAACTTGTAAGCCGAACTAATAAGAATCATAATAAATATTGAGCTATATATGAAATCGCTTCATTTCACATTACACATTTTCTAGCTATTTATTTGGAATTCCACATTTGCTCATTTTGCATATCTGCAACTTTTTCGAGCGTGTTGCAAGTTATTTTTTCCGCAATGTTGTCCCTGAAATATTTGTATTTATTCTTGAACAAAACTATTGTGAATGAAGGACTATGCTGCTAAAATGAATGACTATATTTTCATTTAAATCAATGTGATTGAATCGTTGAAAGTTGTTTGTTGTTTTTACTTTAGCTGTAATTATGTGTACATAAAATAATTATAAATTATCTAGAATTTTATATTGATTCGCTTGTCAGGGATTCGCGGAACTGCAATCGGAATCATTCGACATAAATACGCTTCAGAATATTGTAACCTTATTTCAAAATAGCAGATATATAATTTAACTTTATTCTACAATATATTTAAAAAAAAGCAGATATAGTTTTAGGTATTTAAGTGCTGAAGATACCATGATAAAAGTCCTATAATGTAACTTTATTCTACAATATATAATTATAGGCATTTAAGGCCTTGAGATACCATGATAAAAGTTCTATAGCAGAATATTTACTCTCAAGGACCTCTCATATAAAAAAAAACAAACGAACCAACTTATAAATACCTTAACTATAAGCTGCTCTCAACTGGAATATACCAATTGTATAACTGAAATACGCTAAGTAGAGTTTTTGGTTAGTGTCAGTTACCTGTTCGTAACACGCTGCTTTTTTCCCATTTAGTTACGAACGTATCTGGATGCCAATATCAATTTGCAAATGGCCATTGAATTTGCATTTATTCTGGCTGCCGTCGCACTCGCGGCGAGCAATGCCCAATGTGCCTTTGACTTGTTTGTGATTTGGCAAAGGTACACAAAGCAACATAGATTATCCATGTACGAGTGTGTGCGTGTGTGTGTGTGTGTGTGTGTGTGTGCGTGTGTGTGTGAACTGGCAACTAAACGTGTCAACAAGCGTGCAGAATTGGCCCGTACACAAGCCACGTTATGGGCCACGTTACGACCCTGTCCGGCCCACTGACACATTAAGCGTACCCCTTTTGGCCACACACACACACACACACGCACACACACATAAATGTCGGACTGCTGCTGTTGTTGCGGCCAGTAAATGTTGTTGGCACCTCGATGAAATGACAAATTCGTTGCCAAATTGCCCTTTGACCAAAACGACTGCGACTGCGACTGCGACTGCGACAACGACAGCTTTATGTTAATAGTTGATTGGCTGTAGCTAGTATTACATGTGCTTTGGGCCTTGACCTACACTAGGCACGTATTTTGTGCCTTGACGGGGCCCTGGAGCAGGCCTTGGCTCGGAATGCATTCCGAATCGCTGTGGCACTCGGATGGGATTGCAGCACGCCCTGCACTTTATTGTGCATTAATTAAAAGCCTGTTATGTTGCGCATTAAACGTGACTGCATTTCAGGCGCTGCAGCCAGTTGTCCTTGTCCAAATCAATCGATTGTCTGTCTGTCTGTCTGTCTGTCTGTCGCTGAGCCTTGCTGCGCAAACATTTCATAATTATTTGCCAGATTCCATAACTTATAAGCTGCCCAGTTTTGGCCAGCTTGGCTACCTATCTGCCTTTGGGCATGTTTGCACATTCTTGCTGCCACAAGTAATTAGGTTGTGGCTTCGGCATTCTTTCCTTTTGCCCACGATTCCTTTGGCGAAAGCCCGCATGCGGTTCTCAAATAAGAACTGCCCAAAGATATCTGTGTATGAGTGTCTATGTGTGTGTGTGTGTGTGTGTGTGTGGACACAAGTCACCTACTTTAGTTTGGACTATGGCCGCTGGCATGATTTAGCAATGCGACCGCAACCGAAACTAGCAGCAGTCGCAGCAGCAGTCGCAGTCGCAGCAGCAGCAGCAGTCGCAGCAGCTCGATGATGTTGATGATGATGACGGGGCGAAGCCGGCGATGATTGGGTTAACGACTACGTGGCGCAGACATTGCGCCATAAATTACGAATATTTTTTGCAAGCCCTTCACGTTACTTGCCGCTGCCGCTGCCGCCGCCGCCGTCGCTGCTAGACAAATAGCAGCGCTGCCTGCGCCAATGCTGACTGCGCCGCTGGCAGCGTTAGCCCAGAGTAAGAAATGCCTGGCCAGCCAAAAAATGTTGTTCGTCCAGGCAATGCGCATGCCCTGCACAGCATCTTTTACAGATTACAGATTCAGCAGCAGCAGCAGCAGCAGCTACTCGCACCCAGCCCACCCACTGGCTGGCAGCGCAATAGTCGACAATATAGTCGTCTCTTTTGCGCTCATGCGAAAAGGACATAAAGCTGCCATCTGCACCGGAAATTGATTGCTAGGTGAAAAACTGAAGCTGCTGCTGCTGCTGACGCTGGCTTCTTCTGCTGGCTGCTGCATTCAGCTGCGAGAGCTAAGCAGCGGACAGAATTGTCGAACTGCTGCTGATAACTCAGAGTTCAGTCTATAATTGTGCACCTTGCTGGCTGGAACTGTGGCAGTAAACCGCGAGCCTTTGCCTGGACAGGACGGGTACGCAACAACAACAATAGCAACAACAACAACAGCAACAGCAACAGCAGCAAAATTCAGTACGGCCAGCATTTTAACAACAACGACGGCTGCTGCACACACACACACACACAGACACAGCATCTAGAGTGAGTGTGTGCCATATATCGAGCTCATCCTCGACGTCGCCGTCGTCGTTGTTGTTGCTGTTGTCGTACTCGCTGCCATACGGCGCAAGCGAGTGCAAAATACAAAAAAAAAAAAAAAATAAAGAAAAACGTCGACAACAAAAAAAAAAGGAAATGAAATATGTGAAAGCTATAAGGCTAAAATGTACGAAAAACTTTTTAATTTTAAAAGCAAGTGCACAAAACTTTTTCCGAAGCCTCGCAAAGAAATAGTTTACCGAACTGCTGGCGCACAAAAGTAGGCAGTGAAAATTTTGGTGGCCATTGGCAAAGTAACAAAAAACGGCTAGCAAAAAAAAAAAAAGTTGAACACAAATTGATTTTTACACGCCACATGCTAAAAAATAAACGAGAAATAAAGTCAAGGAAAATCGGCACACACACACACACACACACACGCACACACACGCAAATGTACACGCACATGCGTTCCTCTGGCGACTTTTTCGTGCCATTGAATTTAAGGTCGCTGCGGGCTGCTGATTTTTTGCATATTGGTTCGAGGCAGCAAGCAAAGCTACACGCACACACTCGCACACACACACACTCGCGCGCAGTTGAGTGTGTATGTGGGAGTTGGTCGAGGCACGAGAGTTTATCGTGCCGTTGTCATTGACGGCGACGGCGACGGCGACGGCTTCGTGCGAAGCAACAACCGCACTGTCTCCAGTTTCGATTGCCTGAATTGGCATTCTGTGGCGTCTCGCGGCGTCTCGTGCCGTGCTGTGGCGTGGCGTGGGCGACCAACCGGGCAACCAGCACTTCCAAAATAGATTTGCCCAAAAATTATCATTATCAATGATTTCGCAAACGCAAACGCAAACGCAAACGACAAACGAACGCGTTGCAAATTGAATTCAATTAATTTGATTTCATATTGCTGCCTTTCTGCGTATGTGTGTGTGCGTGTGTGTGTGTGTGTGTGTGCGTGCGGTTTGTGTGGTTTTGTAAAAATTGAATAAAGCTGCTTATTAGCTTATGGTCTGCCTGCAACTGCTTTCGACTGTTGTTTAGACAAGTGCAAAAATCAAATCAGTATAAAAAAGTCTTCGCTTAATTTAATTATTGATTTTGACGCTCAGAGACAGCAACGGCAAATGCTTGCAATCAAATAAAATAACAGCAATAAACACAAAAAACAAAAAATAAGAACAGCAACAACAACAAAAACACAACGATTTAAATGCGCACAACAACAACAACAAAAGGCAACACAAGAACTTCAACTTCGACTACGACTACGGCTACAACTTTGCAGTAAGTATGAGCAGGAAAGCAGAGCAACCCCCGTAACACCTGAAGAGCCCGACCCCCAAATAAAGAATGCCGTCGTTTCATCTCTACACTCCACAAATTTCGTTCACTTCACTGCCTCAGCTCAAGCACAGCAGCTAGCTAGCCCCCCGACTCCTATTTCCCACCTCCGTTTCCTATGCCATTTCCTTCTACTTTTGCCTTATCAAAAAATGTGTGTGTATACACACACACACACACACAGAGACAGCCGCTGCCAAGAGAGAGCACTGCACCAATACACAGATAATGTTTGGTATCATTTATACTTGAGCCCCAGCCCAACTGCAATTTCCACCCACTTCCATACACAGATACTGCTCGAGACTTCAGATTCAGACTCTTAACCCCTGCCCGTGCCCCCGCCAACCGCCCGTCCGCCCGTCCGCCCGTCCGCCTATTTATTAGACTTCAGCAACATTTGTGTGTGTGTTGTTGTTGTTGTTTTTCTCTCGCTTAGCTGCGGCTGTTGTGTATGAAAATTTCTGTACATTTTGTTTGCCTTTCATTTTGTTTTTCTTTTTTGAATATTTTATGAATTGAATTTGGTTATTTTATTCGCGTATGTTGCGCTGCAAAGCTGCGTCTGTTGAACTCCCCGCCCCCGCCCGATTTCCCAGGCCGCTGCGAAAAGCTCGGCACGTTCTCATTCAATTATGGTGCGGAAGCGACAGGGCCACATTAGCATTCTTAAAATGTGGCAACGGAAACCGGCGAAACAAACATTTCGGCACCTTTGTGTGCCTTATACAAACCTGCCCGCCCACCTGCCTGTCCGCCCGTCTGCCTTGCCTGTAAGGATAGACATTTAAAAACATATTATTTAGGCGTACACAATTTCTTCTTAATTTAATTCGCCATTCCACCTGCCTCGGCGCCTACGAACTATATATTTAACATAAATAGTCTCGCATTGCTGCCATCGTTATTATATAAAGTAGTCGCCAGGGGAATTCGACTTGGGTCGAGTTTTAAAATTTGTATGTTTTTTTTTTCTTTCATTTTGTTGCCTATTTCTCGCCCGTTGGGCAAATTTTTAGATAGCGTGTCCCTCCCATGGGTATTTTTTGGTTTGCTCTTCTTATCTTGCAGGCGCATAAAATTATATTTTTATTTTTGGTTGTTTTGGCCCGACAGGCCAGTTTGGTTTAATTAAAAGTCTGGATTTGGCAGCGGATGAAAATTTTGCACATTTTCATTCAAAGCAAAAACTTGACAACTTTATTGAAATTGCACTTTTATGTTCGGTTAAATGTATCTATTATTTTTATTATTTTTTGTAAAAGTTGAGCTGCTGTGCATAGAGACATACATAGACCTAGTAGAGTCCATTAGTTTAGCTTAACTTGTGTATATTCCCCTCACAATTCCCAGTTTCGACTTAATCCTCTATAGATTTTGTTTAATTTTGGGCTTCTCAACAATTTTCTTTTGCAGAACTCGCATGCTAAATAACAAAATTAACCAAAAAGGCAACCCAAAATTTCAAAACTAAATTCAACTAACGAAATAAATAGTGAACTTTACACACATTTTAAACACAGCAACTAAATACAAAATAATAATTCGAATAATTAACACAATTGTGATGCATAAAAACTAAAAAATAAAAGAAAAAACATTTAAATTGTAATAAAAGAAAACCAACTTTAACCAGGAAAATAGAAAGACGCACAACATAAATCAATTAAAGGAAACAATAATTTTTTTTTTCTAAAAAAAACGACGCCAAGCGAGATCTTCCAAACATACATATATATATTCTATATAGATATATATGCGTATACAGACATGTTCGGTGATAGCCAAAGAATTTAAAGAGAGCAGCTGCAACTGGAAAATGCATACATGTTGCAATTGTTGCAATCCCAAGGCGAATCCACATATAATATAGTTGTTGATAGTTAATTGTTGTTGTTGTTGTTGGCTGACGCTGATTGATTGATTGATTCAGCGAAGAGTCAACTGTGAATAGAGCAGGAAATGCAACAAAAGCTGCCGAGGCCAAGGAACAGGCAGCAGCAGCAGCCACAACAAGCAGACGAATCCGTGTATTAACAAGAGCAGCATATCAGAAGGCTAAAAGGATTTAACCCAGGGGAACAGACAAAACAACATTTACTCGCGCCAATCCTCGCCACCGCCACCGCATCGATTGCAATGCTCTGGTAGCCAAGACAGTTTTACCGTGGATCACTACTGTGGCGGCGGCGGAGGCGGTGACACACACGCTGCAGCGGCAGCAGCGGCAGCGGCAGCATCGGGAGCAGCGGCGGCAGCGGCAGCAGCAGCAGCAGCGTCGACTGGTCAATGGTCAGCGGGGGGCGTGACAGGATCCGGCGGCGTCGGCATGTGCCAGCATCATGGGCTCACATCACAATCGTTGATGTCCGGTGGCTGTGGCTCGCACATGTCGCTTCTGGGCGGCGGCGGCGGTGGCGGCGGCAGCAGTGGCAGCAGCGGCATGAGCGGCAGCGGCGTCGGCAGCAGCGGCCAGGGCATACCCGTTGCCCAATGTTCGGCTGCTGATGTTGCCATGCTGTCCGGCCATTGCCGCAGCATGAGCGGTCTCAGTTCGTTGAGCATGTCGGCGCCGCCCTGCCCGCCGCCGCCGGCGCTTTTTAATCCCTGCAGCTCAGCGCTGTCCCTGCAGCAGGCGGCTGCCGCCTCGTCGCGCTGGGGACCGCGCACCTCCTGCCCCGTGCATAGTCCGTTTCGTGTGCGTGTGCCCAATGGCTCCATATGCTCCGGACATCAGGTGAGCCACGCAACACACTCGCACAGCGAGTGTCAAATTGAGTGAACGTACCGTATATACCCTGTATATACCCTGTATATACTCTAGACTGTGTCTAAAATCCGTTAAATAATTGCATTCACTTAAAAAAACGCAGCCACAGCTTGCCACACAGCATTTTTTGCGCCTTTCAGTTTCATTTCGTATTTAAATTGCCTTAGAGAGCCACATCTGTACATATCTATGTAAATATAAATATCCATGCGATATATACGATATATATATATTATGTGCCTGTGTGTGCGTTTGTGTGTGTGTGTGTGTACCCAACCGCTTGACTTACCCAACTACGTATTCTGTTCTGTTCTCTTTCTCCTGCACGCTCGCTCCACTCTTCGCTTGGACCCCGTGGACCCATCCACATCCGCAGGTAAGCAAATCCGTACCGGAAGCCAAGTGCCCAACACATTTGGGCAACAACCAAAAATGTGTCAACGACATGTAAGATTAATTCATTTAGCTGACCCACGCGCAGCCACACAAAATGTCCTGCCAGAAGAGACAACACACGCAAACACACCCACAGACACGCACACACACGCACACACACAACGCAAGATACTTGCCACACTTGCCACAGTTGCCACGTGGGCGGCTTAATATATTTTGCAAACATGTGCATGTCCTGCTAGAGGGTATTGTAATTTTGTCATTTCAAGTGTAACGCATAGAAGGAGTCAGCTCCGACCTCAAATGCTGTACATATATATATGTATGCTTGATCCTTTTCAAAAGTCAAGGAGATTTAGATACTTATGTCCGTCTGTGTGAACGTATTAATCTCGGCAACTACAAAAGCTAGTTGCCTAAAATTTAAAACATAAATTCTGGTAAATCATGCGCAGAAGTTGTTTATCATTTTTTTGTTATCGCTATATTCCCTTTATTATTCTTTAAAATCGATAAATATCGATATTGGAACATGCTCTTTAAATCCAAACTTACAGATTATAGGAGCTAGGGACTCCAAATTTGGCATGGAGATTCTTTTTCATACCTTCCATTAATTTGATTATTTACTATAATAATTTATAGTTGATATATATACTATATACTTTAACTTTTCTTCAGGTCCGCTCTGCTCAACATCCCAAATCAGACTATCGATAATTCCTTTTTCCTAGTAATCAACATGTGTGTTATATCTTGTATATTAAACTACTCTCCATCTGTCTTTTGACAACAGGTTTAAGAGTAATTAACTGTTTAGATACTTTCCCCGTACTGCTCAAAATGGAAAAATCTCAGGTTTAAAGCTAGATCCTTGTGTTTTGTACAAATAAACATGCTTTAGCTATCCGAATTTCATAAATAATTCAGTTCTTCAATAATGCAGCTCCTCCAATGCATAAATTATTGAGTGTTTTTTTTTTGTAACATAAAAGAATGTTTGGATGTTTCTAATGGCCGCTTCGTATCGATAATTGGGAAGTACTCTTTGTAAATTCTATAATTGGAATTTGATTTTACCTGCAGGCAGGGTTTAGCAGGTAATTAATGACTATTGCACTCGATGCACTAATTTGATGAATGTTGTGTTACAGAAAGTGTAACGCACTAATCGTATATTGATTTATAATGACGTATGCTTGCATAGTTTGTAAATTAATTTTACGAATCGCACTTAATGTGAAACAAATATGAATTCTGACTGCAATTCCAATTATCTAATTGATGGTGCGCAGGCTAATTTAGTGCATATTATATTTTTGAATTTATGAATGCTGCCCAAACAGGGGCACGTTTCTCATAGCATAAACAAATAGAACTCGTGAATTTAGTATAATTATATAAAACGCTGAATATTCGGCTTCCCACTTAAACTCACAATTTATTAAGTACTAGCGGGTATTGCCCGGCCTTGCTCGTGGCACATTTAAACAAATTCTCTCAAATACTTGTTATTAAAAATAAGTTTGAAACCGATCAGACGGTAAACAAAAAGGTTTCATACAATCGTTTTCCGCCAATTTACCACTGTTGCGGGTGAAATTTCCCAAATTGCTGAAACACGTATAAATTATGTTCTTATGTAGAGCTTTAAAAATAAGTTTGAAGCCAATTGGAAACAAATTAAATATGCCCCTAAATTTTTGAAACGCATTTCTACCGAGGAAGCTTGGATTCTGCGAAAAATGTAAAACACGTCTCAAATGATTTTTCATATAGATCCTTGGTTATGAATTTGAGGAGGAATGGATTTTCCAAAAAGTGTGAAACACCCCTCAAATGAGTTTTTGGAAAAGATATTTGAAAATGAGTGTGAAGCCAATCGGATGGTAAACAAAAAAGTTACATACAAACGATTTCCGCGATTTTCCCACACTTGCGGGTGGAATTTCCCGAAACATCGTCTTAACGTGCACCTTCATCACAAAAGGAAACTATTGTGAAAATTTCAGATTCCCAGCTCTTACGGTTTGGGCTGTGCGTTAATCACCAATCAGTCAATCAGTCAGTCAGTCAGTCGGTCAGTCGGTCAGTCAGTCAGTCAGTCAATCAATCAATCAGTCAGTCAGTCAGTCAATCAATCAGCCAGTCAGTCAATCAGTCAGTCAGTCAGTCAGTCAGTCAGACAGTCAGTCAGTCAGTCAGTCAGTCAGTCAGTCAGTCAGTCAGTCAATCAGTCAGTGAGTCAGTCAGTCAGTCAGTCGATCAGTCAGTGAGTCAGTCAGTCAGTCAATCAGTCAGTCAGTCAATCAGTCATTCAATCAGTCAGTCAGTCAATCAATCAATCAATCAGTCAGTCAGTTAGTCAATCAATCAATCAGTCAGTCAGTCAGTCAGTCAATCAGTCAGGACAAACAGTTTTATATATAGAGATAAATGCATTGAGCAAGTATTTATTTATTTAGTTGCCTTCTCTACTTCAAGCAAGCCAAACTCAGTCGAAATTTATTAGACAGATACACATATCTCTTTAGCTTATTGTATTTGACAGACATTTCTAACGAAGAGTGAAAAACGGCCAACCAGACAAAATGTAACTTCTGTCAGACACAGGCCGCAAGTTTCTGACTGTAAATACTCTCGGTGCAAGTTTATAGAACTGAACTCAAAACTAAACCAAATGCATAAGAGGAGGAGAAGGAATGGGCTTATGATTCTTGCTGAAGAACTTGACACAGAACTTTTGTGAAACAAAACAATATGTTGGTTGTAAAAGCCCTATCGTATATCCTAGTATTTGTTAGGCACAATTATAGGTCCATGTCGACCGCGAGCAGCTTGCAAAACAGATCATTAAGTTAGAGCGTGATTTTTTTTGGGGACTAGCACAAAATACCTAATACTAATACCAAGTAAGGGAACTTGCGTTTTACATAATAGGCACACGCGTAAACCTAGTGACTCGCATAGTTTTGCAAATTATATAGAGCTCGATTCACATGATTGCCCAAGCGGCGCACAAGCGGACCCAAAGTTGGGTTCAGGTTTCGGATCCCAAATCAGTGGCAGGCGCAGGCGATTTGGTTGACTGCGCCCAAAAGTAGGCAGCACAAAAGGCGCAGGGCGCAAAATAAACAATCTACCGGGCATACGGAAAACAGAAACTAAAATAAAATAACATTAGCTCCATGACATTTCCAGGTCGGGGCGGGGGCGGGGGCGGGGCGGGGGGGCGTCTATCATAATTCTCGGTGCTCTGTGACAATTGCCGTTTGGCGCTGTTTCTCGGCTCCGGCGTCAAATTGAATGTCACTAATGCAATTAGTTCACACAAAATAATTCTCTTCCACTCGATTATGGCGCCTAATATGCCTGATGTCAGTTGTATGCATATACATATATATATATATATATATGTAATTATGTGAGTGTATATCATTTCCCAATGCACACACACAAAAGCGAAAAAAGGCGAAATGTCGTCATATGCAAAGTAGGCAGCGCATGGAACCATTACGCCTTTCAATTTCTCTGCCAGGCGTGCCACATTTACATAAATATTACACAAGCCGAGGCACAGGCACAGGCGCAGGCATGTGCCCCACTGATGGGGCTAGACTCTGGGGCAGCATTGCAAATGGGCTCGTTATGCTGTCTTGTCTTGTCGGGCTTGCCTTGACAGCGGTTTGGGGAGTTAATTTCAAGGCGTTGTCGTTGCCTTTTTCGGCAGATCATCTGGCATGAAACTGTCGGCGAACTACCAAAAGGTGTGGCCCCAACATTAAATCGAGTTTAAGGCTAACGTTGCCGCAGTTGTCTGATGTGTTCAAAACCTTTCTCGGCGCCTTGGTCACGTTTATGCAACTTTTCGTGGCACACTTTCGTTTATTTTTGGTTAGTTAAAAGCTTTGCGACATAAACAGATACTTTTCCCTTTCAGCCAAATGTGATAGTTGCGGCTTCTGTTGGCCATAAGTTACAATTATTCGATAAAAAACAGACATAAATTTAATGTTTTAAATCTGAAAAGAATTTGCGATTTTTCTTTTGATAATAATCAAAAAATGGCCGCCTTTTATATACCATATATAAAAAATGTTTCGAGGATTGGAATAAGCGCTGGCATAAATGTGATGCGGTTGATTGGGATTACTTTGAAGGGAAAACAATATAGACTTAGATGAATAAACTTGTATTTTTAATTTTCTGAATAAATTCCGGGAACTTTTTGATCAAGGTGCTATTTCACATTTATCGTTGCGCTATTTCTTTCAACATCGTCTACCTTCATTTTGAGTTTGAATTTTCCGACGCCTCGTTTTAGAGTTTACTTTTAACCCAAAAGAAAGCGTCAGTTAAAATTTCAGCTTCGCAGCTCTTACGAATTATACATGTAGATAATATATTTATATATAAATATAATAGATAATATCTATTGAATGGTTTAAGACTATGTAAAGCATAACACTTAACCAATTTTTATACCCTGAACCCATTAAAAATGGGTAAACAGGGTATAATGTATTTGTGCAAATGTGTGTAACAAGCAGAAGGAAGCATCTTCGACTAGAACCTCTTGCTTGTTTTGCTTTTAGCACTTAAAACAAAGCTTTTTAATTACAATTATCAATTTATAATTATCGCTGGCAACATCGCAAAGGCGCTTTTAATTTTAAATAATAAATGTTGAGAAGGAATAATGGATTGTAGATAATCTGCCTGCTTGGCAAGTATCCACAGCATACAAATTGGTTTTATTTGAAAATTGCAATTTACATTTATTTATTATTTTCTTTTGATAAGCGAGAGATTAACTGTGTAAGCGTAAAGAAAATATTTGCTGATGCAAGTTTTGTGTTCAAACACGTGGAAAAATATTTCATTTATTACCTTTTATTGCCTGTAAAATTATATCATACTTAATGAGATTCTGGGCTTTTAAGATTTATTCATTCATAGAGCAACAGAGGCAATTAACGCACCTCAAATGGATAAGTTGATAAGTGCACACACACACACACAAGTCCAATGGGAATTTGCGGCTATTTAGGTTTTGCATGTGTGTGTGTGTGTGTGATGTGCTTTGGCTGTAATCATAAGCTGATTTGCCGGCAACCGCAAGGAGCACAGCTGACAACCAGCCGAAATATCGCCTTTTAACATTTCTCAAAAGTGTGTAGTTAATTTTGGCGACTTCTTCTTCATCTTCTTTTCGGGCCCATGTCGGCCATCAAAAGTGAAAAATATGCGCCCGATAGTAAGTCCAAGTGTTGTAAACTTTTTAATGGCTTTCTTGCTTAAGCGCCTTTTTATGCACTTGGCGTGAAGCATAATATGCCGTTTGAGTTTGCCTTTTAACTAGCTTGAAAAGTTTTCAAGCAACTCCAAAGAGCTTTTGCCTCATATGTGTGTGTGTGCGTGTGTTTGTATGTGTGTCCCGGCTGATTCATTATTGGTTTGACTTGGCCCCGAAAGAGGAAAAAGTGCCTAACTGACAAACAGACCGACTCTGCTGGCTGTTTGCCTTGACACTCTTCATTTGTGAATGCGTTAATTGCGCAAGCAAGGCACTTGCCTTCCTATGTCTCTGTGTGTGTATGAGTGTGTGTGTGTGTGTGTGTACATAACACGTATGTAGATGTGTGTACACACACTGGCACTGGGCCAGACGCAGCTGTTGGCGTTGCTGTTGATGATGATGAACAAGCACAATGGCATGAACAAGCAGTTGGAGGCAGTTCCAACAACATCAAACAACAATGGCGATTACAACGCCAAGTGTGTACATTATTTTGCAATTTAGCAGCACACACACACGCACACTCACACACACACACTCACACACGTACACATGCGAGATTCGTACATGCGCTCAGGATTCTCAAGGCGAGCAAACAACAAGAAGCAGCACAACAAAAAGAACTGCCAACCACGGCCACAGGCAAAAAAAAAAAAAAAAAAAGAAACCAAAAAAAAAAAAGTCGAAAAATAATTAGTTTACTTGTTACAAAACTCAGTTATCGCCCTTTGTGTGACGCTGCGTTGTTGCTCTAGTTGAAATTGAATGAAAGCAAACACACATAAATAAACACATGTAACAGAAATATATATTGTAGAAGACAAATGCCGCTTTCAAAGTAAAACACACGAGTTATCTTGATACGTCTTCTTTATTCGACTGTTCGATCGCGACTGACTCACGTTCGTTTCATGCTTACAGACTAAAGGAGAATTGACAATAAGTTTATGTGTGTGTGTAAGCGAGACAAGGCGTGATTCGACTTGTCGAGCTCTTGCAAGAATTAGAGTGCATGAGGAATGTTAGCGCTTAAAACAAACGGGAGATTGTTGCCTAAATGGCCTTGAGAATGTGTCTATCTGTTCGTGTATGTACATGCATGTATTTGTCCTACTACAATATATGTATGTAGGCAAGTGTTGAGCGTTGAGTGTGTCCTTTAATATAATAACAACACAAAAAAATGTGGACAGCAAAAAAGTGTTGCCTAACCAAAAGGCGTCGCATCAAAATGATGCCATAAGTAGGTGCCATGTGTGTGTGTGTGAAAGAGAGAAAGATACACAGTAAAAGAGAGAGAGATAGAGAAGTAAAGAGAGTATATACATGTGCCTTGACTTCTGTGTCCCCTCTCCTCCTCCCTCTCCTCCTCCTTCGAGCAACAGGAAGAAGTTGACGCACCTCAAATAGATGACACCTGATAAGTGCATAATGCACACGCACACACACACGCACACACACGCAGCCAGGCCGAACGGAAATTCGTGGCTTTTTAGATTGTGCATGTGTGTGTGCGTGTGTTGTGTTTGGCCGTAATCGTAAGCAGATTTGCAAGCAGCCGCAAAACAACCGGGCGATATTTCGCCTTTTGTCATTGTTCGAAACTTGTAGTTCGTTTTTTTTTTTTTTTGTTTTTGTTCCTCTTTTTGGGCGCATGTCGGGCGTCAAAATTGAATGATTTCCACCTGACAGCAGCGGGGCATGATGCGGGTTGCGGGTTGTAGATGGTGCACGGCGAACAGGATACAGATGACAGCGTGACAACGGCGCCTGATCCATTGTTCAACTGATAAGGCAACTGAGCATATTGCCTGTGTCAATCATTGTACAGGTGCCCTGATGTACGATGATGTACTGCCATTAATAGGCGGAATATAACATATATATATATGTGTGGGATAAGGACAGCGAGTCGCCGCTCAATTACCGTGACATAGTCGTACGGTGAATGTTGTGTATGGAGTCCAATGTTAACTGTAAGACTGTGTCTCGGTGGTTGCTAGCCAATCAACAGCGACACACGAGACGCTGACGGAAACGGAAGTGAAAATTGTTCAAGTTGTGCCAAAAAAAAAAAAAAAACCGAAGAGTGTAAAGTTTTTGTTTTGCTTGGAGAGAGAGAGAGAGGGAGAGAGAGAGCGAGAGAGAGAGAGAGAGCTGCAGGCGTTTGCTTGCCAGCTTATCAAACGTCAGGCACAGACATGACAGACACCCTTAGCGCCCAAACTGACAGCTTGACAGACGCCTCTTCAGCCAAGAAACAACCTGGAAATATATATTCCATTTCACGAATTAATCATGCATATGATGCGTGCTCATTAGGCCATGTGCTGGCGCTTACATACATAACATATGTATGTCTATAAGCTGGCCCAAAACTTGCGCCCGGTTGCGTTTTTGAGCCCCTTCGCTGCCATCGGCTGCTGCAGGAACGCTGATAAGGCGCCAAGTGTCAAAACTATGAGCCAAGGGCGGCACAGCAACAATAAAACGTGCCGGCCCAGACCACAAGATTAACTGACTCACTCACACTCAGTCCTCCATTCACTGTCACTGCCTGGCTGCCTGGCTGGTTGCCCTGGCTGCACGTTGTACTAATTAAAATTCGGCATTAATCCAGATGATTCAGCTGTCAACGTTCTCCCGCCTGACTGTAGTTTGCCCCTAATGAAGCCTGGCTGCGGCTGTTGCCAGTAACTGATGCCACTGCGGCCAGTGTCAGCTTCCCGGTTCCTATTGCTCTGACGACCCAGCCGTACATAATGTACGTGTGTAATTGAAGTGTGGCCTGGCATATTAAAGAGCGCAAAGTTGTCGTTGTCGTTGTTTTTGCTGCTGCTGCTGCTGCTGCTATGTAATTATTAAAACCAACAAATAAGGTTTTTGTGGCCTGCACGTTTGCTCCTAGCTTCGTCCACCGTCGGGTGGCTGGCTTAGCGCAAAGCTGATAAAATGACCACACAACAGGCAACAGACAACAGAAAACAGGCAACAGACAGCAGCCGTGAGCCATAACTGACAACAACAACAATGCAGTTCCATACAACAGTGCTGTTCATTTAGCTGCTCTTCTTACCTGAACTTCCAACGTCTTAAATTACATTTTACGCAGATGTAAGCTTGAAGTCATCGTTTTTCCGTTCGTCTTAGTCGCATGATGTGCTAAGTATTAAAAAAAAATCATTGAAGCCTTCTTCATTCTATTTTAATGAAGAGCTTTTAATAGAACTTTAAGCGACAAAGTATCCTTTGACCCCCAAGGACTCTTTCTCGATCTTTTTTTTTTGATCTTTATTGAATGTCTTGGAGCCCGTTTGAAAAGTAAACTAAAAGAGTTTCAGGCAACAATTTTGCTCGAGTTTTTCATTTTTCGGTTGAAAATTTCCATAATCTCTTCCCAGTTGCACTTATTTCCCACAAGGTAACTAACTGAACAAACAGTATTATATATATGCATATATGAAAAGTCAACAACGGATCTGCTTAAAGAGTTGTCCACTTAAAGGATTTGTCTCTTTCGATACTTACCCCAATCCCCCGAAATTGATAAAATGACTCATGGCTAGAGTCTACTATAAACAGCGCAGCACTTCAGGAATGCATTTGCCATAATCTGGATGTGTGTACATATGTGTGTATAGTATGTGCATGTATAGATGAAAGCTTTCATGTGTGTAAAGGTAGCTCGGCTGCCTCTTAATTTTTTATTTAAACTTTTTTATATTCAAATGTTAAAGTATCGATACCATTTTATGCGATTCGTGAGATTCATAACAGGTCTGTGATAAATTTACGAGGCTAGTTTTGTTTGCAGAAGTGAAACTATGTTAGAAAGAATATTTAATACAAGTATAAGTTTCTCGGTTTCGCCTGATTTAGTTTTTTTTCGAATTTTCTCACAGTTCGCAATATTTTTTCCGCAAATAGTAAAGAGATCTCTTCAGTTTGACAAATTAAAAACGAATCAATATTAGTTTACAGAATATAATGAAATAAGATGCATATTTTATTTAATGCAGTTTCCATTCAGATTTAAATGTATTTTATTTGTTATTTTTTTCAAGTTTCCATTTAGATAAAATCTGGCTTGGTTTAATGCGCCTTCGCTCTGCATTTAAATCAAAACCTTTTCGACCTTGTTTTTTCCATTATCAAAAGGGTTCGGAGGGGGTAAAAAAACAGCCTAAATTTATGGGCTTCACTTAGATACATATTTTCAGAGCTCAATAATTAACCAATAAAAGTTGTTAACTTAAATGAAACAAAGCCAAAACAAGTGAGCAGGCGTTTAATAAAAGCTTGGATGTTTTCTCTCAGAGTCAAGCTGTTGCTCAACACTGTTAACCAGTGTCTTAAGTTATGTTGGGCCTTGCCTTGCCTTGCCTTGCCCTGCTGCCTCAGCAAAGTTCGCACAAAATACACACACCGAGCCGGAGCCGGAGATGGAGCCGGGGAGCCAAGCAAACAGCCAAATGCGGAGCAAGCGATTGTTTAGGATCACGCCAGCATACATAGGGTAAACTAATATCTGCATATTGTGCGCCTCGTTGGGCAGCTGGAAGCAGAGGGGAGGAGGGGGGAGGGGGGGTGTCAGCTGCTGACCGAGTGTGTGTGTTGGTAAAACTTTAACAAGCACTTAAGTATTAATCATGGAAATCAAAGTCAGCTGCGGGCCAGGCACACGTACCAGCTGAACATGTTTGTATA
Source organism: Drosophila lacicola (assembly GCA_035045355.1). NCBI lineage: Eukaryota > Metazoa > Arthropoda > Insecta > Diptera > Drosophilidae > Drosophila > Drosophila lacicola. The sequence goes on along the minus strand of JAWNPB010000347.1, from coordinate 1,530,334 downwards.
GCCTTTCCTTGTGTGTCTGTGTGTGTGTGTGTGTGTGTTAGCTTGGCCCAAAACTTTGTTGCTGACGCTGACTATCAATGTCACAGGCTCGGAATTCAGATTCGGCGGCGGGGAACTGCGACGGCGGCGACTAATGAGGCATTAAACCTAACTGCTCAACTTTTCGCCTGTCAAGCATTTATTAAATTTAGCGTTTTATTGGTCCCAACAACTTGGTGTTAACTATGGGCCTGTCGCTCTTGCCCGAGAGGCGTGCCGGGAGGCGTGCTTTAGTTGAAATCAGATTACGTTGTTTACCGCTTACTTCTGGCGGTTGCACAGCCAACTGGGCGGCCATCCACCCCCACCCCCTCTCCCCTGCTTCAGCCTCGCTCCTATCTCGCACTGTTGCCTAAGCCTCCTGCCACATTTAAATAGTTGCCGAGTTGGGCTAATTTTATTTCAAGTACGTAATTGCGTTTGCGGAAATTGTATTACCCATTTATTCAGTCGAATTTTCTGCATTGTAGCTAACGAATCCGAATATGTGGGGTTGGGAATTCATTTATGCCACGTTGGCTAAGCTCTCTTGGTTTTTTTCATGATGGAAGTTTTGGTAATCAGATAGAAATTTGCCCAGGCAGCAATTCCATGTAAGAAAAACTAAAAACCTTGCATAAACCGTTATTAAAAAATATTTGCTGCATTTCGAATAGTTTTCAATAACGAAACGCTGTCTGTTTATACACCAAAATAATATTGGATTTTGTATACCCTGTGTTTGCTGAGATAAGTAAGAAGCGAAGGTATATAGGCGTATATATTGGCTTTGGTTTGGATTTTGTGAAATTCGACCGCAAGTTGGGGAATATAAGGGCCAAAGCTAGTTTGAAAATCCAAAAACGCAATTTAACAAACCTTATTTGAATTTGTATTTAGTTTTGATTTTATATCTGAAGTTGGTGCAAATTACATAAGCAATTTCTTAACCTAACAACGCCGGTTAATTTCTGATAGTACAATATAATTAATTATATTATTGACAGGCGTTAAAAGCTTAAGTTATTTTCCCATTTCTGTTTGTATTTGTCTAGTTTCTGTAAATATGCATTATATTTTAACTTTTTCTCACTAACAATTTTGTATATCCATAAAATAAACCAGATTACAGGGTATCTACCAGCGTTCCACCCTCTGCTGAAAAAATTCATTTCGTTTTATGCTGCCACTAATTAGAATTTTTGTCTGAAAGCTTCACCAAATAGTTTGCAAAATTAAAAACTTGATGCATGGTCACCAAAAAAAAAAAAAAACACCTCCAGAGTTTTTATTTTCGTAAACAATATTAATTTACAGAATTAAATGAAATAACATGCATATTTTATTTAATGCAGTCTCCAGTCAGATTTAAATTTATTTTATTTGTTATTTGTTTCAAGTTTCCATTTAATTAAAATGTTTTATGCATGTTTTTTCAACATATGTATGTTCATTTAAGCTGATTTATTTAATGTTCGTTCTAATTATTTGTAACAATATCAGCAAAAGTTTGTAAAATACAAACGTGAATATCATTGTTACTTGAAAATTAATTAAATAATAGGCATTGCTTAACGGAAAATTTGTTTAAAGCGAAAACATTTTGTAATATATACCCATTTCACATTAAATGGCAATTTAATTTGAATATATATTTCAGCAATAAATGCAATACTGTGCATGGCTTGCCAAATATGCTGAATATATATATTGAAGTGAATGTAATTTAAATATGTGTAATATTAGACGAGCTAAACTCACGAACTTTAAAATAATGTGTTATTAAATGTAATCTCATTCGCAACTCGCATTCTTTACTTTTTTACTTTATATTAAGCTTAACGTTAGCTAGAAAGAATTTGAGCAGATATTATCGATGAGATAGTCTGTAAATTTTCCATAGCTGTATTGACTGTCATTTGAAAGAGATTTTTGATGTTTACTAGCATGAAACAGTGCTGCTAGATGTAAAATTTATAAAAAGGTGGCAACACTAAATTTATGGTGTGTTATTAAATTTGCTAAATGTTGACAAACGACTAAAGTAATAGGCTATTAACACTGGCAAGTACTTACATTGAAAATCGCAGGAAAAAAGTTAAAAGAACAGTTGATTTTTCTTGTACATTATCGATTGGGTTGTAGATTTTTATACCCTTATTATGTATTTGTGCAAATGTATGTAACAGAAGGAAGCATCTCCAACCCCATTAAGTATATATATTCTTGATCAGCATCGACCGAGTCGATCTAGCCATGTCCGTCCGTCCGTCTTTCCGACCGTCCGTATTCGATATTCGATAACTTGCCCCGTTTCCAAGTAATCGATAAAAATCGATATCGCAATCCTGTTTTTTGAGCAATTTCGGCAAATAATATGAGCTAGAGTTACCAAACTTGACATGTAGCTTCTAGAATGGTATATATCAAGTATTTTTCATTTTATACCTATCGCCTGTTGGAAGAAGAGGATTCAGGGTATTCCCTAGTCGGAGCTTCCGACTAGAACCGCTTGTTGTCTTTGCACACATCAAAAGAAACTAGGAAACATTTGACTTAATCTTTTCAAAACACATTGTACCAAATAACCTTAGCACTCAGTAGTTTATGTTTTGTCTATGAAATACATGTTAAAATACTTTGAATCATGAGCTGCGAAGCTTTTACATACATGTTTTCATTCATTTCATGTAGTCATATCGCATATTTGCTTGCGATCGAAAAGTGGGAGGAAAAAATAATTTCAATCTTTCATCAATTTACTAAAAGTCTGAATATATGGAAATAACAATTCGATATGTACATAATATTCATATACATAAAGGTTTATATGTATATTCATGTGTAAATCTAATATTAAAGAGCTGTTGAAACATTTGCTTTAATGTAAAGAAACTCTGATTTGGCATAGAGGTTAAATGGACCTCGTGGCAATTCAATTACATTTATTCGTCTTGATGCGTTCTTATAGCACAATATATTGGCAGCAGTAAAAATAATTGCGTTTGCATTTGACAAATACTACACACACACAAAACGTCGAGCTGGCTAGATCCAGCTACAAATATGTTGATGATATCAAACGATTTGTTAGTTGGAAATATGCAAGCAATGGCAGAGCATTAGAGGCATTTTTGTGTTGGCCCAAATCGATTAGGAGGTAGCCAGAAAATTGAGTTGTGAATCAAATTCACAAACTCAATCAGCCCATCGACAGCAAATGCTGTAACTATGCCCAGTCTACATGCCTAAATAAATTCATATTTTGATTTACTTTGGCGCGCTGGCAGCAAATCGCAGTGTGTTAAAAGCATTATGAAATATTTATGCACTCGGCAATGCGGATATTTGCACGAAGTGACTGCCAAGTGATGGTGATTGTGAAGCTGCCAGTGACTGTGACTGGAACTGTGACACTGACAGTGACGGTGTGTGAAAGCTGCTTAGGCTTTGCCAAAGTACTCAAAGAAGTAGGCTGGCGGAGAGGGAGAGGCATTGAAAAAGCCAATTTACTTTTGAGCAGCCTAAAAGCGAGCAACGAAAAATTTGTGTTGTGCCAGCCCCGCCCACCCGATTGACTGGCCAGCCGGCCCGCCCGCCCGCCTGTCAGCAAATACAAGACCAACTAGTGACAGACCAACTAAAAGGCAACTGCGGCTGCTTTTGTAATGTTAAAGCGGCGTCAGCGTCAGCGTCAGCGTCTGTGGCGGAAATGAAACGTGCAACTCGAGTGAGGCGTCTGAGGGAGACCGCTGCGTACGTGCCTCTCTCACTCTGTGTGTGTGTGTGTGTGTGTGTAAGCCTGTTTGTGTGCTTGTGGCATTGAGTAATCATCAACGATGAAAATTGCGTTTTTTTTATGGAGCTACCCACAAAAGCGCTGACAAGGCCCAGCTATACTTAGCATATGTATATGTGCATATCAGAGTGAGTGTGTCAGTGTGTGTGTGTGTGTGTGCGTGCGTTTGTGTAGGTGTGCGGCGTTCGTGCGACACAGCATGGGCACGCATTAAAATCCTTTTTTATGACCAGTCGAGGTCCTGCCATTGCGTATGCGTGTGTGTGTGTGTGTGTGGGTATTAGAAATTCTGTGCCTTGTCTTGCTATCTTGCGGTTTGTCGGGGACACCGCACAAATTAATTTCCACAGCATATTCAAAGTGTTATTAAACATAATTTATTAAAAACGAAATTGTATAAACTCAAGCCGTTGCTCTCATAGGCTCCGCTCCGAGGCAGACTCTGCTGCACTTGAGCGCCAGTAATAAATTTTTGTGATTTTGTTTTTTTTTTTGTTTTTTGGGAGAGAGGGATGAAGGCTGCCGGGGTTGGGTTTCGGGATCATGGGCTTGATGTGCGTGCCTTTTCGTTGGCTTGGCAACAAATGTTGCCAGTTAATGTTGTAAACAAGTTGTGTGTGGGCGTTCGACAGCGCTTGAACCCGTGTCTGTGTGTGTGTGTGTGTGTTATGATATATGGGACAGGCATAGCAAATCGGAAATTTAATTTCCACAGAAAGTGGCTTTGAAATGGCTTTTAGCCGCATAATAACTGGCAGCTTAATTGCCGGCCATAATTTTGCGAGTCGCCTTCGTTCGGCCAAGAAAAGGCTAACAGAGAATGTATTCCTTTTTTTTTTTTTTGGTTGGTTGGTTGCTCGACAGGCGCTGCTGCATACACACGATGTTGTCGCCCGGGATGTTTATGGCGAGGAGGCGCTGCGCGTCACACCGCCGCCAATGGTGCCCTTCCTCAACGGCGACGAGCTGGACAACGTCGAGGGCGGCGAGCTGCAGCATGTGACACGCGTGCGTCTTGTGCAATTCCAAAAGAACACCGACGAGCCCATGGTAAGTTAAACCTTTGATACTCAAAACAGTTTTCGCCATTAACCACACTTTGCTGCAGGGCATCACGCTTAAAATGACCGAGGACGGGCGCTGCATTGTGGCGCGCATCATGCACGGCGGCATGATACATAGACAGGCCACACTGCACGTGGGCGACGAAATCCGGGAGATCAATGGCCAGCCGGTGCAGCATCAGTCGGTGGGTCAATTGCAACGAATGCTGGTAAGCCTTAAAACCTCAATTTCGAGCCAACTTTTACCTTAACAATTGCTTTTTATGCAGCGCGAGGCACGCGGTTCCGTTACCTTTAAAATAGTTCCTTCTTACCGTAGCGCACCGCCGCCCTGTGAGGTAAGTTTGACATTTAACTATTATTGGAGTTTTTTTATACCCTGAACCCATTGAAAATGGGTAAAAAGGATATTATGTATGTGAACAAATGTATGTAACAGGCAGAATGAAGCATCTTCGACTCCATAAAGTATATATATTCTTGATAAGCATCAATAGCCGAGTCGATCTAGCCATGTCCGTCTGTCTGTGCGTCCGTCTGTCCGTATGTATGAACGCAAGGATCTCAGAACCTATAAGATCTAGAGACTTGAAATTTTAGCTGTAGGTCGCCCTAGTCCCCGCGCAGATCAAGTTTGTTTCCGATATTCGATAACTTGCCCCGTTTCTAAGTAATCGGTAAAAATCGATATTAAAATCCTGTTTTTATCACAATTTTGGCAAATAATATGAGCTAGAGTTACCAAGCTTGACATGTAGCTTCTAGAATAGTATATATAATATATATCAAGTATCTTTCATTTTATACCTATCGCCTGTTGGAAGAAGAGGGTTCAGGGTATCCCCTAGTCGGGAGCTTCCGACTAGAACCTCTTATTTGTTTTTTATTAGAATATATAATTTTGGCATCGCTAGAATTTCATATTTAACACATTCAACATTATTTACTAACAGTTTGTGCATTCATTTAAACGAATTCATTTAAATTGCAATTAGATTTATTTCGAACAATTTATTGCAATGTGATTTTATTGTTATAAATATGATTAGCTTGGGGTTAAATTAAATATTTTGACAGGCAAGCAGGCTAAACCAGAATATACATAAATTATAAACTTTGGTCAATCAATTTCATTTCATTCAGGTTTCAGTTTTCATTCGAATTTAAACTGATTTCGGTCAATGTTATTTTCACAAATGAAGCCTGTCAATCAAATGTGACAAATTTTTACAAAAAACATTTCTATTTTTTTTCTGCTTGCATTGATAGCTACAAAATAATTTGCTAGAATAAGAAACTTACATCTGATATTATCTTTTTGGGTGTAAGGCAAACACAAATATGAGAGTAACAAAAAAAAATAAAATAAAGGCAAATGAATCAATAGCTTGCTTTATGAAATTCGTTACGAATTGGAAGCTTTGCTTTGATTTGGTTAGCCTTGATAATTGAAAGTAATTTAGAGATTTTCGCATTCTGATTGTAAACTAGCATTGAGCATAAAGCACACGTAATCATTAAAAAGAATCACTTTTTGAATGTATCAATGCAGTATTCGTTTGTTTGAAATCCATTAAGCAATTATTTGCCATTAACATTAACATGACTCCAACTCGCTCTTCACTGCTCCTCTCCCAACCTGAACATGCAGCTATTCAGGATAAGACCTGCTCCAGTGCTTGTAAGTATCACGTTCAAACAAATCAACACACACCATACCAATACATATGCATACATGTGTGTACATAAACATAGGCATTTACATCGCTGTTGGCTCTGCTCATTAGATTTAATCTAAAGGCGAAAATTGGACTGCTGCTGTCTCTGGTTTCAGTCAGATTTCGGTTTCAAGGCAAAACCTCTGCAATATCAACAACTAAAAGGTGTTCTCTATTTTGTCTTCTCCTTCTTTTTTTGCATTTGCCAATTTGCTGTGCAGATTTTTGTTCGTGCACAGTTCGATTATAATCCCCTGGATGATGAGCTTATACCATGCGCCCAGGCGGGCATTGCATTCCAAGTGGGCGACATACTGCAGGTAGGTGCATTAGGAGACCGCAATCCAAGACCGATGGCATTCAACTAATGGAATTGGCTACATTTCGGGGTTTAGATCATTAGCAAGGATGATCATCACTGGTGGCAGGCGAGAATTGATACGGTGGGCGGTTCAGCGGGCCTGATACCATCACCTGAGCTGCAGGAATGGCGCATTGCCTGTCAGACCGTCGACAAGACCAAGCAGGAGCAGGGTAAGTGCACAATTCCCGAAATCTCTATTTAACAATTACATAAATACATGTAAACCAACTATGTGTACTATTTCTATGTGTAATTGGATGCTAAATACTTATAATCGTATGCTTTGTAATTCTATAATATTGGAAAGTGTGTGATGAATTCGTAGTTAGCCAGAAACCATCATGAAAGCGCTCTCTCTCTCTCTCTCTCTGTCTCTGTCTGCCAAAAGGCAGCGTCCAGCTTACGACTAGCAAACACACACACACACACACACACGCACAACCGTACATATACACACATGAACACTCACACCAGAGAATTGCATGACAAAAAAATTAAATAGTTCCAAAAGTGCCCTAAATTTCGTCCAAATATTACAAAACAACACCAAAAAGGGATTATGACACTCTAGAGTCCAAAAATATATTTGCTTATGTGAACTTCGCTTAAAGAAATCAAAAAGTCACTTAAAACTATAATAAAAGAAGTTTTTTTTTTATAGATTTATAATAGTATATAATATGTTTTATAGAAGTATATAATATGTTCCTTGTTGCAGCAAGAATTGTCCAATTTTCAGCCGATTAGCCTAATCGAAAATATATTTTTTAAATCAACACGTAGGAAATTTTGATAAATTGACTTTTATTCGACCGGCAATTGTTAATAACTATGCAATTAAAAAAAAAAACCAACTGCTTCTATAAAGAATTTATTTTTGAAGGTGCTTGTAAAATGTGGACTGAATCGGTTGAAAATTGTACACGTTATTGGCGAGGTCAGCTCGAAAATTAAGTTTTGAGATAATCGCGCTTAAATTTTAATTTTTTTTATTTTTCGTCCATGATCCTTCAATAAGTTATGATTGAATCCCTTAGGGAACTGTGAAAGCCAAAAATCCTAGAGTTTTATAAGCCCTTAAGTGTAAGCAACACACACGTAGATCAACACAAACCCTAAGTCAATATATATATATGTATATTATAATCAATCTCGTGAAATCGCCAATTACACATTTTATATATATATATGTATGTATGTATATGTATAACAATGTTATGCAGGAGAGCCGGGTGCTGGATGTTCCGCTCACGCAGATGGGTGTGATGGATCCACAGGTAGCTAATACTCATAACACCCAAATAAATAAAATGACAACTTGCCAACAACCGAACTTTTCAAGTTTATTCTTGAGTTTTCTGTTTACTCAAATTTCGTTCATCACCAAACGTAGCAAAGCAAAGCTCATTTCAAAAGGCACCAACACACCCGATACTCTAGAAAAGTACCAACATGTCATCCAAACATTAAGTATAATCGGTGCCCCGATTACTAAATACCCTTGCAGAGCTTTTGGAAAGACTAAAGATTGAAATAAGACAAGCTTTTTCTAGTGAAAATATCATTTTATTATTTATTTATTTATTCAAATATTAATTACAATTTTATTATTTGATATTGAATACAGAAATCTTTATGTTATAAGATTTCTTGTTTTTGTAAGTCATAATTATTTAGCTTAATACATTTCCGATCTGTTATTTTATAATATTTACTCATATTCGTAAAATGTATTCATTCGTATACATTTTTGTATAAGCGAAGGATTCATTATACGCTTTTTTATATATATCTCAATTGATAGTTAATAATTCTCTCTGCAAGAGTATCGACAGCAATTAACCAAACGCAAAACTGATTATCACCTGTTCAATGCCATCAATTAAAATGTTATCATGCCGTTTCAAGATGCAGTACAGACATTATACGAACATCACGCACATACTTAAAAGTAGACGCGCTTTAATATAAATAAACACCAGCTCATATACAGATCCATTATCATCCGCTTCGACTTAAAACAGTGCATGCTATATTATTGGTGTTGCTGAAAAATTGTCGGATAAGTACATACTTTGTACAATTGTATAAAGTAGGGATAAGAATCAAATTGAGGACTAATTAACTCGCCATGTGAAGCTTGTTTGCATTTACCTATTTACAGCATGCAATGCATGTTTACAAATTAATACAATGTTAAGCACAGCCAATAGATTTAAAACATATCACTCTATGTAACCCACAGTAAACTGTTCCATCTTTGGGCGTAAGAAGAAGCAATGCCGGGACAAATATTTGGCAAAACATAATGCCATATTCGATACGCTTGATGTGGTCACATACGAAGAGGTTGTCAAAGTGCCAGGTAATATTTAATTCACAAACTAAAGAGCTAGTTAATAATATGTTATTCTTTATATTTAGTGGGTGATCCGAACTTTCAGAGGAAGACATTGGTGCTATTAGGCGCACATGGCGTGGGCAGGCGGCATATTAAGAATACTTTAATATCAAAGTATCCCGATAAGTACGCCTATCCCATACCACGTAAGTGAAACTAATTAGCCAGATTCAGAGAAAAATAGTGAATAAAAACTCGTTCAATAAACAGATACAACGAGACCTGCTAAGCCCGAGGAGGAGAACGGACGCAGCTATTACTTTGTTTCACATGACGAAATGATGGCCGATATTGGTGCCAACGAGTATTTGGAATATGGTAAAACTCTTTGCCCACATTTAGTTCGCATTATAACAAAATGTTATGTTGAATAGGAACCCATGAGGACGCGATGTATGGCACCAAGCTGGACACGATTCGACGCATACATACCGAGGGTAAAATGGCTATACTAGATGTGGAGCCGCAGGCACTTAAAATACTGCGCACAGCTGAATTCACGCCCTATGTGGTGTTTATAGCGGCGCCATCGCTGCAGAACATTGCGGATGTAAGGCTCGAGTGTCGCATGAGTTTTTAATTAAGCATTTGTAATTGAAAATGTTGTATTTTGAAATGCAGTACGATGGCAGCTTGGAGCGTCTGGCCAAGGAATCGGATATGCTGCGTCAACTGTATGGACATTTCTTTGACTTGACCATTGTGAACAACGATATAAGCGAGACGATTGCCACGCTGGAATCGGCCATTGAACGTGTGCACACCACACCACAATGGGTGCCCGTCTCTTGGCTCTACTGACAAGACAGTGAGCTGGAATGCCCCGACTGTCTTGATGGCTGCGATTGCGAGTGGGATGCATACACAAAGGCGTCCAATGTGGCGCTATACTGAGTACACATACACACACACCATTAAAGTATTAACAAGGCACAAATACAACACAGCAAACATACACACACACACACACACACAGTCAAATTGGAGCGCCTGGCGCCCGCTTATTTACATAAGAACAAAACACACACACATACATCTATAGAGAATGGGTATTATGGGAATTGCAGTCGCAACGCAAAGACAAATTGTAAAGTTTAAAAATACTTATTTAAATTTGAGTTTCTGTTTTATTGTTTATATTTGATGTTTTTTTAGTCAACATAAGTTAAATATTATTTGTATTTGCCATTCCAATAAGCTGCGCACAGCGGCTTGTTATTAATTGTTTGTGTTATTGTTTTATTTAATATTTCTCTTAGTATTCTTCTTTTGCCAGACAGCATTAATCGCACTTGTTAGTGGTTAAGTTAACTTGAACAGAAAACAACAAATGCACTCCAGCAACAAAATACAAAATTGAAAAGTATTACAATTTTATTTGCAACTTAATTGAAAGTCTTTTGGAAAGCGAGCGTGAAACGAGTTAGTAAATTATAGCGAACTACGTAATTAAATTTAACTAACATAGAACAAAATGAAAAGCATGAAGAGTCATAACGAGCAACTGCAACAATACGAGTATAAAATATAGTATGATGTGAGCAATTTCAAGTGTTTCAAACAAATTAAAAACAATTAAATACACATTGCAAAACCCAAATAAAAATTTAACAAAAAATAAAATACAAACATTTAAAAAATATATATTGTGCACGGTTTTAAATGCAATAAAGAAAATACATCATGCAAATGATAACACGTCACGTACATACACAAAAGCGAAACTGCGAAAAATGTAAAAGCATTTGCGAATAAATTGTTGAAGTTGAATTAATTTAATTAAGAATTTAAAAAGGAAATGCAATCAAACAATATAAGCGTAATTTATTTGCCGCAGCGTTAACATTATAAACGACACTTAATTCAACAAAGGCAAATAAAAACATAGAGTGAGCACAAAAATGAACACAAACACACACACACACACTTACTAACAGCAACAATAAAGTAAAAGTAAAAGTAAAACGAGAACAAATGGTAAATTTAAATACCCTTTGAACCACTATTTAGTAAAAAAAATGTGTGCATGTCAACGCACCAAACACATAGACAAACAAACACTCGTATAAATAACAATTAAAACAAAAAAATATACACATATATTTTTGAGCAACTCAAACTCAGGTTGGATACATTGAAAATCAGACATGTTGAATAAGATTAATATAGCGAGCGCTTCCTTTTAACCCACAGCCAATAAGCAAGAACAGACAGCTAAATCTAGTGAACCAACACAATGAGCCCACAATCCAAAAATAAAAAACTTATTAAAAAATCAAGAACAACCAAAAAAAAAAAGAACCACCCAATAGCGTCGCAGATTTAAGTTTTTAATGCTTTGTATTATGTATACAAAAGATTGTGTAGAAACTATGAAAACAAATTGAGGCAGCAGAAAACGAGCTCATCAGTTTTACAGGTTTGCTAAAGGCGCCTGCTTTTATATAGTGGAAAATACTTGCTAGTTTTTATTATTTACATAAATGTATGATCTTTTTTCGAAAATATTCCGTAATCTAAAAGACAACAAAAGCAAAGAAGATAAACCAAGACTTCTGGATACGCTGTTAGAGCCAAATTTCATGTGCAAACTTACGAGTCAAAGCAGAGTCTGGAAATTATCTGAAGATTGTGTACAATTCAAGCAATCATAAATGCTCATATGCCACTTAAATATATGCAAAAGTAGATTGAATGCCATGCGTCTCAGGGTAACCTGCAGCTGGATTTCGAAGCTACGTGGAACACTCTTACTTTAGGCCAACATAAAAGCGCCAACACAAACAGAACAACATATTGGACAAGAAAAATGCGAACACGTAATTCTTCTAGAATAAAACAAACAAAATACAAAAAAAAAACACAAAAACAAAAAAAAATCGAAGAAAAACATTTAAATTTATAATCATAAAGCACTTTTGGCGGCAGTCAGCACTTAAACCCAATTTACTTCCCAGCCCAATTGAGCCGAAGCTTATTTTGAGTACCACTAGCCTCCATCCAATCCACACAATAGTTAACATGGAGTTACCCACAAGAACTACATGAACAATTCTATGGTTTCAAGATGGTTGAACAATTTACGCATATACCACATATATATGCACAATGCTTGTGTCTAACAATTTTACGTTCCGAGCGTTACAGCTGACGACAGGCAGAAGGATAAAGGCAGAGATCAGAGATCGGAGAGCAGGCAATGTAAATCATAGATGTATTCCCAAAAAGACAAAGAAGAACCTACCCAAGAACAAGAACTTAACTACCTACTACCCACGACAAACGCAGCCGAGTGGCCAAATTAACTAAGTAGTAATTATACCTAAAAAAAAACCTAGAAAGTGTATGTATTGTATGTAACATATATTTTGCAGCCCCCAGTTGGCTGGGTGTGTACCACAACACCAATGCTCAAATCAAAATCTTATATTTTACGATAATTGCGTAATACGTGTGAATGAATATGATGTTAAAAACGGGGCCCCTTCCGGCTAACGATGTATAATTATTATGATTATTTACTGTTTTTGTTTTGTTTTTGAATATTTGTTTTTAGTTTCATAGCAAATGCGAGCAAATTGTAGCGATTATATTAAGAATGATTTCACATTAAATTTAAGTAAAAAATTTATTGTTGATATTACATAAATTAAAAACAAAAAAAAAAAAAACAAACAACTCGAGCGAATTAGAATTTTTCTCTAATCTCCTGAGTTGGCAAACAAATGGCAATGAAAGGATAATGATGTATTCATAAGGATAATACTGATACTTATGATCCCCAATGTCAATATGAAAAAAGAAATTGACTATATTTGAGCTATTTGAGTGAATTGTTATTAAAATATAAATGGAATAAGATCGATATGTGCAAATAATTGAGACGTTAGTAAAAATCATTTAAAATTGAATGATGAAAATGACATTATATATACATAGTTTAAACATGGGATTAATAATAAATAAAAATTGAAACGAAAATGGAATGCAAAATTGAGAATTAATAAAAACGGAAAGCAAATAAATCAACACCGAATTTTCAATACATTTCACAAGCTGAACTTCAAAATAAAATAAGCACAAAATATCCGAAGGTACGTATCTGGTATATAAGTACATTTAGGTGTGAGTGAGTGAGGCGAAAGAGAAACACATTGAATATGTACTTCAACCAGTTTGAGCACCGATTTATTCGGAAATGGCCAAATGAAGCAACAAGTACGCCCGTTCTTTCTTAGAGGTTGACCTGCCGAATTCAGCGAAATGCACCGAAGATCGTGACAGCTTAAATCCGGTCGGAGTTTCTAATTGAAACATTTTGAAAAAAAAATAAACTTCAAATATTGTCGACAGCTCTAAATTTGACCCAAATTTCGGTGCATATTTTTCAAGGTAATGCGAATTTGATACTTTCGTTTTTTTTTCGAATCTTGTTTTTTTTTTCATTTTTTTGGGTGGAGTGTGTTGACTGTCAAAAAGTTTTTAATTTCAGCAATTGCTCCACAATTCTATTGAAGTATTGCGCAAGTTTTAGTTAAATTGCAATCATTTCAATTTGCTATACGACAATTTGTTCGTCCCATAAGGCACGGGCTGCGGCCCAGGTCGCGCTCCCCAGTTCCCAGTTCCCGGGTCTCGGGTCTCGGTCATTTTAGTATGCCAATGTGGAAGCGTCAGACGTGCTGGGAAATATTAATAAGCGGAAAAGCTGTGGGGGAGCCGTGGCACATGCACCACAACAAAGACATTTAGACATTTGTGTCATGTGCTATTACCGTTGTTGCGCCCCACTGTGTGTGTGTGCGTGTGTGTGTGTGGTGGGCGTGACAGGGGCAGGCAGGCGACCAGAACATCTGCCCGTCAGTCATTGAACTGCGTCTGCAGCACAGTGGGCAAAAATACCTACAAAATTAACATTTGTAATTGAAATATTTATGGTGCAAATTAAAATGAAATTTTATTAATTGCTCTGCTTTGAGTTTATAAACATTATGTTAGATCAATAAAATTTCTAGATTTCAGTTTACTAATTTTAGTAACCACAAAACAAATTTAAATTTTTTTTTTTTTAATTTTACTATCTGTTTTTTTTTTAGATGTTTGTCTTTTTGCTGTGAATATGAAAAATAAACAACAATTAAATTATAAAAATCATCTCTTGATAATAAAATGACAGTGGTTATTGAGGAACATTTGTTTAGCCGAACTACAAAAGTTAAAAAAAATGTATTTATTTTTTTAAATAAATTATAGAAAAAATGATTGCTTGCATTTGGATACTTTATTTTAGGATATCGACTATTCATGTTTGAATCTCTTAACGAAAAGTAATATTTTATTAATGCGAAAGTAATATTTAATATTTTAGATATGATAATATGTATTTTGTCAATGATTCTACATATTTAACTTAGAGCGAAAGAAGATTAAGTTTATAGATTAATAGTAAAATATATAAAAAATTGCCAATTCATCGCATGGGCAGACGAGTTAACATTTTTAATTTCTTTTTTCTATTTTCGCCAGGATGTTCCCAGCAGGTGTTTACTTACCGAAAATCCATCGATCGCAAGCGATTTTAGACCACTGTGCGCTGGAGCGTCGCCGCTCAGCTTATTCTCTCTTGTTCAAGCGATCGAGTTTTGGTAGCTGGTAGCGGGTAGCTGCTCGCTGGCTGAACAACACACCGGCAGCCAGTTTCAGTTTAGCTTCGAGTCTGCGCGGTTGAAGTTGTGTGTCCGTTGGCACGGCTCGTTTTCGAGGTGTACTCGTAAGTGCTTTGAGAATCGACAACGACGTCAGATTCCGGCTTTTTAAGTGCAATTGGAAGGCACGTGTATGTGTGAGTGTTAGTGTGTGTGTGTAT
This sequence comes from Drosophila lacicola, assembly GCA_035045355.1. Taxonomy (NCBI): domain Eukaryota; kingdom Metazoa; phylum Arthropoda; class Insecta; order Diptera; family Drosophilidae; genus Drosophila; species Drosophila lacicola. The sequence goes on along the minus strand of JAWNPB010000347.1, from coordinate 1,515,104 downwards.
CTGTCTGAGTGTGCTTCTGGTGTGTGTTTGTGTGGGCAGCCGGAATTTTAGTGTGCTATTGCTGAAACCTAAAAAAAAAACAGTGCGCGCAAATGTAACGGCAATAACTATCAAAATTAATTCTATTTAAAATTAATTGATATTTGCGTCTGTAAAGGCAGCCGCCGCTGCCGCAGCCGCCAGGCGCTGGCTTATCAAATACCGGAAAGGTCAATGGCGGCGCCTTTAAGCCATGCTTTCTTAGTATCTGTTGCGCTGCCTTCAGAATTATGTTCGCTGCCGGGACTGACCTTTAACATCAGATGTATTTATGTACAGAATATATAGTATATACGAGCAGTTAATGATGCTAAACGTGCCTTGTGCATTGGCCCCTGGTGTCAGTTAGCCGCGCGATAAGGCAAACCAGTGGCAAACAAGTCGCAGTCGCAGTCGCAGTCGCAGTCGCAGTCGCAGTCGTCGTCGGCCGGCCAATCGGTTTTCAGTACTCTAACTACATACAAAAGACTAAGTCTAAGCGCCTCTGAGTGCGTGTCAAAAAGCTTATCGAAGTGCGTAAGTGTGTGTGTGTGTGTGTGTGTAGATGCTTCTGCTGCCTAATGTCGCCTCGTGAATTCTCGTGTGCAGTCAAAAAACAAAAACAAAAAATCAAATAAAAACAGAATTAAAAAACTTTAAATGTGAGCTTAACTTATGCTAAACGCTGCTCAAGGAGAATATATATATATGTATATATGAAAAGTATTAACTGCAGACCTTATGCGTGCCCTTCGTGCGACCGAGCGCGTCCCTCCCCCCGCGCGACCTGGCCACAAAAGAGCGCATAAAGAATCTCCAATTGGCTGACGGACTGACTAAATGACTGACGGACTTTCTGGCTGATGACTCCGTGCCGCCGATCTGGTTAGCTGTAGTCAAACAGTCGGACGCAATCGTCAACAACGCGCGCGCATTGAATTTTTGATTTCGGATTCATTTGCACCGTCTCCGTCTCCTCCTCCGTCCCCAACTCCAATCTCCGTTGGGTGTCCGTCTTTTGGCTTTCGGTTTCGGTTTGGGTTTTTGGTCATTTTGCACAAGGTTATGCGTATGCCCACCGTAGCATACCCAAAAATATCATTATATCATAAATACACGAGAGCATGCCGCCGATTCGCATTGTCCGAGGGATGACTTTTAAGCTGTTCACAATTGTCAATGAGTGTCAGTTATCAATAAGGCGGTGACAGCTTGGCCAGCTTATGTCAGCATTAGGGGTAGTCAGGCATAGTTGGATTGCCGCAATATACGCATATCTATAAGTTGTTGTTAGTTAGCACGCATTTCCCCAAGACCTTAGCTTTTTATTGGTGTATTTTTAATTTATTAGTCAGAAATTAGCAACAAATGTGTATCGTTAAAACCAGTTCAAGTTCTATTAGCATAAGGCATAGTCGCAAAAATTCAGATTTATACCTTTTTATTTGCTGTTAATTCAGTTTTTGTAATTGAAATTTTGTTGTTAAAATATCCAGAAAGCACTCAGAACTATACTGTGATTAGCATTAGCCGTTAGCCATTAGCTAGGCATTATGTTGAGCATTACGAAAGTAAATAGAGCATAAGTTATGCATATAGTATAGCTTGTTCTTGCTTCGGTTTACTTGTGTTGCAAAATCTGAATTCATGACAATAAATTAACAAAAATAGGTATCATTAAAACGAGCTCATGTCGTTCTTATGTATCGCAATGACAAGCATACACAATGACAATACGATTAAATGTAATTAAATGGAACATTTATTTTTCCCGTCAGTTGAAATAATTATAGTTTTATCCATAGAGATGCCCTCGAGGGCATGCTAAATATAGTATTAGTTTTGCTGCCATATTATGGCCAATGCATCAGAGGTAATATATTTAATAATCCATAAGTAATACTCGATGGGTAACTTTTATGGAACATTTATTTGTCTCGTCAGATAAAATAATTGCCCTCGAGGGCATGCCATATATATTATTAGTTTTGTTGCCATATTGCTAATGCATCAGAGGTGGTAAAATATTAGATAATCAATAAGTAATACTCGATGGGTAACTTTTATGGAACATTAGTTTTTTCCTCACTTAAAATAATTATAGTTTTATCTGTAGAGATGCCCAAGGGCATGCTAAATATCGTATTAGTTTTGTTGCCTTATTATTGCTAATGCATTAGAGGTGATCAATTATAAAATATTAGATAATCAATAAGTAATACTCGATGGGTAACTTTTATGGAACATTAGTTTTTTCCTCACTTAAAATAATTATAGTTTTATCCATAGAGATGCCCTCGAGGGCATGCTAAATATAGTATAAGTTTTGCTGCCATATTATGGCCAATGCATCAGAGGTAAAATATTGAATAATCCATAAGTAATACTCGATGGGTAACTTTTATGGAACATTTATTTTTCTCGTCAGTTAAAATAATTGCCCTCGAGGGCATGCTAAATATAGTATTAGTTTTGTTGCCATATAATTGCCAATGCATCAGAGGTGATCAATGGTAAAATATTAGATAATCAATAGTTAATACTCGATGACTAACTTTTATGGACCATTTATTTTTTTCCTCTGTTAAAATATTTATAGAGATGCCCTCGAGGGCATGCTAAAATATCGTATTAGTTTTGTTGCCATATTATTGTTAATGCATTAGAGGTGATCAATGGTAAAATATTAGATAATCCATAAGTAATACTCGATGGGTAACTTTTATGGAACATTAAGTTTTTCGTCAGTTGAAATAATTATATGCTAAATATAGTATTAGTTCTGTTGCCATATTATTGCCAATGCATTGTCGATCGGTGATGATCTGTGATAAAATGTTTAATATTCCATTAATACTACTCGATGGGTAACTCTCATACAACAAGCTCAGCAAATTTCTTGCGTTTGTTTACCGAACTGCTGATCGATTCAAGTATTCCACACAAAGTACGTCTGTCATTCAGGTGAGGTGCATGTTTTTGCACCTTTCACAGTGTTTGCAAGCTGCTGTGTTTAAGTTAGGGCATCGTCATGTGTCGACTTTGGCGACTTTGTTGTCGCCTACATTTTATGGTTCGCTGCCAAAGCTCAAATTTTGACCGTCACCATTGTCGGTCGCTTTGGCAAATGTTGCGCTTCAGCGCACAGTCGAGCGGCAGCGGCAGGTGTGAGTCATTTGGACATGGCTAACACCCGACACCCGAGAGTGTTATGGCTAACCTTTTTATTTTGACCGGTTCAACACGTCTGCTGCTGTCGGTCGTTTCAGCTATTACTGCTGCTGGCTGGCTGCTATTGATAACGACTGCAATTCTAAGCAGTATTTGACGAGTTTGCGCAACTAGTTGCAATGTGGTTGGCAGTTGTCGATTCGCCGCGGCTTAGCTGTGCCAGTTTATTGATATTGTTGTTGTTGTTGTTGTTGCTTCTGTGGCTTCCTCGTGCCAGTCAAGAGATCGGCAAACAACACACACACACACAACCGGTTTAAAGTGGCGCGCCAAACTGTTATAAAAGTGTACGAGCCACATACAAAAAACCATCTTGAGGAAATCATTTGCATGCGAGAGACAACGACAAAAACACGAATACGATCTGTGCCTGATCCAATTTGGATGTGTCTATGTCTTTGGGTATTCGCGGCTAATTGCAGCCGCTGCCAGTTAAGTGGCTCATCTCGTTGCAGGCCTCACCTTGCCGCGGTTCAAGTTCAGCTCTGCCAACGGTTCACGGTCAATTAGAGCTCGAACCTCAAAAGGTAGACCCTGCCCCTGCCCCTGCCAGTCTGCATAAATTATCGCCAGCTCATATATATAAGTATTTTAGTAGAAAAACAAATAATAAGTATAAACGACTAGGCTAGCTAGTATACGTATACGTAAGTAGTTAAGTTGTTGTTGCCTGAGAAAAATGCTTACCTGTTGCCTGCCTTCCTCTTCACTTGCAGCCCCCCGTTGCATGCCGAGCAACAACAGCTGAGCGATGAGCCCGAGCCCGAGCCGGAGCCTGAGCCCGCGGCAGGGCCTCTTCTGGCTGTGGCTGTTGACACTGGCGCTCCTGGTGCTGGCGGCCAGCGGCAGTCGCGAGTCCCAGCTGCGCATTGGCAAAGCCATCAACTTGTTTATACGTTACGGCTATCTGGGCATATCGATGCGCGTGGTACCCTTCGACGATAAAGCCGATAGCGAGCGCTGGATATTCAAGGAGCCAACGCGAAATATATATAAGGTACATTTACTCAAATACTTTTAAAGCATAATTACCTCAGACTAACTCGTGCATTATTCATATCTCTCGAATGGCTTATAGCAAAGAAATAATAATAACCAATAGATTGTTAGCTCGTCTTATAATTTAAAGACGTCACACCTCTTCGATCATTAAACGGTTTTTTATGATTAGAGAAGCCGAACAATAAAAAAATGTATTTCCAATATTTATCATATTCCAAGAAACTTAATTGCCGCGGCAAGAAAACGCAAGACACAAACCAAATTTGATTGAAATAAGCATTTTAATGCCAATTCATTGGCATTTCCGGAGTTTAAGATCGATTAACATTTATAAAATTTTGTTAGCATTTACTTTTTAGAATTCTTAGATTATTGATTTTATCTCTTTGGCCTTCCAGAATATGAGTCAACTGTCGGAGAGCCACGAGGACACCACGCCCGGCATTTTCCATGGCGATTTCCATATGGAGTTTTGCGAGAATCGCCGCCAACTGTTCCAGGCGTATTTCCGTGACTTTACCATCGAGCGTTTGGACAAGCCGTGGGAGGCTTTCACGGGTGGCTGGTTCGCGGATAATGCGGCCAAGAAGCTGGGCATCAACACGTCCTTCATACAGGGCGACTACTCCTATGTGCTGGTGCGCGTGGTGCGCTTCCGCGAGACGGGCAAACTTAATGCCGAGATCCCAATCGATCAGCCGCTGGAGGCGGAAGTGCGAGCACGCATCCAGCAGCTGGAGGTTGGCAATATAACGTCGGCGATGCGATTTATGGAATCATTTGGCACGCACTATGTGAACTCCTATACGACTGGCAATTCCCTGTTCCAGGTGTTCGTGTACAGTCGCAAGAACTACAAAATGATCAAGGAGCGCATCAAGAGCAAGGGCCTCAACGGCCTCTCTAAGCTCGATCTGTACAACTATTTTGCGCCGTGGTTCGCCGAGCATCTGGGCCAAATACGCTCGGCCAGCGCCAATGCCACCGTGGAGCGCTGGGCCCGTCGCAAGCTGCAATACGAGTACTACGTGGTCAAGTATGTGACCCTGCTCAAGTTGCATGGGAACAGCACGCTGCTCAGGTCGCTGGACAGTCTGTTGGGCAACGATGCCATCTTGCAGCTGGACCTAAAGGCACTTAATGTTGCGTTCAGGGATCATCCGCAGAAGGAGAGCTGGTTCCACGAAGTCCTTGACAACAACTTGAAACTGTGGGAGCTCAACATGCCACTCAATCATCCGAGTCGATGATAGCCCGGACAGGGCATTCGACCCGACCAACAATAGGTTACTTTCAAGTTCCTAAATGCAAGTTGTGCAAACTGGCGCGCTTCCAGCTGCTATCGTCATGTATCCATAGGCATCGTATATCTATATATATATATGGTACATATGGTAGTTGAGTAGTTGTAGTTAAGTTCTCTAGTGCGTAATTACTGTTCTGCCTGTGATAGCTTTTAGATAGTTTAATTAAACTTATGTAACTATGTATTTTGCATGTGAACTTTAGCATAGTTCCGAATATTAAATACTTGCATTGATGCAGTAAACATTTGTAATATGAAAGACAGCCTATTCTTTTAATTAAATGGAGCTAAAAATAACTTGGCTAAATAAATAAGAGCAAATCCGTAGGGTAATTGCTGTGGAAAAACACGGCAACACGTTTTAAGGGCTGCGAGATTCTTTTCCACATTTATAATTTGAATATTACGACAGTAACAAGCAACAAAACAGCTACAAAATAATGCAAAATATTCTATTAAAGATTTTTAAATAATTATCTGCTTAAGCTGGTCGGCATATTTATTTTGTCAAACACTACTTTTGCATCACATAATCTGCAGAGGGTAACGAAATTTGTTATCAATATTGTTAAAAAACTTATTTAATAACCAAAATAGCTTTTAAAAAATATGCCTCGTCAAAATATTTGTTTCGTCCATTGTATCTCAAAAACTCCTTGAATAAGCAGTTTGAGAGCAACTGTTAAATAATTTAGTTGCTCAAACTCCGTTCCACAGTTTGAATAGCCTGTTCCATTTGAGTCACAACTGTAGTTTGGCAGTCATTGCTTCACTGCAACGTAAAGTGATCCCAACTGTTTCAATTAGAAACATGGGAACAGTTTCAAGAACAATTTGTTTTCAAACCAACCACAGTGGTCATCAAGCTGTGCATCTGGTGTGTGTCTTTGCTAGCTGAGTCACGGCTTCAATTTTCTTGCTAAAAACTGGTTTATTGAGCGAAACTATAATAAGACCCCTATTTTAGATAATGTTTGGCAGTGTATACATGTAAATGGCAAGTCTGATGACTTTATTCGATTTATCTATTTACGTATTTATGTTGGGATTTCCAAAAAAAATATTTTATGGTAAACATTTTGCTATTTATTTTGCGGTTTTATTAAAACGCGATTTTATTTACTTTCATGCAGAGCCCAAATATCGGTCAATACCTGCATTAATTTCATTAGCTTCTGTTTAAGTTTCAAAAAAATACAAATTTCCCAATATGCATATAAATGTTATTTAACTTGTATTCAAACATAATTAATAATATAAATATTTGATTTTTGTTGGCTTCTCTTTATAGTCCCAAAATTAACTCAATAAACTCTTGTTCTAGTCCGAGTATAGTTCTTATAGGGATAAGAGCGAATAAATGCATTATGAACTTGAAATTCTAGACATCTTTTTAGCAAGCTGGCGGGATATAAGTTAGCCAATACAGTTATCAGTTATCAAGGGCTGCAGTGCAGCAGTTGGCATCGAGCTGACAGCCAAACTTCGGACAGCTAGCGGCAGGCAAAGGCAATCAGTCAGCTGGCTACGCATGTGAATATGATGATAACTGGGATGGGGATGGGGAATGGAAGGGGGAATGGAGATGGAGATGGGAATGGGGGATGGGGATGCCATTGCTGCGACGTCGACTACGCTGTTGATAAACTCATCCATCTCCAATCCACTTACGAGCGCAAATATTTACACAATTTACTCGAAAACGGAGGTATGAGCATATAATATTTCCAAAAACGATGGCAAACACACACACATACACACGCATACACACACACACACGCACAGAGATACGCACACATACTGAGAGAACTACGGCCGAATGTTTGGCAGTTAGGCATAGCACAACAGCAACAAACCTCATCATTAGACAGACACATTTCGGGCATTGCAAATCAATGATGATGATTCGGCGGGAGAGGCGCATAGTTCGGCACATGCATGAAATCACAGGCCTTCCTGCTCCTGCACAGCAAATGGTCTAAATAAGTGTGTGTGCGAGTGTGCGTGTGTGTGTGACTGTGTGTGTGCATGTAAAGTTCTAAAACTGAGCGAGCGGCAAGCAAATCAACTATGTACATAATACATATAAAGTATGTGGGAATCGTTATTGGGCATGGACTGTGGGGGGGGGGGGGATATGATGCACCCCTTATAGCCATGCATACTTACTTATATAAGCACAGATCGGAGGCAGCTTAAATATAATGGCTGGCAGCCAGCATTTGTGTCTGCGTTTCAATCAAACTGGCCAGCCAAAAATGTCCGAGCGGCAACGGCAGCTACTCAACCAAATTGAAAATTGGCCATTCGCTTGGGGTGTGTGTGTTGGTCTCGGTTTTACTATTGGAATTGGAGCCGGCGTGTGCTGGGCTGATTGGTGGTCAATGCCAAACATCAATAATAATTCCATAAATGTAATGTGGGAGGTGGAGGGGGGGGGGGGGGGTGACTCGGACGCAGTCACTTTGATTGAGCTCTTAATTGCACTGCATTGTTAAGCCTCAAGTCCTGGCTTAACTTCTCATACTCATTTAAGCTTTTTCATTAATTGATGTGAAAAATCTCTTGTTTCAAATGCAAAGAAAGCTCAATATATCATAATATTTCAGATTAATAACAAGCAATGCGCTGATTTTGAAGTTTGTACACGTCACATTCTTTTGATTTCTATTTCACATTTGAAATTATATAGTTCTGAGATTGCATTACATTAAATCTAGTAGAAGCTAGTCACGTAATTTTATTATATATTGGAAAGTTAAATTATTGAATGAAACACGCTGTCATAGATCGGCCAAAAATAAAGTTCTTATATGATATATTAAATATATATAAAATATTATTAAATGTATATTTAAGATATTTTATACTTTCACTTTGCGTATATAAAAAAAAATTTTATCTAATGTCAATTTCTCTAGGGTTTTGCTAAGTTATTGTATTTTCCTGAATGTGTAAGGGACTTAATTGCTGATATATTTTTTGGAATTCCGTAAATATAATTTTTCTTGTAGCTATGGTGTTGCGTTACATTGGTATTCACACACATTCGTATAAAAATGAAGATACAGATAGAGATCAAGAGCACGTTTTTCACAGTGTGGGGCTAAGGGATATTTGCAACTATTTGTTTCTATGCCACTGATAGATATATGCCATAGACTAGTCTATCAGTTTCAAAGCTATTGTCTTTCTGTTCCAGGCAGTACATATATCGGAAGCGGTCGGATCGGCCACTGTTTTATAAAGCTAATAAGAACGATCGTTTGTTAGTAAGCTCTTAATGAGAAACGTTGTTGCTAGTCAAGAGCAAACTCGGAATTTATTTCGTTCACTATGCTTCATATTAACATCGTATTGCTGCCATAGAAACGTTCGGTCAAAAATTACTCACCATTTATGAGCTTCACTATCCTTACATAACTGCAACCGTAAGGCAAATGGCTACAAGGGCATCAAATGTTCGCTTACTTTTGTTTTTACACCTGCTGGTCGCACTATTATTATTACATTCATGCATACTCTGAGAAGTTATTGTTATCAATTGTAAGCCTGGAAGTATTTAAAAAGTTCAGTATTCGGCAGAAATGCGCGACCCTTTGTTGCGTTGAGCACTTTTATAAATTGTGATGCTTTGTTTTTGAAGAGCTCCACATTTTCTCCCTATACATTCCACAAATAAATGCATTATCTCCTCTTTAAAACTGGTGAATATTTATTGTCAGTTAACGTCGCTTTTATGAACGCAGGCTATTCTAATGAAATTTTTCTCAATCTTAGGTCGAATGCATTTTTCCAGCTATCCAATTTTAAATATCTTTGTATTATTTGTCTCTATAAAAGTTTAATAAAGTTTTGGCTCTACTCGAAGGTGTCAAGTTCAAATTCTGTTTAGCACCATATAACTACGTCCCGAACAGTTCGCGGAAATGACGATATTACTATATAATAATGGTAAAATGTGCTCTGGTTGGCTAACGTAATATATTTTCATAGAACCTATTACATACATCAGATTCTAGGCATAGCAAATTCTTTTTGGTATTGCCCACTTTATAAATATATCATAACACGTCTTATTTAAAATCAGTTTGTACTATTTCCAAATTTTTCAAGTAAAAACAGATCGTACATTTTTTGCCATTTAAATTGATCTCATCCTTAAACTTGATATAAAAATATGATATATGATACTCACACACGTGCTTTAAGCTTTACTTTTTCTTCAACTTTGATGTCAATCCTCTCATCAGTTTAGAGTTTATTTAAGAATCAGAAGTTAATCTTTGGTTCCTTCACAGGTAAAGGATCTCATATATCTGTTCACTTCCGACATCAACAATATGATCATATGCTAGTCTGTAAGCCATGCTTGTAAAACTATTACAAGGTAAATGTTTTGTCAAAGAGTCAAGCCAAAACGAAAACACAGAACAGATTAAGGCCGGAGAAATTGAAAATTGGGAAAATCCTGCACACAAGCCGAAAAACACGTTGAAAAGTCAAAAGTCCGGCTTACGCTTAAGCGCAATTAGCGTTAATTGCGCCGGGCCACAGGAACAACAAGATGAAGAACAACAACGCCAACAATAGGCATTATGGCAAAAGCAAAAGCAAAAGCAAAGGCAGGAACAACAACAGCAGATTCCCACAGTCAACAACTGAGTTGCATGAGGCCACATCCACGTCCACGACCACGTCCTGCCAGGAGCCAGGACCTGCCGCTGCCGCTGTTGCACACGCAACATTGCGGCCACTTGAAGTTTAATTTAATTTTTTCTTGCGGCTGCCGTCGCAGCGTCGCTTGATTCAAGTGCCAGCACCCAGGGATTGGCTGTTCATTGGCGGGTCATTCGGTGGGTGGTCGGGTGCTTCTGTGGTTATAGTTAACAGCGACATCATCATCATCATCATCATCATCGACATCATCGACAACGGCAACGGCAGTCACATCGAAGACGACATCGGAGCGCCATCGCAATCGCCATCGACGTTCGTCAAGCTCGTGTCGCAACTTGCGATGATTGATGGTGCGTAATTTGGAAAATTAGAAGCACATGAAAGGACTGGCAGGATATACAGGACGCAGCGAGCTGCAGAAAAGGGGTGGCTCCGGCTTTTTTTTGGGCCATCGAATGCGAGGCGCAACGCCCTTGCTAATGTTGTTGGCACAACAAGGTGTGTCCTGGCTGGTCGGCTCGATTGCCGCGTGTCCTGGCGCGTGCAGCCCAACAAAGTTGCGCGTCGTTATTAGAAAACAATTTAATTAAATATTCACTTGAACACAGCAGAGCCGCATCGGTAGCAGCAAAAACTCCATCGTCGCTTTCTCATCATAAAGAGCTCTAACAATGCCCATCAATATTAAACGATGTCCATTTAGACTGATTCAGTTCACGTCCTCATCCCCGACCCGCTCCCCGTCCTCGTCTTCGTCGCTGGTCCGTAATGTAATGTGAGAAAGTTTTTGTTTTTTGTTTTGTGGGTGGGCTGAAATTAAGAGTTTGGTAAGAGCCACAGACCCTGACAGCGAGGGAACGCCTTTGATCCAGTTTGCAGCCACGGTTTTTAGGCTCGGGGTTCGAATTTTTTATTTTTCCAGTTATAGAGATTTATTAGCTAGGAACTCTAAAGATAATGGGAACAATTTGTCCATACTTTTTTAATTAAAACCGAATTATTCTCATCTGTGAATATACAAGACAAAAAATAAAAAAAATATATAAATATATATGTATCAATATCGGGATATTAAAATAATTAAGCACAGCTTTATTTTTGTTTTCGGAGTGACATTTACTTTATGAACTAATCCATAAATATATATTAATTTTCAAAGCTTATCAGCTCATTGCTTATTTATTTGAATCATCAGTTGATGTAAACGATCTTAATATCTTAATTATAGCCTGAACCCATTGGAAATGAGTGAAATAGGTCATTCCATAACAGGTTTCTCTTAATTCGTCGATAGCTTTCCCTAATTTAATTAAATATAATTATTTGAGATTAATCGAAAAGCTTAGATAGAATTGTTCGCTAGTTCAGTTGTATAAAAACATATTGTCGTTTAAGATCGGACTTTATTGGAAAAACAAAATGAATATAAATTGAAGATCATACTGTATGCATTCCTTGGAGCTGCTCATTTTTGACACCCCTATACAATAGTTATATAAACCATATTGTATTGCCAAAATAAAGGAAGTTCATCACAAAAGGGTGTCTATTGCAATAATACAGAGTCTACAATAAGTATACATTTTGTAAAAAATAATTCGCTTTGTTTTCATAATTTTTTAATTACCATTTAAAATTTAGATGCAGGCAAAAACTTGAAAAAAGTGTTATGATTTACACATTTTATAACGTCTTATAAATTTAAATATTATTAAAATTTAATTTTCAATCTAAATAATTCAAATTATCACCAAATATCACTAAAAATTTTTGCAAAAATCAAAAAACGTTAACTTAAAGTAAAGTAAACTAAAAATTAAATAGCTGCCTCGATGCAGCCACAAAACAGCTTTCTATGCCACAGTGTGCACACCCAAAAAACACAGGACATGAAGAGATAGAGAGATAGATGGGCTGACTGGCATTGGTAGAGCCCGCACAGCCGGCTGAGAAGTCATTGCAGGACAATGGAAAAGTCGTTGGCTGTCTAATTGCATCATCGGCGCTTCCCGAGTTACTGCCACGCGCCCGGCGCGTCTCACCTGCAATTAAAGTGTCACATTAGGAACACGCAGCCGGCGTACTCCACATGCAAAGCGATGACACTGCCCAAAAAGCGATTCAAACTACATCCGACAGGGGAAATGGGAGATCGGGCCGGGGAGGGGAGGGGAGGAAACAGTTATGGGCCACGTGGCGGGTGCGGCGCGGCAACTGCACGAATTGCTGCTGAAAGTTGGGCTTTCTGTAAAGTAGCAGGAGCAGCCCTTCTGCAACTGGCAAAAGTTTTGCTTTGGGATTAGCCTCAGCTGAGAGAGCGTTCTGCTGGTTTTCCTGCGATTGCCATTGTGTTTGTTTACAGTTACATTTGCGCCCGGCAAGCCAACTAATGAAAGCAAATCTGCGCATTAATTTCAAACGAATTTGTTTTGATGCCGTGATAAGCCGGCAACCAACAACCGCCAGCCGACAGACGGGCAAAAAAAAAAAAAAAAGGCGTTCGCCATTTGGGCGGCTGCTGCTGATCCACCGACCCATCGACCCACCGAGCCATCGACCCACCGAGCCATCGAGCCGCTGAGCCGCTGAGCTGGCCCGTTTTGATTTCTGTCAATAGCCCTGCGGGTCGGCACTTGAGAGTCGTCATCATCGCCGTGCGCTGAAACTGAATTTCGCAATACGCCCGCGGCAATCGACCTGCACACCCACACACACGCACACACACACACACGCGCACCCTTCGTATCAAAACTAAAAAGCACGCTTTGCATTACAATTGCCATGCGGCACGCCCCCCTCCGACCTGCTGCACCCCCATTTAAGCTTTAATGCCGGCGGCTTGCTTCAGTTGTTAATCTGAAAATACACTAAGCAACCAGATTTTATACTGAAATAACATTTGTTGTTTATAGCTTATGTACTATATAATAAAAATATTTAAAGATTTTATTTAATTTTACGATAATATCTATTGTATTCGACATTTATTTATAAATTCTAAAATAACATTGATTTTGTTTGTTTTATTTCAATTTAACTGTTAATTTGAAAAAAACCTTAATTAAACTTATATGAAAATGTACAATACTTTTTATTCCACTGTTCAGTCTAACATAAAAAAAGTTGAACAGTTCTTAATCTAATTAATAATAGTCTCTGTAATTGAAATTTAGCACAGCATACTTTTTGGAGCTCATATTAAACAATGACTAAATTATGTAGATGTACAAATAATAAATTTAAAAATTCTAGATATATTGTCAGGCTTATTACACATGCAAATTGTATACATTTGTCTCGGCCTGTAAGTTGCTGCAACTTTGCAGCATAGTGTAACTTGCCGGCGTGTGCCTGTAAGCTAAATGTGTAATTAAAATAGTTGCGGTTCATAATGTCGATGATGATGATGATGATGAGCTGCACTTGTCGCTGAAGGACTCGCCCCGGCTAACATGTCCTGGCACTTGCGACCGCCGCGTGCGCTGCACGTGAGGCCGGCTTGATAATGATCTCACATGCACTTGCCAGACATGAACTGTGAGAACATCTTTAAATGCTCTCGATAGCCATCAATATCAGGCTAAATTATTGATTGTCAACATTTAAACATATAAAACCAAGCAATACATATATCGCATACTGTATGCCAGTCGGGCATTGTTGTTGCGTCTGTTTGCGTCTCAATGTCAAGATTAATCGCCAGCTGTGACGAGGTTAGCCGACCGAACGACCGAACGACTGACTGACTGAGAGACTAAAAGGCGGACGGGCAGGTAACATCAGACAGCTTCTATATAACAATGAAATACTGTATTGTAAAACATATATATAATAAAAAAAAAATATTCAAGTTCGGCAGCTTGTCAAGTGCCACTTGTCGTCAGTTGAACGTCACGGCGTTCGGCCACTTTGTCAATTCAAGTGAAATTTTTATTAATTTCGTCTTCCAATTGCATACACATACACACATATATATATAAACATATATTGTTTTTTTCGATATAAGTGAGTATCTATGGGTTCTCATCGCTGGCAAACCAGTTGAAAATTAGTTTGTTTTTTAATGCTAACAAATTGCATGCAATTCATCAGCAGCTCCCTAAAAATTGACAGCGTCAACGTTGACGTCGACGTCGTCGTCGGCGGTGCCTTTGTTTGACCTGTATCCTTAATTCTTGGCTGCTGCTTTGTTGCCAATTGACAGTTGTAAATGTTTGTTGTAAATTGTGCTTTAGAGGTGCTAATAGAGTGCCACCGCCGTGCGCGTTTCCCCATGTAGTTTTTTGATTGAGTTGGCCAGACAGAAATCAATGAACTCCACACTGCCAGCTACAAGATACAAGATACAAAGATTTTATGATGCTTTTGGCTGTTCCGTGCCACCAGGCCAGGCCAGGCCCGGCCAGCTTGGGTCTCTTTGATTTCGTACCGCAGCCAGCGCGAGTGAATCACAAGAACTTCACACCGCAATCCAAATGCCGCTTGATTTCCAATGCGGGACTCTGGAGAATGCTGCAGTAGCTGCCCGGTGCAAGCTATTTATGAAGTGTTGGACACAGCCTGGGAAATGTTGTTTGTCTAGCAAATTAATGCGACTACCAATAAATGTCCAGAACTGTATGCGGCGCTGCCTCTGCGAAGGCCTTTCAATTGGGCCTAACTTAACTTTGTTATCACGTTTGCACACAGCATTAAGACATTTCGCAGCCTCACTCAGATAAGTTATTTCCCACAACTCTATCAATTAGATACAGGCCTGCTCTAGATTTCGTTTCCAAATGGATTCTCCATCAAATCTAGTCGTTGTGAGTTGTCAGCGTGATAAGTAATTGGCAAAATCCAATCAAGTAAATAAAATCAAAACATGATATTGGGATGACAGTGCAGTTTTTACTGATTAACACTTTTCTTTTTGTAAACATCTTTTTTACTAAATTATTATTCAACAATTGGAAACTGAGCTAACCTGTTCGCAAATGGAGCTGCAATTGGTCAACTTTTTGCATGGGGTCAAATCAAAAATCAAAAAATACGGAATGGAAATGCAAACGATTAGGAATGACAACGATTCAAGCAAACCAAAACAAAAATAAATTTAAACACAACCGAGCTTTACTTTTCAAACCTAATCGAAATCTATCCCGGATATATTATTAAACAATTGGTTACAGAATAATTTATTTAATTTAGTTTTTGTTTTTAATATTGGCTCATAGTCTACATTTTTAAAATTCCCTGTATTCGTTACAAAAAAAATAAATAAAAATAATAATAATAAAAGGAATTAAATAGTAATTAATTTTCCCACTTTATTTTATATATATATTTGTATATATTAATCATTAATTATTATCATTATTAATCATTCCAAAACAGGAAACACATTTTTAGAACTGACTAAATTTAATTATATCAATATCAAATTCGAGTTACTTTTCATTACATTCACGAATTTTGGTAGCATTTTATTGATTGAATTTTAGTTTCACTTTTTGTTTTGTGTGTGTTCAGCTTGGATTGGGCATTTGTTTGGCCAATGTCATTGACTTGGTAGCTTTGACTTTGGTGCAGCCGAGTGTAACAATTACGCGCAGACAGCAACAACAACAAACACACCTCCAAATGAGGCAGCAACTGTCAAATTTCATATTGCACCAAATTATTGTAAGAGTCAACTTGTAACATTCCTTTTTGTGTTGTTTTTTTTTTATTTTTATTTTGGCCATTATTAAATTAACGCTTTGCGTCTGTTTGCTGCGTCATCGGCCAGTGCCAGGAAAGGAGCCGCTTGCCGTTATGCGTCGAAGGATGTTACGAGGGACAGCGGCTCAGACAGCGGCTAACAAGGGTGCCGCATGTCCAGTTGAAAAGCCAATGACTTGCCATTTTCAATGGCACTTGGCCCGTCAGCGTCAGCTTCAGCGTCAACCTCACGTCACGTTATGCGTATGGCCAACCAGGAGAATCGTATGTATATAGCCAGCCAAAGAGTCGAAAAGTGCAACCAAACCCAAAAACCAGATGGATGCGTGAGGCAGGGATATATGGACACGTGGAGACACAGGCAGAGGCGGCGTTTATAGCTTCCAAAATTTCCTTATCAAAGTTGGGGACCACACACGTAGAGCTGCACCTTGCGGCGCTGCTTTTAACAACTCCAACATTCTTATCAGCGTCTAAGACTTGGCCACGATGACTTTTACAAAACGATGAAGACAAAGCGGAGGCTCAGCTGGAGCTGGAACGCCGTAGCTGAAGCCGTGGAAGAGGTGTAGAGAGCTGGAGCTGCTGCTCGTTGGCTGTGCACGCATCGTCATGTAAGCGCCACTTATGTCACTTGTGCCGTTGATGTAGAGATGGAGCTGGAGCTGGAGATGGAGATGGGGACTCCATTGGAGCACACGAGCACTTGTACTCATCGCATGCAGCTCCAGTTTCTAAGCAGCAGCTGCTGTTGTTGTTGTTGTTGCTACTTCATAATGTGCTGAGCTTGATGGGATTAACACAAACGGCCAACACATCTCAAGCATCTAAAGTTGTGTGCCAGTTTGTAGCTGGGCTTTTTTACACAGTCATCACCATGATCAACGGGCTCCAATGGGCCCTGTCCCTATGTCTTGTGCGTGTGTGTGTGATTGGGTCTACGTCTGTTTCAGTTTCTGTATCTGCGCACTTCAGAGTCTCCAAGTCTGCAGCTCTTCAGCTCCAGCGCTCTCGGCTTGCTGTACGCGCTGTCTGCGCGTTGGCTCAAGAGCTAATTTGCGTGTCAGCCAGTCAAAAGTTTATGAATGATAGCCCGCAAACCGGTCCAGGTAGCCACACATCACATCCACATCCACATGCACACGTATGTATCCACAGCAATTATTATTTATTTGAGTTTGTTAATGTCCAAGCGTTTGTGCAGCATTATCAATTAGTTAAAGCTTTATCGCCATTGGTCATTGTTTTCGGAAGTAATTAAGAGCCAATCGAGCGGCCAGAGCAAACAGAACTTAAATCATATTTGCTTAGGCGTTTCGACACTCCAAAAAATCACAACGCATTGCGATAAGTCCAAGTGGGCAACACTCTGATAGCTTCTCTGATAGTGCACGCTTGTAAATCAATAACTACCGAAAAAATAACCGAACGCCTCGCGTTGACAGAAAATTTCGGTTTACAACAATTAATTGAATTGTTTATATCAGCGCCAACATGTGTAGATACAAATGTATCTTGCCCTGTATCTGTATCTCTGCGCCGTGTGACTGTGACTGTGAATGTAAATGTGAACAAGGCCACTCAATAACATGGAGTACGATAAAAACTTTCCGACAATTTGACAGCTTTCGGGCTGCCGTCGTTGTCGTTATTGCCGCTACGGCTCCCCACTCACATTTGGGCATGGGGCCGGCCCGGCTAGGCGTTTTCTAGATAGGAGCCCAAAAAAAAAATACAGAACTGGCAGCAACTCTTGTTGTCGCCGTCCACAGCTCGAAAGTTAATTTTTCAGGCAACGAATAAATAATTAGCAGACATGTGCTAAGTTGCCTGAACATTTTTTAAGGAAAACGACTAAGAATGCTAACGGTTATCTGTGATCGACTATTTGAATACCCTGTAGGGTGTTCGAGAGTCTGTGATTTGAATCTTCCGTTGTTAAAACTTGATTCATTGAAGGGACACATCTTTTCATTTGTAAAGGATGATGGGATGAATCCAAATTAATTAAGTATCAGACTAAAATATGTGGATAGACAATTTAAGCTAGCTAAGTATTTCCATGATACAATTATTAGAATCAGCTTCACAAGGTTTTTGTGTTGGTCATTCGATTAAGAATAATTAAAGGCGGTAATAATGTAATAGTGATAGATATGAAAAACATGCTTCAAATAGTTTTTCATAACTGAATTAATTACATTTGAAATTTATAAGACTATATAATACTCGTTAGATGCGAAAAGGTTCTGGACTTGAATATAAAGCTTGCAAACTTATCTTTTGATTAACTCGGTTGAAGGAGCCAGGAAGCCAGCTCTGTTTATAGATAAATTTGATAGATCGTAGATATTACGGGATTGTTATCATAATGTAATTGATAATTATCAAATTATCGGACCTTTACATAAACTATATAAAAACTTGGCATACCCTTTGATTGCAGGGTATTGGGATACAAAACAACAAGCGATGAGAGAAAAACTGATGTTCGAAAAAGAAATGAAGAACAAATTCTTTCGCATGATCAATTTTGGGCAGCTACTTCACGCACTTGCAATGCTGTCGTTGTTGTTGTTGCTGTTGTTGTGGTAGGTGTGTAAATGGAGAGATAGAAAGGTTGTATAAAACCGGTCCTAAATCAGAAGAAACTGTTCCCAAAGTTCCCAGAATCTTATGATAAATTGCAGCAGAAAGTCTATAAATGTACTTTTTAGTCTAGTTTTGTTCTCACATGGAAATATGTTATTTTGTTTGCTAATTAAAAAAAGTTTCAAAAAAATGTGTCACACATTTACGATATTGGTATGTAATTTTTGCATTTACGCCAATATCATAAAATGTATTTGTAAAATCGTGTGTTCACGTCCCTGACCTGCCTGGGGAGTGTAGTTTTAATTAAAAAAAATATAAACTCAGTGCTCGTGATTCTTTATTAAAAACGAAATAATAAGGTCGGTTGGGTATTAAAGCGTTGCTTTCTGTGTTTGCACAAAGATAACAACTTTATGACCAACCGCAGCAAATAGATAAAATGGGGAAGATATTAAGGCGAAAACTGCGACTAGGCTGTGATTTATGCGATTTGAATGTCGTTGTCGGGCGGCTTTCTGATAAGTCACGCACCCGAAATGCTCGAAAAGGCGCTTATCAAAAGCGACTGATGGCGTCTGCATTGCAGTTCTACGAGTGCAACTATTTGCCTCGAGGCTCTTGTAAAATGCAGTTTCTACCCAAAATGTGAATCATGAAAGTGACAGCCACAACAACGACGACGACGACAAGAGCGCGCCAAAACTGATAAGACAACAAAGAAAATCACATGTAAAAGTGGAAAGAGGAAAAAAACCCGAATTCGGCCAGAGACGGCTGAAAGCGATATGCTAAGGTAGAGAGCTGGAGGTAAAGGAAAATTGTAAAGGTAAGACGAGTATGCGCTGCCGCCGCCGCTTGCGTGCAAACACTCGCCAGATAAATTGTGAAACGGAAATGAAACACCTACGCAAATAGTGAAGGCGACGCGTAGACACAGGCGCAAACAAACAACATCCTAATTTAGATAAGAGCCGCCGCACCACCAGCACCACCACCACCACCACCAACAGCAGCAGCATCAGCTACAGCGCTTTACGGCCAAAAGAAAGTAACCGCCGACCGTTTTCCCGCTGCCCGTTTCCCGCTTCCCGCTTTCCGCTGACCATTGTGTGCTCTAATTAATGCGCGATGGCGACCCCGTTCCGGAGAGCTGAATCAACCCGTAGCAAACTGCAAACAGCGCCGTTGTTCTAGTCCGACTTGCAAATGATTCAACCTCTGCTCTACATTTGGGTGTCAGCTCGTCGCCGACTGCGGGATGCGCTGCCATAGCTGCGGATGCGGTGCCTGGACCCGTTTTATTGCCGGTGTCTATGCGGCTCGCTTGGCCATAAAATTGGCATTGTTGTGTTTAGCAAACACGCGCGCAGTGCGGTCGTAAAACAAAAGACGCTTTTATGGCCGTGCTCATTACGACACACGCAACAGATACAGATACACGCAACAAGAGACACCAACGCCAACACCAACACACAGGCAAATGCAACAACAAAGTGATTAAACTCCTGGCACCGCCAGGCACAGATACTAATACATATATGTCAGCTATTAAGGGAAGCTGTGATCCAATCTGAAATTGCAACAAAAAACTCTTACAATTCTTTGAGAAACCTCTTTACAACAATTTACTAAATAATATATAATAATAATCCATCATGGGAATTGTCCTATCAAATTTTGAAATTAAAAAAATAATCTAGCCTGCTAAGAATCTACAGCTTTAATCAATTTTATGAGGTCTAAGAGGTCCTTATTTAGTTATAAATTATGCATACCAAAATACGCTATACTAGACTCTCCTTTCCTAAACAATTTCTGTTTTTGTTAACCCTTTCAAAATAAAGTATATCTTAAATAAAATATAGTTTGGCTTAGAAATCATATTAGGCTAAATATTTTAGAGCTATATGAACCTGTTTGATATAACTTGATATTACTATAACGCAGAAAAGTTAGGAAAAGGCCAAGATATCAAGACAACATTTAAAAGGTTGGACGAATTCGTAAATGCCAAGTTTGCTCAAGATATCTTTAGCTACTTTAATGAAGAACTCTTAGAAGAACTTAATTCTCGACCCATTACTTCTATTACAGCTATATGATATAGTAGTCTGATCTGGACGATTCTTACAAAGGTAATGCCGAAGAAACACAGACCTATTCCAAATTTTATGAGAGACCAAATTGTATACAAACCTACAGATGGATAGAAGGACATGGCAATATCTACGTGGATATTGATATTGATACTGATCATAAATATATATTCTTCATGGGCTAGAATACACCAGCTTCTGTGCTTGAAAGAATTAGAATATCCTCTACAAATTCATAAAACATACCTTGTTAAAAAGATCAATGAGTTTTCTTTAAAAAATAGCTTACAAACAGTTTATTCTAATTATTTAATTATAGTTAGTCATTTTTTAAAAATGACGGGGAAGACGAGACGCAAAATCAACTTGATCTGATCAAGAAAATATATATCTGCTTTATACGACGAAAGTTGGTTTTGTCCCGCATACAGAAGGCAATCGGCCAAGCATATTATACCCCATTTCAGCTATTTAATTTATACAGGGTATAATAAGAATGCTTAAACCGGTTTCAGCCAATTATTTATGTAGGAATATATTTTTATAGTGTACAATATCGGATGACGTACAACAAATTTAGCTTGTTGCCGTAGCAGTAAAGTGGAAAGAATAAATAAAATGAATTTAAAATGAAGCTGTTAAGAATGGAGATCTGTCATCGCGTTAAGATCCTTAAGAAACCTATAATAGAATTACATAGGTATATTTAATTATCCTTAAGAAACCTATAATACAATAACATGGGTATATTTAATTAAGTGAACCTTTGGAATTTATATTTATATGACATTTTGTGGTAGTCAAAGAATTAATGTATATATTATATACCGAGCGTTCACATTATTTGTTTGTCAATCTGGGTTAACCACTCTGCTAAAAGAAATAAATTAATTTGCGTAAGCCGAAGACACGTGTCTGGAGATTAAATAAAGCCTTAATGCGAAGCAAACATCGCCGGATTAAAACTCTTTGGCATCGAATTGTTTGCCTGACATATTAGAACATTGCGCTTATCTTTTACTTTATGAATTTTGGCAAACAATTAAATGCCTACTAATGAGCATCGATAATTGGGTTAAGTTAAAAAATAACTAAAATGTTGTTGAGTACGGAGCGGGGGGAGTAAAAACACGTGCATCGTCGCAGCAAAGTCAACTTTGGCGTCGGCATCAGCGTTGGCGTCAACGTCAGCGTCGGCGTCGTCGTCGACAGCGTGGTTGATTTTTACGTGGCGAAGCCAACGAGTCGGCAAAGTATTTTAATTTGTGTGAAAATATTGTACAAACAAATAAATCAACAATAACAAATAATAACAATAAAAATAAATATTATACATTTTATATCCATACGCACAAGCGACACACACACACACACGCACACACGCACACACACATGCACTTATGGATGGCTCCAAACGGTAGCTGAACTCCATTTATCTGTAAAAAGTTGGTCAAAATGGACATTTTTGTAAAGTCACGGCCACACGGCGCATGCGCCAAGCCAATGCTTTGAGCAAACAAAAAGCGCAGCATTTTAAAGTAATATCAACATCGAATCAAATAGAAAACAAAAACAAAAACTAGAAATAAAGCAAATATTTTTCATAAATATATAAATGTCTGCCTATTTATTGGCCGAGTGCGCGCGCGTCAACAATGGAAACTAATTAAAAATGTTGAGCAGGGCTTAAATACTTGTTCCGAAACCGAGTCTAGCCGAACATGAACCCGATTCGAATCCAAAACTCAACTGAACTGACCCGAACCGAAAGTGGCGCGCTTTAAAAGCAAATAAATAAATAGATAAATTACTAAAAGGTAAATAAATACGCGCACACACACATTCATCCACGTACATTTTTGGACTACTACGAGTATTTGCTCTACGTCATCAGAAAGCGTTGCCCCCGGACAAACAACAGCGAGGAACCGAGCCAGGCACTGGGGATCGCCTGGGAAATACAATAAAAATATTAAATATTTAAGCACATTATTAGAACTGCACACAAAGGCGCGACGAACTTTTGAGTCTGCATTAAAGAACAAGTCTCTTTGTGGGCGTGTATCATCATACAAATAGCACATATTGAGCTAGATGTACATATGTATCTGTGTAAGTACATAAATATGTTTGTACTCTGCTCTGTTGGCTCTGCACATAAACAAACTTTTATGTACATCAAATACAATTAAAGGTTAACGCACGCTTTGAAATTGTACATTTTTAACAATTCATTTGATTGTAAAATGAATTTTAATGGCGCGGTAATAAGTGTGTAGATATATGCATATATACATATATATATATGTATGTGTGCTATATTATATGATTAGTTTATATAAATAAATAAATAAAATATGTATGTGCATATAGTTTGTCAGATTTAGAGGGGCTGAGCTAGTCGTTAAACATTGATTTTCTTTAAGATTTAGACTTTTTACATTTATCTACTTTATCTATATACTAAATTTATAATTTCTCTATATAAAAAGATGCTCATATAATATTGAATTAATATTTTAAATATATTTTAATATTTTATATATTTAAAATTTTAAAACAAAACAGAAAATCGTAAGAGAAAATTACCATGGCATGAACTGCAGAAATAGAATTAAATTTAAAAGATAGCCATTAATTTATCTAGGCGATTGACAATTGAAACAACTTAACCAGATTGTGATGAATATATACACAGTTGATATGAAAAGTTCTTAGTATTATTGCCAGGCAAAGTTCATTTGAATTTCGATAGGGAATATTGCAATGAGTGCCATCAAGGTCTACCCCCAAGTCCAGCGAACATTTCGACGTGCCCAACTAATTTATGGGCTTTGATATAGGGGAAATGAAGCAAAGACTCTGCGAAAATCTGCACAACAGCACAAGCATATTCAACTTGGGTTTTCCGCGCATTTTCATCTTTCAGGTAACATATAATTGGGTAAAAATTTTCATTGAAAAACTGTGTGCACCGGTTAGGGAACGAGCACGGGCACGGGAGCGGGAACGCGGATGCGGACGCACTGCAAAACGCAAATTGCCCTGGCCATAAAGCAGTTATGGCCGTGATGATGAGTAAGTACAAACACACACACACACACTCAAACTCACACACACGCACACACATTGAAGTAGGCACACAGTGAAAGATACTTTAACAACGAAAGGGTTAAATGGAATGCACAATGAAAGGCGTCAAGCGAAAATTGCTTAAAGTTTTTACAACCGAAATTAAAATGCGTTTTATCCATGGCCATAAATGGTCGACAGTCCGTGGTCCATGGTCCGTGGTTCAGGAAGTATTCCACATTGCACGCGTCCAGTTTTGCATCAATGAACTGCAATCCCAGGTAGAAGGATGATGACGACGCACCCAGAACTGGGTCACTTTCGCAATGACTTGCCAAAAAAAGAAAGATGCGGCTGCGGCTGCTGCGGCTGCTGCTGCTGCTGCGGCTTCTGCTGCTGACGATTGCTGCTGCTGTTGTGCGCGACGCCTCGCAACGAATGTGAATGAATGAGTGTGACATTGGCGTACCTTAACCTCAAATGTGCTAGCTTTAAAAAAAGGAAGGAAGAAAAAAAACTCAACACACACGCAAACACACACACTCGCACACACAATCGCACACACTTGCACACAAACTGGTATTATTAATGTCTTGCTTCTTTGGAGCCAGGCACACACATTCTTTTTGTTTTTGTCAAAAATGCCGTCGACATTCTCTGGCTAAACATCGCGTCTCCGCAGCCAGGGCTGGGGCTGGGGCTGGGGCTGCGGCTGGGGCCCTCTGCTGGCGTGTAAGCGGGAGCGCGCGATTATTGATCGCATTAGAGAAAATCGTTAACTGTAACATGGCGTCGCTCACACAACATTAGGGCGCTCTGCACGCGTGTGTGTGTGTGTGTGTGTGTGTGTGTGTGAGGCAGCACTGACAACATCGAGAGGGCGTTGCTCGCTCACCGCAGTCTTTGGCTCCGCCCATTTGTTGTCTTGGCAACCAGGCGCTGCTCTGTGAACACAAGAGGCCGCTGGCCAATGCGCTTGCGCTGCCCGCGCTGTGTACGTAAGAGAACCGGAGCCTGTCATTGGCAAGACCTCGGAACTGGTGGTGAATCTCATTGCCAGCTGCCGCTGTCTGTGTGCGTGTGTGCGCGTGTGTGTGCGCGTGTGTGCGTGCGAGTGTGTGCGAGTGTGAGACGGGAACAGGGCGCAAGGCCGTGTGCGAGAGCGAGTCGGCGCTGTCTCCGGCTGGCTGTAGCTGTCGCTGCTGGCGTCGCAGTCGCTGTCATCGTCACATCGTCGGCGCGGCACTTGAGCGCGGCTCGAACAATATTTGTTGGCAGCAAGCGCAAGCCAAATAGTAGACAAGCGTTCCCCTCTGCAAACAGTCACATTCAAGAGCTCAAGCCAAAGAGACACTCGAGCGGACCAGCAACAGCAACAGCACCGGCAACGGCAACGGCAACATCAGCAGCAGCAACAGCAGCAGCAGCAGCAGCCTCCAGTTGGCTCAGCGGCAGCAGAAGCAACCTCAGACTCAGACTCAGTGGCCAAAAGCCAGCTAACAATTCGAGTTCGTGCGTCGGTTCGTTGCGGCGCGGCGCGCATTAAAATAGAGTCATATTTGCCACGTTATTTTATTTCCAAATTTGCACAAGGCATCAGCGGCGCACACAAATAAATTAATCAAAGTGTTTAGCTTCAAGAGGAGCGACAAGTGCACAAACAAATGCCAACAAAGCCAAACCTGCAGCAGCAGCAGCAAAAGCAGCAAAAGCAGCAACAACAACAACGGCAACAAAAGCTGCGATCCCTTAAAGAATAGAGAACATCTAACAACAACAACAACAACAACAACAAGTGAGCAGTGCAGTGCACAAAAATGCAGCAAATATTTAAATTAATTAACGCAGTGACAGTGCATTGAACAACAACAACAACAACAACAACAACAACAACGACAACAACAACAATAACAAAAACAAAACATTTTTAATTTGTATAAATCGAACGCGTCGCTCGAACGCGTTGTCAATTTTTGCATTTGCATTTTAAACGCAGCGCGTTAAAAAAGCCGGCAACATAACGGCGCAACTATTGAACAGCTTTCTCAAGGGGAGTCCCCACCAGACCACCATAGATATAATGCAGAAGCTCTATGCCGAGCCGCCGCCCAGCAGCGTCCCAGTTAGCATGTCCAGTGCGGCACCTACTGGCGGCGGCGGCGGCGGCGGCGGTGGTGGTGGTGGTGGTGGTGGTGGTGGTGGTGGTGCGGTCCCCACCAGCATCAACAACCCGCATCCCACCTCCAATGGCGGCAGCATGAGTCCGTTGGCGCGCTCGGCATACACCATGAATAGCATGGGCCTCACAGTGGGCGGCATGTCGTCCGTGTCGCCACAAGCGGCAGCCACCTTCGGCGCCAGCGTGCTCGACTCGGCTGCGGCCGTGGCCAGCATGAGCGGCAGCATGGGCGCCGCAGCGGCAATGAACTCGATGGGCGGCAACTGCATGACGCCGAGCTCGATGAGCTATGCGAGCATGGGCTCGCCGCTGGGCAACATGGGCGGCTGCATGGCCATGTCGGCGAGCATGTCGGCGGCTGGCCTGAGCGGCGGCTATGGCACGATGCCACCGGGCACTCGCGACATGGAGACGGGCTCACCCAATTCCATAAGGCGTGGCGTTGACAAGCCGACCACGTACAGGCGCAGCTACACGCACGCGAAGCCGCCGTACAGCTACATCTCGCTCATCACGATGGCCATACAGAACAATCCGACGCGCATGCTGACCCTCTCGGAGATCTATCAGTTCATCATGGACCTGTTCCCGTTCTATAGGCAGAACCAGCAGCGCTGGCAGAACTCGATACGCCACTCGCTCAGCTTCAACGATTGCTTTGTGAAGATTCCGCGTACGCCGGATAAGCCGGGCAAAGGCTCGTTCTGGACACTGCATCCGGACTCGGGCAATATGTTTGAGAATGGCTGCTATCTGCGTCGCCAGAAGCGCTTCAAGGATGAGAAGAAGGAGGCCATACGTCAGCTGCACAAAAGTCCGTCGCACAGTAGCCTGGAGGCGACCAGTCCGGGTAAGAAGGATCACGAGGATTCGCATCACATGCACCATCATCATCACACGAGTCGCCTGGAGCACCATCAGCATCACAAAGAGTCGGGCGGCGGCGGCGGCGTGGCGTTGGCGGGCGTCAATGTGCTCAGCGCAGCGCACAGCAAGGATGCGGAGGCACTGGCCATGCTGCATGCCAACGCAGAGCTCTGCCTCGGCCAGCAGCCGCAGCACGTGCCCACGCATCACCATCACCAGCACCACCAGCTGCAGCAGGAGGAGCTGTCCGCGATGATGGCCAACCGGTGCCATCCGTCGCTGATCAGCGACTATCACTCGTCGATGCATCCACTGAAACAGGAGCCCTCCGGCTACACGCCCTCCAGTCATCCGTTCTCCATTAATCGCCTGCTGCCCACAGAGTCGAAGGCGGACATCAAGATGTACGACATGAGCCAGTATGCCGGCTACAATGCGCTCAGTCCGCTCACGAACTCACACGCTGCCTTAGGCCAGGACTCGTACTATCAGAGCCTCGGCTACCATGCGCCCGCCGGCACCACGAGCTTGTGACATCACCAGTACCCGCTGGCTTAAGGGCGCGCGGAGCAGATGCTGCGCTTTGGCGGCGGCGGCGGCTCGCATCAGCAGCAGCAGCACCAGCAGCAACACTTGCAGCAACAGCAACAGCAGCACCACTTGCAGCACCAGCAGCTGCAGCAGCAGCAACAACAGCAGCAGCAGCAGCAGCAGCAGCAACAGGCGGCGCAGCAACTGACATCCGCTACAAACACCACAACCAAGGCCAGCAGCAAGCCAGCGGTGGCCGTCAATTACTCCCAAAAGCTGGCCGCCACAGTGCAGCAGCAACAGCAGCAGCAGCAGCAACAGCAGCAACAGCAACAGCAGCAGCAGCAACAGCAGCAGCAACATCAGCAGCAGCAGCAGCAGCTGCTGCATAGCCAGCTGTCGGCGGAGTTGCAGGAGGACTCTTCGAACATTACCAGCGACCTCAGCGAGGAGCAACTGCAGCAGCATCAGGCGGCACAGCAGCAGCTCTACAACAACTATCAGCAATATGCCGCTGCGGCCAGTTACCGCAACTGGAATCACAGTTTGACATTCAACAGTGCCGCCGCGTTGCAGAATCTGCTGTAGCCCAGCAGCACAAGGCCCGGCTTTGTGTATGATCCCAAGCCCGAATCGCGGACATGGTAGGGTTCGGGCTGCCGGGCTGTCGGTCTGTCGGGCTGCCAGGGCTGCCAATTAGCGAGCGACTGTTCAATGGCTTTTAGCACCTGGGCGCATCCTTTGAGCTAGCGGGCACGTGAGTACGGCTCCTACACTTGTAAATAATTCAACCTACTCTTCTACAAGCACTTGCTTAGTCTTTGCCTTTATGTTTTTCGTTCTGTTGAGGAATTCAAGAAAAAAAGTGATGTAGTTGTAAGCGCAACACAACGGCCACATATTTAGGTAATTGTATTAGCCGTTAAGCAAAACAAGTTTGTTAACATTTATGTTTGCTAAAAACAAGAAATTCCGTGCCATTTGTTTATCCTCTATATAAGCAATATAACAACCAAATCGGTTCAGCATTTTAAATGTGTGTGAAACTAACCGATATATATATACACAAAGAGACAGAGAAAGATAGAGAGAGAGCGAGAGAGAGAGAGAGAGAGAGCAAAAGCATAGCGGGATTGTGTGTAATGTTCATTTATAAAAATCAAATCCTTTATCCAAGGGCTATCGAATTCGAATCGCAAATGATCAAAAAACCAAAAAGACATACAAAATATATCCAACAATTTCAAGACACCCCCAAGAATCCTCAAATTTATCGAACTAAGCAACAAAATTTGGCCATGCATTGGAAACGTCACGTTTTTTTTACCATATAATTTAATGTATAAATTAATTCCATCTCTTTTTTTATATATGTGTGTACAACAATTACCCGTACATTTTTATTTGCATTGTACGTTTTCTGTTAATTGTACGAATTCGTTTAGGCTTAAGACAATTTGTAAATAGTCTATAAATATATGTGTATGTATATCGTATTTAAGGCAGCTAAAATTAAACTCGACGCCCAACAAAAAAAAAAATAAAAACAAATAACAAAAAATTTTAAACTAACTTGAGAATTAATCAAATTGTATGCTACACAACATTAACAAATATTGTATAGCATTTAACATTTAATTAGCATAAATAAAAAAAAAAGCAAAACAAAATACGAAAAAAAAAAACAAATCAAACCAACAACAAAGAACGAAAAAACTGCAATTATTATTCAATAATTTTTAATATTAATTTTATTATTGTGCGCAAACAAAAACACATACAGGCGCATTTTTACATTGAGCTAAGCTAATTGATTAAACTTAATAAATGCAAATAGTTTAAATATGGCAACAAAAAAGAAGAAAATAAATAAAACACAATGT
This sequence comes from Drosophila lacicola, assembly GCA_035045355.1. Lineage (NCBI taxonomy): Eukaryota > Metazoa > Arthropoda > Insecta > Diptera > Drosophilidae > Drosophila > Drosophila lacicola. The sequence continues at coordinate 1,485,941 of JAWNPB010000347.1, read as the reverse complement.
AAAATACACGCATTGAAATTCATAAATGTCAATATAAAACGAAATAATGAAATTCCAAAATCTAAAGCTAGTTAAAATTAATATTATAAATCATGCAAAAATTAAAAAAAGACTATTTTAATGTTTGAAATATAAAAAAACCAAAAAAATCAAATATATCAACAATTTGTTTGAACTCTCCATAAGGTAATACTCAAAGCGCTGCCATTGTTTATTTAAACAACTGACCTCCAACAAGACTTTCTGTATTGATTGGATCGCATCGAGCCAACATGAACGACCGATAGCGCCTGTGGCCTGAAACCGAACTCAACGTGTGATTCCAAGAGTTCTTGCCTATCTTATCGCGACTCGGATGTAGAGTGCAGTTTTCTCTCCTGTTTTTTTCGTTTTTGATATAACTTATCGCTGTGCACTCGTAAATTGCAACGAAACAACAAGGTAAACAACAGCAGCAACAGCAACAACAACAACAACTGTCCTGACTGGTGCGTCAGTTAGCTAGCCCTATCCCAAATGCAGGCCCTTGCATTGTGTCCCTATTTGCTTGCTGGTAATATACATATGACACCTAGGACTGGTTGATTTCCTATCTGCTTCTTATCTGTGCAATATAAACAACAACCACGACTGATCCGACGCAGTTACCCCATACACAGACTATATAGTACCTATAGGTATACCTATAGTATATATAACTGCTGAGCCCATGGTTGCTTATCTTTGTGATTCATTTCAAGAATCTACAATTTGTCTGGCCCGGGCTCTCATTTATACTTATTTCTCGAATAAAGTACCTTTCTAGCGCTTTAGACGCTTATCTGCTCGGTGCGGAGCGCGGTGTGCGGAGTGCGGTATCCGGTCATGTTTAACAAGCTGTTGTCTTTTTAATTAAGCAGCTTGGAAGGTCACCATTTTCTATGTATATCAATTTGTGTGACCGTTGCTTTAATACTTTTTATGGCCTTTACTCGCCCAGAAGTGCTGCATAAAAGGGCGCGCTTTGTTTCGGGGGACTCGAGACAGTCGCGAGAAAATGGCGTTGGTTTGTTGTCGCTTCGATTTCGCTTCGATTTCGATTTTCTTTCCTTGACATTGCGAGTGCCGTCAACGTTGGTCGGAGTTTCTTCATTTTACTCGCAAGCAACCCCCTCTGAATTGAACTGGTTTTCAAATCTGTGCTTTGGGGTTGTTTCAACCGAAAGACCCCATCCGCACCACCACCCACAAGCATTTTATTCACATTCTATATTCTAAGCCCCTTCATGTCAGACATGCGCGCTGCAAAGAAGTTCAGACCCGATGCCTTCTGGGCAGGGGCAGGGGCAGGGTGCTTGGGTTTGTTGAGCTCGAGCTCTCAAGTCTGTCAGTTTTCTAGCTATCTGTTAATAAATGCCAAAGCAGCCAAAGTTGCTTCGCCTGTGCACGCGATCAATATGTATTTATCTTCGCATATGACAGACAAGTCGACGATTTTGGCATTGCATAGAAAATTCGATTAAAAAACTTTGAGCTTTAAGCAACAGCCCAACCAACCCATCCAGCCGAAATTGCTGTCACAATACAATTACACAAATTGTCATGACATTTGGTTCAGCATTAAAAATGAATGCGATTCCACTGGCTGGTAAACATCGAATGGAAGGCCACTGCAGAATAAAAATCTAATTAAGAAAATCTTTAAAATATTTATATTCGTGTTTTTGTAGTTTTGTCAATCAGTAATAAAGAAAATCAGTAAAACGATAAAACTAAAATCAATTTGTTTTAAATGTCAGATAAATATTTAAACTTAGAAGCTGCAGTCCGGTGCAATATATTTCATTATAAATAATGTTGTTCGATTCGAGGTCAGTTTTGTTCATAGCGACCAACAACAACAAGATATAAACTCCAAGTGTGAGCAGGTTGTCTCTACAGCTTTTTCAAGAACCTTCCAGTCCAACAACTCTTTTCAGTCTGAAGCTATAACCACTTGAGAATTATAAGTAATGAAAAAGGCGACAAAGCAAAGTCTACTGATGCCTTTGGGGCATATTCATATTGATAAATAATCTGAATACATTATCTGATCAGGGTAAGAAGTTTATTCCAAGATTCAAATCCTTAACTTAATATTATTTTCAAATATTTGTTTTATTTTTTATTATACGAATTTGTTATGTTATTTTTGGATTGTTTTTGTGTATACAAATAGACGAACTTATTTATAAAATATACTCCATCTTAATGTTAGACTTAAAAATGCATGTAAATTTAAGATAAATGTTTGTATTTATTTAAATGTGCAAATTTATTTGCTTGTTCTATATTCAATATTAACGACAGTCATAAATATAAATACGTATGCTTAAAATGTAGGCTTATATTTAATACCAAATCAGAGTACCGATTTGTTCGAGTTAGCTAAACCACAAAAAGCGAATTTTAGTTTAGTCTCGATCTCGTTGTTGGAGAGTGGGCCATGGGTTAGGGAGCATCCAATTAGCTGGTAAGCTTTTTCTGCTGCTCTTAAAAACCACAATCTTGTAGTAATTTTCTAATGGAATATTTAATTTCGAAACGAGACACAGAAAGCTAAACAGAGCCCAGCTGGCACTGGGGCTGACGACGCAGCCAAAGGTGGGGGCATAAAAGAGACTCTGTTATAAAAATGGCAACCCTTTTTACTACCCAATGCGGCGCACACGTAAAAGCAGCAGCAGCAGCAGCAGTAGCAGAGTCAGCTTATGCCGGATGGATACACAGGAAGTAGCGTCACAGAGAGCCCCGTCTCCGGTCCCCCTTTTCGTCCCCCCAGTGCATAGAAGGGGCAAAGACAGCGCACGTAGCAATGGCGGAGGCAACATCGTCGTCGTCGTCGTCTGCGTCGTCGTCGACATCGTTGTAGTCACCGCACTTTTTATTTAGCTGCAGGGCCAGAGCTCGCTCCGCTGGTTGGGTAGCCATGCCCGTGCCCCCCCCCCCCACGCCCTATGCTATGGGCCGCCCCCTTTCGCTTGCTTTGTGCACTGCTTTTTCATTATAATAATACTTTGTAATTAGGTTTTCGAAAGTTAATTAAAATTCGGTTATGAAAGCGGAAACTTTCTCATGAACGCTTCCGGTAACGGTAAAATGAAAAACGCATGAAGGCGGGGCCGCAACAACACGAACCAACTCGTGTTTGGGGCCTGAACCACATTCTGGATCTGATTGTGGAACTGGGTCTGCGGGTGTGAGCTGTCGACGCGGTCTGGTTCCTGGTTAGCCAAATGGCGAATAAAAAACCCAAAAAGGATTTTTAGTCGGCCCACACCCCCCGTTTAGCCGGAGACAGACACAAATTCGGGCAACGAGTTGGCGCTGGAAATGCGGAGAGACAACGCACGGAGCACAACTTTGTTTCGGGGGAAATTTTTGTGCAAACATTTCTGTTAAATTAAAAAATACATATTATATTTTAATGAGCAAAATGGCTGCTGCTGCTGCCGCTACCAAAGTGTTCCTGTTGCTGTTGTTGTCACGTTTAATGCGCGCCACGCCGCGCCCATTCGCAAGGTTGGCCAACATTGCGAACGGGATAATTAAAATGATGACTTGAAAATAAATTGTTGTTATCTTTGACCAACAGACTGGCTCCGAGTCCATACCCAAACCCATACCTAGACCCGGCTGTCTGTCGATGACGCGTCGATGTCGATGTCAACAGTCGCCACATCATTATGCCCCTTCTCGACTCCGGTTCCGGCAACGGCTCTGGCTCTGGCTCTGGCTCCTCGCCACACGCGCTCTCTGCTGCTGCTGCTGCTCAGCCAGTGTGAGTGTGCTCTATCAGCGCTAGCCGCCGCTGCGTGCCTCTGAGCGACACTTATGGATTAGGCCAATAGCAACAACAGCAACAACAGCAACAACAACAGCGAGCACGGCTCCGGCTGACAAGTGCCCGTCTTTGCCGGGTTGTCCTTTTTGCCGCTGCCGCTGCAGTTATCGTCGACGTCGCCGTCGCCGTCGCTGCATTGTGTTTTGTTTATCTTAAACATTCCACACATAATTAGCAGCAAAGCCTCCCCCCCTCCGTTAGCAGCGACTCCCCCTCGCCAGCCCAGACTCGTTCGGCTGCTGCAAGCAAATTGATTTTAATCCGTGAAACCTTACGTTTCGAAAATGCGTGCACGTGTCCTCGAAATCACTGCTGGACCACGCCACGCGTCGTCCTTTTGCCAGTTTTGTGCTTGGCAATCAAAACATAACAAATCGCCCATCGGCACGAGTGTGAAGTTTACGGGCCATAATCGGAGAAGTCGCTGCCATAAGTTTTGGCATGTAAAGCACACTCGTATCTCATATCTGGGCATCTATGTATCTGTATCTGTATCTGCAGTCCAGCTTAGCTGCAACGGCAACGCATTAATCAAATTCGGCACTTGTGGGTGGGTGGCGGCCGGAGGTGGGTGGGCGGCCATTTGTGGTTGGCTGGCGAGTTGCTGGTGCTGTTGGATCGAGGCCCGTGGTTCGAGCTCTGCGCTGTGACAGTGACTGATGTGCTGGCAGCAACGGCAGCGCCGACAGCCGCTTATCGATTGGCGGCCGCAACACACCTTTATCAGTTAGCCAGCCCCAGCAGCAGCAACTGGATTGGATGAAATGCGAGACGACGCCGGCAACGCTGCTAATAACCAAATTGTGTTTTGACAGCAGGCGGGCGAGTGCCCGCAATGCTTGTGCTTGTGGCTAAAATCATTGGAATATGATAAATGTCCTGGATCATGTTTGCTCGACAATCGCCCCCTAAAAACCATCAGCCATATTTTCTGAGCCTTCATGCATAATTATATAAATATTCACAAATTGACAGAACTGACGGCTAAAGAGCACACAAAAATAATATAATTTATATGAATACAAAATCAGCCAAACTATCTACAATTTATTAGCTAATTTAATAATAATAATAAAAGTGCTAAGGAAAAAATAATAATAATGAAATTAACTTTTTTTTAGTATAAAATCTATATATATATATATCTTGTTCAAACTGACTGACTAACTAATTGATGATCAACGCACAGCAAACTTTACGTCCTTTTGGGTCGAAATTGTGGGTGTGGAAAATTCGACCTAAATGTGGGGTAAAATGGTTGTCGTAGTTGTATTGAAAACATTAACAACAAAGTTTGCCTTGCGAGTGTGACGTCATCAGCCTGCTATGCTTGGATGTCCCTACGTCAGACTAACAGGCAGCAGGTCACCGGTTCAAACTCAGCAATATTTGCAAATTTTTATTTAAGTAGCGTCTTTCTGTGAAGACAAGCCTTTTTTTTAAATTTATATTACAGCACAGAAGTTTGTTCTTTTGTGCTTCGGGACTTGCATTGTAAACAATTCTTTTAAGGGTTAATTTCTTTTATAGTAAATAGTTAGTAAGATAGCTATCTATATATTCATATGATTTCTATCCTTTGAATGTTGCCACGTAATAAAAATTAATACATTTATGTTATTCAATCTTAGAAAGTTTTGAATATAGCAATTAATTATTATTAATGAAAATAGTTCAATTTCTCGTAATACCGTTTGATGACATCGATATTTTCTGATAATTTTGTGAACCCTAGTATCGAATGGATTTTTAATAATTTTAAGTAGATATATTTTTAAATTTATGCGACAAATATTATTAACCTAAAGTTCTTGTATTAACTACCTTTATTTTTCTCAGGATAGTTATGCTTCCTATATACATATGTAAAAAATCATATCAACATCGGATCACTATATCGTTTAGCTGTCATAGGAACTATCGGCCAAATATTAAGTTTTTGAATGAAAAACCGATCTTTAGCATGTTAGAATAAAAGTCTATAAATTTCTGGCAAAAGCCTATCCAAAGCTTATTAAATGTATCTTAATGAATCACAAGCTTGTAGTCAAAAATTTGTTTAAAAATAATTCCATTTTTTTTTTTTGGATTTTTCGCAAAAACAAATTGAGAATTTATTAAGCTATTGAACTTCTTATATTAAATAGAGCATTCCTCTTGCTATATCTTATATTTGATACTCGTTGGGATGCAGCTTTTCTAAATCGGTTAAATTCACAAAAATTATGTTGAAAATATCATTCATGAAACGCGGCCAATGTTGTTGCATAGTGTTTAATTTTTGATTGTATAAACAACTTTGTGTAATTTATAAATTGAACAAAATATTTTAATTTAGCTAATGGGTAATATTCTGAATTATAAATATTCATTTTGTGGCTGGCTTATAAGTACGTAAAATTGTTGGCTTTTAATGAAAATATGTACAAATTGCACTTGTCATATTTTCAATTAAAAAGCAATTTAGTTAATTTAGCAGTTGAAAGGAAAACAAAACTGTTGCAGCGCATCAGAATGAATGTTTAGCATTTCGCATAAGTCAAATACAAATCGATGCGTGCTCGTCAAATTAATTTAATTCAATTTATTTGAAAATCTATTTGCACACGCAGCCGAAATTAATGTGAAATCATCGACAACAAAAACAATAGTAACCGAATATCAGAAATAGAATATCGGCCAGATAACAGAGGCAATGGCAATAGGGAGCGGCTGGCATAGCGACCGCTTCCGGTGGGGACAACGGAAACGGACATGGTCAATGGCGCAGTTGGCGCATCCTCATGCTTATTCCGTTGGAGAAGCCGGGAACTGGCGCCTGATGTTTGCGCAAAACGCTTCACTGCATAAATGAATGAATGAATAAGTGAGCGACAGTTTGGCTGGCTGGCTGACTGACTGACTGACTGACTGACTGACTGACTGACTGGGTGACTGTTTGATTGATGCTCTGGTTTTGTGTATTGCACACTTGACAAGGACAACAAGTGGAACAGACGCAGCAAATTCATGGAATCTAATTCACAATTAATGGCAAATTCCCTGCCACTTACGAGCGAGCCTTTGCGTGCGTGCGTGTGTGTTAAAATATTTGCACAATAATTAATTGAATAATGTCAATAAATTTTCAACACATTTCCACTTGTGCACAGTGTCAGCGAGCCAGCGAGCCAGTGTAACAGAGACAGAGATATATGTAGAGCTAAACTTTCGCACACATGTCCTTGCACAGGACAAACACATTTGCGTACGGGCCGGCCCGGTCCGGTCCGGTCCTCATGGCTAGGACAATACGCAAACTGGACAAGTTTGTCTGCTGGGCTACTTGGCTGCTGGCTGACTCTGATGGTGGTGGTGCGATTAGGCGAAACGAATCAACAAATCAACACACTCAGCAAATTCGTCAGCAGGATGCGGATGCCTCCACGCTCCACGCTGACTGCTGCACATTGTGTCTCATTTCCATTTCCAGCAGACGATGTCGACTGTTCAAAAGTTTGTCTTTCAATTTCGAAAATGGTATTTGTCAAGTGGGCGCCCTCCGCACCCCCGCACCAACCCAACCCTCTGTCTGTCTGTTTGTTGGGCTTCTGGATTTGCATAGCTCAGCAGCAACAATCGCTGCAAAGGCAGCAGCAGCCGCAGCAGCAGCAGCAGCATGCCAAACAATGCTCACGTTTGACCGTAGGGATAGGGTCCATGTGTTGCCTTTCTGTCCTTCAAATCGCTCAAGTCCTCCAGAGGAGCAGCCACATCCAGGCCAGCCATTCGTTTTTCTCAAAGCAAACGTTCTCTCTCTCTGACACACAAACCGCCTGCCCTAATTTCAGCGTTTTTATACGAACTGCCATGTGCTGCTCCCATCATTTGACTTCACGGAGAAGCTACCATTGCACGCTGGACAAGCCAGTTGCTCTTAAATAAACTATGCATGAAACATTTCTCAGCAAGAAATGCCACAAAAATTGATTTGTTTTTATCGTGTTTTTATTTTTAATTCAGGAAAGTGTTGGAAATTAACTTAAGTTTTGTTAGCCTATAATATTGTTAAACTAATTACGGGTTGGTTTTCATTTTTTGATCAGTTTTATCTTCGGTCAATTGGGGCCTTCAAGGATATATACATTGAATACATTTTCAGTTATATAATCAGCTATACCTACAGTTAAGGCTGATTAACAGTTTAAGGTTCATCTTCTGTTGTTTCTTCAGTTTGCTGATCGTCCTAATAATAATATAATGGCGCTTTGAAAAGATTATGGATGTGATCAATTTATGGATAACCAACCGTAAAAAATAATAATTTGATCCAAAGGGCTAAGGTTTAATTTTTATTATATGTTTAGTTATCAAGGGTTTATTGAAAAACGAGGTGAATCTTACCTAAGACGCAATCACAAAAATCTTAAATGATGTCTAAATATATAGCAAAAACACTCTTCAAGCAAACTGAAAAATAATACTTGTTTCGAATTAAGACCAAGAAAACCCAGGAGGAAACCTGGCTCAATGTGAAAGACTATATCTTTTCATATAAAAAATGTAAGGCCATCGGAGAGGTTATTGGAGGAGTAAAAGGATTGAAACCCAGCTCTTGAGCACCTTGAGTCACTTATTGCTGCTGTCTAAGATTATTTGCAGATATTACTATTTTCGAAGTTTTTTATCATGTGTGTCTCAAGTACTCAGTTCCCGTTGTATAGGTACGTACACACGAAAATACATAATTCTAAAAGATACTTATATTCATTTGCAGCTCAGAGATAATTTTGCTTCTCTGCCCGCCAGGCAGGCTTAGTTATTCGTGCATTCATCAATGAGAATGGACAGCAATCTGAAAGATGCGCATACGTGTACATATGTTTGTCCATGAGAACAGACGAGCGAGCTGAGAGGTGGGAGCTGAGCTCGGTGCCGGGTTGAAGCGATTGTTTGGACAGCTAAGCCAGCTAAACAAAGCGCACATTAGGCAACAACAGAATCTTTAACCAATAAAGAAAACAGGATAAGCCAGCATTTCCGAATTGCAAGTCAAAAAGATTTAAGTAGGCGGAATTCCCCACAACCAAATAATAATGCAAACAACAACAGAAACATCAGAAAAAAAAAGAGCATCAGCTAAACAGGAAAATGGCAAATGCACTTTTGTAGTCATGTGTTTGAGTGCGTGCTCAAACAGTTTTTCCGGCCAATTGAGCACGGCCAACAGCTAACAGGAACTAATGCGGAGACAATGCGACATGCTACAGACTGACTATACTGTGCACCTCCGAGGCTTTGGCACCCCCGCGCTAAAGCTTACCGCAACACATGTAAATGTCTGGTCGCGCAAATCCGCCGTAATTGATCGATGCACGGAGCGAAGCTTAGCGCCTGTCTCGCCGCGGGTGCAATGCCAATAAAAGCAGCTCGACTGCCAGCCAGAGGCCGGCTGCATTGTCGCCGGGCCGGCTTAAGTACCTGCCCCGTAGCTGCCGCGCCAATTGAAATGTTTTTCCGACGACTTCACAATGGGCGCCCATTCATAAGGCGCAGAACGCTATCCGACTGAATGTCAATCATGACTACAGAGAGACTACGGCGCCGTTCGAAAGCAACCCCAGCGCCAAATGATAGCAGATGTTCTATGGGCCGAAAGATTTTTTTATTTGACATGCAAATGGAATACGGTTTGACATGCGGCACGGCAGGTGCACAAGCCAAGGAGTCGTCAGTCGCCTCAAGTCAAGTATCTGTTTAGTTTGTTTGTGCATATGTGCCAAATGTTAACAGCAGGTCAAATGCCAAGGCTTCAACTAAACTTAGTTCAACCAAAACCCGCCGCCTACGCCGGCCTGTTATCTTTGGCTAATGTGCCAATATTTTTACTATGTTAAAACATGTTAAACAATTGCGTTTTGACAACTAAATTAAGCCATTTGTCACAGCTTATTTTCACATATGCTGGCATTTAACACGCAGGTTCGCCTGGCCCGGCATCCAGCTAGATCTGGACCTGGTTCGGTGGTGTGTGCTGCCTTTTGATTGGAAATTTCGTTTCGCGTGGTTGTTTTGCTGGGCACTTGGCGCGGGGTATTAGAATAACAACAACATAAATCCAATGAAAACAAAACCGCCCATCAACACCCTCGAAATAAATTGCCATCACATGCTTACGGGGGAAGGAAGGGCGGCGGGGGGGTGTCGGTGTGTTGTTCACAAAGTTGTTGCTGTTATTGTTACTGATGCTGTGTGCTCAGTGTAGTTGTGCTGTATGTGTGTGTGTGTGTGTGTGTGTGTGTGTGTGTTGTGCTAGCCCCCATGTAGCATTTAATTGAAATGGGCGCGCATTTGTTTCTGCATTTTCATGCTCACTAGCCGCATTAAAGTGCTAATGCATTGTTGTTGTTTTTGGCTCTTCCGGCAAATATACAGGCACAGGCACAGGATCAGACAGAGCCACAATCGCAGGCGCTGGCAACCCCATGCAACCCCTAACGGCAAGAAGGGCACGACTCGTGAGCAATCAACCCCAAATAATAGCAAGGATTACGATATACAGCGCAGAGTCCTTGCTGCTGCCTGAATGCGAGCCGAGTGCATTGTCCTGGACATACTTGTACAAAAACAAAACAGTTGAATCAAATGCAAGCGTGCCAAATATCAAATACTCTTTTTTTGAACAATTTTAATATATACTATATATAAACTTAAAAACGTAAGAAATGAACCACAAAAAGAAAAGTTTGGATATGGGCTGAATTTATTTTAAAATATATCAGGACTGCAAACCTAAAAAGTCCTGTGGTTCGTCTTACAGTTCGAACCGTCTTCTTGCCTTGAGGTTTAGTTCGTGAAACTGGTTTTCCACATTCAAATATTTTCTTATAATTATAATATATAAATATTTTATAAAAGTTAAATTTTTAATTTATTTTTGCCCATTTTACTGAAAATATTGCATGTCCTATATATTTTCTTTAAAAAGTTGCGATCTAAATTTGAGCTCTACACAGAATTGGCATCTTTCAAATATGACTGAATAAATATTCGATTCATCCTGGTCCCAAATTATTTATAAGACTTACTTCCTCAAAAGATTTTTTTTTTATCCTAACCATTTTTGAAAAAATATTACTTGGACAACTAGTTTGATTTGGTTCATATTAAACATAATTGTAATTCCAGGTTTTATATATATTATTTTAACGTAAACATAAATTGTAATTCCAGGTATATATATGTATATTATTATAACTATTTCAATTAAAGTTTTACAATCATTGATTGGTTTATTTAAATAAATATTATATATTATTATATTAAGCGTAACCTCGTGAGTATATTTCGATACCCTGCCAGCACATTTATACCCTTGCAAAATGTTTATAAAATCGACGTCAAAAATCGTTTGCCAAGCGTCAGCCAGGACAAGAGCAAGGACAAGGGATGTCGTTGCCTTCGCAGTCGCCGTCGCCGTCGCAGTCGCCGTCGCCGTCTGCGATGCTCTGCTGCGGCTGGCTGCGTCGTCGTCGTTTTTGGTGTATGTTTTGAGGCTACAGATATCAGGGCAATAAAATAATTGCGACAATAAGCGTTTCATTATTCATTTGTGTGACTGCAAGGGGCGAGCAATTTGTGAGCAGGTCACAATACACGGAACGTGTGGCGGGGTGTGGTGGGGTGCGGCGGGGTGTGGTGGGGTGTGGTGTAGTGAGAGGAACGCTGATTGCAGGGGTGGTGCCCGTCAGGTTTGTGATGTTAATCCAACTGTGCCTTGGTTTTCATGGATTTCATGGGTTTTTGCCATTTTAACAGTTAATAGTTTTGCCACAGCGGCTGTGCTTTGATTTCCATGAATGACCCGTGCGCCGGCAGGGGGTGTGCTGTACTCTATACTGTATATACAGGGTAGGGGAGGTGTCAAACACCCGCCCGATGATCTTGATTTGATTATTGCGGCGTTAATACAATTGCTATTCAAGGCAGTTAATACAAAAACTGTTTTTTTTTTCTTCCATTCTATTCTATTGTAAGTGAATGATTTGTTGTCGCGGCTTAGCAAAATTGTTGCAGTTGGCGATGGCTTTTTTATTTCGACGGCACTCGAGAGGGCGCGCTCAATTATGGCAATTGTTTATCCCGAAACCTGTCAAGACAAATATTTGGAAGATTAGTTTACGCCAATATTTCATACCAAATATGAATTGCCTTTTTTTTTATCAATTGCCTTGCCCCAACTAACTGCGCTTTAATTGCCTCATTGGTTAATTGCACGTTTTGGGTTGGTTTTCTCAATTGTGAAAGAAAAAGTGTAAATGAAAAACTGAAGTGAACGCAATTGCTTGAAATAATTTGAATTGGCTGTGCAAATACCGCGTGAATTTTCAAGTAAGATTGTAAAAGTTTTCTCTTTTTCTTTTTATTCATTAGCGTTGAAGTATTCTGTCTTAAGAAACAAACTGAATGGAAATTTTTTAATTGAGTTTGCATAATTAGACCAGAAAATTATCATTGGCTATTGAAAATCTGTGCGCTTTTAAATTAGCATAAAAACAGAGAATAAAAACACGCTCTTGGGGGAGATTTTTAAAGAAGTTGTACTATGTTAAATTAAATCAATCTATTTGTGACTAGCAAATCAGACGAAGCTTAAAACTTCGCTTTAATTTATCTTTGAATCGCATTTGGACTGGAATCAATTTGGATGCTACAAAAAGTGTGAAAAGCGTCTTAAATAATATTTCGTAAGGATCTTTGGAAATGAATTTGATCGAGAAATTCACCCACCAAAACTTAGACCCCCATTTATACCGAGGAGGAATGTGAATTCGAACAAAGAATTTTGAAAATGAGTTTGAGACCGATCGGATGGTAAACAAAAAAAGTTTCATACATTCGTTTTTCACGGTTTTTCCATACTTGCGGGTGGAATCTTTCTTAGCGTGCACCTTCAGCCCATAAAGTAATTGTAGTAAAAATTACAGCTTCCCAGCTCTTATGGTTATGGCTGTGCGTTAATCACAAATTCGTCAGTTTTGCTGCTTTCTGACCAGACATTTAGATAGTTTTTGGTCCCCATCTAAGAACAGATTAATCTGCAAAGAAACTGTTGTCGTGAGCGGCCGCTACGTCTTTCAGATTGTTAATCTGGTTACCTAAAATGAAAGAAGTTGCTTGGTGACGCTTCATTTCGAGATTTGGTTCCAAGTGCGGCATGTTCCCAAAGCCTGTTCACATGTAGACCTCCTGCATCATGCAAAAAGAAAGAATCGATTAGGAGCATTTTTCAAAAGAAGCATTCCTTCGATTTATGCACTCTGCGCAGATGGATGCAATTTTGGAAGATTCTCCATCATTCTTTGTTATATGAATCAAATTTTTTGTCAACCATATTTTATTTTTCCAAGTATAATGATTCCAGTAAATAATTATTTGGATATAGAAATAAATATATATTTTAAAGATATTGAAGGATTTTGTTCTTATTAATAGCTAAATAAAAAACTCTTTAATATAACTATAAGATTTCGTGCTCACAGATTAATTACTCAGCAAAGGTTCTTTGAGGTAATAGACGTAGTTAACCTCAGTTGTTCAGCATAGTCAAATGCAGGGAATGTGCGTCTATCTTCGTGTATTTTAAATTCTCATTTATGTTGTGTGCGGAGCCACAATACATTCTTCAAATACGCTACCTTGCGCCTTGTTATTATAGCAAACAAATGAAAGTGAAAGCTCAAATTTGCGATGGTTCTTTTTTTATTTAAACACACACGCACACGCACACACACACGCACACACACACACACAGAGCAGAGGCAGAGCGTGAAGCGCGACGTTCGTTTTGGTGCCAAAATTGCTTCCGAAATCAGCCAAAAACCAAAGCAAAACGGCAAACGGCCACACAGACATCATTCGAGTGCATCAGTGTGTGTGCGGTTGTGTGTGTCGGCCATGTTGGGCTACCGGGTGCCACAACTAACACACACACACACACACACAGAAAGAGAGAGAGAGAGAGGGGAAGAGGCGCCCATAGAGCAATCGCTGGAGCTGTCGAGTTTGAGTTTGCTGCTCAAATATTATGCGAACGCAAATATTTTTATTTAGTAAATGTCATTTATTATTTATGTTTATTCGAGCACTTATCTAGCGCTGCTTAACAACTTCAGCTCTAATGCACGACGACGGCGACGACTGCCGCTCCGATGTGGCAGCCGCAGCGGCTGCCAATGATCATCATCATCATCATCATCATCATCATGATGATGATGAAGGTGGCAAGGCCGTGCCACCAAATTGAAAACGGAATCAACAAGAAATCGAACGCTGAGTGAAGAGCATTGAAAGTGGAAAATTGATTGTGGAATGTGGAATGTGACGCCCACGTATTCCTTGGCCATGGCCAGGAAGTCAGTGGGAATAAATTTAAACTCAAACTAAACTGCGAGCAAATAGAAATACAAAAAGGCAAACAAAAACAATGCCAGCATTGGCAAGGATGCCAGCAGTATACCATACACAGTTGGAGCCCGGTCCCAGACCCAGTCGAAGTCCCAGTCGCAGGCAAATTCCGAGCCGAGTGTACACAAGCCGCCGTCTAGCGCATGTCTGCCAAGTGCAAAATGGTGGCAGTGGCATGCAGTCGCTGCCACTGAATATATTTGTTGTCGTTCTCGTTGTTGGTATTTTTATATCGTATTCGATTTTCAAAGCGTTGCAACGTCCTTGGATGTCACAAAGTGGGAAGGAACGACAGATAACCGAGCCAGAGCCCCCAAATGGGGGCGCACTCTTTGACTATGACTGAGGTTTTTTTTTTTTTTATATTTTATATCAAGTTGTCATTGTTGTCTCTGTTTCTGTCTGCTGTGCCCGTGGTTGTTGTTGTGATTATTGTTATTAGCCTAGCAAACAAATTGGTAAATAATAAATATTTTCCAGTTAAATATTGTTAGTAGCATGCCATTTTTGGACCTGCACAGCCAATGCATGGCACGGGCCAGAGACCATGGCCCATAGACCACGGGAGGGCCACGGGGGGTCGCCCGCCCGCCAGCCCGGCTCCTTCTTTTATTTTTTTATACTTACTTATGTATGTAGATCTTTTGAGGAGGCGTCTCTGCTGCGTTCACGCCACATTGCCAATGACTTGCGCTTTCGTTGTGTGTCAATATATGCTCTTGCCTGTGTGTGTGTGTGTGTGCGACTGCGTGTGTGTGTGTGTGTGTGCCAAGGGAAATTGGTAGCCCACATTTACAAAATCAGAAAAGCGCTTGATTTGTAAAATATTTGCTCTGCACAAACGAACGCAGCAATTGTTCAATTCCATACAGACGAGCCTCGACGAGCTGGCAGCCAGCGCAGTCGACTTCGTCGTTTTGTTTGAAAATGTTTATGAAGCGACACCTGTAGGTGATAATAATAAACAATCGAAGCACGACTACGTCTGCCAATCGAAGTGGGTCCACTTGGTAACTTCGAGCTTGGAGTTTGCCAGGGGGACCCTACACAGAAGCTGCATATGTTAATGGGGCTGCTTACAATTAGCTAGACATTGACAGGCAATATATGAGTTTCGTAGCTTGACACTTATATACTCTCTATTAATTAAAGATTAAAATCTTGGCAGGTAATTCAACCCATAATCCCATTTTCAGGCTGACTAATTAACTTATTATGATTAAATCTGTCTGATCGAGTTCATATCATTTAAGCAAAACAATTTTTCAAATTACCCCTAATATATTAAGGGATATTTATTTATTTAATTTTCTTTAATTATGATGGAGTGTCTTACTACTCGATCCTGAGTAAAGCAAGCAATAAAGTTTAAAGAAAAATGTTTATACATTTTTTCTGCATATTAGGACGAACTCAATATGATAATGAACTGATAGATGGAATATTCACTTATACTTTGGGATTCAAATTTTTACAAATTTTAATTTTCAATTTTCTATAAATATGAGGTGATTGTGGATGGAATATTCATTTATACTTTAGGATTAAAATTTTTACTTTAGATCAATTGTTCATTAATTGAATGATCTTCAGGTCAGTATAATATATTATTTAAAGATGAAATTGACTCAACTAAATACTTCTACATATTTTTGACTATGTGAAAATTAAGCAGATCATTTTGCAAAATGATCATATGAACTTATAACTAAGGGGGATTGGAGCTCAGTATTTAGTTGTGATGTGTTGTGCTGCAAATCGTACTAGTGTAATGTGCCAATGCTTTGCCTGTGGCTTAAGTGTCCATTACTAAAAGCTGAGTTAATGGATGTGCCATGTAGATATATGCGAAAGAATTTCCTGGAATTTTGCTTGCTTTGGTTTTGCTTTTGCTTTTCACACCGAGCTCTGGTCAAGCCTTTTTTGAGATGTTGCTTTTGCTCGTTTTCTTGGTCTTGGCCGGCAATATTTGCCAGTTTGAGTGCTTTGGGTAACTTTGACGCATTGTTAAAGGTGAAACGCAGCCGAGCAACAGAAATGTGATTTCAATTTTATGCGAGACCAGGCACTAAAGACGAAGACGCGACAATTTTTGGTGATTATTTGTTTGCAGCCAATATTTTGATTTGAAGCGAGTCTAAAATTGTACGTCTGGCCGGATATTTGAAGACTATTTGCGAAAGCATTAAGTCAAGGGGGAATGCCCCGACCGAAGCCGCAGCTTGTGTGAGAAGTGGTGCGCATTTGCGACCGGGGTGGAGCTGATCGCTAGCAAGGTGTGCTCGACTCAGGTATGTGCATACATATGTACATACATACACTTATATTGGAGTATATTTGTGTGTGTGTATGTGTGTGTTTTTTAGAGGGCTTATTAAACTCCAACGGAGCGGCACATTTTGTACATATAGTATTCTCGGAAAAGCTGTAAATTGCACTTAGTAAACAATGTGAGCAAGAAAGAAACGTTAAGACCCCGTCGTTTATCTCTGGCATACGATAAAGTCGCGCTCTACGTAGAATCTACCGCATTATCTGCGATACCTGGGAACAGGAAGACGCGCACCAACTACGCATATCGGCCGCTTATCTAATCAGGCGCTGCATAAATGCAAATAACGAGAGATCGTGCCGGAGTCATAACTGGGATCCGTACAGGGACAGCGACTGCGACTGCGACTGGGACTGCGACTGGGATTGGGCATGGACATGGACATGGCTAAGGGCCCGCTCCCGCGTCATATAATGAGACAGCGGCAGTCGACGGGGTTAGCGATAAGCTTGGCAGAGGAATGCATCCGCCGCTGAGGCGTCAACGCACAGAACGACGAGCAAACAGTGACAAGAACAGAGCAAATTCTTTCTTCTTTCGGCTGGAGATAACAGCAGCGAAAAGGTCGAGCTGCGGCTGTGTGTAAGCGTCTATATATAGCCCGGGCAGACTCAATCTGTTTATGCTCTTATCGGCTCTGCCGCACGGCAAATATGTCTGCTGATTAAGGCCAGAAACAAAATGGCAGCTCGACTGCTGTACTGCTGTACTTTCGTCAGATTGTTGACCCAACTACACAGTAGGCGCAGGTCGGGCGGGGCTGTTCACTAACCATCTGGCTTAATTAAGAACAAGTCGGCAAAGGCAAAGGCAAATATTGGAGTCAGTGAAAATAGTTGGCCTTGTTTATCGCGCGCCATCAATCAGGCACTTTCCCGCAGGACAACGGCCGACGAATCGGGCTGGCTGGCGACCCGAATAAAACTATGAACTCCTAATGATTACGTCCATCTAGAAGAAACGTATAGCTGCCTATTTGATACCCTCGATTCCGATTTAATATTTAATGACAACTTCCTAAGCGAAGAATTCGGAATTCGGAAAAACATAAAAGCATATTTAATATAAATAATTAGTATATTTATTATATATATTTTTTAAGTATTTCGATTTTTTGACTTGGTTTGCATGCATTTTTATTTAATTGCTTATTTATTTTTTAATTAATTTGTCTGTTGTAATAAAAACAATGCAAGGTGAAGAACATCCGAAAATGGAAATATGTATGGAATGATTGGGTCTTTAACTTTACTTTATCTTTGTATTTTAATCCAAACGTCTTATGAAATAAAATGCTTTGAATTCCAGACCGAGCGTTTTTCAAACAACAGACTCGGCTTATGACTAACCTTTACTTTTTGTGCATAATATGATATAATGTATGTATAATATGATTAATATTATCGATACCTTATATAAACTCTAGCATAAAATGTTATTACATCGTTCGAGAAGACACCAAACCGACTTAAGTTCAAACATCAGAGAAGTAAACCTCATTATATAGTAGTAATAGCCGATCGAGTAGTGTGTAGCACACCTGTGCTGAGACCGCTTGGCGTGTCTGGCTACAATTGCTGGGCATGCATATTACGCTACTAACTGTCTATGGCGCTTGCGTGTGTGTTCGAATGTGTGACTGTGTGTGTCCTTATGACAATTTGATGAGGACCTTATTTACACTAGTTAAAAGCTCGGCCTCTGCTCCCTCTCCCTCTCCCTCCCCCTGCCGCTGTCAATAAAAACAAAAATAACACTGCTCCACAGCACCAAAAAACAAAAAAAAAAAAGAAACCTCGAGCACCAAAGTGCCGAGAGTTTGGAGCTTGCATGACAGGCGCCCATTTTGATGGCCGTTTGGTATTTTTCCGTATACGCGCGTATCCAATCAAGCATATATCGTTTGTTGCTATGTTGGGATGTGGAAATATATATGTCGTCTGCACGTACATTGAGCACTCTGTGGGTGGGTGGGTGGTGCTTGCTGGACGTGGTCAACATTCGTTGATTACGTATACGACTGGGGCGCCAATCAGCCAAACGTCAGCGTCAGCGTTAGGCGAACGGTTGTTGCCGTTTGTATTCCTCTTGTTGTTGTTGCTGTTGTTGTTGTTGTTGTTATTGTGGCATGGCAACAACAACAGCTACAGCATAGCCTCAACTACACACACACACACGCACACAATGCGTTCACATTTTTTACTCGTGGCTAGAATCAATATTAGTAATTTGAATTATTCAAAAGACAAATATGAAGCTTTAATGGCCAAACAGCGTGCCCGTAGTCGAACGCATATACCCACACCTGTATAGCCTGCAGCCCGTAGCCAGCCCTACGCCCATGACGACTCGGGTCCGGGGTCCTGTTTACTGCAGCTGCAGGCCATTGGATATTGGGTCGACTGCAGGCGACAACTCAATAATTTGGCGAGTCGCCCAATTTAATGCCAGTCCAGGTGTGGGTACGCAAGTCGCCAGGCAACCAGTCCGGCCGTCCGTCCAAGTGCCGCCTCCATTGTCTACGTCTACGGCGCTCGTTGCGCAGGTAAATACGTCAATTTAAATCCGTGGATTGGATTGTAAGTCAATGTTTGACTTTTGCTCGCTGATTGATTGCTCAACAGCAACTGCAGCAACTGCGCCAACTGCAGCAGCCCCCTCCAACAACCCACAACCCATAACCAGCATCCATCAGCCGGGAGTCCGATTCCGGACTCCGATTCGCGTCGCCTGTATATGCATGCGGCCTACGGCTGATGGCTGAGCCAACTCCTGGGGCGTTTCCGGGCACTGTGGCGGCCCCGTGCCAATACCGCCCATGCATCAACAGTTTACCCGATTTACAGCCAGTTAAGTTTGCACAGCGGAGTCAATCGTATGAATCAACGACTTTCTGCTAACGCGGCATAATTCCAAAAAAATTGACACACACATTCCCCTCAAGTGGCATCTTTGTTGTGGGCCCACTTTAAGTATTTTATTCAAAAGAGACAATATATAAATTAGGAGTGTGTGTTAGGTGTGTGGATCTGGCATATGAATAGCTTGTCCATAAGCTGTACCTATTTATAAATGGTTCAATTTGTTTATTCAGCCATCATGTATTGTATGAGAGATGCTATAACTTTATAGACATTTCAAATCCTAAACAAGAGTACTCTAGTGTCCGGACTAGGGGATACTCTGTATTCGGAAGATTGATGCCGTCACAAATATTCGAACAGCCTTCTGTACACACGCCCTCGCACACTACGCATCAGATGTACTTCTTCCTTTGTTAGCCCCGTTCTATAAAAAATTCATTCCCTTATTAGAGTTCAATCTTAATGAAATGTTAAGTGCTTAAATACAGCACATTAATGTGCATTAGCCACAGAGAAATATATTCAAAGGGGTTTTGAAGACATGAACTACTATAAAAGTAAATTCTTTCGGATAAAAGGCTACTCGAAAGGGTATATCCTATGATACCGACCATTACACCCTATAGTTCTGCCGGAGTTGGTTGATACTCGGGCATAAGAGCAGTAGCGAACTCTTCCCGTTGCATACCACAAGTGATGCAGGGCAATGCCAGTGAAAAAAGGACAAAAACAAATAAATTTCTGCAATATTTGTAGGACGAATAATGAAGCCTTCCTCCTCATGCAAAATCCTTATTATCTTTCGCACACTTCCGACAAATTAAATTAAATTAAATGAATGGCCCATATAAAAAGAATAAAAAACACTTCTATCAGTTGTGGTAATATTTCGGATAGTCATACGGTAAGAAATTTGGAAAATGAATAAATAAATTTATTTGCATATAGGCATAGAGGCTTTTTAAGCGTTGTCGTCTCAACTATTCACCGTGCCAAGTGTCGCCTTGCTATGACATGCTTGCCCATAAGGTCCTGAAAAACCCGTGGTTAGCCGAAAGGCATGTCTCCATCGCTAAGATCGGTAAACGGTCAGAGCACCGATCCAGTAGCCAGAACTACAGAGGTTAGTTAAGAACTATGTTTGAATGTTCTCCTAATCGAGCACTTTTGACTAAAGCGATGTAACTTGTTTTACATATATTGAAGCTCATTAGAAAGCTCACGAAGTCTGAAATATAGATAGTAATATAATATATATTAATAGTCAGTAAGTTACCAAATTCATTAAATATCCCATTCAAAACTACTTTTACTTTTGATTTTCATTCATTTTTGAAAATAAAATAAAATAAGTTTAAAACGCAGCCAGCCATATGCCATTCCATCCCATTCTTATCGCCTTACTTATGGAACAAAGGGAATGAAGATGCAAAAATGATTTAACTTCTTAGAAGATTGTTTTTCGATACTTAAAAAATTCATATTCGCATAGTAATCAATCGTATATTTATAGATTGTAATATGTTTTGAATTGAAGAGAAAGTATACGTGGCTTTTATCTTATTACCTTATACTAAATACAGCTAATACCTTAATTTATGAGAAGTTATCAACTGTCGCATTTTGAAAATTCCCTTTAGTACAGTATATATGTGTTGTATCAGAGAATGCATGCTGGAAATGTATTTAGCTACCCTCGCTTATGTATATTTAAACTCAATTTTAGACACATGTGCATTATTGTTGTCTATCTGGTGGACGCTGTCTATCCGACCGCAACAACAGCGCCAACAGCAAACATCAAACAGCCAAAACCAAAGCCACCGCAACAGCAGCAGTGGAAAATTCTCGGGATCTGGCTCTCTCTCTCTCGGCCGGGCTCCGGCTACGGATCCGGCTCCATTCGGTTAGCTGCCTGCCTGCATCTCCATGGCTGCAGCTGCAGCAGCAGCTCATATAAAACCGTTCGCATATACTTATATGCTGGGTGTGCGTGTGCCTGTGTGTGTGTGTGTGTGTGTTGGGTGTGTGTGCATATCCTTTGCAGCGTGTAGCATTGCGTGTTTTGGTGCTCTGATAATGATGCTGGCCGGCATATTCATAATGAAATTTCATTGCAGCAACCAGATACATTCACAAACACACACACACACACACACACACACACAGGCGTGTGTATGTATTTAAGTATGTACACAGAGCACGAGCACTGGGCGGATATAGTATATGTAGGGCGGGACCGGACCAGGCATATTATGTATAAACACAAATTAATTTCGTTTCAGTGGCCCAAACCGTACTAGCCATGGCCAAGCGGGCCCGTGCAATGACGGGGCCGGGCATTTGCGTAAAATATTTGCACAGCCTTCGTATAGTGCAACGCTGCGGTTGTTGGTTCGCCTTTGCTTTGAGGGCCCGTGCCCATAAACTAGACAACAACAAGCCTTTTCGGGCCTGATTTAATGAATCAGCAGGCGGCCAGCTTGCCCCAGGGCGAGGACGAACACGGCGACAACAACCTGCCGCATCAGCAAACGTCTTGCACATTTTGCATAATGCCCGATGTCTGATTTTGTGAGTTTTGATAATTTAGCACAAATGCGCTTCCCTCTACCCCGCTCTCAATGAGAACATACGGAAAATTGTTGGAATTGGATAAGCAGGGGATATCTGTGACAAATAGTATCAGTTTGTGGTTATGTCATTAATATTCCAGTAAACTGAAGCTTGGATTTGTTTTCACATTTCTGGTTTTGAATCGACCCAAATTTGTCACAATGCGCCTACTCAGGCCTAGACGAATTCATGGAGTTGAGGCTAAATACAGCTAAAATCAAATATACAAAAGACTAAGACTAAGACTAACACTTAAACAAAAGAATGGTAAAATAATCTCACAAAAAAATTAAAAAAGAAAACATAATAATAATAATAATAGAAAGATTTAAAAAAAAAAAAAATAAATAATATTACTTTTTGCTTTTATAAATCATCTGGTTACCGAAGTTCTTTCAGTTTCAGTATTATATTAATTATTGAATTATATTATTATTATATTAATAAATTCTTGCTCTACAAATTAAAGTTTAACGATTGTCAAAAGTAGAAGATGGGTACTTAGACATCTCGGTATAAGTAACGCATGCTAAGAGAGCATTCGTTAGATCAAAGAAATTTGTTAAGTCTCATATTCATGGTAGCTGAATTAAGTTCACAATGCGATTTAATTTCTCTCATGTTATATTTTAAAAAGATTTTTTTAAATATGTTTAAAGTCAATTGAATGATGAACAGAAAATTGGAACTAACATTTCCACACAGTGACTGAAGTCGAAAAATAAACTTTTTTTCATAGAATCTCTTAACCGAATGTCTAGTCCAAGAAGCGGAGAATTTTAGGAACAGTGTGAAAAAATCTTAAATAAGTGTGCATAAAGAGTAGAAAAAAAGTGGCATAAAACAGTTTTAAAGCGTTTTTTCACTGTTGCGAAGTAAAATTTATAAAATAACTGAAAAACATTTTAAATAAATTAAGGTTTTAAAAATCAGTTTTAAGTCGAACGAACGAAACTTAGAACTGCGCCCAAAAAATCCTTAACCTTTATTTTCCATCCAGAAAAGTTCGATTTTTTGAAAAGAGTGAAATTTGTTTCAAGGGGACTATGAGAAAGATCCTTCTACTAAATATTTGATTCCCAAGGAAGAGTCATTTTCCGAAATGTGTTTAACACACATCAAATAAATTTGAACAAAGATCTTTTAAAATTACTTTGAGGCCGATCGAATGGTAAAAAAAAGAAAAACATTTTCATATAACTTTTTTTTACGCACTTACGGGTGGAATTTCCTAAAATATCATCTTATATCAACTTACAGATTCCTAGATCTTACGACTTAGGCTGGATCGCTTGTCAGACGGTCAGTCAGTCAGGAGAAGCAGTTTTATATACTTATAAAGACATTAATTATGGTCTAGATTCCTGGATAGTGAATCGTAAGTGCTCAGCCTATGACTTAATATATGTCAACATTAGCTTTATATAATGGACAGCCTTCACGTTTTCTCTCGACAAGGAGACTTCGTGCGCGGCCCCACACTTTAACACATAATTAACCTAAAAATGTAACTCCATCTTGTTTATCAGTGAAAATACAAAACGAAGAAGAAGAAGCAGATGCAAATGGAGAAGACAAAAATAAGCGAGTCGAAAAAAAAGGCGCGCATCTCATTATCACTCGGACGTGAATATCTCGACATGTTTGCAGTTGTCGTTCCTCAGCGGTGCGGGACGTGGGACGTGGGACGCGAACGTTGTCACCGACGCTGTCGCCCATTTACACACACACACACACGCACACACATCTCTATATATATTATATATGTATACATCTGAGTTCCCGCCTCAGTCTCGAAAACATTTAAAGTGAATTTGTGTTGAGCTCACATCGTTAAAATATCCGTCAAAAACTTAAGCAAACAGTCATAACTACGTGCATTTTAAATTGAATTCGAACAACAACTACAAAAAGAACTCACACATAGCGACAGTGAAAATTACACACACACACACACACACACAGGTACCCACATATAGATATATATATATATATCTGAATACTTGTAGGTCGGCTTAACCTGCCGGCCGAGTGACGACGTCCGCGCCCAGTTCAGCGTGTTTTTTTTGTCTTATTTGCCAAAAAAATTAAAGGCAAGTAAAAGTCGTGATTAACGTTGAATTGGCTCTGCTCGAGCGTCATTATCACCGCAAACAAGCAGCAGCAACAGCAACAACAACATTATCATAACCAACAACAAAACAACAACATGTCTTTAAGCCAACTCTTTTGAAACGCGCCTAAAGAGTTCGAGTTCGAGTACGAGTCCGAGGAGCACATTGTACTACAAAAATGCCGCGCTCGGTTGACTTTTAATGGTGGATGGAGTTGCGGATGGAGCTCGGACCCGATTTGTGTTTTATGCTTGAAAGCAAGACGAGCTGATGCCTTTGCCAAAGCAAACAAAACGCGTCTACTAAAGAGGTTGCATAAGTTTTAATTGACGCGAATACATTAAACGGGAATGCAAGGCGGCTTCACATGTTCCAATATCTTTCTCTATTTCTGACAACATTATTAAATAACGTTATCAGAGCCCTTAAGTATGCTACACAAAGCATACAAATACCTAAAGGTATTTACCATTGTCCCGGTATAAAGTACTTTCGTTCAGCTCTCGTTAGTCCACGACTATCAAAATATCAGATATATATATATCTATCTAAAAGGAGATACCGTATGAGTGCACACTTGGGGGTAAGGCAAACATCATAAACTACTTTCAGACCGATCCAGCAAACAAAAGAATCGGCTGAGATAACAATAAGGAGTTGTTATCTTAATTTAGCCAAAAATAGCAAATTACGTATTTGCTGATCTGAATATTTCGCTCTGAAGATCAGAGATAAGGTTTTCATACCCTTGTAGAAAGTATTTAAAATTTTTCATTAAATGTGTAACGACGTCTCCAATCCCGTTAAGTTTTTACCTATCGTCATAAGCCTAAGTCAGTATTTCTATTAAAGACAGGATCTAATTATATCTTATAGCTTCTGCTAAAAAATTAAGTTCTTATGGGAAAAAGATTTTGGTTTCTTAAAGTATCTTGCATGAAGTTGGCAACTAAGAGTTTTACTATAGTCCTTACATACTTACAAAATCCTATCCAGTTCGAACAGTAGGGAATTTGGCTCTATAGGAAGAATCAGTCTAAATTTAAGTTTTTGTATGAGAACTTGTGCTGCTTTTAAGGAAATCTTGACCGAACTATACTATATGGAAACTATAAGCAATCGGTCCGAAATCAAGCTATCGGATATAAGGGTATTTAATCTTCGGCGTGTCGTGCTCTCTCTTTCTCTCTCTCTCTCCCTCTCTCTCTTCATCTGCTATTCTCTCTTGTTCTTTTCTTCTTCACAATTCTAAAATATACCGTATAAAATATGCATAGTACATCAAGTAAATCTCTCTTGATATCATCCAATCTTATAGAGCTTTGCCACAGATTGCTTTCGATGTCCGCATGCAAATGATTTGTAGGCCCCACAATAAAGCGATGGGCGCGGGTCCGTCTGCGGATCATGGTTATGCAGTGTAGGGGTGGCTGATCGAGGTCGGGGGCCGAGCTGCATGCGAGAAGCACATGCGCAAAATGTTGCTAAATACTTTACAGGAGCGCCGGCACGTCGCGCCTTCTTATGGCTTCTCGGGGCTTGGGACTTGAAGCTCCTCTCAATGCTGTCGTTGTCGCTGTCGCAGCGGCTCTGGCATTTCGCGTTAAATATTTACACACACAGATACACGCCCAATAAGCAATGCGGTGCGCAAAGTGTGCCAGCAGCAGCCACCACGACGACGACGACGACGACGACGGCGACGCCAGCGATGGCGGGGTCAAGTGCTGAGGCTGAGGCTGCGACGGCGACGGCGACTCGATCATTGGCATGACGCGGACGCGAGTGGCAGGCACTTTGCATATTTTAGCGCGTGCAATGCAGTTGCTAATTGAAATAGTGTCACTGCGGGGCAGGGGCTACGGAGGGGCGTGGCGGAGCTTGGATCAGCGATCGTCGGTGTGCACATATTTGCCAATGCCAGAGATGCGCAACGAAGTGACGACCTCGCCTAGCCCCGGCTAGAAGGAAGGTGCGTGCTTGCGGATTGCGAAAGGCAGCGGCGGCAAGTAATGCGCACAATTGCATCACAGACGCGTAGCCGCAGTTGCAGTTGCAGTTGCAGTTACAATTGCAGTTGCAGTTGCAGTTGCAGTTACATTTATTGTTGCCGTCACGTACGCAGAACGAGCAGCTCCTTTTGCTTTTGCCACTTAAATGGGACTTGCAAGTGGATCTGGACATGGAGCCGGAGCATGTCATGATTTTTTGATTGATCTGTAAGGCACACACGGCAGTTGGCTTTTATATATATTTTTTAATAAAAGTGAAACGTTTTCTCATTACTCTCTCGACGTATGGACACGGTCGTACAATTGAGACGGCGTCGTACAATCTGAAAGGCTGCCCGCAGCGTTTGCTGCTGCATTTTCATATTTATAAGATAATTGAAAGCGGGTATTGCCAAATTAACAACGCTCGGTAAACAAAGAAAGCGGCGACTGGCAATATGGCGGCACACACACACACACACACACACAAATAGTACGTGTGTGTGTGTTTGCGCTGAAAGACAGGCGCATATCCCTTGTGTACACAAGCGCGCTTTATTGTTTTGCGCCGGGCTGGCTTTACTCTTTGCTGGTAAAGGCAAAGGCAAAGGCACAGACCCAGACCCAGACTCAGAGCCAGACCCAGTTCCCAGTTACAGTAACAGCCACCCAATGATACCTATGTGAGCGGAATCCACCACCAGACGTCGTCTTCAAAAAAACTGTTCGCATCGTGCACGGATTTTATTAAATTGCATTCGTAGTTGTTTTGAATTGATTCGACTACATGGAATAGCCCGCAGCAGCAGGAAGAGCGGCAGGAGCTGAACTGGCTCCCTTTTCGACAGAGAGGTTTTGCCTCTCTGCAACACTTTGTTTTACTTTTGATTTTTACTTTTCTTTCATTTTGTCTGCTCATAGAGCAGGATGCCAGCCTGTGCTTCCTGTCGCAAGCCAGGCGCAACTATTACAAATGGCAGCAGACCGCTCGAGCTGCAGCTTCTGTTGCCTCCAAGCAGGAAGCACTTCAGCATTTTGGGGTCGTCTATAACACCAGACTCTGGGGCTGCTTTTTGTTATTGTTGCTCTTGTTGTTGTTGTTGTTGTCTTAATATTTTTTCTTGAAATTTTCTTGAGCTTTTCTCGGCTTCGACAAGAGTTTCATTTGTTTTATGCGCTCTCCTTTTGGCCTTTGTTTGCTGATACTTTGTCGGTACTTTTCGGCCACTTTCGAGCAGCGGGCACTAGTGGCACAAGTTATTGTATCTTGTAGATACAACGTCAAACGTTGCCAGTTTTTTGTCTTCCCTTTTGTCGCTTCTATTTTTTTTTCATTTTGTTTCCCATTGCCGTGCTTGAGGTTTGCTCTAAAGCGCTTTAAATGGAACTCGTTACAATTTTCACAATTTAATATTAAATTTAAAGCAATACAAAGGTTCAACCACACACACACACACACACACGCACACACACTCAGGCGCATTGTGTGCGTGTGTATCTGTGCCTTAGCCTTAGCCAACACACACACGCATATGGCGCATCCTGGACATAAAGGATATTAAAAGAGATTTAGCATTCTGTTTGCACACGGATGATGCATTGTCATCGAGCTGGGCCGAGATTTATGATGGATTCGGTTTGTGCCTGGAGTGCGCAAAAATTATTAGAATTTTGCCAGGCCCTTGTGCCCTACGCAAAATGCGAAGAGTTGTTGTGGTCGCAAAATGTGGAACGGCAACAAAAATCCGAAAAGCTGCCACATTAGCTATTTCATCATGTATATGAGTTTTGTTAACGTTTTTTCTATGCAAAAATGGTCCAGAAAATGATTTACATGTAGGCCACATGTTGTTTCGCTAAGGCCGTATATTCGCTGGGCTTATATAATACATTTTTGTTTTATATTTTGGCTTTTCTTTGGGCTCGTTTATTCTTTTTGGTTTGCACTTTGAAACTTCTTTTTTAATATTCATCACTAGACCTTTTTTGCTGTATGATGAAATGTGACACATGCGCAGGATTTTGCCGCGTTGGCAACTCACTGACGCATACCCCTTCCCCCTCCCGCCTCCCCCCTCACACACACACACAGTTGCCCCAACAAACACATGTATGTACATTCATACATATATTCAGTGGCATATGCAAAAGTTATAAATAAAAAATGTGTGTGTGTGTGTGTGCGTGCGCAAAAAGCAGACAAAAAGCAATTGAAAATTAAATGCCAACAGACTAGGGGCGTGGCCATTGTTATTGCGCGGCTGCTTGTTAAAAAATTGAAACATAAAATACAATAAACAATTTTTTCAGCCATCGCAAATAAATTATTATGCAAAATTAAATGACCCAAAGGCATGCAAATACACACAAAAATTGTTATTATGCTTTTCGGACACAATAAAATCAAATTTTCAAATTTAACTACATAGTTGACAGGACGCGAGTGTGCCGCAACGTCAAAGTCAACGTTAGCGTCAACGTTAGCGTCAACGTTAGCGTCAACGTTAGCGGCAACGTCAGCGTCACATCAACGTCGCTGTCAGCACTGTTATATGCCAACGGTAAATATTTGAAAAGGATTTTGTTTGTTTATTGTTTGCACACACACCTCGCGCGGTGTTAGTCGGTGTTAGCTTTTTAATTATAAAATATTTAACCAAAAACTCACACTCAACTGCCCAGAATATAGTGTGTTAGCAATATTCTCTCTCGTTTTTATTGTCCTCGCCGGTTATCGCTCACTAAATACAACAATGACCGGGGCAATTTGGCGTTTTAAAAAATTCACAAGCCGAAATTGATGACATGCAAAGTGCAAGTGCCAAATTGTAGATTGCAAATGGAATTAGCAGCGGCAAACTGCGAGAATGGGGGAACGGCTTCATTGTCATTTTTATTAACTCAACGAAGCGCTGGCAAATTAAACAAATATTTCCCCAGCAGGCAAAGTCAAATGGCTTGCCAGGATTTGTGCCAAGGCAAATAAAAGCGTCAGCATTCGCTCGTTGGCCTTTGGCCGTTCGCAGTTGCCAGTTGCCAGTTGGCAGTTGGCTGATTACTGCAACAGGACAAATAAACGGCGGGTCGGGGCGACAATGACTAATCGCCAGGCAAGAGCGCTGCCGAGGTGCCGTCTATAATGAAAACGTATGTATCCATCTCGACACGGTCCGTATGTATGTATTCAGAGATTGAAGGGGGCGTTGCAATTCCGTCCCAGCAAAACAATAAGCTGCAACATCAAACAGTCCAAATTGTGTGCGCAAATAACGCGAAAGCCAGCCCAGCTGCAGCTGTAGCTGAAGCTATGCGCGCTCCAAAAAGCTTGGTAAAAGTGCGTTGCGTATACGCCGCGTTGCAATCGCAATTTGATTTTCAAAGCCTGACGTTGAGCCGCGCGCTCTGGCTGCCACAAAGCGCCGTCAAAAGCGACGTGCAAGGCGGTACAATATTTGCACGTAAACTACAATACAATTTGGCTGAAGGGGTGAATGGGGCAAAAAAATACGTGTTGCAGGTGGTTACCAGCGGTTGCTTATTGCAAAAAACCAAATATTGCGCCTACGAATGCTCTACAAGGAAAGGGACGTCCAATATCTTATCAGACTTGTCAAGCTAAAACACACGTTTAGGTTTTATAATTTCGATTAAAAATATAAGGAAAGCTTGAAAGAAATAGTAAATGGATTTTCAGCAATTGTAACTAAACCAAGTATATACACAAATTATTAATAAATAATTATTACAGCATGAAACTTTAACAAAAAATATCATCATGCAAATAGATTGTTTCAGAAATGTGGATATCTTTATTAAATTTTTTTTACTTAGGGCCATAAATTTGTATTTAGAGGTTTTTAATATTAGTTAAATATATTTTATCAAACAAATTAATAAAAATTTAAAAACAATATTTTAAATAGTATTTAAATTTTTCATCTCAAATCAATTCTTTTAAACATATACCATATAAAAAGTTCGGTACATTTTACAACTGAATTAAAGACAATTTTATTAATTTTTTTATTCACCAATTAAAATTACCATTTCTTTAGGAACATTTTGTTTTTCTAGGACTTTGAGATTTATTTTTAATTTTATATTATTTAAGCGCCTTGTGTTAGGTTTCATCTAGCCAAGAGATATGTCAATAGGATGTCTGCGCTTCAGGCGTCGAACCAGGTGTTGCCTTCGCAGGTGCTAGTTAATGTATTTGCGTTATAATACTGTAAGTACCTGTACGTATGCCTATATTTATTTATATTTTTTATTTGAAACTATTGTGCGACGTTATAAATTGCGTTTCACTCAGTGGCAGCTATAACTACAAAAGCCTTAAGCTAGACAATAAAACATATTATCTCCATACAATAAGAAATATTTTCTATCAATTATATGCTTACGCTAATTGAAGCAACTAATTTGAACACGAAAGAACAAATCGAAATAATTAATTATAAATTAAAATTAATATGTCAAAACTTGAATTGCGCTCCAGCTGAGATTCATTCATCATTTCATTTTTACATAGTTTGTATTCTTATAGCTACAAATGTTATTTGACGTACGAAAGTGTATACAAATATCGGCTTGATTGCTTTGCGTGAACATTTGGCTGCTGTTGTTACTAAACCAGCTAACGCAAACTTAATTTTCACAGCGTGCTTTCATTTGCTCAAAGCCGCGATGATTTTTGATGGAATTTTACATGTGGCCGCAGGTTTGAAACTCGTTCGTTCGCTTTGTTGTTGTTTCGCCAGCTGTAAGCGATCTTAAAGCAGCGCAAATTATGTGTAAATTAAAATGATTGTGCCGCACTGCAACTGCAACTGCAACTGCAACTGCATATGCAAATGAAAATGGATATGGAAATGCGATTGGAAATGCAAATGCAAATGGCTTGACAAAAGTGGTTACTGTCTCTCTGTCTGTCTATTTGCCGACAATTGACAAATGAAAAATGGCGGCTAAAGGCTTTTTATGCATGTGCAAATTTCACATTTACAGTTATTGCTAATTGGAGGCTCATGCAGCCGCAACAGCAGCAGCAACAGCCGTGCACCCCAGCCGCATCCCCCCAGCCGTGCAAATAATGAACGTTAATGTTATTGGCAATGGCCATTTAATGTTTAATTTTTCCCAGTGTGCAGTGTGTGCGGTGTGTGCGGTGTGTGTGTGTGTGCGTGTGTGTTTATTCGCTCTTTAAACTGGTTTCAATAAATAAATTATTATAAAATTTATTTTACAGATTTCATATATATATATATCTCTGTAATTAATTTTGATTAATTTTAAAAATTATTCCAAACACAAATAACAAGTCGAAAAGTAGCCGCAGTCCAAATACACGACGACAAATGCAATTGTAACGCGCGCGTGTTGGGGCACGGGGCAACCTGCAACCTGCAACGTGCAACGTGCAACGTGCAGCACTCATTAAGCGCTGTCAACCGTTATGAATGCATTGAATCGCCTCAATAAGCTGTGAAAATAAAATTAATCAACATTTCAACTAAAACAATAATGCCACAACAAATATATTAAACATATTTGAGCGATGAGTTTTCGCTAATTTGGATACATAAATACACTTTGCATACATATCGAATTTCTTAATAATTAATTACAAATATTGATTGTGATTTAATTATTTGTTGAATAATAAAAATAAATAAATTAATTAAATAAAAGTTAATAACTAGATTTAAATAAAAGTCAACTAAAGTAAATACGAGCAAAATGTTAGGACTATTTTTCTTTTTGATTAAAAGAAAGAAATTATAATAAATGATAATAATGAAAATTAAAAATATCCAAACAAAACTTGCAAAGTTTGTCTAAAAAAGTTATTTAGAAATGGGTTGAACCTCATAAAGGGGAAAACTAGGAGGCCACAAGGCGCCACAACAATAATTCTTTAACTTGCAGATTTTTTAAGTACTTATTCTTTTCAAAAATAAAATTGTTTGTCCCCACTGACTGACTGACTGACTGATTGGTTGATTGATGGCAATCAACGCACAGCCCAAACCGTAAGAGCTAGGAAGCTGATTCTTGGTTCATGTTTGGAAAATTCCTTCCGCAATTGTGGAATAATCGCGAAAAACGTTTTTATGAAACTCTTTTGCCTTCCATCCGATCGGACTCAAATTCGGTTCCAATTCATTTCTAAGAATCTATGAAAATTATATTTGTAACGTGTTTCACATTTTTTGCAGAATTCAAGCTTTTGTTTAAACGGCTGCAACTTCTTTGCAAATGACTACATAAGAAGTTAATGATAACGTGTTTCACATATTTTGGAAATTCCATCCGCAGTTGTGGAAACTTATCGGAAAACTGTTGAATGCAACTTTTTTGCTGAAAATCGGAGATCTATGTTTAAATTTATTTGATACGATTTTCGCGAAATCAACCGCTCTTGTATGAAAAATTTTGGTCAAAGATTTAATGAACGAAAGTTTATTTAACGACTTTAAGATTTTCACTAAGATAAGTGGAATCCATTGATTCCAACTTATGGTCCCTTATTGGATAAACTTTGAATATATTTTCATATAGAAGTAGGGTTCAAGATAGTATGGGCAGAATTAAGTTTTCCATGGGCCGAAACAGGATAAAAATGTAATATCTGAAGTTTTTGGTACAAAAATTGCCACCGTCAAGGCCTTGAAATACCCGCTGGTATATAGATATATTTTCTGAATCCATTGAAAATAGCTAAGAAGGGTATCTCCGGGCTTACAGAGTATATATATTCTTAGTCAGCTTCCATAGCCGAGTCGATGTGGTCATATCCGTTTGATATTTACGCAGATTTGGATGCCATATTTCTGCCTTACATTTCTTATAAAGATCAGACAATAATAAGCGAAGTACATCACGAGAGCATTTCCCAGGGAATTTGCTGGTCGGACACTCCCTCGACTAGAGCACAATTGCTCGATTCTTTTACGTTAGACAAATGAATAATTATAGCTTGTTATTTCGTATTTGTGCATTAATTGATATAATGTATAATGTAATGTAATAAATGTATTCGTTCGAGTTTAATTCGTTAAACTGAACACAAAGGTTTAATAGTTTTCTGGTGTTACATTTTAATACTGCTGCGCCAGTTTCGAATTCGATTCCCATTCAATCTCATTGCACAACCGGCGCGGCCCGCTTGCCACTTGGCCCCCTTGGAGCTGACCCAACTGAATAGGTGCCGGTGGCTCATTAACCATGCCAGCAAGCACCTGGCCAAGCCCCGGATGAGCTGCATGCCAAAGACGCGCCGCCGACACGGCTTTGGCGGCACTTGGCTCACAATTGGAAATTTGCATACAGCATCCGCTACTGTTTTGGAAGAAACGTGAGCGCCGTATTGGCCCCCATTGAGCCTCAGTCATCTCATCTTTCATGCGAACGGAAACGAGGAACGGAGCAAAAATATTGGCCATGTATTTCGTAATAATGACGCGTAAATTGGGGAATTTTTCTCGGCAAAAAACTCATAAGGTGCCCGGAGCGCGTAGCTACAGAAATTTGTCACTTGGCCGGATGTGTTTTGTGTGTGTAGCATGACATTGTCATGCCCATCGTTTTCTGGCTGACAGGTACTGCTATTGCCCAAGGGCCAAAAAAAAAAAGAGAGCATTGTGTGGCATGCATGTGCGGAAGCAGACATTTCTTCTTCTTCTTGTTTGGCCTTTTGGGTTCTTTTATGTTTTGAGCCATTGTGAGCGGGCGGGACGGGTGCGCAAACATTTGACGTGTGTTTTGACGCGAGTCAAGATATCGGCAGTCATATATAGTAGGTACATATGCATGTACAGTATATACTCGATACACGTAAATACAAGGAGCTGGCTGTCGAAGATCTATACTAATTGTTCGATGCTTGGCCTATGTAAACACAATTGAAGTTGTGTATTCTATAATAGATAGGCTAGAAATTGGAACGAATGCCAGATCATGTTTACCTAATGCTCCATTGTTATTTCTGCTCGCATTTATGTTTTTTTTTTTCCTATTTATTTGGAATACTGCTGCGTCTCACAATGCAACAACTGTGCAAATAGCAGGCGACAACGAAAACGACAACGACATCGACAAAAGCTGTTTGGAAAGTTAGAAACATGTCGGAACTGTAGTCATTATCGTCACCAAAACGCCACAGAGAGCAAGATCTGTCTTGTGTACTAAAAACTGGGTGTTTCCATACTCTAATTAAGGGTATTGAGAGTTTAATTTAGCCTAGAACAATTACGTTTTAATGGCGCCTTTTTGCCTTAATCCAAATACCATTTGAACTATGTTGGTTCGAGAGGCATTATGTTTCGTGATGCGACCTTTAGGACTTAAGCTTAATCTTATTTGGCTATATTTGCAGGATCTGTTGTGTGCTAGTGTTAATTCCCATTTTATAAGGCAGTCGAAGTTTGATTGTGCCTCACGAGTAGTTTCCTTTAAAAGTTGCCTAGATAGTAAATCTAATAGAAATAGATAATAAATAGAAATAATTTATTGCTGACCTTTAATTGTAATTTAAATTGCTCATTTATTGTAAATGATGTATCTATTTTAATTTTTAATTATTAGCCAAATAAATATTATTAGTTATTAAAAGTTGTATCCCCAATTAAATATTGTGAGATGTTGCTTAGATAATAGTTATTGCATGTATTGCATGGCATTAGAATATATCTATGTACCTATTTTAGGTACATAAATAGAATGACCCTTGGGAAGATAGTTTGGCACATTTATAAATTTTCGATTTAAATACTTTATGGATCATTTGGCTAACGATTCCATACAGAGTATATGAGGTGCTGCTTCAGTCTTGAGGTGTTCCTATTTCTATGCACTGCGAGGCGTGCTATTTGCTTAGCTGGAGCACACATATTTTCATTTAGCATGCTTTCAATATAATATTTGAACAAGCCGCACAGTTGTTTTGGGCGAACAATAGATTCAATTTGAACATTATCACTCGACTCGACGTTCGACGTTGATAATGCTGCTAACGGCTTTTGTTTTAATCATCCGCCCAGCGGAGCTCAGAAATCGACCCCAAATGACCTTCGGCACAGACATTGCCATTGCCCGTGCGAGATGCGTGTGAAAGTTGTTTTCCAAGCTGATCTGCTGCGCCTGCAAATCCACCATGAAGGTGCAGACAAATTGGCAACACAAACTGTCCTGTGATGGGCCAGAACAGGACAACAAACAGATAACGCCCCGCTTGTTAGGGTCCGGCTGCAGCCACAGACAAAAGAGCAAAAGAGCAGCAAAAAGGACAACAGGCAACAATCAACTACCGGGTAATTAGAGTTGAATGGCTGAGTCGAAAAGTCGTGTAATGCGATTTGTATGGCACAGCGGGAGCTAGCCCGACAGGAGGTCATGTATTACATAAAGACACATTGCACGGCTCATTAGCGGGGTAGCGGGGAGCGGGACACATTTGCCAATAACAACAATTTATGGGCCAAAAAAGGCGCAACACAACAATGACAAATTCGTTTTGGTTTTTATTTCCCTTTTGGTCGCTTCCCTCTGCTGGCTAAATATTTATAAATTGTTCAGTTTTCGTTCTGTCTGCTGCTGCTTCTTCTTCTTATTGTGCTGGATCGCCTTCTTGTAATTGTGACAGTTATTGTTGGCGTGATTTGGGCAGCTGATTCAGCTGTTCCTTGCATCCTTGCTCCTGCTCCTGCTCCTGCGCGTGCGCCTTTGGCTATTTGCTGCTGCACTTGGCTGGAACGACTCGGCCGCTTGACATCTTTGGGCTGCCTCAAATTGTGTTAGGGTTAGGCCTGCATTTGCGCCGCAGGCGCTTTAAGCTGCCTCCTGATGCTGGTCACGCTTATTATGGCCGCGGGCGGCGTTCTTTTCCTGGCGCTTCTCGCTGTTTGTCCAAATGCTTGACTGCTGCTGCAACGTCTCGCTCTTGGTATCCTTCCTAAACAGCAGCACAATATCCGTCGTACGTTGTGCAAACAGTTGCAGAGCCGGGTAGGAGACGGAGACGGAGCTGAAGCTGCGTCCTGTCACCGTTGCCTGCCATCTTTGTGCTGATGATGTTTGCTTAGCTGTCTTTGCATCTTTTTGCAGGACGCAGCCAGCTCTAAACGGAAATGATGGCGGCTGCACAGCGGCCGCTGCAGAAAGCTGTGTTTGCCCGCACCTCTGCCGCGCCCCTCCAGACAATGCAGGACAATGAAATGAATTTTTAAGAATGCCCTGCCCTACATGCCACGACGAGGCAACATCAGCAGCGGCAGCCACTTCAAAGTCATTCGCCTGGCGGCAGCATCTTGAGGCCGCCGAGAAACTGCAGTTGCTGTGATATGCACTTTTCCACTCAGTTTTCCAGGCGACCAAAGTGCCGCAGTCTGACTGAGAGGGCAACACTCACCAAGATAGAGAGAGAGAGAGAGAGACAAGTAGAGAAGGAGAGATAAGCGAATGCGGACTGTCACAGGCTGCGTTCTGTTTGCAGTAGCATGCAGGTGCACTTGCCGCGTTGCTGCGTTGCATCAATTTGCATTCGCCTGACAGTGTGTGTGCATGTGTGTGTGTGTGCGATTGTGTGTGTGTGTGTGCGTGCTTACATTAATGCATTCGTGTAGCTGCGCTTGTGTGTGTGCGTATGCTGGCAGTTGCTGTTACTGCTATTTACCAAGCGTTTCGTGTGTGCTTGTCAAATTCAAGCGTTTGCATATTTTGCAAGATTGTCAGGCACAATTAACCAACATCAGCACCAGCAGCAGCAGCAGCAGCAGCAGCAGCAGCAGCAGCCACAGCAGCAAAAAATTATAATTTGCTGTGATAATGGGTCGCCGGTGGGCGGCATGGCATGGACACAAGTGTTGGGGGGTAGCTGGCTACACAATATGGGCCACATGCACTTTAAGAGGAATTCTTAACTTTTCTTTTGACTCTTGTGATATGCTCATAAATTGGTAAGAGTTGACAAGTAAAGGCAGACTGCGTTTTATCGGCTAAAAAATATCTAGACACAATTTTTAACCAACCTATTTACATGGTTAAAAGCTATTGACTGACCCTGCGTTCAAGCTAATGTATCTATTTAAATTTACTATTTCTTAGCTATTAATCAATTGAAAGTAGTAAAGTTCTATGATGGAGAAAAAGTTATAAAATATATATATAAATAGGGTAGCTGGCTACACAATATGGGCCACATGCACTTCTAGAGGAATTCTTAACTCTCAGCTAAATTACAAAATTCTTTTGACTCTTGTGATATGCTCATAAATTGGTAAGAGTTGACAGAGTGCGATTTATCGGCTAAAACATATCTAGAAACAATTTTTAACCAACCTATTTACATGATCCTATTTACTGATCCTACGTTCAAGCTAATGTATCTATTTGAATTTATTATTTCTTAGCTATTAATCAATTGAAAGTAGTAAAGTTCTATGATAGAGAAAAAGTTATAAAATATATATATAAATAGGGTAGCTGGCTACACAATATGGGCCACATGCACTTCAAGAGGAATTCTTAACTCTCAGCTAAATTACAAAATTCTTTTGACTCTTGTGATATGCTCGTAAATTGGTAAGAGTTGACAGAGTGCGATTTATCGGCAAAAAAATATCTAGAAACAATTTTTAACCAACCTATTTACATGGTTAAAAGCTATTGTAGCTATTGTATTTATTATTTCTTAACTATTAAACAACTGAAAGTTATAGACTTCTATGATAGAGAAAAAGTTATTAAATATTAAAAAACTATTTATTCAAAAATTTGAAGTTTATGGGAACTAATTTAAACTGTTAATATATCATACTGGAAAAAATAATATACATAAGCTGATATTTCCCGACGAGACTTTGCTTGCGTGTGTAGTCTGGTTAAACTTTCTATACACAGGTATACCTAGAAATGTTTTCCATTTCAAAGTTTTAATTAAACGCAAGCAAGGGATCCATTTTCGTTGTTTTATACATATAGAGGAAAAGATTCCATGAGGAGTAGAATAACGTTGGAAATGCAATATACCAACATTTTTTGGAAAACATTTTTTTTTTTTTTTATACAAAACTTAATCAATAGCCACACCTTTTTATGTATTCACCATAAGCATCTCAAGTGTCATGTCTACTGATATCTTACCCCGTTCCTTCACATAGAACGACCCCAAAACATTTAATAGATCCAATGTCCCTGCAAAGACATTTATTTTTGATTCAGCTGATCAATTATGTGTCTTCATATACATTTTCCCTATTTAGTTAAAAGTCACATTTTCTCTAATTTGAACTAGAAGAAAGATATTCCATCTTCTCGTGGGTTCGAACCCTCGAGCTATCTCTGAAATCTATGTAGGCGATAATATAAATCAAAACAAAAGATAAATTTTTATTATTATCGTCAATTCCATTCATTTTCATTTCTCTGTTTCGTGAATAAAAATTATTATAAATGTACAATCTGTACTTGGCTTGCTAGTCCGACGCTCATAAGCCCTGTTTTTGAAGTCGTGTAAATAAACTTTGCCCAACGCTTTCCCCCACTTGATTGAATTTGCCAAATTATTTTATTTAAAGGATATAATTACACACTATCGTAGCCAAGGATACAATAAGCTAGCAAAAGAATTGCTAAAAACACTTTTGATCTAAAAGTAACTTTTATATAATCCAAACTTTTTGAAGAATCCTAAAACCTAATGACCTGGGATATTTTGTTAAAATTAAATAGAAAGAATCTGTTTCAATTCGTATAGGAGGCTGAGATAAATGTTTGTATGAGTAGGTAATCAGTTATTTCCTTATCTCGAATATCTCTGGCGATTATGAAGTATGACTCATCTCGTTGGCATTGACTAATTTGCAAGCACATAATCTGCACTCAGTACTAATTCAAAAAGAGGCCAAAGAACCTGCTCAAAAAAGGTAACTGATAATTGAGTTTCATTTGGCAAATGATGCAATTGAATGCATGATTTTATTATTTTCGTCTTTTTTTTCACTCTTTTGCGACACTTGCACGCTAATTAATCCTTACGCCGTCAAAAACAAACATGAGCAAAAAACAGCAGCAGCACGAGAGAGAAAAGCCAGGAGAAAGGGAAAAAGACAGAGAGGCATTTAGATTGGCTGTGGAGTCAAATATGCACAAATAGCACAAGAGTTCACGACTGTGGGATACCCTTTCGTCGAGCCAATTGAAGTATATGATTAATAGTTAAAATTGAAAAAACTCGAGTTCTTAATTAATTAGAAATATATATACAATATATATAATAATATATAATATAGTAAGTATATAAATATATATAATAAAATAAAATAATATATATATATATACAACAATAATAATAATATATATAAATATACTATATGTATTTATATAAATTTATTTATTTATATATAAGTATTATTATTATTGATTTTGCATATTCTTTTTGCTTAACATACGAAATCTTAGAGTCAACTAACATTATTAAAGGAATATCGAATTGCTGAAAACTTCTTAAATTTGAAACATTTATTCCCGAGTTCTTCCTGTAACTTATATGGAATGTGTGTAGTCATAGTGTAGCACATTGAAATGCATACAAAAAGCTGACGACTCGATGAGTCGTCGCCTGGCAGCCTCCGGCTCAACCGATGCCGCTGCTCCTGGCTGGGTGGGCGCTGAGCGAGCCGAGTTGCTGTGTACATATTTGTGCAGTTATGTTCACATTTGTACTGATCATAATGTACACACACACACACACACACACACACACACACACGCTGACGCTCGCTGAATGTACTCGTATGTACTCGCATGTATGTATATAGATTTCAGTCAAACACTCGAGCAAGCACAGACAAATTCTATTTGCAAACATTTCACTTGATTTGCAAGCGAGTGGCAGAGCCTGCACAGCCAGCCCACTGAGAGCCGTGTCCTGGCGTTGTGCGAGTCCTGTGTACGCTCTCTCTCTCTCTCTCTCTCTTTCCCTCTCCAACGGCTTGAATATTTTGTCAGTCTCTCGCTCTGCTTGTTTGTGTGTGTGTGCATGTTTTATCCAACGTATTTTTTAACAGTGGCCCAGCCAGCAGCGGCGTTGACATTCGTGTAGGAGACATCGACTGCGACGGCGGCGACGACTGCTGTTGGGTGTCAAGGACGAGGCAGGAGCTGGAGCCAAAAGCGGCAGCCATGATGAGTACGATGAGCGCCAATGTTGCACTCGACAAATCGAAATTGTGTGCTCTGGAAAAATATTGGCACAAGAAATCATTCCTTCCTGTTGTTGGTGTCGTGCCTGTACCCCCCCACCCCCTCCTCCCCCTCCCCTTGTGTGCCCTGCTCCTGCTGCTGCGACTGTTCTTCTTCTTTTTGTTGTTGTAGTTGTTGGCATCGTTGTCGGCACTTTGCTGTTGACATGATTGGGCGGGCTTTCATTTGCCAACTTGTCGCAAAATGTTTTAATATTTTCAAGTTGCATTTAATCCCCAGCCGGGCGCTCAGCCACGTGAATCGTGTAAACAGAAGCACGCGCTGGACTTTTTTAGTTGCGCCGCCTGCAACTTATTAAACCCCGACCGCGTGTCCAAGTCCTTGAGCAGCAGGAGGAGCAGAGCAAACTACAACTGCACGACCAAAACCTAATGTGAAATTAAAATTTTTTGTTGCTGTGTTAAAACAACAACGAACCAGACACGCGCACGCTCCCAAGTCTGGCGAGGATTGAGTAAGTCTGAGTGGGAGAGTGGGGATTGTCGGGGATTGTTTTGGTTGGGCAGGCAGACGTGGCTGCCCTTCATTGGGAATGTCTTTTGTGCTGTTTGCACGCTCATTTGTTTGTATGTTTGGACTTTCTCCTGTTTCGTTTGCATTTGCAAATACTCCTGGCAACTGGAGCTTCGACTTGGCAGGAGTTGTTGTTGTTGTTGCTGTTGCTCAACAATTTTTGCACAATTTGCAGCGGCTGAGGCGGCGGCACCGAGCTAGATGCTTGCTCTTTGGGGCGTGTCTGGTTAGTGGAATCGAACAAATATGTTTACATTTAGCACATGTGCAATTATTTGATTAAAACTGTTAAAAGCACACAAAATCAGGCAAAAGTTTACCAACACCCAGCCAGCCAGCCAGCCAGCAGAGTGAGAGCGAGAGCGAGAGCGAGAGAGACTGAGACCGAGGCGCGCAAATGGAGCAGCTCCCGAGCTCCTTGTCGCAGAGCTTGTGATGTTAACTGGGCGTGCAAACAGACAGAGACACAGACCGAAGCGGGAGCCGGGACGCCCGGCAGGAAACGGGGCAGATGGAGGCAACGATGCTTGGATCTGCTCGGCAGCTAACCTAATGCGAAATGAAAACAAATTAAAATCAAACTTTCGAATTACTTCGAGTCTCGCATTTCAATGTAAATTTAAGCGACAACAAAGGGGCAGGCAGCCACCGATGGGCCCCGATGACGGCTCGGCCAATATAGGAGTTGCATAAATTATGACATTGGCATGTGGCAACAGCCAAATAATGTGAAATAGACAGCAATTCGAATATAAACAAAATGTGAAGCTGTGCACCTGTGCTCAGGTGCGGCTGCCACCAACTAAACAACAACATGAACAAAAACAATGATCATAACATAATTATATGATGTGACTTTTGTGAAATTTTAAAACATATGAAAATTAACTGTCCAACTCCAGCTCCAACTCTCTGCTAATGGCGCGACTTTTTTCAATTTATTAAACAAAGGTTTTCAGAATAATTAAATATTAAAGTAACTCAAAGCAAATTCCATAAAACATAGCTACCTAATTATGTAATTACTTTATTTCTTAAATTACTATTTAATATTAGTGCAAACTATATTAAATTTTAGATAAAGCTTTGTCATACCCTTATGTCACGAAATGTGTAACGCATAGAAGGATATGTCTCCCATCCTATAAAGTAAATTTATTCTTGACAAGTATAGTCTGCGGGACTTTATGCAAAAGTGTCCCTCGGTTTTAAAGATATCGTGAAGAAATTTAGTATACGCCCGTCTTTTAATACAGGCAGTATATATTCAATCAATATATTTCTAATATTTGGAAAATTTCCTGGAAATGGAATCGGTGAAGGCTACAAACGGTTGTTTATGTTCCCGCCAAATAATATTAAATCAAATTTAATTCAAAATAAAATACTTATTAAAATATGTTTTGAATATACTACAACTCGCACTTAATTTGTGTAATTAATATAAATAATAATAATTATTATTATAAGCTCTTTATTTTCAGAAAAAAATTATTGGGTTTCATAAAAGACATCCTACATGTTTTAGAATTTATTTTATATTAAGAATTAAATATCACCAAGGCGAAGTAATAAGACGATTTTTTTATTTTCAGAATTTCTCCTTTTATGGCAAACAATATTCGCTTGATTTGAATTAATCTACTAAGCACTTGTTTCTTAGAACAAAGCTTGTGTTAAAACTTGTAATAAAATGAAATAGTTTTTTTGTATAAAATGTAATTATTATCCTCGCTCCTTCAACCCACTGGCAAAAAGCTTTTAAGGAGTCTGTGCTTGATTAAGTGCTGCTGCTATTGTTGTTGCTATTGTTGTTGCTGTTGTTGTTGATGTTGTTATTGTTATTGTTGTTATTTTTGTGTTGGTGCCGTATTTATTAACCGCCCTCGTCAGTGCAATGCAAGTCGCGCACTTTGACATTTCCATGTAGCAAAGCAATTTGTTGTAGTGGTCGTTGTTGTTATTGTTATTTTGATGGTTGTTGCCCGCTTTGTGAACCACACGCGTCACCTCAATGAGCGCAAAGTGGCATGGCCAGAGCCGGGCCGGGCCGGGCCGGGCAGGGTTGAGTCGCGCCGTGCCCCAGCCCGCGCTCTGTTTAATTTTCGCATTTTCCGTTGCGCGTTTTCATCTTTGATTGACATACAAACAATTTAGCTGAATGGCACTTGAAGCAGCAACAGAACCGCAACAATGAAGCCACCCCCCAAACCGCAACAATATTTTTTGATATTTCGTATTTATGGCAAACGCCGGCCCCGTCTCCCGCCCGTCTCCAGACCGGCTTGATGTAGTGCCCACTAGAGATGTTGGACCGCTGCTGGTGACAACTGCAAAAACTGTTTGCCCAAGTGCTAAATGGAAACTTCCTGCAGCAAATTAACGGCCAGCGCTGGAGACGATCGACGACCACCAGCGTTGATTTTCTTCATTTTATTTTCAGTTTTTTTTTTTTTTTTTGCATCTCGCGGACGCTGCATCTCCGAATCAATCAACTCAAGTGTCAGTGAATGTATGTGCTTGTGTGCGTGTGTGGTCCAGTATCAAAGAG
Source organism: Drosophila lacicola (assembly GCA_035045355.1). Taxonomy (NCBI): domain Eukaryota; kingdom Metazoa; phylum Arthropoda; class Insecta; order Diptera; family Drosophilidae; genus Drosophila; species Drosophila lacicola. The sequence continues at coordinate 1,442,390 of JAWNPB010000347.1, read as the reverse complement.
CGAGACCGCCGCCCAAATGCATTTGTTGTAAGTGGCCGTGTCTATGCGCCGCCGCCGTCTCTCCGCGTACACAGGTGAAATTTACCACTTCGATGGCTAAAAACAACATTTGAATGCGACATTCGAAGACGGCCAAAACGATATTCAACGGATGTGGGCCTTACTCTCTGTGTGTGTGTGTGTAAACAGCAAAAGGAGGGATCGACTCCGCTCGAATCGGATCGTATGGGCCAGTGATTTACCTTTACCTGCTGAAGCTGAAGCTGATGAGCAGCGAATCGGCAACGTCATATCGCATATGCATATGCGTGTTTTTTTGTGACCATCGGCCGAAATAGTCGGAGTCGGTGTCTTTTGCCTTGGAGTTGCCGCTCTGTCAATATTTTGCTAATGTACGACTCCCAATACCTTTCCAATGCCAAAAAAAAAACGAAAGAAAGAAACCCTCTCAGCGCTGTGGTAGGTGCGCTCAAGTGTCACGACTGGGAGACAATTTTCCCCGTCAAGTGGCAGCCGGACAACAGCTTTGAAGTGCGGCGACATTCAAAACTTTTTCTCTCCAGCATCATCCGTACAGGTACTCGTTCGCATGTGGCAGGGTCATCATCGTGGGGCATGCTTGTTGATGCCGTAATTTAGGTGCTAATTAACTGCAAATGTTACCCCAATTAGAAAGTGCTCCACATATTTGATAGTTTCTCGTTCAAGTTGAGTTCAAGTGGAAATTGATACCAACTACGGACACTCAATTTTCGACATTTTCCTCAGTTCGCTTCTTGAATTTTACTTTTGAGCACAATTTGTGGGCGCAAGGACACGCTGGGTAGTATTTTATAGAACGTCGCAATTTTGTCAATTAAAATGAAACGACAATTGGCCAACATTCCGTATCCTCTCCCGCTTGGAGAGGAGTTTGGCAAACCATCAAGTTGAAAGGCCCAAAAAAGAAAAACCAACATCCTTTGACGGCCTTGGCAAGCGAGTCATTCTCGGTCTAGTGAGCCCTATCCTGCAAATAAAAATTACTCAATGTCTCGTAACTGGCTGCTCTGTCGCTCATTCTCTTACTTTCCGAATGGTTTTCTCGTCATAAATACTTTTATAATATATATAAGGAAAATAATGTACAAACTAATGTAAACCAGATTTTCATCAATTTTCTTTTGCAATTTTTAATAAGGGATACTTTTCGTTAGCTTCAATCTAACATTTGCATTTCCCACGACATATCTTGGCTTTGGGCATAGCAAAAATATTAATAAATTGCATCTTCCTATTGGCATTCATATGTGATTTGAGAAATTTAAAAACCGGTTCTGGCATATTATATACACGTTATAAATTTTGTATTTAAGGTATACATTGCGCTAGCTTAAGTCGAACATTTATACTGGAAAAATGTTAACGTTGAGCGTAGAAAAATATTTAAAAAATTAAAATAAATCACTCCTGGGCTCTTTTATGCTCGTTGTCTGTCCGTCCTGAACTCAATTTTGAGTGCAACCTAAGAAGAAGTTGACACTTAAAACTAAATGCAAATATATAATCGTCTATATGCACGTCAGATAAACTAAACTTATTGGGCTACGCCCACTGAGAGCTAGACGAAAGACTACAACTAAATAAAAAAAAACATATTTCAAAATGAATTAAGCGGGTAGCTGCTATTGAAATGTGGACTTGTTAAAACAAGCTTTTTTTATATTCAATTGAGACTGATTAATAACAAAGGGAGGAAATTTATATATGCCCGACTGAATTGAGCTGCTTGTTAAACATTTAATTGTTTGTATTCTTTAAAATATGTAATACTCATACGTATAATGAAACGTATTTGGTATATGCAATTTATTGGTAAATAGTTTAAAAGCATAAGTCAGCGAAATTGTAGAATTATAAGCCATATCAGCAATAGAATTCGGACGCATGTTGCTAATAAGAAATCGCATGCATAGACTGAGAAATAACCATGTAGATAAATTAGCGAAATTGGCTACGTGGAATTCGGAATTAGCACATTTTATGTTAAGTTGACTGCAGCTGTCAAAAAATGAGCAAAGCAGCCAGGTGAGAAGGTGCCAGAGTTTTCAGCGGTCTCTCGACTTCGATTTTAGCTGAGTGTGCGTGTGTGTGTGTGTGTGTGTGTGTGTGTGTGTGTATTTATAAGCATTTGCATTTGTATCAGATTATGAGCCACAAACATTTTCGGCCATGTTTGTTTACTTAGCTCCGCCTCGTCGGCTACACAATGTGCGTGTGTGTGTGGGTTCGTGTATGTGTGTGTGTGTGTGTGTGTGTGTCTGTGGCTCTGCCTCGGCCTCGGTCTCGGCCTGTGGCTGTGTGCGTGTGCGTGAGCGAGCGGCTGCGGTGTCTGTGCCCGCATCTATCTCAGTTGTCGTGTGCGTGCGTGTGTGTGTGTGTGTGTGTGTGCGTGCGTCTGTGTGTACCTACCTACATAAGTATGTATCTCAGGCGCGTCAAAAGTCGCTCTTGCGCATGTCTTCTGCGCCGGCTGTTCGAGCGATTCGCATCGGACTCAAGCAAGCGGGCGGGCCAACTTGTTGGGCAACCCTCGAAAACGCCATTTTCGCAAATCGAATGAAATTTGCTGCGGCCAAAAATGGGCTGAGTGCAAACCCGAATTATTAATTATTTGCATAGCTTAAAGAGACAAAAATCGAATTGAATCGAAGTAGAAACTCAAACTGCGTTAAATCACCGATATTTTAAAATAAAATAAGCAATAATTAAAGTGCTGTTGTCGGGAGTGCGCGACTAGCAGATATCCTGCACGAAGCGCCGAGCGGGTGTTACAAACATTCTAGCTTCCCTTTATATGTACATACATAGATGCATATATACAGAAATAATGATACAAAATATATATATTGTTTTTGATTTGGGCTTGCTTACTTCTTCAGGTTACATACAATTGCTCAAAAACAATATATCCGTTGTACACAATTTCAATGCGCTTAGGGTATATAAAACAACAAATTGAAGCCTGCCAAAAATGATCTACCCTTGCATAGCTATAAATCTTTATATAAAGTAAACTCGTTCGGATTAGAGATTACTGGACAAGGGATACTTTATGATACCGATCATGGGAGCTTTATATGACATTATAGTAAAGCGTTAGCGATATATCAATGTATACCAATATATTATAGACTAGACTAGTTAGAGTAGTTAACCTAAAAACAGACAGAAAAACGGATTGACTACGACTACGGCTTATATTTATAAAAATAAAAATAATATTAATAGCTTTAGCATTTAGCATTTAGTCATCTCAGAGGACGCATAGTTAGGTGGACTACATTAAAGATATAAATGTGAACATTAACGTGTTAGTCTTGTAAGTAGCCAACAAACTTATTTAATTTCTACGAATAATTAAAGAAGGAAGATTAATCATCAGATTAATCGTCAGCCGCAAAAATATTATCGCAGCTTTATCCACGAATGGAAAATAACAAGAATTGTTTCTAAACAGATTCAATTCTCTCTTGATTCATCGAATATTGTACGTGACTCTCGAGGCATACTCAATAATAGTCCGTACAAGAGATATACAAAGGGTCCTTATCGAATGAATGAATCCCCAAAACATTTCTCGTCTTAATAGTATTAATAATAATAAGAATAATAATAATAATAATAATAATAATAATAATAATAATAATAATAATAATAATAATAATAATAATAATAATAATAATAATAATAATAATAATAATAATAATAATAATAATAATAATAATAATAATAATAATAATGAAAATAATAATAATAATGAAAATAATAATAATAATAATAATAATAATAATAATAATAATAATAATAATAATAATAACAATAATAAAAATAATGATAATAATATTAGTAATATTTTATTATATTTTTATTAGTAAAAATTTAATCATAATAATATTTAATTCAAGTAAAATGCTTGCTAAAGTAAAACGCAAATCTGTGAATTAGTTGCAATAGGTAGCGATTAAATGTTTAGTTCTTCTGATTATAATTTATGAGGCTAAGGCTGTGTAAAGGCTTTAAATGCAACGGCATTCGTGTCTATAACGCTGGTAATGTGATTGTGCCATCCTCTCAATCGACTTACTTAGGAAAAACCAGCTGCAACTTAAAGCAAAGAAAGGCCCCAGCCTCCGCCTCTGTCTCCGACTGCGCCTCTGTCTCTGTCTCTGTCTCCGTCTCTGTCTCCGTATCTGTCTCTGATGCCCCGTAGCTCTTTCGGTGCGCTGGTTGGATGTGATAGGGGTGTGGGGAGCCTGCGCCAGGATCCTAATTACATTTTACTAGATAAATTGTAAACTTTTTCTGTGCGCGTTGCAGCAACAGCAGCGGCAGCAGCGGCAACAGCAGCGGCAGCTTCTTCCAACTGTTATATTTTGTTTGAGTTCCCTGCGTCGACGTCGCTGCCGCCGTCGTCGTTGGCGTCGTTTTCGTCTTCTGCGCTGCTGAGCAAACAAACGCACAGTCGGGCACAGAGGGGCACAGAGGGGCGGACCCCCCCCCCCCCCTGCCTCGTGTGTCCTGCTCAGCCTGGCAGAGGGCACCCTGTATGCCATGCCAAGCCGTACGTGGAGCGTTTGTAAGCATATTTCCGGCAACGGATGCCTGCCACAGCACAGCGGGACGCAGGAGCGGCAAATGTTGGCTCCGGCCAAACGAGCTGCAGTCAAACCTGGCCCTGGGCCGGCCCTGGTGCTGCGTCTGCTCCTGGCCCGGATCCTCCCCAGCCAGATACGAGTAGAAAGTCAGTCAGTGCCGGTTACACATTCTCAAAAGTGCTTGGCGCTACAGCTCACTGCCATTAGTCGCCCGTCAAGAGGAGGAGGATTCGAGGGGGGGAGGGGGGTGGGGGGTGCTAGTGGGAGTCCTGCGCCTGGCCAGCAACTGTGCTGCTGCCGCTCTATGTTGCACTTCAACTTGGCGTGCGTGTGCGATGTGTGTGTGTGTGTGTGAGTATCTGTGTGTGTGTGTGTAGTTTTGCGCAAATATTTGCATCTGGAATATTTGCGCGCTCCATCATAATTCAAACACAGATGCGCTGTTTGTAGAAGAGCAATCATTTTGACATGCAACTCGCTTCAAAACCGAATTAAGTGGCATTCAGTGTCGGCCAGGAGAAACAGTAGCTCGACCATGTGGCGGAAGGCGGAAGGGCGCCAGGCCTATCCTATCCAGATTGACGCTGATTGACACGCACGCAGCTGACATCGGAGGCAATTAAAAAAAAAATATATTCAATGATCCTTTAAACTCCAACAAAAGGGGGGGAAACCCATGCACCACGAATACAGCTCGTACTTGAAGTTATTGGAGAATACAATTTAATTATTTATTCCCAAGTCATCAATATCAACATTTATATGATTAGCAATATCTTATCGTTTCGGGATCAGCATTTATTAAAAATTCGAAATGCACATTTAAATTTGTATAAGTCAATTTATTAGACCCGATTGAAACTTGGCTAAAAAGCTTTTAGCTACACTTATATAGCCAAGACGTGAATCAGCTTTTAGAAAGCATTCTCCATATGGTTTGTGAACTTGTTGAATTAGTCCGGGCTCTGGTCTCTGCTAAGAATTGTAACCGTTTAGGGTTTTGCCACGGCTAAGGTACATATCCGAAAGCATGAGGTACCGATAAGTTATCGGAGGACCACCATAAAGCAGCAATGCTTTTTTCGGATTCGGACGCATTCCTGTCTGACATTCTTTGCGTCTGTGATTAAATCGAATTGTCAGGAGGATTTCTCAGCCACAATAATTATTTAATGAATTCCGTTGACCATATGTATAAGTAAGATTATGATATTAATTATATGAGCAAGTCAGCTAACGGCGAAAACCAGGGCTTCATTTGACAATGATTAAGGGCTGCCAACCTATAATTTTTCAGTATTCCTGCTTTTATTGAGCTCGGTCACACTAAAAAAGAACACCTTGCTTTGGGAAATAGTGCGATAAATTACACAATAACTACAATATTTTAAAAGAATCTAATGTATTTAGGTATAGAGTAAAACTCCAAGTCCATTAAAGACCGTAAAATGCTTAAGGTAAGTTGTATTTTTCGACTGGGCAGCTCGCTGCGGCAGCGGCAACTTCATGCCGGCGTTACGAGACTCAAGCGCCGCAAGACAGCTGAGGAGAAGGTGAGACCAATCAAAATAAATGAAATTCAAGAGGTAACGCAGAGAGAATCGCTTGTATCGTTTGCTTTGACGTCACACTGTGTGTGCTCTTTATGCGAGATTAAGATTCCAAATGATAAAGCTACTTCCTGAGTTACCAATTAATTATTATAAACACACAATGCACGAATCCTTATGCGTGGAACACACTGACTAATTGTGTAGAAATCGCCTCGAATTATAGAATACTCGCCCAAGAAGCTGCAATCTTCCAATGCAACGGACACCCACGGCACAACAGACATTTGGCGATACATGAGCGTCGCACAGCTGGCAAAGACGTTGCAGCGACCTTTGGGTAAGTGGCAAATCGTGAGTAGAAATAAACGATGCTAACAAGATTCCACCTCGCCGTAGACGATGTGCAGGAGGCGATGCTGTATGTGCCCGGCGCGGACAACATTGAGGCAGGCGCCAAGCTAGAGGATCTGAAGATAATTCAGAACATTGCCAAGAAGCTGGGCGTTAAAACGCGAGTTGTGGCCGCACCTGAGTCAAGCGTTGAGGACGAGCACACGGAGCGAGATGTGTCGCCACGCCCGCCAGCTCCGCCGGAACTGCTCAAGCACCGTCCGCCTGTGGTGACGGTGATGGGTCACGTGGATCATGGCAAGACCACGCTGTTGGATTCGCTGCGTGGTGCAGATGTGGCCGCTGGCGAAGCGGGTGGCATTACCCAGCATATTGGCGCCTTTACGGTTAAGCTCGAGAACGGCGAAAAGGTCACGTTCCTGGATACCCCCGGACATGCGGCATTCAGTGCAATGCGCGCACGAGGAGCCATTGCCACAGATATTATTGTCCTTGTCGTAGCCGCCGAAGATGGTGTTATGGCGCAAACACGCGAGGTCATCCAGCTGGCCAAAGAGGCAGAGGTGCCCATAATCGTGGCGTTAAACAAGATTGATAAGCCCGAAGCGAATATCGTAAGACTTTTATTCTTATATACAGAAAATGTCCACTAATAACTTCACTTTTCAGGAGAAGAGCAAACGTGAGTTGGCCCAAATGGGCTTGGCGCTCGAAGAGCACGGCGGCGACGTCCAGGTTATACCCATCTCGGCTCTCAAAGGCACCAATTTGGAACTGCTAGCCGAGGCAGTTAGCACGCAAGCTACGCTGATGGGCCTGAAAGCAGATCCCACGGGTCTTGTGGAAGGCATTGTGGTGGAGTCGAAGACTGATCCACGCCGCGGCAAGCTGTCCACGGCCATTGTCACTCGCGGCACATTGCGCAAGGGCTCGGTGCTGGTCAGTGGCCTGGCCCATGCCAAAGTTCGTGGTCTGTTCGACCACAATGGCACACCCATGATAGAGGCAGCGCCAGGAACGCCCGTGGAAATACTCGGGTGGCGTGAACTGCCGCTGGCTGGCGAGCTGATACTGGAGGTCGAGACGGAGGTGAGCTGTGTGCATCAAATAGTGTGTCCCACTTTCCTGTTTAAATGTTTCTTAATTTTTAGAGAAAAGCACATTCGGTTCTCAAATATCGCGAGCACCAGGAACAACTGGCGAAAGTGGAATCGAGCAGCGATGAAATCCGTAAGAAAGAGGAGGAACATCAAGCAAAGTACCGTGCAGCGCGTGAGGCTCGCCGTCTGGCCGGATACTTTAGGATGCGACGCGGTCAGCGTGTGAAGCAGGTCGACGAGAATGACGGCGTTCCACGCGTGAGCGTAATCATCAAGGGCGATGTACACGGGTCAGTTGAAGCCATACTGGATGTGCTGGAAACCTACAATAGCAACGATCGCTGTCGCCTGGACATCGTGCATTACGGCGTAGGCAATGTCACGGAGGGTGATCTTGAGCTGGCCAAAGCCTTTAATGCCATCATTTATGCCTTTGCCGTGGAAACACCACAGGCCAAGCTGGCCAAGGATCTGAAGGTCAAGAGCTACAATATCATTTACCGCCTGATCGATGATCTCAAGGAGCAGCTGAGCAGCCAACTGCCGGCTGTGGAAGTTGAGGAGCATCTGGGCGAGGCCAATGTGCTGCAGCACTTCTTCATCAACGAGGGGCGCAAAGAAATTCCAGTGGCTGGCTGCCGCTGCACCAAGGGCGTGCTTAAGAAGTCCCAAAGGTTTCGCTTGCTAAGGGACGGCGAGGTTATCTACGATGGCACCTTGGAGTCAATGCGTCACTTGAAAAACGAGGTGGACTCGGTTAAAAAGGACGTGGAATGTGGCTTGCGCTTTAAGGATGCCAAGGTGCTGCCGCAGGCAGGGGATGTGCTGCATTGCTACACCACGCACATGGAGGCGCAGAAAACGGATTGGGATCCTGGCTTTTAATTAATTGCCGCTTTGGATAGCTGCTTTTGTATTGTTGCCGCTGCTTTCGTTTGTTATCGCCATTTCATGCATATATCTATAGTTTTGTATTATATATTGTGTATAGTATATAAAACAAATCCACTATCCGACTTCCTGTTGATCTTACTGCTTGCTGCTGGGGCTCTGCCACAGCCACCCTTCACCCACATGCCTAGCGCTTAGGATAACGCCGCTGCCGCAGCGGAACTGTCGCCGATAAGCCGCTGACAGCTGCGACAGCGACATCGACATCGACATCGACGATGACTGCGACGGCTGCGACTGCGTGCGCCCCTGGCTGTCCATATGCATGCCATGACGGAAGCTGTCTAAATGGGTCAAAGCAATGCTAATTGGAGTTAACCCACAGCAAGGCAGAAAGAAGCATAGCCATAGCCCCACACCAAAACGTATTCTTCTCGCCTTTCTGATAAACGATTTCCGTTGGGGGTGGCCAATTAGCGCTTAGTTCTCCATTTATGAATGAGCTCTTTTTATTTAATACACATCGCATATTATATGTTACATTACACACATACTTATTTTATTCCCATAATCGCACTAAATTGCTTGCCTTGAATATTGCGGATTTTTTTATTCGCGCTGCGACATAGTTACTTATTAGCTAACTGGAAGAAACTTTCCCTCGTGGTCTGCTGATTACAATGTTTTATTTTTAGTCACTGGAATCCATAAAACTAACTAAACACTGGGACAAATTTTTAATTTAAGCTAATATTATATTCATAATGTGAAGCTCGTGGACTTAACACTAATTAAGGACATTTTGGAGACTGTCTGTGCGTTTGCGAAGCGAGTAAAATTCTTTTATTTTTTTTGATTGTTTTGGAATTAAAATTCTTTTATTTACAGCTGATATGCTGTTACTGTAGCTTAAAAACAATTAAATATCTGAAACATTTATTAACAAACATTTAAATTCCTATTTAAATTTATGAACAATTTTCGACATAATGTCGAAAGACCTGAATTCCTTACGTTGTTAGTATTGGGTATTAGTAACATTATTTATTAAATCGGTTAAAATGAAGGATAACTGCAATTAACTTTTGATAAACTAGTTTTCAACATGATGTTTTTGTCCTCTACAGCTTCAAAATTTTCTCCTTAGTTCGCAGATACGAAAATCAACAAATTGTAATCCTTCGAAAATAGTTTTTTTTTTAGCCTTTAAGTATTCAATTAGTTCCTGGCCTGCAGTTAAACTAAATGAAAAATGTTTTACATTATTTTTTTTTTTTTTTTTTTTTTTATATATACAATTATATCTACAAAAATTCAGATATAAAGTCTTTAGCTCGACAAATTTATTTTGAATTAAATTGTAAACTAGACCAGTTTATAAATTCTTAAATCAAATAACTTAATTTTATCAGAAAATATTAAAATAAAAATTGTTACATTTATATCAAATTGATTCTTAAGTCAGTGTGCAGCGTGCTTAGGCAAAAGCCTTCATGGCTGTGGTTCAAAATCAGAGTGCGCTTATCGTATGTCATAGAGCTCCAAAAAAGAAAAAAAAAAAAGAAACGGAAATAAGAACTGGGATTAAGCTATTTTTGGTGTTTGGTGTTTGAGATTGTACACGGAAGCTATCGAAGACTGGAATGCGGAAATAATGGGCAGACAAAATGACCGAAATGTTTTCAGACTGAGCAATTTATGAATGAACTCGTACAATTAACACAGCTTAGTAATAGATACTATAGACACTCGATATGTCGAGGCAATGCCGTTGATGAATTTGTTGAATGAATTCGACAGACTGCATGCTATCCATGTCCATGTCTATATTTGTCTGGGCTGTTAAAAAAGAGAAAAAGACAAATCAGAGTATAAACATGCACATGTGTTTCAGCAGCAATTAAGCCGAAATGGCTTCTGTTCCTACATACTATTGCCATGTATATTATGACAAGGATCGGCGGCGTGCAAAGGACCCTTGCTGTCGACATGTGTTTATCAGCCTCGCTCGTTAGCGGCGTCAAATGATCTTCAATTTCAATTTCAACATGTGAGACAACAACGGAGACAGTAAATCACCCGGCCCGGCCCGGCCCGGCCTGGTGGCTACTTTCAACATCCACATCACACACGTATGCACACGCACACGCACATGCATGGGGAACACACACGTGCAACGCATGAAGATCAGTTGCAAAGTTGCCAAGTTAAAAAAAAAAGAGAGAGAACCAGTTGGAAGTGGAGAGCGAAATGCGCGTGCGAATGCAGGCAACAAAAAACTTGCATCGAACTCAGTCGCTTGTGTTGGCTGCGAGTAGCCGGTTCAAAAAAGGATCATTCGCATTAAAAAACCTCAATAAGTGATCCACAACGATACCCAATAAGGTTTTTTTTTTTTTGAAAATAAGAAGTATATACTATAATTGCATATACGAAGCAAGAAACGCCGCTCGGCAACTGCCTAAGCCCTTTATCCAGTTTGGGGCTGATTAGAGACAACACAAAAAGCAGCGGAAGCACAGGCCCGCTGATCATGGCGCTATCGCCCCACTTGCTTTGACGCCGACGTCGCTGTCGACGCCGACGCTGAGGCAGACGCTGAGGCAGACGACGCCTTGTGGTGCTGCAACAGAATTAGAGCGATCTGGTCTCGTTCAGTTGGTGGCGTGCGCTCTAGGCCTGCGGGTGTACTGTTTGATCGTGATCGTGAACGTGTGTGTTGCAAGGACGACGTTAGCAAGGACGACGCCGCGATTTGATAGCCTTATATGTGTGTGTCCTTTTGGCAATGCGCAGGCGCAAAGTGCAAACGAATGTTCCAAGTGACAAGTGTGCCAAATAATTAATAAACTCAAGTGATAAACATTTCAAGTGCCTGTGCATCGGAAAGTCAACTTCTAAATATTTGCGCAGCGCCAAACGCTGTCGATTAGTATACAGCAGCAGCAGCAGCAGCAGCAGCAGCGAAATGGATTTATCGAGGCGGTTGCGGTAAGCATCTGACAAATATGTATCCCACAGATACAATTGCCAGCCCCCGCAGCAGCAGCAAGTGTTTGGCATGAAATTGATTCCTTTTGTGCTCGCCCACAAATTACACTGTCAATGCGAATTTTAATTTCATTTGAACTACATGTGCAAACACTTGACTTGGCTCCCAACTGCCAGCCTGGCAGCCTGGCTGGCTGACTGGCTTCCGCTGATTGTCCTGCACACATGTGTGTGGGCGAGTGTGCCTGTGTGTGTGAGTGTGCCTGTGTGTGTGTGTGGACGTGCTGTCTGTGCAACAGGCGCTTCGTTGTTGACAGTGCGCGGCGACTGCCATTATCCTGGCCAACATTTTGTTTGCATGCCAAATTACATTTCCCGCTTAATTGAAGTTTGTTAATGAAAATTGCAAATTTTGCAAACAATTTCAAAAGTATCCTTGGCATCAATTGCCGCCACTCGCACATAGAGTTAATAGCTTTACCCACATTCGAAAATACTCCTCAATAAATCTCTTTTAACTGAAAGCATATTTCTCTGTAGCCTTTTTATATTTATTAATTCGCGGAAATTGCTGCAATCGAAATATTTATTTTATTTAGCAGTAAAATCTAAATGAAGTCATTCAATTCCAGGGATATCAAAATGCTTATAGAATAATTGAAGAATAGCAATTTGTAAAATGTCTTAGAAAATGATCAAAGTTCTTGTGGCCCACATATCGATATTTCCGGCTAGTCAATACTAAATCGGTTGCCTGTGTTACCTGTGCGGACAGCCGTTTTGTTTTTAGCTCTGGCTTTGTTAGCTTTTGAAATTTGTGTGCGAACACAGAAATCAAATCAAAATTTCATATTGAAATGTAAATATTTATATGCGTGTGTATGCCCATCGTGTGCGTGTGTGTGTGTGTGTGTGTAGGTGAAGTGCGTGTGCTTTGAAGTACTCCCAAAAAAAATGATCAAGAAAAAAGAAAAACTTTGAAATGAAGTGAAACAGGCAACCAGAAACCAACCGCGTGCCAGGCCAGTTCAAAGTTGACGGCGACTCTCATGCTCTGCTCGGCAGCTGATAGATCTTGATGAAGCTGAGGCTGAGGCTGAGGCTGAGGCAGTTGCTCTCACGCACACGACGCTGGACATCTATCTTGCGTCTGATCTGAAGAAGCGCTGGCATTTGCCAGTTGACCGCAGCGCACTGTGTGCGTTTTATTTTTGGCCAAAGTCATAAAGTTGCCGTCGTCAATATGCCCAGAAACTTGTTCCCCCTTTGCCAGACTGTGGCCTGCCCTGCCCTGGCCCGGCCTGGCTCTGGCTGTGGCTCTGGCCAACTGGCAGTTAGCGCATCCATTCGTCAAGTATTTTAAAGTTTTTCGCGAAAAACGCTGTGTCTGCCACTTGAAAAAGGAAAATGCTGCGCGTTGTCAACGGCGAGGTCGTTTTTTTTTTTGTTTTAATTTTAATTTATTTTTTTTTTGTGGCAGCTTTGTTTTTTGGCCCCGCTTTGTTCTGTGAAATTGCGTCAGAATGTGGCCAACACATGACCTCTTTAGCGTTGACTTTGCCGGAGGCGATAACGACACGTGTTATGCTATAGATTGAATCAAAGTTTGCGGCAACATACACATATTCTTTTAATCTACCTACATACAACAAACTGGATATATATTCTAGATCTAAAAGCGAAAAAACTGCCTAATTGAGGGAATATTTTAGAAGTTTTTTTGGGAGCAGTTAAATAAACTTTTTATACAGAGTGTAATACTGAAATATTTTAAGTACATTGCACAAATTGATGTTTCACATTTTATCATTAGTTAAAGATATTCAATCAGTTTTTCATCATTTCGTTTTGTTCAAGCACATTTCTCGCAAATAGTCAGTGCACATGGCGAACAACTGCTTCAGTTCAAGTATTTTTTGCACAGCTTTTATTCCTGTTTTCCAACTTGAAATATTTGCCGGTAAGTGATTCGATTATTTAGCTGGCCGACTTGTCACCGACATCAGCTTGGCCCGGGTCAATAGACAGTCTGCGGTTTAATGGTACAACCTTAACATTTTAAGGCCCTCATCTGTGTGCGGGGCCATTAACTGGTCGTATAAGACTCTGATTGCGAAACTTTGTGGCTCGTGACGTCTTTGAACTTGACTCAGTCGCCGTTAATGTTGATCAGAGCTGGTGTAGAGTAAGCCGAATAGAAAAGATTGTTACTCAGCTGGCTGATATGCTATGTTTATGTTCATAGTTTAATGGGAATGTAGATCAAGTTAATGCAGAGCGCCAAAAATAAATGCTTACCTCTTATGTATATTCGTGTCTGTTGCCATTGTTTGTTATGTTTAAACTATAATTTTCCGCTGAAAACCACCAAATTTCTAGCAGCAACAACAACATGACCAAATTGTTTATTAAGTGTTTGTTAGCATTCATCTAAGTATAAACAATAAATTCCCCAAATTGAGATGCTTTCAAAACGAAAATGATACACGTACATGTGATACAAAGTAAAAGTACAAAGTTCTGAATTGGCCCCAAAAAAACCGGCGAATCATGCAGCCAAGATTGGACACGATGGCACGAGGCAAACAAACGCACATCGATTGCATAATTGAGCCTTAATTACTATTTATAATTTTGTTTAAACAAATGCTGATCTAATGTACTCCAAGGGGTTCCCAATGCCTTTGCTGCTGGCGCGAAAAACACGCCGGAAATGTGCTTGAATTTTGAAATTTGATGTTGGGCATGCAGTTGGTGGAAAATGAAATTAACGAGAATATCGAATGATGCGGCAAATGAGCAACAAATTAAACACCAGTCCGGCAAAGACTTGGACAAACGACTCCGCTTGTTGCTGTTGCAGCAGCAGCAGCTGCGGTCCTTCCATGGCTCAATTACAGTCCAAGTTCATGGCAGCCATGCTGCACGCTGCATTTGCAACATGTGTGCTGCCGTCTGCAAACTGGCCCCCCCAGTGGCTGTTAATGATCATGAGCTGGCGAAGATCTGCAGATCTTGTTCCCATGGCCTTATGCATTATGCTTAATTAACAAAGGCTGCCGACGACGTCGCGTTTAATTATTCCATGGCCCAGCGTTAAATCAAATGCCGGCTACCAGTTGCAAATATGTTAATTTTACGCCCAAAAGCACACATGCACATACATAAGCATATGCATATGTATGTACATACATAATTAAATCGATAGTCGTCTGCAGGCGCAGCATTTTTCATGAGGTCGACGCACGCTGCAACGCGGAAGATAAAAAGGATGCCCCAAACAAAACACACACACAAAATATGCCGCCGCAAAATTGCAGAGTCCCAAAATAAAAAAACCAGAAAAAGCCAAAAAAAAAAAAATTTCGCATGACGGCAAAAATATCCAAAATTTGCCACAAGGCAACCGAGTGACAGTGGGCATTAGCAGGCAGCGCATGAGCCTCAACGAGATGCGTCACATGCAGCAGCAGCAGCCGCAGCAGCAGCAGCAAAATGTGCCCAAAAAGCTGCGCTGCCAGCAACAGTCGCAACAGCCGCATCAGCAACAAGTGAAGCAGAGCGCAGACAGAGCAAAAAGCCATAAAAATCTTTTGACTGCGAGCTGGCAGCTTGTTGTTGTTGTTGTTGTTGCTGCTGCTGCTGCTGATGTTGTTGCTGCGGGATGTTGCAGACGTGACTCAAATTCCGATGACAGAACAGGAGCGAAAATAAAGCCCGAAATTGAAATAAAATAGGGACATCGAGCGAAAAGCACAGGACAAGTTTTTTTTTTATTTTGCCCGACAGCCTGCAACTGCAGCTTGTTGCATCATTTAGCATTTACATAAATATATACATTTATCTTGTACACGTAGATAGCTTGATTTACCTGCCGCCACCTGGAAAGCAATAGCAGCAACAGCCGTCAGTTAATAGGAATTTGCAAGATATGCTGCCGTCAGTGCTGCGAATAACAATTCCAGTTGATAATTGCGTAATAAATCAATGTCTGTTCTACATTTTGGCTGTCGGTCATTTAGTTAAAATGTAGTCGGATTCGCGAGCATCGTTTTTTACTCTTCAAAGCGATAAATGTAAATAATTGCAATTGTTGCTCGTCACGATGTCATGGCTAAAAGGAAGAGCTATTTTTTAAGAACGTTTCAATATCTGAGGCAGTACGGCTAGTTAAGTTATTCAAGTTCGCCTTTTTTATTAAATATTTCTTGGTACTGGAATACACACAAATTATAGCTTCATGCTGTTGTGTATGTTCGCGAGTTTTCATTAGATTGATTTTTATTTTTCAGTTTGAAGTTATTTGAAACGTATAACTTGGAACCAAATTTAACCTTAATGTTATGTTATGATTGTGGTACGGGTATTTTTTTTGATGGTATTGAATCAAATTTTTAATACAACACATTTGGCTTAGGTTATATTTCGTTAAGCCTGGTTGGGTCCTCAGGCTTTATTGTCCGGGTATTTGAACCCTGATCCATAATATCCAACAGCGTTGTTTAAGATCCTCGGTTAGTTGACAAATTTAATAAACTGAATAAATATATAAATTTACTTTTATATAAGCTCAACATAGTTGAGAATTACGTCGACATCTCCTTCTTTGCTTCGGCAACATTCTACGAATAGGAAAATTTCCTCATAAAATCCGTTTCAGCATCTTATAATAATAAATAAATAAATAATGAATACCAGCGGAGGACTAAATGATTCCTAAATATCGAAAAATGTTTTTTATTCCCAATAAACGATTAGTACAGATATTTCAGCCTGAAAGTATGATACTTTCTACTAAGTTTGTTAAGTTCTTTGTTTCAATAAAATATTTCATGGAATGGCTAAAATTTAAAACTGTGAAAATATAATTATTAACTGTAGATTTTATCCACGAAGCCGCAAAATACATCTTATTCAAGCGCAGCTCATTTATCATAGCAAATATATGAGATGCTTGATGGTAAAATAGTTTTATTGCTATTTTAGCGAGGCTGAAAAATGTTTCTACATAATTTCATAATAAACGCAGTTCGCTAATGTTTACAATGTGCTTAGGTATGTATACAAATGCAAAATAGATATGAATATATATATCGCATGAAAAAATGTGCACAATTTTTTAGTTCTGCTTTTTCTTTATTAATGTTGAGTATCTAATTTATTAGCTTTATACTCAGCTAAATAAATATCTATAAAAAGTCTGCAGGTAATTATGTGCTAAAATGTTTTCGAGCAATGCGCATCCTGGAGAATCTATTTTCAGAACTTACCCGCACATAAACTGTTTATATTGAGACTTGATAAACCGGGCCAGTTGGGCGCAACTGAGTACAAAGTTCGAAAGTTCGAAAGTTAATACTTTATGATTTTGTGCTTTATTTTCGCTGTGCAATTAGTTATAAGTACTTGGAGTAGCACTCGCACTTGTATGCGTATTCGCAATTGTACAACTTTGGAGCACTTGAAGCAGCTTGTTGCAATCGCGTACCAAATGAGTTGGGCAAATAGAAAATTGCCAATGTTTGCCTGAGCCGCGTGAGGCGGGAGGCGGGACTGGGGCGTCGAAGGCATTATGATGCCTCTAATTAGCTGCCTGGCATGTTTGTTGTTTTTGGTGCTGTTGCTGATTTAGTTGTTGTTGTTGTGTCTCGCATATTGCGCTTCAAGTGCCTGCTGGCCAGCCGATGCAACATTTGCCATAAAAATTTGTTTACAAGTGTTTGTTGTGTTATGCAAAGTCAAACATTTTGCTCGCCTGCCGCTGTCAGCCAGTGAAATTTATGGGTCAGTAAGTTGCTGCAGCTAGCACTAAAGTGAAATGCAGCAAATGCTGCAATCATTCGCCCTCTCTCTCTCTCTCTCTGTCTCTTTCTAGAGCTTTAGTGTGCATTCTGTTTGCTCATTTGCTTTGCTCGTTTGTTCAAACGCGTGACAAATATTTCATTAGGCATTTATGCACACTTTGTTGCTGTTGTTGCAGTTGCTGCTGCTGCTGCCTTTTAGCCCCAAAAGCAGCAACTTTGTTGGGGCGCAGAGACAAAGCTCGTCTGGCCGCTAGGTGCCGCTCCTTTGGTAAACAATTCCAGTTGCGTCTTAATGTTTATTATTTTCACTACTCAATTAGGTTTAATTAATTTTGAAATTGATAATTGCAAGCCCGAGCGTTGCAAGTGCCATTTTGCCTGGCAGCCCAGCAGGAGCCCAGCCCAAGCCTGAGCCAAGCCAAGCCGAGCTGTCAATGTCGTGTGTGCGCATTGCTTTATGCAAATGCAATTAAAATTTCAACAATGCAAACATTTACTTCCGTTGCAACAAATGTCGACGCATCGTGCCAGCATCTTCATAGACTCATCCCCGCACTCATCATCTGCAGCAGCAGCAGCAGCAGCAGCAACATTTACCTGACAGGCAGCAACATTTGCCTGGCCACACCTCAGCCACAATTTGGCGTTTCGCATTAGCCTGTGTTTGTCTTGCGATAATTGTATGACTATGTAATTGTGTTTACACGCTTCCATATGTGGGCGTGAAATTTGAAACGGCAATGCCAACGTATCCTTTCAACTAATGAGGCCAGGCCTGGGAGGCTGCACATAATTGCTGCCTGTTGTTGTTACAAGGACAAATAAACGACACGCTCCCAAAAGCAGCCACAGGCTGTCTACTCAGCTTGCCAAATACTCTGGAATACAATGCACAATGGGGGATATTTGAATAAAAATATTGTTGTGTATATTAATCTCAGCTTGGTAGTTTTGGGGCTTATCACAGAAAATGTATTTAAATATTTGTCTTTTTTTGATTCAATTCGCGTTTAGCTAAATATTTTCTGCATACAATGATTGGCATCATTTTGACTTTGAGTTCAACGTTGGCTTGTTTTTTTTGTTTAACTGCATTTCAATTTGCTGCAATGAAATCAGTTGCAATTCCATTGAGGCACATAAGAAATGCCAACATTTTTTACAATCAGCATTTAAAACGAGGGGGCAGCCAAAGTCAAATGATTGCAGCTGGCACAAAAGGGGGCGATGCGGGGCATACGCATTCCATCTTCATCAAAGGCTCGGATGGCTGCGAAATGAGAAATGAGTTTGAGGCTGTTGTGGCATCTGCATGGTACGCACAAATGTGCTGCGTGCTGCACTCTTTCATTGGCTTTCAGTACATTCTTGTACTTTTAAATAGAACACACTGCTGCCCCAGCTGCCGCAGCAAGTGCCACAAGTGCCGGGCCCAACTATTCAGTATGGGTTAATCAAGTGGCATGGGAAACTGCGCGAAGAGTCGCTCCTTATGCTCCTCGGCTAAGTGGGGGCGTTTGCTCGACTCGACTCGACCTCGTCGATGAGTCATGTTAACATAAACAAATCAAACGCTGCCTTCTATCTTCAGGTGTGGTTGCTGCCTTCCATTTATTTTTGTTGCCGACGCTTTGTTTAGATTAGCTCCGACTTGCCACATATTTTAGCTAGTTTTTGGCTTTTGTTTAGCATCGAATTTAAGTATTTCACAATTTGTTTGTGTTCTTGAGCTTGGCGGCTAAGTGCACGCACTTGTACAGCAAGTGCTATTGTTATGGCTGTTCTTGTTGCTGTTGGGGCCAATAAACAGGCCCGTTATTTATGATGGCCATTGCAACATGTTAACCCACAAATGCACTTGTTGCTTGCCAGACATTTCCACACACTTGCACATCCATAGGATGTTAATTGAATGTGAACAAACATTACCCCCAAAATGGGTGTGAACCAAATAATCGACTCAATTTTCCTAGACAAACACATATATTGACTCTACAAGTTGTTGAATGATTTTCGTATACTTAATCAGCAGGAGTACAAATCATATATCATACCTAAACGTTCTCATGTTTCCTAATAGTTTTATTGTTTAGCCTTCAAAATTACTTACATGAGGGAGATAGTTATTTAATAGTTTACTTAATGCTATGTATATCTTTGTCTTTCGGTTGTCTTTCTCACTTCCTCGCATCCTTTTCAAACGTCGCCTTTCTATGCGATTTTCATCATTAACAAATGATTTCATATTGCTCAAATACAGTAGTTACAAACAATTTACAACAATTTAGACAGAGTACTCATTACTTTTAACTACTTACTCATTGCTACTGCTACTTGTATTGTAACGAACTCTTGTTTTCCATTGTACTTCAGAGATTTCTCTGAGCTAAACAACGAACAATGCCGACCATTGTTTGATTGTTTAAATGGAATCCTTTCATTTTGGCTTAAATGGGCCTGTAAATTGACCCGGGCCACGCTGTGGAAAGTTGCCGCAAGCCGCTGCCTTGATCTTGGCCATTAGTGAGCTGCTCCAGATTGACGTCCATAATCCAATTGGGGTCAGAACAAAGGCAGCACCAGCACTGGCAAACATATATTAACCTGGACATGGGCCTGATGTTATCTCATTTTGTTGTCAAGTTTCCGCCGAATTTTTAGCATTTCCGCCTTTGTTTGACATTTATATGGAGGCGGCGGTTGCGCTTGTGGCTGACTGAATTCCAGTGGCTTCCATTTGATGTGTACGGGCAATGCTTGGACACATGTACTATTTGACGATTGCGGCAGCTGTTTATGTTTGTGTCACGTGGCATCCGCCATATGTGGCAACAAGAATTCTCTGTGCATATACATACTTCTACAGTATGTATTATGTTTTGTTTTCGGCAAGATTTGGATTTGTGCGTAATCAGCAGGCGGAGGCACATAAAAATTAAATCACGAGCTGGTCGCGGATTCTGCGGTCTCAGCACATTGCGCTGAACTATCCAATTAATAGCCTGGTCCGACTGTGTCCTGGTAGTGTATCCTGTTTGTATGACGCAATGGCTAAGGAAGCGTCTAAGCGTCGCCGTGCCGCCTCGAGCTCGGTTTCAGCCAAGGCTCAATGGACTGTGAAATGTGTGTCGTTGTCATTGTTGTTGTCGTTCTCGTTGTCGTTGTCGTTGTCATTGTCGGTGTTCTGGCGTTGTCGTGGCGCACTTGCCAAAGCAATAGGTGTCCTGGCATTGGTTTCAAAAGGGAAATGCGCTCAAATTGCATTAAAATGCCAACACAGAAGCATAAAAATTATGGCCACACACTTGGCGTGCTACACTGCCACTGCCACTGCCACTGGCCTGTCATAAGCAGCACGCCTGCTGTGCCCCCAAAGTCACAGTCGCAGTCGCAGTCTCAGCCAGTCGGAGGCGTCCAAGTGTAACAAAACGCAGGCTCCTTGCACGCAGCGTCAGAAATTAAATTGGCAAGCCACCAACAATGAGCCTGGCCTGGGGGCCACTAAGCTCTGCTGCCTGCAACATTGAACGCTTTTGACATATTCACGCAACTTGGCCTCGTCCTCGTCCTCGTCCTCGTCCTCATTCTCCTCCTGTGGCTGCGGCTGCGGCGTCGCCTTGTCTGTGGCATAATCATATATTTGCTGCTGGCGGGTACTTATTATTTGCTTGTTCTTTTCTTTTGGCAAATCGGCAGGAAGCGCTGCTAAATTATGTCTTGTTTATGTGGCACTGCATATTTATGGCCAGCGTTGCGGCGCACAATAAAAAAATTGCTACCAAAAGAATGAAATTGCAAAAATTTGACTTGACCAAGTTCCACCAAGCGCCCACTCCACCAACCCCAACACGCCGTACAATGCAAAAACAAGTTCAATGTTTGTTTGCTTTGCCCAGTGGACAAAAACAAGTTCACGCTTTTGTTGTTGTTGTTGCTGTTGTTGTTGCTTTTGCGAAGCCCTACAAAAGTTTATTTGTACACCTTTGAGGGACGTGGCGTGCCTCTTTTGAGAAAGTCTTTGACAAGTGACTGACTCGCATCTCCCTCTCTCTCTCTCGCCTTCGTTATTTGTCTCGCATCCGCCTTTTAGGTTTTTTTTAATGCGACAAAGTCAACAAATATTTGCAACAAGTCAACACGTGACGATGTGCCTCATGCTTTTTATGAATGGGCGAGAAAATTGTGTCCCCGCAACATTTAATTAAACTGTTTCCAATTTCTCTCTCTACTTGCAGCTCAACTGCCTTGATAGCATTCATAGTACTTATAGGCATACAAGACTCACAGAGTAGATTCGTAAGTAAAACCCATGGCACATCATATCGTTCGAGATCTTTAGCTATTATCCCATTGTAGCCTGGACTACGCGCAAAAAGACAATATGGCGCAAATCTGTATTTGCCCGCCAGTTCCGTGACGCCTGGTGGCGAGGGCAACGATCCCAACGAGTGGACCGACTGGAGCTCACCCTCGGATTGCTCGCGCACCTGTGGAGGCGGTGTTTCCTATCAGACGCGCGAATGCCGCCGTAGAGAGTGAGCTATCCACACTAGAGATCCCAAAGAAACTTTAATAATCCAAATCTCTCTTTCTTTCCACTCAGCTCGAATGGCGAAGCTATGTGCAGCGGCGGCAGTCGTCGTTACTATTCATGTAACACACAGGACTGTCCCGAGGAGGAGCCGGATTTCAGGGCTTTGCAGTGCTCGCGCTTCGACGATACCAAATTCGATGGCGTGCTCTACGAATGGGTGCCCTACACCAACGCGGCCAATCCCTGTGAGCTGAACTGCATGCCCAAGGGCGAGCGCTTCTACTATCGCCAGAGGGAGATGGTGGTGGATGGCACACGGTGCAACGACAAAGACCTGGACGTGTGTGTCAATGGCCAATGCATGTCGGTTGGCTGTGACATGATGCTGGGCAGCGAGGCCAAGGAGGACAAGTGCCGCAAGTGTGGCGGCGATGGCAGCACCTGCAAGACCATCCAGAACACGTATACCTCCAGCGATCTAGCCGCTGGGTATAACGATCTGCTGCTCGTGCCGCAAGGAGCCACGAATATCCGTATTCAGGAATCGTCGCCATCGAACAACTATCTGGCCTGCCGCAATCAGACGGGTCACTATTATCTGAACGGCAACTGGCGCATCGATTTTCCACGTCCCATGTTCTATGCGGGCGCCTGGTGGAACTATCAGCGCAAGCCGATGGGCTTTGCGGCGCCTGATCAGCTGACTTGCAGCGGTCCCATATCCGAGAGTATCTACATCGTTATGCTGGTGCAGGACAAGAATGTGAGCGTTGACTACGAGTACAGCATACCGGAATCTCTGAGCCATAGCCAGCCAGATGCACACACGTGGACGCATCGTGAGTTTGGACCCTGCAGCGCGTCTTGCGGCGGTGGAACTCAGTCCCGCCAAGTGACCTGCAACAATCGCATCAATTTACAAGAAGTCGATGAGGCTTTGTGCGAGGCTCAGACCAAACCGGTCGAGAGTCAGGCCTGCGGTACTGAGCCATGTGCTCCACATTGGGTGGAGGGCGAATGGAGCAAATGCTCAAAGGGTTGCGGATCCGATGGCTTTCAAAATCGCACTGTTAGCTGTGAGCGCATTTCGTCTGATGGGTAAGTTGTGCCTAGTGCTCCAGTGAACACAAATGAAAGACATTTAATTCCATAGTGTTCACACGGCGGAGGACGATGCCGTTTGCCTAAAGGAAGTCGGAAACAAGCCAGCAACAACTCAGGAATGCAATCGTGATGTCAAGAACTGTCCGAAATATCATTTGGGACCCTGGAAGCCCTGCGACAAGCTGTGCGGCGAAGGCAAAGAAACCCGTAAGGTCACCTGTTTTATTGAGGAAAACGGTCACAAACGCGTTCTGGCCGATGAGGATTGTGTGGAAGAAAAGCCTGAGGTGGAAAGAGCCTGTCTTCTGGCACCTTGCGAAGGTGTTGACTGGATCGTATCCCAGTGGAGTGGCGTAAGTAAAATTAATTTAACTGTAGTCTCAAAAGGGTTTAACCTTTTTCCGTTAGTGTGATGCCTGTGGCCAGAATACCGAAACCCGTACTGCCATTTGCGGCTCCAAGGATGGCAAGGTGTACCCAGAGAAGTTTTGCGGATCAACGGCGCCCGAGTTGTCCAGACCCTGCACTTCTTCAAAGTGCGAGTCGCAATGGTTTTCATCCGATTGGAGCAAGTGCTCAGCAGCATGTGGAAAAGGCGTACAATCGCGTATTGTTCTCTGTGGAGTTTTTGATGGCAAGAGCATTAAAACAACAGATGACTCTAAATGCGATGCAGCTACGAAACCAAAAGCCGACCAGGAATGCGAAGGCGAAGAAAAGGAATGTCCTGGTCAATGGTTTACTGGTCCTTTTGGTCAGTGTAGCAAACCTTGCGGCGGTGGTGAACGCGTTCGAGAAGTGTTATGTTTATCCAACGGTACAAAGTCCCTCAACTGTGATGAGTCGAAGGTTGAATCAATTTCTGAAAAGTGTAATACTCAGCCTTGTACCAAGGATCAAGTCCTGCCTCTCACTAGTACTGATAAGCCAATTGAAGATGAAGAAGAGGAATGTGAAGATGATGATGAGTTTGATTTGGTCACGTCTGACGTTACAGATGAATCAAATGTTACAGATGACGACTCAGAAACAATGTCAACCACAGACGATTTGATGTTGAGTGATAGTCCTTACACAACTTCTGAAGACTCCTCTGCTTCTACCGACAGCACAGTCGAAGGATCAGGCTCAGACAGCACTTCAGATAGCGGCTTTTCAACTGAAGGTAGTGGAGAAGATGAAGATACATCTTCGACGGATACATCTTCCTCTGGATCCACGGACTTGTCCACTGAATCAAGTGGATCTTCTGATAGCAGTGATTCGACCTCAGAGGCCTCATCATCTTCTGTATCTGGATCCACGGCAGACTCCTCAACAGGAGGATCAACTGAATCTACTTCGAGTGATACAACAGATTCCTCAAGCTCAGTCTCATCGGACTCTAGTTCAACAGACATTTCGAGCTCGGGCTCAACAGACTCAAGCTCAACTGATATATCGAGCTCAACCGAAGTGTCAAGTTCGACGGAGGCCTCAAGCTCAACGGATGCTTCAAGCTCAACAGATGTCTCAGGCTCAACAGAGTCCTCCGGCAGCACTGATATCTCAAGTTCGACAGATGCCTCAAGTTCCACAGATACCTCAGGCTCAACAGATGGCTCCAGTTCCACAGACGCCTCAAGTTCAACGGATGTCTCAAGCTCCTCAAGTGCTTCAAGTTCCACGGACGTCTCAAGCTCAACAGAAGCGTCTAGCTCGACAGATGCCTCAGGCTCTACTGATGGTTCTTCCAGTGGATTTACAGATATGCCTATCGAAACTTCATCATCAGTGTCTAGTTCATCTTCAGAGTCCACTGAATCTAGTAGCTCAACAGAAGGTGTATCATCTACATCAGAATCAACTAGTGATGCAACGAAAGATACGACAGACATATCCACCTCCACGGATGCTTCTTCTTCGACAGATTCATCTGTATCTACAGATACGACTGTCTCAACTTCAACTGAAACTACGCCAGAGGTTACGACAGAATCAACCCAATCGACTAGTTCACCAGGTTCAACTGAGAGCACAACGGAGGGTAGCTCGACCGCGTCTTCTGAAACGAGTAGTGCGTCTACCGAGTCATCTGATTCAACATCTGGCGTTACAGAATCTACAGATTCCTCAAGCTCAGGCTCAACAGAAACCACCGAGCAGGGGTCTACAGATAGTTCAACAACCAACGATAGTAGCAGCTCTACCGATGCTTCTACTGATAAATCGACAGATGGTACAAGCGATAGTTCTACAGAAAGCTCCACAGATGGTTCGACCGACGGTTCGACAAATATTTCGACTGGATCTACCGATGGCTCGTCTTCTGGATCATCTGATGGTTCTACCGACGGTTCTACTGATGTTACAACCGATAGCTCGTCCGATGGCTCAACTGACTCTTCCAAATCTTCAGAATCAACTGAGTCTACGGCAGCACAAAGCTCTACCTCATCGGAAAGTACTTCGGAGGGTCCAAGCAGTGGCTCAACAACTGAAGAAAGTTCCAGCTCTACTGACGTCTCGAGCTCCACAGTCAGCTCAAGTTCCACCGACAGCTCAAGCTCCACTGACAGTTCTAGCTCCACCGACAGTTCTAGCTCCACCGACAGTTCTAGCTCCAACGGAAGCTCCACAGAAACGACAGGACTTACAACTGAATCTTCTGAATCCACTGGCTCTTCAGAGTCTACCGACAGTTCTTCTGAAATCACCGGGTCTACCGATGCTTCCTCCACTGATGTTACTTCTTCGGAGTCGTCTGATTCAACGGCAACCACCGAAAGTGGAGGTACTACCGAAAGTGGGGCGACTTCAGATACTACGTCTGAAAGCTCTACAGGTTCATCAGGCTCCACCGGCAGTTCACTATCTACGGAGGAAGGCACTACCAAAGATATCTGGAGCACGTCTGATTCTGATGATGAATCAAGCACTCCACACACCTGGGAGACAACTCTTACCCCGACAAAGGATAAACTACGTAAATGTAAGCCCAAGAAGAGGAATTGTGAAAAATCCGAATTTGGTTGCTGTCCTGATGGCAAGTCACCTGCCAAGGGACCATTTGACGAGGGATGTCCAATTGCAAAAACTTGCGCTGACACCGAATTTGGTTGTTGCTCAGACGGAGTTTCTCCAGCCGAGGGCAAAAGAAACAAGGGCTGTCCGAAATCGGACTGCGCGGAGACACTCTTCGGCTGTTGCCCCGACAAATATACAGCTGCCGAGGGTGAGGATAACGAGGGATGTCCAGAGCCAACAACTTTGCCCCCAACAACAACAGAAGAATCAACTATTACCACATCAACCGAAGTTGAAGGATCCGGCGATTCCACTTTGTCAACAGAGTCGGATACTGCTGTCACGTCTTGCTCCTTCACTGAATTCTACTGCTGTCCTGATGGAAAGACACCTGCCAAGGGTGAGAACTTCGCTGGCTGTCCAGAACAAGAAGATCGCCAGGGCTGTGATAAGTCTGAGCACGGTTGTTGCCCAGATCGTCGGACTCCTGCTGCCGGTCCCGATGGCCAAGGCTGTGCTGCTTGCACAAGCGAACCATTCGGTTGCTGTCCAGATAACCAAACGCCTGCTCACGGCCAACTGGGCGAGGGCTGCTGCATTAATACACCTTACGGTTGCTGCCCCGACAATATCCGACCTGCATATGGACCCAACTTTGAGGGCTGTGAATGTCAAGCCTCTCCGTATGGTTGCTGTGCTGATCAGAAGACATCGGCACGTGGACCACAACATGAGGGCTGCCCATGTGAGACCACTCCACACGGCTGCTGTCCCGACAAAATCACAGCTGCCAGAGGACCCAAATTTGAGGGCTGCCCGTGCGAAACAATGCAGTTCGGTTGTTGCCCGGATGGTCTCTCCTTCGCCAAGGGACCACATCACCAGGGATGCCACTGTGCCCAGTCAGAGCACAAATGCTGTGAGGATGGTAAGACACCAGCCAAAGGACCGAACTTCGAGGGCTGCACCTGCGTGGAGACCGAGTACGGTTGTTGTCCAGATGGCGTTACCAAGGCTCAGGATGATAAGTTCGGCGGTTGCGAAAATGTTCAAGAGCCACCACAAAAGGCATGCGGTCTACCCAAGGAACAGGGTAGCTGTGGCAACTTCAGCGTCAAGTATTACTTTGATACAACCTATGGAGGCTGTGCTCGTTTCTGGTATGGCGGCTGTGAGGGTAATGGAAATCGATTTGAGACCGAGGCAGACTGCAAGGACACGTGCCAAGAATACACCGGACAGCATGTTTGCCTGCTTCCAAAGAGCTCTGGTCCCTGCCAAGGCTATACCAAGAAGTGGTACTTCGACACAGATCGCAATCGCTGCGAGGAGTTCCAATATGGCGGCTGCTACGGCACCAACAATCGCTTCGACAGTCTCGAACAGTGCCAGAGCACCTGCGCCATTAGCGAGAGCTTACGTAAGTAAAGGGTGAAATATATGAGTACATAAATTTAATTTCCAATTGAATATTTATTCCATTATAGCCGCCTGTGAGCAGCCGGTGGATAGCGGACCTTGCGGCGGCAACTATGAGAGATGGTACTACGATAACCAGACCGATGTGTGTCGCCCCTTCAGCTATGGTGGCTGCAAGGGCAACAAGAACAACTATCCCACTGAACACGCTTGCAGCTACAGCTGTCGCCAGCCCGGAGTGCTTAAAGGTTTGAGATTTAATTTGTTTATTTACCGTGGTTTGGTAGCGTAATGTGTATTAGCAATGTTTTGCCTTGGGATAGATTTAAGCATGAACTTTTTATTTTATCCTGGCTAACGGTATGTTTTTCCACAATTTCCTTTCCTTTGCTTGGCTTTTGTCTGTGCATGATTGCTTGTTACTTGCTATCTATAACCTGAACTCCTGCACGTTATCCTCGCCTCACACGTACACACATACCCAGAGCAATGCTCACTGCCTAAGCAAACCGGTGATTGCAGCGAGAAGCATGCCAGATGGCAATTCTCCGAATCCGAGAAGCGTTGCTTGCCCTTCTACTACACGGGTTGTGGTGGCAATAAAAACAATTTCCCCACATTGGAATCATGCGAGGACCATTGTCCTCGGCAAGTTGGTAAGCTTTAAATGTTGTTGTGATCGCTTTCAATGTGAAAATGCGAAAAGCTGGTTTCCCAAGGCTCAGACACTTTTAACACTGTCCCATTATCTTAGCCAAGGACATTTGCGATATTCCCGCTGAGGTCGGCGAATGCGCCAACTATGTATTTGCCTGGTACTACGATACTAAGGATGCTGCCTGTCGTCAGTTCTACTATGGCGGCTGCGGTGGTAATGAGAATCGTTTTACCAGCGAGGAAGCTTGCATGGCCCGTTGTGAAAAGAAGCCGGAGCCACCAACTCCTCCCCCAGCGCAGAGCGCCGTGGACGTCTGCGATCAACCGGAGGAACGCGGCGATTGTGACAGATATGCGCTTAAGTGGATGTTTGATAGGTCTAGTGGTGCTTGTCGCCAATTTTATTATGGTGGCTGCGGAGGCAATGGCAACCGCTTCGAGAACGAATCTGACTGTCTGCAGCGCTGTGGCAGACAGCAGCCGGAACCACAGCCCCGACCTCAGCCAGAGCCAGAGCCACAACCCCAACCACAGCCGTCAGGATCTCTGTGTGATCAGCCAGCGTCTGTGGGCGATTGCGCTGAGTATGTGCTCAAGTGGAACTATAATTCAACTTTGGGTAGCTGTCAGCAGTTCTACTATGGTGGCTGCGGGGGCAACGATAATCGCTTCGATACCGAACAGGACTGCTCTGCGCGTTGCATTGCAGGCGTAGAAGAGGAACCGCGCCCGGAATCCGAAACGGACAAGTGCTTCAGGGCCCCAGAGCCTGGCAACTGTTATGAGAACACAACGCGCTGGTACTACAATAGCCAGGAGGGACTCTGCGATGAGTTTGTTTACACTGGCTGCGGTGGCAATGACAACAACTTTGCCACCGAGGAGGAGTGCCAGAACGACTGCCATCCTGCACAGGAGACCTGCTCCCTGCCACCAGTGGCCGGACGCTGCAGCGACATCTCGCAGCGGTGGTACTTTGACGAACGAACCGGTGCCTGCCATCAATTTGAGTTTACAGGCTGCCGCGGCAATCGCAATAACTTTGTGTCAGAACGTTCCTGCTTGGAGTACTGTCGTCGTGATCAATCGCAACCGGAGCCGGAACCAGAACCGCCAGCACCTGTAAGTTAACTAATTAGATAAGCTGTTTCTATAGCTGCTTAGGCTTTGCTTCCTTTAGTCCTTCTCGGTGTGCACACAACCTCCAGAGGCCGGAGAATGCGACAACGAGACCACCGCCTGGTTCTACGACAACGAGAAAATGGCCTGCACAGCCTTCAGCTACAGCGGCTGCGGCGGCAATGGCAATCGGTTCGAGACCCGCGATCAGTGCGAACGCCAGTGCGGCGAGTTCAAGGGTGTCGGTAAGTCTAACGATTTATATATAATTATATGGTGTCCTAGATTTATTAACGTGTTGTGTTAGACGTTTGCAATGAGCCGGTGACAAGGGGTCCCTGCACACAGTGGCAGACCCGCTACTACTACGATCGCGACAGCCAGACCTGCCAGCCCTTCACCTACGGTGGCTGCGATGGCACTGGCAACCGTTTCAACGATCTCTATGAGTGTCAAACGGTTTGTGTCGCCGGCCGCGAGCCACAGCCTTCGGGTGCGGCCAAAGGTAACAATGATAGATGTCAGAGCCAAGAGCACTTCGTTTAATTCATTTTTTTGTATTTGATTTTAATTTTGTGTGGACGTAAGTAGATATCTGCCGGCTACCGGTGATCATCGGTGTGTGCAACGGGCGCTCGGTACAAGAGCGTCGTTGGTACTACGACGATGAGCGCGGCACTTGCGTGTCCTTTATTTACTCGGGTTGCTCTGGCAACCAGAACAACTTCCGTTCCTTTGAAGCATGCACAAATCAATGCGGAAGTAAGCCTGCCAACCAATACCAACTGCACCCGAACACCCGAGCACCCGAGCACCCTGCACCCAAATCAATACCCACCCCAAATGCACCAAATTCTGCACACTGCCTCACTTTCTTCACAAACTTCAAAATGCTTGATTGGTTAAGCGTAGAAGTAGCATTCCTTAGTAGAAGTACTTAGTTAGAGCACGTTCACTAGACATAAGCTTGCACGCAACTTGGTAGATTAGCTGATTAACTACCTGTGCGAATACCAAAACTGATCACTTTTCACACTTTTCACAGAGCCAATCGAGAATGAGATCGTCAACGAAATCTCACCCAGCCGGTGCGAAACCTACGATAACGAGTGCCGTGATCTGCGCTGCCCGTACGGCGTGCGTCGGGTGCCTGCCGAATCGCAGCCGGAGTGCGAGCAGTGCATCTGCCTGAATCCTTGCGAAGGCTACCCTTGCCCCGAAGGTCAACAATGTGCCATCGATGTATCCAACAACGGAGATCGCGATAATCAGTTTGTGCCCGTCTGTCGTGACATCAACAAGCCTGGTGTCTGCCCACAGTTGGCGGCCAACGCCAGCGATTGCGCCCGGGAATGCTACACCGATGCCGACTGTCGTGGCGATAACAAATGCTGCAGCGATGGCTGTGGACATCTCTGCGTGGGTCCAGCACGTCCCACACGGCGACCCAATACTCCGCCGCCGGCAGTCATTTACCCAGGCGAGGTGAGAGCTACGCTTGAGTCCAAGCAGCCACAGGAACTGGATGTGCAGACCTCGATTGGCGGCATTGCAGTATTACGTTGCTTTGCAACTGGCAACCCGGCACCGAATATTACCTGGTCTCTAAAGAACGTGGTGGTAAGAAGTCAACAGGCTTTCAATAGGATCGAACAACTGATGCGCACCATCTATCCATTTTAGATTGACACGAACCAAGGGCGCTATGTGCTCACCTCGAACGGTGATCTGACCATTGTCCAGGTGCGTCAAACCGACGATGGAACCTACGTTTGCGTCGCCAGCAACGGCTTGGGCGAGCCAGTGCGTCGCGAAGTCGCACTACAAGTAACAGGTGCGTGACAAATCTATTTATTTTAACTATATGCCATAAGCATCTGCAAATTCTTTAAACTTAACTTATTAAGAGCGAAATTGGGTGCACACCTTAACCATTAAAATGAGCTAGGCAGAAGAAGCTTTATGTCCTGCATGTTCCCTGAGCCGAGAAGATAGCTATTTTAGCGAGAATATGATCAGCTTGAAGAACTTTAGGCTCAGCCACAGACATATTCACAACAATAATTGAATATTTATCTGTTAGATATTTTGGAATACTTATTAATAATTCTATCTTCATTTCTTAGATATTTTGGTATACTTATAAGGCTTCAAATTTTCTATTTATATTAATATTGTTCCAAAAGTTGGTTTTGTTCAATACAGTTTTGTAATTGGATAATTGCAAACATTTGAAATTGTTTTTAAAATATTTAATTTAAAACAAATTGAATTGTTCTAATCTAAAGTAGTAAACTATGTGAAAACCAAGGCTCGAACCGAAAGCTGGGCTCCTCGATTTTTGCGACCTTCTCGCTCGAAAACTTCATTCACTACAGAGCTTAATATAAATAATCTAGGCGAATTGTGTTTGAAAATAATTTGCACATGGCTTTAAAAACTTCGGATTTTCGAAGATTATATATAAGTATTTGTATTATATGTTATTGCTTGCTTTGGTGTTGGCGTCAGAACTAACTGATTTTTCTTTACGCAATTGTGCATGTTGCTTGCTTTTAACAATTTGCATGTTTTTGGTTACGTGTTGGTGTTGGTGTTGGTGTTGGTAGAGCCTAGAGATGTGCCCGCCTATATCTATGGCGATAAGAACGCCACCCAAATTGTGCAACTGAACCGACCGGCGTTGGTCCGTTGCCCGGCTGGTGGTCAGCCCGCGCCCCATGTCAGCTGGTGGCGCAACAATCGACTCTTCGGCATGGGCAGTGAAACGGGTCGCGCTGAGATGAACCGCGACTATTCGCTCTTCTTCCGCTCTATACAGCTGTCGGACCTGGGCCTGTATACCTGCGATGTGTACAATAACAAGGGACGTCCCGTCTCGCTGCATGTTACGCTTAAGGCGGTAGGTCCGGCACGCGCTGTCAACAACGAGGACGCCAAATACTTGCAGTATGTCATTGACCCAGCTACGGCGCCGGTCACCCAAAGGCCCACCTATCCCTATAGACCATCGCGTCCGGTCTATGTGCCACCCCCTGTTGTGCACGATCCCAGAAGTAAGTACAATTCGCATGATATTTTTACGGAATGGTTTGTTTTGTGTTTTTCGATTTGCATAGAGCTGAAGGTAATTTGAAATTATATTTATTATCGCTTTATAGTCGATGCCCGAGCTGTAATTGGTCTGGACCCGCAAAATAGCTACACGCCCGGCTCCACAATTGCGATTGGCTGCGCGGTGCAGGGCAATCCGGCGCCCAATGTTACCTGGACTAAGGATAACACGCCCCTATACGCCAACGAGCGCATCCAAATAACATGTAAGGCTTCAATCTCTCTCGATATATCAAAACTTTGGTAACCTTTCTCCATTTCAACCAGCCGATCCGCATCGCATGGTCATCCACGATGTTACCACCGAGGATACCGGCGTCTACGGCTGCACAGCGCGCAATGCCTATAGCTACAGCACCAGCCAGGAGACAGTTACCATCGAATGTAAGCAACTGAATAGGTTAGAAGGGGACTTTGCTAAAGTTTTCTTTATTCGTTGCAGCTGTTATACCGGTATCGCCCGAATGTATTGACAATCCCTATTTTGCCAACTGCAAGCTGATTGTCCAGGGCCAGTACTGTGTGAATAAGTACTATGCGCAGTTCTGCTGCAGATCCTGCACATTGGCAGGCCAGATAGCGCAGCCTCATCCTAATGCGCTTTAATTCCATACCAAACTTTAAAGCCTAGCATTTTTGTTGGACTTCTGCATTGAATTGAGTTTAAACCAGAAAATATATTCCGAAAATGAGCAATGTCACAAAACCAGCAGAGAGACCAAATAAACCCGCCAATTGCATAGCCCACAGATCAAATATATAACGAACGTTTTGCTTAGTAAATACATATACATATATCATATACTATATCCTATATACGATGATTTCTTCCAGCACAAAAGAAAATAGTATTAGTACTTTATGTTTTTTGTTCCTATTTATTTTTGATTTAAATTCAATCCATAGAAGAAAGTGGCTAAAACTTATTTTCATTTTATAAATATTATTTAGTGTTTTTTCTACGATATTTGTGCAACGAGTAAAGCAATTTAAGTCTAAAAAATATTTGTAAATAAATTAAACTTACATAATAAAGAGTGCATATGTATAAATACTATAACTCTTTCACTCTTCAACCACCCACACACACACAAAAATCATTTCAAATCATTCAACAATCTGGCAACGCCGTACAATAAGGGGTTATTGATTTTTCCACCAAGCGCCACGCTGCAGCTGTTTGTTAGATTCTGCGCTGTGCTGCCTTGGGGTGGATGGATTGGAGTTTGGAGCAGCACACAGAGAGAGAGATAGTAAAATTTGTTTGTGTTTGTCATCGCGTGCTGTTTTTTTTATAACAAAATATTTAGAACAAACCAAAACATAGTTTAAGTCGTTGAAGCATGGAGGACAGCGGCATAGATAGTGAGGATAGACAGTCGAATATATATGAGGATGGCGCAGCGGGTTTGCTGGTAAGTATTCAAATAACTCAAGACAGAAAGTTAGACTCACGGCCATGCCCAATGCAGAAAACCGCCAGTGGAGCGCCCAAACATATGTCGGATCTGGAGTTTGAGGTGGCATTTAGGGGTGCCAGCAAGGTATATGCGCCGACGACCATTGAAATCGATGAAGATAGGGCTGGCCGAGGGACGGAGCGCAACGAGCCGCCAAACACCTGCCGCATACTGCAACGAAAACTAGAACTGAAGGTCGAGCGTGCCAGGCGCAATTATACACAGTTTCAAGAGGAGCAGGTGGGTGCAGTAAATCAAATTGAAAGTCCCTGAGCTGATGATATATAGTTCATCTATTCTCCAGGCAACTAAAACACAAGCGGCAACTCTCATACCTATCAATCGTTTGCCCATTCCGGGCGAACAGGAGCAGAAGCCGCTGGTCGATTATAAGTCTGAGAGCAGCGACGAGGCGGAGGAGATATCCTTCTTTCCGGCACAGCTGAGGCGGGCCAAACGACGTCAGCAGAATCCCGAACTAACCGACACTTTTAGCATACAGGAGATGACCATCGAGTCGGATCTGGACTCCGATGACAGCGGCGGCACTCAGAATCTCGAACTACTCTTGCCCTCCATGAAATCAAATATTTTGGATAAGTTGAAGAGCTGCTTTGGCTGCTGCCGGCGCAGGTAATGCCAGGAGACGCGGCACAGCAAGGGACGGTCAAGGCACAAAACACGTTATTGAAAGGCACTAGAAATTCACTTGTAGACACAATATACACATAGCGTACATAAACGATTGCCAATACAGATTTGCAAATATACATATATTTATTTGCGTTCATCTAGATAACGATCAAGATAATTGCTTTGAACACATTTCATCGCCATCTCTATGTATCCGTATTCAATGTTAGACACACGCCCTGCAGTATCCAATGACTCAGATCCTCCGAGGTGGCCAAATTCGCCTCGAACACCAGACCCACGCCCATCGCATTGCGTCGCAGCGATGTGGTGTACACAGGCGCCAGGAATGTATTCTGCAAAGGTATAGCTAATGTTATTGAGGAATTTAAATTGGTATTTTTACTGTGATTAATCATAAGCTATTATAACTAATTGGTATGGAAAATTACGAGCTTAGTTTGAAATGTAAAATGTGTGGTATTACGAATTCCTTAGGCAGTCTAGGGATATCAAGTAGTTAAGTTTCCTGATCTAGCCCCACCCACTTTGTATGCTCTGTTCGTAAAAGTTTGAACTGGTTGCTCAGTTTAACGTCCTATACTCCGGCGCGGCCCCTTTGTTCCTGGCAAAAGTTAAAGCAGCCCGCATTTAAAATCAGAAACAATTAGCACAACAGCTGCCCCATTAGCTGCGGAGGATGCGGAAGCTGTTGGTAATTTAGTGCACAGCATTTAAACAAATATCAGCGAGGGCGAGCACACCAGCCACCAGCCACCAACCATCCCCCAAAATTCACGTTTTACGCTCCACCAAACGCATATGTAGATACAGGGTACAGGATACAGGAGGACATTCGTACTTGTCTTTTGCAGACGGCGTGGAGACCAGGCCGAAAGCGAGCAGCGGAATAAAAACAAACCTGTAGCTTAAGCCGGTGCGCTTCAATGGGGACCACGGCCAGAATGGCCAGCTCTTCGACCAGAACTTTTGGATGCGAGCGCTTCAGCTGGCCAGCCTGCATGTCAAAGCGTGCCCCCTCTATGTACAGGCCATGCACATAGCAGCCCTGCAAAAAGTTCAACGATTAAAATGCAAACAGAATTCTTAATTACGAAATTAGTGCCAGGCGAGGGCGGGCAGCACTCCTGCTGGTCACATGGGGGGTCATAGTTTTGCATTTAGAGCCGGACGGACTCGACTCACCGTCGCTGGGCGCTCCTCGACGTCATCGGGCTCCGAGTAGGTGGTCACATAGGTGAATAGCGTCGAACGATCCAGGGGCCAGGCGTTCTTGCGGCAGGCAATCTGCGAAGGGGTAGGGGTAGCGATATATTAAGCAGACTGCCATTATGGAGAACTAGGGAGAACTAACCTGAACCAGGGCCGTGAGGTAGCTCTGTGGTATATGTAATCCGGACAGCCACATGACCAGCGGCTCGCCCGATATTGACCAATACTTGTACTGCACGGCGCGTTTCTAAAATACCAGGTAAAAGCGAATCGCTGATTAGTGGGCCTGCATCTGACTGATTTGTCCGCTGTCAAGCTGATTAATGAGCCGCTTCTGTGGCCGGGAATGCGGCGACAGACTCACCTTTAAGTGCTCCAGCCAGCTGGCCAACTGCTTGCATGTGGCCGGCGCCAGTTTGGCCCACGAGGCTGGCAGCAGGCCATTGAATAACGAGTTGGCAATGTTGTCCAGGATATTGTCCATGCCGATTTCGCCGGCGATGGCCTGCGGAGAGCATGCAATTAAATTAAAAGGCACAATGACAGCACATATGCATGCATGAATGGGCGAGGGGCACGACTATTTGTGTGGGCGCGGCAGCATCTATGCCAAGACAATGGCAGCGGCAGCGGCAGTGGCAGAGTTCATTTGCATTTGTAAATTTATTTTGGCAACAAAATGCAGCAAAGAATCGTATTCGAATTTGCTTATGGGCAGGACGTGGGCGACCACGAGCATTGGCACGAGTCAGCAGCCAAGTTGGCAAATGCATAAACAAAATGCAAAACAAAGCTGAAGGATTTATGTGAGCTGCCCATTGACAGGCGTTGCGAATGCCAGAGCCATGGCAATCTCTTAGTTACCTTGCGCAGCAGCTCCAGCGTCTTCTTGATGCGCACCACCAGTATGTTAAATCGGTCCAGCTCCTGCAGCAGCACCACGCCCGTGGGTGACAGACTCATCTGGATTTGCTTGCGTATGCGCCACGTCTCGAAAGCAGGCGGAAGTTTTTTCAGTATTCCCGCAGCCACCATGTCGATGAAGTCGTCTCGGCTGATGCCACCCGAACCCTCACCTAAATGGCGAAATTGTGAAATAAGTGAGGATTGACAATGGCAGAGAAAGCCACCATTGTTATATATTGTATGCAAAATTTGTGGTCTACACTATGCTTCTTTTTTCCTATCCTTTTACATTTTAATTTTTATTTATTTCTTGTTTTTATCCTCGACTGTTTCGATTTTTAATTGTCAATTAGCAAATACTAAAGCTCATGAATATGCAAATTGTCGGCAGTATTTCAGAGAGCTACCCTATAAAAGCGGAGCATATTGGTAGAGAAGGATTAAAGCGGACTCTATTTTTATTAAGTACAGCTCAATTTAAAATTTTATATATTTTAATTTGCCCGAAAATCGAGACCCAAATATTTGCCATAGTCCCAGGGCTAGTCACAAAAAATAGCATGTTGATCGGCGCTGACGTATGTTCCCATAATGTTGTGATTGTTATACGCTGAACCCATTGAAAACACCAAAAGAAACCTTTTTTTGCTCAGCTCAATAGCCGAGTTTGTTTTTAGAATACACTTATTAATTATCGAAATTAATGAGAACTCCAAATGAATGTTGCTTTTTTACAAATATACGAACATTCTTTGGCACAATAAGATTTATCACCAAGAAGACGAGTGGTCTAATTTTCTGTATGCAAGTTTACACAGGCGTACGTTCATTTTCGAATTCTGTAGATAGAATTGCAATTGCAATTGTTCTGTGTGAAAGTGCTTTAAGGTCAGTTTTATCCGTAGAAACCCATATGGTAGTATGACGAAGAACTATAAGAGCGAGGCTAGTAGATCGTTGGATCAAACGGGGCATGAGTTGGAAAAATATATAAATGTTTAAAATTTGTTTAAACACTGCTAGTTGTATGACTTTTCCCATAAAATAGATAAATAGGTAAAAAGGTTATTTTTAGACTAAGGTCTGACTAAGGCGAATATGTAGAATATGAATTTTCATACTAAATCATCAAAACATTTATATGAAATATCGGAAATTGTAATAGAGGTTCTTTTCTTAAATATACCTTTACTATAATATGGACTATGGAAATGGGTAAAATATGTATTCTACGACACATGCAAATCAGTTTTGTTTGAAATTAGGTTCAGGGCATCTCTTAGTCGAGCACTTCCAGCACTATAACTGTGTAGGTTCTTCAATAAGGATCTGTTAGAATTACCAATTATGGTAAAAACAAAAAAATGTCACTCTTTACCAATCTACAGAGTATTTCCTAGTCAACAACTCTCCTTTCGTATAAGTAAATATATATCACGGCAATTTAAACAAAAAACTGTTCGATTTTACTTGGTAAATGTTGGTCCTTTCCATTTATTTTTTAAATCAGCTGCATCGTCGCGCTTATTATTTCATTTAAATGTTACAGGCAGGCGAAGGGGCGTGGGAAGGGGGGGGTCTGTTTACATAAAATACTTTACCAGTTTTGACATTGTTTGGTGTCCACTTGGTAGCTGCGTTCGCGCAAAGGTGTTACAAAAAAAACAAAAATTTGGTTAAATTGAACATAAATATATATATATGGAGTTAAAACATTTTTGCACAATCATTGACATGGCACACACATGCGAGTATGTGCGTATATGTGTGTGTATGTGCATATATTACAGCATCGAGTGCGAGTGCGAGTGCGGAAAATGGAAAAGTGCTCTCTGATGGCGGTTTTAACACGCTTAAGCTCGTAACGCAAAATTATCGACTTTCGGGTGACGTTTTCACCAATTTTTGTTGCTGCGAATGCGGATCAGGGTGAGAGAGCGGTGAGAGGCTTAAACTGAATTCGCAGCTTTTTTGCGGCGATTTGTGGCGATTTGCGGTGTGCGGGTGGCTATAAATGCCTGAACGAATGTGTGTTTGTGTGAGTGTGTGTGTCGAGTGTGTGTGTGTGTGTCGAGTGTGTGCTTCTATTTTAATTTTTAATGCATGCCCTGTTATTGTATGCCGGCTATAATGGCGCATGCAATAAAGTTAATTGCAAAACCGCAACTAATTAATTAAATTAAATTAAAAATTCAACATGCCCAAAATGCAACAGAAATGAAAATCAACAAGATAAAATGTAATAAACGGCTGACAATTGGCACACGCTGCATGTATGTAAATTAAACCATTTACTTGTAAATGGCTTCCGTTTTTTAACCGAACTGTCAAACACTTTATCGGATGCAGATACATGTGTAAGCTCATGTCGCATTCAAGCAGCAGGTCAATTTTCAAAATGCAAATAAAAAAAAAATTAAACAAAGCTCTGAATTCGAGGACAGACTGGATTTTAAAATCTTGCCGAGTTCCTGAAGTCAAAACTAACTAATGAGCTTCAGTATATTCATAAAGTACTACACATATTTACTATATTCGAATAAAAATAAATAAATAAAAATAAATCGAATTAATTTCGACATATAAGATAACAAAATGAGCAGCACATTCTTAAAGTTTGCAAATTCTTTCAGAATTAAAAAATTGACTAGGCAAATGGATTTATGAATCTATGATACGTCTTTAGTAAATACTAGAATATCTAAAAGTGTACTAGGTAAGCACATAAAATAAAGTGTGGCAACAAATCAATGTACCCAGAATTTTCTGGTGTGCATCGTTGGCCAGTCACTCACCAGTTTGCGGCTGCAACTCAATCAGGCTGTTCCAGATATTGCGCGCGGCCATTGTGTAATAACCGATTTCCGCGTTTGGATGTAAACCAAATACATCCGGCTTATTGACCAGAGGCAGTTTGTCAATGTGGGCTG
The DNA here is from genome assembly GCA_035045355.1 of Drosophila lacicola. NCBI lineage: Eukaryota > Metazoa > Arthropoda > Insecta > Diptera > Drosophilidae > Drosophila > Drosophila lacicola. Next base: position 1,402,948 of record JAWNPB010000347.1, on the reverse strand, counting down.
TGTGATCAATGCAGTTCGCATGTAAACAAGTCCCACTAACAAGTCTGACTACTTACCAATGAAGTCCTCTTTGAGTACGGTCTCCTCTTCGGGCAAGCAATAGTCGACGTGCTCATCCTCGTAGAAGTGGAACGATTGGAATACGTCGAACAGAAAATCACCCATATATTCATTCATATAGCAGTTGGTAATGCGTCTATCGAAATCATCGATGACTCGGCCGCCGTACATGACCTCGCCAATGAGATACTTGAGACTATTCCAGGGTATCTTATCCTCGGCGCAGCGGCTCAAATAGTTGCGCAGAATCTCCGTGCAAACCTCAAAGTCCGTATCGTTGAAATCGTACGCTATGTTCCAGCCAAGCTTATCGTATTTGCGGCGCTCCTAGTCGGTAGGGAATTCGTATAGGGAGGGCATGTGGAACAGATTAATTTGGGGAAAAAGTAACTGCGCTATCAATAACAGTTTGTTGAGCAAAAAGCACAATGGCAGCTCCATCAATTGGCCAACTTGGGCGCAGTTGTGTCCAAAATGCTCTCAACAAACAGCTAAAAATGAACAAATTAATAAATAACGAAGTGCATGGCACAGACGGAGCAGCTGTGCCCAGCCAGCCCTTCGTATGCAGCTACAAATTTGGCTTTTTGTTGTCTGAAAACTCACTTGCACAACGCCATGGAAGAAGGCGAGCACATAGATTAATGAACGATAGGCGCGATGAGAGCACGCCTCCAGACGATCCTGTCGCACCTTAAAGAATGTCGAGCGCAGGTTCAGCTTCAAGCCATTGGGCGGTTCAGTTACCACTATATATAGATAGGGTATATAGTGGCTTATAGATATTAATGCTGATTCGATATTTACCCTTGAGGGACTTTTGCAATATGCCGATAGGGAAGGTCGGTGTTGGATCTGTGGTAATCCATAGCCGAAAGTCTGGATGCGGGTTCTCGACCTTGTCCAGAAACTTTTCCAATTCGCGCACAAATTTAACCAGCAAATGACCATTTTGCAGCATCAGCCATTGACCCTGTCTGAGGGCGGTTTCCAGCATTGTCAAGGCCGTCTTCTCCTGCCCCTGGCCAAGCGAAATGTGACAAAAATTGCCCATGCCACCAAGCACGATATCGGCTAGTTTAATCAGATCATTGGTGGGATCCGAGCCGGCGCTGAGTATAAAGCAAACGGGTATCGAGGCGGTCGTTTGCTCATAGACGGCGGAGAAGCTCACAACCGGTGGCATAATATAGAATTCATCCATGGTCTCCACAATGTATTGATTTATGCAGCGGAAAATTCGATCCACACGGAAGCAGCGCAGGAACAGCAATTTCTGTGGTGAGAGCATGAGAAATGAATCGCCTTTAGACATTGGACATTCTAATAGCACAATGACAGCGACGCTGACTGACACGGTCGCTCATCGATGTGCCATATAGTTAGTCCTTGCCAGAACTTGTATTGTGGCTGTTGCTGCTGTAGCTGTTGCCATCGTCCTTGTGGTTTCTAGCTTAGCTCAAGTGCAAATTGGGCTCGCCGCTGGTTTCAAGTGCGACTGCCGGCGTAAATTGCCGCTCATCTAATGGCTTGGAAAATTGATAAAATATGGTAATGCACACACCAACACACACACACGCTGAAGCTACAGCCATGCTGGCTGACAAAAACAGGCTGCTAATAACTTAAGCAGAAAATGTGCGCCAAAGTTGCAGGACGTAGCAAAAGTCGAGTAAAACTGAACCAGCCCAGACTGTGTGTGCTTGGGTGTGTGCGTGGGTGTCTGTGTGTGCGGCTTGTACATAATAATCCACTAGAAACGAGCATAAAGTACGAAATCCAATAACGCTCGATGGCAACGGCAGCTCCTGGCAAGGACCTACTCGGACTAGGGCCAAGCGGCAGCCACTTGAAGCTGAAAGCATGCAAAGCAAAAGCACACAGCAGCAGCGGCACTTGCCTGGAATGCATTGCATTTGATGTTGTACTCGCCGGGGCATTCCACCTCCTCAGGATTCTCCAAGTCGAACCACTGCACCACCATAAGCCATGGGCATTCGCCGATAAGTGCAAACAGAGTGAGCATCGGCAACGGAAGCCATTGAATGCCACATGCCAGTCAAGAACAGTTTCAGCGACCATCCAATGTCCAAAATTGTTGTCGTCGTCGTCGTCGTCGTTGTTGTTGTTGATGTTGTTGTTATTATGTATTTTTATGGCATAGTCACAGAAGCAGCAGCAGCAGTTGATAACAGGGCATTGGAGTTGACGTTGACATAAAGATGGCGCACCATAATATCGAAAAAGAAAAAGAAACAAAAATAAATAAAAATGTTGAAAATATGAACATGGATTGCTTAACCCATTAATGAACGCATATGGATAACGATTCTGTAAAGCATATTGGCGCATCTTTAAAGGTAAGCAGATAAATCAAACGTAAGCGAGGAATTGCCCGACTAGCTTATACCCTGTACGGACATACACACAAGCAGGCATATCGCTGGGGTCGGAAAAGCGATATTTATTTACAGAATGCAATAGAATATCTAACATCTGTTCTAACTTGGCATACGTATGTGAATATAGATGGATAGATAGATGGTATGATATTTTAGCTCGACCTAAATGAGAAATATTTCATATAGGTATGTGTAGTATGATATCATATACCATGCTTGATTTGTATGCATATTTTTGCACTCTATTCTTATTCTATATTTTATAGAATCTGACAATATATATGCTATAGCTACGGGTACTTACCTCCTTCCACTCTGTCAGGTTGAGACTGAAATGATCTGGCAGCGAGCCAAACGTGTTCGGAAAATCAAAGGCTAATTTAAGGACATCCTCCCAGCTCTTTTCAGACAGCCATTTTGTGGGATTGCTGCGCTCGCTCTTTGTCAACGCGATGCTGCCCTTGATGAAGAAATCAATTTCCGCCTGCGACAGGACTCCATCACGCTGCGCCAGTTTTGTGGCGATCTGGAAGGAGAAGAGCAGCTTGTGCCGCTCAAAGATGCCCGTGCAGCCATAGCAATAGACATTCTCGGTCAGTGTCTTGATAATGTTGTTCAGACGCTTGGCCAGCACCGTGTCCGGCACAGCCTTGCGCAGCGAATAGACGAAGACATCGAGATAGGCGGCGAGCGCATACTGATACATGCTGTTCACTGTGGCCATGTCGGCGAGGGCGAAGAAGAGGACTGCGCCGCGCTTGGCAGCCGGCCGATAGCCGTTGCGAAGGATTTCAATATCGGCGGCCGTGTCGCTGGCCAGCTTGAGCTGCTCCATGACAAGGCCGGCCTTGGATTTCGTGTTCTCCAGAGTCTCGACCAGCTCGACGTTGTCCAGCATGTTGCCCGTTGAGGTGGCCAGCTCGCGCAAGAGTGAATCTTCGAGCTGCTGGAGCAGCTGTTTATTCTCGCTGGTTTGTGCTATGAGATCCGAGCGCTGCTGCTCGAGATCCGGCCGCTCGGTGCCAACCACAACGCTAAGCAGCTGATCTTCCAGACCCGTCTGGGTGACTGTGTAGTTGATGACCAAGGCCTTGGCGTAAACGGCGGGATCGAATTTGGGATTGGAGAACTTGGTGGTCAAATAGAGTCGGAATCTGTGATCCCAGTCGACTTCCTTATCGCCCAACATGGTAAACTTGCGCCCTCCCTGAACACGAATGTTCTTTTGCAGAACGTCATCAATGACCGGATCGATGTAGTCGTCCACATCTTCGAATAGTACAGGCAAGCCGTACATTATGGCCATTTCCAGCTGCTTTAGGAAGTCCGAATCGCTGAAGGACAGCACCTTGAGATTATTACGATATTCCCTCTTGCGAATCCATTGCAGCGCCTGCAGCTGCGGATCTATGCAGAGTGGAAAACGCGAGGCGCGCATCGTTAGAATGCCGTTCTGGACGGAGAGCTCATCGGGCGGCAGGCCCTCGTTGGACCATTGCGAGATCTCCACATCGGTGGTGAGATAACTATCAATTTTTAAGGGCAATTTCGTTGGTATGCCCAGCGCAACAATATCTTCCAGCCAGTCGTCAAACACCATGGCCTTGCGGAACTCCCACGTGAAGGCACCTGTATAGGCCAAAAACGAGGAACTGATGAGGCAAACGCCAATGCTGTCGATCAGCTGTTGGCCCAGGCTGGCCATCTCGGCGCTCCATCGTATCAACTCAGAAGAAAGACCACTGATCAGTTTATCGGATGCGATCAAGCGGCGTTCGGCCTGCTGCATCATCTCGGTCAAGGCCCGCATTTGCTTCATGGAGGTGGCATAGTGCTGGTTCAGCTCGTCTAGTTTCTCCTCCAGCTTTTGAATCTCAGAATTCAAATGATTCAGCAGCTTTATTTGCACTTCCTGCTCCTCGACCAGGAAGTCGACGCGCTCTTTCTTCGGCTTGACTTCGCGGTAGACATCAAAGAAGCCGAGCACCGCCTTCACGAACTTTAACAAGCCCGCTCCAGCAACGGAAATTTTTCCCATATCATCGAGATTTTGAGTTTTCATATGGTTGCGACAGGAGGTGATCTGCTTCTGAGTCAAGGCCTCGCAGTCCATTTCCATTAAGCTCTTAAGGAAGTTCACATCGCTCATCATGCCCTTGGCACTCTTCCAGCTGATCTCCTTGATGCCCTTCAATATGGCAACGCACTCGCAAACAACCTGCACGGCGGCCGGGGGCGTGGCAAAGGAACGAATCTCAGTGATCTGGGCTTTTTCCAGCTCGGAAAGCGCACGACGGGCTTCCTCTAACGCCGGCATTGCATCAGCCAATATCTCCTCAGCCTCTTCCTTTTCGATGGCAATTTGCTTGCCTTTAATTTCCACCTCCACGGACTTTTCAGATGCTTCGGCTTTTTTGGTGTTTGCCTTTTGCGTGGATGACTCGATGGTGACCAACATGGCCTCGCACTCCGCTGCTGCAATGGCAACGTTTTTCTTCTGCTCTGTGACTATAATGCGCAGCTCATCAATCTGCACGGAAGCCTCTTCGATTTTCTTAATACCCTCCCCGAGACGTTCTCGCTGCTGCGTGATGTGCTTATGTTTCTCCTCTGGGTGAGGTAAAGGTAACAATAAATGTAAATCAGTATAATCTTGGCATCACGAATCTTACCCAGTAGTCCGAGATAGGTGTTGATGTAGTCCAAGTAGTGCTTGGGCGTTACGAAATTACTACGCCTCAGCTTCGTTTGATAGTCCTTGGAATATTCCTGAATGGTCATATGAACATGCACCACATGCTCGATGATCGCCTCGCGGTGAAGCGGCGGTATCATGGGATGCTCGGTGAGGAACAGCTTTGCCACCGCATAGAGCGCCTGCTTGGGCCAGGGGAATACCCAATCTATGTACGTGCTGCCAATGAGACCGGGGAAACTGCGGCAACGATTGCGGAGGGCATCACCAGCTGGAGACATACAGAGTACCACGTGCAAGTTCTCGGCGCAGGTGCGCAGGAAATAAGCCCAAACAGAGTCCCTGTGATGGGAAAAAGTAGTAGATGGGCTGGAATAACTCTTTAAGGTTCTCACTTGGATGCAGAAAGTCCCTCTTCTTCGGCAAATTTGCGCACATGATTGACAATTCCGTCTTTATCCTCATCTGCAAATAATGCAGGCACTTGGCCCACTGTAAGAATGTTGTTGATCAACTCCAAGAAGCCCTCCTCGGCTATCTGCAACTCAGAAGGTGTTAGTTCTACCAATAATAATTTAAACTCAATTAATGCACACCTGTGCGGCTGTGAACAGGAACACGACCTTCTTGCGCTTAACTCCAGCGATGTTGTACAATATTTTAAGGTCCTCGCGGAACGAAGTCTCGTTGTAGCCACGGGAAATTGTGATTTCAAATACCTCGCACTCGGCCGCAAAGGCGGAAAGGCGGGTAACACACTTCTTGCCGCAGCCCCCGACGCCAATGAGCAGCACATGACCGCGATTCATGCGCAGTGTGCGATGCACCCGAGTCAGATGCTCCAAACAATCTTCGAACAAGACTAGCGTCATTTTTTGCCTGCGCTCGCAGTACTCGCCCAAGATCTCGGTGAACAAGGTGGAGACCGCTTTGTAATCTACGAGATCTTCGTAGAGGCGCGGCTCAGCTTCGTTGGTGAAGTTGCGAAAATCGCCGAAAACCAATGGATCACGCAGTACAAAGTCCTTGAGCGATAGAACCACCTCCGGGCCCTCATCACCCTCACCCTCATCCTCCTCTTCGTCTTCCTCTTCGCGTGCGGCGGCAGCATCTTCGGCAAGAGCATCGTACAGTAGTCGAGCTTGTGCCTCTGCTGCTGCGGCTTCCAGGTCAATGAAACCATGTTCTTCCTCAAACTCGGGGGGAAAACGTTCCTCCACCTCGAGGGCCAGATTGCGACGCACATTGAATATGTCCTGCATGTTGAAGTTAAGCAAATGTGCTCGACCTTTCGGGAAAGCTTACTTACCGTCTGCGAAATAAGACGATCGCATATTATTCTGGTGAACTCATTGCGCCAGACACGTACGAACTCTCGAAGGCCCTTGAAATGCTCGGGCTTAATCAGAAGCATGCCCGCAAAGATGCGCGACAGATCCTTCAGATTGAAAATGTAATGGAACTTCGATGGCGTCGGCGGCAGATCTACAATGACCATCTGACGACACGAAGGACAACAGCAGTAATTAGAGCAGGCATTTGCAAGTGGCAAGGGCCACACCCCACACAAATCAATTTTATCTCTACTGCTAGCAATATGCATTCAAATACTGAGCATCCTTTGCGCAAAATGTGGAGAGGTGGAGAGGGGGGGAGCAGGGGACCTGGACAACTTGCATTCACTTAAATTTACAGCCATTATCGAGCTGCAGAGCGCCGCACCTCTCCAGTCCTGGCAATTCAATTCAAATAATTCATTTTATTCCATTTCGTGGGACATTAATATCTTTTGGCCTGGCGCGTCGAGTGTGTAAAGAAGACATACGAACTAGACAGGCCTGGGTAGCTACTACTCTACTACTGAAACTGGAATCTGCAGGTGTGAGTAAATCATATTCAATTTTTTTTAGGTTTTTTTTTTTTTTTTGTCAGTCTGTTGGAGTTGGTGCTGCCTCTGCGTATGCTGCTTGTGGCAATTGTGGCGACAAATGCATTTTTATCTGCACGCAATGAAATGCGATAATATTTTAGTGTCAACAATTGTTAAAAGCACCATAAACTAATGCTCCTGCCTTCGGAGGGGGTAGAGCGCGCTGCGAAAAGAGCCATCTACAGTTCAATACTTGAACATAATCAAATTTCGCTCCGGCCAAGATGTGCTGGCAAAGATAGGCGGAGCACCGAGCACCGAGACAGACCTAGACACAGTCAACTAGGCAGCAGTCGAGGCGGGTGACCATTGTGTAAAAGGCCAAACAGCAAATGGCAATGCTACCAGCCCCAGCCCCAGCCCCAGTTCTGGCTTTTCCCCTCACTAGGGCTCTGGCATCAACTGCCACCAGCACTGAGCTGTACTCGAAAAACCAATGGAGCAGCCATGGAGAACGACGCTCCTCATGGTGCATTACAGACCATTGAATAATTTCCATTGTATGGCAGCGAGGCAGCAAAGCAGATTATGAAAAATTGCCTTTATTTGCATATGTAAATCGAATTTCATAAAATTTGTGAGAGATTTTAAAGCGCTCTCCAGAATGCGATAGCTTTTTGTTCGCCCGCACAAGAATTCATACAAATTTCCTACAAAAAAAAAATATACAAAAATATTTAAACTGTTTTTAACAGTTTCTTAGAGTAAAATTGGAGTGTATCGTTGGGGGATATATCGAATATGTTTCGTTGAACTTCCTTGAAAATGTTAGTTGTTATAATAGTGGTGAGGGGGGGGGGGGGAGGTTTCGATACCTGGGCCATGGTATATATATATAATATGTCATACGAATATTAGTAGGGAGAATAAGTAGAGTAATAAATATCAAACCTTGAATAACTTGAGAGTCATCACGACAATCATGTCGGCAATCAACATGAAGCGATTGTGGAACTTGGTATATTCTAAATGGCCTTTAAAGATGGACGAGTAGATTTGGATGAGCGACTCATCGTTGGGGAATACGATGTTGTATGTGGAGAACATGCTGATGAAGCGCGGATCAACCTCGTTGCGACCGCCGCCCGCGGTGCCCATGGCGGCATAGAATGTCATATCCTTAAACTTCTTCCAGTTGAGATCCTTGTCCCGGTCGTACATGCCACCCCGTTCAAAGAACAACTTTAACAGCGCAATGGGCTGCTGTGTACCATATCTGTGGGGAAGGGGGGGGTAGGCGTAAGTTTAGAGTGCTTTGAAGTAGAGGAGCGGTAGGAGCCTATCATCTGTCGCTGGCATTTTCCTATTTGGCTTATACTCACTCATCCACCTGAGGCATGTTCATGTCATCAATAAAGCAGGCAATTTTCTTGCCCATCGGTGGGCCATACGTATCCTTGGTGCGCTTCTCGACGGCCGCCTCTAACGTGCGCTGCACATCCAGCGACGAGGTTCTCGATGAAAAATTAATATTGAGTATGACCTGAAAAAGTGGCAAAGGTTTGAGAGAAAGCTATATTGCGTGCAGCTCCACGTTTGTGCGAGACATTTTTCAATTACATTGACAGACGGATTGAGATTGCGCAAATATTGCATGATAGTAGCCGTCTTTGATGTGCCAGCCTCGCCCACCAGCAGTACGGGTCGTTTGATCTGTGAATCCAATCGAAATGAATATTATCGTTGAACAGGCAGGTAAATAGCTCGCGGCATTTGTAACTTTTCAACTTACATCGCTCATGAGGCCTAGCAGCCGATTGGTCCGTGTATTGTCCACGGTGGGTACGAGAATTTCACTGAACTTGACGGCTGGATCATGCTCGTACGTCTTCACAACCCACTCCCAGGCCTTCCAGCAATTATCCTTCAGATCCCAGAAGTAATCATACAGCGTGGGCTTGCCCTGTGGAAACTGCCCGCCACCGGCGGGCGACTCGTGTGTGTCTTGAACCAGCGGGAATCCGGCAATGCGTTTCATGAACTCATCGAAGACGATCTGATGCCGCTCGAGCAGACAGGCGCCGAGCGAACCGTAGACAGCCTGCAGGAAGCAGCACTCCAAGCTGTCCGTATTGTAGACCTTGAGCACAGGCTCATCCGAATTCTTATTCTCGGACGGTCCATATGTGGGCAGCAGTGCGTCATACAAGTTGCAAAACTGTGTGACCATATTGAGATCCGTTTGCATAATAACCAGCTTGAGGGGATTGCCTTGCGTGGTGCCATCCAGACCCTCCAATATGAACGCTATGGCATTCACAATAATCTTCTCGAAGAAATCGTTGAGCATCTCTCGCTGTGGCTCCGGCCGGGTCAGTACCCAGCGCTGCCAGTAGGGACTGTAGCGCAGATTCTTGGGATCCACATAGACCATGCCGGCACGGGAGACGGTGGCTGGGGAGGCATAAAACAAATTGCCCACCTCAAAGAGTAGCGCACAATAGTTCTCGAGGCGTATGCGCTCCCCGTTCGCCAATGTTAACAGCTTGTTATCATCCATAACAGAGTTCATGTTCTCAATCCAAAGTGCATCCACGTCGCCATCAAAGCAGGCATAGCGCCGCTCCTGTTTGTGTTGAGCGGTGTTGGATTGCATTAGCCTGAGTGTGTTATTCAATGCCAGCAGATTCTGACTGGCGCTGGCAAAAGCTATGGCTATCACAGAGACACCCCCTGACTGGCGCCGTGGGCAAGAGATTACCTTGCCCGAGTAACTAAAAGAGTTGCCAGGTGACAGAGTACGTTCAGTTATTGCCGATAGGCAATGCCTCGGCCGCAGGTTGCGCAATGGGATGTATTAGCGAATGGCATGATTTCCGCATGAATGATACACATGGAACGCCAAACCAACGCACACCAAACCACGCTCCATTCACAACCACATCCTAGAAACTCGCGTCTGTTATATTCAGCCAGCGTCTGAATTGGCACTGAACGTTGTTGTGTGTGTGCGTGTGTGTGTGTGTGTGTGTCTATGCGTGTGCGTGTGCGCGGATTAGCTGCTGTTGCACTTCAATTCAAATGGGATTACTATGGGGCGAAGGTGCAAGGTGACGCGCTATGTGACCCACCTGGTGGTTTGACAGCAGCCAGCGCCAGAGAATATCGGGGAAGTGTTGCGTTTCCTGTACTTACCTCACGCTCTATTGGCTTATTCATTTCACGGAATATATTTGAAAATAATCCGTCGATCCAATCTCTCGTCTCCATATCCAAATAACCATATAATTCAATTACCGAGCAAGCCTGTGTGAGAAACGTTCACATTAAAGAGTTTTTCAAGAGCTATGCATGTTTACTTGTATGTATGTGTACACATGCAAATAGTAATTGTTGCCTAAAGTACGACATGTACTCTCAAAATGACACAGACATAATTCTGGGAAAACCCATTTAACGTCTGCAATTTAGTCCGAGCTCTAACTCTCTGCGTATCTCTGCTCTGTTAACAACTACTTATTGCATAAGTTTCTATTGAAACTGGACAATTTTGAGTGCACTTATATTTTCTATTGTGATAGCAAAACAAAGAGAACTGTAGTATTATTAAAGGGAAACGAAATCACCTGAACGTCCCACTGCTAACCGGCTTGGACATAATGGAGGAACTTGACATAAAAACAGAGGAGAAGGTACACAATTAAGCTCAATGCAACGACAAATTAATACTCTTTTCTCGTATTTTCCCCTAACTATAACAATAAATATAATTAAATACCAATTTGATTAACGAAAATTAAATTATATTAAAACTATTTAAGAAAATCTCATGTTCCTAGTATTCAACTTTTGTTAACATAATGTTGTAGTTGTTATGCTCTGTGTTGAGAGTATAAAAATTGTGCGAAACGTAAAGCGATTTGTGTGTGTGTGTGTGTGTGTGTGAAGGGAGGCAGAAGTGCCGGACCACTTACCTTAGGGTTAAGCACAATGCACTTGGTGGGCAGGCCCATGTGGCTTTGCGCTTTGACCAGGGCATTTATGACAACAGTTTTGCCGCCACCTGTTGGGCCCACAAGCATGGTCGAGTGGCGGGTCATCATGGTTTCATACATTTGCACCACTTTGTCTTCCTGCCGTCGTACAGTGTGCGAGGGCAAAAGGTAAAGGTGAAGGCGTTCCCGTTGTCGTTGCCGTTGCCGTTGTTGGGGGTTTGTCATAAATGATGTCGCCAGCGGGCGGTCGGAGAGAGACGAGCGCCATGACATCAGTTGGCCAGCAGTTGACATTGTGTGTGACATTTGTGTCATTTGTGCAACGTTTTGTTTGATGAAAATGGCAAAATTGGATGGCAAAAATGGCCAGGCGGAGACGAAAGCAGAGAAAATTGTATTAGTGAAAATTGTCAGCAGAAATCAGATAGTAGATGGGGCACACAGCAAAGGAGCAAAGTTAAAATTAGATGTAGGCAGCCGCACACGAGGGTATGAAGGAAGAAGTTCTCTTCTGTCCAGCAAAATGCTTTGTAACATTTCCACCATTTGCGATTATGCGACAAAGCGCAATTTACAAAGTGTCAAAGTGTCAACGATGACAACAGGACTGCAGCAGGACAACTCCGGCAACTACTTCTATAGCTCTTTGGTCTGTCTGCCTGTCCGCCAGCTAGTTTTTGCTTGTCAGCCATGTCATGACTGTGCAAAAGCAGCACACGCACAAAGCCATTGGCAGAAGCACTCACCTGGTCGGGCAGCAAAATGTAGCCATCGTTGACAAGGACCTGACGCGTTGCTGCATTGAAGTCTGGATAGCCTATGCGTGGGCAATCAATGCCAGGAAACAGATCCTTGATAAGGCCCAAGAACAGTGGCACATCTTCGAATATGAATTTGGGAAAATTCATGTCCCGCAGCACGCGCATCAGGACCACCGCCTCGGGCAGATCCTCCGACTGACGCTTCATGACGCCGGCCATGCGCAGCACAGAGTTTAGGGAACGCAAGCCCCAATCGTAGTGGCACTGCTTGGAGAGCTGCTCCTGAGCTAACGAATACAGCACTGTCATCTTCTTGGCCAGCACCTTGGCCGTTAGGAAGCCGTCGGAGAACAGCGAGATCAGACAAATGAGCTCCAAGTCCGGCTTAATGCAGGTCACAGGACGGAATAGAGCCTTCACCGATTCGGGCAGCTCAGTGCGGCCCGCATAGCCCGGATTCATGGTGACAAATACGCCGCACTTGGGATCCAGACTGATCTCAACGCCTTCGAACTGTCGGTGGCAAAAGTTAAGAAAAGTTTCAACAAGATTACAACATTAATTCTACGCACCACAAAACGCTTGAGCTTGCGTATCAAACCGTTGCGTATGGTCTGCAGCTGTGTAGAGATCACGCTGAGCACCGATATGTCGATACGATTGAACTCGTCGAAACAGCCCCAGGCACCGCATTGTACCAGACCAGACAGGATGGTGCCCACAGCCCTGTAGTCCATGCCCTCGCCACAATTGGTGACCACGCAGAGCAGGCCCATGGCCTTGGCGAGATCCTTGACGGTTTCGGTTTTGCCAGTGCCGGCGGGACCGGCCGGTGCGCCGCCCAAATTCATGAGCAGCGCTTGGGTAATGGTCAGGTAGATGCGATCCGTCAGCGGCGTAATGACCAGACGTCCGTTCAAACCCATGTACTCATAGCCGAAGTCGAAACTGCCCGAGCACTGCAGCACATGCAGGTTGTCATAGAACTTGACCCAGTAGAAACGAAGCTGACTCTCCCAGCTGAACTCGCTGGCATCCAGCACATTATCCCGCACAAAGTTATCTATGATATCCCGGGCATGCACATCAATGGTGCAGATGGCCTTAAACTTCAGGCGATCGTTGCGTGATAGATTGGAGCGCACTTTCAGTACGAGCTCCTCGATCTGATAGTTGCTCTTCATGAGGAAATCCTTCATGGCACGCATGTTGCCGTGGTTTTGGGCCTGATCGAACGCCTCCTCCACCTCGGCCGTCCACCAGACTTGGCTGGCTGCCAGGCCCACCATACCCTGGTAGTTCATTAACCAGTCCGGCCTGTGGAAATCGAAAGTGCCCAATGACTGTCAATTTAATGCAATTGGCCATAAATATGCCGGGACATGCGCTCCGGCCGGCTTATACAAAATAAAATAATAAATCGCCAGCCAAATGACAAAATTATACAGCACTGTCTCAATGTAAATCGCTGGCCATAAAAGAGGCCGGAGCGACGGGAGTGTGGGAGTCGGAAGTGGAAGCGGAGTCCGTGTCACATTTGCGACTGGCTTTAGGCCATCATATATACTATATATATATTTTATGTTGTTCACTTACCTTGAAATTACCAGATCGGTGCCGAAGTCGTAGATGCACGTCTTGGTTATATAGCGATTCGAACGGCGCATTTCATCCAGCACATCGTTCATCCAATGCTCCACGCGACCCTGCGCCCGGGCTGTTCAGCAAAAACAATAAGAACAAGGGCAATAACCACATAAATAAACCCCAGTCGCCAATATCAATAAGTGTATACAAAAACAATAAAAATCAGAGTACCCAAATTACAAAAACAACAACAACAATCGAATGCCCAATCATCTCCAGCAGGGGAAAATGGCAACGCCGACTGCCTTCAAATTAATTAAAAGAAATTGGTCAGCCAGCCAGCCAGCCGGAGAGCCGGAGAGCCAGAGAGCAGTGCCATAAAAAAGTTCAATTTTAAAATTGGCAATCAGTGCGTAGGGACTCTGCCCGCTTACAGGATGATTGGGAGCGGCATTGGGAGCGGCAGCGGGAGCGGGAGTGGGACTTGGGGTGTACTTACTGAAAAAGCGAAACTCCATGACCTCGCCCTCGCTGGATATCATGGCGGTAACAATTGTGTGAGCGCCCTCCTTCACCAGGCGCAGCGACTTGATATTGTCGTACATCTGCGGATGCGGAATGGAAAATTGTGAAATCAATGCGCAGGAATACATTTTTATTTATAAGCCAAATAAATTCATAAAAATTTACCGCGGCTCTCTGGCCTGTGGCGTTTGTGAGCAGTGCATGTGCTGCACAAATGGCGTAATTTCCGCCTTGGACATTGGCCAGAACGCATAAACAGTGACATTAACTTTTATGGCAAGATTCTCTTACACTCACACACACTCGCATACATAAAAATAATGTTGCTGGCAGTTTAGCAAATCTGTTGTTGTCACACCCATAACCACACCCACTCACACACACACACACACACACAGCAATACTCACACATGGTCGAAAACTTCAACCCACCTTAATGATGTGGTTCTGCACTGCAGATGGCTCGCTGCTGCCCAAAATCGAGAGCAGCTCATCGGTGGATATGAAATAGAAGCGCGGGAAAATGCGACGCTTTGAGTCCAAATATTCGTTTAACGACTTCTGACAATTTTCCAAGCCAACTCCCAGACTTTGTATATCCAATAAACGTCCGGGCACTGCACAAAATGGCGCCACTAACGGATTTTTGGCACAATCGACCATGATCTGCAATGGAAGAGGAAGCGGCAGTTAGAACAGTAAATTATTATTATGAAAAGCAATGAGCGCAACAAAAACAACAACAACGATAAACCATCAAGCATAACACAAAAGAAAAATATATTAATCTTGTTAGACCTTTGTTGAAATACCCTTGAAATGGAAACTATAAAACAATTGCCTTAAGTTTAAGAAGAAAACTTAAACTACAATAAATATTCTAATATTTTCAGATATTATTTGAACTAGCTATTGGGAGTATAAAAACAATGGCTGGAATAAATATATTTATATATGTATATTCCTCAATGTTCACGGATATGAAATATTTTACATGTATGGGCTGTTAGCTTGGAGTTTCCAACAGAAAAACCAAGTTTTCCGAAACCTCGTCCTTGAGCCAGCGAATTCCTATTCATTCAGAAGTCTGCATCTTTTTTTTGCACTCTAAACATGCAAGGGAAGACAACTACTGTGCTTGTAAACTGCATTAAAATACTAGAGAACACATTTGTTTGGTAGGGTATAAACATAATACGAATGTCGAAAGCAAATCAAAATAATAAATCATTTCATAAATGGCATCAAATATGTCGGCAAATGTTGCAAATGAAACGTAAAGTAAACGAAGCGAGTGGCGAGCAAGGTTAAGTGAAGTTAAGCGTCTAACACAAACACAAATCTACACACTCTCACACACACACACGGACACAAACGAGTGTGTGCTTGGCAAGGTGAAAGCGTTTGGCTTTGGTAAACACAGTGCGGGCTGACGGTGCGTATGTGTAATGTGTGTGATGTATGGCTGTTGGAGCTCCGTAGGGCGCTGTCTGAATGTAGGCAGATATGTATTTGTAGTAGTTGTATTTGTGCGGCAACACAATTACGAATACGCAAAGTGGTCGTTTGCATGCGTATTATGTTTACCGTTAAGTAAGGCGTCGCCATATTGTCGGCGCACATTAAATCAACTCAAATAAATTGAGTAGATATTTTGGCCATGGCAGTGGCGAGCAGGCAAACAACCACCAGGATAAACAAATATATATACCAAAACAGCAAATACTAACTCTGCGGTACGACTTGTCAATGTCGTCAAACTTGCGCGCCTCCTCCGGCAGCTGTGTGCGTATGTCGCCCCCAATGAAGATGCCCTCCAAGTAAAGCCACTTTCGCTGTACGACCAGCCACTCATCAATGATTTCGGAAATAAGCGCCAGTGCGCGTTCCCATCGGTTGACGGTCTCCAGAAAAGGGCCAATGAATCTGCAAACGAATAACAAATAAATGTGAGAATACTCTAGTTGAAAGGGATGTCAACTATCAGATACCATGTACATAGAGATATTGTTATCGAATTGGAAGATAATTATGATCCCAAATTCGATTGTCCTAAGACTCAACTCAACTCTTGCTAGCAAGATACCATGTACACAGTGATAATTGTGATCCCAATTGCGATTGTCTTATATCAAAAGTACGCTGGCAAAACTTACTGACTCGCTCCCATTGACTGCAAGTTCATGGCATTATCCTCGAGGACTTGCATAATTTCATCGACTGGTCCCAATATCCAGCCGCGGTCCTCCAAGCCCTTGAAGTGCTTGTTTACCTTGAAAGCCATCGCACCCCATGTTTCCTCCACGGCGCGTACACCTCGCTCAATTTGCAGCTCCTTGATGGCATTGGTGAGAATCTGCTCGGCGATTTCCTGATACTTGTGCAGCTGCATGGCAAACATATTGTCCAGGGTGAAGCGTGAGGGCGACATATCGAAATATTGTCCCGTCTTCTCCATCAGCTGGAGCCAATGGCGCTCGCGCAATGCCTCGTGCTTGAGGCTGACCATCAGCGGCACCGTGGCCTTGAACTGCTTCATGTGGATCTCTAGCTGCTGGCCCGTGGGCAGCTGGCGCACCTGCAGCGGCCAAAAGGGTATAGGATAGAGGGTAAACGGTTAGTTAGCGCCGTCAAATCAGTTGAAACAATAGTGCTGTGGTCGGCTGCTGTCAGCTGTGGCTGCATCCGCATTGAATTATGACGAAAGTGCTGCGGCTGTGGCTTTGGTGGTTAGGTTTGGTTTTGGTTTTGGTTTTGGTCAACGGCAGCGGGCTTGTTATGTTGGCCAAAAAGCGCAGTCTGTTTACATTTGCGCGCGCGTTGTGCTCGCCTCTCGCTCTGATTGTTTGCACATGCACATTCAATGCATGGCTGGTGCGGCGCTGTGCGGGCATAAATTAAATTCCAGCACGGGCTGCAACAGCAGGGAGCGCCGGCTTGTCAACATGGCGAGGAGGAGCACAGTCCACAGTCCGGCGCAGGCGTCAATCGACACCCGTTGGCATTTTAATTATTTTCAATATTGAACAAATTGATTTGCATTTTGGGACACTGATTATGCCTGCTGACTGGGAAGGCCGCGAGGCCCATCCAAAATTATGCATGATAAAAGCTGCATTAAAATGTGTGCATGCCAACTGATTATATTCAAATTTCAGTACATTGCGCTATTTATATTAATGATAAACTAATGAAATAGTTTGCATGCTAATCTATGCATGTAATCACTGTTCAGAGATGCGAATGTACTCCCGCGCCCACTTTCAGTTAGAGTTGCGCCCCCTTTTCGACAACAACTCGGTTCATTTGTATGAACAAAACTTTTTGGCGCGACAAACTTTTGGCCTGGCCAGAGTGAAATTCCTCAGAAACTTGTTAGTGAAGTAAATAAATCAATTTGTCATAATCAGTTTAGGTGCAAAATTTCGACGCTGCTAGGCCAAATTTCACTTTCCTTGTTTGTTGTAAAGGGAAAAGTCAACAAGTTCCCAGAGTTCGACTATCAGACATGCCTTATAAAATCAGACGCATATGAACTCTGTGAATCTCAACACCTGGTAACCCACGGGTACGTCAGATTCAATTTCAGATACACGAGAAAATCTGTGTAAACAATAAAAGTCTACCCGCTTAATTTCATGCAAATACAGGGTATCAAAATAAACTGAATGCAAAGTATTTGCTTGTTATTGTTTTAACGCCTCTGCAATTTTATGAAAAACTCCAGGCTGGCCGAAAACTTTGCCAATTAGGCAAACTTTTTATCTGAAACGCCTTAGGACTTACCGCTTTGGGCATTTTACGGAATTCCTTCAGATAGCTCTCAACGCCCTCGGTCAGGAAATTGGGATCCAAATCGACCCACAATGTCTTGCCCCAGATCTCGCGGCCATTCTTCTGGGATCTGTACAGCTTGTAGATCTGCAAAGCGAACAAAATTACAACTGATGTTGATACTGTCACATGGATTATGTCCTCACCATCTGCAGGCCCTCGTACTCGGATTGTATGCGTGCAAATTCATGATAGTCCACCATGGGCATGTCAAACAGACGTTCGGCATTGGCCAACTCCTGACGCCTCAGCTCTCGTTCGTTTACTTTTTGGCCATACGGATCCATCAAGCGTACGCCTCGCTCCAGCTCGGGGCCGCAGGAGCCAGGTCCGTTTTCGTCCCAATCCTTGATGAATTCATCCAGCTGTGGAGAATGAAAGGACAACGCAATGTTAGTGCAGTACACTTCGTCAAGTAGCACTGTTTGATTGCTGCGCTTTGTGCAGAACTCCCAGTGCCACGCCTTTCGCCCCTTGCCTTAATTCAAATAATAAACACTTCAAGTTAATTCATTTTACGCCGACAGCGCCGTTACCGCTAACAACTGGCAATAATGGTTGAGGAAAAATCCAATTAAAATGCCATTGAAGGGAAATAATAATAGAGGGAAACAAAACAGAATTGCAGAAAACGCAAAATTGCGGAAATGCAGGGTCGACAGCGCCAACTGAAGCCCCATACCTAGGGTCTTCCACTCCCCCCCCCACCCCCTCAATGAATAACGCCTGGCATTGTCTTGACAACTTACATCGTCGCAGAAAACGTCGATTTCCACGGAAGTCATCTCCGCGAACTTTTGCTTAATTGGTTGCAGCTTCTCCGAACGATACAGCGCCGATAGAAATAGACGCTTCCAGCGTTTCTCCAGATGATGCGCCATCAGCATGTCCTCATACGAGAACTGTGAAATAGAGAAAAAAAAAGAAAGAGAAAAGACATGAAAACGCACCCACATTCAAATTAAGCAATGTCCTTCAATTATTGCTGAGTGCAAATAATAATCATGAATAGTGCCGAATTCCACTAACGAGCAGCCAAGTGCCGCTTCCACAACCGCAACTGAAACTCGGAATAAAAAGCGTGGTCAAGTCTAGCGTGTTCGACTAGCCGATGCCCTATGCCTGAAGTTTCCTATCACATATTTCTAATTATTAAAATGCAATGCTCTCCATATGATAAACATATATTCTTATATTCTCTGATATTACCCTAAAAGGGCCAAAAATGTCTTCTACTATTACGCAGAGTTTTTAAAGTCCCATCGACCCGTTTTAAGTGGTTACTGGGTATGGAAAAAAAAATAGCACAGCTTTCAGGGCCGCCGCCGCAGTTGGTCGCCGTTGCATA
This sequence comes from Drosophila lacicola, assembly GCA_035045355.1. Taxonomy (NCBI): domain Eukaryota; kingdom Metazoa; phylum Arthropoda; class Insecta; order Diptera; family Drosophilidae; genus Drosophila; species Drosophila lacicola. Next base: position 1,383,871 of record JAWNPB010000347.1, on the reverse strand, counting down.
AATTTTCATATAGCCTTAGCAGCTTTTGCGCTGTATGGCTGCCTGTGTGTGGGTGTGTGTATGTGGGTGTGTGTGAATGTGCATTTGTTCATTCATTAATTTATATAAAATGCAAGTTAATTCCGTTTTGTCTGGGCCAGAGCTAAGCGCCGCAGCCGCAACGAAATGCCATCAATAAATGAACGAATCCAAAATGGTGGACACACACAGACACGCCCACTAACGGACAAAGGCCGGGACTAACTGTGCCGGAGAGTACCGTTAGCAGTTAACTGCTGCCACCCGCTGGCTGTGTCTAGTTCGACTGTTGCGTTTATATAACCATTTTGTGTGTGTGAGTGCTGTGTGTTGTGTGTGTTGTGCCAAATACGGAAAGCCATTTTCAAATGATGCTCCACTCACTGACCACCAAATATGCATATGTAAACAGTCTGTAGCTGCAGCCGGCCGCGCGGGCTTTAAAGGATTTCGAAAAAGGATTTCCAGAACAGCTCATTTGAATACCCAAATATGCGCATGGCGCAACTTGACATAAGCGAATTTCGTTAAGTCAGTGAATAAGGCTCTACATATTGGGTTTATTAGATTTTATGGAGAATTGGATTGACGCCATTTGGATAAAGACTCGAATATAACAATTAAAATTGCTTTCGACGTTTTTGCACGACTAGGAGACACCTGGAACACAGCGCCGAGCTGCCAACTTCCTTTTCTACATGCATCCACAAATTACACATACACACACAGCACATCACAGGTACTGATTCTTCTTTCCATTGCTGCACTCTATCCGGAAGTGCGTAAATACCACATAGAAAGAATATAGCTCGAAAGAGTTTTTGACTGTGTTGTAAGAAAAACTGCCTATCGATAACGATATTTAATTTATCGATTTTACGGAATCGGTCAAGTTATCGATTTATTTTTATCATTTTTATCTGCATGCGCTATAGGAGAACCTACATACGTGATAAGCAGACAGAAAGAACGAGACGAGGTTAATAAAGAGAATATATACAATTTATGGGTTGTCGTAGGCAACTATAACCATAAACATTTTTAATGGATGTTCATTTTTAAGCTAATCTGTGGCTATCGCTACGAATTATTTGTCTTCCATCGGAGGAGGAATTTTTTCATTTTAATATTCTAATCTAATACTCCAGGACAGACAAACTATAAGTTTGTAGTTTCGTTATACTCTCTATAGAGCCTTATGTTCTGTTTCCGAGGCTAGACACACATATTTTGTGGACGTATAGAAAGCATAGTTATCTATCTTAATAATTTTCTAATTTTAATAATTATTTGTATTAGATCATGTGTTTATTGAACATATTTCAGACCTTATATATATATATATATAATAAAAATAAATGAATCGGAAACAAAAGCAGTTAGCTTACCAGAATTTGATGCTCACTTAGCACTGTGAAGGTCTCCTGCATCTCATGTATTTTCTGCTCATTAGTCAAGGTGGACGACTGGACGGTGGCGATGGTTTGCATGACCAGCTTAAAGTCCTCCAGCTCGCGTGTGGTCTTATTAAGATTCATGCTCAGCATCTATCAGAGATCAGAGGGGGAAGTAGATGAGTAATTGAACTGGTGGAGAGCTAGGGGGCCATATGGCCTGTGGGTACCCACTTTGATTTCGCTTCGCATGGACCTCATATTGTCGTTGACGTGCTGCAATAGCACCTCGCCTAGTGTGGTGCACCAATCCTTGGCGTGTTGTATGATGCTTTCCAGTAATGGGCTCAAATTTATGCGCACACATCTGACGTCATGGTGCTGGCGCATTTGCTGCAGGGTCTCCACAATGGTCGAGTAAAATGTAAATTTCTCATCGATTTCGACCAGTGTCACTTGGCGTTCCACAAACTTTTGGCATATCATATCCTTCTCGAAGGCCCACAGATTGAAGTACTTGCGAAATCTGACAATGCCAAATGGAGGCATTTACATAAACAGGCAGGAATATTTGTACTTACTGCGACACAAAGCCCTTTGCTTCGGACACAACCTTTGCGGCCAAATCGTGTACGTTTATGACAAGATTCACGATGTCCTTGATGCTCACGACGTCTTCGAAAAACGTATAATTATATTTCCACGATGCGCCGGCTTCAATTAGCGGACAGTTCAGGCAAGTGCCACTCATCCAGCGTGTAAATATTTTCAAGCTGTGTTTTGGCGTCGCTTTAGCATAGGATTTGTACAAAATCAACGACTTACCGTGTCAGATAATCCTTGGCAGCTGTAATTATGATGTTTTGCAGCTCATTTGCCGACGGTTCCAGCACAATTTCGGACATGAGCAGCACAGCGCTCACCTCAAACATGGGCTCCTTCGATAGCAGACGATTGATATAGCACTTTAAATTATTGTAGGTCATGCTGTGGAACACGAATGTAGATGAACATGGATCGTCTTTATACACTTTCCAGTTAGAAACTCACTCAATAATACATTTATAGGTCTCCTCCTCCCAGTACTCGTAGTAGTTACGCATTTTTTCCGAACGGCCCGTGAATGTGCCCAATACCAAACTCTCTAGTTTGATGAGGACCGGTCCCAGGGAATCGTAAAGCTTTTTCATTTGGGCCGCTTTCTGATTGCGCGACGACTCCAGGAGCTCGAAATAGCCTTGACAGCTGTAAACCCCCGTACCGCAGGCAATTTCTTGATGCATTTTCTGTTCATCTTTTTCTTCCTCGGCCTGCATGATTGTAACTATCTCGCCGGTCGTCGACTTGAAGGTGCGCCCCATTGAACTTTTCATGGATTCATGGGTTAAGCGGTTAGTCGCTGTGCTTATGATGGAGTCTTTGGAATCCGATTTTTCTTCATCCAGGTTAAACAGATTGTATTTTTGGATCTGATCGATACGGTTGCGCAAGTCCAGGCGTATAAAATTGATTTGCGATACGATCGAAGTCAATTTGCGCAACTGTGAATTGATCTGGTCACAAAACTTGCCAATGTTGAACGATATCCAGGTGTATCGCCCCACGCCCATTTGTATGAATAGCTCCGTGTCGTAGATGTGTTCGCGCAAAAATACCACTTCGGACATGGACAAACTACTTATGAGCGCATTGTATTGATTAATGACCTCGGACAGCTTTTCAAAGTCCTTGAAGAGAAGGTCTTTTCTCATAATGGCTGTGCGCAGCACCGTGGGAAGCGTAAAGCCCAGCTGCTCAAATAGCTGACCCTCGAACATTGTATCAAACACTTCACGATTCAAGTTAACTACAAAGTGCATTCCGTACTCGATCAAAACCTTTTCCCCAACTAGTTCCCGCCAGATTGGCAGCATATGTTGGGACTCCGCACGCATGAGTACTTGTGGTAACAGAAAGGAATGCAGATTAATTTTATATATAATTAATAATGAAAATTGTTATTGGTAATGTGTAATGCAAACATAAAGGCAAATTTTTCATTTGATTTCGTATTTCTTGGGGAATGAGCTAAACATCTATAAAATTAAAAAGTAAGCAAAATAAATTTTCAAGTTATATTTAGTGCAAATTTTTGAATCGAATTTTGCAATGTTAATGTATATCGTTGAAGAATTTTAATTGCGAATATGAAAATGCTCTGAACTGTATAAATACTAAAAGTTTAAGCAGTCAGCAAACAAATATATTAATATTAATAATATTAATAAGACCATATGGACCATATGTGTAAAGGAATTTGTGCTCATTTCATGCTTACAGGGTGTTAGGAAATATTTAAGCTGTAAAGGTGTTAATGATGGAATATTTGAACTTGAAAATGGACATACTTCTGGCTTAACCATGTCTTAATATATAAACAGAGTTTGTGCTACCTGAATAACTAAACGGTGTCCAAACATTTGGGGGTCTTGGGAACATATATATATAGATATATATCCAAATGGGGAAACAACACAAATAAAAAACAACGAAGCCAAATAAATTTGGTTTGCAAAAAAAACGTGATGGGCTTGTGAGGGTTAAGTTTCTGAGCAGGGGAAATCGGTTGGTGGGAGGGGAAAATACATGGTGGTAATTTAAGTGCCTTGGTATCTGTCTGAACTTGGTGCGAAGTACAGATAAAATGTTGGTACCAACATTATTCATATGGTTTATATATGTAAATATGATTTTAAGGAGAGTAATGTGATGATATGAGTGCTTGACTGCGCATGCTCACCTTCACATGTCTGCATGCACTCCCGATCCCGTGATGTGATATCCCTTGGCTTTCGTTCCTTCATGCTATTCAAAAAGGCGGTTGCCTTGCTCAGCTGCAAGTTGGCATGACGTGTCTTGCCCACCATCCACATGATCATCGCGGTGAGTACCGTGAATCGATTTATTTTGCACATGACACCGATTTGAGCGGCATCTACAGCATCTTGTGCGTCTTCGTCCTCCTCTATGTAGCTCGTCGAGAGTTGTCCATGCAGACTGTTATCAGATTCCAAATCCATTAGGCTCAAGCTACCGCCATATTGTGAATTATGAATTTGCAATACTGAATTGCCGCGGCTCTTGGCCTTGAGTGTTTGCGTGGCCTCCGTTATATAATTCACTATTTCGGGAATGAAAAGTTCGATTAGTGGAATGCCCAAGTGTCGAGGTAACAAATACCTACTGATTTCCTCCTTGCATATTTGTATGTGCAATATGCATGAGCGATTCGTATGGTTTATTATGAAAGTGGAATTTTGCATATATTTCTCGAAGAGTATCTTTTCGAATTGGTACATGACAGTCATCAATTCGAAATATTGCTTGAATGCGCTGCGCTTCAGAAAGCTATTCTGCATTGCCGGATCGTCTTCGACGGTCTTGAAGGCCAGTACAGAGTTTTTTAGTTTTCTGCCCAGCAAACGCGCCCAACAGACGGCGCTTATTTTAGCCGGTTGCAGTTTTGCCATTGGCGGAGTTTTCTTATGGCTCTGTGAAAATATACCATCATAAACGCGATAAAACAAATAAATTGCTGACAATTCTACGCACCACGAAGACATTTTCCACGTTATTAATCTCGCTCACGAAGAATCGTAAGAGATTCTCATGTTTCGTGGAGACGAACTCTTGTAGAACCTTGCGCGTATCGATGGAGTTTGCATTGATTAGCAATTTAATACCCTTTTGTGCTGAGAGCAGCGAGTTGATGCTCTGATCAATGACCGCCTTTGCCTCAATTTCCAGCATCTCGAGTCGCCTATTGAACTGCTCCAGCGAGTACTCCCAGTTCTCCCAATTGCTGGGCAAGAACATATCATAGTCCACGCTGCGAATCAGATCGTCTAGCAATCGGTAGATCTTACGCATTAGATTATCCACAATGGCGGGATCGGTGATCAGTGCCTTAAGATTGCGTCCAAACAGATTCTCATACTGTATAAACACGCGCCCCACATACGCAATGTCCACGGCCACGCGGTATATATGATTCACTTCTTTGAAGAGCGCCACACGATCGAACTCCCAGCGGGAGCCGGCACCGGACTCCTCAATGTGCTGACGACTCACCTTGTAGGCCTGCTTCCAGCAGCGCAACAAGTTCGCACAGTTGTTGGCCGTCTCATAAGTGAACGAGGCAGAATAACTGAGAGTTATGAGGCAATTAATAATTGAACTTCAGAAACGTTCTACTTCGCTGTACTCACCGAAATATATTGTCAAAATTGATAATTTTCTTAACCTTCTGCACGAACACATTGGATATTTCGCACAGCAGCACTTGCATTTCGGGATCACGACAATAGTAGCTGGACATGGTCCAGATATGGCGCAGCCCGACCATAACATTTGGTATCTGCATTATGACCATTTTAAAGCTGTCATTATTTTGTATTTTCTGAAGGAGAGTTGGAGAAACAAGGATAGAGACTAGTGAAGTGCACCAGATGTCAGGTTGATTTCTGTTTTCTACACACCTCCAAGTAGTCTGTTACGGTGCCCAAGTAGTCTGCGTTCTCTTTGGCCAATTTAAAGCGATCCTCTGTTTTGGCAAGCACTTTATTCCACTCGGCAATCACCGCGGAGCCATCATTCGTCAGTCGGTTGAGTACGGCCAACACAAATTCTGTTTTCAGCTGTTCCAGTGTGCCATACAGATCGATTTCCATTTGATGCCAGTATCGATACTCGGCCATGGGTGTAAACTCATCCAGCTTGCTATCTTTCAGGGACTTCATTGTTTTATTCAGATACTTCATCCAACCGTCGACCACATCCTCAAGCTGTACTTGTGTGTAAGTGGGAATTAGCTCCAACTTTCTGGTATCCACCGGCACACGTATAAGCGCTTCTTCGAATTCGGTCTCCTCCTGACCGGGCAGCACGTAGGACGAGGGCAGATTGAAGGCCCACACAATATGATTGATAGTCCAAACGATTTCACTATCGAACTCCTCAATCTCCTTGAGCAATCGACGCTGTATTGGCATAATGCGCGGAGGGGTTAGCTCTTCGGCAATATGTTCCGCTTCCACCTTAGCTTTGGTCTCATTCAGCAGCTTTTCCCAGCGCGCGGCAATAGTCAGCTTTTCAGGTTTCTGCTCCGCTGGAAAAAGGGCTACAATGTATTGTCCGGCTATCGAATTCCTTGCAAGCAACTTACCCTCTTCCTCAGATGATGATGGTACTTCGACGGGTACATGGTGCATCTGGTCTTCCTCCTCTTCGTCTGCTTCGCCTTGAGGCTTGGCTGTTGCCATTTTGGCCTGCTGCAGCTTCTTGGCTTGTGCCTCCAGTGCCTTTTTCTTTCTGCCATGTCAAAGAAAATAAATAAACAAATGAACACAATTAAAGGCGGTCGACATGTAAAATTAACACAAAGCGTAATGAAAAGCCGCTGATAAGCGAAATGAGCAGCAAATGCCAACAAAGGACAACAAAGAGAACAAACAGGACAAAAAGGACTTCACTCCGATTGCGCTGGCTGCCATGCGACGAAGGCATTTTTTTTAATGCACAAGTGTCTGCCTAAAAAGGACGACCAGAACAGCGCTCAGCGGTCAAGTGGCTGCTTGAGAAGGGGCGGCAATGAGAGCAATGAAAACCCAATGCACGGGTGAGTGAGGTTCCGCCAGGATGTGCCATAAATGTTGGCTTCCAAACCGAATGGTGAGGGGCGAAAAGACAACACTGATGCCGACGCTGGCGCTGGCGCCGTTGATGGCAGCATGAAATCCGATTAAAAATAAAAATTCTTATCGGATGCGCTGTAATTTATGTGCGAAAAGGGTTATGCAGGATCCCGAAAAAAAAGAAGAAACTGTAGCCGCGTCGATGGCAACCAGTGATAAATGCAAAACAAAGGGCAAACGAAAAATGTGCACGGAGAAAAAAAATCGAGCAAAAAGCCAGTCGGAGCAGGCACTTCAGCCAGCATAAAACCAATAAAGCGCGGGCGTTACGCCCTCCAATTGCCCCTCTACTGCTAAAGCTCCCCCTTGCCACCACCCAGTTAGCGAGGCGAACGCGTTGCCGCGCTCGCTGCCTTTGTTAAAAGTTAAATACTTTTGTTGTTTAAGCGCTTTCAAACGAAATTCCGATGGTTTGGATAGCTCCAATAGACCCGGCCCCGATTCCTTGGCCTCACTCGAAACATTCTCCCCAGCATCGCCAGCGGCGCCGCCACCCTCCCTCTGGGCGTCATTACTCTCCATTTGCTGGGTATCCGCGGTGTCCGGTTCGCGAAATTGAAATTGAAAGGCGCTTTTGTAAACCTGCAATAGAAAAAAAGAAGAAAAAAAAAGAATAATATTGGAAATTTCATATGTTGTTCTAATAGGCCGAGTCAGCTGTGTGTGGAGGAGGCGGAGGCAATCTAATTGATTTGCAGCGTTGATTTGCCAAAACCAATTTTCAAAATTCTCAACAAATTCCCAATTTATTTTCATGCAAAAAGCAAATATTATGGCAGTTGGGGTACGCTGCTCTCCCACGGACCGCAAAATTTGCAAGCTGCCAAGTCTTATGGGCGAAGGGCCGAAGTTCAGGGGTTGAGTTTGCCAGCCAGCCAGCCAGTCAGTCAGCCTAATGGAAACCGCAACACATTTTGAGGCTATGATGAAGCAATTTGCGTTGAAGCTGTCCGCTTAAGGCGTTGTGGGCGTGAGGCTGTTGCCACACCCCCCCCCAAAACCCTTCGCATCCGCATCAACAACCGACTGCTTGTTGTGCGCTGAAGCGCAAAAATCTTTCGCCACAGCGTCCATTTTGATAGATGACTGCCTTGTTTTAGGAATTAATTACAATTCGTCACATTTTGTTTTGCGGTTAAGCATGGACGGACCAGCGAAGATGGCCGCAGCAAACGAGGGGAGTCCAGTGTGGCTCATATTGAAGCCCTATTGGAGAACAATGGCCACAGCTTCGAAGCCGTTGATTGATTGAATAACGTTTTATGGGGTGTGAAATGAGCGAAAGGGCGCAAATTTGAGTGATTCTGGTTTGCGGATTGTGTTGCGGCATTAAGTGGCGCATTTTGATGACCAGCTTACTAGCTAGGAGCCGGGCTTACCATCTTTAATGTGTCTCGCAGCGAGTCGATGAGGTTGCCCCTGATGGAGCCCAATAGAAATAGTAATGGCATTTCGGCAAAGCATTGCGATATCTCCGTGAACCAGGCTGAAAAAAATATAATAAAATTGATGAGAAACTGCACACTAGAATGCGCTCCATTGTCTATCACAATTATCAAGACAATATGAGTGGAAATATATATCCTTATAAGTCCATTCGTTTATGTGCCAAAAAGAGCTTACTTGAAAATGTATGCGCTATGCTGGTAATAAACATGAGTTGAATAAACATTAAGCATTACTTACAATACATATTATATTTTATATAAATATATATATTTTTGAAAATTTTTAAATATATATTATATAAAATAAAATATATAATAGTTGGCTATAGATGTGTGTTTGCAAAGTATTATATCCTGAACCCATTAAAAATGGACAAAAAGGGTGTAATGTACTTGTGCAAATGTATGTAACAGGCAGAAGAAAGCATCTCCGACCCCATAAAGTATATATATTCTTGATCAGCATCAATAGCAGAGTAGATCTAGCCAAGGATCTAAGAACCTTTAAGAGCCAGAGACTTGAAATTTTTAACGTAAGTCCTCCACTAGGAGTGCTCGCGCAATAAGACTTTGTTTCCGATAATCGATAACTTGCCCCGTTTCCAAGCAATCGACAAAAATCGATATCGAAATACGGCTTATTGAGCAAATCTTGTAAATTTAACAATAAGCTTCTTGAATATTATATATATCAAATATCTTTCATTCTCTAACTATTCCTAGTGAGGAAAACATGTTGATTTTTTTTATTACTGCTTAAGCAATCGAATCGTAGCACAAGGTGCATTTGGTGTTGGTAGATGAGGGTACAGGGTAACCTCTAGTTCCGACTAGAGCGTCTCTTTTTGTTTTTTTTTTTTTTTGTGAAAATGCATTTACGTAGTCATCAAAATTTCGTATGATCTATTCAACTTAATACACTCAGATAATTGCAACTTACGAATTTCTCTGGCATTTTTGCGCATTATGTAGACATATCTTATTTTTGGATCCATGTGTTGAGATTCCATTTCGCCAAAGTGACAATGAAGAATTGGTGTTTTTACATAGGCGGGAACCATTTTCTAGAAATGGACGAATATATTAATAATATTGATTAATATTCTGTTTTATTAATTTGTCAATGAAATTTATTTCTTATTAATATAAAAAGGTACTAGATAATTGTATAAATCCGAGCTGAAAAAATATAAACATAATTTTGTGACCAAGAGTAGTATGTTATGTACATATTGAAGTGAACAGTTTGCTTTGAACATGCTTGTACCCACCTTAACCTCAACGTAGACCGGAACGTAGCTTTTCTTTTTGGATTTGCGACCTGTTGTAATGGGAGGATAAGATTAAGTGCATTAGCATGGCGAATGGGCGTGTCAGGTGCAGTGCAGTGCATTTGGATGAATGTGACTGTGAGCTTGTGATTGACGTGCTGAGAGAAGATGCAGTTGGGGGCATTTGCATAGCCATTGTCCCGGAACTTTTCGGTTCCATTTAAATGCAATGAATGGAATGAAACTTTGCTGTTATCTTTGTGCTGGGCAAAGCAAATCAAATGAGCTACATTCGCGAATGCCGGAATAATGGGCGTGGCGCTGAATTCAAATTAAAAGTTGCAAAAGAAATGAATATTAGGCAGGCGCCCGAAATGAGGCTCCTAAATATTTATGATGTGCTGTGGGCAGCGTGAATCAAAGGGAGGACAAAGATTTGCGTTTGATATTAAGTTGGACGGGCAACGAATTTATGCGCTGCATTTGGCAATAGAGGGGCGAAGGTGCGGTCAAAACTTTCCAAATTAAAAATGGCGTAAAGAACAAAGGAACCTTGAGCAAGGATGCGTCATATTTACCATTATCCATATCAGAGCTGACTGCACGAATGAGCGCAAGTTGAAAAAAATGTGTAAGCAAGTCTAGAGCCAGGATCTATTAAGGACAACGAGAACTTACGTGTGCGCTTGGAGCGTGCTGAGCTTTTGGCGCTGCTTGCAACGGTAGCATCCTCCTCGCCTTCGGCCTCACCCTCGGCCTCCGTCTCAAAATCAGTTCCTTCGGCTGCCTCCATTTCGATTTGATCGGTCGGTGGATCCGGATCCTGCCCGCCCTTTTTGCGCCCCTTGCCCTTGGCAGCACCTTTCTTTTTCTTCTCCTTTTTCTCCGGCAGCGAGGGTCGCGGCACTTCCTCCAGTACAGTGATCTCCTCCTCCACGAGCCGGTCAAAGAACGTGCGCCACACGTACATGATGACGCGATCCAAATGTGCCTGCCGTTCATAGCGCTTGTTAAAAAACTGATCCAGAGCCTGCCTATTGGCGGCAATCAAAGCGTTGACATAAACCGGATCGAATACGCCCAACTGGTTGGCAATGATTGTCTTGAGCCATAAGACCCGAGGCTCGTCTAGGTTGACCTCGCCCCCTCCGAAGCTAACATCATCGTGGACCGATGCACTGACGGACTTCTCCGAACCGCTCTGCGTGCTGTAAGACATTGGCGATGGCGGCGCTTCCAAGGCGCTTCCCTCCTGACTTACTTGGCTCTGGCTCTGGCCACTTCAACGCCTGAGTGTTTCTGTGTGTGTGTGTGTTTATTTGGTTACCGGTTGCTGCTGAGGTTTGCACATCAAACGTTGCCGTGTTCTGGATAGCTACTTGAGTTCCTTCTGTTCCTCTTGTTGGCACCCTCCTTATTTGTTGCTGCTGTTCTTGTTGTTGTTGTTTTTTCAATCAATTTCAACTGCCGCTGTGCAGTTGGTTTTTGCTCTTGTTTGTTGTCTGCGGTGCGGTGCCGTGTGCTGTGCTGTGCTGTGGCGTGTTGACTCGCCCTGGCGCGCTGGCGTCTGCAAATCCTTTTATGTAACCTGGGACAACGTCTGCGGCCGCGGCGGTTGCCAAATGTTGCAAGCCAAATATAAACGCTTTGAAATGTTGAATGCGCTGCTCAATTTGTAGCAACGTTATGTGGAAAATATTTCATTTCCTTTCATATAATATACACATACATATATATCGCCGCGCTGCCTTGATTTTGTGTTTTAAGTTCCCAACTCAAGTTTTGCTTATCCTCGTTTCCATTGTTGCTGTTCTTGTTCTTGTTATTATTATTATTATTGATGTTGTTGTTGTTGTTGTTGGGGATATTGTGGCGTTGCCTTGGCTGGCTGTTGCCATTGTTGATGTTTGCTTAGCAACCAGCTCGGCTTCACATGCCCTTTTGCCACCTGTCAGCTGCACTTGCAACATGCAACAGCGCTGGGTCAAAAGTGTTTGCTGCCCTCGGGGCGTACGCGTTGCGTAAACAAAACACGCAGCGCTCACTTAATGGCTATGCACATTAGCAACGTGCCAGGGACTTTGCCAGCCAGGTCAGCCTCAGACCCAGTCCCGCGCCCAGCCCCTTTCAGAGCGTCTGCTAGAGAGCGCCCACTTCCGCCCCGGGTCAAGTGACTGCATCGTGCTGGATGCTCGCCATTGGCTTAATAACTGTTTAAGTGAAATATAGAAATAGAAATATTTACAAAGCTGTTGCAAATGGCGTGCCCATTTGCTAAGCCTTCTAAGGCTCTGCGATGAGTTTACTTTGAGTGTTGCAGTCGTAGACAAGCCACGTCCCCCCCTCACCAACAACCGCTCAAATCAATTGAAGACGCCGCGTCAGCTGCTTTGATTGAGATGGCAATGCTTTAGGGGGCTGATGCAAATGCGGTCTGTTTGCGTTCAATCAAAGATTGCTGCCTGCTTAGATATGCCACAGAGAAGTGTCTGCTTATATCAGTAGATATATATATTTTGAATAAACTTCAGATAGCATTTGCTAGCGACTGCTTGAGTAAACTAATTTCGAGTGCCGCAATTTTAAAGTGCGTCACTTTGTTTCGTTTAGCTCCTTATGAGTCCCATGCATAGTAAAATCCACAGAATTAGGCGTATTACCTGGCTTCCAATAATCCAAAGGCAGCTTGCTGTTGTTGACACTTCCTCCAGGCAATGGGCTACTCCTTGATCTATTCCTGCCGGCAGTCGCAACGAGAGTCGAGTTCAATACTAATTGAAATAAATGAATGTTTTGTCATCGAAGCAGGCAGACAGGAAACCAGGTTGAGATCTGGGCACACGGTTGGATGTCGGATAAAGTGCCGCAGGGACTAGGAGCATCATTAAAATGCATGGTTCAAACTGTGCGTATACTTAATATAGATTGTTCGGCTAACATTCGGTACCTTGTGGCTGTAATTTTTATCCGTCATGTTTTTATTTGTATTTATTATTGCGTCGCTTGGCTTTGCACCAAAGCGTTCATTTTGTTTGCAGGTGAAATGCTTCACGCAGCCCGCAAAATGAGAATTTATTGACTTGTGTGTGTGTGTGTGTGTGTGTGTATGTTTCCGTATGTTTGCCTCGTCTATAAGTGTGTATGTTTGTGCTCAGCTGTTTCCGTTTGCGTCTTCTATCTGCACCACATGAGTTTGATAAACACACACCACAGCTTTGAGACAACTTGAAGGATGCTCGCGCCTTGTTTGCATTTGCGCTTAATAACTCTCGAGCGCTGCCAAGCATTATAGCAGCACATACAGACGCACACACACATACGCACATAAATAATTAGCCGCTGGCATTAGTTATGCGCATGTATGTCAATGTGCTTAATTGCAAGTGCAAGGAGCTCGAAAATGTCCTCTGAGCCAGGTGTGATATTTACTTACTGAAAACATATCACATCTACTTTGAGTACCGTTGATGTAATTGGAATCACTTTCAACTATTTAAATGTGTTCCTCAGCTTCAGTTAAGTCTCTAGGTGAACTCAGATTAAAGATGCAGAGCACTTCTTGGAATATGAATATGAAATATGAAAAAATGTTGTGAAGCTCAATGTTTTTAACAGACTAACGTGAGTCCTTGCTAAGTGACAGTAATTATTCGTCATGATAATCGTGGATCGTGCTGATAATTGACACATAATTGTTTAATTTAGCACATCAGTTATTTTTGTGCATGAATAAACAGAACAAAGTACTTTTGTCAAGAATGTTCGACTAGGATGAGTCTTTTAGATATATATATGCGACTAGGATGAGTCTTATAGATATAGAAAATATATCAACTAGAAAAACAGAACACGTCGGAATGCTGATATATTTTTGAAATAATACTCAAAAGGTTTTAAAGTATGAATTATACACAAGCCTTGCTACAGGCCATACCAAATTCGAGCACTCCACACATTTCTTTAGTTCTAGGTTTCCCAGGTTCGTAAAATGTCAAAGTGGTATTAAATGGGGCTGTGCCTGTGCCAATGGCAAGCCTTGATCAGTCTAATTTAAATTCGTTAGGCCTAGGCGTCGTCAGCCTTTCACACATGTGGTGTACTGGTCAAGCTGCTTATCGGGCGAGGCAGCAGCTTACGGGCCAGAGCACGTTGCATGCAGCAGTTTACAGTGCTGTCGTTGTGTATCCGTTTCCGCAATGCAGAAACTTTCAGACTGTTGCAGCTTCGGTTTGCTGTCTGTGCGAAGGTCTTTGTTCTAGCCTATAAAATGTCGGCAGGCATTTCGAAATGCTCCGGCCGTAGCTGGAGTGGATGCATTTTGAAGCGGAGTGTCTGCCGGTGCAGCTTTAATAAATCCTTGCGATTGGGCTCCCCGCTGCCCTTAAATCCGGCCAAATACAAATAGGCAAGCAAATGTGTCCATTAGTGTGCACAGAATTTCCCATCTTATCTGTCTGCAGTCGTTGTTCATGTGCGTCCATTAATAAACATTGTCAACTTTGAGGCGACGCCTGCAGTGCTCAATTGCAGCGGGATGGGCACTAAAACCGCAACAAGTTCTGTAAAATTCCATTGCACATTGCACATTGGCAGGCTCGCATACTGCTAGCCTCCGCCTCTGGCAACTGGCAGAGATTGTGCGCTTTGCGGTTATCTAATGAGTCGACGCCTGAGAGAAGAGTCAGCCAAACGAACCGCATCCGATGCTGCTGAACTTTCCATTCGGGAGCTGTTCAACCCTTTGATCAAAGCAATTGCCCAATGCAGCATTTTTGAACTAATAAACCGCCAAACGAACTCTTTTCATTTCTCTGTCGGTGCGTGTGCTTTCCTGTAGCTGTAACACTGTCCAACAAAATGTTCTCTTTTAATGCAAGTCGTGAAGTTTAGAGTGGGTATCGTTATCATTATCGATTTTTTAGCTATATATATATATATATATATCTATGCATGTTTCTTCGTACGTTTCTTCACATTTATTAAATTATGGCCTTAAAATTTGTAAGTATTATATTGCATATAATTTATTATAATAGACATTGCTCCTCGAGCGTTTCCCATAATCCTCTCAGGGGAGTACATTTCGCGAGACAGACCTCTGAAAATGGAAAGAAATTGAAACACGTGGACCTTTTATAATAGATATTGAGAATGTTGTCATTAAAGTAGCCTTAAAAGGCATTCTCATATTGAGGAGGAAGGATTAAACTCACATGCGGTTTTTGACAGTGCAATTTATTGACCTCACCCATGCGCCATGACGGAACATGTTTGGGCCCCGGCTTCTACATTAGCCATGCCGTTTAGAGCTCAGGCTAATTAACGGCACAGTGATTGCCCTGATATTTCCATTTGCTTTCCCTGCACAAACACACACACACACGCACACACCTCCACACACACACACACATAAACTCGTAACGTAGAGGCAGACACACACAGCTAAGTAAAAAGTAAAGTTGGCTACAACAATATTATGCAAAAACAACTTTTTTGAAAAGTCAAAAACTTTTTGACTGACTTAAGTTTTATCATATTTTTGCGCCAGCGAATCTCAGCCAAAGATTCGCCGTCGCTCAGTTTCAGTTCAATTTGCATACGCACTCTGAGCATTATTTTTATTTACCTGATTTAGCGTTGATTTATGATTTTATCTCCTGAAAAAAAACACAAAAAATCTCAGCAGAGATGAGAGAAAAAACGCGCGCAGAAAACTCAAATTGAAATGCAAACGTGGCCATTGGGCCCCACGGTACGGCTGGACGAGCAGTTGCTCCTGATACTCCTGCTGCTCCTGATACTCCTGCTGCTCCTGATACTCCTGCTCCAGGTGCTGCTGGAGCTGCTTGTGTATGCGACTGGGTTGGCCATAACTCAAAGCTGAAGCTTTGTTGCTTACCAATTGCTGGCATCGCGTCACGTGTTTTCATTTGGCTTCTTCGCTCTCATGCCAAGTGCTTGGCGAGATTGTCACGTTGCCGTTAAAGGAAATCGCTGGCAACATCATTGGCTCCCGAACAAAGTCGGGGGAATGGCTGCTAAAGCAGATAAGAATCCCTTACACTTACACAGTTTGTGTATTGCATCAACTGCAGTTGCCTTGGGCATGTTGTGTCAGCAGAATGCAGCTCCTCCTCAAATGATAATGTTTTCCTTGTCCTCTCCGAGCTAATTAATGTCGCAAAGATTATCCAGGGACGGTCATTCGTAATTAGGATAATGGATATAAGCGCCCATCTCTTGGCTAGCCTAATTACTGCTTGCCATATAAGTATATGTCAAAGAGAGTCTGAACAGCCTGTTAGTATTTATCTCTGACCGGTTCATTGACTCAATGGTTACCTTATGTGATGTACGGACTCCCTAAGTTCGATTTTCAAGAGACTATTGCTGATTATTCGATCGGTTTCAAACTGACTTTTATAGATTTCGATATATGTATGTATATAGAATTCTAATTGTTTTAATTTAATTTCTTCTGCATCAATTATTTACCTAATTCTAACATTCATTATAAAAACTATTTTACTTAATGAAAAGCATTCATTTGTTTTATCCTTTTATAAAGAATTGTATTATGGTTTAGTGCTTACGTATGTAACAGGCAGAAGGAGGATATTCCAACCCTACAAAAAATATATAGCAATACCTGTCTGTCTGTCAATTTTTCTATCCGTCTGTACGTACTTGTCAATCTCAACTTCTACACACTAGAGCCTTGTAATTTGGTATATAAACACATTTAAATGCAATAGTTATAACCATTAAATTTAATTAGGATCGAAAAAAAAACAGAAGTCATTTGGCGGAAATTTTCAATTGTTTTCTGCAGGCGGAAGAAGCACGCTGCGTAAGTTGCTCAGTTGGACGCACAAGGAGTTGTGGAGGGTGTATAAATGCATCAATAAGTGCATTTATAACTATTCTGGTATGTATTTTATGATTGAAAGAACTTAAAATGGTGCTCAACACTAAATTATTATTTTGACTGACTGTTGCAGGGGAATTTATAGTGGACCACACTTGACCAAGCGTATTTCTAAATATATGTTTTATTATAAAAGCCACGAACAAAGACCCAAGCCCCGTGAAAGTCTGTTGAGTTTTGACCGAGTTATGGGAGTGGGAAATTTCGCCCAATGTCTATATAGGATATTTGAGTGTACCAATCTCGCATGAATTTTGACCAAGAATAATGCTGCCAGATTTAGATGCCAAATTGATCTAGAGGGCAAATCATGAACAAAAAGCCAAACCTTATGAAAATCGGCTAAGTTTTGACCGAGTTATGGGAGTGGGAAATTTTGACCTATAAGCTTTATCAAGTTATCTTGAAAAACAAAAAAGGTTTTTCGTGCAAGTACTTAATTTTTGATCATCAGTCAATCGTCAGCTGTATGATATATGATTTGACTCATATTTAAGGGCTTAAGAGCTTTCCTATAGCAGCTATAAGATATAGTGGTCCGATCTGGTCGGTTCCGAAATATCAACTGCCTGCAGCAGAGAGACGAGCCTATGAATATATACTATGTATATAGCTGAGATACGAGTTTGATTATAAACAGAAAAACAGAAAGACTTGGCTATATCAACTCGGCTGTTGATATTGATCAAGACTAAGTATATATCCTCTTGTGAGTTACAAATTTCATGAAAAAATTATAATACGCTCTACAAGAGTAGAGTTAATATAGATGATGAACATAATCAATTAATTGATATATGTATATACTCATTAATTTATTTGAATGGAATTGATGGAAATGGGTCATGTTCATCAAAGTAATTGCATGCACAATTGAACGGCCGTTAGCCTGTCTTTTTCTGTTGTACAGAAAATGAATACAATTTCTTTAATTAAATATGCTATTGATGTTAATTTTATATCGTTTTTGACAGGCCGACAGGACAGGATGTGCTGTCAACGGCTGCTGCGAGGACGACGAGTCGAGATCAGCAAATATTGGGTTCAGCCCCCGCTGGCCATTCACCAGGGGCATGTCCAGGCCGATGGCAGCCGTCATGTGGTAGTTTCATTAAAATATGCAAGCAATTTTGCGGTAGAAAAACACTCGAAATTCTACAAAAGCAACGACCTGACGAACAGCCGCACATTCGTTGTGCCCCCCACACATGTGAGGTAGGTCCCGGCGAATTTTTCATAATTGCATCGTTTGGGACAGTGAAATATTTTGCAATATTTAACAGGCAGCAGGAGCGGCAGCAGCCAGCTGCTGCAACTGTCAGTCTGGTCAGGATCGAGGAATAAACAGACAAGGACGAACACCATGCAGAAAACGAGCGCACGGAGAGCGCATTTATTTGTCACTTATCACACACGGCGCTGCCGCTGGTGCCGCCAGCCCGTTGGGCACTTTATAATTTCCATATCCACACAGACACACTGTAGAACACTGGGCTCGAAGCTTTTGAAGAAATTTACTTGATTGCTGCGCGCACACACACACAGACACAGAGAGACGTAAGCAAATATGGGCATATGTGAGTGGAGCTGCGGTTTGGGCCAGGACCGCGGCAGAAAGTTTTATTAATTACCTGCATGCGGTGGTTGTCGGTCACGCGAGGCGTATGAGTAATATACGCAAGACACTCGTGTCCAACGATGTTTTCATTTAATTTCATGTTTTAATTTTCACGCAATTAACGCACAAAACTTTCTCTCCTCCTCTCTGTTTGCCTATCTACTTCTTGAAAGTTTAATTGGCCCAGATGACTGACGACACCTGCTATTAAATACGCCAAGCCAAACAATTTAAGGTGAAATGCAATTTAGTAAATGGCAGCTTAACGGGGGAAGCGGCGGCGGACTTTCATGTTTTCTAATAAATGAAGTGAAAATGTTTTTAGCAAACAAATTTATGAGGCGTGCTATGCCGAAATTATGATAAAAGATTGACGTCCATGCTTCTGAGAACGTAGATATGTGTTTACTACGTTCTGGCGTGCATATGAGCGCTGGGTTGAGAGTCAAGCAAATATGCGCAATTTCGTGTTTTGGCAGCTGAATAAAATGAAGCACCGAACCAAAAGTGGCGCGTACTCAAATGTAAAATGTTTGTTTGCGGCTCTGGCCTCGGGCGGGCAGCAGCGGGGCCCCGCCCCCTCTGCGGGAGGGTTAGCCTTCGTGCAAACATCAATCACAACGCCAGAGCCCCGCGGCCCGGGCCTGGCCCAGGGTAACAAGTCAGTTTATACAGAAAGCATGAAATAAGTGTGTACATAGCAACAATTCAGAAATTCAAAAGATGCGCAATGAATGTAGGCATGTGCCAATATCTGTGACTGTGTGTGCGCGCGTGTGTGCGCGTGTGTGTGTGTGCTTGTACAATCATAACTGCAGCGTAGTGGAAAAATAAATATGGCGCCAAGTCGCGATTACGCACACACACAGAGTGGCGCAGGCACAACACACACACACACACACACACACCACGCTAATTTCCGTCACGTTGGGCACACAAAGGAGTGGCAGGACACGTGAGGAGCTGGCAACCCAAAAAACGCGAGCATGCCTGAGTGTGTGCGTGTAAGCGAAAGTCGTCTTGGTAACATAAAACTTGCAACATTCAACATTGTAAAGCAGCTTCAGCAGCACCAATTGGCACTGAGGCGTAAAAGGCAGCCGGAAATGCAATAACAACAACAACAGCGACAACAACGGCTACAACAACAACCAAAAGCATCAGTTGCTCTTCAAATTGTGTTGCCTGAGTCTGGTTTTTGTGGGATCTTAAAAATTATTTCGTTTATTTCATAGGTGTCCCAGAAAAAGCAACCAAAGGTTTTTAGAGTATGACACTACACTTACATTAAAAATACCAACACTTCTTTGGCAAATTAACTTTTAAAATCACTTGAATAATATGCTGAAAACGATTTGTTGTTTGACAATTTAAATAAATAATGTCGTAGGTAGGCGCAACTCAAAAACTTGTATGCATATCGAAGGTAATAAGAACTCATCTATACGAAAACCAAAATAACTAGAATTTCTATTCATACAAATATTATATTTTAAATTACATGTACATATATATGTATATTAAATATTTTTCTTTCTCTGCCTAGATTTTTACATATTTCATTTCATTTCGATGGTATTTATAGCATAATAAAAATGATGTTAGTTTTTGTTATTTAAATACTTATACACATATAAATATGTTGCTAAGGAATTTACGCACAGTGTGGAGTTTCAACTTGTATTATTTATATAATTATCTTGATTCGAATAAAGGGCACTATTATTATTATTATACTTAATAATATATTTAAACAAAACTGCCTCGCCCTGAGTTTGGCTTGTGAAGCTGGTTTTCCCTATCTGTGCAACTAAGTTTCGGTTCCAACCTTGTTTTCACATTTTTTATAACTCGTTATAGCTCTTCAATTAAATATTAATTAAATTTCCTATATCTATTCTATCATAAGGGAAATGTCAAAAAGTAAAAAATATACAATCATCTGACCGTACGTTAACTTCATTAATTTTCAGCTAGTTTGCAGCCTTGGATTTTAGTAGATATGTTTTTGATCATAGAGAGAGAGAGAGAACGTTCTTATGTATCGATTAAAAAGCAAATTGTTTAAATTCCACATAGACAAATATATCAATAAATAAACAATAGATTTATTCGCCAAATAAACTCTTGTATTCATTGACATCAGCTCAACATTTTTTACTTAACCACAGCTCTTTTGTCTCAACCACAGCTTTCTATCAAAGAAAAATGCAAAGTTCTGGCTAAAGTTAAATTCTCAAATGCCAGAAATTAAATCAACTTTAAGCCAAAAGGCCAGGCCAAAAATAGTTAGATTTCAAATAATTTTTTTAAGCATATTTGCTTTGAATACCCCGTAACTATAATAATGGGTGAGGTTGTATAATGAGAAGACATTAATTCAATATTTTGTGAATATCATATCACACGACACATGTTCAGGTCGAGTATTCTCGACTTTAATACTAATACGCTTTAAATATTCTTTGGCTCTTTTTAATATTAAGGATATACATATGTAACATTCTTTGAAATAGTTACTGCTGTCAACGGCATTTAGCAGTTTTCTTTGAAAACCCAAAACCATATTGAATCTAGTTGAATTTGAACAGCAGGAACTAAGCCGCAGGCAAATGAAGTTAGGCGACTCCAGAAACAGAATTCAACACTAATTTTCCTAAAAACCATTTGCTTGAAGTTTCCGCAGAGCTGTGTGAAGCATGTAAAACAATAAAAGCGCGGCACAGTTTGGTTGATTTAGGCCGGGAAAGCGGGGGTGGAGCTTGTTGGTGGAGCGCATGAAAGGGGTGTGGGTAGGTTCTAGTGACTTCTAGCCGCGATTTTCAACTTAATTAATTAAAAGCAAATTAAAAGTTTTAATCTCTGCGCGGCAAATTGTTGCTACAAAAGGATTTTCAGTTGGCCCAAAACTCCAGCTGCCTGGCGAAGGGGCAAAAAGTGTCTACAACATTCCATGGGCTAAATATGAAGAAGGCTCAGCTGATGAACAGCAATAATAAACTGTGGCAAAACATTACAAACTGTTGTTGTTGTTGCTGTTGTTGATGTTGTTACTGTTGCTGCTGCTGCTGTTAATGCTGCTGGCAGAGTCTGATGTGAAAACAATCTTGGCGATGTGCACAGCAATAGGAAGAGGAAGAAGAGGAACAACAGCAATTTGTTGACTTGTAAAAGGGTTGGCTTTGTTGGGCTGTTTAGTTCTCTAAGCCAGTGTAAGCAGATTTTATCTTAATTCAATGGGAAAATTAACAAATTTTCAAAAGCCAAACAGCGGCTGACACAACACGCAAAGTCAATTTGTTAAAATGATTTTCATTGTGTTGCCAACAACTTTACCTGAGAAACAAAGAGCCGAGGACCCAAAAGATAAACTTATTTTCAAGAGCTGTACGACTGAGTCGAGATTAAAGCTGTTTACAAGAAACTTTCAATGGGCTGCTTTCTCTTGGACAAATCAATAAAATGGCTTTAATTCTTGGCTTGGATTGTCTTTTTCGGGTTTTGGCAATTTAAAGCAGCCTGTTGTTTTTCACTGTCAAGCTGTTAAATGTTTGTAGTGGCACGATTTTCGCTTGATCCATGACAGCAAATCAGAGGCTAACCGATTGCACGTAGCAGCAGCAACATTACCAATACAGCCAATACACTTGCCAGCATGCCCCTCGCCCGATGCTTAACATCACTTGCACTGAATTTATGATGTGCTGTCAGCGCTGTCGCAATGTGCTGCATTCATCACGTGGCCGTCAGTTGCATGTCCAAGGCGTCGGATGGCTGTCATAAAGGATGCTCATCAACGGTTTGGGCCCAAGCTGGCTGCTAACGGGGCTGTAAAGCGTTTATGGGCTGCACGAAGAAAGCTGAGCTCTGGCCGAGTGGACAGCTCAAGCTGGAGCTGATTCACAGCGCAAGACACGCCTGGAATATGCAAGGAATATTTTCAAATGGTTTCTTTTACTAATTGTGCGGCTTGCAGCTCACTGGGTGGCAGATTCAAATTTATAGGCTGTCTTAGTTGTTGTGGGCGTGGCCAGCGTCTTGTTTTGCATTTACAAATTGAAAATTTGCTGGCCAAGAGCGCCGCCGCCTGCCAACTAACGTCTACGAGAATGGCGCCGCATTTAGTTGCAACATTTTATTGGTGACTTTTTGGCAGAGTTTGCCTTTTGCTGTTATTCTTCTTGTTGTTGTTGTTGTTGTTGCTGTTCCTGCTGCTGGCGCTGTTGTGGATGCTGTCACTGGCTGGTGTACTCGTAAATGTCAGGCCATGCATTTGCATTTCAATTTCCATTACAATATACAATTTGGAGCACCAGCCCAGCGATAGACGCCCACCTAAAATGCCACGCCTCCGCCGCCCCGTTGCTGTCGTTGCTGGTCGCGATTAGCGCGCTATAAATCTACAAATTTTGCTGCATTTTAACAATGTTTTTCGGTTCGCTATGGCAGCCAATATTCTCCGCTTCTCCGGCTGTTGTTGATGCCATCGTTGTTAAATGCATGCAGCGGCCATAAACCAAATCATTCAGCACAGCCACGCCCCATTGAGAGCCGTAAAACAAACATGCACATACCGAGCCCCGATCAAATACTCCAAAATATCCAGCTCATTTGGCTAAAGCTTGCTCGGAGCTGGGCGCATTTGCATTATTTGCTGTCCCATACGCATTTAATTATAAGACCAGCTTTCGCATTTGTCATGGCGTACACTGATATTAACATATAACCCTTGGTGTATCCCATAGCCATCCCTTGCCGCGATTTATTAAATAAAAGGACTGATCAACAATTTGAAACAACAGACTTTTTGCTTTACTTTACATTTCTTAAATTTAATATCTTCCTACAAGCTTCAATTTAAATGCTTACTAGGAGTTTGGTTGGGTTGCAAATATAATTTTACTCGAAATAGACATAGAATTTACCTAAGAAAATGTAAATGTGTCCTAGCGACAAGAATTTCATAATTTGTTTCTTGTTTCTAATTTGCCCGCTTGTAAAATGCTTTTATAATAATCAATTTTTGTTTGATGTTGGCAAGACTTCAGGAATTTAATAACTCACAATTCCATATTCGATGAACGACTGTGGAATTGCCGAGATAATATTTTGTTTTTCGCAGTCACTTAGCTTACAAGCCCTTTTCAAGAGGTCTATTGCGTATGCTCCCAGTTATCCGGTTGCCAGGGGCGACCCTGGATTTGAGCTTGCGTTGTGTCAGCAAAGTTTTCGCAGAATTCACAGCGCGTTGCTAAGAGCTTCAGTTTTGGGTAAATTCTTGTGGTACTTGTTCTTTAATCCCTGTGCATAGCACCAGCATGCGGCAACGTTTTGCGTTACGCATACGCCGCGTGTGCCGGTGTGCCTGTGTGTGTGTGTGTGTCGATGACGCAGCAAAACGCGTACGTGGGGAACTTTAAGCAGGAGCCCGATGAGAATGACTGCACAATTATGAGAAAGCAGCGAGTGGAGAAGGGAAAGTGGGCAAAGTGGCTGCGTCTTGCCTGGAACCAATGGATCGTAAACATTAAGGCCAGGTAAGCGATAGGGGCCAGGTTGTTGTTAGTGCACCTGCCGTGTCTATAACAGATGCGCGTGCACCTCACGTTGCACTCTGTGTGCCTTTTGAGTCTGCTGAATCTGGAGCAGCAGCAGCAGCTAATTAAGACAAACTGTGCCAGTGCGTGTGCGTGTGTGTGGTCTGGCCCGGGTTGCGCTCTGGGATCTTGGAGAGTGTCCTTGGACGTTGCGGGTGGCAGCGCTGCTCAAGGACGACCCAAAGCCGCCTCCCTTCGGCGTGCGAGTGTTTTGATATACGGCTTTGTTACAATCAGAATGTGTTTACATGGCGCACAACAGCAAACGCCGCATGTGAGACCCGTGAGCCAAGTGCACTTAATTTGTTTGCTTAATTCACAAAACATGAGAGGGCGATGGCAACGGTGCCGTCGTGGCAATACCTGAGCTTCAGCCAGGCCAGCATATGCTTGTAGGTCCTGCCAACGGCTTGGGCTGATTCGTGTTAAGTCTATTTGCTGCCTGTTTGCATAGCACTCGCCACTTTTGCTGGCAGATGCCACTGCATGTACTTAGAAGCAAGTGTACCAAGTATATGAAAACAAGGCCATCTCCATCGTTTATAATGCCGTGTAAGTGTGGGAGTTGTTGGTAAGTTAGTGTGTGCTTGTAGCAAGCTTATTGCCGAAATTATGCAATGATATTCGTAATTGGTTTTAATCCCCAAAACTAAAATAGCAGCATAATTGGCACTGCACTCGCAGCTGGGCATGAACTAATTGTTATGCTAATTGAGCGAACTTACCAAATTCGACAGGCTTATGGTTGGGTTCTTCTTTACGCCTCACGAGTGCTTTTGTTTTTGTGTGTGATTTTATTTTGTTGCTGTGCTCTATTCGAATCACACATTCTCTCTATAACAATGAACCCATATCAAATCTATATTTATTCACATATTAGATCTTTGTAAAAGAATATACTCCTAATCCCTTACCACACTAATTTACATAATTATCAATGTATTTTATTAGCCTGTTGCAGTATTATAGAGTTGGATGTAAGTTTGGTTTAACCTATTTGAGATACTTTCAACCATTTCTATTTTTGCTAATGAAACTCGTTTGAATAATTGTATTTTATTTCTTTATTTCGTCATATAATTTTGCCATTATCGTTTATAATTTTGAGCTTAGTTCCTTACGCGTTGGCGTTTTGTTTTTTTTGTTTGTTGTTTTTTTGTTTCTTCCTATGGCGTGCTTTGATTTGGTTTCAAATTGTATTTTTTTTGTGGCGTTTTCTTACCACTCATAAATAATTTATAATTATGCATATTGTTTAACATATATTTCTGTTTTGACTTTTCTCGCTCTTTTGAATATTTTCGCTACTCCTTTCTTTACGTTTCAATATTTGTTTTTCTTTTCCTGTAGTTTAGTTAGATTTTACATTTTAATTTTTATTTTCGTTTTCGTTTGCAAGACGTTTTTATTTTTATTTGTTTTTTTATTTGTATTTTTTTATTTGACAATTTGATTTTCTTGTTTGATTTACAACAGTTTAGCTTGCAGTTTTATTCAGTTTTGTTTTACATATAATTTTCAAGTAATCTTCCTATTTCTAAAAGAGGTTTATGCGTCGCAAAGTTCAAAGCTGCTTTCAAGAGTATTTGCTGAACTTTGTGGAGTTTTCATGAAATGCAGAAAATTTCCCTTTTTTCTTATAGCTAAAAATGTACGAGGATTTTGCACAGCACATAAACCTCTGCAATTAATCCTAGTTATAGATTTTGCTCTGCTTCAAATATTATTTTTTAATTGGTTTACAATTATTATTCAACTAACATTTACTCTCTAAATTCATTTAGTTTGACATTTATTCTAATCATGTAGTTATATAAATATATTTAAATGTAGCCTAAAATAAAGTTCATATTTTGCAGCCAAAACAAATGCTTCACAACATATACGAAATATGCAAAAAATATAAAGCCACAAATTAACCACAATGCGAAAATTCAATTAAAATAACTTTACTCCCATTCATTTAATTTATTGGCATTTTCATACAATTATTTTTTTTTATTATGTCATAATTAGCCTTTCATTCGAACATTAATTAATATTTGTTTATGTTATTTTTACTTTACGCGCCGTGCATTATTGCATGTATCTATTGTTGTTGCCTTCATCTTGTTTATGATTTTCGTTTTGCCTTGCATTTTTTTTCTTTTTTTTGTGTGTTTAATTTTTTTTACAAATAATATTTACATAGCTTACGTGTCTAGGCTGCGGTTGTTGGAGGGTAGGGTGTACTTAATATATAATTATTTTTTACTTATATTCTTAATTTTTTTTGTCTTTCGTTAGTTATATAATGTAAATTAGGTTGCAAATGAGTTGTTTTTTTTTGTTTTGCAAGTGCATGTATTTGTTTATTTTAGTTTATTGATCTTTTAAATTTATGTTTGTGTATTTGTGTTTTATTTGCAGATTTTGACATCACACCACGCCTTTAACATGCATAATGCCTGTATGCATTAAGTATATATATTTGTATTAATTATGTAAACATTTTTTCGTAGCTGCACTCGGATTTGTTGTGCATGTGTTTGAGCGCAATTAATTAACCGCCGGCATTTGATAATCACTTGTTTTCAGCTCAGATTTTATAAATTTGCAATAGGGTAATTGAAAATAATTGGGTTTTAATCATAATCTTAACATATCTGTTGCGGCAGCGTGAAAAATATTAATTTTAAATGCACGACTCTGGCGCCGTTTTTTTTTTTTTTTTTTATTTGTTAAGCGTACAACAACAACATAAATTATAAGGGTTACCCACAAGGACATGCCGCTTCGCGTTCACAACGCGAACCCGTTTTGAAAACATTTCTTTCTTTATTTTGTATTTATAATTTTTTTTTTTTTAATATTTTTTTTTTGTTCCGTTGCTTTTTTATAATTTGCAAACTGCACTTTTGTGCATTGTTTGCGTTTGTTATTTTTTAATTACACTTTGCGGGCTGCTCGCCCGGAGCCTGTGCTTCTTGTTGTTGCCTCGTTATTGTGTCTGCTCGACCATTTGCTTATGTGGCATGTCCAGTGTATCCTGGTCCTGGTCACAGCTGTGCCGCCGCCAGGGTTGCCACGGCCAGAGTCAGCACGCCGATAGCACTGCAGCTGCACTGTGCAGCGCCGGTGAGTGCTGAATTATCCGGATCGCCATTGACATAGCGCTTGGAGCCCTCGAGGCCCAGCAAATTGGGTGAAATGGTTGTCGGCGGCGCCATGCTTAGCCCAATGCGTTGCTGCACATTCTTGTGGAACACATGCAGTATGGATACCTCGCAGAGCAGCAGTATACTGGTCTGATACTTGGGCATCGCCTGGAAGAAGCCCTGCAGCACCTGGCTGTGCGGATAGATTTCCAGGGAGGAGTATGTGGTCGAGCCCTCAAATGCGTCCTGCGTTATGCGCTGCAGCGGCGTTTTGTATACCTGTCACGGCATTAATCAGCACCTGGCGATTTACTTTAAATCTCTAGCTTGTACCCACCTTGCGGCCGTTGATGTACCAAGTGATGTTCGCCGGCGGATAGGAGGGTCCCACTGTGCACACTGCCTTGAAGTTGTCGTTGACGCCAATCACCTTCTTGTCCACCTGCATGGCCGGATCGTCTTTGGGCAGCTCAATCACCTGCATGTATGCCGACCGTATATCAGTATGGAACAACGGTGCATCTTCGGACACCTCACACTGATAGCTACCAGTCAGATCTCGTGTGACTCCTTTCAGTGTGACCGACGTTGCATCCGAGTTGGTTAGCTGCAACGAGAATCGTCTCTTTAATTAAAAGGAGAATTTCAACCGCAGCTCAACCTTTGAATGTCTTAATTAAAATTGAATTAAAACGTATAAATTGCGTTCAAATGCCCGCAATGTAGGACGTCATGTGGCATGGCCATTTTGTTGATTATACTCTTTGCCAACAGGTTTACTTAGTATAAACAGAATTCAAAGAAACGAAAGAAAAATGAAAATTAACGACGTTAAATTGAAAATTCATATTGATATGTTTTGGTCAATAAAAGTTGAACAGACAGTTTAAATCCTGCTTAAATCCCTGAAATACATTTAATCTGTTTTTAATTGAGAATAGAGTTGAATATGAAAGCGAATTCCACACACAAAAATGAAAGTGAACTGAAAATGTAATAATTTAATAGACGGTTGCATTCAAACGTTGCGAGGCAAAAATGCATTGAATGTTCATATATATTAATCAATTGCAATCAATTGCACATTGAAAGGTTTCAAAATCACGACACAATTTATGGTCTTGGCAGATTTAACTTTAGTCCAACTCGGCCATCATCATAGGAGAGAGTGTACAATCTTCGTTTGCAGGTTTTTGGATATTGGCAAACAAATATTCTTGTTGCTGGCAGCCTTTTGGCATTTGTTCTGATAATTGGCAGCAACCGCTGGGCCACTTGGCCCAACTCGAGCGTGGCCTGCTGCTCAAAATCCACTTCAGCACACCAACAGTAACAGCACTCGCGATTAACGTGTGTGCTGTTCGCTGTGTTGCAGATTTGAGATCCTTGCATTTAAGTGCAAACAACCCTTTTACGTTTTGCATATGCCGCCACCCAATGCCGCACATGTTTTTTGTTCATTTGCATCTATACTAATCCTCTCTGTGTTCCTAGCCCTCCTGCCCTCCTATTGGCACTGCCGGCTGCCAGCTCCGAGCTGTACAGCATGAGTCGGTCCTCCATTGTGTTGGCCTCCGGGCGCCCACTGCTATTTACGACTGTTTCAACACTTTAGCGCATTGCTCTCTGGCTTTCTATTTAGTTGCCGCTGCCATTGCTGTTGCTGCATGGTCATGTGTTGTTTTCCAATATTGTTTTAGTTTGTTTCTAGACTTGTTCAAAAAGTTAAAAGAGTATATTGGCTTTAAGCAAACTCTTCACATGTAATACACGCGCAATAATTTTTAGGTACCTTTGAAACTGGAGACTTAAAATTATGAAAAGAGTAACAGCTTCCATAACTGGACACTCATCATCGCACTTATTTAAAGTACTTCTTCTTCGTGCTATTTTACAACAAATTTCTTTGATATTTAAACAATCAGCACTCTCATTGCCATTTGTCTTAGAAGGGGAACCATAAATTTCATTTGCATCAACACAAATATGAAGCGGGATTGTTTGTGAATAAAATATATCAAAAGTTAGAGTACGTGTTTAGTTATTGGAGCCTACACCTATATTGAAATAATTATGAAAAGCTCGCGTTGACGAATTCGGTCAGGTTATGGGAATTGTCCGTAATGGAAGTTTTCTCTGGATATCTTTGATTGGTTATGTTAATAAGTCAGGAAATTCTCTCAAGCTAGATACTTGAAATTTCAAAAATGATTCCTTTATATCTAGCTTAAAGTTTTTGTATTTTTGAGCCACGCCTTCTAGAAGGAGGGCAAGCCGCAAAAATCTGAATCTACCCAGCGCTTAGATTAATGATGTTCGCCTCCAAATATCGATTAAATTTATTGAAATCGAGATCGAATTATATATGAAAAGCTATTGAAGAGCACCTCTAAAAATCGACTAAGAAACTCGTCAGGAAAATCGCTATATCTTGATTATTTCCGCTGATATCATACCTAATGCTGTTATTGCATACTGTGAACGAGTATTCCGTAGTCGGTTACGCCCGACTGCAACATTCTAAGTCCATTCGTAGATAATGCTATCGATAAGGGCGCCACAGTAGCTACGCCAGAGCCGTAGCAAATGCCAACGCCATCAAGCCAATAGCCACAGCTGGTTTAGTGCTCGCGGCTCCTTTTTGGCATATTGGAATTTGCTGCTGGCTCTCGTGCCTGGATTCGGATTCTGGGTGCTGGGTGCTGGGCACTCTCTAGCGGGTTGTGGTTTTAGTGGCTTTTGGATTTGTCGACGTTGATCTCGTTACGCAATCGTAAAATGAAAACAAATGCGAAACGTATTGATAAGGTTATCTATATGCTCTGTGTGCGTGCTGTTGGCGTATGTGTGAGCTATGAATAAATGCGCGATATGCCACAGAATCCAGCTTAGTAATAGCCGCATTTGGCATCCGGGAACACGAGTTATGAGTGCAACATTCTAGTTGCACAGTTGGATATTTTTGCAGTTGGAGTTGGAGAAGGTCACGAATGCCTGTTGCACAGCTGGACGGCTGGCGATTATAATGTACAACGTGAACAGGATTAGTCGCTTTGAATAATTATCCCAAATGCATAACGTTATCTGTGGGCATAGCAGATACATAAGCATAAACAATACCAAAACATTTTAAAACTCCATGTCAAATATTTTCTATTATTCCGCTATACTCTATGTGAGTTGAAAATATGAAGTATGCGGCTCTTATTATACTCATTTGCAAGGTAAAATGATAATGTTGGTTTTGTGTCTTGATTTCCATTCCTCTGTCCGAACGAACACCCTTTTTTTTTGGCACTGCATGACCCAGTGAATCAGGATTATGTATATTGTTAGCCGTTTTCGAGCTAAAATAAAAAAATTTCAACAGGGAACTTCTGTGGAACACATCTAAGAATTGATCTGAATACATTTGGCTGACTGCAGAGCATTAAGCTGCAACGTTCTTGCTTGTTTTTAGTTTTTAATCTGTCACATAATTAGATGCTCTTTATGGAGCTACAGCTGCGACTGGCTGTGAGCTCAACCCATTCAGAGCATTAAATGACGTTAATTATGTAATCAAACAGATATATATGTGTGTGTGTGTGTGTGTGTGTGTAAACATATACATTTATATTTGTATGCAAATATTGTCCCTCTACAATTTATTTATTTAGCAGTTTGTCGTTGACGTCGTCGTTGTTGTGCTCTGCGGCTGGCTGGAATGATGGTTGCTCCTGCTCCCCACTTTGTTGTCATATTTATTTAATTGCATATGACTTTTGTTGTTGTTGTTGGTGTGCCGTGCTTCGTGGCTGGCGGAAACGGAAGTGGCAGCGCCAGGAAGCGCGCCAAACAAACGCAAATGTCTGCCATTTTGAGGAACTATGTGCCCGGTCGAATCACAGTCACAAACACACACACACACACGCACACACACATTTTAGTTACTCATATGAAAATGTTGCGACATTTGTAGCTGCTCTGGCAGGCCGAAGGCAAGAGAAATGAATTCTAACTAAGCCCCAACTCAACTCAACTCATCTCATCCCAACTCGACTCGACTCGACTTGAATCGACTCAGCTAAACTGAACTCAAGTTGCTTTTGTTGTGTTGGAAAAGTTTTTGTCGTTGCGCTTTTTTTCCTGTTTTTATTTATTTGTTGGCTTTTAATTTCTATTTATATTTTATATTGCTTTAGTTGCCGCAGCTGCAACTCTGTGGCGTAAAAAATTATGCTACTAAAGCACAATTTTGCATTACAAACATACGAGTATGTATGCGTGTGTGCTTGTGTGTGTGTGTGTGTGTGTGTAAGTGAGTGCGAGAGTAAAGTATTGTTTCAATAATTCTGGCTTTATGAAATAATAACTTTACTGCAAAACCGCTTCGCCGGCTGAGCAGCCAACGTCGAGTTGTAAGAATACAATGAATTTCGTTGCAATGCCCCCCCTTCCCCCTCCCCCCATCGACCCACCCGATCCTACTCGGTGTGTGTGTGTGTGTGAGTGTATGGGCCACACTCGAGTACTTTTGCAGCTGTAGCCACGCTTCTCGTTGCTGTTGTTGGCTCCTCGCTGAGTTTCCGCTGTTTGTTGTGCAGCAATTTTAATTTTGCCAACGCTGTCGCATGCAGAACACACACACACACACACGCACACACACATAGACACACGGACACACTCATGTAGGCACACATACAAACGCATATAAGTGTGCGTGGCTCAGCTGCAGCCTCGTTTGCATGCAACACTTTATGAATTATTGCTGTATCAACTCAAGTCGCGGTAGTCAGCCAGCCACACACTCCACACACACACGCACACACACGGCCACGCATATGCACACACAGTCACACACAGGCACACACATGGGCACGTATTATGTCATTCCGAATTTCCGTTGCCTCGAGCTTTGTTGGAACTAACGGCGCTAGCGTTGGCGGCTCGTTCCCGCTTCCATTCCCGCTTGCATTCCCGCTCGCATTCAAAGTTCCCGTTCCCTCCCCCCCATCTGCTCTGCTCTCCCAATCCCATCCCGTTCGCCTTTATAGTTGCCCGTTGGCATTTTACAACTTTGACTGCCTAACGCGCTGAGCGCAGTACGCAGTACGCCTGGCAAAAACCGACCACAAATTTACTGAATGAGATGTTTCCGGTGCGGTTGTTCTTCTTCTATTTGTTGCTGTTGTTGTTGCCGTTGTTGTTGCCCATTGCCATTTGTTGTTGATTTCGTTGGTGTTGTTGCCGCTGCTGTGAACAATTTTTGGTGTTTGGAAAATGCATGGCTTTTTATTGTGCTCTTTGTTGGCGACGGCGGCACACGCCATGTGAATGCGCCGTGCCAGGGAATTGCGCCGGGATATGGACAGTGTCAGATGGACGGACCTACCAGCTAGTTACCAGTATATACATATATCTATATATACCCATGTGCTCTGTGCTTGTCTTGAATGCAATGCGCATTTCGCATTTCGCAACTCGCATTTTTATTTATTATGTTTATTTGCAGCCATTTGTCAAACATTTTTGCCAAGGCCGCCAACCACATTTGCAGCCACAACAACAAATTCAATCGCAGGCAGCTTTGCTAATGGTAATTGAAGTTGCCAGCAAAAACTGATATGGACAAGGTAAAGAGTTACCTTGTTACTAAAATTTAATATTGAGAACTTAACGCTAGCAACTAAGTAGGTAAAAATATGGAAATATTGTTGCTTTTATGTAACTGCGATTCGCATAAATAAAATATGATCCAAATTAAATTCCAAAGTGTGTATTTTACTTGAATTTTAAAGAAAACGGCTGCAACTATGATTTATCTTGAATTTTAATTTCAGTTAAAATTGAACTGCAAACTTTCATCTTTAAGGCTTATCTATACACATTTTGTATCTTATCTCAATTTTAAGAAATTTCATCAGCAAGAGAGCGAGTAACAATTTTATATAGCTTCCAAAGTATTTTCGTAAATGTAACAGAATTATGTATTTCTATTAATGCTTGGGAAACGAAACTTTATTAATAATCTCTTACGTAAGAGCACAACTTTATGGTGTATATATAAGCTTTGCAATTACTTTTATTGCAAGCAAAAGTAATTTTAGCTATCCATACAAATTCCATACATTTTATTACTTTGCACATATCGCTTACGTTTGTAAAACGGATTATTTTCTACATTAATACACGAAGGTTTTTTTAAAGCATCCCGAATGTAGAGTAATTTTTTACTTGCTCAATATTAAATTGCAGCATTCTGGTAAATATACTGAATGAACATTTTCAAATCTTTCACTATGTTAAAAATCAATCCACATTCAAAATTATTTGTCCTGACTGGCACAGTTTACACTGTAAGAGCTAAGAAGCTGATATTTTTACAGTAGCAACATTGTTTTATTTCAATTTAACCCGCACGTGAATAAATCGAATAATACGCTTGAATAATACCCTTTTGTTTACCATCCTTTGTGAAAATGCATATGATACGTGTATCGTACTCTTCGCAAAACTCACCCTCTGGGATGAAAAATGCTTGTGAAAGGTATTTTGTTTATTTATCGGCTTTAAGCTTCACACTGCAAGACCAACATTGGACGGAAAACGTTGGAATCAACTATTTCCTTGCAATTCGATGGACTTCAAACGCATTTTCAAAGGGCAAATGAGTGTTAAATAGGTGTCTTAAATTTTGAGCAAAAGTCTAGGACCGAGCAAGGCCGTTAAATCATGACTAGAAACATTAAATTAATTTACAATTATGACGACTTTTTATGAAACCCTAAAAAAAAGAGAAAAGAAATAAATCACTCTCCATGCAGTGCTCAATTAAACTTTGGCGACTTCCAAGGCCAACGACTACGACAGCTACAGCTACAGCTAAAACGCTCTGAGGCTGTGGCCTCGCCCAGTGTGCATCTAATTAACAACATTCGGAGCTGTGCGCCTACCCACACAGAGCCAGGGCCAAAGCAAGCCAAATTTATCCAGCAACTGCGGGAGGTCTGGCTGGCCCATGGCGGGCGCAAAGTTTTTGGCCACTTCTGTTGCCGGCTGCGTCTTCTTTTTTTTCTGCAGGCGGCGAGTGCATTAATTTTAAGGGCACATTGCTGTGCATAAATGCGAGGCGGAGGCGTGTCGGGTTATTAACAATGTTAAAAGCAAACGCCAGCAACAACAACAACAACAATGCCAGGACACTAGACCAGAGGACACTTGGTGTGTGACTGCCGCCGCCATTACCGCGAACTTAATGCGGAATAATTCCTTCCGTGTTGACAGTGTGCAAAAAGTTTTCGGGGCACAAATTTCTGGTCCGGCCGACAGCCGACAAGGATGAGTGCGAGGACGAGGATGAGGACGAGGACGAGGACGAGGCTTAGACTGAGGCCGTTTGGTTGGTTGCTCGCTTCGGATTTTTTATTGTTGCGGACAATGAATAAGCCGCAAAAGTTTTCGAGCACTTGGCATATCCTATTCCTGTAACTGGCACCCTCTATTCCCCTCTCCCCTCTCCCCTCCTGCTTGCCTATACCCGCCGCCTTGCACAGCGGGTGGCCCTGGTAATTGTGTGTTTTAATTGAAGATTGCCAACGTGTCTGACGACGCTGTCTCTAAATTAAAAATTTAATTACATTTAACATGATGATTATTATTTCTTTTTTTGTATAACCGCAGCGCAGTAATCGTTGCTGTTCTTGTCGCGAGTGACATGCGACATGTGTGCGCTTGCCCAGGGGGATGTTGGGGTGGGTTGGGGTTAAGGTATACATATTTCTATGTTGAATGACTTTTGAAGTTTGTTGGCGCGTCGCGGGGTCGGTCTGCAATCAGGCGCCCCTTGCTGTCTGTGCCCATGCCTTGATCTGCATACATTTACATTCCAATAACGCTCAAGTGGACGACAGAAGTGCACTTGGTCGGTCGGTTGGTCGGCTAGCCGTGCCACGCCCACGCTCACGCCCATGCCAATGCTGCCGACCCCGCCCCCGCCCGACAAGTGCATTGCATGTCAGTCACAGCAGTATCAGAAGCAGCTGCCATTCAAGTGTTGTCCCGAGCACGAGTGCGACTCTGAATGCACGCCCATCGCTCTATATGGTCTGCCTACACACACACACACACACACACACACAGACTGACATACATGCACACCAATATAAATGCATGTGCATAATCATAATAGCCACGGCCTGAACTTTTCTCATTAAGCGTGTTTAGCTGCTTGAAATGATTTAGGAAAAGTAAAACAAGTCAAGTTATAATGTTTTAATCTCAATTATGGTACTTGCCACCATTTCGCCTGCATCTCTTCACTTAGCTCGACTTGTCTCAGCCAACGGCATTCGTAATCCCACACGCTAAGTGTAGATAGTGTGTGTGTGTGTGTGTGTGTCATGTTTGCCTTGGCATAACTTAAAAATTCCATTTCAATTTGCATTTGTGGTTCTGGATGGCCTTTGAATTTTGCCTTCGTTAGCAGCACCCGCAGCAGCTATCAATGTAAATTAGAAAACGTGGTGCTTTATTTCGATTCGTTGCCTTGGGGTGTGGCATATTTTCATTTTCTTTTTCTTTTGCTGTGTTTATTTTTTCACTTTCAAAAGCTGCCTTTCAATATGACCGACATCTGCTACTGCGAAGCTACAGAATAACCTTCAAACTTAATTGCAAAGCGCACGTTTGCTAAATCATTTGCATTAACCAATGGACACGCCACCCGCCTCTGACCCGCTCTGACCCGCCCTGACCCGTCTCTGACCCATCTTGTTGCCTCTCTCTTTCTGTGGCTGTGTGCCTTTCACCTTTTGCGGTTCATAGCTCATTGCATCTCAAGTAGTCCGTTTGTTTCAGCACAGAGAAAAGCGAATTTGCTTAAATTAAAATTTGTAGTTTAGTACTTAATGCCACTTGAGCAGGCCGCGCCCCCAAGTAGGCTACACAATATGCGCATTGATTGCAATGCCAATGAAGGGTTTTTAGTTTCCGATCCGCTGACTATATAAACCACGGCATCAAAATATCGAGAATAAAACATAAAATATAATTAACATGAAATGTTAGCTGCTCAAATTGCTTCACCAACCGCTGAACCCCGCGCCGCCCTTCCCCCTCCCCAATCAGTTACAGGCAACTGTAATCGAAATATTTAATTAGTGCGAAAATGCTTTTGAATGCCAATTAGTGGCAAATTAACATTTCCACAGAGCTGCTCGCATTGAACGGAGTTTTTCTCTCCCTCGTTTTTATAATTCTTCTCTTTGTCATTCTTTTTATTTTCCCAGCTACCGCATAGAGCGCAAATTAAAGACACAATCAGAACAAATTAATCAAGTCCGATTGCTGCTACCGCTGATTGATGTGGCCTGTTCTGCTCCTGTACCCCGCCACCCCTTTCTGATACAAAGAGTGAGACAGAGAGAGACAGAGAGAGAGAGAGAGAGAGAGAGAGAGTGTGCGAGAGAAAGGCAGACATTGACAGGATATGGTCGGTGGGTGGCAAATTATATTCATAAGCGCATATTTCGCTCGGTTTCGTATTGTACTATATAAGTTAAAACAACCATTGCCCCATCTTTCGACATCGCAACGGCGGCCCCTTCTCTTGATGCCATTATTTATTATTATTTAAGGTCGGCCACTTGCGAATTTGAAAAATGTTCCATGGAGTATTGGTAAATGAGTTTGGAAATTTTATGTGCGCACGAATGAGTTTTCAATTTATATTTCGTGTTCGAAAAAAATAAGACAAGCAAAAAAATGTTGTTCATGGCAAATTCGATTTTATTTATTTATGATTATACGACAAGCGATTTTTTTCCAGCGCCTGTGGCGCATTCTAGGGTGCTCTTGGGTATACATAGTATGATTTGAATTTGTTAATCATAATTAAAAGTATTATTTTACAAGCTAGAAAGAAAAGCAGAAAGTAGATTCAAGCATTCAACTAGAACTGACTAAATGTGAGCATTCGGAAATGTTTTGGTTTGAGAAACATTTTAAATGCTGTCCCAGAAATGTTGTCGCTTTGCACTTGGCCAGCAATTTATTGCGTACTTTGCGGCTGTTGTTTTTATTAATGAGTGCAGCACAGAGCAAGAACTGCGGCTCTGCTGATATGATCAACTATTACATGCCTCACCTGAAAACCATTTCAGCTCCACGCACTCGCTAATTGACTGTCTAAGTCAGACGTTGATTTCTACTCAATAAAAATCAATTTGTGCATTCATCACGAGCTGTTACAACGTAACGTCCAGAAGGGAATATACCCCACGATTTTTGGCATACAGGGTATAAACACAAACATGAATGCGAAACGTATTCAGCGCGATGTTGGTCTGCTTCAGTTGCTTCTAGTCGCGCCATAAAATATTTTGCACATTGCGCAATATTTCAGTTAGTTGTATTCGCACTTTTCAAATTGTGCAGGACTCGCACACACACACAGTAACACACAGTAACACACAGTCACACACTCACACGACACAGCCAAAAAATGGCAAATAAAAATTGCGCATAACTGCCAGTTAGTGTGGTTGAGAGAGCGAGAGAGGGAGACTGGAAAAAGACAGGAATAGCGTGGCGCTTTCATTTGGCCAGCAGCTTTAGATGCTATTGTTGTTTTTATTGGTGTTGTTGTTGCCGAAGGCTGCATTTGGCGCCCCAGTCGCCATTGTCCACATTTAAATAAATATTTACACAATATTTGAATGTTTTCGCAATTCCATTTGTTGAAATGCAAACTTTGCTGGAACGGACAAGACACATACGCGGCACTACGGCGAGATTTGTACGTTTAATCGACAAAAGATGAAAGAATGAAAACAGAAAATAAAAAAAAAATAAATCTATTTATTGCTAAGAGCATCTTTGATAAAACCTGTGGAGGGAGGCGCACTGTGCGTTCGCATGCTTAATTTCACTTACATCAACATTAATGCCTGCAACGGGAAAGACAAATGTGGGCGTCGCCTCGCGCGGCACATAGCGATAGAACTCTTCCTGGCCAAAGTACCAGCGCACCGAGTACAGCGCCGCCTGCAAAAAAAAAAATGAAAAAGCAGCGTTAATGAAAAGGTTGAATGGATGGCCGCCAACAGAAGAAGAAGGATACGTCCTCGACAACGAGTACGAGTACGAGTACGAGTACGAGTATGAGAATAAGGACTACGACAGCGAAGACAAAGTGCTAGTAATTATAATAATTAAACAAGCCGTCGCCGTCGCCGTCGCTGTTCTCGAGTCCGTGTCCGTTCCTGTGCTCATTCCCATTTCAATTGTCACACTCATTCCCCAAGGAAGTCTCACTTACCTTCTCCAAATCGTATTGACAGGACAATGTCGCTGCATTGCCCATGATGACTGCTTCCGGCACGAATATCTTAAGATCCTTCAGTCCATGAGCTATACAAGTGAAAAAAGGAAAGCAAACGCAAAGGATGAGAGATACACATTAAGGCCAGCTGAAAAAGTAATCAGCTTATGATGCAGTCCTATGTCCATTCCTGTTCACATTTAAGTGTTAAAGTGCACCGCATCGAGAACTTTACGGCGTGGAAAGTGGAATCCATTGGACTCATGGAAAAGCCTACGGTTTGAACTCGATTATGTCACGGCATAAAAACTTAATTACACGCGTTCAGGGATCGGATGCGCGAGCAGTTGGAATTGCGGGTGTCTGCAGCCGGATCCGTTTACATGTTAATTTATGACAATGCATCGAGCTGCACCGTGTGGCTTGAATTTAATGCAATTTACTTAATTTTTATTTTCGTATTCATGTGTATTTTTTATTTTTTCGTCGCCCTTTGCTTTAATTGAGAAATGTGGCGCATGCTCTGTTAAACAATTAACATTGCATAAACGTGCGCCACACGGCGTATGAGCGATGCGACGTAATGAACTTAATTTGTCGCCATTTAGATAGACGGAAAAAAGGGAGTCTGATTAATTTGGACTTTGTTGCATTTTAAATACAAATACGTAGTTGGATTGCCCAAAAGATAAAATGTTTATTTTGATAATGTGGATAACAAAAGGAATGCTTTATTTTACTTTGACATGTGACAGTCGTGTAATCTGTTGCATAATTGTTATCGCTTTGAAATCAATGATTTTATAAGCGTTATCCTTTGACGGCAGCAGAATAATTGAAAAATTATATAACTCGTGTAGAGTAGAAATGCCGGCTATGGGCACACGTGGAACTGGTCAATTGGATGACCAGCATGCGGTAGGCCGAATTATGGCAGCCTTAATTGAACAAACCAATATTCATCAAACGCTTTACAGTTCAGCCCGACTGAACTCGTGGCGAGTGCCGGGTGAATTATGTGTAATATTTTATAAATTGACTGGTTAACGAGTGTGCGTGCTTTTATATCTATGAGTGTGGGTGGAGTGCAATGCATAATGTTAACAGTCATTGGGCAAATTAAATAATCGATTGTAGCCACATTTGAGCACGTAGTTCGCATAATAAATGCAGCGGTACAAAGGGCAGACAGACAGACAAATATATACGAACTCTATTTAACTATTTTGTGAATGTAGTTTAAGCTACACTTATGTGTGTAAGCATACTTACCGCTCGGCAATAAATTGGAGATTATAATGCAGCTCAAAGCCAGCATATTGAATACTGCATGCAAAGCGGGTAAGCCTTGCCTCGGTCTGAGCACGCAGGATCTTCGTCCTTTTACTTTTCCGCCATGGCTGCCCATTTTTATAGTTGTGCTGCAAAGAGTAGTTTGAGAGTTAGACGCATGTGTGAGTAAAAGTTGCAAGTTGCAAGTTGCATGTTGCATGTAATCATATTTGAATTGATGCTCTCGTGCTTATTGATAACTGGCCTGGCCTGGCCTGGCCTGCTTGTTAAAGTTGCCACATGCACCCTGCCACAGCCACAGCCACGGGCACGGGCACAGCTACTGCTGTCGCTGTTCCTGTAAAGCGCGCATCCTTTGTCAGTTTGACAACTTTCTAAGGCTTTTAAATGACACGCGTGCGCAAGTTTCAGCAGCGTCGACGTGCTTAAAAACTTTGCAGCAAGACAAAAACCTTTAACTAAGCAACACAAACACACACACACACACACACACATAGATTCGTGCTGGCAATACCCATACGCAACGTGCACCAGAAGCAGCTTGATACACAGTGTGATTGAAGACGAGCACCGACCGGTGTCTGACATTTCGAATAGATTGAGTGTGTGTGAGTGTGTGTGTGTGTGTTTGATTGGCAGTCGAATGGACAGACTGATGGACAGGCAGACATATGCTCAGAAAGCTGACCACAGCATTGAAAACAATTGTCAGCTGCTAGTTGCAGTTGCAACTTTTCTGACGACTTGCCTGTTGGGTTGCTGCTGCTCTTCTTGCTGCTGTTTCATTGTATCAATTAGACCGCAGCTAACAACAGCAACAACAACCAGAAAAACAAGATTTCGAGCAACAGTGTTATGCTGTCGTGGCCACAAAAACAAAAGCTAATGGTCAGAAGTTACAAATGTGGCACATTGCCAAGCAACAAAATTTGATAATGATATTAAGGCATTAACTCAGGGCGAGCTAAGAACTTAAGCATGGCTTCAGGACTTAAACTTATTTAGCTCTTTAGCAATTCGAGTAAGCAGCACACATAAACATAAAGCTCGGGAACGCAGCTTAAATGGCATTTTCGAAAAACACAACGCGCAAAATGCACGCACAATATTGCGTAAAGTGCCATTAGACCGGCATCGGGTCGGGTCGTTCGCCAAGCAACTCTCCAATCATTTTGTGCTTTCAAGCGAAAGACTCAAAGTTATTGTCCCTTAACCACAGACAAAAAAAGTGAGGGCAGAAACAAAATACAAGAAAGCCATTTAACTAACTACTAGCTGAGATGCGAGCTGTGCATTTTGCACGCCCATCGACGGCGAAACCTTTTCGACATTTTATCTACAACCATATCGTTTTGCAAATTGTCCAGGAGATTGGGATGCGTGTCCTTCGATTTGTTTGCCGGCATGCCTGCTCTCATGTGAGCATTTAAATTAAATTTAAATATTATTGTTGGCAAGTCGATTAAGCCCGGGTCATCGTTTCAACTTTAATGTCTTTGTTTTATGGCTCCGAACGCCTGGCACGCAGCTATATAGTAAGCCGGGCAGCGTTCTAGGAGTCAGTCTCCGTTATGATGTACCAATACAAATGCAAATTCCTTGTGGTTGTCATGACCTTATCCCACGCTCCCGCATTCCCCCCGAACTACTGGCCCGATTGTTATTGTTGGCTGCTTCTGCTTCTGCTGTTGCTGCTGCTGCTTTTGTTATTGCTCATGCCATGGGAATTTCGAAAATTTCTATTACGCATAAATTTTATAACAACAAACTCTCAATTATTTCATTATGATTTTAATTAAAATTTTCGATCAGAAACATAAACTTCGCCATTGCGTCAATATGAATGCCGACCGACTGCCGACCAACTGCTTTGCCCTGTAACCCTTTATTTCGGTTAGAAATCTGCGTTAATTTTGGGCTGAGGAATTTGCTCATTTAAAATTAATTTCAAATACTTGCTTTATTTTTATAGACTTTCAAATAAATACAATTTCTCTACGTCGAAAAAATATTGTTTTTAAAAGTGTTTTAATGATTGATACTGAAAGTTGCAAATTCTCAATATACATCTTCTTTCTTGAAAATCGAGCAAAAGGGTGAGTACATTTGGGAAGGTGATTTGAAATTATTTAAGATTATTTGCATATTTGAAAGCTCGAATATAATTACAGAAAAACCTGTTGTTTGAGTTGTCTTTCTTTCGTTTTCGATAATTACATGCGCATAACTTTATGATTCTTTTGGCTGATTTTTATGGATGCGAGGAATAAAGAAAACGTTTCGGCACTTAACAATTCAATAAACCTTGATTTTATTCTATTTAAATGCCATTTTGTAGACAAAAACCAAACGAATTCTAATGGGAAAATGTTGAAAGTACAATTAAAAAAGTTACAGCTAAGCTCAATAAAAGCTACTCGCCTTGTGTGCGTGTGTATGCTTGTGGGTGTGTGTCGGCGAGCTTAACTTTTTTTAATGTGTAATAAAACAGTTGATTATGACGTCATTAACGCGAGTCTAAGCACGCTAGCAAAATGCCGGAAACCCTGAAAAAATAATCAAATTAATTTTTTATGTAGAAAGTTTGCAATTTACCAATAAGCTGCGAAACTCATCATAAGAAAAGCTGAGCCTCGGAAGCTGCGTGAAGCTTAGCGGGAGGGAAGCTGTAGCTAAGGTGGTGGGGGGGGGGGGGGGGGGGGGGTGCCAGAGGGTGGCAATGCTAACGTTGGATATTCAAATTGGAAATTCAATTGAAAGTCAAATCAAAACAAAACAAACGAAATCCCGTGATTGACAACATTTCAACTGATAATGAGCACTTTGCTTCAAGGCCAAAGCAACAGAGAGAGAGAG
The DNA here is from genome assembly GCA_035045355.1 of Drosophila lacicola. Lineage (NCBI taxonomy): Eukaryota > Metazoa > Arthropoda > Insecta > Diptera > Drosophilidae > Drosophila > Drosophila lacicola. The sequence goes on along the minus strand of JAWNPB010000347.1, from coordinate 1,341,277 downwards.
AGAGAGAGAGAGAGAGAGAGAGAGAGTTTGAGTTAAGTGAGATGAGAATGAGATACAACAGGATGTGTCAGCACTGCTATCGGCACGGGTATAGGATAGAAAGCTGTCTGTACTTGTAGGTGGATACTGACATTCCGTTCGTTGCATAGAATAAAAAAAGAGAAGAGAGATGGAGTGCCAAGTCACAGATGGCCGACTGGTGTCCATGACGGAAGTCCTGACGTGCAACAATGCTGACCCAGCAGCAGTGAGGCTGCGGCATCCTGGTCGCTCTCAATTGCCAACACTATTGATTTCAGTCTCAGTCTCAGTTTCAGTTTCAGTTTATTTAATGCCAATGTACGCCCTTTGAGCCGGCCACGTAGCCAATTTGCAGATAGGTATCGCCAATATGAGCAGAAATTGGCTTGCTTAGCCGATTAAGGTGGGCTTTAACAATGGCAACTTGAGTCCAGGCTCAACCATACTTAAAGTGTTCAGGCAGGCGTGTGTGTTGGGGCGCCATCATTCACCTACATACATACATACTATATGATTCATTTGTTAATCGCCAGCTGTCAGAGCAGCGCACACATCTACACGAAAACAATAATCGCAAGTCAAGAGAAATCGCTGCCAACATACAAACACACATACATTTATATATATATATTTACATATATGTATGGGAAACAAATACTTATTTATATAAAGCGTTAAATGCGCCTTTGATTGATGCGACACTCGCTCAAGGGCCACTCATTAGGTTTAGTGCCACAGTGTCTGCCACACACACGATAACTCCAGGCTGCCAGCCTCTACAGAAGTTCCTTCGACTGAGTAGCTGGGCCTCTAATCAATCAATCTGTGTTTATGCTTTGCCCCAGCACAATGGCAGCACAAAGGGAGAACAAAAAAAGAATGAAGAAGAATGAAGGCGGCGCATAATGAACAAAGCGAAAAGCGAAACTTGGCGAAACAATTGCCTCAGTTGCTGCATCGTTTGACGAATGCCCCCAGGCAAATCTCAATCCAAATCGAAATACGGAATACTATAATCGGTTCCATGCCACTGGTTAGCCAAGCATCAAGAGTGCCGCACAATAAAGGCAACCAGCAGCCACCAAAAATGCCATCTATGTTTGCTTTGTGCGGCGTTGGCGTTTTTACAACTTCCGTTTCTGGGACAGAGTTCATCACAGGTTCACACAGAGTGGCAAAGGCATTGGCGAGGGGATTGGCAACGGCAACGGCAACGGCAACGGCAAAGGCAAGATTCCTGATTGCCAATGAAGGATTAATACGCCGGTTGCTCCTGCTCCTGCTGCTGCTGCTGCTGCTGTTGCTGATGCTGCTGGTGATTCGAGACGCTTTGATTGCAGCAGCGTGTCGCTGCAGGCGACAGTCACCAGGACCCTGCGGAAGCTTTGTGTAATGACACAAAGGATTGCAAATTGCCAAGGCACTTCCTGAGAGGACATTGATTTTGGTTTCGTTTTCTTTTTTATGATAATAGTATGAGTTCCGCATGCAGATCATAACCACAATTGCTCGGATTGGTCAGCAAGCATGGCCACAATCGGATCTCAAGATTTGGCTTTAATTATACGTGGCAGACTAATGAGTTATTTGCCATCCATCACAGATATTACAGGATGCCCCATTTGCCGTAGCCGCTTGTTCAAAATTGAATCAAGTACTAAATGCGGTTTGCCATTTCGACTGGCAGCTGACTCTGGCACCAGCTAATTGCTGCACTGAGTACATGTGGTCAATGCGGCCGGAAGTGGCCCAAATTTGGTTGGTCATGATGATAACGCATTGCGCAGTAATAAGCATATATAACATATAGAAATATATAACATTGAGAGAAACACGAACCAAGTAGCCGAGTAAATATGGGCATGTTCGCCTGTTTCTTTTTTAACTGAAACTCTTCGGAAACGACCACTGGATTATATAGCTGTCATAAATATCATCGATCGAAAATAAAATTCTTGTAATAACAACATTTTGCATTACTAGTTTGCTATGCTTCTTTACTATGATCTAAATTACCTATGAAGGAAAAAATATTGCAGTTATTTGCTTTATTCTTGAAATATCTCTATATATATAAAACTGTTTGCCCTGACTGATAATTTTGAAGCTATAATTTTCAGTGCATTTTCTTAACGCTAGGCAGGGGTTTCGAGAAATTTCACTCACAAGTGTGGAAAAAGCTTGGAAAGCGCTTGTTTGAAACTTTTTGTTTTATATTCCCACTTGCTTCGAAGAATCCAAGATTCTCAAGATCAAGATTCCCACCACAATATTAACATGGGAAAACCGTTGACTTCAACTTTGGGTTCTTGATTCGATGAACTTTAAGTATATTTACAAATAAACGTGGAAATCAAGATAGATATCCGCGGAGTACCCGCTGGTTATTTCAATAAGGTTTCAATAAGATCAAATAATGTTTTAACGACATTTTTTTTTAAATAAGAATTTTAAAGAATTGGTATGTAAAATTTTTGGAACCAATTAAAGAAAATTTAAAAATCAAAATTTCCAATCAATATTGAATTGGCATTAACTGTTACTAATTATATTCACTTGACCCATCCAGGAATATTGTGATTGAAAGTGCATTATGGTAAATCGTAATGCTAGTTAATGCAATGAATAGTGAAGTACAGAATGTTGTTGCACAATCAAAAAGATAAAGAAAAATGCTGTTCATTGTGTTGCAAACTTTATCGCAAAGTTATTATAACAGAAAAGGGTAGAAAAAAGCGAGCTCAAATGAGTTGACATTTTGAAAGCCAAAAAGTTTGCACACCCACGCAAAGATACAAACAGAGAGAACGCTGGTGAGGAGGGGTGAGAGAGCGAGGCAGAGTTAGCGAGAAAGATAGAGAGATGAAAGAATAAAGCCGAGAATCAGATGAAAGCCATCTGAAGTTTGTATTAGTTAGTTGCTGGCAATGCCAAAGTCCAACGTCTGCCGTCTGCCGTCCGCTCGGCTTGCGGGCTGGCTGAGGCAAACACGGAAAATGCATTTGCAACTCGAACTGTAAACCTCGAAACCGATAAATCACATGGTGAAAAACGGGCATTAGTATATTTTGAACAAAAGAAACTTAAAGGATTCAAGCTTTGACTGTCCGTCGCGCCGGCTGCCGGGCAAGAAGGCAATGACGAAGTCCAGACGACGCCGGGTCCCTGTTTGCATTTGGCGCTGTCCGCTGCTATTTATGAAAATAGTTTTCGGAGCAAGTTGCTCTCACAAACCCTGTCGCTATTGCTCCTCTCCTGCTCCATCTGTTTATGTGTGTTGTGAAAGTTTTCTAACCACTGAAAAGTTGGGCAAATTGTGGCCGAACAATGGACGGCAGTGTTGTGATTTCTCGGCTCCAATTTCAATCATTTAAGTTGTGTTGGCAACGTGTGGCAGTACGGGCTAATAATCTTTGCCGTTTATCGGATTATCAGCTGGAAATTTAATACATGTTTACGCAAGCACAAAGAAAGCTGCAAAAATAAACCGTATACTAGGCAAGGCGAGTTGCATAATTATCGCAAAGCTCGGGGCACAACTCGCATCAGTTTCCCCGTCAAAGTCACTCACATGCCGTTTTCGCTTGGTTATTGTTTATAAGCCTCGGAATTTTCCTTTGCCTGTCTGTCTGCGCTGCTTTTTACATGTTAATTTACAAATAAGCGGCATAATCGTACAACAGGCAACAGCCGAGCATTGAGGCAGCTCACGGAAAATATTGGTTTACATTGCCCGCCAGGCTGAAACTTTGTGCGTATGCCGTGACTGGCTGAGCTCAATTTAGTTTAACTTAAATAATTAATTACTTGCCGTTGCCTGAGTTATGAAATGCGCAATTAGGCGTATTTAATATTTAATTAAGGGCTTATAGCGATCCAACAACAACAACAACAACAACAACAATCCAACAGGGCCAACTAAACAACGCGTGCTCCGGTGTGCACGCAAACACACAAGAGGTTAGGGCGCCGGGGGAATGGGGCATGGCAGAGTAGGGGGGGGGGGGTGAGTGAAGCAAGGCGACTGGATTAAGTGGTAGCTTAGGCACAAAAACAGAGGGGCGCCAGGGAATAGGTGACTGAAATATTGCTGGACAGTCGGCGTTCGACGGTGCGTATACTTGATTTGCAAAGATACGCGGACAACACACCACAAGCTCTATATTAAGAAATGTGGCATATTGGGGGGACGGACAAACAGATTGATAAAATCCAAGTACGGGATAAGCAGCTCATGGAATAAAAGATGGTACGAAAGATTGCTAAGTGATAAAAAAGTGACTTGAAGTGAATGAAAAATAAAGATAGCTTGCGACAGGAAATGAAAAAAGTGAATTATTCATATTCAAAAAATGGAATAAAATAGAACGAAAATAACCAAATACTTTATGAACTGTTGAAGGTAGAATGAGGTCTGCTCTTCAACAAAAACTTCGAAGCATGTACTGAATATTTATTTTGATGTTATTATACCCTGTAATTATTGCAAATGTGGCTTTGTGCAAGTTTAAGTGACAGATGTACCCCCAAAGCTGGGTCCATTTAGCCATGTCAGCTTGTCCATCTGTTGGTCGGTCAGACAGAAAACTAAAAAAACTAGAGACTATAAATTTAAAATATGTAAACTCCTAAGCCAAATGATTTTATCACGTTTGTCGATATCTTGTCATGACTACAGCTTTCTTACTAGTATTAAACGATATTCATTTGTAGTGAAGATCTTCTTAACTGATTAAATAAGTAAATAACAGCCCTAATTAAATTATATTTTATAAATAAATATAAATATATACATCTGTTTCAAAATTGACAAACTCGCATATTAAAGACCCTTATGGACCTATTCAAATACTTAGGATTAAAGAACAATGTTTTATGTATGCATCGGTATCTTTATGTGGCTGCATTCTCATGTATCCCTATCTCTTAGAATGTATCTTGAATATATTCTCACTTATTGGATCGGATAAACTTGTAGATGTAAAAATATGTTTACATATAAAATACAGCCAAAAGGCAGGCAATTGGCCATTAGGCAGCACTATAAATACTTTCAGCTAGTTAACTGGCTGAAGATCCCATGTAGATACAGAGGCTATAAGAGGCACTGCCTGAAAGTCCTGATAATTTGCTGCTGCCTCCAGAGTTTCCCATCCAGCCCTCACTTGAACGATTTTTATTTTACACTCATTAAAAGATAAACGAGACAAGCTAATGACGTTCGGGCTTAATAGTCAGGGTCGGCGAGGGGTAGCGGGAAGAGCTGACAAGTGACGAAAGCGATGGCGGCAATGAACTGAAAAGAAAATGGCGGCGGCGTCGCCAAGACAAGCCATAAAACGGAAGAAGCCTTGCCAAAACAGAGAAAGAGAGAGTGCAAAGAGAAGAAGAAAAAAAAAGAGTGTTTGGCAAAAGACAGACAAGAGTTGGGCGTGGCCAAATATCTGTGCCTGGCCTAGAAAAGGGCGCAGCAGATAAGAGTCGTTTATGATGCCAACGTGCCATACGACGCATTCAAAGGCATCGTACATCTTAAACACACACATGCACATGTGTGTGTGTGTGTGTGTGTGTGTGTGTGTGTGTGTGTGTGTGGGTGGATGTGTGCGTGCATGCCGCAAGACAAATTCAAATCCCTGGGTAATTAGGAGTTGTGTTCATGTCGTCGTGGTAATAGTTTTATGTTGCCACATTGTTGGCGACACGATGCGTGGTAACAACAAAAACAACAACAACAAAAGCTTCTACAAAGAAACAACAACAACAACGACAATGTTGACTGAGATTGAAGCGTGCCCCTGCCAGTTTTGGGGTTAATGTTTGTCTATGCCGTCGCCTGCGTGACATGCAAAGCTTCTGACTAGTTAGCAGCAACTGCTGCAACTACGACAATCCGCCAACCCCCTCCCCCTCCCCAAGCGGCCGAGTCACACTGAAAGCCAGCTCCAAATCCGGCTGGCGTTCTATGAAATTTAGCATTCTTTGCAGCCGGCTCTCATCAGCTGGCTGCATTTAATTTCATTTGCCGACGATATTCCCACTAATTAACCCGTTGCTTAATTTAATTTTGTCTAATTTACTATAGAGCTGCACAAAAGTTGTCGAAATACATGTGGGAAATGGGGTTTTTTTTTTTTTGGTATGTTAATAGTTGAGGGGGGGAGGGGGGAGGGGAGCGTGCCGCTTGGCTTTGTTTTGCTGGCTTGAACTGGAGTTATGTTCGCGCATTTCGCATTTTTATTGAAGATAAAGTTTTGCGGCGGCTACAGAGCCAAGGATATAAGAATACATTTCAACGAGCATAAAATTATACATATTTATTTTATTATGAATTTATGATTTTGTTTTTCTGCTGCTGCTGCTGTGGCTTGTGCTCGGGCATAATAGAAAACGGAAGCGGAAGCGTGAAATGAGCTTTTTGCATAAACAGCATGGCACACCAACACACACACACACACACATGCACACCCACACACAGACCAATACACACTCACACATAGACTAGCGTTGCCCTTGCAGGTGGCAGCGCAGCTGCTGTTGTTGTTGTGGCATTTTATGACACGAAACTCATAACTTTTGGGGCGCTGCTTATTTTGCTCATAGTTTGCCACATAAATTCACAGACAAGTCGCTGGCATCGTTGCCGTCATTGCAATTCTTCTTCTTCTTGTTGTTGCTGTTGTTATTATTGTTGTGGTTGCGGCAGCCGCTGCACTAAATAAAGTGCAGCAGCCTTGCAGGCGCTGCATCGCCCACAAGATAAAGTGCCATTTGAAACTTGCGGTTGATATTTTTCTGGCATTTTTTGTTATTTAGTTTGGTTTTTTGTTTTTCGAGCGCGAGCTGCGCCCATTTTTTGGAAGTTCCTGAATGCGCTTGCATATTTTTTATTCGGCATTTGGCGCTGAGACACGAAGACAACTCGCATGGCCCAAGAACAGATTCTTGGTTGGGAAAACTTTGTTAAAGACTTGCTGTTGTTGTTGTTGCTGCTGATGGTGGCTCATTTGGCATTTCAGGTGATTAAAATTATCAAAGCGTCGGCGCTTGGCGCGGCTAAATGTTAACGCTTTTTATGCGCCGCCTTTGTTATAATTTATAGCAAGAAATAATGCGCCATTAAAACTTTGCGCGAAAGTGGAGAGTGGAAAGTGGAAAGCGGAAAGCGGAAAGATGCCCAGTTCCAGCTTCAAGCTGGGAGCAGTCGCAGCTGCCTCCCAGCTTTGCATGCACGTGTTGAAAATGCCAGCGATACAAATCTAAGTCAAACTTGTGGCAGGGGCATGTGGCATGTAGGGCAGCTCAAAATGAAATCAACGCTGGCAGATAAGAATCGTTTGCGTTGCAAGCTCGTTAATACATTTTTGATGAGACACAACAAGTGGCAAACACTTGGTCAGGCCAGGCAGGGCAGGGCAGTGTGCCAGGGCAAGTTATGAGCAAACTTCTGGCTCACACACACATACACACACATACACACACCCGCGCACACTCGCACATATACTGACACACTTTTGGCCGTTTGCGTTGTTTGCCGTTGCTTTTGAAATGTTTCTGCCGTTGCCTACATAAATCAAAGCAGAAAACTAAAAAGCAGCCACAGGCAGCCGTGGGCAGCAGCACGGCAGCCAGCCTGACAGGCTGCCAGGCTGTAAGGCTGCCAGGCAGCGCGGCAGGTGCAGGCTGTATCAGGCAGCAACTACAGTTAAATATGTTGTAACAAATAAAGTACAGCAGTTGGCCAAAAGGGATCGGGCACAGTCCACTGCTGCTACTCGTCAGCTCATTCATATTTATGGCATTTTTGCATTCAGCCGACATCATTTCGTAATGTAATGTGAAGACCAGTTACAGAGTGCTATGCTATACCCCCTGCCCTGCGCCCAGCTTACCCGTGCTTCTTTGGCCCTGCAGGCTAACTGAAATCAAGGCAATTGGCACGTTGCTCATACGCAGCGTTGGACCAGCGGCTGGGCCTGGCTGTGGCTCTGGTTTGGCTGGCTTTATGTTTTGGTCATTTATGAAGCTCATAAATTACACAAAAATTTCTCCGTTGCCTTCTTTGGCGAAAATTACTCGCAAAAAAGGAATTGTCTAATAAACTTTGCAATAAATTCGAGCATAAATTTTGTACACAGCGTCGCAGTCGAACTTCAAGCGTTAAAACTATGCCAACAAAAGCCATTAATTCCAGTCAGCAGAAATGAAGTAAAGTGTCAGTTCGTGGACCGAGCAGACAGTCGGGACGGTGGGGCGGTGGGTCAGAGGGGTGGTCAGTCGGGCCGCCAGCAGCGGAAATTAAACGCTGCTAGCATTGGCCTCTGTTCTTGTTGTTGTTGTTGTTGGTTTTGCTTGCTTGTCCAATGGCGGACTCATAATTAGATGATTTAAAGTTATCGCGAAAGTTGCGATGCTTGCACCTGGCAGGTGGACCGGCAGCCTTTTCCTCCCCATTGGCTGTTCACTTTGCCAAATGTCTTTTGGAACTTAATTGCAAAGTTTGGCGCTGACTGTGGCCAAATTGATTTTGTTGAACTTTGGCGCATAAATTATGCCATTTTTAAACAGCATAGTGGTTGAGGCACTTATATATATACATATATATATATAACATTTGCCCCATTCGTTGCCAAAAGCTTTAAAAACATAAATACATACATACAAATAATTTGGCATTAATGAAATTCACTTTGTAGCGGCAGAACTTTGAACATGCCGCGGGCTCAAAGTAACTGAGAGCATGAACCTTTCCCCGGACCGAACGGAACAGGGCAGGATAATGAGCACACACGAGGCTGATGATCTTTTGCGAAGTGTGTGTGTGTGTGTGCGTGTGGGTGTGTTGGTCTATGTTTGCCTGTATGCAGAATGGATTAAAAAACTTTTGATTAACCTTATCAAAAGCAAAAGCAGTGTAAACATCGCACAGACACAGCAATCAGTACAGCGATGCCAACAAGGATGCGTGCTTCGAGCAGCAAAAAGTCTCATGCAAGTTGTTAAAAGAAAATAAGTAACTTTTTGACAGGCTGCCGCTGCCTCTGCCTCTGCCTCTGCCTCTGCTGCTGCCTCTGCCTCTGCCTCTGCTGCTGCTCAGCACACAAGGCTCACACGAGCTAAACTGGCAGCCTAAATGTTTTCTTTTTGTTGCTGCTTTTATAGTTGTTGTTTTTTTTTTCGTTTTTTCTTCCTCTTTGCACAAAGCAAAAGCATAGCAAAAAGTTTTTATTTTAAAAAAGGCAACTCGCTTAGCCTTTTGCTGGGTGCACGGAAAGGCAAATAAATTAAAATAAATGCAAGAGGCCAGCACAGAAAGTCGCTTCAAATTTTATGAAGTATGGAGTAGTCAAAGATGATAAATTGTTTCTTAAGATTTCAAAGCATTGAGATGTTATTTATAGCGCAATCCTGCCGTGGATTTCTGTAATAAGTCGAAACTCTTAAGACGAAATTCTTAAAAGCATGTTGTCCCAGCTAAAAGGTCTTGCTTGAAATCATGTCCAATTTGATTGATTTATAAAAATACATATAATATTATCTATTTTTGACTTAATTATTTTAAGCTAGCATTTCCCGAAACGACTTGCATCGCTTGCGCCTTGGCTAGGCCGATAAATTTTCAGCACGAATCTATGCAAAGTTGCCCCTTCCTACCCCAGCGCTCCCGGGCAATGCACTCAATTTTTAAATTCACATAGTATAAATCCAAATATAATTAACGGCTGCAATTCTTTTTTGTTATATCTGACTGACTACCGCTGGGTGGAAGTGCAGTCAGCTCAAACTTATTCCCAATGTTATTTATAAGAATTCTCAAAGACGTGCTTCACGATTTTCGGATGGTAAATGGGAGACAAAGGTGTCGTCCGATTTGCTTAAACCTTTATTTCGAAAGTCAAAAGAAAGACTTATTGAAAACCATTTAAGCAATTTTGGTTGTATGCAACTTTTTCGCTTGCCGAACAGCCTATTTTAAAAATGCCAATCAACTCATTTGACTGAAATGGACAAAGATATTTGAAGCATGAAACTTTCATATAAAAAAATACTAAACCGAGGTCTAATAAATAATGATTAAAATGTAAGTGGTCCCGAAATTGTTTTTACTATTCGCGCCAACTTCTGAACTATATAGTTGAAGTTGTTAACATCAAAATAGTCATGTCGACTGACACTCAATTCCGGCTTTTCACATAAGGTGGTCCGACAACATTCAACATTCCCATTGTCCCTGATTCGGGACAATATAGCACACTGAGTAAACGCTAGGTAAAAAACTCATTAGTGCTGTCTTTGCTCATGTTCATAAAAATTCTCTCTCTTCAACTGTATAAAAGAAAAACCTTTGGCTTTAATATGTTTAGAGCTCTCATATTTTCTAATTTAAATTAAAGCAAAAAAGGCTAAATTCCATATGAACGCATTGTAGCTGACAAAGCAACTACAGTATAGGACAAATTTTTAATAATTTTTGTCAACTCCCCCATCCATATTTAATTTCATTGTTGTCTTGTGTCGCTAGGGTGTGCACAACGTCCCCATTGTCCTTGTTGTGGCCTAATCAACCAACTTGGATAGAAAGTGCTTTCGTTGCCCATATTCATATAAATTGTTTCGTCTCAAATGCACAAAAGAAAAACTTCGGTTTTCATATAAAAACATATAAAAGATTCATATTTTCCTAATTAAATTAAAATATGATAAAAGGGTTTCTCTCCTCCTTCTTCCGACAAAAATGCACATGTCTGCATTGTAATTGACAAAAAATCACACGAAAAGAAAAATTTTATATTATTATTAACTCATATACATTTTCCATTTCTTTGTTGTTTTTAAATACAATTTTTATTGCTTTCTTCTTTGTGAATAATAAAATTTTAAATAAACAAATTTTAAAATAGAGTATCGTTCCAGGAGCTGAATTCCAGCTTCGTATCTCTTAAGGCTATTTACGTTGGTCACTGTTCAATTATTCAGTCTGGGCAAACTCTTTTCATGTAATTAAAATAATTGATTAGTAATGTTTTCGTGCTGTAAAGTATGTTTTTTCGTGCTGGTAAGGCCACAACCATATCCATTTTCATATTCAAATATTCCCTCATTAACAGTTTTATGCCTCACTAATACCCTGAATACCCATTAAATGAGATAAGGAGCATAACTGAGCATCAATGGGGCAAGGTAAAGTGAAAAAATAAATATACTATGTACAGTATATAACTATTAAAATAATATTCTAGTTTGGATATGTGCCGCAGCTATTTACTAAAAGGACACAGATAAATTCTAAAGGCATTAGAAAAATACGTTAACAAATATTGGAAAATATCATCTTTTGAATATGGAATGTTTTGTATGTGTATGTTAGATTTCCTGATCGATTAATTCGCCATTTACCAGCAGCTTTTAACGTTGGCTTGTAAGAAAGAAAAAATTAGCCAAGTTTCTTGAGTCTTAGGTGCAGGGTATCTCCAAGTAAAGCACACACGAGCATACTTGTATTTTTCCATAACTTTTTCTGTTTTACTTTTGAGTGCAATAAAGCCGCAATTTGGCAACCGCAAACACACACACACTTACGCACACACACACACTTACACACATGTAAATGTCTCTCAAGTGTCGCACCTTTTACGCATTTACGATTTTTAATAGGATTTGCGGGAAGAAAAATAAAAGCCAACATCGGGGCGTCACGTTTACACAGTTAAATGTGCTTATCGCTGGGGCGTCGCACTTCAATCAGTCAGCCGAAGGGTTGGGGGGGCGTGGCCCAAGAAGCAACGATGTTGTTTTCTGTTTGCTCTCAAGGAATTAACATGTCACATTTGACGTGCGTGTTCCGCTCAGCCCGTGTCCCACCTTCCCGCTCGCTTCCTCATATGTGTGTGACATCCGGCGTTGCCTTTTTTTTCTTGATTGCCAAATGAGCATTACTTGATTACCCGCAATTGCATTTGCTGTAGTCGTTTTGCGGCACACACACACACACACACACACACACGCGCACAGAGCGCCTAATTGCCGCATATGCGACATAAAAACCCTGATTTTTAACATTGCGCTGGCTGCGCTGCTTACAGCATACTTGACATTACTGCGACTGCGGCTGCGGCTGCTAACATTTTAGGTCAAAATGCTCAAAAAATATGGAAACTACATAATACTTTAAAACTGTGTGTGTGTGTGTGTGTGTGTGCACACTTGTACATAAATGCTGCAACAGCTAGCTGTAGTTTTGTGCTGCATTTAATTACATTCGCCAAGTGGGGGCGGCGGGAGGTGGAGACATTCGAAACACTTTTCGCACGGCCTCGGCCGCAGCCAGCTGCAAGCAGCAAGCTGCTAGTTGCAAGTTGCAAGTTGCAAGTTGTTTTGGGCCAGCTAAAAACCCGAATGCAAGGCATTTCATTAACACAGCGCAACTTCAGCACAACAATGGCAAGACAAATACACACACACACACTGGGTAAAGCGGCGGAGAAATTCATTTTTTGCTTTTCTGTGCTTGTCGCCAAACATTTAGCGATCCAGGCAGCAGCCAGGCATCTGGGCAGGCACTTCAGCTGCCTGCCATATACCATATATATGCACACACATAAAACAGTCACACACATACGAAACAATGCACGCACGCACACACATTGCCGACGACCTCAATTTCCAGCCCATAAACATTTGTCCGCAGAGCAGCAAAAAAAAAGAGTGAAAAGACTCAAAAATCGGTTTACATTGTGGGTCGGTCAATGGACCGAAATTCATGTTAAAATAAAAATAAGTAACAGAAACAAATTTAAACTATACAAACATAAACAAAAGACAGCTGAGCTTAATACTACCTGAAATAAAAGCCAGAATCCGCTTGATTTAAATACCCCTTAATTGGCCAACTAAGCCTTTCACCTTTTTAGTTTTTAATTAAAAAGAAACATGTGGCTCCCCATTTCTTTTAGCCCATTTCCAGTGACATGAATATTTAAATTTTTTTCAAAAGGAGAAACTACAAATTTCATTTTCAGATTTAATAAAGAGGCTAAATAGCGATTAAATACAAATCTTGTTCGTGACTTTGAGAGATCTTTTGAATACATTTTTATTGGAGCTTCCGGTTATAGTAATGCATTTTGTATAGAAAAAATATTGAATTATGAAAGATTGCTCGTTATGGGTCGAATTCGTTACGGTAGCTTCACATTTTTCTATGACATATTTAAAGATGTAAAGAGATCGGTTAATAAAAACCGAAGCTATTAAGGAACAGATACTTTTTTTATATTTTATATTTTTATATTTTAATATTTATGACGAAAGCACGGCGCCGTTTCCTTGGTATCTCCCAGTCGAGCAATCCGGACCAGCTAACTCTCACTTGTTTGCCAATTCATTGGGATTAAATTGTGGGTAGAGTGGCGCTCGAAATTAGTTCGGATGGGATACGGGAAATACTATCGTAACAAAAATATGATGGTAATAAATATTTCATATACCGTAAATTTTATTGTAGTTAAAAAATAAATGCTGAGCTATTCTTAACATATATATGCGCTCTTTTATGCTGCCAACGATTTTTTAAAGTATTTAGGCGATGAAAATAATAGAGGCTGCAAAAATGCTTGCATTTTCATAGGTTAAAAAATATCATAAATAGCTATAAAAATATAAATATATTTGTGAAATAAATGAATGATAAAAGTTGATGTAATTTCCCATTTGAAAGGAGTAAAGCATACATACTTTGCTTTGAATATATAATGAATGTGTATTTAGTTTTCGAATTTAGTGAATATTGTAATAAATATTTAGTATTTCCTACTTGCATATTAAAAACTCTATTCATATTCCACACCGCTGTAAATTTGGGTAGGAATGCGAACCTGTAATGACGTCGTCGGGGGATGCCAACATTATTGCCCTCGTCGAACAAGAGGACAGGGTTTCTTGTGGAGCCGGAGGCAACATGTTTACACAAGCACAACTACAGACATATGTACATGTATGCGTACACATTAATATATTTATAGAGATACTTGCTGTTACATGTGCTATCTTCAATATGGGCAGACAGAAAGCGGCAGCGGGCGAGTCAATACGCTGCCTTAATTGCTTACAAGTTGTTTTTGTTCTTGTCGCCGGCCATGTTTATCGTTTAAAGTGGAAAGCCTGACCCCAACTGACCCGGCAATTGGCCGACTGACCAACCAACCGACTGTCCAACCGACCGACTGACAATGGACATCGTTTTGTCGGCCCCAGTCTGTCGGCATTGATTTTTATGGAGCTCTCCTCCATCCCGCCCTCTCTAGCACGAATACATATCTACGAAGCGGGCCTCAAACTGCCCATTTTATGACATTTTTAATTACTTATTTTGCTTAAAACTGTGTGCGGAGTAGGCGAATAAACAAATGCTGTCGCAAATTCTCTCTCTGTGTGTGTGTGTGTGTGTGTGTGGAAGGGAGGGGGAGGGTTATAGATGTATAGAATCAGCTTTATCCATGTTTGGGTACATACACTTGCAAAAATATGGCTTCGTTTATAGGCAAATAAAATAATGAAAATTGCGATACGAGAATGCTTCTCAGCAGCGGCGGGAGCAACAGAGAGAGAGAGAGAGAGAGAGCGGGAGAGAGCAGCGGAATCATCGCCAGGAGTCCTTTGTTTGTCTTTTATTAGGATAGTAAAAGTCTTTATTGTTGCTCTGCACGCTGCTGTTGTCCGGCCTGTCTGCCAGTCAGTCGGCCAGCCACTTGACCAGGCCCAGCAGAATGACGACAATGACGATGCCGCTGTTCTTGTTGTTGTTGCTGTTGTTGTGACCTTTTGTCCATCAGGCTGGCCGCTGGGGCACTGGGGCGCTGCCCTGGCAAATTTTTATATAGTTTACCATATTGCTTTGTCATTGTTGTTGTTATTGTTGCTGTTGTTGCTATTGCCGGCGTTTTCGTACAGCTACTGCCTTTTGCTGCAAAAATTTTTGAAAGAATGAGGCCAAAAGGCAAACTCTAAGCATGGCATAATTTGGAACGCAACCACAATCCGGCTGAGGGACATTGACGAGAGGACAAACAAGTGCTGCCAGCTGTGTGTGTAACTCAATTCTCGGTGCTGCCCATGCCTGATGTCTAAATGGACATATGCAATTCGGGGCTGGCTCGCATTTTGATTGTGTTCATTTAGTTAAGTTTTATGCTGATTTACTTAGGCCGCAGACAGAGCGACAGCCATTTACGACATTTTAACGCCTGAGTGATAAAATCTGAACGCGTGATACATAAAGCCCTGGTCAGGCAATAAACTGGACGCACAATGGACCGCAAAATGGTGAAAACTCTTTGTAGGCATTCATTGAATTTCGCCAACTAGTCCAACTTAATGCCTGTATCTTTGAAGTTTATCCTATTCAATTTACAATTTTCAATACCCAATGAATTGGGTCGTTGCGGCTCACAGTTTTTTGATTGAAATTAATTTCAACTGTCGTTTCTCACACAGTTACCAGGGCGACCCTGACCTCGGGTGCAAAGGGTTCGTCGCCGGATTGTCTTTCTGCCACGCTACCCAGCCGGCTGCCGTGTATCTAATGAATATTTAAAATCCTGCACGCCCTGCAGACACAGACGCACACACACACACACACACACAAACAGACACACGCTCAGGCACACACATAGAAAGAACTCTCATGCTGGTTGCGCTGGCAGCGCATTAAATAAAATTGACAAGTATATTGAATGTGAAATTTATTTAAATAACCCAAAATCGTTGGCGCTTAAATAAATCCAGTTTAAGTGCGGATTTTCTTCTATGCGACGTGCACAAACGGTAAGCACAGCGTCTATACAATACTTAAAAAGTTGCTGACCCTGAATCCCGGCTGAATCGTATTTCAGTTTAAAGCACATGTGTTTGCCGAACGCTTTTCCAGAGTGACCATGCCCTGGCTTTAAAGTAATAAAATATGTTTGATATAACGCATACGCTACGTGGTACGGCAACGATCTAGCGATATGTGTGCTGGCTGCCAACCCGTGACGCCGTCATTCTGCGAACTCATCTTATTTCTCATCAACAATGTTGCAAAGTTTCTGGCCCCCGCCAGCGCCGACCGCAGCGGGTTTCAGCATTGAAATAGCAGAAATTTTGATTTTACGACCTTGTTGCCATCATTAACGTTATTTTATGATGACGCTGAAACGACCTCAAAATATTGTGGCGCAGCTTCTCTTGGCCCTGGGACTTGCACTGGCTTAGCACGGCCCCCAATGCTGCCCAGCCCACCGCCAAGTTATGATGCTCGGAAGTATAAGTAAAAAACCAATAAATGTTAATGAAAATACAAGAGACAAAGTTTAGTTTTTGCCGGCGCTCTGCAGCATGTGTGAGCCTACTTTGTTCCTGTTGCCGAGCTTGCCGATTATGTTATTGTGTGCGTGGCATCGAACATAAGCTGATAATATTATTGCGCTATTAATGGGCTCAGGTTTTTATGGGACTTTTAATCGCTTTTGTTACAGTTACCAAAGTTGCAACTATAACTCGACAATGCTCGTGCCGCACACACAAAGGAATCGAAGAGAATGTTGCGTGTGACTATGTATCTCTGACTCTCTCTCTCTCTCTCTCAATTTGCTCTCCGTCTTGCTTTTCTTTTGTGTGGCTAGCAGTCAATGCAACATTTAGTTGCGGCCAAAGGCAAAAACTAATTGCGAAGCCAAACGCACTGCCAACAACTGTGGCTGTGGCAAGGTGTGCGCCGCAAGCGGAAAAGCAATTTAGCAAATTCTTTGTCGTTTGGCAAATAGAAAAGCCAACTGCGAGTGGCTGCCCTCCCCTTCCCCCTCCCCCCTCCACCCAACCCCTTTAGCTGGCTGCTGCAAAATCAATTTTAATGACACGATGGAGAAAAAGCAGAGCGCTAAATATATACCATACATATATATATATAAATGTGTGTATAGAAAACCGCTTGAATAGCAAAGAACTGAAGCGAAGCCGACAAACTCAAATGGCACGTCTATAAAACGCCTCAGCCGCCCCCAAAACGCACTGCAATTGCTTCACGGGGTTGACATATGCAGGCAGTCATTGCTTTTGTTGTGGTTTCAATGAATGAAAACACGAGTAAACACCACAAAAGTTTAGAAATTACTTACGAAACCAAAACCCAAATACCCTAACTTGGTAACTTACAGATAAAAGTATTATTAATAAAAAAAAAAAACCGTATACTTTAATATCTAAGCTTAGACGAAGATTGGACAAACTTTTCATGGTGGACTGTAAATCTTTCTCTGGAATGCCTCCGCACATAATTCATGCCTTTAAGTGTATTCAAGCCGACATAAGGTGTATTGTGCCCCCTTTGCTGCTGGAGGAGCATCGCATAAAAGGTGTAATGAAGGAGCAGCCAGAAGAAGGTATTTCTTTGTCGCGTTGGCTTGTCGCAATTAACGTTCGCGGAAATTCCTGGCAGTCAAGCAGGCAACGGTAGGCAACGGCAGCGAGCCAAGCAACGCGCTGGTGCGTAAATAGCACGGAAGTCGTTGGGCCCACGCGGCGTATACGTGCTTTAAGCAAGAGAGAGAGAGGGAGAGAGAGAGAGGAAGAGCCTCAAGCTAGCAAGTGACCTTCTGTGGGAGTGTGTGTCAACTACTTTTGTTGCATGTTGCATGTTGCATGTCGCATGTGCTTGGCAAATAGTTACTTGGCTTAGCATGGCTTCATGTCGTCCCCAGCCTGCATTTAGCGACTTCTTTTTCTTGTTCGCTGTGACAATTTGGCGGCCTACTTGTCGTTGGCATGCCATATGCCAGCCGTACACAAAACAATTGCAGCCATTACAGTTTGTAATTTGGTAATCAGCCATACGAATCTGCATAATGGCAATTGGAGCAGTAGCAGCAGCAGCAGTAGCAGCAGCAGTTGGAGCAGTTGGAGCAGCAGCAGCAGTAAAAGTGCGGCGGCTTCGCTGCCGTTTAGGTAAACCAGGCAAGAAAAGTTGCCAACTTTTAATTGAAGTGAAAACGACGATAACGACAGCATTGTTGGCATTGCTGTAGCTTTGTTGCCAGCCCAAGGGGCTCTGAATGAGGACTCCGCATGGGGCTTTAACACACACACACACACACAAATTGCACACTCACACAGATACATGGGGGCAGGCACACACATGTCGTCATGGCGTGCGCCATTGCAAAAACAGTTGCGGAATTGCTTTTTAAGCCCACAGCGCATAGCATAAAAAAGCAGCAGAGCCGTACTCTAGGGTCCCAGGGATTGAGCTGGGCGCTGCCATTGGGTGGAGGACTAAGCCTTTAAAACTCAAAACTTTTGAGCTGCTTGAAGTTTGGGGCTGTGCGTATTTGCCTCTGTGGCGTCCACGCACACACATGCATATATCCATTATTCAGCTCGTATTGGGCAATGTGCATGGGTTTGCTTGTCCATGAAGTGCTCCGGGTCGTTGCTAACCTGTTGCCATACCTAGCCCTTGGAAGGGCTATCAAAGTGCGATAGCGCGGCAAACTTGTCAGTAAATGGCCTTGAAGGGCGTGGCTAGCAGGTTGAGTGAGTGGGGGTGAGGAGTGTGGGGGTGAGTGTGGGGCATTGCTTGCATAGCAGCACGCAAATATGTCGCCTGGCCCAGCTGTGGCCGTGGCACGCGCCGGCGTGCCATATTCGAGACATCGCCTTGAAGAACCCCGTGCGCCTGCCTAGCTGCCAGACGACTCGCCTGCCAGCCAGGCTTTGATTTATTGATTTTAGTCTTGGCACACAGCATACGAAATGAGCCCCCATGCCGGGCCACATGTGGCTGCAGGAGCTCAGCAGCGCAGGACCCGCAGTGTATATCCATTAGCTGCCGCCAGTGCCAGTGCCAGTGCGAGTGCCAGTGCCAACTGCTGTTTAATAAGCCACCACATTTAAAATATGCCAGATAACTAGAAAGTGGAATGCAGCTGCTGGCCAAGTCTGCTTCAGCAAATGGCGCAAGTTCAATTAAATCAAAGCTCGAGCATATTTCTTACCCGTTAGACAGTTCCGGCGCCAGACGCTGTCTGCTGGCGGCAATGTCTGCAAGTAAAAATGCGAAGACAAATTAAATTACGTTTAAAGTGCAAGTGGACCAAAAAAATAATACAAAAAAAATGCTTGACTCTGCTATGAAATGTGAACAAAAAATACACGTAATATGAACGGCATTGAATTGATATGCTGAAGCCAAGCAAAATCAAATTTCAAAAACAGCGTGCTCAACTTTCGGATATCCTCATGAGAGTTGTAAAGTAACTTTATCTCAAAAATATAATACAGAATCTTTATTGCTGCAAAGTTAGCTTTTTATAAGTATATAATGCATAATAAAGATATTGCTTAGTTCAAAAATTAAACATAAAAAATAAATGAACAGTAACAAATAATAAAAATAATTGAATAAAAAATAATTATTAAGAGGTGTATATGTTATTATATATTTGTATGGATAATTTCCCCAGCCCAATCAGATGCATTCATTGAATGAACGAACAGCTGAGCTAAGCTAGGATTTTTCTTATATTAGATACTCTAATTGGAGAGTTCATATTTCTTGGTCACTTATTCAAATGATTCCCTGTAGATTACTTAAGTAATTCACTCAATAGACGAACCTGAGATCATGCTGTTCACACACTCTAATTGGCCTTCAACATTAGTTGGCACATATATGCCCATTTCGAGCTGCGTCATTATTGAAGAGTATAAGAAAAGAAGCCGCCAAAGTGTGAGAAATGGAACCGGCGAACGCCTCGCGCAATGAAACGGAATAGAATCAAGGCAACAAAAAGAGAAATGAATTGAGACTACACATAAAAGAAATGAAATCCATGTGGGCGGTGGCAGGAAGCGTCTTTGGCAAGGCGAAGCCATGGCAGGCCAGGCGAAAGATAAGTAAGAGAACAAAATTAAATTGGACATTTATCAAGAGATTTTTATTGATGCCCCAAGTGCCGGCCAGAGCAAACACAAGCACAAGCACAAACACAAGCACAAGAACAAGCACAAATACAAACACACACGACGGGGCGCCACAGCCGACTGGAGACAAAGTCAAGTGGCAGGAACGACAAATGCGGGCAATTATCGTTTTGAGTGTAAAGTTTTATTGGCAAGCGGAAAGTTGATTTTATTTAAATGTTGCCACTGGCGATGGCAGCAACAAATTGCGGCAAGACACGCAAGCATAAATTAGAGCCACGCCCCCAACTCAACTCTCCGGCTGTCTAACTAATTACGCCCATTAGTGAAGCGGCAACAACAACGACAACAACAACAACAGGAATGGAAACAATTATTGCGCATTTAATCACCTGCTGAAATTGTAATTGTGTTGCATACTTTTTGGCTGCCACTGTACGTACTACATACTTCTGTCTACAACTAATTACACGGCCAGCAAAACCCGGGGCCCCATAAAACAAAACCCGTAGCCCGTCGACAACTAGAGAAATTCAGACGAAACATGAATTGTTGCCAACGCGATTTTGAATTTATTGCATGAAATTAACTTTCACAAAATAATTCACATAACTTTGGGGCGTGCCGAAGGGCCAGCCAAAGTGGCTTAATAAAATAATTTATGGTTTGGCAAAATGCCCATTTACCGCTCCGCAGCCCCAACCCTTGTCCAACTGTCTGTCTCTCTCTCTCTCTCTCTCTCGCTCTCTCGCTCGCTCTCTCTATCTGTCCGGATGAGCGCTTGTAAGTCTGTCCGGGCGCAGTCAAGTGCAAAAAACAAAGCAAATTAATTGCAAGTCAAAGCGAACCTTTGACTCCATGAACACAACGCACCTTTGCACACACAATTACACGCACACACACACACACACAGTCACAATCACAGATACACACACACACACAGAAGTGCTATGGCAATGCCTTCATCAATATATCCTTTAAAGCCCTGCTAGCAGAGCCTAATCAAATGGGACAGCAGCTGCTTTGCCCGGGCAGCTTTTCAGGCAGCTGCCCAGTGATGCGTAGCTAATATGCCTTTGGCCATGGACACGCCCCTTTGACCGGATAAATGCGTATCTGACAGGGGGCTGGGCGATGCTTATAGCCGGTTGCCGTTGCCGCTGCCTCTGCCAAAAGCAAGCCACTCTCTGGCCAGCGAAGCATTAGACTGCCGGAATCAACAGCTGCCAAACAGTTGCGAGGCAACTTCATGTTATCCAGCAACATTTTCACGCGTTTTTTGTCAACAAATTTCACATCCCATTAGCCAGGCGTAAATTGTGGCAGCAATAGAGCATCATTTTATTGCATTAATTGTAGTAATGGATTCGATTTCCAGCTCGAAATCAAAGCTGCCACTCATAAGTTGTAAGTGGATGGGTCCCAGCGTCATCTTTTAGGGTTTCTGTTGTTGTGCGTTTCTCATTTCTCGTTCTCGTTTCCTTTCTATCTGCCTGACACGTTTGACAGCTTGGCGTTTGTCTTTGCTTAGCGGTTGCCTAGCAGACAAATGACAAAAATCCAACCAGCACGCAACATACCGACAATCAGATACTCTTTTCAGCAAGTTTTCTCTTACGAGGAGTTACTAACGAAAAATATACTTTTAATTATATTAATATTATCATTGTTGCAACAATCAAGTCTAACGATATATAAATTAACTATTTATTTTCGCAATAAAAAATGCCTGTCAGGCAAAAACTTTATGGATATAAAGGGAACTGTCTGATTTAGCAGCTCGCTGCATTCATCTTCGACACAAATATGTAAGGCCTGCATCAAAAAAAGCCTCTATATCAATCTTTTTACTCTATTCCTCGTACTTCTTCTCCATATAGAAGACGTACCACACAGTTACACAGTTGCGACACTTTTTGAAAGGGCATCTAGCATGCTCAACAGAAGCAGTCAAAGCAATAGCAACTGGGGGGATGGGGGGTCTTGAGTCCCATTTGGAAAATTGACAAAGGGCACAGGTGACAAAGACGGCGACGGCGACGGCTTCACGGCGGAAGCTGCTGCTGCTGCTGCTGCTGCTTAGGGCTGGTTGCTGCAGCAACTTCTTTCACTTGAGGTGACAGTGCAACATGTGCGATTGTCGAGTGTCAGCGGCAAGCATGCCACAGACAATTCCAGTAAAAGCTTTGCGCCGCGGACAGTTGCGGGTGTTGGCGGCGGCTGAAATTAAACGCGACCCTCCTCGGAAACCCCTCGCTGAAAGTGTGTTATCGTGGCAGTTGCAGCGATGCGGCTAAGCATCATAACTCAAGTCAGTGCCTGGCGACTCGTCCTGCCACTCGAGCAGCGTGAAAAACCTGCCAAGATGCTGAAGAGTCATCCTCGGGCGTCGCTGCCAGCATTATGCATGCGTCCCAAAGCAGCAGCAGCTGTTGCAGCAGCAGCAGCAGCAGCATCTGCCTTTGCATGCACTTAACATGTTGTACCACAAAATCGTCAGCCATATGCGGCGCATATTAATTTGATGGCACTCATATTTATGCCAAAGCAAAGCGATTTCCTTCCTTCTATGCTGTGCTCTGCTGTGCTGCATTTCCAACTGTTGTTGCGACATTTTTTGACAAGTTGCACTCAGAGTCAGCGTCAGTGTCGCGCTGGCGAGTCGTTGTTGCATTTGCAATGCGAACAGGAGTCGGAGCAGCTGTTGCAGCTGCTTTGCATATGGTCGGACAAGTGGGAAACACAGGCAAACAGCCCTGCCCAGCCAAGCCAGAGTTGGGCGCTGTGGCAACTGCCCCCCGTTCTGCGACTTTTCATCTTTTTTCGCAGCACTTTTGCTTCGTATTTTTTTTCTCGTTGTTCTGGCGCATTCTACTTTAATTATTTCAGCGATGCTGCCGAAGCCGCTGGTAACGACATCAAATTTACATACGCAATTTCATTGTTGCCGCAGGATCTGGCCATTGTCATCCTGCTTGTTGTCCGTCGCAGTCGCCGTCGCCGTTGCCGTCGCCGTTGCAGTTCGCCTCGTCTGTCCCTTGCCACAAACGCATTTTATATTCAAATTTTTTCGCTGTTGTCTGGCAGTCATTGCAAATTCTGCCAGTAGTTTGGCATCCTTTTTGTTTTCTGCACTTGACTTTTGCTTTGGGGCCTGTTGTGTAACCTCTGTTGCCGCGGCCCCTCCCCGCTCCCCAGAAAAAAACTCCACTTTGCTGCTTATGTGCTCATAATAATCAGTTGCAGTTACCGCCCCCGCTTGAATTTAGCGTCGATTTTACAGGCACTTACACACACACACACACAGAGACGCACACACCCGACCCCAGTCGCAGTTATAGCCAACAATAACAAGTTTCTGTATGACAGAGGGCATAGAAGATTTGTGCAAATTTATGGAACAGCTCGGCTCGGCTAAGAGCAAGCAGTCGCAGATTCCATTTACATATGATTACATAGAACAGAATATCATGGTCGACAGTCTTCGGCACTTGTATAATTCAAATGCAGTAGGAACAGCCTCCAAAGGATAACGAAACCATTTCGAATATCTCCTTTATATTATTTTCTTACTTATTTCTTTTTTCTTGTATCGTAGATAAATAACAATTTTTTGTCTAACGATACATTAAGTGAATTTCGATAGTTGCAAAACATTGAGACCGTTTATAATTTAATAGTAAGCCTTAAAAGTGAATATATTGCGAAAAAATAATCTGTTCATCGCAAAAAATAAAATTTTGTAAATAATAATTTTTATACCCTGAACCCATTAAAAAATGGATAAAGAGGGTATAATGTATTTGTGCAAATGTATGTTACAGGCAGAAGAAAGCATCTCCGACCCCATAAAGTATATATATTCCTGATCAGCATCAAACGCGGAGTCGATTTAGCCATGTCCGTCTGTTTGTCCGTCCGTCTGTCCGTCCGTCCGTCTGTCCGTATGTATGAACGCAAGGATCTGAGAACCCATAAGAGCTAGAGAAATTTTAGCTGTAGGTCCTCCTAGTCCCCGCGCAGATCGAGTTTGTTTCCGATATTCGATAACTTGCCCCGTTTCCAAGAAATCGATAAAATTCGATATCGAAATCCTGTTTTTTGGGCAATTTCGGAAAACAATATGAGCTAGAGTCACCAAACTTGACATATAGCTTCTAGAATAGTATATATATATCAAGTATTTTTCATTTTATACCTTTCGCCTGTTGGAAAAAGAGGGTTCAGGGTATCTCCTAGTCGGAAGCTCCCGACTAGAACCTCTTGTTTCACATATTCCTGTTCGCGGCTGGCCCCGTGATTGAGGCCTGCGCGTATCTCTACTGTATCCCATGGATGGTTTCAACTTTCGACTAGCAAGTTTAAAGATCATGGCCAATATGTCGCGTTTTGCAGCTCTACCGGAGAAGGTAGTGTTGCGTAGCGCATTATGAAGTCTGTTAAGTTCTTTGTACATATACTGTAATATGCATAATTATTCAACATAAGTTGCCATCTCCGGCTTTTAATGCCTTTCGCGGCAGATTGTTTATGAAGTTGAAGTGCAGTTGATGCTTTGGAGCTGTCCAACTGTCAAGACGCAGATTTTAGGCCTCTTGATAGCTGGGACTCTTCTCAAGTTAAATGTAGCGCAATAATGGGCCGACAAAATTTGCATTTCTTTTGGAGTGGCAAATGCAATAAACTCCAAAATAAAAGCAAATAAAAAGTAATCAGACTTTCAGATTTGGCCATAAAGAAAAATAAACACACGGGCTAACAGAGCCGAAAAGGAATTAAAAAGTGTGCTAAATAATTCATTTTTGAATTAAAATATAAATCACTTTCACACCATTTTGTCGGCCGCCATCGACACACACACAGCCCACCCAGTTCGCCCCTTGTTGCTTTCTCGTACTCTCGTACTCGTCCTTTTTTTCCAGGACACTTGTTTATTTTATTACTTTTCAACGCCGCACAATGCAAATGAGCGGACAAGAGGGAGGGAGGCAGCGCCAAAGAGAGTCAGGCAACGCGAAATCTTTTTAATATAAAACTGAATTACTTTTAGCAGCGATTTCCGAGAATGTCCCGAGTGCCCCGCACATTAAAATTGACGAACTGTAAAGGCGTTGGCACGCCCACAATTCTACTTCGCAGCCCTCCCGAGCATCCAGGCTGCCATGTTTGCCACAGCAGGTCGCCTTGGGTTATTAGGGTAGCTTATTAACGTGGCCAAGAGTGCGATATAGACCATGACATAGCCAGGGCATCATTATCGAGTGCTTTGCGGCGACGCCTACCTCACCTACCACCACCCCGCTAGCGCAAGCAATTTGAACGCCCTGCGTTCCTTTTTTAATAGGATTGCGTTTTTGGGAATTACCTGAGCTTAAGGCGAAGTGCTGAGAGACGGTCGAGCGACCACAGGAAACGGAAGGGGCAGCGGATATGAAAACGGCAACGGACACTTTTAATTTCTCAAAATGGCAACTCGCTGACATCCGCCTGGCGCATTCGATTCATTGATTTAATGCAGAATAACAGAGCGGATGCGGGCTACGGCTACAGCTTCCCGACTGAGCGGGCAGGCAGGTGGGCCGGCAGGCAGGATGCTGAAAACTGGCTGCTTTTCTTTCATTACCCATCTTGGCAGCGGCGGAGAATTATTGAGACTTGTTGCAAAAGTTCATATCGTGCGAAATAATTCAGAAAATGCCACAGTCTGCTGGCATGCCCACAGCCAAAGGTGGCCAACTGGCTGCTGGCTTTCAACCTGGTTACCTGTCTGCCTCGATGGCATTGCTGGAATGGCTTGAGAGTGCAGCGCCCGGCAGCTCCCCCCCACCCGGCTTGTCATTTGTGTTTGTGAAATATGCGTTCAATTTTTTACGCTGCATTTTTCGCTTATCTGCCAACTGGCAACTGCAGCCCCAGCCATGCTAAGGGGAGCGCACACATATCAGACAGCGGAGAAGAAAATGCTCATATCACGTATACGCAATGTTGTGGCTTGTTGGTTTTCTTTTGGGAGCGTGCTAGCACACTGCAAATTAGCCGCGTAACAGCGGGGGGCAACTTATAGACGAGGCGGGCAGAGCTGCCTGAAGGACTGCTGTGGTATGTGATAATTTACTCATTTCATGTGCCATTAGCTGTCAAGAGGCGCCGCGCTGCCATTAATGTTCACGTCTGTCTTTCTGTCTTTCTACATGTTCATATAAGTACATATCCCTATGTGCGGCAAGGGTCGTAGTTGGGCCCGGTTCTCAGTTCTCGGTTCTCGGTTCTAAGTTCTTGTCACTTCATATTTATGTTTTATATATTTTAGTTGGTTCGTGTTGCTCGCTCGTTCGCTCTTGTTCCACATATTTATTATGGCTCACTTTTGTGGCGGCTGCCTCTTTCAGCTGAGCTTTGCAGCCTGTGACCCGTTTTGGACGTTGCATATCTGCGCTGTATCTCAAAAACTTTCCCATGCCACACAACAACAACATCAACTCGAGCAAGCACAAGAGCTAGAAAAAAGAGCGCAGCCTGGCGGGACAATGGCTTTAGCACTTGCTGTTGCCGCCTGTCCGCTGTTGCACTTGAGCACTTCCTGTGGCCTCTCCAAATACACACACTCACACACGAGCACACTCACACACACATGCACATACTGCTATCGTTGCACAGACAATGGCAGCTGCGCTTTTGCAGACGTTTTTGGTGGCGCTTCCAGGCGCTACACAGAGTCAGAGTCCCCGGCTGTGACCTAAATTTTTACCAAATTGGATAAATTTTTCGCATTTTCGGTTTACTATTTCTGTTTTTTTGCATCGCTGCGACGGCGACTATTTTAGTTGTTGTTGTTGTGGTTTTGCCTGCTCAGCTGCTCGCTTGTTGTTGCAATTTCTCGCCACATTTGATTTATCTTGCCTTATGTACAAGCCAAGCAACATATAAGTGCGAGTATGTACAATATTCTTTCGTATCAAGTTCTTTTTTTTTGCCCGCTGCCTTTATCTCTCGCCATTGCTTTTTTGTCGCCCAAGCGAGTGTGTGAGTGTGCGAGTGTGTGAAATGAGTCACCAACTGGTTCACTTAAGCGACCGCGACTACTCCCGCTTCAGCTACAGCTTCTGCTTCTGCTTTTGCTTGTTTGCCACTTGTATCTCTAGAATTGAATCTCGCCCAGCCGGCGTCTTCGTCAGTCAGTAACCAGCAGCAGCAGCAGCGGCTGCAAAAACAACAACAGGAATAAGAAGCGCTGCTCGGTTTGTCGTCTCTTTGGCCGCAGCGCTTTTTATTTGAGGTTTGTGTTGCCCGTTGTCCTATTTTGGCTACGTGTTAGGCATAGCAGGAATTGTTAGTCAAGGATTGGGCTGGTCTCTGTGTCGCCCGAAGCTTTTAATCATGATTTACGAGCTGCTGCGACAGACAGACCAGAGGTAAATATAAATGGAATTTTAAAATGTGATCTGATTTAATTATGCAAGGCTGCCCGAAGTGTAGGCAACACAGCCAACTCCTGGCAGTCGGGACAACAGAGCACGTTTGTTTTCTTTTGTTATTTTATATTTGTTTGTCAGGCAAAAAAAACCAGACAAACCAAGCGTCCAAAACAGGAGAGCTTGGCGCCATAGCTGATCATTTGTTAGACGCGAGCCAGCAGCAGATGGCAGAGAATAAAAAAAAACCTCTTAACTGTGGCATCATGCACAACAAAGAATTAAAACTCTTAGCTAATTGAATTTGCATTGATTCGACGTAGTTGGGCTGCATAAGTCATAAGTAACAGCTACGTGACCATTTTAATTTGCAGGCGTATTTCCTGAACATTCTACACAGTGAATATATTCAAGTCTCCTTCTTATCGAATTGGCAGAAATTGAACAACATAAATAAAAATTATCAATACAATTTAAATGTTAATATTTCTTGGTTTTTGTTTTACCATAAAAAGCGAATCAAATCTTTTATCATTAAACATTTTTAGTTGCCTCCATAACAAATGCAACAATAATTATCATCTTACTTTTCCTCCAACAATAAAGTCGACATAGTTTTCAATAAGTCCTTTTTGCAAGCGTATAAGTTTAAGCTATGAAAACTAAAGCTAAAAGAGTTTACAAATATTTACCCTTTTAACAGACAGACTGCCTATGGAAATTCCTCGCAGTAGGAATATGCAAGTTCACTTTCCCATAACATGAACTCATGTAAAAGAGTTTTAAAGTAACAAGCAATGGTAGATATAAAAAGTTCAATAAGATATTACAGAAATCTTGCATACCACACAAATGAATATTAAAAGCAGTTTTAAGACGAAATTCTGATGATATAGAAGTTTACTTTTGGGAATACAAACAGTAAATTTCGACCGAAACTTTTATCTTCCGAAAAATAAATTTGTATTATATCTAACAAACGTTTCTATATGCTGTCATATTCGTGTTTCTTTTTTCTGCCCTGTATATAAACTACAAATTCCTTTGCATTGCCATTACACTGACTCCCAGTTTTACATGTGCCCAGTAAAACATGCCCCGTCACGATATTTTGTTGTTATTGTTCGTTTTATGCCCGCATGCTCTGCTCTGTGCGTCCTAACCCTTGTCGACGGCTGGAGCTACTGACTGGTCGCATTGGATCTGCTGTGGTCCGGGCAGCTGCTCTCTGCCTTTGCCCACGCCTGGCATATTCTTTTGTTTTGCTCTCAGCACTCGCTCCGCTGCACTTTGTTATATTGCAGCCAATTGGCCGTGGCGTAGGCGGCCAGCACAAGGAATTTATGCAGCATGCTGTCTATTAGCTATTAGGGTCAATGTTTTTGCCACCGCTCGCAATCGTGTTTGCATGCGGCAAGGTTTTGTGGCATCTTTAAAAATCAAATTCCAACAAATGGGCGCGGGCGTTCGGCATGCGAATACATAATGTTGATGTTGATGGGAGCCCATTGTGTTTGAAAACATGCTATGCAAATTGCAAACGAACAATTTCAAATGAGACATATTCAAAAAAAAAAAAAAACGTAAGAAAAAAATGGAGGAAAAAAAGGAACAAAAAGCGCACAAGTAGTCGCCCAAATCCCCGAGCACGACACCGCACACAAACACAAAAAGGCAGCGAATATGCGTGCGCACGTGTGCGTGTGGTATTTGTATACATATATGCGCGCAAATATACAAGTATTTGCAGTTCTAACATCAAACGATTTGCTGTCGATGCTCACAGCTTCTGCTAGTCCTGAGCGTCCTTCCCGACCGTCGAATGTCGAATGTCGAACGTCAACAACGTTGTTTTCTTTGCCGCTGCCATCGTTGACATCGTCATTTTCATCGTCATCGCCATCCTCGTCGCCATCGCATAGTCAATATGTTTTCATTCAATTTGCAAAACATTTTCATAAAATTTCCCACAAGAAAAACATTGCGCACATCTAAATGTGTATATGTGTATATATGGTATACTTATATTCCTACGCTTGGCTGATATGCAAGAAACTTTGGCATGCGAGGCACAGCTTCGGCATTGGCAATGGGAAATTATGCGAAATGTGCTCGATTTGCGTAAACAAACCGGAAATGATGCTGTTGCCTGCTGTCCATTTTCAAAATGAGCACTAGTATCGAGGGGGGGTGGCACAGATTTCCCCTCCCCCCTTTCCCATTCCCTTTTGCCCTTACTCCCCTTCTCACTCTTTGTATCTCCAACTGGCTGGCAAAGTATTTATGCATTTATTTATTTGGCAAAAGGATCAGTCGCGTCTCCGCGCTCGGACTCATTGTGTGCCTATTATGCTAATTGAACAGCATAAAAAGCGGGCCACAAAATAAGCAAAAACTCGAGCTGAAGTTTATAGGCGATGCGCGTGCTCTGAGCCCCAAAATAGGCCCCGCCACGAACCTGAGGCTCATAAAAATTTTACTCGCAGCACAACTGAAAAGTATGTAAATGTCCCGAGCACGGGGCGAATGAGCAAATATTTTTAATAAAGTTCATGTCCTAAGCTGCTTTGCTGACCAAACGCTCCACGCAACATAATTAGAGCATTGCCAACTTGATGTTGTTGCTGCTGCTGCTGCTGCTGGAGCTGTTCTTGTGGTTATTGCAAATTGAATTAGTAGCCGCCGCAGGAAGTCGACAGCCAGCAAAAATCCTTTTCCCCATTTGCCTTTATGCTACGTGCCAGGCAAATCAAAGGCATTGCCTGCCGCCGCCGACCTGCCGCCAACCACAAATGGAAATGCAAATTTTCTGTTGCCGACGCGACCGCAACCCATTGTCCCATCCACCCATCCACCAGCCCCTGGTTCTACTTACAGTCCTTGCCCAGCCGCGACCCATTGCTGCAATTTAATTTCTTAAGCAATTTTCATAATCTGCAGCAAATTGTTTCTGAATGCTGCCGGGTCTCGACCCGACCGACGCTGACGCTGACGCTGTTACATTTTATGCAGTTGGCTGTTAGGGCTCGCTGCAATTTCAGCCACAAGGCAGCTGTCTTCTCAGCCTGCCACACCCCGCCGCCCACACCCCTCCGCCCGCCGCCGCCCACGACCCACCTGCCACCCGAAGCCCTCACGCGCACAATTTCGTAATGCACTAGGCAAAGTTTTCGCCATTTTTTATTAATTTTCACTCGCTGCCTCTTGCGCTAGCCTTTGACCGATGACCTCGTCGCGCCCTTGAGCCACGACTCCCTCTCGCTGTTGTCTATGAGATACCCTATATTTATGATCCAATACGTGACAATATTTGAGAACGGATTATATTATACTATATATAAGAACTATAAAAAAGTGTTTTATATAAACAACATTTTTAACTTTTTTAATATTATATGCGAAGGGAAACACTTTCTAAGCTCTCCAAAAGTTAACTTGCTTTTCCAGATACAATATAAGAAAGCGACAGATTGCTAAATTTTTTGAAATATTTCTAATGATATGATATATATTTATATTGATTATATAATTCTTTAAAGGGGCTGTCCCAGCTGAGTATTAACTTAAACAATTGTTAAACAAATGTGTCTGAATCCAAAGAGTATATCTAATTTGCACACGATATCAATTTAGATGTGAATCTTTCTTAAGGGCAATAGTTAAGTTTTGGAGTAGTGTGAACTGTTCTTAAGCGCTCTGCTGCTGCTTGGCAGCTGGGCCAAAAGCTTTTTGCCTCACAATGTGGCATTTAGGTTTTGCCAACTATTTGGTGTTGCTGCTTGCGGGCATTTAACAGCATCTGCCGCCCGACTCCCGCGGCTCTAACTGTATCCTTGTTGCTGCCCGGCTGCCCATTGACTGCAGCAGCTAATTGTCGCCCCATGGGCGTCGTATTTGGCATGGCCAAATTTCGCACACACAAAAACCAATTAAGACGCCCGCGGCATGTTGCTGCATGCCCCTAACATCCGACCTCCTTACGCCCACGGGCCGCATTGAGCCGCGCGCGTGATAAATCAAATTTGGTTGCCTTAACAATATTTGCACATACGGCGTCCTGCAAAACACAAATCAAATCAAATTAAAACATAAAGCGTGCCTCTGTGCATGTGTGTGTGTGTGTGTGTGCATGTAACACATGAACATATGTTCAGGCGGTAAGCGGTGAGTTTTTGAGGGTTTGAGGGTTTGGGCTGAATTGGATATAGTCGTTTATTATTCCGGGCGCATGCAGCCGCCATGTTGAGCCTAGCGACGCGTTTATGACGCTGACAGAATTATGAGGCCTACATGCGTTGATTTCTGATGCCGCCGTCGCGTGTCTCGCCCCTTTAAATATTTTCACGCAAATAAACTAAACTGTAAGCCGATGCGCAGCACAGCCTCTCAAATGGTTTTTGCAGCAAAAAAAAAAAAAAAAGAATCAGAAAATCGCAAAACGTGCTTCACATATTTGCTGAACATGGCTCATCCTCCGGCTCTTAACCATACCCATGCCCATGCCCATGCCCATCCCCATTCCCATCATAAATACATCAGTCGGGTGCAGGCCTGCCAGGAACACTTGAAGGCAGCGCCATCATCGCAGACGCCGCCTGTCGCTGGCAGCGTGTCACGCGACCTGTCAGCAGGCATAATCTGACATTTTTATTAAAATGTTTGCGCAGTGAACATTAACTGCGACAACTTAGAGGCCCGGCCAGCCCCTGAGGAGCAGGACACCAAGACCAGGACCAGGACCGGCTGACACTGAGCCCGCTTCACTGGCTGACTCCGCCCGTGGGCATCCTGTGCTTGAGCCGGTGCTTGCTCTGCTGCTCACTTGATAATCATCTTATTTGTCATTTGCCCAGCTCATCATTGATTGTCCTGCTTCCTGTGCGCAGCATGATGAGCTCTCCTTCTGCTGCTAAACACGCTAAGTAAGTGCTCCTTTGTGCGCATTTCGCACCTGCCCTTTGTTAGCTTTGTTTCGCTCGGCTTGCCCGGGCTTGTCTGGGTCACCAAATGTCCAGCACTACCCACTCGTTTTTGCTCTCGTTCACATCATGACGGTGCAACGTTGCCCTGGCAACTCGTTTGCACAATTAAATTTTAATAGAGCTCCGCAGGACGCCCGTATGCATTTACCCAGTATATTTGTGCAAGCGAGTGCGTGACTTTTAAAGTTAAACAATCAAATCGAAACAATCAAACGCTTATATTGATAAATGCATTCATAGAATTATATTATTTACTTCTATTATCACAGCAAACGATTAAGTCGATTTAATAACATTGTGAGACAACTGCAGATAATAAGGTAATTTGAATGATAGATAAAAAGAGCAGATATCAGAAAAGCTGCTGCTAGATTATGGGCTAGTTTTCATAACTAAATCCTAAATGATGAAAAGAGTACATTTTGAATGATATTAAACAGCACGTCGGTTAATGTAACTAGGCATCATTTAAATTCTATTTTAAGCCTCGTTTGCTGAATGGCATGCGAGCATAACTTTAGGGTGTGGCATTCAGCTGAAAGTGGCCGTAAGTAGGCAACATAACTGCGCACGGGCAAGCGTATACACACACACACACACGTATACACACACACACACACACACACACACACATCGTTTGCAGCTTACGCACACCCATGTGACGTATTTGGTTAGCCCGCTTGATGCATAAATAAAAAATCAAGCATAATGTACAAATTCATGCAAAGTACATTTTCATGTTGCTGACAGCGGCGCTAAAAAAAAAAAATTGAAGTAGCGCTGAGCACCTAAGCCTATGCAATATATTTGTATCTTGTTGGGAATATATTTTAAAATGTGTGCTGGCGTGTAAAAAGCCCTTTGAATTAACGCTAAATGGTCCCTGGCGTAGATCTGTACTATATTTATATATGTATAGACCCTTTTGGCTTTTGCTGTAAATGATTTTTATTTATAGTTTGATTTTTAGACATTTTTATAAAAATTGCATAATAAAATCCTATTATTTGATTTTCTAATAATTTGTACTAATATGTATTTTATTAAAATTGTATTATTCTTTTTATTTTACAGTAGTTGTTTGCATATAATTATGATTAAGTTGTATTACTGTTACCAAAATAGGAAGCCTTTTATTTATCCTAAGTTCATTTAAGGTTCCATTTATTAGTTTAGTATATATTTTTGAGAAATTCTTTTAAAACCAGGACTTGGAATATTGTAGAAATATTTATAATTGAAATTGTGTGCATTGCAAAATTAAATTGCACCATTCAATTGAAGACTTTCGGCGTTAAAGCACTTTTTGCGTCCATCGCAGGCGCGCCCTTATTGAAAATTGTTCAATTTCAAACAATTTGGCGGTGCACACATTTCTGTTTGTTTTGGCGCCAGCCGCTTTTATTTTACTTTGGTTTTTTTTTTTCTTTTTGTTGTTGTTGTTATTTTTTTGCTGCTCTTCTATTCACACACGCGCCCAGCTGACGCAGCTCGAATCAATCAAATCAATGCGGAGCTGTTGCCCCGAAACGGCGGCGGCGGCGGCGGGGTCCAGGTTCGGAGTTTGGTTTTGGTTGCACGGGGTTCGCAAGAGATGCCAAACAATAAAAAGCAAATACGGTCACAGATAAAGAGCACACGCACGCACACACACACACACACGCACACACATAATACAAAGTGGCGTAAACTAACTAAATAACAGTAACAATAACTTAAGTGTGCTTTTTGTATTAGCAAGGGCAGCGCACGCTTGATGGGCCACTGTTGGGCTGTTGGACTGCGGGGCTATCTCGATATCTGGCTTCGGCTCAGACCCCAGCTCGGGATCTGCCTGCTGCCAGCTTGGGGCAACTGCTGCAAAGTTTTTATTTATACACACGTTTCGTGTGCAGCGGCAGCAGCAGCCAGGACAATGGGTATGGCAATGGCAACGTTTCGTTTGTTACGTTACGTTACGTTTCGTTCGTTCGTTTGTTCGTTTGTTTGTTTATTTGTCGTTTGCTTTGTTTCGTGTGTGTTGGCAATCTATGCCATGCTCCTAAATTGACTAGCCAGGCAACTGGAACACACACACACACACACAGCAGGGCAGAGGAGGGCAAACACAGCAGAAGCAGCGAAAGAAAGAATCCCATACGATTGTTAAAGCTCACGTACCGCACACACAACAGTGAGACCATCGGAGACCACATGTCGTATACGTAACGTGGCATATCTTTTCGCCAGCCATCTACACTGCTCCCTGCCCTGCCCCGCCCCGTGCCCACCCATACAATCTTTGTATTCGCAATCAGCCACAGAGAGTGGCTAGCCGCGCGCCCAAGCGACAAGTGCTCACATTCGCACAGAAATACACACTCGCACACACACTCGCACACACACTCACTCTGAAGTTTCGATACTTTTAATTATTGCGTACATGACCGTAACACTCTTGCCGGACTTTAGAGGTGACAGCAGCATGGTCAGAGCACAGCGCCCGTTTAGTGCACGTATGTATTAATCAGAGAGCTGTGAAGTTTTTTCATTCTCCCATGTCCTTTGCCCTCGCTCCGCTTGGGGATATTGCGTGTGTGTGTGTGTGTGTGTTGTGTTTGGGCTGCGCTAGTTTCCTGACTTTGTACCTTTGGCCAAGTAAAGTTGGCTTCATTAAAAATCAGTAGACGTTTCATATTTTGAAGAACGTGACACAACGTGCCCAAAATCTCAAGAGCCCTAGGCGTGGCTGGGGAACAATTATGGAACCGCATGCCTGTATTTTGCGACCAGGCCTTGTGGCTAACCTGATTGACGCATAAACAGGCAATTAAATCTAAAAAAAACCAGTTTCAATTGTTGCAATCACCTGCAGCAAAGGTGCGTTAAATGAATTACCACGCACGCGTTTCAAATCAAATTTACGAAAATTTAATTTCAGGCTCGCTTTCATGCTCCGGCAAATGTGCGTGCGTGTCCTCTGCGATACGCAACACACACACAAACACACACACCCAAACAGACACAAACAGCCACACATTCACATTCCAAAATCTGGGAGGGCGTTAGTAAGCGTGCGTGGGTGTATTTGCCTGCGCCAGGGCGTGTGCTCCTTCTGTGACCAGGACACGGGCACGTTTCTAGATTTGTTTACTTTGTAGCCAGTGCGGCGCACAAATAAATTTCTATAAATTCTTGCGCGGCATTTCATTTGCCGTACTCGTTGTCCAAAAATGCCAGCACAGTCAGTCACAGACCCAGACACAGACAATGTTTCGAGTGCAACCCACAGCCACCTCCCCCACCGCCGGCCAGGAAACCTAGGGGAGCGGAAGGATCGGGGCCTCTGGCTTATTTATTCATTCATTCGCTGCGCTCTCTCGCAGCTCGTGTGTGTTTGTTTGCAATTTTCTGTGTGAGAGAATATACTAGAGCCGGATGACAGACACATAAGCAGCCAGAACGGGACCAGCAGCAGCAGCAGCAGCAGATGCCTTGAAATAACAGCTAGAGACAACACGCACTGTGACCCCGGATTGCAAGCGCCCATTCCAAAGCATATTTAAAAGCATTGCTGCCCATAATGTTGACCCGAATTTTTGGCAAAGTGTGTACACATAAATAAAGCAACAAGAAAGTGAATTTTTCAGCGATCAGGACGCACGTCGAATGCCCTTACAAAACAATATCGAATTAAATTGAATTTAAATATAATTAACTCAAAAAATATATAAGTAACCCGAAATATACCTCATTTTTTCAATACCAAACAAAGTAAATCCATACTTTAACTATTTGAAATTAAATTTGCTTGGTCCACAAATCGACAGGGTCTTCTATTTTCGAAAGGGTATTGCAGGGGCTTAGGCCATTTGAAACAACCACAAATGATGAGCCGAGGGGGACACTGTGCTGTGTTGGGTCAACAGACGGGTTAAGGTCTTCAATATATTTTATCTTTGCAAAGCAACACTTGGGCTGGAAAAATTGCTAAAGCAAAATAAATAAGATTCGATTTATGTTTGTAGTCCCAAATACGTTTCTCCAATGGGTTTCCGTGTTTATTTATAGACGTTCAAATAGTTCGTTTAGCATCCTTTCCACTTTCCGCCCGACACCCGGCTTTGGGGACTTTTATCACACAAGCTTTCTGTTTCACTTTCAGGCCGCAAACATTTTTATTTGCGTTGCGGATTTGTGTATTGTGCGCCATGTTTCCTTTCTGTGGCAGCAAATTTTTAATGAATTTACACGTCGTGGGGATCGAGGGTTGCCGGTCGCTGGTTGCTGGTTGCCTGCCGTCTACATTTTATACGGGTTTCGACCTCATTTCTTATTCAAAACACATTCGGCAAATATTGATACGACCGCAAATTGTTTAAAATGCGCAATATCCAGCGGCAGTTGAAGACAAATTGTTAACTAAAAGCGAAAAACGCCAAATCACGCGGCTCTCAAAACTTTCTCCGTGCTCGCCGCCGATGCGGCGTATACTTGATTATTAACAATCAGCCGCAGCATTTGCCAATTCCCTTTTAAGCAGGCAAAAAGCAAGCTAATTGTATAATTAACGCTGCCAAACAGCCGCCCTCCTAACCTAACCCGATCGGGTAAATTAAAATTGATGCTGATGCCAATTTTTAGTTAAAAGTTTTTCCAAACCCGCCACAAAATGATTAATTATGCCTTCAAAGCTGCACGTCAAAGGAGTGAATTTTACTTTTGCTATCGCTACCTCAGGGTATTAGTTCGTAGTGCCATGCAAATATAGTAGGGGGAAGGGGAGGGGGAGCCGGATATCGTTATAACCGCATAAAATTTGTGGCTTTTTGTTGAAAATCATTGCCCCATTGGTGCTTCATTGTATAAGTGTAAAAGTTTTTCGATTATACAAAAGTTGATCCACACACACACACACACACAAGCACACACATGGTCACATTTGCTAAGCCTTAAGCTAATTTAGCAATTTTTGCTTTGAATGGGAGATAACAAAAGCAGGAAAAAGGGGAATTTTAATTGGAAATCTTTGACTGCACATAACATTTCGATTTCGCACATGTGTGCAATTTTCAGCTATGGATTTACGAATGCGTAGCAAAAAAAAAAAGAAACAATTTGATTGATTTATCTGTCAGTGGATAGGCGAGCAGTAGAATGTTCAGGCGCAGAGGCGAAGCCTGAATGTAAAAATTGCAATTGTTAACTCAACTGACTGTGCATGAGTTGTTGTTTTTTTTTAGGTTCCTGTCTGTCTATTTTCTGCTTATTTGAGCTGCCTGCATGTCCTTCACTGTCACTTAGCCAGCTTTGTGCCCTGGCGCTGGCCAAGCAAAAAATTATGCAATATTTGTGTTTTGCCTTCCTTTTGGGGCCCGGCCGGTCAGTTGGCCGCCTTTCGTATAGGCCCATGTATAATAATGGCCAAACTTCACTCAAAACTCGCATGCCTGGCGTACGCAGCGCATGCACAAGCCCATAAACTTGCCACATTTACATAATATTACAAAAGCCAGCCAACGACCAACGAGCAGCAAAAGTCTCTTGGCACGAAACGTATTTCGCCAATAAATTGAGGAAATGCTTAGCTGCAAACCAAGTCCTCTGGCTCAGTCGCATGTTTGCCATAGTTTAAGGCAATGGCTGGATTTTTGATTTTTGATTTTAGCCAAAGATAGATACATTTGCTTTCCGATGCACATGCAGAGCGCAATTTTTGTTGACTGCAAATTTCGATGGTAACTTATATTGTTGCTGTTTTCGCATTTTTTGTTTTTTTTTTTTCGTATGCACAGAATTTTGTTAACATTATCAACAACAGCTGTGTGTATTTGTGTATGTGTGCGTTCAGTTCTATGGAAAACATTGACCGAATTTGCACAAAAATGAACTGGAAAATCATCTGAAACACAAGATAGCAAAAATTACAAAAAAATAAACATTAAGAGCCCTCTAGCCTGAAGTACTCGACGGAGTAATACCCTTTAACAACCATTCTTGCTTCCTTCTATATACATACCAAAAATATATGTACATACTTATACATACAGACTCCTCTCCTCTCCATTTGAAATGCTTTTGTCATAAGCTTTGTCGAATCTTTATGAAATTTTCATAAATATGGCATTCAGATGCGTATAAAGCCCAACACGATGCAGACAAAATGTATATTTATCAATATTGGGTGTCTCCAGCTAGTATGAGCTCCGAGATATGATCAATGAACAGAATGTCAATATCGTTTTTATGGATTTCGGGGAATCTAGGCATATTTTCGATGAGTTTTTCATGGTCTATATGAGCCTATGGTTTGCAAGATCGGCGCGTCTTTACATACGGATGGAATGGCAGACGAGGTGGGATATTCTGCCTATTACATATAGTTCCACATAAAAGAAATGTTCCAAGTCTATGTCTACTTAACGATAGCCTACATATCAAATGTTGTGTATTTTTGAGTTATGCCTTCAAACAAGTCTAATAATCGATTTGTATTAATATTTTTAAAATTTAGCAAAAAAACGACAAGAATAATAAACTCGTTTTGCGTATTTTCCGAGATCGACACCTTCGGCTCAAGTATCTATACTATATGGGATCGGACATGCCGCCTTTCACATAAATTTGCATAAGACCATAAAACCTTTTTCCCATTTTTAATTCGTGCAGAATGTAAAAAGAAGCAATATTGTTCAAGTTGAACGTAAATTAATATTGATATTTTGTCATATAAGTAGTTATGCAGAGAAAGAAGCAAAAATAAACATGTTTCAATAATGTCACCTGTCGACTTCAATTGCTAAAAACAATTCTTTGGATAACGTTATCGATTTTTCTTCAGTTTGCAAAATTCTACTGAGCAAAAAAATATGTAAGAAAAGAAAATAGCTTTTGTTATAAACCAAATACTTTTAACAACATGCAAGTATCATGAATTTGCCACAAATTTTTCGATATGTGCAATTGTGATTTAATATTCTAAGCTGATGCTTCGCTTAAAAACGTATTTAGTTGCTTTAAAATGAACATTCATAAAACATGCAAGCATGCATTAATATATGCATTCTATAATATAAACATTTAACAAGCTACTATTTAATGGATAAAGTGATTAAACTAGCATTATTATAAAAAAAAAAAGTTTTTAAATATGAATCGCCTTTGTCGGGCTCTCATTATATTATATTTCGAGTGATAGCAAAAAAAGAATTGAGTTAAAACTTTGTGGCTGTTGTTCTAGCAACAATTTTTTTTCTTTTCATGTGACTTAGTGCAATGGAATATACAATACGAAAGCCCCAAATTTGGGGACTCCTACTCTCCTAGGAGATAGGCACAAAAATCTGTATTTCGATATCGATTCTTATCGATTGCATGGAAGATGATTCGTGTGTATGTATTTGTTTTTTTTTTGTATGTGTGTATAGAAGGATATTTTGTAAATGTAGCTCGGTACAGGGCAAGGGCTCACCTAGGAGGACATTCCGCACTAGAGCTTGCCCAGATTCGAGTAGCTTAGCAACATTAAGAGCTCTTAAATACTTTTTTTTGCAGCTACAAGAAAATCAAAACCTGTGCGAAATGTCAGTCGTAGGCCGTGTCCTAAATGTAAATGTTTTGCCAGTCTTCGATTAATTCATTTCGGTCGGGCAGCCAGGCGAACTGTCAACGTGCGCCAGTTGTCAATGGTGTAGTTAAGGGCTTAGTTGTGGCATTAGGCGTCGATTTAGCATTGGCCCCGGCCGCACTTCAAGCGGGAAGTTTTGTGCGCTGAGGGCGCTTAAAAGCGCTTCGGGCCAGGCTTCAGCCAACTTATAAGTGCGCGTGATCACAGATATACACACACACGCACACTTACACATTGAGGCAGTGTCAGAGAGCTGATAAAATGTGAAGCGGATTAAGAGCTGGCAGCAGCCTCCGACTCCGACTGCGACTGCGACTGCGACTACGACTGCGACTATGACTCAGGGCGTGTCGCCGTTGTACAATCAGTAAATGACACTTGATTCACGGCGCAAGTGGAATTTTTGATAACTTTACCAAAAAGAGAGAGAGACAGAGGCAAAGTTGGTCAAAAAGTTGGCTGTCGCTTTAATGCGTATAAATGCTCAGCTAGGCCAGGCCCGACCAGGCCAGGCCAGGCCAGCTGGCTGAGAGTGTGTATAAGTAAGTATGATTCGATGCGGCACTTGGCGCTCTCAAAGCCAAGTTAAATCCAGTGCTGACTTTGGGTGTGCTTTACGTGCCATCGTCTATGTTTCTTTCTACTTGCTGCTTCTTCTTCATTTTCCTTTTTGTTATCCAAAGTTGACAAAGTTTGCAGCTTGAACATTTGCGCCTCAGCGCACACGCAAACACACGCACACTCGCACACACACTCGCACACACACACGCACACACTCGCACATATACATAATTCAAGAAGAAGCTGGCGACACATCACACAAATGTCGCCAAAAGCAACTCTCAATGCGCGCCATCAATCTTGGCCGTAGCTGCCGCCGTGCTCGGCGCAATTGAATTATTACATCGGGTCCAAAAACGTTTTGCCCGCTGGTCACTTAACCAGCGGAAACAACAACAGCAACAACAACAACAATAACAATAACATCAAGAACAACAACATAACTTAGCAGCCCGGGAGCCAAAGACGTCGCAGCCTCGACAACATGAACACAGCGACACTCATTTGCAGTCATGTTTGTTTATACAAGTTTCCCATGCTCCTCCCGCCTCCCGCCTCCCTTCTCGCTCTGGGCAGCGATGTCACCAATGAAACATGACCACGCTCATGGAGAATATGTGACTAAAAAAAAGCTAGAAATTCAATATTTGTTGTCATTCTTTGTTTAATAATTAGACAAGCAGCTGTTCTCGTTTCGAAAAAAATCAATTCGAATTATTGTGGAAATGTTTAATTGTTACTTGGGCTTTTTCTGATTTTTTAAATAAATTGCTAAGCTCATCCCTTCAATCATTTATAAGTACATTACCAAAAGACAGATTACCGTAGGTCAAGAATCCCTTTTGGTTATATTAAGCAAAATATGATTTAATTTAATTTCAGCCAATTTACTTCAATATTTATGCATTATGACTGTGCGACTTGTCAAATGTAACAGTATAAATAATAAAAACGGCTAGACTCTTATTCTTAAAAAGTAATTTAATCGCCTAATACTGTAAAAATACTATATTTATTTTAGCTGCATCTCGGCAAGGTTGAGAAAACTTTGGCAAAATATTTTAATTGTGCAGAATTGTCTTAATTCTATAAAAAGGCATTTACAAAATGTACATTAGCTTTTACCATCCTACAAATACATATCCTCTCAATTAACAACAAAATGTTATTTGTATTAGATTCGGAACTGTTCTGAGTGAAAGTCAAATAATGTATAAAATTAGTAGATTACAAAGCAAATCATTCCTTGTTCCACCAAATATCATATAATAAATCATATAAATTATTCGATAATTACCTATTACATACAAATATTGTCAGATATTTTTTCGAAAGTAATTCTTAATTTTTTTATTTAAAATATCTTTTTACATAAAATTCAGCTGTAACTGAACTGTAACAGGTCCAGGACATTTTTAATTTAAATTGACAATAGCTTGAAATACAAATTGAACTGTTTTGGAACTGTTAACAGCAAATATTTAAAAATTAGGTAATTCCGAAATCAGAGCAATGTAATTGCTTTGTTAAAAAGGTATTTTTGACTGGCCATAAAATATAAGATATTTAGCCCTATATCTTATATATTCAAATAACGTCTGTGTTGAATAGGGATGTCGCGATAGATAAGGAGGAGGAGAGAGGGCGAGAGTCAAAGTCCAAATTGTACTCAGATAGGTCATTTATATATTTATTTCTATTATTTGTTAAAGCACTTTTGTGGGCATTGCACTTTAAGTTGTTTAATTTTCCCAGGCCAACAAATAAATGTTTCAGTTGCTCAAAACTGGCTAAAGTTTTTGGCTACAAAACGGCTGAGTTGTCGGCACTTGTGTGACTTGCTAACCTCTGACCTAGTGACTGTGACAGCAGCTTGTTCATTTTCTTGTTGTACGCACAGAAAATTAAAACAATTTTAACAGCTACTCTCGATGTCGTTTGTCGTTTGTCGTTTGTCGCTTGTCGTCTACGTTTGCTCCATAAATAAAACATGTCAACTTGTTATTGCCGGGCCCCCAGACAGCGTTTGGCCTGCAGCTTGTTATTGTTATTGGTATTGGAATTGGTATTGCCTTTGTTATTGAACTATTTACATTTGTTGCCGGTCGCCGCTAATTTACGACTGCGCCTCCGCTCAGTAGGAGTCTCGGCCCTTTTGGTGTCGGCGCATTAACGTGGCATTAAAGTAGCCGGCAAATTGTTGTTCATAAATAAATATGCGGCGCATAAATCGCTTGGCCATAAACAAGCCCGAACAGACGTCAAGCGATTTATAGGCATTGATTTTTCAACGCCTCCAGAACGTGATATGATGGGAGTTGCTCCTTTCCCTGTGAAAGTGAAACTTTCTTGGTCAAACAAGTTGCCAGGTCAACCGCAGCACGTTAATATGGAGTATATTGGCCATATTGGCCGTTTAGGCCTTGTCGCTGTTGCGCCTGCTGTCACGGCCCGACTGACACTTATTAGATAAGTTTTTCGAGCTGGGTGCGGCTCGTGTTCAAGCTCATCATTTAGCCATTCGCATTGGCAGACAGACTGTGATTTTAATTACTTGGCTTAGCTAAAAATATATGTATATACTATATACCAGATTCGAGCGCCAAGGGCCTGCACTCTAAAGCCGAGGCTTAGGCGCCGCCATTAGAGATTTCGTTGTCTTAGCCTGGCATTTAAATTGATCAAAAATATGGCAAAGCGATTCGGCCAGTCTTGGTCTTGGCCCAGACAATTTCATTCAATCTATAAGTAATTTCTTTGCCGTTTTTATCACTGGGCTGCCTGCCGACTGCCGATGAGCTGAGACCACCCACGTGATTTGAATATTTTTCCAATAAACTTCAACAGCTTTTCAACTTTCAGTTGGAGGCAACTGCCCCGCCCAGCCTGCCCCTGGGCCGTCTGTCTTTATCTATTGGATTTAAATTCCCAGGCTCACTTTCATGTCCGGCCGAGTGTTTTTCCTGCTTTGCTACGCCTCAATTTGCTCCGCTCCGCTTCGGTCCGCTTTGCATTGCGTTTGTGCTCGCGAACTTAAGCTTAATCGAATTTGCCGCAAATTGGCAATAAATTTTAATTCTGAATAGATACCCCAGCGCTGATGGAAGTTAATCAAAGCCCGACCACGTTCAACACTTCAATTCTAGCCCAGACTGGCCCCGACGGGTCTGCACTTCATTTACCTACGCCCGCCACAAAATGCAGTTCATCTAGACTATGGTAGCTGCTTTTTCTTGCTTTCGGCTGCAGGGCAATGCACTTTGCCCAAAAGCCATTCAAATTGTAAGCAAAAGCATCGCGTTGCAAGCACAAAAAACAAGCGTAACGAGAGCAAGCAAAAAACAAAAAGAGCTCAACGGTAAACAAGAGCGGAAGGCAAAAAAAAACAACGCCTTTCACCTTAGCCAATGAATAAATTTTTTTTTTTTGCCAGCCATCCATCCGCTTCCTCCCCGAAGCTTGTCGCGGCTATTTTTTGCAGCCACTTCATCAAATTCATTCACTCGGCGCAGCAGTGCCGCCTTTTATACCCTGTACTTGATGCGCTCGAAGAATTGGCAACAGGCACTTAACTTATGCTCGCACTCAAAACTGCAGATATTTAGATAATCGAATAGAAAGCAATGAAATAAGCTATCTGAAGATCGCAAGGTGATATCTGGATACTTGAGTTACACGAACGGTTTGCAGGTAATCGCCGAGCTTATCACTTGAGTTGTTTTTCGCATTATAGCCCTAATCAACTAAAAATGCCATGGCAACCTAAAAATAACAAAGACAACAACAGCTGCAATGCCAGGACTAACGACGGCGCATAGAAAATTCTGTAGTTGACAACGCCGCCGGCTCTATGGATAACGAGCAGAACGATTACGCCCACCAGAGACGGACTGGGCCATCAGTCGACGTCATCCGCGGCGTCTGTCTGTCGCCTCGAATTCAAGAGCTGCCGTGCGAATAGAGGTTGCATAGACCCGGGATGGACCGCGGCCGAGGCGAGCCCGTTGAAAATGCAACGTTTTGACACTAATTTCATTTTGTTGCCCCATAGTGGGCCAGCAATTGAAGCGGCGACATGAACCGCAAAAAAAAAAAAAAAAAAGGGAAACAAATACGCAAAAATTTGTTGTCACGCATCCGCTTGCGTTGGGCCACGCCCAGTGGCTGCCATAAGTTGTAATTGAGTTGCACTACATTTAATTTCAATTTGGTTGCTGTTTACAAAAAGCGCCGAACGAGTTCCGAGAAAAGTTTCTCAAGTGCGAGAGCATTTATTTACTTTGCGCGCTGTAATTTTGTTTGCATTCTGAGTTAACTG
The DNA here is from genome assembly GCA_035045355.1 of Drosophila lacicola. Lineage (NCBI taxonomy): Eukaryota > Metazoa > Arthropoda > Insecta > Diptera > Drosophilidae > Drosophila > Drosophila lacicola. The sequence goes on along the minus strand of JAWNPB010000347.1, from coordinate 1,296,421 downwards.
CAAATTGTAAACGGTTTTTAGAGCTGCGCGCCAAAAGCAAATAGACAAATTCACCAGCAGATGGGCTTGAACAGCAGCAGTCACTGCTACAGATACATTTCCAGATACGGATACAGATACAGATACAAATTGATGGCAGCCACTTGTTTCGCCTCGTTAAGCCAAGTTCTCAAGTGCGTCAGACTAGAGGATTTGCGTGTCGGCCGCAAAGTATGCAATGCGAAAAGCAACTTAATTTACGTCGTTGCCACCATGTGCACTTTACACTTTGTGGCAACGCAGCACTAGAAAAAGCGCCTCTCTACACGCTTCTCACTTAAACAAAACGAGACGAAAAACAAAAACAGAAAACTAAAAACTTTGCAACTGCGTTAAAATGCAAATCCCGTTGAAAAAAAAAAAATGCCAACCCGAGAAAGATTCAGTTCACATACCGTAGTATTTTATTGTTTGAATGGTATTTTATCAGATTCCTCTGTTTTCATTAATTTTTTATACAAAATTGAAACTGAATTTTCGTAGCGAACAATTTAATTCTGTTAAAAATGTGTAAAGCTTTTTTGTCCCATGATATATACAAATAATTATCTCGATTGTGACTTTGAGCAGTGACAATGTAACTGACTCCGTCAATTCGATTTTTTGTCGCGATTATTGTACACTTGTCGCCATATTAAAAAACTTATTACTACATAATTGTTTTTCTGGTTACTTATGTGTATGTCAGAGCTGGTCAGATCAGACACAGGAATTTAAAATAATAAATGAAAATCATGGCTGCTATAGAGGAATGCCTAAGTCTTGGTTAAAATAAATTGAGCAAAATTTAATGCAAATATTTTGCTGACCAAAAATCGTTTGCCATTGTATATTAAATTAATTTTAACTATTTCAAATTAAAGTGGATGCGTAAAATTTGTGGCTTGTAGAAATATTGTTTAAGATTTAACAGCCCGATTTTATTTGTTGATAGGGTCTTAATTTTTAATGTGTACAGTTGTACAAGGGGCGAAATACTGGCTCCTAAGAGAACATAGTCGCCTTTCCCTTCCAGACCAGGGTCAAAACGAGTATACCCTCACGATCTGTGGGTAAGTGGATCACCTGAGTCTCAACAAACTGTATGTGCCACACGAAGAAACTGTTTTAAATCAGAATTTGTTTAATATTTATTGGTTTGACTTTCGGGCAAGTGGCATACACATGACTTATTACTGCCAATGAATGGCTTAACCGTACACACAATTGCGAAATCAATCGCTGGGATTTAGTGTTTCGTTTGTGGCAATCAGCATGCCATTCTCCGGCTACCTTCCGTGTCTGGCGACAACAACAACAACAACAACAACAACATCGACAGGCGTTGAGCTACCTCTCCGTGACAGAGTCCTTGCTTTTATGCGTATCCTATATGGCATTGCGTTGTGCTGTCATCAATTCGCAACGCCAATGCGTGTGTGGCACGCTTTAATGGGAAACTCTGATTGCGCTCGAATGGCTTCATTTATTTTCAACAAAAAAGAAGAAAAAAAAATGAAAGAAAGCACGCGAAAAAAGCAAGAGAAAACAAACTCGACAGTTGTACATAATATTTCACTTATGCATGTGTGCCCCCCAGTGAGCAAGTGTGTGTGTGCGTGTGTGTGCGTGAGTGTGTGTGTGGAAGTGCAAAGTGAAATGAATGAATGGCATGCGTAACGTTAGAAAATTTGTTATAGCAATTTGAACTGTCAACGCGAAACCGAAAAAGTATATTAAGAAACATTTGAAATTTAATTCACTCCAACTGACGCTATCCCGTGTGTATATGTGTGTGTGCGAATGTGTGTGTGCGAGTGTTATACAGTCACAAATGTAACTGCGAGGCAGTCTGGCAGGTGTCAGCTGCTGACTGCCAAGCGACTCTCGCCTGACACCGAGCCCTTGGGCAAAGTAGCAGAAACAGACATGCAAAATTAGGCGAATGTCACGAATTTAAAATAACTTTTAATTCATTCTTGATGAGGATGCGGCTGCTGCTGCTCCTCTGCTGCTGCTGCTCCTCTGCTGGCTGAGCGAGTACCACATGGCGTATGAGTGCGGCTGGCAAATGTGCCTTAGCTGGCTGCCACGCCTCTTAAGTGGCACATAACTCGAGCTTAGCATAAACAACTGCACAAGCATAAATGTTCGTTAAACTCAGCCCCCCCCAGATGCTTGTCTAGAGCAATTGGGCGCTATGGGGACTATGCCATATAATTATTTAGTTTCCAGCTGGGCGGAATTTGTGCGCAGCCAGTCGAGTATGTAAATAGCAGGTAGCCAAGCGTACGGCAACAGCAGCCCGCCGTGTGTGTGTGGCCAGAGTCGCCTTCGATTGCCATAAATCAAGATGATTAGAGGTAGGAGAAGGGAGGGGGGGATGGCTGGTGTCAACTGATTGTTGCTGCATATGCGGTTGGGGCAGGTGTGCCTCATGGTGATGCACGCAGTCGAAAATACTCAGTGCAAATAACAGAACAGTGCAGCCGCAGGTTCAGCGCAGAGAGATACGAGAGGAGAACCCCAAAGCTGTGGCAAGTGCGACCGAAAACTTTGCTTAAATTATGCACCAGCGCGCGTTGCTCTAATGGAAAACGGGGGGGTTGGCCAGGTGGCGAGGAAAAACTTAAACGAAAGGCAATATAAAGCACGGCCAAACAATAACAACAACAACTAAACGTGGCCAATACTAACCTCTTTTCCGAGCTGTTTCAATAAACTGGCGCTGCGGATGCTGCTCCTGCTCCTGATCCTTGTTGTTGTTCTTATTGTTATTGTTTTTAGCTGCTGCTGGTTATGCTTTCTAATCCATGCACGTTTCGCTTTTAATATTTATTTTGCGCTTTTTCACACTTTTACACTCACACGCACACGCACACACACACACAGAGATAGAGAGACGCGCAGCTATGGACTGGGCGAGTTCAAAGGTCGGTTGCGGTTGCTGCTGCTGATATTGTTGCTTTGCTTTTTTAAGGCCTTTGAATATCGATTATTATTATGCTTGGATTTTTATCATGCACGCCGCGCATCGCGCCACAGTTCATCAATGCAAATTGAACGGCAAAGTTGGCCCTGTAAAAGCCGGCTAATATAAGTTTAGCCGTAAGTCGTGTTAGTGGAGATTTCTAGCGGTATTGACTAACGTAGAAGCTGTATAATTTTGGTAACTGGCACTGGGACTCGGGGCGAGCTTGGAATGTTATTTAGTTTTTGCATGCTCTCAATTGTTGTTGTTTACCTTTAAAAGACTGACTGTTCCCAGTGGAACGAACGCGTTTCGAGCGCGACTAGATACCGTTACAATAGACAACCGAACCGAACGAAAGACATATTCGAACTGATTGCAGTCGAAGGCGCGTCGAGCGCCGAAACGAAGCGCTGCCGAAACGTGCGCCGCAACGCACGAGACGACGAACGTGCGAATCGTGCAAAGCGCAACGAAACGAAATGGGAATGAAACACAACGAATGCCGCCATGCCATGCCGAGTGGAATGTGTGGATGCTGTGTGTGCCAATGCCAAATGTTTTGGCTGCTGATAAGCGGCTGCTTGTGGCTTTTGACTTGCAATTGGTTTCGGCCCGCTCAGCTTGACAACAATTTATATTTTGCACGTTGCGCGCATTTAAATGCTTTCGCATAGTCCTTCTCCCTCCCTCTCTCGCTCACACACACACGCTGCTGCCCACTATGGGTGTGTGTGTGTGTGGGCGGCACTTTTTTAATCACTTTAAAATGTATGCGACACTTTTTGTCGACACGTGCGTGTCAAAATGTTAGCGCTCGGCCAACGGATTAAGATCAAGAAACGCACACGCCGCCCGCCGATTTGTTGCCAACTTTATTACAGTGACAAACAGGTCCAAGAGCAACACACACTTATATGTGTGTGTGTGTGTGCTTAAATTAATGGAAATAATTCTGGCAGCTCAGACAGGGCAGCGCAGCGGGCAGCAGTTTCTTTTTACGAGCGCGTAATAAGAAAGAGTGAAACGTGCAGCCAGCCATGAACTGGACGTGATGCGTGGCCACGGCCGCACTCGGAGTCAAACCTGAGCACACGTTAACAAAACACACACACACACACACACACACACACACAGAAGTGCACGCTCACTTACACTAGCGCATTGTTGGAGTTTTTGTAAATTAAAAGCTTGCCATAAGCCGGGCAAAATTAAAAATGCCAACGCCGCCAAAGAGAAAAACTGAAGAGCGTAAGAGAGAGCCATTTAGTGTTAGCCGGGCGAAGTTATAGGTTACTGGGACATTTTTAGCGGAGTCGTGCCCTCGGGTCTATGGCGCTGGCGCTGCTTAAGCCAGCAATTAAAATCAGGTTGGGTTTATTTACTAAGGGCAAAGCTATCGCACAGGTGTTGCCATGGCATGCGTGTGCATTTCGCACCTACATACAGCTCTGCTCTAAGTGCACTCAAGCGGCAGGGGCAGCGGCAGCGGCAGCGGCTCGACTCCGAACTCCAGCTGAAGTGTTTGCCATTTGACACTCTCTTGAACTTGAGGCAGACTTTGACTGCGACGACGACAGCGAGAGCGACGGCGACAGCGACAGCGAGAGCGACAGCGACTATGACTACGACAACTAGGAAAACAAGGACAAGAGTTTGCTAAGTATTTTTCAATTAAAACGTCTGCGAAACTTGCACGCATGATAAGCACAAAAGTTGCTCATTGTCAGCGCCTAAAAGCCTGCTACACAATGCCAGCCAGTCACAACTTTGCCCTGCCACACACACACACGCACACACACACACACACATGCATAGACAAACAGACACTCGACTCGGGCGCCAATCAATCTCGCTTCGCCTTAGCATACCAAAATTTTGCCATTTCGGCCACTTTTTTTTTATGTCATACGCGACATATTTAAATCAGTCGGGCGTCGGGCGACCGCTTGGGCAGTTGAAAAATTAACTTGTCTGACACTGACGAGCTGGCCATAATGACAACTGGCGCCAGTCCCTAAATAAGCCAACTTATGACTGGTTAAGTGCTGGGCCTCGGCAGCAGCAGCTACTATGTGACAATGCTGACGAATGAGAATTGAGCGCAGCCGGCCGACTGGAAATGTACAGTAATGTTCAGGCAGCGCGTCAGTCGTGGCTGTGTGAAGCGGGGGAGTGGGGAGGGGGGAGGGGGGGGGGCTGGGGTGCTGGGCAAAAGCAGTTTTAGTGCCACAAGCTGGTGAACAGGCGCTGCGCCTGTTGCTCTGTCGCTTTGGTCTGCTGACATGAGCTGCAAAGTGAAGCACGTGTTGGCATAGCAATTTGCCACGGCAACAACAACAACAACAACAACAACAACAACAGGAACAACAACAACAACAATGGCAGGCAAACACTTTTATGTGGCGTAATGAAAAACTGTTATCTGTGTGCGCAATTTGAACGCAATTTGGTAACGCGTTTCGCCACATAAAACTTAAGTGACCCGAAACACACACACACACACATACACACACGCACACACATGGTAGGGGGAATTGCTCTGCGAATGCGTTTTGCCATGTTTTGTGCGTGCAGCCTGCAAAACTGTTGACACTCGCAGAAAAGCCAAAAGCCAACAGCAGCAAACAGGCAAAAGACAATGTCAATGACGTTTGCGGCTGCGAGTGTGAGTGTGAGAAATGAAATTGTTTGGTGATTATGCCGCATTAAAGCCAAATGTGCCATGCATAAAGTGCAAACATCCGTTTCCAGTCGCCGTCACCAGTCACCAGATACCATCAGCTTCGCCATCCACATCAGCATCAGCATCAGCGTCGTCAACGTCAACGTCAACGTTTCGCAGTCGACGCACTTCAATTTTATTGACATGCCCAGCGGCAAACGCCTTGCCACGCCTCCAGTCTGGCCGTGGGCTGAATTGTTTGCAACAGATTTGGTGCAGCCGCGACGGCAACACCAACAGCAACTGCCATTAACATTTGGCCAGGCGGCTGCAGGCCACAAACAACTTCATTGAAACCAGCCAGAAAAGTGGCAAAACAGCAGGCAACAGCTGCCGACTGCGCGATACCCTATTCCCAGTAAGCAAGCTCCTTTCTAATACTTAAAAAAAAAGGGGAAGGAGCATTTAATTTAGGGGAATATTTTGTTAATCAGTCCTTAATATGCATATCTAATTAATATACTCTCCTCTCTCGCTGTAAAACAGTAGATTAAAGTGTATTTTTTTTATGGCTCAAGGCTTGTTTACTACTAAAATTTATTAAACATTTTTGCTGCTCTTGAGCACGTTGTTGTTGTTTTTTTTTTTATTATTATGGTTCTTTTCAGGTTTCTCTTTGTTGCAGTGTGTGCAAAATTGCAGGCACGCTTAATCCATGAGAAGCTCTTGGCTCATATTTTTAGCAGCGCACAGCAGAAAGTGGTAGAACCAGCTTTTGCCCTTCTGGGATTTTATTTTTGTATATATATATACTATATTTTTTTTTTCATGCATTTTGCATAATTTTCATATAAACATCACTCATACGCCATGTGCAGCATGCAGAGGCAAATAATAAGTAAAACAATTTTGCAAGCTTAACACAAATGAACACTTGTGGCTGCCCCTCCTCCTCCTCCTCGTGGCTCCTCCTCGTGGCTGCTCCTGGTGGCACCTCCTCGTGGCCCACTAATGCGTTCTCTGGGGCTTATGAGAGGTGCCTCGGCAAACAACCTCTTGACAGTTTCCGCATGCACTTGGCACTTTTTGCTCAATAAACTTCAAGTTTACCATATTACAGCCGCAACTGATCAACCATTGCCGCAGAAAAGTGTGATATATTTTTGTGATTTATGCCAAGGCGTCGTCGTCGCATGTCAATCAGAATATAATTAAAATGTAAAACCTAATAAACGCTCAGCACGAGCAAGTATCGCCTAGCATGCCGGACTTAACAAATTTGAAAATTTCCAAACAACAAAAAGACATTGCATTGAATATTACAAATAACAAATATATATAACTGACAGTTATTCTCGATAGAACTTTATTTTTTTAAGTAAATTGCAATTTTTGTAAAAACAAAGAATGCATTTTTCCTTGCATGCATTCAACAACTATTTCAACTATACAAAATTAATATAAAACAACTAAGGGTGCTCTAGTCGGGAGTGCCCGACTGTTTTATGCCCTGTTTCAACTCATATGATATGGCAAGCTAGCGAGGGATTGAAACAAACTTGATCTGTGCAAGCCATGGAAGAATCTACTTTTAAAATATTTGATGGACACACAGATAGGTAGACAGACTTGGCTAGATCGAATCGGCTGTTGATTCTAAACAAGAATATATTTATATATTTTTTTGGGGGTGGGAAATGGGAACTTCTGCCTGACATATACATTTACACAAAATCAATATACCCCTTTTACCCATTTGCAATTTATTCAGGGCATAAAAAAGCACACATTAAAAATGTTAACTCCAGGGTGAAGAATAAATAACATAGCTGCAAAACTATCTATCACAGAGGGTTCGACATTTTTCTTATATTTTTATTTCGAATCTTTTTTAATTATGTACAAATATTAGATATTCAAGCTAATACTTAATTTCAAATATATTTGTGAATTGATGAGAATAATTCTTAAGGCTAATCATGTAATTGAATCTAACAAAAGATCATTCATGTTCATTTTAAAGAACTACCCTAACACGTTTATGCATTGAATATCTTCCATTTAAGGAAATCGTTATCGAGATTAGTCGCAATAATCGAGATAAGTTTCAATATAGGTTTATGCTCTTAGCCAGACTCAATGTTCTCCTTAAATTTACGTAAATCTTTCAGTTACAAACTGTCAAATAAAATAACTTCTGCCACCTCAAGCTAAAGTTGTGTTGTATGTACTATCAAATCGTCAGCAGAAAGTTTTTAAATGTCTTTTACACATTCTGGCCGACTCTATTGTACTTTTTTCCAATATTGTGACTATCTTTTATAGTCGAACATCTTGTTGCCTTTGATTCTTCTTCTTCTCCTACCTGTTTAACTTTCACTGGCAGCACGCTTTAGGCCAGTTCAAGGAACTGCCTCCGTTTGGTAATTAAACGTCAAGTAAGAAGCGAAGAAATAGAAAACAAAAACAATGCAAACATGTTTTCCACTCGCTTGCACTGTAACCTCTTGTTCTTGTTGTTGTTATTATTGTAGCTGCTTTGTTTGGCTTATAGTTGAGCATAGTTGCGCCCTCCCGAGCCAAATCCAGCGGCAGGTAGTTCGCCCGTTGTTTTTGTTGCTCCTATTGTATTGTTTATGTATCTTCAGGATAATGACGCGCTCTTCATTATGCGATGCTGCTGCTCTCGCTGTCTATGGCCCGGCTGCCTCAGCTCCTACCCCTTTATCTTCTCGGGCTGCTCGGGGCGCTTTTGCTTTATGTTTTTGTGTGCTGTTATATTTATTTTCGTTTTTTTTTATTTGTATTTCTTTTTTTTTAAGTTACTCCGCTCATTGCGTGAAAACTTTTCGACTCCTAGACGTCGCGACGTTTTCCAGAGATAATAGAAACTCGATACGCTGTGCACATCTAAGCTTTATCTATGGCTGCCTTCTCCATCTACATTTTCCGCTGTTTTGGCATTGTTTCCCCCTATAGATTGCCTTGTGGTCCTTTGTTTTTATTTGCCCACACCGGCGCAGCGGATTTTGCAAGCAGTAAATTTAAGTTGCGGCTCCCTCAGCTCCACTGTGCACTGTGCGGTTGAAATAAAAATGTTGAATCGTCATAAATGGCTCCATAAACTACGTCAATAGTGCCCCCTTCCAACTTCCCCTTCCCCGGCTCACGTCCATGCCCATGGCATTGTATGGCAGACGGTTGCTTGCCCACGACAAGGACATCTCAACCATAGCTGGCAACTTGTAAGGAATCGTCGGGAATGAGCATAAAAATGAAAATAAAAATAGTTGGCCAGAATAAACGCCTCCGTGATTTTTACATAAGACCAACACTCGCCAATGTCCATAGCCGTGTCCGTCTCCGTGTCCGTATCTGTATCCATGCCGGAGTCGGGAGCGTAGTATAAGTTCGAGTCCAGCCACTTGACGTACTGGTGGCCCTTTGTGCGCATTTTGTTCTTTATTGTTTGCATTGCGACGTCATTGCCATGGGCGCAAAATGCTAGCAGGAATTAATTAAAATGAATGAGGGGACATGTCATAAACAAAAGCAGAGTCAACTGTTGACTAAGCGAGTCAGCCAGGCTGGCTGCGAGGGGCGTTAGCGTCAGCGTGGGCGTGGTCGTGGTCGTGGTGTTTAGATAAAACCACATAAGAGAAGAATCTACAAAAATGTAACCAAAAGAGACTCCATAAATATTTCAACTCTCTAGCTCGCGAGTGGCGCCATCTATCGATGCTGTATTGCTCTGTGTACGTGTGGGCGGGCGTTTCTGTGTGTGAGTGTGTGTGTGTGCAAGTGTGTGTGGGTGCTGTAAAACAAGTCATAAATTACAGCCGAGCACTGTCAAAGTTCAGCTGACTGCGTTGGCCATCCGGCCAACAGCGAATTCAGCCAAGTGCCAAAGAAATGCTGCACAACCAGCAAATATTGCGCATACGCCGCGTGGCCGCTGCTGCATGCCGCCGGCTGGCTGACTGGCTGACTGGCTGGCTGACTGGCTGACAAGTGCAATGAACTCAATTTACAGACGAAAAAAGTTATGAGCGCAACATTTATATTGCGATAAAAATTGAGCTGCGCTGCGCCCGTCCAAAAATGGCCAGTCAGCTGACGTTTAATTAGCAAGAAATAGAGAAAAAAAAGTCTTAAATAGAAAAGCCAAAGAAAAGGGTCGCTGCACAGACTTTGATGTGGTTTTGAATGGGACCCCAGCCAGGTCAGGCGGCACATGACCGTTTCAAGCATTTTGCAGCTATAATTAACCAGGCCATAAGCGAAAAGCACGCAGTCATCAAACGTTCTCAAAAACTCAGCAGAGCTCACATGCGCGCAGCGGCAAACCTTTAATTTGACTGAACCCAGCGACTCAGACACAGACAGAAATGAAGACCCAAACTGGGTCTGAAGCCAACTAAAACCCACTCGACACTCGACTCGACACTCGACTCGACTCGACTTGGCTCACGCACTCAGCAAGCTAATTATGCTGCAAATACCAAATAGATGACTCAGCAAAAGACACTTAACGCCACCGAAATACGACTATGTGCGCGTGTTTGTGTGTGCGAGTGGTAGTGTATTATTTCATAAAATATTTTCTTAGCTGCTAGCACAAAAGATCAAGTCAAGACATAAATCTCGACATTTCAGTTACGCAAAGCGAGCAAACAGATGATGGAAGCTGCGAAGCCGGCTTAAAGCAGTCAGCCAGAAGGCGAACGAGCTGGAAACTACAATTCTCTACCAGCATTCATTTGGCAACTTGTCTGTAAACATACACGCACACACACACGCACACATGCGCGCGGAGACAAGCACACAAATAATAAAAATACTCGTAGCATATTCTCGTTGTCATTACTTTTGTGGTGCTGACACAGCTAATAACGCGGCACATGATTGTTGCCAACGCTGCGTATGAGTAATCATAATGATGCCCCAAGCCCACGCGCACACACACGCAACAAACCCACACACACACACACACACGCGCGCGAAGAATGTTGTCGAATATTTTTGGGCAATGCGTAAATTATTTTCGCTCGCTAAAGCACCAAAAGAAAAGCAAGCACCAGAGAAAAGCGTAGAAAGCATAATGAAAAATCGCCTAAATTTTGTAGCTGCAGCGGGCGCTGAAATGTATGCTACAGTTTTTTCTTTGTTTGATTAATACTTCCATATGGCAAGTGGCAAGCAACTCGTCGCGTTCAAATCACATTAATAAAATATAAGAATTTATGGCTTGCTTATTATGAGCACAGACGCAATACAGGGTGCCCGCTGCCGATGCCATGTGACATACGATTTCGCTGAAACCTATTTCAAGTGCGCTTTTATTGATAGTTTGTGTACAAAGTTATCTGAATTGCACGAAAAAAAACAGAGTGTAAACGTTTTGTATACTCTATTTATTAATTCGGGTTCTGTAAACATGTTTGAAAGTTGCCAACTCATCTGCACCCTGCTCACATCCAGCTTACGTGCCGTAGCCCAGCCCCAGCGAATGTCATATGAAAATTTACTTAAACGCAGTTTTCCGTTCCATTGACAAAGTTTGCCCAGCAAAGTGCTCGAAGAGCCAACAATGACGGCTCGCTCTCTCTCTCTTCAAATGACACACAACAAAGAAGCCAACAACAAGCCACACAAAATGGCTGAGAAAGAGCAACCATAGCCAATACGCCGAGCACACTTCTATACGCTATACATATTATATATACTTATATATGTATATGTACAAGGAGTACAACAGTTCTTCGGCAGCCTGCTAACTGTGCGCATTTGTTAGACTTCAACGTGGGCCACGGATTTTATGCCGCATTTAATAATGCCAACCCACAAAAATCACATCCGCCAATTTAGAAGGCAGCGCCACGCTGCCAAATCGAAGCCATGTCCTCGACATTTTCACGATATCGACAGGGGGGAGGTGGGGGGGGATGGAGTAGGCAGTTCGAGTGACGTCTACTCATAAGAAAAATCAGCCAGGACAAACTTTGCAACAAAGTTGTCCTCTACTTATTTGTTGCCTTTTTCACAATTCATTAAATTTGATTAGAGAACTTTTGCCATAAAAATTACGAAATTGTGCCGTTGAAGGCTCACTTCGTCTGCGGATTCCGGCTGCATGTGTCCATGTGTGTGTGTGTGTGTGTGTGTGTGGAAGATTTGTGTTTGTTGTGCGTGAATATGATTTCGTACATGTGTGCTTGGCTAAAAGTTTTCAACTGTCAGGTGGCAAAAGCCAATTGGCCAGCCATTGGAATTTTTCACAATCAATAGCCGCGTGCAGCCAGCCAACCCCCAAGACCGCCAGCACATTATTTATATCAGCTATATACATATATATATATATATATATAATTTATATTTGTATATATTTGCTAGAGTATGTATTCGTAGGCTCTTTAAGCGGGTCAGCAGAACGACACTTGGAAGTTCGCAAAAGTTTGGGCCGTGTGACTTATAATTAAATGCAAACGCTCGTTTGCGATTAAAAACACAGAAAAAAACGTAAAGGCAAAGACATTGCCGTTGCTTTTAAGACTAATTAATAATTGAAGCATCTTAATGGACTTGTCCCAAACGAGCAACAACTCGTTCTCTCTCTCCATCTCTTTCCAGCTCTGCTCCGTGTCTGTCTCCGTCTCTGTCTCTGGGTCTGTGTCTGTTTCCTCTGTGCGTTCGTAACAAAAACTTCCTTTTAAGTGCAGAGGCAATTGAATTAAGTTCCCACTCAAAGAGAAATGCTATTTTTTTTTATAATAAATATTTGAAAACAAATTAATAATACAGATATCTGCAGGTCCTAGGCTAAGCCAAGCGACGGACACATTTCTAGCTTGGCTGCATTTAATTAGTGTGCGGCTCGGACACGCTTATTAAATTTGGCTATAGCTTATTTTGAGGGCTAGGTTGAGAGCAGTACACATGAATGCCTGCATATTTCAGACGTATTTCGGCTAGGAAAAATGAAAACGTATACCTTTAAGCTTGACCCAAACATAAACTCCAACCGACCACACCCACCCATCTCCCCGCACCCGCCCACCGACCAAGGCACATCAGCAAACTATGAGCTCGCCATTATAAACCAGCAGCAGCAGCAGCAGAGCAGAGCACATTGAAGATTCCGGTATTCGACATAATGTTGTGGTTGAGCTAAACGACTGCATAGAACAAGCTTTTTATGCCATACAGTGCCTGTTAGCCATGTCCACCCAGTATCCATACTCGCACAAACACATACGAGAGCGGCAACCCACAGGCCTGTTCTGGGCTGCTTTGCGGTCGGGCATATGCGATTACGGTCTGGCCTCGGTTCCTCACTAATGTGTTTCATTTATTCAGATATTTTTTAGCATGCAATGCAAACATATTTGCACCTCTAGATTAAATTTTAAGTTGAGTTTAATTCTTCAAAAAAAATCATAGAGCTAGATCAAGCTGAAAGCAAGAAGAAACTTTAAGTTGTTAATTATAATTATAATAATTATAAAATAAATAAGCGTTTATTTGTCTAGGTTATTTACAATGCACTATTTCTCCTTACACAGCGCATTTGATTTTCGGCTACACCCTAGAGAGTTCCCCGTTGCGTATTCAAATGAGAATTGCCGCAAAATCCATTTTGAGTTCCGGCCATGGTTGCGCGGCCCCACGCTTGATGCGCCGTCAATGGTTTAGTAACGCGTGGCGCTGTACTTGTATTCAAACTCCATGCGAATGAATACTTATTTCCGAATATTTTTTACACATTTATTACTAAACAGCTTCTTTTTTTTCTGCTGTGGCATCGGAAATGGCTGACGTTGGCACCCCGCCGCGGCTTCTGTCTGTTTCTGACCCCTTATTGTCGTCCAGATCAGAGCCGGTTTGAAGGCAGTGTATTTTCGGCATTTTTCGAATATGTTTGATAGAGTATTTGCTTAGATTTTATCACTAACCATAGCTGAGTGATTTTATTCAGTTAACAAATGAATAGCCGTCACGCACACTCCAATTTTCAATTTGTGCTGGACATCCCATAAGTTGTGAACACGCTATGAAATAAGTTAAAAGTTAAATGGAAAACGATGAAAACCCCTTTAAATTAATAAATATTTTATTGTAATTTTATTGAAGTAACATTCCCGTTCTCCCTTTATCATTAAGTATTGATATCATTGAATGGGTCCGACTGTTAGTTGAAGTATTAGGGACAATATTAAGTTACATTATAAAATACTCAAATTCAAATTCATAATTAATTCTTGTACGCAAGACAATGTACATAATTTGCCAGGTATATTAAACCTTCTGGGCTACTCAGTTTACAGTTTCATAAATTTGTGATGAAAATTAAAATTTAATTAATATACAATAAGCGAAAACGATTGTATTATCAGTTCTCATGAACTTTGTGTATCAAATAAATAGAAGGTCTCAATTACCTGCTACGGAGCTAAAATTTGTAATAAAGCTTCCTTTTGGGTCGAAAGTAATCTTACCACAAAATTTGTAATAAAGCTTCCTTTTGGGTCGAAAGTAATCTTACCACAATCAAAAACAACACAGTCAAATAGTTGTAATTCGAAAACCCGACGTCATCAGCCCACTTGGCTTATTTGTTTGAACATAAGACTAACCAGCGAGAGAGGTCGCCGGTTCGACTCCAGTAGCTATTGTCAATTTATGTGTTTAATTTGTTTTTCAATAAATACCACTTAAATTGTTAATCTCTATTGACCCCGGGAAAATATCGGTTTGATCGCACTACTATATTATCTTTAAATGCCATTTAAAGCTTTTCGATTGTAGTGTAGAAGGAGGTAGCGAAAAGTAGATTCTTGCCTAAAAAACTTTATCTTAATCGAATTCGGCATTTATTAGTTCTACCTACAAAATCTCATCAACATCAGATCACTATGTCATAAAGCATTAAGTTCTTGTTTAAAAAACTGAGTTGTTTTGTAAGACGAAATTTAATATTTATTAATTTTACTATATTCTTTACGAATGGCAACATCGCACTACTTTGCCACATACGTCTAAAAGAAGAATGTCCTAATTTTCTTTTTATCAGGAAACATATTCAAATGGTCCTGTAACGCATTTTGTGTCATAAAATTAGATAAACAGGTGTATAATGTTTGTGTGCAAATGCACGCAAAAGGCAGAAGAAAGCGTATTAGACATATATATATATAAATATATATATATATATATCGCTTTAGTCATATTTGTCTGACCGTCTACACTACAAAATCGAAAAGCTTAAGACTTGCAATTTCAAATATATATACTATCGACTTAAGTCTAACTTGTTATCTGAGTTATCTTGCTTTTGCACATATTTTTTAAAACGTAAATAAAAAAATGTATTAGGGCTGTATGTCTAACAATAAAATTTAGGTTTACCACAATATTTATTTTACTCCCCTTTGCAAATATCAAAATTACAAAATGCACCAACATTCTAGCTGCCAAATATTTGTATGTCTTTATGTGTGCACTTTGTGGGATGCTTTCACCCTATTATGCATTGGAAAGTTCACGTCAAGCTGAACGCTGTGATATCAATTTAACCTGAGGTTTGTTTGCTTTGCCACGCACACAAGTCAGATTGATTTTGTGGGGTTCAATTACATCTGAACACCTTATTATAGACTTTGATGCCGCCTCGCCCCGATGCGGCGCGTCGATTCTAACAATTGGCACAAATTTTCCAATGTATTTGGCATCGTATATGAGCTTGGCGAGTGCTAATGGTGAATGCCATTGGCAAATGAGATTCGCATGCGAAAATCGAATGTAATGGCTAATGGGTGGTGTTATTGGATGGGCGGATCCAAAGGCATAGCCACAGCGACAGTTACAGCGAAAGCCAAAGCAGTTGACAAAGAATTGCTGATAATTGACAATGTGAATGCTGTGCTGATTTTCTGCTTATGAAGTAATAATCCAGCCACGTCAACAAATTTGATTGTCAGCATGAAACACTGGCGTCAACCAGCACTTAGACATCAACAGTCAAGAGGCGTGGTTGGAGGTGTGAGGAGGATCTGAGCTAAATCACAGTCAGCAATACCGCCAGTCGAGTCGAGTCGCGTCGAGTATATGCTATAACAAAATCAGTTAGTAAATCCACTCAAATATACGGCACACATTTCCATAGACACATTGACAGCTGCCCGCATGCCTCCATGCAATACCCATACCACACCCCAAAAGTCGCGCCAGCGCCGACAGTGGATTTCTGGCCGGCGGCTGCTCATATGAATGGAGTCAGCGGCGCATCCATATCACTTCATTTAATTTCGACCAGCCAACGAAGCATGGCACAACCAGCAATCCCTGACTGACGTGCTGACTGACGGACTGACTGACTGACGGAGTGGCTGACTGATAGATAGACAACTCAATAACAAGTCGAGTAGAGCACATGCCGCGGGTCGGAGCACATGTTTGTTGTGGCTGTTTCAGATGCTGTGACATCAGATTTTCAATTTTGCGTGCAGACTTAGGAAATAGTCGTGACGAAAAGCCAACAAATATTTCAATAACGTTCCTTTTGGCTTCTTCAGTTGCAGTCGCCGTTGCTGTTTCTATTTCTGTTGCTTGTTGCTGTCGTGGAGTGCTTAATTATTTTTTGCGGTTTTGGACCCCAATCTGTGGCAGAGCCCAAAGTGAACTGGCTTGAGCCATCAGCGGCAAGGCCGAGCTGCTAATGAAACCCAAGCGAAATTGGATTTTCATGTACATGACAGACAGACATTTAGACATTCGCCCAGTTCAGACAGCCAGACAGTCAGACAGTCGCCTTCAACTGATGGACGGGGCGTGGCCACACGTGCTTGACTAATCATGGCTAATTGAGCGCACGTTCGTAATGAGAGCATATTAATTGTCCACTATGAATAAGCGGTGCGTATTAATAAATCAAGTGCTCTCAAAAGTCTACTTGAGAGCATCAGAAAAACCCTTGAAACACATCGTGTGTGTGAGACCACAAGATTGTTGCTTGCACTTAAGAATTTTTAGCTGCCGATATGACAACATAATCGATTCTAAAGAGCTGCCCAAAACTACATAAATATAATTAATATATATTTACCAATGCTCTGGCTAGTTAAAGTAGCCTAAGTAAGACGCTTAAATAACAACTACTTAGATGGCGGTAGCAGTAATTGGCTTAAGGGTATTTAATATCCAAGTCTATTTTAGCTTTAACCTTTAAGCTTGTTCATTAAGAGCTAATGGAGTGGGCCGGAGGGGTTGGCTGAGACATCTGGCATAAACTGCAACGGCAACTATAAAATCTTCGGGATTAGATGCAATCAACAATAACAACAACAACAACAACAGCGAAGGCGGCAGAAACAGCAGCCAGGAGCAAAGCCCGAACAGCTGGGTAAACTTTGCGGAGCATAGTATGTCAATTCTAATTGTCATTACGTATACGTAAAGTGCACAGAAAGACAAACGAGTTAGCTACTGATACCCAATGACAGACAGCAAACGAGAAAACGAATGGCCACGAGAACTGGGAATGCGACTGCGAGTGCGAATGCGAATGCGACCAGAGAATGAGTCAAAAGTTTTTCGGCCAAAAGAAAAATGAAAGAGCCAACAACTTGGCTGTCGATGAAGACAAATGCAAGGGTAAAAATAGAAAAAAAAAATGCAGCTAGCTAGAAAAACGACAGTCTGTGGCAAGCCGAAGTTTTAAAACACTCGCAAAAATATAATGTAAGATATACATATGTAGTTACATAATCAGTAGCAATGCAAAATTACAAATTCATTTTTCACGATTGACTTGAAAATAAATCCGTCAACATTTTTTTCAACCTATGTATTCATCACATAACTGCAAGAAATTCAAATGAGGTGAAAGTGTGTGCAAATATTATGAGAAAAAAAATAGAAACTTTTAAAAGCATAGATCTTAATAATTAAGGATGCAATTGGCTACAAAGAACTTATCATGAAAATAAACCTAACAAAAGCAAAGGCCTACAAATGCATTCAAATGCATTTTGGCGTTTTATTTATATTAACAAACATTATAATAAAATACATTATGTGCTGATACATGTTACCTTATAAGTGTTACGCATTTGCCAGTAAATCCATCATATCCTAGGCAAGAGTAGAGCAACGGCAGATGAAGCTGGCGGCGACTGGTGAAGGGCGATGGCAACTTGTCCATTTTGTAAACTTCAACATGTACAGCCCCACATCAAAAGCAGCGGTAAAGCTGGTACTTCCCCCGGTAGTATTGCCGGCCCCCATGGTTAGCCAAAGCCAAACAAAACACTAATGAAGGTGGTCGACGGTGCAGCGAGCACTTGGTCAACGCCAAGCCACTCACTCGAGGCAGCAGAAAGAACGTCTTGAGCTTTGTCTTTATTTTAGTGTCCCTTTTTTTTTTTGGTCAAGGGGGCGGGGGGATGGGTTAGGAGTCAACGAGGACGACATACGGCATCGATAAATTACAAAGTTAAACTAAAATTAAATTCTACGCCAAACAATGCATCTTGCTAGGGCCGTCTGCTGCTGCCGCTGCTGTTCCGCTATTCCGTTTTCGGCTGGATTTAAGCTGCCTGTCAGCCAAGGCTCCGGCTCCTGTCCGGCTTTTATATATAGCATTTCCATGCTGGCGACTAATGCAGCTCGGACGATGGCAACGGCGCCCAGTCTCTTCGCCAATGCCATTCATTATGCTGGACATTTTTGCTGGCCATCGGCTTCTCCGCTTCAGCTTCAGCTTCTGCTTGTGCTGCTTCTGCTGCTTAGTTGCCAACAGAAACCAATCATTGTGATACTTTCATTAAATTGTTCCAGCTGCTGGGTCTTTGGCTTGGCATCTTCTTGTCCGCCTTTTGTTTATTGATTTTGAATGTAATAAACGGGTATTTGCAATGCATTCCACGGCGCTTCCATAATTTGCACGCCTTCGGAATGCAATTTAATTGGACTATGTTGTTTGGCTTTGTCATATTTATCTCTCGGTTGCATTTGCTGCTGCTGTTGCTTGCATGGGCTGCCGCGGGGCAGTTGCACGTTCATTACACGACAAGCATATGCACAGGGGGTACCCGTAAATTTGATACACTTGTGGGTGCCAATAATTTAAATGAGATATCGCCACATGAAAGCACACACAAGCACGCACACAGACGCACACACACACACACATGCACACGCACGCACAAACAGCTGTGACTTTTGCCATTGGCGCAGGACACTAGGTCAAAGGACATACGGACAGATGCACGCTGCCGGCTTTGTTGGTGGCAACCGATGCCATAACTGTATCTGTATCTATTAGATAAAACACCACGGGCAACTCGGCATGACTCGTGCAACGCATTACCTTCCATTCACATTCACCCTGGGCTTATTTGCTCGCTATAATTGCATTTAAGTTTCTTGTATAATTAAATGCACTTGAATGGTGTGTGAAGCACGAAAGCATCTTAATTGGAATGCCTAGTGCGAAAGCCATTGTCAGGTAGCACATCAAATACGTTGAAAAAGAATAAATACATAGTGAGAGTACGGAACTGAGTTTAAAGAAGTTAAGATGTCAATAAAAGCTAATTTATAACCCTCAGAATCGAGTTTAATCGAGATGAGTATAATTTGTTCAAATTTTTGTTGCAGGCAGAAGAAAGTATCTCCGACCATAAGGTCGTGGTCTGGACCAGCTGTAGACATGGAATTTGAAATATATATTCTTCTATACTTGCTGCTAGACTTTGCTACCTTTTCATATCCTCGAGCCAGCCAAACAAATATTTATTCTTCTATACCATATGCAGAATAATCATGACTTTTTTTTGTCGATATTTCATCCCAATTTCAAAATATTCTTTAAACACCGATTTTAAGACTTAAGAAGCAGACTCATCAAACTTGATTTGTAGATCACGTATGGCATAAACATATTACCAATGTTTCCCATTTTTTATAACACTATTTTTCCAAAATTGAAAAATTAGCCTTACACGTATTTAAGCCACAAGAAAATCGTAAAGATCGGACTTACCCTTGCAGAGGGTAATATAATTTTGTCTAAAAATGTGTAACGCACAGAAGGTGTCATCTCCGACTCCATAAAGTGTATATATTCTAGATCAGTATCAACAGCCGAGTCGATATAGCCAGGTCCATCAAATATTTAAATGTTGGCGTGAGGGTTAATTATTTGTTATATGAATAAATAAGCTGTCAATCACGTTGCTTTATTTAAGTCTATCATGCGAAACAATTATTTATAAATTTTAAAAAGCTAATTAGTTAATAAGTAAAACGACTAACACACAAAGTATAAGTACAGTCTTAACTATTTACTATCTTCTTGTCATTTCTATCTAATAGCACTGAATTTGCGCCCAAAAACGGATCTAAATAAGTAAAAAAAAAAAAAAAACCTAGCTACCGACTAGCTATAATTACGCAAAAAGTCACATACAGTTTTCCACACGAGGCGTTGCTTTTAACGTGCCAAGTGACCTCCGTTGCGCTTAATATCGCAGCATCGTCATTTAACATTTCTGTCCGACCGGGTGAGGGTTGTATCATTTGCGTGAAGGCACCTGTCTGAGTGGCGAAGACACTCACAACACCAAAACGCCAAGCAGTGTAAGCCAGAAAAAATCCTTCATGCCGCAGTGCTTTATTTTAATGCCACGCTTCGTTGCCACATGCTGCGTTTTTGCCTCGAGCGGCAACTGCAAATTGCAGCTGTTATAAAGCAGGGTATATACAAAATATAAAGCACAGTAATAACAAATAAAAATGCTCATAATATCGCGACTGGTCGACCAACTAAGACCCTTTACCATGCCTTAAGGTATCCAAAAAGTGTATATGAATGAATTCATTTATGAATCACACTAAGGAAGCATGTGTCTTAAGAAGTTAAGTTGGTTTATATAAATAAGAATATTTTATGAAATTAAAAAAAAAGTCAATAATAATCTGTCGATGGAGAATAATTTATTTTGACTGTTACATTTAATACATTTTTCAATATCATATAATACTTTTCTTGCTTGAGTGCAGGGTATTCAAGAAAAAAAAGCGAACGCCCTCGCACAAATTTATGTGCTGCAAGTGACACTACAAGGCCGCACACTACCCTCGCACCCGGCACCCGCGCACCCGAGACCCGACCCGACCCGGCCCTCATCCGCAATCGCAGTTGAAGTCGCGGGCGCGCTTTCCACTTTTCACTTGACACTCGGCGGCTAACCTTTTGCAGGCAAAGCGTTTTGCAGAGTCCTTGAGTGGCTTTTTTCGGCTGTCGACTCTTGAACGAGGCAGGGGTAGGGGAAAATATAACGAGAGAGAGGGAGAGGGAGAGAGAGAAATAGAGAGAGTGGGAGATCGTGCTCTCGACTTGGTACCACAATTTGTGTTGACATCATCAGATTAAAAATTGGGCGCAAAAACAAGCAAAGATGATTTCTTAGTTGTTGCTACTGTTGCTGTTTTTGTATGTGTGCCCCGCCCCCACCTCCCCTCCCAGGCCCCGCGACTGCTTGTGGTCTGGCATTTAACTCGTTTCACTTCATAAATTCACTTTTACGTAATAAGTTGGCTCGGCCCCGCTCTAAGCCCCGCCCGCCATCTTTCGTTGCGTTCTTTTCCGCTTTCCATGTGTGTCGCTTCCGCCAAGTCGCTCACTTTGCATTTCGCGGCTGGCTGACTGACTCGCGCGTAGGCTCCAGCCCTGGCTCTGGCTCGGGCTCTGGCTCTGGGTCTCGACTGCGGCTATGGCCCTTTCTAGTCTTTATTTGAGTTATCATGACACATTTCGCTGAATTCAGTCATTTCTTCTGGGCCGGCATCTTTGGCGCACGGCTGTCACTGCGACATGGCGCCAAGCGAATGCGTGTGTGTTCTGCTATATAAGCATGTGTATCTGTGTGAGCTCGTGTGTGCGTGTGTGTGTGTGTGTGTGCATTATTTTTGTGTGCCCGTATGCGTAGGTGGGCATGCCCACCTTAAAAGCCCAATGTGCGCCCTTTCCATCCGAGAGGCCGAGTCTGTTTTGCGCTGCTTGGTTGCCTTTGCCATTTTAAAGCAATTTTCAAACAAATTTACTGTCATTAACTTAGACAGTTGATGAAATTTATGTCAGACATATCAACGTCATGACGTCCCTCTCGCCCATTCCCCACACCCTGCCGCAAATCACCGGCTTCTGCCTTTGTCTACTCTATTCGGTCTCTGTGTGTGGCATGTGGCATGGGTTTGAGCCGAGTTTGAGTGAATGACTTCAAAAGCAAAAAGACATTAAATTTTGTTTACACAAACTCAACGAATCCAATTTAATTCAATTCGTGTGTGCATACGTGTGTGTGTGTGTGAGTGTCTAGATGTGTGTACGGGCTTATATATATATGTGTGTGTATTCGTATGCAATGCCAACAACAACAAATCGTTTAGCACAGTTCACTGCCTTACATCATAAAACGTCTCGCTCTCAGTAACTTTACCCATCACTGCCAACACTTAAGGAATACGCCAGACCCATTTCCCTGCATCCCTATACCTTCACCCTCACTCCTTCTCAGCCGCCCTCATTCACTCCTATTCATTTCACTCCTTTCAGACAATCGATCAATTGGGCTGCAGTAATTTGTGGGCACAGGCGCCAAGTGTTCGTCAGCTGTCGAGTATATATGAGTATATGCCAGCAACAACACCAACAAAAACAAAGCTAGGAGCTGCACAACCACAGCAAGCTCTACTCAAACATACCTATATACATGCCGATGTTGAATAAAAGAAGAAGGAAAAGTCTGCCCCGATACAAATGTGCCCTTACGGGCATAATTTAAATCAAATTACGGCAGGCAAGACCCGAATATTCTTAATTGTTATATGAGTTACTAACAAAATGATGGGCCCAGTTGTTTATTCCACATAAATAACGATGTCGTAAAATAAACTATCTTAAAAATATCTTGCTTACATCTAGCAATTGGTTCATATATTTTCACTATTAATTTGTATATTAAATAACTTATTTCAAATAATTTTCAATGCATTAACGAAAACAATTTGTAGAATTTTTTAAAAATGTATTGTATTCATAATAGTAATAATTTATTTTTGAAATAATAATAATTGGTGTTTTTTTTTATTTTAATAATAATTACTTCTAATTTTTAATTTTTTTTCACTTTTCAAATGTTTTTGGTATGACAGAATGGATGCAAAATTAAAATGTTGAATATTAAATTGTTTAATTTTCGGCTAACAGCACTGACTTAAAATGTAATTTACAATTTTATATTTTTTTAAGATTAAGGGATTAAAACGCATTGTTAAATATGGTCCAAAAGCAATCAAAGACATCATCCGTTGAATCAAATTCTCGTTACTTTTTTTTCGCAATACCATGACATATGGCATGGTATAGTAAAAGTAACAGAGTATGGCCAGATTACCGGGAATGGCAATCCGGGCAAATCGTGTGCAAATTTTAATTTTACGAGTGCTCGCGTCACGCATACGAGTTCGACTTTGTTGCGACGTCTGTTATAAAGAGCAGTTGATACAGCAGTAGAGTGTTGCCAGCATATTTATCTTCTCGTTAAGTCAGTTTCTGGAACGGGAGCTGTAACTAGGGCAGGCGGGGACAACGTGCAGCGGGGCTCTGCGAATTAAGTGGCAGTTATTTCTCACGCAACTCGTCCACAGCATCTCATACGAGTGTCAACAAAAATGGCCTATAAATGGCTTTAGGTCGATGTTCGACGTTCGCTGTTCGCAGTTCGATGTGGCCCAGAGTTTCAGGAAGTGCCAGCGCACACTGTCATTGCCAGAGAGTCCTTGTCATCATAGTTAACGCTGTTGCTGTTGCTGCTGCTGTTGGCGTTTGTTAATCCAGCATTGTTTGCCTTATAAATGCGTTAATTTTATGACAAGTTCATTTTATTGGTTTTTTCCTGTTTGCCATCGTTGTGTTCTCGCATTGGTTTTTACAAGCCAAACATAAAACGACAAACGGCAGACAACAGAAAACAGACGACAGACGACAGACATCAGACATCAGGCATCAGACAAGGCACAAACAACAACGCAAAATACTCAATTTGATGGTCTGTTAATTGCTTGTTTTAATTGTTGCCTTTGTTCTCGAGCCATGTCTGTTTGTGCGTGAGTGTGTGCATGCCAATGGCAATAAAACATGGCCAATAGCTTTAACCATAATCAAGTTCGCAAGCGAGTATACTACTGTTATAGTTATCGTGCTTAATGATTGCAGTCTATTGTATTCGATACTGGTTAGTGTAATCAATTTTGATAGAGTACAGCACTAGGATTAAATTAATTATGTCTTATTAGTAATTGAGCAGTCAGTTATCAAAAGGCTGTGGCATTGTCCATTGCTCGGCCACAAAACAATAATGAACAATTTAAACATACGATTGCAATGCCAAATACTGAGCATATCTTACTTAATACTGGCTGCACTGTGACCTCAAGTTTCTCTATTAATTATTTGCAGTTAAGCGCTGCTGGCAATTCCTTTTGCTATCCTGCCTGCAGCAGGTGGTGAGGCGGGGGCGAAGGGAATTGGCAACAATAAACTTTTAATTGGCAGCTAACTTTAATATCTTTTCACCCTTGACTTTCGACTCGCACACTTGAGTTTTTAATGCAGTTTTATTAACAGTTGTTGCTGCACTTTCTGTCCAGCTCTATCTGTCTTACTTGCTGGCATTGCGTATACGCCATGTTTGCCGCACTGGACATAATTAGCTATAATTCGCCAAATTGGCTTACGTTCAAGTGTCGTTTTCTATTTGCTCCGCAGCGACATCAGCAACCTGCTCATCAAACTTACAAATGAAGTCGGTCGAAGATAAAGACATGTGGCACAAGTTTATGACAATCGATTGCGACACCTGCGCCCACACCAACAAGCCCTTGTATTGGAGAACTCTCTCTCCATCTCTCTCTCTCTCTCTGGCTGTCTCTGTCACTGGGCACAGCGCTGCACAACTGCGCAGTCAATCATGCATGTGATGTCGCCGCCAGGCTCCAGCTTCAGCTCCAGCTCCAGCCCAAGCTCCATCCATAAGCAGAGCAACAGCAACAGCGCTGCGACTGCGTTGTCTACTGTCTGGAAATAAGCTCGTTAGTTGCTTGTATTGGCTTTGCCTGCGTTTCCCCTCAATCCCTGCTACCCTCAATCCCTGCATGCTGCTGCTGCTGCTGAAACAGCAAAATATGTGCGCTGTGAGTGTACTGATGTGCTTCAGCAGTTGCCTGCAGGCTGGTCGGGCAAACTGCATAAATGTCAGCTTGTTTCCAGTTATCGCACTCTTTTTTAGAGCAAGCGAAGAGGCACTCAGGCGTATTGACATAAAGGAAGCAACCAAAACGTACATTCCTTTAAAGATATATCGACTTCTTAAGCTCGTTTCAATGTCAACCCAAGTAGGTAAAACATGGGCGGCACTCAGTTTGTCAACTCAGTTACTGAACAGCTTCAATCTCTTTGTATAAAACTGATTGACTGATTGGTGATCAACGCCCAGAAAGAACCCCAAGAACTATAAAGATATTTTTGAATATTTGCGTTTACAAATGCATTTTTAAAAATTGAACCATATATTAATATCCGTTTCATTTATTTATTTATTAACCAATGCTGGTAGCTTTCAGGTTATCTGAAATTAAATAATATTATCTTCATATGCTAGCATTATTCTGAAGCTGCGTTGAGTTACAAAAAAGATTCGGGAGTATTTCAATAATTTAAATTTAACCAGTCCAATGCTGGGTAATTTCATCTAGTAAGTCGTTCTCAATTGTTTTAAATTTAAGCAATTAAAATCGTATATCAGACAACGAATACCATTCACGTGCAGCTCACATCAAGCCATCAAGCGTGAAGTCGTGAAGAGGAAGCGCTGTTGGGGCCACTTGATGCAGTTGCTCCCTCTTCGACTGCACTCTTATTCATTTATTGTGCCAGTATATTTTTTTCCAGTCGACATGCACAGACAAACACCACGGCACACATACAGCTGGCGACCAGTCAGAGCAGGGACGACTCACACCGCAGGCTCCGGACCTCACTGCCCGCCGCTTGTCATCAATCTTCCTTAATAGATGTTCACACAATTGAATTATTACATGTGTCCAAGTGGCTGGCAACTGACTGGTTGCCTCTGCCGGCATTCCCTCTGCTTCCTGCGGCTCCTTGAACTGTGCGCACTTGACACTGTTCATATGCGATGGCAACTGCCACAGGAGAGGCCCCGCCTGGCTCCTTCTGCTGGCGCAGCTACTGTTTGCATGTGTCGGACATTAATGTTGTTTGAAATGGAAGCGAAACGAAAACAGTTTCTGGACATTATGTGGCTCAGTGGGCAGAGCATTAGCTGCCCCTAGAGATATTACTAATATTTTCTTATGATTTCAAACTACAAATATTTTTTCTAGTATGGTATTAAATTATTATTATTACAAGAAATTGCAATTATTATTACAGAACAAAAATATATTTCTTTATTTCATGCATTTAGCAGCAAGAACTCAGTAATAAATATTGAATAATTACTTATATTAATTTGCCTTTGAAATTTTATTCATATAGTTTTAAGCGCTGTTATGTTGTTTTAATTTAAGTTCCAATTTAAGTTCTTGGCACTTTTAGCAACAAATGTATTTTAATTATTTTAGCTTTCTCCTACCCATATATGCTTGCTGTCACGCAGCGGGGGTGCCGCTTCTTCCCTTTACCCCATACTAGGGAAGATCTTTCCTGATTTACTTCGATATTTATTGTCTCTCTGAAATTTTGTGACGCATAGAGGGCGACATCATCGACTGCATAAAGTATATATTCTAGATCTTCGTCAGCAGCCTATTAAATATGGTCTCTCCGTCGTAAAGCAATCGTTTCAAAACTTTGCCGAGATCCGTCTTTCAGTACATATGTCGCAACCAAACCGATCTGACAACTATATCTGTATGCATATGTATATATATAGTTGCCATCGCTTTGAAAGTAGGTTCTTGCATGAAAATATTTTGTGTTTATAAAGATATCTTATCCCTACATATAAACAAAATCTTATTAATATTGGAGCACTATATAATATAGCTGCTATAGTAAGGATCGGTCGAATAGTAGGATTTAATATGGCAAAATGTTCTCTTTTTAAAGTTATTTTCGACCGTTATTTAATCTTCGGCATGTCAAAGATATCCTTATTTTCCCAATTCCAATTTTTGTGGGAGTGAAGCTAAATACTTAATAAGTGAAATATTTTTTAGCTGTATACATTATATTATACATGCAAAACTCGGTGTTTTTAACTCTTAAGGACTCCGATACATGCTAATAAAATGATTCGACTATTGATCAATTTCGATTGGGGAATGTTACCGGGGTACAGAAACTAAAAGGACCTACGTTCACATCTTAAGCTCTCATAGGCTCTGAGATCGACGGATTGACAGATATGGCTAGAATATATATACTTTATGAGATTAATTTACCCTTTTAACTCTTTTTCAATGTATTCAGGCAATGTATCTAAAGTGACACCATTTTTAGTTACTTAAACTGTGCATGTACATAATTGTAGTTAAGAATGAGTTTAAATAGTTAAGCCAGCTTGGCCAAGAGTTTGTAGTCTTTGTCGTAGCGCCCAATTAACTGTGAGGTAAATAATTACGCGCCGCGACTTGCTTAATTTCAAGCTGCACAACTGTGCAGCCAAAAATAAAGTATGAGTAAATGTATGTGTATATTAAGCGACCTTTTGTATGAAAATGTTGCCTTTTGGTGCATCAAGTTTTTAATAAGACGAACACGGTGTCGGGAACAAAGCTGGCTCCTCTGCAACTGGCAGACGGTGGGCGTGGCCGACGGGCGTTGCAGTCGCTACCAACTTTTAAGTGAGCGGCATTAAAAGTTAGTCAACTTGTCAACGGCGTGGGCAGCAGGGCCTCCCACACCCAGGTCCGAAATGAATTTTGGCCTCAACAGACACTGTTCAAGTGAAAACTGATTACTTGACGCTGACGCCAAGTTTCTACGCGCAATTGGCAAAAGCCGAAGAAATTTAATAAACGTAGAGCTCCAATTTGAATAAAACCCGGCAAGTAAACCCCTAGAGACATTAAGACGTGCGTTCCTTACCATAATCGGATCGGAAAACTAATCTTCTTTAAATTGCATTTTTACAGAGGTTGGAAAGAAAAAAGGAGACATATTTGAATGCAGTTTGACATCCCGCGCAAGCAAATGCTGGACAATGCTTTAATAATCAAAGTGTCTGAAATAAATCTATTTAACTCCAATATACTAAAATCTATACATGGACTATAAGAGTTCAGGTTGGACAATTTTTACAACTTTTATTAAGAACCTCAATTATAGGTTAATCTTCTAGAAGTAGAAGAGTGTCTATTTACTTGATACACGACAAGCTGCTGCGTTATCAGATCAGAAGAAAATATCAATTATAATTTTAATAAAAAATGTTTACGTGTTCATCAAGATTATCCTTTTGTGGAATGAATGAATGAATGCATCGCATTAAAAAGTCACAGAAGTTTGGGGATTTTCATTCAGATTTTCATTATTTTGCTTTTCTATTTTTTCTTGGAGAGTTTTATAGGCACGCCTCCCTTTGGGAGCAGGGGAATTCCGTGCACGGTGAACTCGATCTCACGTTTTTGCTGGCGCTTTTCTAAGTTAAAGTTCGTAAGTATTTTGGTTAAAGCAATCTTAACATTCAGCTTGCCCATTCTAGCCGCTATAAATAGTCGAAAAAAAAGATTTAAATGCAACAATTGTTGGGTATCTGGGGGTAATCCCCTGCTTACCAATGCACTGACGCGGTCCAACGCCGAAGGGCATATAAGCTACGGGGTTGTAGTTCTTGTGCTCCTCCGTGAAGCGTTCTGGCTGATAGCTGAGCGGATCCGGGAAGTATTCCTCGTCGCGATGCATGCCCAGCAGCGAAATGATAACTTCAGTGCCCTTCTTAAGGACCAGCTTGCTATTTGGCAAGGGATAGTCCTGATTGCACATGCGATTGAGTATCGGTAGCGCGGGATATTTGCGAGAGGTCTCTGCAAAGCGGACAATATTATCACAATATATCGGGAAAATCCTCGTGTTTAAGCCTACCCATAGTGCACAGTTCCAAATACTTCATGTCCTGTATGGTGTCATAGTTAAGCTCTCCGTTGTGCTTAGCCAGCGTCTGGTTGATGTCGTCCAGCAACTTGGCCAATACATCCGGATTCTGCGCTAGCTCGTACAGAGTAAATGCGGCCGTCGATGCAGTCGTCTCATAGCCAGCCAAAAAGAACAGGAACAGCTGGGCAGCAACGTTATCCTTGGACAGGGACTTAAACGTGTCCACCGTTGCCTTTGCCGACCACATGCCGTCGTCGTTGCTAACCTCTCCAGTGTTACGCAGCTGCAGCAGAAGTTGCAACAAGTCGCGGCGCTCCACGTTGCTCTGCTCCCTCAATGAAATGGTATGGTGAACCAGATCGCGCATTTCCTCCAGGCCATCCAATTTCCAGCCTAGACGGTTGAAGATCTTCTCCAGGCTAGCAGAAGATGGGTACCATATCAATTGTTGTACATGGAAATTAATTAAGCCGTAGCCATACCCGGGATATAAAAAGGATGTAGTTCCACGCAGAATGTTTTTGGGGCTGTTCTGCATAGCCGCTTTACTTATGCGACGCAGCTCGTTGTCGGGCTGTAAAAAGCTGTCCACATCCAGGCCAAATATGGTCGAGGCAATAATGTCAATCACATAGCTAAAAGCACAATCGGAATGTCTAGACATGAATTCTTCGACTGCAAATCGACTGATTACTTACCATGACATTAAGTTCTTCCCATCGATTTCCACAGTGCCCGACTCTTGTATTTTTGCATTTAGATGGGCTATCATCTTGTCCGCAACATCCTCCGCGGTGCCAAACATGCCCTTCAGTTTGCCAGAAGAAAACGAGGGCGTCAACTTGGTGCGCATTGTCCGCCAGCTCTTGCCCTCCATTGAGAAGAGATTTGCCGACAGGGGATCATGTTCCTCGTCCACGTAAATACCGCGATCGTGGAAACTGGCAAAGTCCTTGACCATTATATCGTGAACCAGCTGCGCATCGCGCACCAACAGCGCCGGCCTCAGCGTCAGATAGATGCCCAAAAATGGCTTTGTTGTTGACAGGTACATGTCATAGATGGCCAAGCCGAAGGAGCGCTTGTTTCTGCGCACCGAGTCCAGAGCGCCAAAGGGTATGATTGCTGCGGCTGAGGGGAAGCCCTTCCGCTGCCAGAAGCTGAAGGTCCATTTTAGATAGATATACAGCAGCGCGACTGCCCCCAGCAAAAATAATATTACAATCATTGCGACCACGAAGTGCACGACACGAGACTTAGAATGTAACTAACTAACGAAACATTGAGGCATCTTTATAGTCGTATGCGAAATGCTACCATCTTATCGCAATCGATTCCCGAACCCGCCTTGCCCCCTACGCTCCTCAGAGGTGCCCCGTTGCCCAAATCGCCGCTGCTTGAGCCTCTTATCAGTACGTTAAGTATGCCCACATCTGCGTAGTATAATGTTGAGAATGAGTTGGTGCATAGCCACCCCCTTTGGAGGGTAGTGGGGTAGGGCAAATGAATTTTGTTGAAATTTCACAGTGACAAGGCGCAAATGTGCATTTATTTAATATAAACAATGATATATGGAAACGCATTAAATTAATTAATGGAGACTGCTCGACTAGGGGTACGCGGGTGAGCTAAGCGCCGGTAAATACGGGATATGGGAATATAAAATAGATATTTTCAATAATGTCATGATTACCATCAAACATTTATACATATATATATATATAATATATATAGCTGAGTGTGATAACTTTCGGATTCCATCGTATATTATAAATTTGATTCATTCAGTTTTTTAAATTCTTTAAGTTATTTTCCAGCCTATATACCCTTTATCCAAAATAACAGGGTGTACTACTGTTTGCTGATAATCATGACATTGTGAAAAATACCTATTTGCCAGTAAAATTGTAGACTTGCGTTTTAATAAAATTCTCATGGTACGCTAGCGAATATTTCATTCTCGTTTTGATAAGGTGTTTTTTTACTGACACTTTTCCTCTTAGAGGCTTATGTGATAGTGATAATAAGCGAGTGCTCATTGTGACTCTCCGTAACACTTCTGTGTCCGATTTTGCTAACAACCCATATATATGTACACAAACAGTATCCCAACTTCAGGCATGTTCGATCGAGCAGGTTTGTTCTCACTATCGACAAATGATTTTGCAACTTGTGCATGGGTTCGATGATTTTGTTTAACCTAGGTCAAGAAAATGTTGAATTAGTCACGTGCATGACCGAAGACAATGTTTTGGGTATTAATTGTTGAACAAGTTTCCTTATCAATATTTTACAGTCCCATCTTATCTTTCTTCGCGTACCTAGCAGTAAGTGTTTTTAGGTCTAGCCACAGCTTATATAAAATTTTCAATTGCACTGATAACAAATATTTAGCATCTATTGCATTTATTGATATAGGGTTAACCATACAGTATATGGTGTATGGTTAGAGCCTGAACCCATTCAACATGGGTAAAAGGTGTATAATGGTTTTTCTATAAATGACTGTAACAGAGTAAAGGAAGCATCTTCGATCTCATAAAGTATATATGTATATTGAATGTATGCATGAACGCCTCGATCTCTGAACCTATAAGAGCTAGAGATTTAAAACATTGAATCTTGGTCCTCCTAGTGCGCGCGCAGTACGATTTTGATTCCGATAATCGATAGCTTGCCTTGGTTCCAAGCAATCGATAAGTATCGATATCGAAATCCTGTTTTTTAAGCAAATCTCCGATTTTAATGGCTAGAACTAGCAAATTAAATATGTAACTTCAAGAACAGCATATACAGTATATCAAGTATATGAATATACTAGCATCCCCCGTGTATTTGATGTGGGCTCAGAATGTTCAGGGTATCCGCTAGTCTCCCGACTAGGGCACTGTTACTGTTATTCCAGTTTATTTTAGATACATATAGACCGATTGTTAAATATTCCCAATTTAAGCCACAATTTCGTGTGGCTTAACTAAAATTCGTTCATCATTCAATTGAATAAAAAATATATACTATATGCTCGAATCCAATGAATGACCGTTGTTATCGTATTTACAGTTTAAAGATGGCGCAATTAAGCGCGGAAATACATATATTATGCGTGAAAATCAATTTTATTTCAGTATGGAAGAAAAACAATGCGCACAACAGCTCGCTCGAATATCCAGCTATGCAGGCGAATTTAAATTTAAATTTAAATGCAGAGCTGCTCGTTGGTATTTAATATCAATAACGTAATATATTGACGTCAATGAGGTGGCGGCGATATGGAGATTGCGCTAGTGTAGGAAAGTAGGTAACAGGTTCGAGTCCCATACATCAATTTGTGTGCTCAGTCATGGCTTGTTCGAAATGCAAATGCTTTTGCAATACGCTTTCAATGTATGCATGTGTGCCTCTCTGTGTGTGTATTTGTGTGTATGTGTGTGTGTGCGCCCGCCAATAAATCAAAATATGAAACTCTAAAAGCATTTTCAGGTATTAGCCACAAGCTGCGCGAGCTAAACACATTTTGACGCCATGAAAACCTTTTGAAGCTTTCTTTGTACCGCTCCCAGCTCCCCCATTCCTCCATCCACGATCCCCCGACCCCCCTTCCCCCATCCCCTAGTTGCTAGCAGCCAGCGACAAATGCGCTTAGTGCTTAGCAGACCAAGAGAAAATGCCGTTGGCAGGCGAGCGGCGCTGAACCCGCGTCTCATTATAAATTTGCCAGTTTTGCACGTTTCCGCTGTGCGCGCCAAAAAATGTCACAAAGTTTCAAATGGCTGCACAAACACACATACACTTACAAACTCACATTGATACAATCACAAACACACATAGTCCTTCTACCCGTTGCTTGTAGTGCTGGGTTTGCTTGTGGCTGCCTCTGCAGCCGTCTCTGTTTCTCCTTGGGCTAAATGTCAGCTTTTGTCTTGGCTCGCACGCCAAAAAGTATGCTGAAACAATGTCAAGCATAATTTGCATACAGTTTTAGCTTTGCCCCGTGCTCCATGCCCCATGCCCCATGCCTCATGCACCAAGCCGGCCCCCTGCCTCGTGCCTCGTGCCTGTTGTTGGCTGTTGCCTTTGCCGGTGGTCATTATGTTTGCCTGCCGTGTCAGGCACGCACAGACACTCGCTCACGCTCACAATGCTCTTTTGACACTAATTTAATTTACGTCACTTCATCTCTCTTTTAGACCAGACCAGCCCAAGTCAGTCCAGCTGACCAAACAGCCAGCCAGCAAGCAGGCTGCTCCAGATGTCATCAAATTGAGTTCAGCTTGTGCCTGTGTGCTAAACGAAATCAACTAACTGCCTCATGTCAACAACTATAAACAAAATACGATTTCAATTTGAAATACAGCCTTTGAACAGTCCTAATTGGTAGAGCAGCTATGCAGGTAACATTTATAACCCATAATGCAGCACTCTTTTTCGAATTTGATGAAGTTCGTAATACCAAATACCAATTATTTTCGGTTGGATTTCCATTAGCAATTAACTAATGAGAAGTGCTGCAAAGTATTAAAAAAAAATTGCCATATTTAATGAATTGATAAAAGAGATAAAAGCGAAAGAAAGTTTTAATCAATCACGGAATTAATACCAATTAAAAAATACTCAAATTGATTAAAATTAATTCAATATTCGTTCCCAAACCTGTTTTGATTTGAGAATGATGTACGCCTTTTATTATATTTGATACTCCTAACAAACTTAAATACATGTTATTGACTATTATGAAAGCAAAAGGCAAAGTTCCTCAAGGGTCCAGTTAAAAAGTCTGCAGACCCTGAAGCGTCAGTTTCTGCTGCATATACTCTAATCGTCTGCTTTTTGCCTTATGGCTTATACTGTAAATAATGTGGCAAACACACATTAATACATATACATACAACTTTATTTGGCTTTACACAGTCACCAAATTTCTAGACGCCCGTCTTATAGTTGCGCCCTGTACTTAATTCTATTCCGTTCATTTTCCCTATTTAGGAGTGAATTTGTTGGTTTTAAAGTCGTTTTATATCCTTGGGGAGAGTCTTAAATTTTGACATGCAATGTGTAACAATTTTAAGGAGATATCTTCGACTCTATATAGTGTATATATCCTATATCAGCATCAACAGCCAACAGTGCAAGCAGATCTCCCAGTTTTAAGGATGTCCTCTTGAAACTTTGCATTGGTCGGAGCGCGCCGGATCGGGCCATGGTTGCCATGGGAACGATCGATCGAAAAGCAGGATCTTGTCCGAAAAACTTGTTGTTTATCAAGATATCTTGACCAAACTCGGTATTTGAAACTTAGACTATGCTCCTTTTATATATGCAAAATCCTATTAACTCCGAGCTGCTATATCATATAGCGGTAGATATTTAAGTGCTTCTTTATATCTCAAATTATCTTTTCCAAAGTCAGCATTTACAAGTGCTGCCAAAATATGAGCCAAATCTTATTAAGATATTCGCTATTGGCATTTTCCATCCAAGAACAATGGATATCGCAAAAAACGTATTAAATACATTTTAACAAAGACCTCTGAAAATTAGTTTGAAGCTGATTTGATGGTGATCAAAAAAGATGCGGCTGGAATTTCCAAAATTGGATTGGGCTATGCGTTGATCAACAATCAGTCAGTCAGTCAGAACAAATAGTTTGACATATACAGATTTTCTGTTTATCAAGATACCATTACCAAACTCAGCATTTTACAGGCTTGAAAATTGAGAGCACGTGAGCAGAATTCATTAAGTCAAACAATATACTCGCCGCCACCTCGATTTAACTCAAACGGCGGCAGGAGGGACACGCTGTTGCGGGGCCCACATCTTTGTTGCAATAGCCCATAACCCAGTTTTTATGAAATGAGCCGTGAGTTCATAGTTTTAATTGCCTTATATATGTAAAACATATAAAAATCAAAGCTGCATATGTAACTTTGTAGCCATTTGTCACACAAAGTGCAGCACTTAACAGCTGGCTCATAAATTAAACGCTGGCGTTGAACAATTCTACGGAAAATTACACCTTCACATTTACAAATTAACACACCCGGCTTTCCCGGCTAATTGTAATTAATAATGCAGTGCGGCAGGCGGCACACCTGACCGTGCCACGCCCACCTCACGCTCACACACACACACTGAAACACACACCCGCATCAAACACTTTCCTATACACTGCAATTAATTAACGTGACGTATACAACTTGAAACATATAACGATGATGACCACTTCCGCTCATTAACCAGTTGAAAAATTAACATGCGGATATATATTATACATATGACAATAAAATCACAGAGAGTGTGTGTGCGGCTAGGCAAATATAATATGATGGAATAGCATGTGCCCAGGTCACAACATAGCACATTTAAAATGGATAAAGAGCGTAGTGCAATATTTAAAGAAGCTTCTCCGACCACAATGCATATAATTGATCAGGGTTACGAGCAGAGTAGACTTTGCCATGTCCATACGTCCATCTATCTGTCTGTCAGTTCATTAGCCCTTCTTTGCAACCACACAGCCTAGAGACAGTAATTTGAAACATATATTCTTCTATACGCAAAATGAACTTATAATTTCCATGAAATCAATAGGATTCGATTTAGAGACAACATTTTTGAAGCATCACTAAAAAATTGTAAAAAAAAAGGATACTGAATTGCAGAATTCAGATAGAAAATATTTTGCTTCTTGCATACTGCACCTTAAACGCCCAAAATTGAAAAACGTATTATTTACAGCTAGAACACACCATTGTTGGGCCTTTTTTGCCCTGAAAATTTCATAAAGATCGAACAATAAACACCGAAGCAATGCACGAACTACGTGTGCTATATGTGTTATTCATATACAAATAAACACGTAAGTACAAAAGGCAGCTCGAATAATTGGTATGGAATATTGTTCGTACTCTCGGGTATTACTTACTTTCAACGCGAGAATATTTTTACTTCAAATTTTAGACATTACTTTTCCATAATAATTTGAAATCTCTTACTTTGAACTCTCAGCGGAATGCTTAGAGCGGAATTGACTTTCTTAATTGGTGTATCACATTTGAAATATCATGTGTTTTAAAATGATCTTAAAGTCGAGCTGATAAAAACAACATTTTTTAGTCAATTTTCCCAAAACGCTTAGCCACATGTTTTTATAATACTCGTCCACGAAATGGAAAGGCAGGTTTCTGCAAAATGCATTACGATCTGTTCTTAATAACGCAATTTATTTCGGAGCTGTATAATGGACTGACGCCCACAGGGAGCAAGCCTGTATAGTCCATACATCTCAATACGTTTGGGGTACGCGATTTTAAGCTGTTTCTGACGAAAGCTTTGAATGGACCCCCCTTTTCCAACCTAGATGGTGGGTTTTGGGTCTTAAATGAATTTTCACAACTCTCTTTCCAATTGAGCTTGTATCTAATGGTTTTCTAAAGTTATGTGGTGGAGCGTGCACTAACATCACGAAATGTAACTACTGTAAAAACAAAATCTGTTTTGGTTTGGGCCGTTTGCGTTGATCACCGAGCAATCAGTCAGTCAATAAATCAGGACGAGCAGTTCTGTATATATGAATACATATGTGATTGATGGCCGTAGCAGGGCCCAAAATCAACTTCTGACCTCTGCATTGTTTTTTGGGTGGCAGCATTGTAGATGGCCCTATGTTTATATTTGCATAAGCATTGCACTTCTCCATAAACAAAACTCGTTGTCATCAACAAATTTTCATTTAATTTGCAGCTCAACTCAATTTGAAAAATCTTTAGCCAAATTGTTCGGCCAATGGCCGCCAGCAATATGAAGGAAAATGCTGTGGAAAAAACAAAAGCAAAACTAAGCCACACACATGCATGCACACGCACATATGCTCAGGCTAGAGATGGCAAAAGAAAAAGTAATAATAAATGAAAAGAGACGGCAAGTGCAGGCACAGAAAAGCAAACAAGGCGAGAGCTGGCGAACTGAAGCACCAAGATCTGTTTGCATTATTGATGGCCTGGATTATCTAGAGCTGCGTCGGTGCTATTGACGAGTGCGTTGACAACTATATGTAGAAAGTATGTGAGAGTGTGTCTGAGTGTGTGTGTGCGTGTGAGTGTGTGTGTGTGGTGCAGCTAAAGCTTAACCAATGCTGCTGCAGCTGCTTGAAGCATATTTGCAATTTAATTAATTTAGAAGTGTTTGTTTTATCAAGTGTTGATTGTCTCACTTGTTTGTGGCACTTACGAGCGTGCCGTTTCAAAGGCGTTACTCGAGCATCAAGACAATGCCTGGACCAAAATCGATAAGCCGCACGAATGGTCAAGCTGCTGCAGGAGGACAACCTGCAGTCCACATCCTCTCTCACCACACTCGAGTCCGCTGCAGCGCCAGTTCCAATCACAATCCCAGGCGACTGGACTAGCGTCTGGCGGCGCCAAGCAATGCTTTTTATCTTAATCTGCTGCAAATAGACATTAAATGCTATTTCTTTAGATTTATTCAGACAACAACAACAACAACAGCAACAAAATGGCGAGGACCAACAGCAACAGCAAGCAACATAACGACAGATTGGCACGAGCGGGCAGCCAAGTGGCAATTTGTGGCTTTGCACGGCAAACCGACATCATCAGCATTGGATAAAACAAAGGCCAAACGAACAGCTAGCCAGACGGCCAGACAGCCAGCCAGCCAGCCAGCCAGCCGGCCAGCCAGTCAGTGAGATGGAAACTGAACGAGCGACCGAGTGGGAGGGAGTTGTCGGCATTTGTCCCACGGGCATTGCATGTTTGAAGCAAATTTATTACAAGCAACAGCCCGCAGTCGCAGTTGTCTGGGCCATCAGCACTTGGCTCCGAGGAGCTCGGCTTGGATTCGCTCTCTTGGCCTGGTACGTGTCGCTTTGTATTGAGTGCGAATCTGTTCAGTGCTGGAGGGGGTAGGTGGGTGTTGCGCTGTCGCTGGGCTGACCCTAGGCCAACTATCGACAAGCATCTTGGACTTCGGCTGTTGACTGTGCTGTCTCTGCTGACTACTTTGCCACTTATAAATTCCAGCAGTACATGGCCCAAACACTTGTTACATCAATTAGACGGCCACAGAGTGGCAAAATCTGTGTGTATCTGCCTCTGTGTGTGTGTGCGAGTGAGTGTGTGTGAATGTGTTCCTTGGTCAGAATGCGAAAAGAGATTGTTGGTTTTGCCATCAAGGTGTCCAACCGAGCTGAGTTGCAATGTCAAACGCGCTTAGATGGGCGTGACAATGCCATGTGGCTTTAATTATTAGTGGTAAGGCCAAGCGTCAAAGGTTAGTTGGTTTGTGGATGCCAAAGTTGGGACGGGCGATGGCACGAGATATGGGTCGAAAAGTTTATGCAAAAGCTGTGGGGCTGCCATCAGAGCAAGAGGGCGGAGTGGCCAAGCACTCTGCTTGATTACACGTCAATGCTCCCCAAGGGAATTGTAGCGCATTATTGGACACACCAGACAATCCAAATGCTTATCATTAATTATATTTTATCAATTATTAACTGTGAATTTATTACTGTGCAAGCATTTCTGTTGCCAGTTCATAAAACTCTTTAAACTATTTGTTTAAAAAGTATGAGTATAAAATTTCTTTATTATCCAGCCGATCAGGGTAAAACACATTTTTAGAAGCATGTTTGAAAACTCACAAGCGTGTGGAGAAAATAAAAATCTATAGCTGAATATTTGAATAATGTTTGTATTAGTTATTGTTGTATGATAGTGAAGTCAATTACAGTTGTAGTTCCGGCAACAGATCTCACTTATGTTAGGCATTATGTTAAGCGTTATCTTAAGCGTTATGTAAGCGTTATGTTAACCTTGACAGACCAAAGTCGAACATATACTGAGCACACTATATCATTTAAAATACAATTATTTCCTTAATTAATAATTATCTCTGCAGTGAGAATAATAAATTTAAACTTTAATAAGACATATATGCACCTGAAGTTAAATTTAATTACAATAGATATGTTTACATCAATCTGCGGACGTAAGTATTCAATTTAAAGCTTAAGAATTCTGTTTTGTGCGCATTTTATTATGGCATTTTTAATAAATTTATCTCCGCTCACAAGTTGTATGCCAATTTAAACCAAAACAATAATATAATCCAATATAATTCCACAGATATGCTTATACAGCTAGAACTTTAACTCATTTTTATACGAATATGAGTAAAGTCAGAATTATGTCATAATAACTTGCGTCAATTCGTAGCTGCAACCTAATTTTCATTCTGCAATTACAATAAAAACTAGTTGCACTCGCAAAATAATTGGATACGAGCAATTTCATTTATATGGCGCATACACATATAGAGACATCAATGCACATACTTAGCCACGGCCATGATTCCAAATTGGCTGTGGCTTAATTAAATCATACTCGAGTTGAAGTACGGTTGCCGAAAAGCCAATGCTGTCCGCTGTCCTGGAAACATATGTACTATATATACATAAAAATACACACACACACACATACATGTTAGATATGGACAGACACGCTCACACACATGTGTAAGGGCCAAATTGCATTCTGTAAGCGCATCATAGAATTTGTGCATAATTAAAATTATTTTAGCCAAATTATTTTGTATTTCAATTTGCGCGCTTGCGAGAGTGTGGGTAATTGTGGGCCATAATTTTCTAATTTGAGTGATGCTGCAGTTTTGGCCACTCAACGGTCACTTGACTGCAATGTCATAAATTATTATTGACATTTTTGGGGTCTGCTGTGAGTCGATGTGACAGTTTTGCATTTCGCTTTTATTCATTTCTGATCAATAATTATTTTAGTCTGGCGAATTTGTAAAAATGAACATGCAAAATAAGTATAATTGCAATCAAGCGAAGACAATAAAAAATTTAATGCTCAAAATAATTGAAATCAATTTAAATGTTGATAAACAAATAAAGCGCGTTAAATCGAAATTTAAAATTCAAACTCTTAAACAGTAAAAAACACTACTATGCTTAAATTAAGCATAAGCAAATGTTTTTAATTAAAACTGTATCTTTTTTCCCATATTTGTGTCTGCGTTATGCACATTATTTATGCACGCGCATATTGATTTGCAACAGCTTCGCTCTGGGCGAAGTTCGGTGGCAATTGCCAATCAAAGCAAATAAATTCAGTTTTAAATTAACTAATTTCTAATTTATTTTTACCGGTCCGGTTAAACCGTTTACGACAATTACAAAACCAAATTTCCAAATAACG
The DNA here is from genome assembly GCA_035045355.1 of Drosophila lacicola. Lineage (NCBI taxonomy): Eukaryota > Metazoa > Arthropoda > Insecta > Diptera > Drosophilidae > Drosophila > Drosophila lacicola. Next base: position 1,256,348 of record JAWNPB010000347.1, on the reverse strand, counting down.
TTGTCCAATCAGCCGGCTAAATTATGCTTAACCCATGTAATTTGTCCGCTTTTTAAACACAGCTACTAAGCCCCCACACGTGATTTATTTGATATTTGTTAAAACTTTTGCTTTTATAAACGAATAATGTGTTTATTATGCTGTATCAGCTTAAGCATACGGCAAAAACCATTTCTCACCTAAAAACAAAGGTTTTAGTTTAGTTTGGAATGGAACTCAAATGTTAAATTTTGAGCACACACAAGTTTAAGATCTATTTGATACGGAGAGTTGCCAGTTGATAATCTTTTAAAATGCTTAAATGGTTGACAAACAACCCATTTGCATGAAGCATAAAGTACTCTGGTTAAGTTGTCAACAACAGTTATGGTCCCTAATTCATTCTATTTTTTGCAACTCTCCTTGCTAGGCAGGCCCGCAACTAAATTGTAGGAAGTAGGAAGTTATAAAGCTTCTTGGTTGATTGAGCTCCAAATAAAGAACATTATTTGTATAGTTCATCTCTATATAGAAAACGGTTTTGACCTAACTGACTGACTGTAGCTACCTTAAGGTGAGCACCAAGGTGGGGTTTCGGGCAATTCCACCCGCAAGTGTGGAAAAACCGCGAATGCAGTTTTTATTAATCTTTTTGTTTACCAACCGATCGGTCATAAACTCATTTTCATAGGTCTTTGTTCGAATTAATTTAATGAGTGTTTCATACTATTCGGAAAATCATTCCTCCTTGGTATTAATAGAGTTCCACATATTATTTTATTTATTTGAAAGCCTCAATCTACCAAAAATGAATGCTGCAGCCTAATCGTTTGTTGGCCGTGATGTAGGTTTATCCTTTTTAACTTTATGTGCCTTAACATATTTATCCTTGACAGATTTTGTCGCCGCGAATGATGAAGTCCAACCAGGTGTTTGACTTGTCTAAACTTAAATTTGTACATTTTTATATGTTGAGCTTAGCACATTGTATAGTTGTTAAATTTGTATTAATAAAAAATCTCGTTTCTGTAATACCTTAGTTAAAAGAGCAGTCAATTAAATTAGCGGAGTACTAATTTGTTATTGCGATTGGAAGCTGCTTGCATTCATCTCCCACAGCTCCATTCACATCAGTCGCTAATCCTTTCAATTAGCGGGCCAAAGTCGCGCGGATCAATTTGCCATGCCACAAATTCAATTTCGCTGCCATCGAGTCCCGTTTGAAGTTAAACCAAACTGAAAATTGAGTACTGTGACCCACAATGAATTGCCGGCTCTGACCACGCTGCTCTGCTCTGCCCGCCCGACCGCCGATTGCTGGCTGTCCAGCTTCAGCTCAAGCTGCAACTCTCAGCGCTCCGGATCGGGGTTTTGCTGGCACAATTCTTGCTGATTGTGTGGAGCGACAGCTTGCAGCAAATGAATATTTAAGTCCAATGTATGCAAATGCGTTGCACGCTCCGCTATAAACAAAAGCAAAATATTTTCACGGCGTATCCGTTGACACAGCAGGGAACAATACAAAAAAAAATCAGAACGAACGGTGCAAAATAAATTTTCTTGCAGCTATACGATAATTTGTAAATCTCTGACAAAATTAGTTAATAAAAATACTTATAACCCTTTTTGTTATGCAAAATTAGTTAATATGGGATTAATTTCCATGGATAAGATAACAAGGATTGGGACGCGCTTATGAAGAAAATCATATTTGGAGTTTAGAGTTCAGCGGGTTTTAAAATAGTGTCTCAAACTTAAAAAAAAAGAAAACAAAAACAATATTTGTTGCATAGTGTAATATGATAGAACACATAAGATTAATACATTGTCTTTAAATTAGACTTATGAGAGCTCAATCTAGTGATATTCTACCAAAAAAGAAAGAAAACTGCAATTGAGCCAAGTATTTTCCACATAGGGACGAACCATTATATATAATTAAAAAAATTTATGGAATTGTGTATTATCTCCCAACCATTTTATGAGGATATTCAAATAACCTCTACAAGAGCATTGCATGATGCAATCGCTTGAAAAAAAACTTTAAAAAGCAACAAATTAACAAATTGCGCAGCACAAGAAAGTGTAATAAATAAGCGCAACTGCCAAAAACTGCAGAAATAGCTGTCATTAGGCGGAACAAAAAGCGGACTGGGTCTGATAGAGTGAGCAGGTGCGGCATAATTGCCAAACATTTCGCCCGTTAACCTAAGAAAATTGCCAGGCACACAAAAACAAGCGCACACACATGAGAGGCGCCACGCGGAGCCTCTAGGAGGAGCCTCCAGGAACAACGAGTGGCAATAAGAACAACAAGCTTAGCAGCTTAAAATAATTTATTATGCTTAAAGTAAGTAAATGGCTAAATGCCGGCATATGGCAGGTCAGCAATCGAGCAGAATGCGCACCTCACCCCCTCCCCCCGCGCCTCGTGCAACATCTGCTGCGCGCTCGCTCATATGTGCGAGGAGGCACTAGTGGCACGCACGGAAGTCAAGTAATGTTAATGTCTGGTCAACTGGAAAAACAAAGTAAATTAATTGTAGGTTCAAAGAACGCCAAGCAGCCGAGGCATGTCCGGGCAAGGCCAGGTCGCCCCATCATCAGTGCGCCAAGCTAAGCCTGACCAGGCTGGCGGCCATTCCTGATTATCGAGTGCGACGCGGTCACTGAAGACTTCCTGCTTGACTTGAATGCCTGCCTGCCTGCCTGCTGGACTGCCTGCCTTCCTTGCCAGGCAGCATTTCTGTGTGTGAGTGTGTGCGTGTGTGTCTTGGTATTGAGTTTTTCAGCAAAGTGCAGCCAAGCGAAACCAATTTCCTATACACTGTAACCAGGCCAGGCCATCCCTTTTAAGTCTGCTGTGTGAATGTGTGTGTGTGTGTGTGTCGGTGCGCGTTTCCTGTTGCAGCTGCCTCGTTGGGTTGACAAAGCGCGTGTTGATGCGCGCGTCAAACTTGCACTGCCTGCCGGAAGTGCTGCCAACAATGGACGCTCGCTCGGCTTGGCGGCCAGCACGGCTTCGCAGTGCATAACAAACGCGCGGCTTACTGACACGTAATATATCAATGCGCTTCGCTGGATCAGCCACCGGTGGACGTTTGGCTAGCTGAAATATGTGTTCATCTCGGGCGACAGCTTTCCTATGCAAATAGCAGTCGGGGCCAAGCTTAGGGCAAAACTTGTAAGCATTGGGCTATAATATTTGTTTACTTAGGTCATATGCCGTTAACACACATACGCCAAAGTATTTACAATGTGCACACATACACATTTACAAACTTAATTCGCATAAGCGTGTGTCAATAGCCTTGCTTAAATTTATTTCACAGGGTCAACGTCACAGTTCATTCAGTTGGTAATCTCTTCATTTTATATATTCAGATACTGGTATTTTCCTAGTAAAATATATTTAAAGAATATGTTATACTAGTTTTATAATGCATCATACTTCCTTAGTTTTAATTTCAACTAAATATGATTTGCTTAATATCTCCGATAAGAGCTGAAACCAATGACTGATTATTTTATATACTTACGTTTTTATGAAGAATTAAAAAATTAATAAATTCATGAACTTCTTCGATTTTATGTTATCTGAAACTAATATAGTTTTGGGTTGCTAATAAAATATTAAATTATATGAATATTCCATATTTTGATAAATCTTAGAATATTTATATTTTGAATTTAACATGAGTATGTTTTTTACAAATTATAACTTAAATAGCTTTTTATTTAGTTTTTAATTGCACAATTAAAGCAGATTTTAATATTTTGGCTATTCATATTTTATAAATTTATTTAATTTATATTTTGTAGTTTATTTGAATAAGTTAATCGGATATTTAAAAATCGAAGTCTTCGTATTTCTAACTTTTTAGCAATAATAAAGTTATTTTTATAGCTTTAGGTCCACTGTGGGAGCTGTGATATTTCGACTTTGGACTTCAACTGCGATTCAATTTTCCAGTGTTTGCAAATGCCTGCGGGGCAGGGCAGTCGTCCGTGACATGTGGCTGTGTGTGTGTGTGGCTGTGTGTCTGTGTGTGTGTGTGTAGAGAACCCCCGCAAGATGCAAAAAATAAAATCATTTGTTGACAATTTGTTTAGCTGCTGTTGCCACTACAATATTTTTTTCTCTCTCCTGGTAGCAGCCGGCCCCCGCAGCCGCTGCCGGTGCCGCCTTGCAAGTTGTTTTCACAAATTATTTGGTATGCAAAACACTTTCGGCAAATATTGATTTTGGAAATTTGTACAACAAAAAAAGTACGACAAAACGACAGTGTCTACGCGACATTGTAGCAGCATTTGGCGACGACGGCGACATTCTAAAGAGACCAAAAGGCACTAAACTTCGTAGCATACTTTTTGGGGCGCACAGTCGCTGCTGTAACGCGCTGCCAGCTCCAACAGCATCAAGAGTCTCGCGCACTGACGTCATAAAGGCAGCTTTCTTACTGCATTGGTATGCACGGACCTCAACTGCAATGTCTTTGCCGTCATGCCGCGCCACACCGCGCGGCACGTGATATGTGCCACATGCCAACGTAGAGAGAGAGACTGTTGGTTCGAGGCTTGAGGTCGGCTGTGCCGCACTTTAAATTAGCTTTAAAAGTGCCCCAACAACTGGATCATATTTTGTTCGGGATCCAGTAGAGCTTCCCATGGCTGCACAGTTCTGCAATTTGGGGCTAGCATTTAATTAGCTCTCTGCGAGGCTCTGCAAGTGCAACAACCCAACAATTTGCGCACATAAACGCAGCAGGCAGGCGGCTGAATGAATGCCATGAATGCGACGGACGTCTGTTTGAATGGGTCGCCGCTTCAGTTTCGTTCTCTATTCGCGTTTTGCGCCAGCACAGCCAAAGCAGCACACATAGTGCCTATAGACAGCACAGTAGCCGTCTGTAAATGCAAAGTTTTTCGATTTAAGTTCATAATTAAAGTGCAAGCAAAGGCACACTAGCTGAGCGGGCGCAAAGTTAAATTGGGTTTAAATTTACCATGTACTCGCATTAATTTGCTAAGCCAGGCGGCGAAGGTCACATGCCTCTATGCTCCTCTTTAGCCGGAAGCCCGAAGGCCAGATTCCTGAGTCACGCACACTCACACTCACACGCACACATACGCATGTCTCGCGCCAGCTGCAATTCGGTCGGTGCGTGTTTAAGGCAATAATTTGGGCAATTTCTGGCAGACTAACGAATTCACACAGCCGCAACTAACCTGGCAAGTCGAGTCGTCGAGTCCTGGACGACATTTATTGAATAACTTGGCCGCGTTTTCACTATTTGAGTTGTGCTAATGCGCCCAAAGTTGGGCACCAAGCTGTCAACGAATTTCGCTGCATTTCAAAAATTCCCGCTAACAGTTGAGCGAAAAGTTTGCTCAGTTTTTCGAGTTATCGGATTGTTTGCGACTGGCTTAAATTGTACTTGGGCCGGACTAAAGATGGCTACGCTGATGACGATGCGACGACAGCGAGCATGACACAAGTAAAACATTTTCCCGACTGGCAGTTTATGAATGCTAAAAGCGCTTGCGACTTGCCTTTGAGCTATACCCTGTAATAGACTTAAAGAGTTAAGAAAAGTATGATCCTGGCGGTAAAATAACAATTAATAAAAGCACAGCCTAAGCCGCAAGAGCTACCAAGGTGACATTTTTACTCAAGCTTCCTTCTGGGTCAAACACTAAAAAACTCGACTCCCAAGTGGGCAAAAAAGGTGCTCAAAAGTTTGCACAGCATAAAAACAACGTTGTTAACCCGTATGGCTTATATGTCTGAGCGTCGGCCTAACAAGTGAGAGGTCATCGGTTCAACTCCAGTAGTGATTGACAATATGTTTATTTGTTTGTTTAATTTCTTGTTATTTTGAGAAAAAAGGGTGAAAAACTAAAACAGAACACAAAAATGGAAAATGAGTGTTAACAATCATAATAAAAGTTTTTTCTTTTGATTTAAATATATTGTCAATTGTACTGATTTAAGCCCAATAAGGGTAATGGGGCCGTCGAACAGCCGATGTGAAAAACCGGGGAAAGCTCCCAGTGGACATAAGAGTATTGATATTCGTGCGTTATATATTGATAATGAATAGCATGGATGAGTATGATGAACGCGTGTTGGTTATTAGAGCGGCTTTGTATATTTTAGAAGTTGGTGCGAACTACACAAACAACAACTTGCATATTCAACATTATTAATTTGACCACGGCGTCGGCGGCACATTGCTTTAATATATGCATGCTATTGGGTCGTTAATTATGTTTTATTATTACTTTGTTAAATGACAAAATTGATAATGTTGTACGGGAGGGGAGAGGCGAGGAAGCTGGGAAACTGTTATGAGATATAGGATTTCTATATGTTTGCTTTCTATCTGAACAAGTTTATCTCAGAGGTCTATAACTCGATTTTGCGAAAGAGCTTGATTGGGTACTTGCTAGTCTGGCAGGCTTTTATAGAAAATGTTACTATCTTTTTTTTAAATTTGGGCTAACGCGTTCTTCCTTTTGCCAATTAGGAAAAGTTTTTCGCGACTCAAATGAAAATGGATGCAAAATAAACGCAAGAAATTTGCATTAGTTCTACAGAGTGCGGTAAGGGGCCAGCCGCAGCACAAGCATAATTGCCAGATGTCTAAAAAAGTTTACATTCAAGTAAAATAGAAGTTCATTATTTAAGCCAAGGCAAGTGCATTTTTATTATCAACCAGGATCTTTTGATATAGTATAATGTTATTTTTACGCCCGAACCCATGAAAAATGGGTGAAAAAAGTAAATCGGTTTTATGAAATTGGAGGCAGACGAAGGCATCTCTGAGCCAATGATGTGTTTATTTTCTGTTGAGAGACTTTCATAGCTAAAGACTTTAAATTCAGCTAGAAGCTCTTCCCGCGCAGATCATGTTAGTTTCAAATCATCCTTAACTGTTCCATATCTTTAAATTCTGTACTTTAAGCGAATTGGGAGTATTTAACTTATTGGATACCTCCAATAAATCACTTTTAAAGCTAGAGCCTGATTTGGTATATACATATGTACACAAATTGCCATATTAATGCCGTTTAAAATTCGTTATGATAAAATGAGAAACAGGAAATATTTAACATAACTATATCCATAAGCATCTGAATAAGCATTTTGGAATTCACATTGTGCTATAATTTATGGTTTAAAGCTTTAAAAAGATGGTACAGAATATATATTGACTGAGAGGTACAGGCTTCTTTAGAGACGAGCACACTCGAGTACAGCGTTGTTATTTGTTTTGACTGGTTTTCGTCAGAATACTCGAAAAAGTCTTGCTTAAGATTCTTGCGAGAAACATGCGAGCTTTCGACTGTGTGTGAGTTTGGACAATGTTAACATTGTTTTTACTGCAACTTGACTTTTAAGATCGTCCCCTTAGAGGAGGACAGGTAAGAGGATTATGTGGCACGTAGAAAGTATTATAGGTATTTCCTAGTCAGGTTCTTTCGAGTAGAGAACTCTTAGATGTTTCTCTTTATTTTTATAAAAACTTGTAGAAGACAAATGCCGCTTTCAAAGTAAAACACACGAGTTATCTTGATACGTCTTCTTTATTCGACTGTTCGATCGCGACTGACTCGCGTTCGTTTCATGCTTACAGACTAAAGGAGAATTGACAATAAGTTTATGTGTGTGTGTAAGCGAGACAAGGCGTGATTCGACTTGTCGAGCTCTTGCAAGAATTAGAGTGCATGAGGAATGTATGCGCTTAAAACAAACGGGAGATTGTTGCCTAAATGGCCTTGAGAATGTGTCTATCTGTTTGTGTATGTACATGTATGTATTTGTCCTACTACAAACTTTTATTCGATTTTTATTGCAGTGCAAAAAATTATTTGCTTTTAATTAAAAAATATTATGCAAAAGCCGCAGCAAACGCCTTAATGCTTTTAGATTTGATTGTTTATGCCACAAGGCCTTGCATTCCACTGTAATTGGCTTACAACTGCGTGGTTGAGTCGAGACTTGCGGAATGATTAATGGCCTGCCTGCTGGTTGTAACATTCTTGAGGTTTTTACCATGGCATTTGCCTAGTTCATTCCAGCATCAATTGGCATAGCTTTGCAAAAGGCAAAGGCCGCCAGAGCTGGAGCTGCATAAAATGTTATTGTGCATTAAAGTCAAATCAAAGTGCATTGCAGCAGGCAAACATTTGTCGCATTACTCGCCAGCTGTTTGCTTTGAGGCAAAGGCAGCAGCAGCAGCCGAGCAGTCAGTAAAACAAAGTGAAATGTTTTATTTATGGGCGTTTCAGGGGCGTGGCTTTCGAGTGTCATATGCGTTGTAGTAGCATGACAAACAATGAGGCAGTCACTTGCCGTCGTCACTGTTGTCGTTCTCGTTGTCGTTGTCTTTATACTTTGCCAACTGCTGGGCAAATGAAGAGCTTTAACAAATTCAAGGCGCTGCCTTTGCCGTAGCTTGTCATGACATGAAAGATTTGCGCTCAAGTCAAACACACTAACAAAGTCGACAATGACAATGGGGTAAAAGGGATATGCATATATATATAAAAGAGAGCCAGAGAGCCAGAGAGCCTTGCATAACACACACACACAAAGCTAAACTTTCTAATGTTATTTAAAGCACTTTAAGTGCCATATTTCCTGATGCCGCTGCGCTGCCTGCTTTATTTATTATGTGGTGCTGCTGTGCTTACTTTTGGCACTCCAGCAGGAAGAATCAAGTAGTTTTTTATGTTTTCCGGCTGAACTGCAATGCCAACAGCCAGCGGCGGCAGCTCATTGCTGCAGTTGTGCACCAAAGATTCTGGCAGTACTGCCAGCCTGCCCGACTGACTGCCTCACTGACAGCAGTCGGGCTGCTTTTATTCAAAAGTTTAGTGAGCCATTGAGCGCGCCAGCGTCGGCGTCGTCAGTCAAGATGCGCTGCGCTGCTTTGCTGCCTTGCTGCTGTGCGAGTATCTCGCCAATGTTTGTTTTATGTTGCAAACTTTGCCAGCGACCAGAAGCTGCCGCAACGGATACAACAACAACAACAACAGCAATTGCAACGAGTAGCGAGCGGTGACAACGGCAACTTGAACTCTGTTGCCGGGTACCGCAATTTAATAGATTTTCTATGTAAGCCTCTCAAGGCTGTGCTTCTCAGATTTGACACCGGCGACCACACACAGACACAGAAGAACACACCCACAGACGTGCATGTGTGTGTGTGTGCGTGTGTGTGTGTGTGTGTGTGTGCTTATACATGCCTACAGTTATTTTGCACATCACAAGGACACAACACAACTCGACGTTGTGTGAACACCTCAACAACTTAAAATGTAAATAACTTTTCAAGTGGTTTCACAAAGTTTTTGGCCCCGAAGTTTCCCCCCCCCCCTCTCACCCTCTTTCTGCACCCCAACCACCCCGAACGCCCAGCTCAGCTCCAGTGGCTGCCTTGGTGTCAGTGTTTCTGTCTGTGTGAAGTGCTCTGGCACTCAAGTGTTTCGTTTCAATTTTCGCACGAGTTTTGTGGCCATCCCAATACAAATACATGCCAAATTTTGCAAATTAATTTTGTTTTGATGGAGTTTCAAGCGTTAGTCAAATCAAAAAATACAAAAAACCACACAAACTAAGAAAAATAGGAATCAACAAACGCACACACTGCGGATGCGTGATGTGGCAGCCATTTAAAACAGAAAATTCGGTCGCTCGCTTATCAATTAAAATACACGCAGCGCTTAGCATGTGCATTTCGGGGCAAAAGACAAAAAAACAAAAGAAAAATAGAAAAAAGGGCATATCAACACGAATAGTGTTTGTGAAAAATTCAATTTATATGCAACCACACAACAAGCATACAAGCGAGTTGTTATTAGTACATATAGTATATATGTAGGGGGCAAACATATGCAGATTGATGTACAATGGCGAAATGGCGAGGCTGGGAAACAAAAACAAAGTGTCAGGCATTTTCACGCACCGCTTCACAGCAATCAACGCTTCATTTCAACTAAATGGCATACAGTTCAGCGTTCAGCGTTCTGCAGGTGCAAATGCCATGGAAACTTGTTAAGTCTGCGACCGTTGCAATTGTCACCTGTGACCATCGCCAAGAGTCGGTTATCAACAAAATATGCGAATATCACAGTTACACGCCATCTGACACTGACAGCTCGCTTGAACTTGATATATTAACAATTCAGTCAAAAATAAATGAAAAAAAAAACAGATTTATATCCAAACTATGGTTGAAAAGTAGACAGCAAATATTCTACATAATAGAGACAATAGACAAATATTTTGTATACAGAATATGTGGAATATTTGTTGTCTACTTTTCAACCACAGTTTTGATAATTATAATTGATTTGCTACTATATATATATCAATGGTTTTTATACTATTTAATTTATTAAATAAATAACTTATTTAAAGACTTTATTCATGACAAGCTTATTATTTATACCCTGAACCCATTAAAAATGGGTAAAAAGGTTTAATGTATGTAACAGGCAGAAGGAAGCATCTCCGACCCCGTAAAGAACTTATATATATTCTTGATCAGCATCAACAGCCGAGTCGATCTAGCCATGGCCGTCTGTCTGTCCGTCCGTCCGTCTGTCCGTATGTATAAACGCAAGAATCTCAGAACCTATAAGAGCTAGAGACTTTAAATTATAGCTGTAGGTCCTCCTAGTTCCCGCGCAGATCGAGTTTGTTTCCGATATTCGATGACTTGCCCCGTTTCCAAGAAATCGATAAAAATCGATATCGAAATCCCGTTTTTTGAGCAATTTCGGCAAATAATATAAGATAGATTCACCAAACTTGACATTTAGCTTCTATAATAGTATATACATATCAAGTATCATTCATTTTATACCTATCGCCTGTCGGAAGAAGAGGGTTCATGGTATCCCCTAGTCGGGAGCTCCCGCCTAGAACCTCTTACTTGTTTAGTAATTTAAATTTGAAAAACCATTCCATCAAAAAGGGAAAAATAAACTTGTGCGATTGGCTTTCATAGACATACGATTCTATACGTTTTGTAGAGTCTGGCTGAGAGAGGCATATCAATTTTAGGCTTAGAGTTTCTCGTAGATAAAAATGTGCTGCAGATTTATTATGCCTCTCTTGCCGTATCGTAAAATTCTTTTCAATTATAAGACCTTGCTCTGATTAGTTGTTACGCCCTTTTTCTTAAAGTTGGCTTTGCAAGCGGGAGTTTCCGATTCGTGACTTTCGTACTTGCTAAGAGAATTGTGTTGGACATAACTAACATTTTTGGGGGCTGCCATGATTTGTAATATGGATAGAAAGAATGGAAAATGTGCTAAAGCGGAAAGTAAGCGCCGCTTAAATCCACTTAAATAAATTGATGCTATACTCTCACTACTGGAAAAGTTTTGGCCCAGCGCCCCATTCATTACACTTACGAGTAGAATGCCGCGTGGCAGGAAAACGAAACCAAGCCAAGGGAAAAGCTGCAAAGCCGCCGCCTCAGGCGTCGACGTCAGCGTCGGCGTCTTCGTCTTCGTTGCCATCGTAGCAAACGCGCCACTTGCGTAAATTGGCAGCATTGTAGTTGAGGGATTAGTGAGGCATTAAACGCAGTTTTTGCACATTACACGCGTGTAAAGCGCAAATCCAGAGTTCGCCAAAGGCGATGCCACACAGTGGGTGTGCCTGAGCCCGAGCCCGAGCCTGGATCTATGCCCATGTGACCGCCAGCCAACACCCACATACGTCCTCATAGAAGCCGGCTCTTGTTGTCTTGCCAGCTTCTAGTTGCCACTTGGGCCGTGCTTTAACTCTAAAAGGATTTAAACGTGGTGTGAAATTTTGCTGCCTGGCTGCTATTTGTTGTGGTTCACTAGAAGGAGAACGTTGTCTTTTATTTTGGAGATGCTTTTCGCAAATTGGGCAAAACTTAAAATAATGTCTGTGAACAACGTCGGGCCCTACAGCAATTGCACGTAAACCAAATTTATCACAAGTCCCAAAAAGAATGACTTTTGTGCCTAAAAGTATGATTTAAAACGCGCGTTCTGTTCATTTTAATGGAAGCTCATCAGCAGGCAACAAAACGTGCTGGCTAAAACGCTTTGTCTTTTGCCTGCACAAAAAAAAAATGGAGAAGGGGCATTAGTTGGTGAGCTTAACATCAGATGGATTATCCAGGCAACTATAGAGAAGAGGAATTAGTCGGAATGTTTACCTTTAGATGCTCAAAAGCATCTTTTCTTTCTTTCTCCTTTCCTTATTTCTACCAAATTAATTATTCTTGTGTCTTTCTCTTGCTAATTTACTTACTCTTTTCAGTTTACTTATTTTAGTTAGTTTTTATGATAATATATTTTTAAATAATATTTATAAGAGTATACTAATATATGATTAAAGATTATAGACTATAGATTATAACAACATTATTGAATTGGGCCGGATTTCTCTAGGCTTTTACTTCCTTCTGTATGTCTACTATTCATAGTAAATAAATACATAAATAAATAACCCGCAAGATAATTTGGAAAAGCTTTAAGAATTATGTTAAATATTATGAATTGAATAGATTTACTAAGTCTACTTAAAGTTAGTTAAAACGTGCTTCCTTTAAATATTGGCTTATTATTTGGTTCGACTGGCAACATTATAATGTCGCTGGCTTAGTCAAATTATAATAAATCTGAAAGCATTTGAACGGCAATGGCTTAGACGGCTTAGGCGCAAATCAACAAGCATTCGTGTTGTTGCAAAGCCCAAAAATATTTTAATAAAATTACACGGATTTACGGTGCGTGAGCCGGGCGACAAACCTAATGCGGCCAACAATTTGTAACCCTTCGTCATCATAAACAACAAAAGCTGCCGCATTTTGTGGCATGGCCAACAATTTGGCATATGTACTGTACAATACGTTTAAAGTTTAGAAACCAGCAGCGGCTGTGGCAGGTAGATCGGCTTGGATACATGTGTAAATTCCTGAAATGAACAGTCATATGCCAGCGTAATACATCACGCAACACACCGGCATGATTACTGCGACACGGGCCTTATTTTTGCGTCTCGTCAGTTTTCAGGTGCTCGCTTGTTACATGTAGCTGGCTGCCTGGCTGACTGACTAACTGACAGACTACTGAGGGAGCGAGCGAGTGTTGGATGAGGGCTGCTGCTGATATTGTTTGCTCGCCGCCGTTGCACACACAACAAGCGGGTGGCAGACACCTGACAGGCGCACAGACAGACAAACAGACAGACAGACACATGAGCAGTGTGCAACATTTTTAAGCAGGCTATTAATATGAAATATATCAGAGAGCGACCACCAGAATGAGTGTGCGCAAATATGTGCAGGGTTTTGTGGTGTGGCGCAATTTGGCGGCGCTCCGAGTCGAGTGTCATAAATAATGCAAAGTGACTTTCACGAGAATGAATCTCATAATTGCAGCCGAGGTTTCAAGTTGAATGGCAATATTATCGCACGCATTCGATTACAAACCGAAATATGCGTAGGCATTCCGCAATCGAAGTGGCGCGAAATATATCATTTCAAGCTTTTATTATGAAAATATCTACTTACACTTTTTTTTAATGGCCTCCTTTCTATGGCAATAATTACATACACTTTTTTTTAATGATTTCCTTGCTATGTAAAGGATATAAAGCATATGTTTGTATTATGTTTTGTGCAAGATATTTATTTCTCTTTGCTATAAATTGGAAAACTCTGCCACTAATAAAATTAAAAAGATTTGCTAAATATTAATTTTTGTTATACTGTCAAAGTGCTCGACTAGGAGTTATCCTGAACCCAGCGCCGAGTTGCCCTATCAAATATTCGACCTTATACATAAATATATATTACTTAAAACCACAAACTCCGCTTGCTGCGCACTTCTTCCCTTTGCTCCACTCAATAGGAAATGCATTCTTGAATTACTTCTGAGAATTTGGAACGAACCTTTTGAAACTTTCAGGGCCCAAATTTGGTAGAAATTTCTGTATTCTAAAGACAAGGCTCTGAGTAAATAAGCTTTTACATTTTAGGAGGAAAGAGGATATATCTATTAAATGAAACAGTTTGGTACTGTGTATACCTAAAGAGAAGCTAACATACACACCAGCTTGTCACAAAACCATTCTACATTTAAGCCCGTGTGGTTCAGTGTATGAATATAGACATTTAATCAAAATGAATTCGTTGTTTGTCCAAAAAAGTTGGATTCATGGGAACTGCCGTAAAGCCACCAAATAACTGTATTGAACTTAAATTAAAATATTATAATGAATAAAACGTGGTTTATTTAACATGAACATTATTTACTTACCATTGACAGCAAATATAAAATAAAATATAAAATAGCCCGTGATTGTTTGCAAATCAGCCAAATGAACAAATTTTATTTTGCACATAAGCCAATTGCAAATAAAAAAGTATTCCGCTAATGCAGCCAAAAACCGCAGCACGCCCGCCCATCCCGCACTCAGATGCATTCATAAATAATTCATAACAGTTTTATTTGCATGCAAAATGAGTTAGAACAAAAAGCCAAATACGTAGTGAAGTGAGAAACGCCAAACAAAATGAATGCAGTCCCTGCATTTTTTGTTGCATCCTCTTTTTTTCCGGGGGGGAGGGAGCTTAAACGAGCAAGGTAGCCGGCAACTATTCTCTATGCCAAGTCTGTAGCCCAGGCAACCTCGCTGGGCAGCCACACATTCGGTTTTATTGTTAGTGTTAGCCGTAGCCAGGACGTTGCCGCTGTTGCTGCGGTTGCGCGGACCCAACCGGTCCCGGTGCCGTAGCCGGAGCCACACCTTGGCCGCAGCGACTGCAAAGCCGCAGACAAACGCGTAGGTGTGGCCAGATATTCCCCGCTTCCTGCCCGGCCACGTGCACGGCTGATGCTGATGCTAATGATGAGGCCACACCGTTACCGAGACAGCACCCGTGGGCCAAGCTGGACCTCCAGCGCGACTGGCAGCAGCTTCAGCTTCATGTTGACTCGGCAGTTTTATTTTTTTGTTTTAGCTCGCAGTGCACAGGCTTAGTTAGCTTGCCTTGCCTTGCCTTGCCCGTGTGTCTTTATTATGAGCCCCGTGGCTGGCAGGCAGGCAGGCATCCAGTAGGTCGGTCCACCGTCGTGTTCGTGTACTGTGGCCATTTGCGGCGCATAAGGCATAAACTTTCAAGTGGCCAACAGCGCACTGGGCCACTCGCCAGTCCTCGGTGCTGACATGCTGAAGGACAACTTTTAATTGAGATAAAATGGAAGCATCCTCCCTGCTGCCATGCTGCCAAGCTGCCAAGCTGCCAAGCTGGCAGCTAGTCAGCTCACCGGCTCAAAATCAGCATCAGAGTAACTTCTAATTTAGTGGCCGTGAGAGTCCAGTTCGGCCAACATGTAAATCAGCGCTCTCTTTTAGCACCTTTTGCAACGTTCCTGCTTCAGCGGGCAGCGGCATTTCTCGCTTGTTTGCAGGGCAAACTTTGTGTTATTGTTGTTGTTGCTGGCTACTAGCTCTTGTAGTTGTAATTTGTGTTTGTGGCCATAAAGTTTGCCCGAAGCCTGGCCTCACAACAAAAACATTCAATTTTTTTTTGCTGTTTCCTTTCTACTTTTTTTGTATATTTTCTGCTGGAAATATTTACATTTTTGTTATTTGTCACGCTTTTGTTGCCACATTAGCAAACTTTGGCCAAGCGCTGCACACGTTTAAGCATTTTGACATGGTATCCCATGGCAGCAGGAAACAGCAGTACACTTCATTAATACACACTCACGCATACAGACAAATTCTTGAGCTCCACTTACACACACCGGCGCATGGTAAGCGTTCTAAACCAGAATCGTCGTGGAAACCGCAAACTCGTGCAGAGCTGCTCATGCGTTTTGTGGTCAAGTGCTCCAGAGTCTAGCACCACATACGCACGCATACAGACACGCATTAGACGCCTCGGCTAAGCACATTGTAATCGCAAATCCTGTTATAATTAACCAAATGAATCCACAATCCTCCAAGCAGGGTGGCTGGCCTCACATCTAGGAGGCGAGTTCAATGAGCAAAATCTTTAAAGCCAATATCTAAAATACTTTATTCTCATTTGGAAAAATTTGAAAAATTTGTTTCCCTTTGCCAAAGCAAACAAAGGTTTATTTATGCGAAGTATTCTCATGAAATTTATTATAAATAGAACAGATTCTGCTAACTGCTCAAGTAATTCGCCTTCGCCAGGAATTTCATTTTGCTTAAACACTTTTAGTTGCCTACTTTTCAGCGCCTGCTCAAAGGTCATCCGGCCAGCCAAAGTTGCTGCAGAAAATTTATAACAAAAAATATAGTTAAAAAAAAAATGTATGTAAGGCCCATGCAAGTGCAGTGCAGCAGCCGCTACTCATTTGTTATCGCATTAAAATTCCTATACTCCCCCGGCCGACGCCCTCGTCATCCTACTCGAGCAGGCTTTGCGGAAATAACAAATTTCTTGCTCGGAAATTAATATTTTCATTTTATAGAAAAACTTTCTGTTAAGTGTTGCAGCTACTATGTGTGTGTTGGAGGGTGTAAGTGCTTGTCCAAAGCTCATGCACAGTCCTCCTCCTTCTTCTTATATGCACAGTATAATAATAATTTAATCAAATTTAAATCTTGAGAAAAACTCCAAGAATATTTGCTTCTTTGTTACAAGCACTAAGGATAAGAGCGCTGAAGAGAGATATATTAAATAAATAACAATGACAAAAGAAAGCTCTAAATTCTTGCTCAATGTACACAAATTGAACATAACGAAACTTACAAAGAATGCTTAGATATTTTAATAATTTCGCAAAAACTAGTCATGTTTACTTATTAAAAACCAAGACTCCTTAAAATAGTTTTTATTAAGAGCAACATCTTAAACCTTATTGAAGGCATTTTAATTATAAACTAAAATTATAAACAAAGCGTCGCTTTGGTTGTGTTCGTTTTGGTTGTGAAGATTGTCCACTTTTTACCTGTTCGCGGAGCTCAGGTAAATGGGTATTGCACTTCTGGTAAAATGCTTGTCATTTCCATGGCTGCCGGCCTGGACAGCGCTTGAAATCAAAGTTCGAGAAGGTCCAATTTTTAGCGGCATCAAGTTCCCACAATATACTATAGTCGACTCGGCTGCTAGGCCAGCCAGCTGAATTGGTTGGGCACGGCAAAAAACGCAGCCAAAAGCCGGAAGCTGCAACGCCAAATTAAAATACACACACACACACACATGCACATGCACACGCGCACGCACACGCACACATATGGTGGCCTTTACATGTTCACAGCTCAGTTAGGTCCGGTTGGAATGTGCAAAAGTGACCAAGGAGAACAGTGGGGGGGCCGCAGGCGCAGTTTGCGTCATAGATTGCACGGAAATTGCTTCCGTGGCACGTGTTTCATTTAACAGCAAAAATCGAGAAGCTGTTTGTGACGCATTGTTGGGCCATTTGATACACAAAAGCCGAACCGAAAGGGGCGCTACTGTAATCATTTTTACAAAGTCGGCAAAAGGATATCAAGCCCTCGCCCTCGTCCACGCCCACAACAGCCACAACGACCAACTACAGCTACAACTATTTGATATGGCATGTAAGAGTTTTAAGCCGCTTGCTCATAATTTAGACGCTTTTATGGCACACACACGCACTACGCACTTCGCAGCACAAGCAAGCAGCCGAAAATGACAACGAAGTGAAGCAGAAGGCAATTATTTTTATTTACTGCCCAGACGCACACTATGGCGCCAGCATTATTATTGTTGTTGTCGCCGCCAACGATGCCGCCACATAAGCCGCATCATTGTCAGTTGCTCCGCCTCATCAAAGCAGCAGCCGCTCCGATTGTCGATCCCTTCTCCATGTGCCATGCATAAGCAAATTACAGTCGAGAGTTAATTTTTCACTTGCTTAACGAGCGGAAGTTACCATTTTGCACTGATTTGAAAATATGTCGCTGTTTGTGGCATTGGCGTCGCCGCTGGCAATGCCAGCCTTCGCACTCAGTCGCACTCAGAGCGCCCATTTTGCCGAGAAAGGCCCCCCCGCCATGGCTTTATATCCATTTGTTAATACGCGCATTCATATGTGTATTTGTGTGTTTCCCTATTTCAACAGTGATTGTTTGTCTGCGGCAAATGAATGAATGAGTGAATTGCGCGTCGCTTCTCTATGGCAAATATGCCAATTTTGTGCGAATCCCCTTTAGATTTTCCATTCTCCAATTCCACGAACCCCTAGACTCGCGCTCTATAAAAATCTCAGTGCCATTCATTGACATGTGCCGTCTATTGTGAGCAGGTCCTGCCACATCTATAGATATGTGTGTGTGTGTGTGTGTGTGTGTGCGTGCGTGTGAGTTTATGCATGTGTGTTTTTGTGGCGTGTTCACTGTTCTGCGATATGCTCATCAAAATAATCAACCAAAGTTGGTATTTTTGTATTTTTTAAAATAAAAACAATTCACAACTGCACAATTTATGTGACTATAAAAATGAAGTGTCGGCCCCAAAAAACATGTTTTTTATACAAATAAGTACAGAGTGTATACTTAAAATGTTTTGAGTATATTTACTGATCTATGTTTTTGGTTACAGCCAGTGTGACTAAGACTAGAGTGTGGTATTATTGGGTTTCATACGTTTTCTTAAATTTTCTTCGCTGTGCTTGGTATAGAATTTCACTATTCAACTGAGGGTAGTTTATTCGCTAAGTTCGTGTTTCTTTTTATTGCAGACCTTTCACAATAAATTTCTGTTATAGTTTGAGGCTCAGCTATGTGTTTTGTATTAAGTACTTGAGATGTTTAACCATTAAGAGCTAGGGACTTCATTTTCAGACTTTATTTTACCCGCACAAATCGCGTTTGTTTTAAACCTATTTTAAGCACAGAATATTCCATTATAACCGGACTATAGCCGGACCAAAGCTACTCAAGAATGCATTTTCAATATTGTCGGACTTAAGAAAGGTAAACAGGAATACATGTCTATGTGTGATTACATTTTTGCTTTTGTGTATGCATACATTCCTTCTAGCAAATTCTAATAATGGAAAAACATAGTCCAAGTGCAGTAGATAAAAATATCGCAGAATGGAGCAGAGACGAGCTCTGCTAAGCGTGAGTGAAGAAAAGGGACAATTAACATACATTATCTCATAAATCACGGGTCGTTAAGCTAAAGAGCATTAGAAAGTCGAAAGTACACCTCGTATATTTGTTGTTTTTTTTTTCGCAGTTGTTTGCGTATTTTATGTGTGTTACATAATTTCCCAGATATCAGCAAAAAAAAACTACAACTATATGTGCATATATTTTATCTTTCATTAAATATCACATCATGCCTAGTCCATGTTCTTATTGTCCTTCTGAGTATTCAATTTAATTTTATATAAGTTTATTGTTTACTTCAGTCAACAACCTTTTGTGATCGATTTCATAATTAAATGGCAGCAATGCATTATTCAATTAGCGAGCTTTTTTTTTCATCTATTTCAGTCAAGAGATTGAAATACGTCTTCTCAGAAAATAATCCAGCTCATGCATGCTTCACAAGTATTTTTTGCCGACTTTAATTAAAATGTGCTACATAAACGAGATTTAGACAGCGGATTCATATTTCGCATATGCTCGTTTTGATTCTCAAAGCTGCAAATCTCCAAATAAGAGGAAAAAAAAGAAGTAAGCAGCCAAGCCACTGTGGGTGGTCTTTTGACAGAAGACAGAAGCAAGCATCTGCAACTCTATAAAGTATATATATTCTTGATCAAGACGACAAACTGAGTTGTAAATCTTTTTCAACAATTTTCACTATTTTTTATTACACTTATAAATATCGAATATGAGCCAGGGTTTTTTAATTAGAAAATTATAAGAGGTAAATACAAGCTGGCTTAGAATATTTCACTTTTAATTTACCCGCGCTCATTGCAAAACTGAAATGATGTCATATTGTATAGCGCTTTTGCGCAAATGTATTTTACAGGCAGAGGGAAGCATCTCTGACTTATAGAAAATTATATACCAATTAGGTATATTTTACTTTGTAGATATCGCCATATAAATCAAAAAATAATACAAATGGGAACTGCCCATCAATATAAGACACAACTTTGACGCTGTTGTCTCTTTGGGAATAAACGAATATTCTGGCACACAAAGGGATCAACTGCAGAAAATTTTATCAATATCGGCTTAGATATATAGAAGTTATTGAAGAAAATGTGTGATTATATTGCCAAGCCACGTGGTTGTAACTGCAAAATGCAAGCTGTATTTTGTGATGGTAAAAGAGAAGAGTCAGGGTATCCCATATTCGGGCAATCCCGACAAGAGAATTCCTACATGTTTTGAATTTTCTAATTGTGATATAAGCTAATTTCTATAATAAACAAACCAATAAACCCTAACAACACTTCATGCCCAGTTAGAGCTTTCTATTGTTTTTAAGAACATCCTAATTTAGGTCTATTGTTTACTTTATTTAACAAACAATTGTTGTCGAGTTTCTAATTAAATTAGTTTATGATCTGAATAAAGTCAACTAGCAAGCAAATACACGTTATGCCTTTTGAACTTGAATGCTACAATCCATTGTTGTTGCGAATTATGACATTGTACGGTATTTAGAACTGGTGGCCTATCATGAATAAATTAATTTTCTGCATTTCGAACGTAAATGTAACAATCAATTGTTGCTTCATATCTGACATGGGAATGGCCAAGCGCTCAATTAATCTGCCAGTAAAACTATTGGTATTCCGCATATTCCATATTACAGCTGTACATATTCACAACATCACATGGACAACCAACGTATGTATACGGAGTAGGTTGCACTGCCGTAACAATAGCCGGGAGCAGAAGCGGCAACAGCAGCAACAGCTAAACGGAATGCCCATGTGTGGATGATTGTCTATCGCCGGAGCGCCGGAGCGCCGGAGCGAAGGCTTGAAACTGACTCAACTCGGCATGGGGCATGAACCAGGACTGATTTATGTGCTCTACGTGTGCAGCTGTGATCGAATTTCCAATCATGTTTACGAGTACACGCACACACACTTGCATGATTATCTCGCATAGAAAGAGGACGAGACTGAATCCATGTAGTGACGATAGACAGGCCGCCAACGTCGTCGATTCGTTGGCCAACAAACGTCGGTGTTGTCCATTTCTGTTGCTGGCTGTGATAAAAGCGACAACAACAAAAACAACAAAAGCAACAAAAACAACATCAACAGCAGCAACAGGAACGGGAACACTAACAACAATACCATCAACAATACAAATGAACACGAATTGCACTGAACAGGTGCGCACATGACTTCATTTTCTGGGTTACATTTCCCTGTGTTGTTTATTGTGTGGATAGCCATTCGCTTCCCCCACCAACCTCTCGGCCGCCCACTGACATGGCATATGCTTTCTGTTGCTACTATTTATGTTTTCTTTAGCAAATTGTGCGTACCATGCATTTGCACACTCACACAATCCACATCGAAAATGGAAAATCATCATGGCAACGTTGTTTTTCCTTTTTGTCAAGCTCATTTGCAGCATTTTTCATATCCTGTATTCTCTGGAGTTCTTTTAAAGGGTATCCTTAAAGACCTATCTGACTGTACTTGTTGATATCGTACGATATAATTCTTAACCTCTTTGGAAGCTAGAAAGCTTAGATCCACAATCGAAATTTTCTAGATTTAATAAGAATTAAACATAATTATTTCTTTAAAATTGTGCAGATACCCTCTTTACCTTCTTCATCAAATATATCATTGCAACAGCTCACACCTCCATCTATACATACATACCATATACATATTTAGAAATATGTTAGTTATTTTTAATAGTAAAGGGTATTTCCTAGTCCATTTCCTGATCCACAGATTTTGTTTGAGTTTTTTATACAAAGAGCGCCTTTGCGTTTTTTTTGTTTTCGGCTGACCGGAAAATTGAAAATTAACCAAGTTCTCAAAGGGAACAGTTACCCAGCGGAGACTTTCGACGTACAGTTGCTGGGGTGACCGCAAACTCTGTTTTGCTCCATGGCGCACATTCAGTTTTTAGCCCCATTTTTGATGGCGCCAGCTCCCCGTGGACATCTCAATGTCACTTGCAATTTCCAGGCCCTGTTGTAGCCCACGGCATTCGCATATAGTTTCTTTCACTACAGCTATGGAATTGGATCTGCAAATATTGCAGAAACATAAACAATAACCAAAAGCGAAACCTATTTATTTATTGAGTTCTTTCGAATTGAGGGCATTAAAGGTTATTTCAGTTCAAACCATTTAAGTAGTAATAATAAACCTTTAGAAAGAGTATACAATATTTGGTAATGTTCCACCCAAGCATCATACCGCATTTTCGTTTGTTGTAATTTTCCCTATTTTGTTGGCTTGGAAAAAAAATTCTTAATGCTTTCATGGCAGTTAATCTTGGTGGGTCCAAACGAAGCGTTAAATGCCGCTGGCATTCCCTAAAGGTGCAAAAGTGTTGAGTGCTGTGAAAATTATGTTAATTATTAAATGTGTGCGGCTTCTATGTTTGGTAAATTTAAAGTTATATTGTGTGTGGCATTTTAATTAGCATGCGGAATAAATTTATATTTGGTAAATCACGGACCAGCTGCCAGCCAACAACAGCGAACAGAAGCTGAAACTTCAAAAGCGAACAGCGCTCGAGGGATAGAAAATCTATGGCAATGTGTTTTCCATTTTACCCTCCTGCTGTTTTTGTCTACAATTCTATTGCAACCTTTTTGTTCTGTCGGGCAAATCCTTTGACGCCAGCAAAGCACAAAAAAGCTTCAGCTCTTCTTCTATGTACAAAATGAAATTAGTGTCAAAATGTTTTTGCGCTGCCTGTGACTGAGTTTTCATGCTGTTTTACACCGGCACCACGCCCCAAAGCGTTTAGCGCGCGCCTCAGACACGAAAAAGAAAGCGAATGAACGAATGGGCGATAAAATGTGCACAAATGTTGACTACAAAAACAATGACAAAAAAAAAAAACTTGAAGGATAAAAAAAAGACAAAAGACTGAACAACCAGATTCAGCACGTCGAAGATTAAATATCCTTGTAGACATTTAACATTGAACTGATGTTATAAAACCAACAATTGTTGGGATAATATGTTAGGAGAAAAGTCAAGCTTGGAACTTCTGGGTTTGGCTAAGATGTATTGAGGCAAAGAAAAGTTTTGACGGAGTCTTACTATAGAGCTACACGAACATGGCTATAAAATGTGTACAATTTATAGGCCGAAAGACGTCTCCTTCTATGCGTTACACATTTAGTGGCAACACTTTTATACCATCTGGAAGGGTATCAAAATCGAGGTCTTTCAGTCAACATTATTTTGAGCTAAAGCCAGAATAAAACCTGACACCCGCTATGAAGGAAGACAGAGATGGAGAGAGATAGAGACGACGGGTAGTTATTGAAAGTGAAATGCAATTTTTTTCACGCCTTAAATGCTTGTCCGCCATCTCCATGTGTCTCCATCTCTGAGTATGGGGGCATCCAACATTTTTTGTAACTTCTCCCCCTTCATATCTGTTCAGCAGGCATTCAGTAAGAGCCGACAAAGAGCTGATTTACCTACTGTTAACCAGTGGAAAGCGTGTGCTCAGCGTGGCCAGAGGACCCAAATGATTAACTCATCTGCCTAATTAAAGTTCATGCAATTGAACGAAAAATGACCACAACACAACACAACAATTGCGCCTGGTCGGCAGACACTCGACGCTGGCCAAGGGTTCATTTGCATTATGCAAATGTTGCCGGCAAGACATCCGTTATGTGCGGCATATATAAACACGACATGTTAACCGCTAAATAAATATGCTGTAGCTTTTCAACGTTTTTCAACCTGCCATTGCACACTGCACACGGCAATGTGAGAAGTGTGGCAATGGGGCGTATACGTATTAAGCACAAATTGCATAACAACGCTTTAAATCCACTTTTATGCATACATAAAGAAATATGTGTATATGCGCGCACATGACTATGCCATGAAGAAAGTCTGAGCTGTCAAAAGAAAATGAAATGATATAAGACATAAAATGACAGTTTAAGATTCTCTTATAAGACCACTTTAAGCTCACTAAAACAGCGCACGTGACTTGGACTTTTTGCTAATTCGTCTGTTTTCCGATATGCTCAATATACTATACAAAATTGGGAGCAACAAAACAGTTTTTTGATCCAAGTATTTCAGATCTATGTTAAAAAATAGGGTACAAAATTATGAGTTATTTTAATGTGTTTAATTTTTTGTTGTGCATACCAGAACTTTATTTTTTCTTAGATCAATGTAAACCAGGTATATGAGAAGTAGCTTACTCTATTATATGTGCAATGAGAGAAAGATATATGACTATAAATATGTGAGATGCCGGCGCAGCTGAGCTCTGATGGTTGGGCTGTTACCAGATCTCATTTAATTGCTCACATTATGAAAAACTTATATGTAAATAATACTCCCTGCAAGCATTTATTACCGCAGTGCATGCTCCGCAGCAAAAAGGTATCGCGTTTTTTTTTTTAACCAGCAAAAACAATGTATTTGTTTGTATCGACTTTTTTAAGAAGGCTTTTAATTTGATGCTATAAAAAGCAATATTTAAATTGATGTTGCATATGGCTTTTTGTAATCTGTAAAATAAATAGAAGAGCATTTTTATTTTCAATGTTATAGTATATAAACATGATTTTCTGAGACGCTTTATACATTTGCTCTTTAATTTTATTCTTTATGCCTTCCAACACAGTTCCACTTGTTCTACAAAAATATGCGAATCACGTTGGTATTTTTCCTAGCGCAAAACAAAAAAACAAAAATAACAAAGCAAAAAAAAAATGTTCTATTTTTGCTGTACGCAAATATTTTTACAGCCTATTGATTTTTTTGTGTCGCGTCGCTCCGAAAGCAATTGAAGCGTTTTTTCTTTGATAGATTCGCCCACAGAAATCGACGTCTTCAAGAACCAGAGACGCATGCAACTGGTTGCAAGAAGTACAATCGCGCACAAAAGTATGCTATAGCTGTGGCACCAGGTGCCCTTGTGTGTGCTATAGAGGCTGTGGTATCTTAACTGTACTCTAATATGTGTACATTGTGAGTTTTATGTGAGTCAGTGTGTGGGTGTGTGTGTGTGTGTGGAATGTGTACTTTATTTGATGTTATGTTGCTTGATTTTTATTTCGGCGCTTTCTTCATTTGTTACGTAATATCAATAACTCACGCGCAGCTGACACATGTAATAATTCAATCGTGCGGACAACCATTAAACAAGATTGATGATCTCTTTAAAGCGTGCACAGAGCGAAGCAGATCCGACCCAGAGCTTCGTATAGCTGCAGACCCAATGACGCCAATGGGCGAACGGCAGGCGCCGGCCCTTTAAAGTTGTGCGCCGTGTGAAAAATGAATTTTGTGGAACAATTAAAAGGCCACAGGCGAACAAAGATTCAACAAAGATTCAGATACAAGTGTGCTTGTTTATTTATAGGCCACACACTCGCACCCACACACACACACACACACACTTCAGAGCGATAAGTATTTGTATGATTGATGAACTGCCAACGGCTAGCTGGCTGAATGTCTGTCATTCATTCATTCATTGTTCAAATATTTTGATATACAGCCGCAGCCGCAATCTTCTTAGTATGTTCACATTTTATGGCAACCACAGATTAGTTGAGATTGCCCCCGACCACTTTTGAGCCAGCCAGCCAGCACCCAGGCCAAAGTAAGACAGGCTACAAATTCCGCAGCTGTTAAAAAGCTAACAACGTCACCTTTGGCTGTGTATTGTGCCGCATAAATATTTACGGCTGACATTCCAGTCGGGGCAACAGGCGTCGTCAGACAACAGTCAACAGACAGCAGACAACTGACAACAGACGGCAAGCGGGAAGAGGCAGACAAAACGTCAAAGTGGCAACTGTTTGAGGAGCTAAATTGAAATATCCTCGGTCTTGGCATTGTTGCGGCAGGCTTTGCCGCTGGAAATTCATTATGAAAGGTGTAACAATGCCATGGCTAAGTAGCTAATAAAAGCTCGAATCCCCAGACCGTCAACTGGCTGTCAAAGACAAGAGCCCAGCCCATTGGTTGGACGCCTGGACCGCAAGGCCCGGCACGGCAAGGGATACGCGACACGGTCGGCGGGGCAACCGGGGGCTGCCGCGTGGCTGACTTGTTTACTGTCATCATAATTATAAAAAGGGTTTTAACAGCCTTCGCACAAAAGTAGCAAACAGCATAAAGGGCAGGTGGATTGTCGCTGGGGATTAAAGGCGTTTGGGTTTTTATTGTCGCTCTGATACCGTCGCGCCGTCGCACCCATCGGCATTATCATCATTACGACCTTGGGTCGACAAAAGGATTAAATGCGGATTATCTTAATATGTTGACAAGATGCTGATTAAAATTGTTTGTGTGATCCCCTTGAGTCTAGTGTCTAAAAATACAAGCTCAAACTCAACAAAGCTAACAGGTGTAATAAAAAAAAACCTATTTATTGTTACTCGATATTTATTTCACAAAAATTGCAAATTGTTTCAAAGAATTTATAACTTTCTCTTAGTTGATATGATTTATTTTAACAACTGGCAGCTTTTGTGGTCCTTATGCTTAAAGCTGACTTCAATTTCGGACAACTTTAAAGTCGAGCAGCCCTCGAGCTTTTCTATGAGGCATGCCAAAAAATTAAGCCAAACATAAATATTGTTTACTGCTCTTTGAATGTTGCAGAGCTCAAGGCAAAGCGCAGCCAGAGCAAAGCATCCTTCCTAATTGACTTTTATGCGAAAAAAGTCGAAAAAGAAAAAAAATGTTCATTAAATCAAAATAGCTGGAAGCAAAAATTTCATATTTTATTAAATAAAAAAATAGAAAAAAAAAATAAATAAAGCTGCGACTGCTGACGCTTAAGTTGTCCAGCGTTGTGTATTATTTTGAATTTTTATTTCTGTGGCAGATATACAGAATGAAAAGATATACATATTATTCAAATGCTTCCGTCTGCATCTGATGCTGATGTAAATCTTAAACGCTTTGTCTACAGCAAATAAGTGGCTCAATAAAGCCATAAACTATACAGAGATGAACATGAACAGATAAATATGCTAGGAAGTTCATACATAGACAGATATGTATTGGTAAAAGCACACGCCATGGCATTTTTATATTTTCCCGTCGCCATATGGATGACATCACTGGGTGCAGTAAAGTAAGCGATGCACATGATTGACAATCTAGTGAGACTGGCATCCGAGCATAGTCAGTTACCGAGTCAGTTAGTGACGTTTCAAAATGTTTAAGTTCATTCAGGAAAATTAAACAAATATGATATACATATATATATAACCACAGCGAACACGACGTTCTGTCTGGGCACTAAACGCTTGAATTAATAAAAATGCATGAGAAAGTCTCCCTCTCCTTATATATATATATATGTTTGTACATGCATGTGGGTGCAGATGTGTGTGCTTAAGGTTGGCGCCGCGTCTGCGAGTCATCTTCCAGCTGCACTTTTGGTGCAAATGTAAATCGCTTAATTTGGACTCGATTTTTGGGTCAAAATGTTGCAGCTTCCGCGCCGCCCTCACATTTGCTCCCAGCGAACGTCTGTCAACGATGCGTTTGAAAGCTAAAGATTTTCAATTAAAACTACTTTGCCAATCAGCATTTGAAAGCAGTTAGCTAGACAGACAGAGACGCACTGAGAGCGAGTGCGAGTGCGAGAGAGGGAGAGAAAGAGAGTTGAAGCGGGCTTCTTCTCTTGCCATATCGGCCACTCTGCGCGTCATCTTGCTTTGGCTCAGTCGCTGCAACATTGCAACTGTAATTATGAACTTTAATCGAAAAACTTTTTACAACTCATTGCTCATTCCTATGCAATACACATACTCACACACGCACACACCCGCCGGGCACACACGTACACACATATATAGACAGCTGTCTATCAGGACTGATGCCGAAAATCGCTTTACGCGTCTGCACATTTTACTCTCCCTTACCAGCATTTAAGTTAAATTATATACTTCTGCTTAAATTGAGGCATCAGACAAGAGCAACTGTCCTGGGGTGTCCGACTTTGAGATACCCTAAACAGAGGGACGAACTGCCCTTAAACGTATTGTGGCTTCTTTCTTTACAAACATTTATCAAAAACACACATTCACCACAAGTACATGAACACAATTATTTTTTAAGTGAGTGGGAGCATATAATCAAAAAGTTAAATATTTAAAATCTATGTATTTTATACTCATATACTGCAATTTATGCCCCTAGCTCTTATAGTTTATGAATACATAAAATACTTCAAAACTTATGTTTATTGATATAATGGCAAAGGGATGAGATTTAAAAAAAAATCTTCTCTTTCTGCGCTTATGAGAATATAAATGTCGCATCGGGGATAAATCTTATTGTGCAGATTATTTTTATTGAACTATCTAGTATTTTGGAATGCGCAGGATTTTATTCCTTTACCATTATTATTATTATTATTATTATAAGAGTGGGATAAGACAGGCTGACATCTGAGTGTGTGTCAATTGAGGTGGTTTAGCAGAAAATTAAGAGACAGTACACGGAAGGAAATATACTAACCTGGTTTAAAATATATATACTTCATGGATTCGGCAATTCTTACTTCTGCCAGTTTCATTTCCATAAAAACATTATACCCCTTTGCTAAATATATTTATAAAGTTAAGAAAAAAAAACTAATAGAACAAGTATAATTATATTTACCTATTTTTGATTATTCACTTTAAAGCTGGATTTACAGAAGCTAAACCTCAACATTAAGCAAAAAGAAATTCATTGAAAAACAAGAACAATTATTCTCTTTTAATGATTAGAAACTGACACAACGAAATATCCAGCATGCAATTCAATTATTTAAATTGTATCAAAAATAGACGCATATAAATAGCATCATAAATAATAATCTAAGAATTAATCAGAGCACATACTTCTCCTTAAACAAAGATCATATTAGCTTAAGCAATTAAAAAATATTTATCAGTATAATATATTTTTCTACTTTTTTTTTATACTCAACCGACTGGCTATGACAATTGTAAGCAATGCATACACTCAGCGCGTATTCGTTAGAATTTTTTTTTATAATTAGTTTTTCTAAGAGGTGGCAAAGTTTTCGCGCATGAACTTGTAAATTTGAAAAATATTCGTCGTTAAAGGCGCAAACATTATTGCCGCCTGCAGCTGTCGAGTGGTTGGTCGGCTAGTCCAATATGTTGGCGCCTCTGGCTGGTCTAGATTCTGGGCAAAACTGCAAAACAAATACATGAGCTGGGGCTTTGCAAAATGCAATCCGAATAACAACAAACAAACACTCGCAAACCCCACACACCACATATAGGCAAATAGATACAAGTGTTCAGGCCTGTCTGGGCGAAATTGCATTGAGAGTCACGGGCGCGTAACAAATAAAATTCCGCAATTCGTTTTTATTTTTTTTATTTATTTTTTGTTTTTTTTTTGTTGGTATTGCTGGTTAACCTAGTGAAACGGCGCGGCTTTGGTCAAACGGCCGGGCAAATAGAGAAATAGAACTGCATACGTTTACGTATTTGTATGTGTATATGGTATATGTATTTGTATTTGTGTGATGTAGGTGTTGGCCCGCGGTGCATGTCAATCAAGAGTTGCATAGGAATTTGCGTTGATCGCACACCTTCGCTTTCAGCTAGCTCGCTGGCTTCGTGCCGAAGTTTCTGTCCGCTGCGGGCAAAACTTTGCGCATCTATCAAAAGTTTCGACAGCGTCTGCCGCTTATAGCGATTTCTTGCATGTCCCGCAGCAGTTATCTGCATTTTATTTGGTTAATAAATTGAAACTTGCTGCAAAGTTTCGGCTCTATGCCACAGCGTTAACGTTGAATTTGCCTCGTGTCCGGCTAGTGCTAAAAGCTGCTACAAATATGATTATGCGAACCCGTATGCTCACATACATAGTTTTTGCCAGGCCAGCGAAAATGTTCAATTCGCCTGCCTTTAATAGACCTCTTGTCAACGCTTCCGAAAAGCCGTCAAGTGCTCTTAACTGCATTTAATGGACACTTTTTGGCATTGCTTTAAATCGAAAACAGCCGAGCTCACATACATACTCACATACATTCGGATTCGAGTATATATAGTCAAACTAGCGAAACTATGTAGCTTGACAAATGCAAAAGTTTCAACCTGCGGTTTATCGCGCCGGATCTGAATACGCCAATGTTGTAGAACGTGCTACCTTTGCTTAATTACATTCTGTCGAGCAATTAAATGCTCAATAATTGTTTTGTTGCCCGCTTTTAATAGCAGTTATTCAAAGTGCCCAGCCACAGCCACAGCATCGCCCAGATCAACATCTCCCTCTCAGCTACCCTGCAACAACTGAGCAGAGTATATTGGAATTAATTAGTAATATTTTCTATATTTGAAATACAAATAGGCAGGTGAAGTTGAGATATATTTACATTTAATGCATTTCATTCATTAATGGTCGTAGTTTAAATATATATATTTTAAGCAACACAGCAGACTATGCCGAGTGCTGGGTATTTTACAGTCGCTGACATACCATTTCGGCACTGAAGAATGTTGATGTTTACGAGTTGGAACTCGGTAAAGGTGGGTCGTGGCTCTGCCGTGTCCGTTTGTCTGCATTATTTATGGCTCTGTAATAATGATCAGGCATTTATCTTCTTGCTGCCCGTCATCTCACTGGCTGTTGTTGTTGTCTTGTGTTCTTTTCAACAGAGGACCGCTTAACTTTCGTCTGCCGGCACACGCGGCGCATGAGTAATGCCTTAAAGTTCGCTTACACTTAATTAATGCACACACCTTCGCATCGCTGTATATACAGCTGAAAATTGTTTTGTGTAAGATAATATGCTTGTGCACTATAGTGGTTTGTGTATTTATTTACCTTACCCAGCAGTTGGGCCATTTGCTGGTTGCTCTGAGTCCTCATAGACGTGTCTGCTGCTGTCCTACTGCATGCTATTGACACTTGCATGTGTCGATAGACAGAGAAACAAAGCGAAAGCAGCCAGCGACAGGTGCTTGTGTTCACATAATGCTCGCTGTTTCCCTTCAGTTGAACAAGTGCTTTTGTTAATGTTCCCCTCTATGTCGCCTCGCTTGTGACTGCGTTGCACATCCTATTTTGCATGCTGTGTATTATTTTGTGAAATCCATAAGCCAATGCCTGAGCAAGCAGGTCACAAGCTGCTGATCCCACCGACTCCCACCACAGACAGGTGACGTATTGTCCACATTGTCAACCGAGCCACACACATGCGGCAAAGTAAAAGAACATTGAGATTTACGTAAAGTGATGTAAAAAAAAACTCTCTTTGGGCACAAAGAAACGAAGGTTTACTGAACAAATGTAGTATCACATATTCAAATAGAATAAAATGCAAACTGACAAATTCGCGTCGCAGCTCCAATAAAGTATATATTTTTAACATTTTGAGAACTTTACATACTTTTAGAATGAAATGCAAGAGTGCTCTAGTCGGGCGTGTCCTATGGGGGATACCCTGAATCCTGGCTCCGAGCTACCTTTACAGCTTTACAGCCGAGCTACCTACACACATTGTAACATCCTTTTATACACAAATATAGTTACACTACATAAAATTTTAAGAACATAAATGGCAACTTAAAGGCAAGGATCTAGCTTTAAAAATGAGTGCTTTGATTTTTGGGCTAGTTACCGAAAGAAAGTATTATTTTGGATCTCTTTATTGTATATGAGGCTCTAAGTAGCCCTTGCAGCTTTTGAGTTATGCCTAAAGAAAGAAGTCTTAAATTACAGATATCGAGAAAAAAAATATACCCTCGTTCTGTGTGGGGTACACGAAAATATAGACTAGAACGACTCAGCTCGTCGTCCTGATCAAGAACCTATCTGCTTTATGGGGTCGAAAATGTTTCTTGTTACATTTACATTTACACAAAAACATTATACTCTTTTAACCCCTCTTAAGCCAAGCAGCTTTTTAAGCATCTTTCGAAATAATCCTGTGAACTGTGAAAATGTGCTAGATTGACAGTAATGCCCTGTAAATACTGGGTTATACTTACATAGAGTATACACACAAACTTAGTACGAAAACAAGCATTCAATTACACTAACTAATACTATTTTTTTATACCAAAAAGTATTTTATTGCTGTGTTTTAGCTTTGCAATGGCAATGAAAACATTTATTGAGTTTAATAAAATATAACAATCTGACAAGATGTGGAAAGTTTACAACCAATTCAATTGGCAAGTCTGTTTTCTTTGCTCAAATGTAACCCACAGCGGGCAGGCAGTCAGTCAGTCCATTAGCATATTTGCTTTACCCACTGAATTCATTTAAGCATTGGCAACGTTTAGCATTGATTTGACAAGCAAGTGCAGCACTTTCTGTTCTCTGTCCTTGGCTGATGCTCATCAGCTTATCTGCTGCATGTATCTTAAAAGTTTTGCAATAGCATTCCGAAAAATACAGCGCACAGAAGTTTTCTTAAAAGCTTAAGATCTGCTCGGGCCCGACGCACGGGCGGCGTCTGCCTGTCTGGCTGGCTGGCGGACTGTTCTGGCCAACCGCACGCTACAACAATTTCCCATAAGAAATTTGCAAACATTCAAGGCAATTAAAACTGTCAGATGGAAAGGGGCGCAGTGCGGCCCACTGATAACTTTTGCCATGGCACATGGCCAGCCATCGGGCCAGCAGCAGCAGCAGCTGAAGCGGCCGTATCAGCGGGCCATGGCCAACATTGTGACCACCAATGCCGTCGCATTGTCCGTCAGTCTGTTAGTCTGTCGCCACTCAACAGTCAACAGAGTCAGCTGGTTCGGTCTATGGGCACGCAAAACTTTTCGGCCCACATTAGTTTGGGAATTGTGTTTGAGCTGGAATATTGCGCACGCTGGTTAGAGTCAGATTGGCGTTCTGTTTTTGTTTGTGTGGCAAGAGAAAAAAAATATATGCAGAAAAAAAAACAAAGCGACAACTAGCAACAACAACAACTACAACGGCAGCAGCAGCAACAAAGGCAAACAACAAGGATGGCACAAATTAAGTGCACACTTCCTTTGCATATTTAAATGCCCCTATATACTTCCGCTTTGAGTATGGCACGGCCAGCCACTGTGTGCACATGTGTGACGTGTGTGCATTGAATTCGTGTGTGTGTGTGTGTGTGTGTGTGATTGTGTGGATAAACATTTTTTTGACCATTTGTTTGCATGTTGAACACGGCCACACCAACTGTAGCAGGGCGTGTATTTGGAGGTTGCCTCTGTCCGCTGCCTGCCATTGTTTTTTGATTTCTAATGCTGGTTTGTATTTGGTAAGGCAACTGGCAATAATTTTAGCTTTAATTTTGCAGCCACTGCGCGAAATACTGCAATGCACAGTCGGAGGCCAGATTCAATCGATTGTCTGTCCACAGACCTTGCATGAGTTTCATAAATATGTATATGTATGGCTGTACATATATATTGGTATTTATTATTCTGAGGTTGGCCGAGGTGTCGGTTATAAATGCTTGAGGATATTTTTAAAAGCCACCACACATACATACTTGATTCGGAGGCACAAGGTCCAAAGCTGCTGATAAAATTTAAAGCTTAGAATTTAAATTGCAGAATATTACATTAAGTTGTTGTGCACCCAACAGGGATATGCCACAGATGCAGCTATATCTGTGTGCATGCACACATGCAAGGCCCGAAAAGGGGCAGAACTGGCAACATCGAGTACGCACTGGCAATGCGATGACTTTGCCTTTTAGTGCCAGGCACTGAACCAAACAGACTATTCGATTTTGATTCTGAATACCACTGAATAGCAAGGCAAAGTGCCAGCTGCAAGCCGCTCAACAACCACAAGACCGTGCATGTGTGCGTGTGTATGTGCGTCTGTGTGTGTGGAATACCTCTGAAGGATGCTCATAAACTAGAAGCGTGTGTGTTGCAACTTGGCAATTTGAAGCTGGCAAAGGGCACTGAAACGCCGACATTGTTTCCAGCAGTATTCAATTGCTGGAAAATTGTTAATCCCTCGGTTAGTCGACAGCCCCTTGAACTCACACACACGCACACACACGCCACTTCGACGGCACACTCAGGTATGTTTAGCAGCATATGGGCGCAACATGCTAAAATAATCTGATGTAATGAATACGTACGAACAAAATTACGTACGGATTTGACACAGGGAGGCTCACGATAGAGCTAAGAGTTATGTATTAAGAATAAGAAATATTAAAATAGTAAGCGAATTTGTTTAGGCAAATAATATTTATACTGTCGTGTTTAATTTTAGAAATAAACAGGTTATAATATATTAATGTATATTTTAGAAAATAAAATGCCGAAACAAAAAAGAAAAGCCAATCATTTGCCACCTTTTGGAAAGCTTAATACATAAAAGATATAAATAAATCAAGTTATAATTAAGTACAAACGTTTGAACCTAAAAGGGGTCAATGAATTTAAAGTAGTTTTAAAATCGATAATAATTGTTTGATTTATATTTATTTAAAGTATTATAGACTCTCTTGTTGTCATTAGTTAACTATAAAACGTATTTATTAGAAATGAAAGTGTATCAAATAATTCTCTCTGCCTGTAATTGTTTCAAGCAAATGCTACCCTAAATTTGGCAGGCTTTGAATAATAGTCTCGGTAATATTTCGGTGACTGTACTTTAGTTAATTACGAGAAACAATATGCGCTTGACCACATAATTAGCATTGTAATTGGGCGGCTCAAGCGTTGAGTGCCACCAAAGCCGACAGGCAACGCGTGACTTGGCAGCATTTTGGTGGCTGCCCCGTCAAGCGGCAAGTCTTGGGACTGATGTTTTCAACTGCTTTTAATTACAACGTTGACATATCTAAGCTGCTTTCGATACAAACAGAGCGCGGCTAATAGGATTTCGCAGTGGCAGTGCAGCTGTCAGAATGATGGCAAAGGTGCGGAAGGGCTGGGCGGAGAGATTGGCACATCAGCAGAGCAGAAATTAAGTATACGTCGCGTTTTAGCAAGATTTATAGCATCAGCTTCGTGGGCATCAAGTGTAAGCGGCGCACTGTGTATTTAAAAATAAAATGCAGACGCGATTGGGAAATCTAAACACCCGCCACATGGCATGCATACTTATGCAGGCGACTGTATTTAATGGCCACTATGCGCTGCGTGCAGAGAAAAAGGCGTAAATTTTGCTAATGGCCTGAAAATTGGGCAATTTTATAGCCTCATGAATAAAAGATTTTCATTTTGCTTCAATTACAGTCAAACGCACACACACACACACACACGCTCAGAGTCAGACAGCACATGGCAAAGGGCTATTGCCAGCGCCAGTCATGGATGATGCCAAGATAGGAACCACACACACACACACACACGAACACACACATAGCCACTTGCACACACATATGCGACAAGTTGGAGGCCACAATCTTGGATTTATACGGCTTTGAGTGGCATCGTTCTCGAGTCGTCGACTGCTTCTAGTTGGCGCTGGCTGCGCTGCCTATTTAAAAATTAAGAATATATTAAATTTTAATGCCACCCAAGCATCCATAAAACCCGCAAGTTATTAGCTAGCTTGCCACGCACCACCTGAGCGCCCGTTTTTCAGCATGCAGCAAATTGGGGCACAGTCTTTGGAGCCGCCAATCGACCGCCGCGGCGATGATTACAAAATTTCCACTTGAGCGCATATTTTTGTGATTAATTTTGCTCTACTATGATCCCACCGAAAATATGCATTGTGTGAAAAAACTCGTTAATATTTGATATCCCAACGTGGCCGTGGCAGGCCCAAAGTGGAGCCTTAATACAGCCAGTTCCCAAAAAAATGGTGAGATAAAATAAAAACCAGCATTTGCCAACCGCACTCAAAGTGAATTTTATTTCTGTTTGTGGCCACAAACGTGTCAGTTCGGACACATGAATGATGAATTATGTTCGGTTGTCAACACATCGCAACAATTTCGCATACATATATAATTTAGCAATATGAAAACCGCAGAAGCCGCTAATAAAATGTTGCCAATAGGCAAAAGTTTTAGAAACGCGATGTTCTCGATGTTCAAATACACTACACTACATAAAATACACTCAAATATCTATCGATTAATTAATTTGTTTAAACGAAATAAGCTTCAAATGCTATTGGATGATAAATCATTGATATGTCATATTCAAAGTTTACATTTATACTAAAAAATAAAATTCGTATTACTATATAATTATTATTATTATTATTTAATTGTATTATTATTATTATTATTATTATTATTATTATTATTATTATTATTATTATTATTATTATTATTATTATTATTATTATTATTATTATTATTTTATATTATTATTATTATTAAATTGTACTATCATTGTTATTTTTATTATTAATATTATTATTATTATTTTATTATTTTTTCCATACACTAACTTGGGACAAAAAAAAATGGACATTGTACTGTTATTATAAGAAAACTATAAAAATTGTTTTGATAAAATATACAAAATTTCAATTTTTACAAAAATAAAATTAATTCGCCATAGAGTCTCCCACACTTCGGTTATAATAGGTCGATAAACGTGCATATTTGCATCAGTTTAGTTTAAATTAAACAAATATATTTCAATAAATTTTGTTCGCTTTTTTTACAAGGTTTTAGGTTCACGGTTTACCACACGAATAACGACCAATAACGATGCATCGTATGAATAGATATGTTACATTTATCTAACTAAAATATTTGGTACAAAAAAGACAATTTCATTTGGAATGATAATCTGATTGTTGGGTTAAAAAATGTAAAAGCTTATTATACGTTTTTATACCCTGAAAATATTGCAAATCTGTAAAAAGTTGTAGGAAAATGTATGCAACCGGCAGTAGAAAGCATTTCCGACCCCATAAAGTATATATATTCTTATTCAGCATCAAGTGCCGAGTCGACCTTGCCACATGTGTCTGTCAGTCCGTCTGTATATTACTATAGAAGTTTGTGTCTCAGTTTGAAAGTTGACGTCGTGAACCTTTGCATAGGTTCGTCTGTTTTTTGCAGGCATATGTCGGAACGGGCCTGATCGGATAACTATATCATCTATAGCTGCCGAAAACAACAATTATTTTGTTTAACAAGATATCTCGGCATATAGGTATCGACATATTCTGTTTTCCAAAATATTTTACATAATATATCTGCGCAGCCGTAGGCCACATATATACCAGGGCATTTTAGCCGCTCTTGATAGTTTAAAGTTAGGCATAAACAAAATTCCAAAAACTGTTTAACTCTAAATGATGACAGCTGAATTTCTGATAATTAGTACACATACTCGAAGTAACTAAATGCGCCCAGCTGACTAGGTAACCGTAAAGCTCTTGTAAAACCAGCCTAAACACAATTTCAATGGCAAATTTTCAGTCTTACTTTGAGGATGAGGACTATATCTACTCCCAGTGGCTTTTGTTGCAGCGACTGACTGTGCCCAACCAAGCGGTGGTCAAACTGAGCGCTTAATTGAAAAACGTAATTAACTTGCATTTTCTGCTTTCGGCGTTTATTGCCGCTCATTTGCAACGGGCGATACAAATGGTTAGGCGCCGCAGCCCCCCTTGACGCAGCTGCAGCTGTGTATTTATTTGCGTTACACGGCAAATATGGTCGTGGAATTGGATTGGGAGTGTAAATGGGGTGGCGCATGATGGGTTTGCCTGATGGACGCTTGTTAATTTTGACCGCAATACGTGCACCGGCCACTGACTGGCTGCAATCGAAATCAGTGGCTAACAATTGTCGTTTGCCCATAGATATGCCCAGAGCAATGGATGTTGCCCCGAATTCAGAAAATTAAATGGAAATAATAGCCCACAAATTGTTGTGTTCTTTATTCTACAGTTTCACAAGAATTTCATCTAGACGCTAACAGAATAACGCATAATTTTAATAGTCTTGAAGCAAAGTTTCTAAACTGGCTCTTTGACGAAATTAAATTAAAGTTTTAGAAATCATTATTAGAAAGTTTCGTTTGCTATTCGTGTTGAGTGAGACACTTGTTTGTTTCTAAAGGTTGATTATAATTATTTAAATTAAAGAGAATCTATTTTTCTGAATAAACAGGTAATATTGTGTTCAAACTATTATGTTTTTTGTCCCAAAACAAGTTTTCTAACTTAAATTTATACCAAACTAAGTACGTTTGCAAAGCTGTCAATGCACTTATTCAGCTCCTTTGAGCTCACGATCTCACTTCGACAAGGGCGATAAGGACCAACGGTGCCACACTCAAGTGTCTCGCCTTTTGAAGTGCGTCCGCGACTCAAGCGACTTCAGGCAAGGGCTTGGGTAGAGTGTCCAAGACGGGAGGCAGTCCTGTTTGTGTTATCCATTGCAATCTGCGATTCTCCTTTTATATTAATATGTCCAATCCTGACAGTTCCGCGGAGCACTGTCCTTAGACCTGTGGCAACTGAGTTTCTGCTGTGCTTCCTGCTGCGCCAAAGGATGGAAAGCAACTAAACTTTGCTTATTACAAAAATTATAGCTATTTGTTATACGAATTCTTACCATTTTTTTTATATAGGCTGGCCAGGACTTCCTGAGTACATATCTCTAAGTTGTTGATGCTGATGCAAGAACATTAGAAGCATCTTAGCCCTACAACAAACCTCGCAACATCGAAGAGTACATGGAATCCGAGTAGTGTCCGTCAGCTTAAAGATTCTCCCTTCTTCTAATATCACTCAAATTCGTCCATATTTGTTTGTCAACCAAGTCTGGCCTCTCTGACCTACCTTTTTGTCAAACAATTAATTCTTATAAATAAATGTCCGTTATTTAATGAAAATAAATAAAATTGCATGCAGTTATTTTGCGCGGCCTGCAGTCTAATAAAGCTGCCAACAGTTCTTCATGGACGCCAGCTAATTATTTGGCCAAAAACACACAGGAGCTCAGAAGCGAAAATAGAGAATGCTAGCTGAAATTCCATTAATTACTAATTTAAAATGCTGCACGTGCATGGAATGGCGAGGTGTACAGCTATAAAGCTGTATTACATTGATTGAGCGCTTAAGCTCGCTTGTGTAGGGCAAACACGTTTAATTTAATTGTTGATATGGCGACGCTACAAATGAATCACAGAGTGAGACCAACAGACAGTTGGGCGGCCAGACGGGCAGATTGAGCGCCATCGAGTCAGCTTTTCGCTATTTGCCAAGGGAATCGGCTAAGAAAATCCAAGTTGACTCTGGCCTGCTGTGCGGCATTGCCGCATGCTGCGTTCAAATAAGTAAACATGACGGCCCCAACCAGCCAACAAGCGGTCTCCCAAAGTTGCTGACTTTACAGCAGAAAACCAGCTACAACCGCCAACAATCAACAGCCACAACTACAACATCAGCAACAACAACAACATATAGAAAATAATCAAGAGCAAGTAATCTGAGATAATTAACTAAATAAGCAAGCGTCGCCAAATTTGCTGCGACAAAGCATAAAAGCGGCATGTGATGGCTTACAATATTGCGGCGAGCCAGGGGCTGAGAGCAGGGGCATGCGTCATGCTGCGCTCTTAGTAGCATACTTTTGTGGGCCGGTCAACGGTGCGTATACTTAATACAATACTTATTTAAGGAAATCTATTTAAAATCGAAATGGAGAAACACAGAAAATTGTATAATTACATTTTATTCTTAGCCAATAACTAATTAATTAATTCAATGAATATATGGTTGCCCATAAATCAATAAAGTAACATGATGAACCATGTAATTATGGGAATATCGTTATAAGCTGAGGTACATCTAATTAACGACCACTATTGGTTGAATTAAAAAAGAATTATTCATACGCCTGGTAAGCCAAATAGCAACCTTAATGACTTCCAATTGTTGAAACTAAATTAATTAGCACGCGTAATGCTAACTGTTTTAAATACTTTTGTGGCATGCAAAATTAAAAATTAATTAACTAACTTCCTCGCACAGACACACTGCTAAAGCAGGACGAAGAGAGGGGAACTGAGTTAATTTGCACATTTTTCAAAGTATAATTAAGTGGCAAAAAATTATTTTAACGTATATAAAGCATGCGAATACAACAACAATAACAACGCTGCCCGGCACCGGCTTGATGGATGAAATGAAATAAAAACAATAACAACGAAGTGTAAGCAACCAACACATGCAACTAAGGGACGTGTGGGGTGGGGTCATGTCCAGGTCGATTTGATGGAAAATATTTGAGCCGGCTAATAAGAGAGAAATTATT
Organism: Drosophila lacicola; assembly: GCA_035045355.1. Taxonomy (NCBI): domain Eukaryota; kingdom Metazoa; phylum Arthropoda; class Insecta; order Diptera; family Drosophilidae; genus Drosophila; species Drosophila lacicola. The sequence goes on along the minus strand of JAWNPB010000347.1, from coordinate 1,216,009 downwards.
TGCTAATTTGTTTTTGTAGACCCATTCTGTGGGCAGCAGGCTAATCAGCTTAAAAAAGATTGTTTTAACAAGCATAAAAACAATGCGTGGGTGAGCCCTAAAAAAAAAGCCTTAAAAGCAAAAGAAAACAGATAAAAAGCAAAATACACTCAGAGATAATTCGACGATTTGTCTGTTGAATTAAATTTAAGTTTCTTATCTTGATAAGTTGTCTCTCTTGTTCGACCCGAAAATCCTATATACCAGACTTGACTGCTTTTCATGCCTAATTTTTAGAGGTCTAGAGTTGGTCTATGCATACTTTATATAAACACCGGTATATTCCATATTGAAGCCCTAAAAACTTTCTAATGAAGGGACTTATACAGAAGACTCATTCTGAAATGTTGGTCCAATAGTACGGGGCTAAGGTTAGAAGAATTACAGTAATTGTTTAAATAATTGTTTTAATTTTAAAATTAAGAATGGTTCAAACTTAAAACAAAGTTTCTCCCTGTGTATGTAAATAATATGGGTGAGTCAAAGAATATGCTAGGAAACCAAAAAATAAATAAATAAACAATAAGGAAGTATATATTAACTTAAAAGATTTATATTCAAGGAATTGGCTTCAACTCGAAATAATGTTAGCTTTAGCTATATTATATTACGTTTTTCGATTACAAAATTGCGCAATTATAAATTTAACTTAAGCGTGTAAAAAAGGATTCCACTTGAGAAATAGCTAATCTATGACCATGACCCCTAATCATTATAATGTAGAGCTTTGAAAGGCAGCCAAGTCAAGTTGGCAAAGCTTAAAGTCGCCCCTTGGTTCTTTTTATACCCTTCTAGAGGGTATTCCAATTTTGTCATGAAATGTGAGGAGGCTTTTTTGACCCCAGAAACTATATATTCTCTTGATTAGTATCAACAGTCGAGTCGATATAGCTAAGGCCGTTTGTCCGCCTGCCTAATTCTATGAAAATTTGTTTCTCAATTTTATAATATATATGAACGAACAGTAAATATGAGGGAACAGGCTGGATCGCGGTACTATATCATAATGTGCCATAGAAATCATCAGTTGAAAACGAAGTTCTTGTATGAAAAAATGTTTATTTTTTGAAAAACCCGATCATCATCGGACTACAGTATCAAATAGCTCATTAGGAAGAATCGGCCCAAAAACTGGTTTTTATATGTTACCATTTTCTGCTCTTTGAAATAAGCTGCGAAGTTCTCCTCCCATAAGTATCTGCATTAACGTAAGGCACATGTCTGCTAGAGTATTTAAGCTTCGGCGCGCCGAAGATAGACATTCTTTCTTGTTTTGTTTCAGCGCTACTTTACATTAACATTTTCTATATTTTTTTTTTGAGCGTGGGGTATCCGGGCAATTTTCTGTTTAATAAAAATTAAAAAAGGGTTCTGTGCACAGTGAAAAGTTTTTCATTAAGCTGCAAAGCAGCAGCGATGAGGATGCTGAAGCTGACGACGGCTACGCGGCTGAAAATTACAACAAAATAGCAGCTCAGCTCCGCTGGCTTATCCAGGACGAGGAGCACGGTCAGGACGACAAAGAGGCAAGTGAAGCGAACTGCCGCAAATTGTATAATGAAGATAAATGTTTATCGCTACTCAACGGGTTGGGGGAGGCGTTTGTTATTTGTAAGGCGTGGCAGGCTGCCAAAAGTTGGCAACGCAAATTTCCACGTTGATTATGCCAATAAAATCGATGATAAGCGGCCCAAGTCCAAGCAACAAGCACATTTTTTTCGGCTATCAGGTTTAATTTGAGTTGGGTCAAAAATTCATTGACTGCCAACAAAGTTTTTGAATGCGCATAACGCCGATAAACAAATAAATAGGCTAATGCATTGCATTTAAATGGTCGATAGGATAACTGAAAAAGCTATAGAGGAAAAAATAGAGATAGGGACAGCTAGAGAGAGAGAGAGGGGGAGAGAGAGAATAAAAGAAACTACGAGATTGGTCAGCGTGGCGAAATGTGTTTGGTTTTCCAATGTCATTAGAGCAATATATTTTCACATTTTGGGCACTAATTAAATTTCATTTGACTTTCTATGTATTGCGGCCAGGACCTTTCATTTGCCTGCATTTTGTCTAATTTCAATTGTTTTATTGCATTGCAATATGTATATCGAAAATTAGTTTACAGCTGTGTTTGTTGCGCACAGTTTGTCAATTTAGCTAAAATTGTATTTACTCGTGATGTAGGTTCAAAATGAACAATTATTTTTAAACAAAAATAAATAAATGAGCATAGAAAAAATCGATGACTCGATGTAATATTCGACATGGACCAATTTAAATCGATTTAAAAAAATATGTCAGAACCAAACAAAAATGTTTCTTTAATAATATTATAATAATAATATTATATTAATAATATTACTTTAGAAAGGCTTTCAGGCAACATTCGGATAAGGCGCTCTTTGAACGAATGAACATAATAATTTGTGCCTGCAGCACGTTGGCCATAAACATATATGATGTAAGGTTTGGTACAATTTTCATTCAATTTGCAACCAGTTGTCGTCAAGTCTTCCAGCCATCTATCTATGCCATTTGTGTCAGTGGGTCGCTGGTCAATGCACTTGGACAGCATGCGGGAAAGCTGCAGTAGTCCAAAACACAGCTTCAAATGATAGCTAATGAAAAAGAAAGGAAAATGGGGAAAACATATGGCGCCCGCAGCTAGTTACATGCGGCAGACAATGCAAAGGTATAAGTAACAGACGTTTGAAAGGAATATGAAGAAGTTGCAGAAACATCAACAGTATCCACAAAGGCGGGGGGTTATGGTCATGGGGCATGCCGAGGGAGGCAGGATGATAGCCAAGAGAGAGATAAAATAGTTGTACGCGGAAGCAGATTGTCAATGGCAGCACATGGATGCTTATTTCTAGTCGGATTCAGTGTCGCCAGGTGGCCAACTGGCCTTACCTGTAAACAGCCCGCGGGCGCAGGTCCTTGATGAATGGCCACGTGGCACACGGAAGTTGAAGCCCGCTTTTCAACTGAGCTGCTTGACAGTAGTTTGAATACGTGTTGAAATTACTCAAAAGCCCTTGCCTTGTCTACGTTTTAATTTGTTTAATTTCCTTCATTTATTGCAGCTCACATGTGCAACACTTTTGATTTACCCTTTTATTTCACAATACACGCTTATAATAACAACAAATTTATGCTGCCTTTGTGATTGGGTATGGGTATAGTTGGAAAAAGTTCTGAACTGCGCTGGGGGCCGGCCCCCTTGCCGAAGTTATAGCAAAAGCACTTAAGCGATTTCATGTACACTTTTTTTTGCATATTTATTTTCATTCGCGCTCAGGTGTGCATTATGGCAACATCACTTTGGCAGCGACCGTGGCAAAAACTACAAAGCAACGCTGCGGGGCAGTGAAAAAAATGACTGGTTGCAGTCAGAACAAAAAAGAAAAAAGAAAAAGAGTCCCCACTGTAAAAGAAATGGAAAAACAAGCAAAAGTTGCTCGTGCACTTTTATTAAAATTAACGTAGCAGAATTAAGAGGGCTAATATAATTTAAACAAATTAATATATTAAAGTATTCTTATTTTTTTTTTAAGAGGATCTCCCTAAACTATAGTAAGTTGTACTTAAATATTTAATGTCTGTGTCAACGTTGTTGTAAAAAGCGGAGTGTTTATTTTAGCATTTCAAATATAACTACCGTTTACGCAGGTAACTTCAGGTTTATATCTCAAATTCACTATAATGTTAATATAAAACGAATTTTTCTCGTTGTAATTTCGTGGTAGTCATTGTAAATGCTGCTATTATAGGAAACTGAGACCTTTCAAAAAAAAGAAAGTTTACGCACGACGGAGATTTAATACCCTTGTAGACATTTGATGAAAACATCTTGGAAAACGGAATAATTTGCCATACTTTTTTTTCGATTGATTCTTTCTATAGAGCTATATAATATAGTAGTGCGATCTTGGTAAGACATGGCATATAATTAAGCAGCATAGCTTAAATCGTTAATGTTGGGGTTGGTGAAGATATTGTGTTAAACAAAAATGTTTTTTATACACGAAATTGCATTTAGACTGATCTTTCGTGTGGCAGCTTTATGTTATAAGGGAAACTAAGAAATGTCGAGCTTAGTCAAGATATCTTTATTAACAAAAATGTTTCTCATACAAGAACCAACTCTACTACCGGTCGTTTCCATGGCAGGAATATGATATAGGTGTCCGATCTGCTCGATTCCGGCATATTTATTGCCTGTTATAGAGAGATGGACCCATGCAATGTTTCAAGGCTAAAGATTTAACTTAGAGACTAGTTCGTATAGAAACAGACAGCGGCTATATCAATTCGGCTGTTGATGCTGGTCTAGAATTTATTTACTTTATTTACTTTATACCTTATAGTTTATTACAAAATTACTAAGGTATAACTAGAGAGCTCTTATCGGGACTCTCCTATTAGGAGATGCCCTCATCCTCGCGCTAAGCTGCCATTGCCTAACTAGAAATCTATTAAAAATAGAATTGTGGATATGATAACCATCATATCGCCACTGAGAACCTACAACGATTCTTAATATTCGTCCTAACACATTCAACGTCGTCCCTTACTGCTTTCGATGCTCATATTAATTTCCCTTCATATAAATTGCCCCGCATCAGTTGCACAAAGCAGGCCACTTGTGTTTGAATTTATAAAAAATACCTATTTTTTTTATTTAAACCCTCGACCTCGTGCTCTACGCCTTTCAATCGACTGATTGGGTACTGCAAAAAATTCATGTGCGCGCATCGTTGTTGACAAAACAATCAAAACAAAAGAAAAATTGAAATTTTTAATTGTAGCACCAATTCATTTTCCATTTCTTTGTTTATTTTATACCCCTATACCTCTTTTTTATACACTTATAGATTTTGAATATGCTTGGCCGGTATCAACAGTCGAGTTGATATAGGTACGTCCGTCTTTCCGTCGTTTCTGGCTTTCAATATACCTCCACCAAACGCGACATTTATAAGTATTACTATGTGCCCTGCATAAATTCAAAATCATATCAACATCGGACTACTTATTACATGCCTTGGTTTGGCAGAATAGGTCGAAAATTAAGTTTTTGTTTTTGAAACTCAGACATTACGAGCTTCAAAGTTCTCCTCACAAATCTTTTTGCATAGCCATATGTAACTCATATATCTACAAGGGCATTTCATCTTCGGCGTGCCGAAGAGGTTCTCTCTTGCTATTTCATTTATACCTTTCTTTCATCAAATTGTTATGAAAAACAAGTAAGCATTAGTTGAGTGTGTTCGACTATAAAATCCCCTGTACCATGCAGCAACATGCTTTGTATTTTTCAAATCAAGAAATATGGCCCAACATGAATTCCGGAGTTTTTAATCACATTTATATATTTGTTCGAGTACCACACTTCTGGATGTTTTAATTATAAGTGTAAATTGTAAGTGCATAAATATGTGTCTTTATATGTCATTCAAATATGTATATAAATCAAATCACAAGGCTCTAACATTAAAAATTATTTTAAGCCGAATGGGTGAATCTATCCAAAAAGTGAATTCCCAATCTTTGTATACTTTTCGAGAGCCAACTTACCAAATTTGGTATGTGTAGCTTTTAAATTAAGTTTAAGAATCCAAGTCACAAAATAGATTCTTATGTATATTTCGAAAATGGCTTAATATATCGACAAAAAATTATAAATTCACGACGCGTTCATACAGAAGGACAAACAGATGGACAGAATAAGTATGCCTTTTAAGTTGGACCATGGCGCCTTCTGCTGTTACACACATTTGCACAAAACCATTATAGCTTATTTCCATTTTCGATGGGTACAGGGTATAATAAAAATATGTGAAAAATATCCGGTCTTTGCATTGTTGACCTGGGTACTTTCTTGTTTCTCATAAAACTGTCATGAAATATTAAACAATGTGTACATATTTCATTATCTTCTATGCAGAGATGTAAAGTAAGCTGCTTCAATCAAAACCGTAGGAGGAATTTCTATTTGTTGCGAATACCCGCATTTCTATGAAATTTTTGGCCACTGAAAGGTGTGTTGTTTGGCTGCAGGACAAAATTCACGATTGCATATAAATATCGTTTTGAATATAATTTAAAATATAAGCGAAACCTTAGAGTGCCGGTGGCAACAAAACGCAATGCCTTGGCTACAAGTGCAAAATGCTATTTGATTTTTGATGGGCAGCATAAAAAATACACATCATAAGGCAAATGCCCAATAAGAGCGTAATGCAAAAAAAATAAAGTTCTTTGGCTATAAAAATTACTTGCGACATAAACTTTGCCACATAAATTAGAAGTGCGTGAAACGTTGGCATATAAATTTAATATGCCGACGCCAGCAGCAGCAACAACAACAAATCAAAAGCATTTTTAGATGCGCACGTCGCTGCAGTAAAAAAGTCAACACATTTTACATATACCTACAAATTTATGTAATTTAGCGTTTTATTTATTGAATGTTTAGCGGGAAGCTAAAGCGCCTTCGCGGCGGCGCCGCAGCAAATGGCAATCAACGTATATTGTTGTACTTCTGTTAAGGCTGTTGCTGTTGCTGCCGTTGTTGTTGTTGTTGTTGTAGTTATTGTTGTTGTAACAAAAATACGCCAAACATACGAGAACATATGTACATAAATCACAATTCAAAGGCAAAGTCCTTGTGACAAATTGTAATTTGGTTTAAGCAAGTAAAAATCAAGTTCTGTTATACGAAATAATGCTCCGCAAAAATTCAATACGCAGAATACTAAAATATGTAAACAAGTTGGAAAATATGTGAAGTATAATAAAAAAAATTGTATATTCTTGAAATTCTTACTTAAAATATGAGTAAGAGTTAGGATTTCAGGCTCATGCTTGAGAATTTTCTGGTCTTCTAGCACAGATTCGTTTCATTCCTAACTTAAGCTGGGTTCAGATGGCTACTAAATGAATTTTTTAATTTTCGATCAATATCTTCTAATCTCCACCAAGCGAAATAATGTGAAAGAAGGATACAGGTAGATTGTTTTGTAGCTTATATGACATTTTCATTTAGGGGTATTTAAAATGATGGGATACTCACAATTGATTGATAGGTTTGACCAGTTAGGTACTTAAGTGTTTCCCCTCGTTGATAGGTCGCAGGGGTGTAAGGGGCTTGGAGGCGCTTCTCTGTGATGGGGTCAGCCAGGACCCAGGCAACCGCGTTCGGCTGCTGAAGAAGTTTGGCAGATCTCCGAACATTATTAGGCACCTTGCGTGCTGCCTTGGCTAAATGTATCCTCAGGCTCTACACAGCACTTACTGTAAATATACTTAATAAATTAATAATATTAGCAAATTTATGTTCTTGCTTTAAAATTTCACCATTATTCATGTACCATTTCCCATTGCAAAAAGCTGTAATGGTATTGCAAAATGCTCACAGCATAAATGTTAAGTCCTTATGTTCGAAATTTGAATTTTGTATACCCTGAACCCATTAGCAAAGGGTAAAAAGGGTACAATGTATTTGTGCTAATGTGTGTAACAGGCAGAAGGAAGCAACTCCGACCACATAGAGTATATATATTCTTTATCAGCATCAATAGCCGAGTCGATCTAGCCATGTCCGTCTGTCTGTCCGTCTGTCCGTCCGTCTGTCCGTCCATATGTATGAACGCACGAATATCAGAAGCTATAAGAGGTAGAGACTTGAAATTTTAGCTATAGTGCCCGCGCAGAGTTTGTTTCCGATAATCGATAACATGCCCCGTTTCCAAGTAATCGATCAAAATCGATATCGAAATAGGGTTCTTTGAGCAAATCTTGTAAATTATAAGAGCTAGGGTCACCAAACTTCACATGTAGCTTCTAGATTAGTTTAGATATATATCTAGTATCTTTCATCTTATTGCTATCGCCACCTCCCCGCTACCACCACATGGGGTTCAGGGCATCCCCTAGTCGGGAACTCCCGACTAGAGCCTCTTACTAGTTATAAAATTTTATGAACGTTAAAAGCAAATATATTTGCCTTACCACGAACTCTTCTTATGATAGTGCTTTACTATTCGAATCAGCATTTTGCGTTTGTATTTTGTAGCTTCATTTCCTGCAATAACTATCACTTAGCTGTTGCCAATGTCCTTGTCGGCAGCTTTCTAGTGGCTGATGCTGATGCAGATGCAGATGCAGAGCGGAGTAGAGCCGAGCAAAGCATTATTTGGCAGATAAGACAAATAGAGAAAGTTGCAGGTTTGGCATTGGAACAAATGTAAAGCCGACAGCAACTACTGTTGGAAGCTTTGAGTGCACTTCATGTTGTCGCTGTTGCTGTTGCTGTTGTTGGAGTTGCCGTTGCCGTTGCCGTTGCCGTTGTCATTGTCGTTGCCGTGTTGCATGTTGCATTTGCATGCCACTCACAGCTCACATGTTCTGCATTTTGCAGTCATTTTGACTTTTGTGCTTACGCACTGTCTGCTCTCTTGTTTGGTTCTTTGCTCTGCTGTTCTGCTGTGCTGCTTGGGTTTTCTTTGCCATTGTTTCACTCTAATTGAAAATATTTTTGTTTGCACTTCATTAAACTTAAATGGCACACAGCAAAGCCAAAATGGCGAGTGGCAGATAGTTGCATTTAAGAAAAACTGCAAAGCTCTATATGGGAATATTTTAATAAAAATTTATTTGAAAGCTCAAACATCGTTGCTGGTTATAAAGTTGCCGTTCTTGTTGCTGTTATTTTAATCCAAAATGCAATCATTGAAATGCATTTTATTTAAGCTGCACTCGGTTATTGCATTTTTGCATACAAATTTGGTAGCTTTTGTATGTAGCTCAAAACCTCCAGCGACCTCATTTTATATTCTTGCAACTATTGTGCTTCTTGCTCGCCGACCAGATTCTGATTCTGCAGCTCGGCCCGCTTTTTTTGCGCAAAAATTCAATGGCATTTTGTGCTTTTTGGAACTTTCAGATGATTCTTTATTGTCAATCGAACAATAACGAAATCATCGGGCAAGTTACGTCAAACGCCGCAGACGCAGCACGGCGAAAACTTTAAGGTAGGCAGCAGCGGCAGCAGCAGCAGCAGCAGCAAGTCAGACGGCCCGAGTGACACGCCCCAGCAGTGAGATTTATATGCCCAGGCGATGTGACTCAATCAATGGCATTTGTGTTGTGCGACAACAACAACAACAACAACGAGAATGATAACAAAAAGACGAGTGAGAGGAAGTGAAGATGCAGCAGAGCATCAGACAGTCAGACGGAGTAAAAGACATGCACAGCATTTTGTATAAAGAAATCAAAAATTTATACAAACTTTGCACAATGAATGAGCAACAACAAAGAGTGCGCACCGTGCCATAGCCATGCCATAGCCATGCCATGGCGCAGTGTCCAGGAGGCCAAGCTATAGCTAGGAGCTGTGCGCCACATCGTCCTCGTTTCATAGCAGTTGCCGAAAATTGTTGCTCTTTGACAGCAACAACAACAACAGCAACAAAATGGACACAGGAACTGACCTGCAACTTGCAGGCAGCAGGCAAGTGGGCAACAAAAGGACAAGGCTCAGTCGCCGTAGTTCTCAGGATGTGTACGAGAATGCATGTGTGTGTGTGTGTGTGTGTGTGTGTGTGTACACCATGGTTAGCACTGCATGTGCCTGTGTACGAGAATTAATTAAAAATTCCGAAAATATCCGGTTAGCTCTTTATAACAATTTCTCATGCTATGTGAACTCTTGCTTCTTCTAGGCCAGAAAAATCTAGCAGCATTGTGTACGTATTGTGCTTTAATATACATTGACTTTTTCAACCGAACATCACACAATTTCCAGGCTATATCCCACTTCAAGACGCCAGTGTCGTTTATTCAAATAACATTTCGGCTTGGCCACTTGCCCAGTTAAATACATAAATTAAATTATTTGGCACATGTGGCCTGCATCGTATACGTAATATGTGCTGTTACCATTTTAATTGAGCAATTCCAGGCGACAATAGAAAAATGCTAAGAACTTGAATTCAATTCGCATATTCACATATTCATGGTATATTTTATAAGCATGAAAATATATTTCCTAAGCTATATGATGTAGTTTTAAGATCTTCATAAGATTTGGCAACTGCAGCAAAGTGAAAGTTTCGATTTTGGTCAAGTTATGTTGAAACAAAAAAAGGCGACTCGACTGTTAAGACTGATCAAAAAAATAAATTTTTCTATGCATTATTATGGTATTTCGTGGCGATATTATAATACCCTCTACAAGGGGATAATTAATGAGCAGCCCGCACATTGCCTTTCTGCCTGAGCATATTGTAAGGGACCGAAAAATAAATCAGAGTAAAAATTATAAAGGCCGCGCATTGGCCGGAAGTGCTTTGACCGAGCATGACGGGGCAATTTTTCAATAAAAATGAACGGCACGCTCGTTAAAACCAAAACAATTGACCACATAAATTAGCGACATTAAAATGGCGAGGCAGGATGCCAGGATGTGCAAGCGATTGATTCAATTAATTGCCAAATTAAAAAGGGAATTTATCCGCAAAGGGCCACAAGTAAGAAGGCCAAATGACAGAGGACGAGATATTATGACAAAGTTAGAAAAGCAAACAATAAACGATTTGTGGGCCACTGGCCCTCAATTGGGCCAAATGCGCGCCTGGCCGGATCTGGGCTAACACACAATAGTGACAGCAGGCGCCCGCGGGGGCCACTCTCAGACACAATTGAATTTATTATGGCATTTCAACTCGACAAGCATCAATTGAATATAATTTTATCAACGCCCGCCCACACATACACACACACACACACACACACATAACTTAGCCAAAGAGTAAGCGGGAGAGAGTCAGGATATATTTCGAGGGCGGCTCAGTTGCAATAGCATCATTATTGAACTAAGCCGAAGCTATTGGCCCTCAATGGGCCACAACACGACACATTTGTAGACACACACACACACACACACACACCCAGACACACACCAACAGACAAAGGCTGGCGTTCCAATGCCCTCAGGGTGTATTTTTCGCCACTTTCGCCAGTCGCCAAGTGTTGTGTGTTGACTGTCTTTGATTCTGTTTGTCTGCATCTTTTGCGGCTAAACTTGCCCGCAACTAGCGTCTCACACACACACACACACACACACAAACACTTGTCTAAGTATGTGTAAGCAAGTGTGTTGTCTAACACGCTTCGAACTTCGTCATAGATTGCGCTGCCTGTCGCGATTTCCTGTGCAGTTCTCTTCGGTAATTTCGGCCTTTTGGCATATTTTCGCAGGCCATTTGCGAGAGGGGGTTTTGGAAATCAGTAAATATTTATATACTATTTATTTGGCCAACAGCAAGTTACGTGATATAAAACAGGATATAACAGTTGTCGTCGCGATGCCATAAAAAAATGACACCCATGCAGTCATATGATAGTCGAATCTTGACAACAAATCAATATTTAACCAATGTACATAAAACAATCCAAGCCCAGGAATTGCGTTATTTACCCAAAAATGCACACACCTACGTACGATTATTTGATTGCCGTCTATTAGCAAAAGGTAGAGGGATCTTTAAGCCAATATATAAAATTTTATCTGAAAAAATAGAAGTTAGTTATCGACACAAATAGTTGATAGGCTTGCAGCTTAATATCTCGATCATATGTAGAAAACATTTGTGGGAGAGAGTTTTGAGATGAAAGAGTAACTTTGGCTTTGGCGGATTAAAACTCACCATGTGAGAGTAATAGACTAGGCGGTACCCTGTACATAAGCTTAAAGATAACATATTTTATTTTTTGTGTTTTTTTTTTTTGGGAAATTAAGTGTTGGAAACCTTTGCTATGTGAAGGCATTACTATGTCAGCTACATACACAGTATATGACAGGAATAAAATGGCAAACGGTCCTTTGACCATGCCACACTTTAATGCATTATCGTTGGCTGCACGTGAAATAAACCGCAATGTTGTGCGGCAAAAACAAGTATTACGCATACGTGCATGTAATGACCACGGGACAAAAAGGACAAACTATATGTATATAGCCAAGGACGTGGGCTGGACAACAATTGCCAATAATGCAAGGGGCATTAACAGGCGCGCCGCTGATTTTTGCGAATTGGCCGTGTAATCTGCCTATAGTTATTAACATGGCTTTATTAGCAAGTGGCTTAAACAGCAGCAGCTTAAAGCGCCATTTGAACTGTTAAGCCCCTTTGCAACAACCGACTGAATGTAAACAAGATAGAAAAAACTGTAAGGAAAGCAGCATTGATGAATTTATAACTTAAAATGTATTTTAAACAATCTTTAATCACAAAAACTAGGTTTCGGTGTAAGCGATATGAGGCATATATCTGAAAGATACTTGTAAGTTATGTTAATTTGAAATTTAACTTGTTTTCAGACAAATAATAGTAATAACTAAAGACTAACGAAGCTCGTAGTTATACCCTTTACATAAAAAAATAGGGTAAAATGGTTTATGCATATCCCATAAAATGTAAATATACATGACCAGGACAACGAGCCAGTCCATCTATCTATCTTTCTGTATGAACGTGTCCTCACATTAACAAATTACCGATAAAAATCAATTTTGAGGTTTTTTTTTTCAAGCATATCTCAAAAGCCTTAAAAGCCAGATTCACCAAATTTGGTAAGTAGGCTCTTGTAAGGTATACACAGATTTTCTAATCAGTTCATTCACTTTTTGGATTTCTCTCCGCATTGGGCATAAAATCTTTTTCGGCTAGAGCCTATGCATACACCTGTTTAATTGCCATATTTAACATTAAATGTCCGGAGGAAGGAGTTTTTGGGTTGTACATAAATGCATTTATAATTACCCGCATAGGCACGTTGAATTCATATTGGGCTTTATTTTATAATTTCATGTATTCAAAGCGTGCTTTTGCAAACCAAAATATAATATTGACAGAGAGTTACAGGGGAGTTTTTAGTCGAGCACACTCTACACAGCGTTTTTATTTGTTTTTAATTTTCCAAAAATATAGCTCTGATTTAACTAAGAGCATAAACTGTTGAAGAATGCCAAGTCATAGAAAAAAAATTTTAAAAAAAATATATGAAGAATATTAGGTTAGGAATTGTAGAGAAAGTCTTTAAAAGTCTGTATGAAGAACATTTAAAGGAATTTTTCAAAAAAAAACTATTGATTGATTGATTCAAAATTGCAATTACAAAATTACAAAGAGATAGATATTTGAAAATGCTGATTGTCCAGCTTGATCTGAAATCGAGCAAAAAAGCGTATCAAACGAATCTGCAAGTAATATGCTTCTTTTAAGAAGGGCCAAGATGAGCTAATGCAGAGGCGCTGTCGTAGATGGCCAAAGCGAGTTGTTGACAGTAAAGGAAGAACCTGAAGGCGGCGTAGAAGAGAACTTCTGGCTGTGTCAGTCAGATTTGCTGACAACTGACAGTGCAGCCACAAGGAACTAAATATTGATTAGCGTTCGAAAGAGACGATTCAATGTGAAAGACATGTCCGGCCTTTTTTGATAGATAAGCAACATGTTGATGAAATTCATACGTACAAGTTGTAGGCCAGCGAATAGAAGAGCGTACCCAGGCACGCCGTTGGCAGCAGGAAGCCCAAATCGGCGGAAACATTCCACACATTCGACACCAAATAGTTCAGTACAATCCGATTATCCCACGAATAGCTGCATCGGGCCGTGCAAGTCTGCAATGCAATCGAACATTCCTTTAAAACTACTGAGCGTACTTAGCTCGGAAATGTCAACTTTGGCTGTACTGGACCAGTGCAGGGGCACAGAAAAGTGTTCAGCATGTGCCAGCAAATATGCCGTGGTTAGTTGGAATCAATTTTTGTATTATCCGCTAATTAGCTGCTCGCGTCCAAATACCCTGTTTATTATGTGGCTATAAGCTGGTAATCTGACTTTCTTCTCAAAAAAACAAAAAATGTGTGTTCTCATAAAATCCTTTTAGTAGAAATAATTTAATAACAATTTAAGATAACTTAACTTTGTGTGTGTCAAGTCAAGTCAAGGGGATACACTCGAATCCTGTGAGTATCTAAAAATTTATTGGTTAATTCGACATGTTTTGACTAACTTTTAGAGCAAAACATTTCGTATATATTTTATTTATTAACTGATTGAACATTTTATTATTACAATACACTTTGTAACTCTCCTTTTTTCATATATTTTTTTGTTTGCAAAAACCAATTGCTATTACGACAATTAATTAAAATTAAAATTAAAATAAAATCTTAAAATTTTTAAAATTTAAGAAAAAAATGGTAATTTTAATAATTAAATATAATAATTAAATATAATAAAGACAATATCAACTGTTATGTTAGCGCAAAAAGTAATTTTCACAATGTTTACTGTATAATTTAGGTAAAGATTCTAAATATGAATATTTATGTTTTAAATTAAACTATTTTCACAATATTTCCACTATTAAATAAAAACAAATTAAAAGTGACCCAGACTATAGTCACAATGCAGAAAATGCAATAATTATTAACTTTTAATTTTCTCGTCAGTAAATATAACTTTCAAGTTTGGGTTAAGTTCAACATAACTGCAGATATTTTTCTTTACAGCATTACAGAATCGACAAGCTCAAGGTTAGACTCAATCTACCCTCCATTCTTCTGACAACAGGGTATATGTACTTTAAAGTAGCATCACCTACGTTCGCCTACTGTGCTGAGAACTTGTTAAATAATGCGTTGAAAATCCTTATGCAACCATAGAATTAGTTCGGCCTTAAACAGTGCCAAAAGGTCAACCTGCGCCGAGCAGAGGACACATTTTCCGTATAACACACACAGAACGTCACAGTCAATGGCAGAAATGTGACATAATGCTGTAAGCAGTCCCATACAGATACAAACAGCTCCGTATTGAAGCTCAGCAGGCGAATGTAGGTGTCCTGCAACTTGAGAAACTTGTGTGTCAGCAACTTGCAGCTTGAATTGTGGCTGTTGCTTTAATAGAGATCGCATGCCTCAAGAATCAGGTGTCTAATTGCAACATAATTGGCAGCCACCTACGCACACAGTCAGGCACAAATTTTGCGCTCATTAAACTTAAGGTCTAAATAATGAATGGCTCGAAGTGCTCGAGCATTTACCAAAGGCTATTTCGAGCACACTTACAGAAAATTTGATGGCATTTGCACTCGAATTTAATCTAATTCAAGTATGTTTTCGTATATCATTAAATGTGCATGCATTATTATTAAATGCGCCCAAGGCGAACATAAATTGATATCAGATCTTAAAAGATATATTTTAAATATATATTTATAAATTTTTGTGAACCGGTATTTAAAGAAGTTTAAGTAATTTACGTAAGACCAGCATGAGTAAAAAAGAGCATTTGTTTTGGCGTAAAGAAATTGTGTGTCTGAAAATAGAACTTATTAAAACTTTTATAAATGCCAAATCTATCCCATAGCAGAGTAAGGAAAGTAAGCCCGACAGAAATCAGGTTGACTCATTCGCAGAAATATTTCGACTAATTCTAGTACAGGGTATTTGCTGTAGAATACTTTAAGCCAGGCAAATTAGTCGACCGCTCCTAAAACTATTTCTTGGGCATATATATTCGAAAAACGAGCTGCATCTTATTGAGATGTACGCCTATGGATTTACACTGAGGCGTGGCAAAAGCCCATTTCCAAAGTGTTTTTAAAACAAACAAATCTCGTGATAACATGCTGATTTCATCAAAATGCAAATTCAGCTTGTTTTCGGTGTGCATAGTCTTTTGAATCCTTGAGGCCCGGCATTGTAAACAACAGCAGAATGCAGCAAATTTGCGTATTGTGAGCTGCTTATTGTTGTTTGCGCAATAAATTATACTTAATTAAAAACAATTAAAAGCAAATCCAATTCTATTTTGCATAACGGCAAAACATAAAGGCTTCGACTCAACCATCTTCCGGTAGAGTCGAGAACTTTTGTACACTGTTGAAAGCTTGTTGAATTCCATTGCAAATATTTGGCAACATTTTCCACTACAAAAACTAAACAAATCTGTAACATTTCAAATGTAAGCAGCATGCGTTCGCCCAAGCTTAGCCTTGAATCCGAAGGGGCAACTTCTTGAACGTTGCTTTGAATGCAACCATTGATAATCTCAGCTTTTTGTCAGGCATTAGAGTTGATTTTGAAAATATTTTAATTATTCCATGCCCCAGACAAGTTTAGCACAAGCATGCAGCCCATATAGCATACACATACTCCAGCACAAAGGTCAGCTGCAAAAGTGAAGCTCAACAGTTGGTCAAACAATTTGGCAAACATGCAATCAGTGGGCAACAAAATCATGCAATTACTCTGCAACATGCAACCACTTACGTAAATGGGCCACTGGTTGAGCTTCTGGCAAGGGGGCGTGTCACACCCACCCACACACACACTGACACGCACACACACAAGTTGATGCATATATGCAGCATAAATTCGA
The DNA here is from genome assembly GCA_035045355.1 of Drosophila lacicola. Classification (NCBI taxonomy): domain Eukaryota; kingdom Metazoa; phylum Arthropoda; class Insecta; order Diptera; family Drosophilidae; genus Drosophila; species Drosophila lacicola. The sequence continues at coordinate 1,199,510 of JAWNPB010000347.1, read as the reverse complement.
TTTGAAATCAGAGTCAAAGTGAGAAGATTTGACAAATATTGACAGCATAATTAATTTCTGGGCGCACTGACCTTGTGTTTGCTATTGCTTATTGAATTATTAACAATAGCATGTTAATTATGCAACTTTTGCGTTTTACGACTGTAATTAATTAAAATTTTGACAACACACCCGCACAGGTTCATTCCCACCAAAAAAAGAGAGGGCCCCCGGGGGGAGAATGGACACAAAGTTTTGTAGCTAGCCTGCGCCTAGGCACATAAAGCAAACATTGACACACTGCCACGCCCACTGGCAACTAAAGGATTTCAGTTTATATAGTATTTTGTAGCAGAAAACTTGCCCGAAACTCAGCTGGCAACTGGCAGAAGCTTTTCCGACCGTCCAACTGGGCAGTGGGCAGTGGGCAATGGCGAGCGGGAAGGGAGGGAAGAGGAAGCGCCTAAAACTCCCAAGAACTTTTTGCTCTACGTGGTATTGTTATTGCTATGCTGATGTTGTATTATTGTTGCGACCATACACTTAAGCTAGAGTATTACAAACTATATCATTAAGTTGGATACTTCAAGCAGAAGCTGTAAAATGAATCCTTAATGTGAGTAAAGCATATTCAGAAATCCAACTCTGATCAATTTAGACTAAATATTCGTTAAATGGCATATATTGATATACAACTTTATGATTGTAAAATAAGTTTGAATAAATAGTATTTTATTATTATTATTATTACAAATATTATATTAATTATTACTTTTATACTTATTTGATTGTTATTCTTAATGTTTTAAAAAATATACCATGACTTTAGTTTCCTAAGTTAATTTATCATTTCCGAGATGTGGGATAGAGATATTTGCGGATCATTACAAAAAAAAGGATTTCTTATTTGATGAGCTTTGTTCTAAGGAAGTCTGGGATATCAAAGTGTTGTCTCTTTTATTCTCTTGTTGCACTGGTACTATAACAGACAAGTTCTAAAAGCTTTTAGTACTCATTACAAACAGCTTTAATGACATTACAAATTGACAACAATAATGAAAGAACTGTACACAGAAAATGGGGAAAATATAACCTAAGTTGTTATAGCTTATTTTGCAGGTAATTGAAATCTTATTTAATGTAAAAAAAAGTTCTTTTTGCAATAAAAAAGAAAGTTGAAGTATGAAACAGTTGCATCAAGAGCTAAGAGAGTACAAAGACTTACTTACTACAAATTACATTTTTATGTTAAATATTATGTATTTGGTTAAAACAACTTTAGCTTACCCTACTTCAGAAACTTCTGGGCCACGTTTTTACTACGGAATACTTGATTTTTTTCAGTGTGTACATTTGACAAAATCCAGAAAGGCGCCGCAGTTTCTTAATGCCCATGATGAAAGTGCAGGTCAGCTGCATATAAAGGAATATTTTAACTGCCTCTCTTGGTTCAATGCAGTTCCCGTCGCCAGTTTCTCCGGATTTTTCCGTGAAAAACTGCTATGCAATCTGCTGCTAATGTTAGTGTATCTCGAGCTTCGTACATTCAATTGTACTTGGTTTAATTTGCCATTTTGTTGCTGCTGCTGCTGCTGCTGGTGGTGCTTCTGGAGCTGTTTGGGGCTGTTGGTGGTGGCGGCGTTGCAATGCTCGGACAGCAGTTGAATCCAAAATGAAATACTTGATTTCAGTCTCCATGGAATTTGCCGAGCAAGTGCAGCGGCAGGCAGGCAGCCGACGCAAGAAGAACAGAAGTTGGAACAGCGGCAGGAGTGCCAGAAACTTTGCCGCTAGCACAGGAAGTCAACTTGGCATCCCGTCCCGCCTGCCGACGCCGACACCAACGCAGAAGAGGAAGACGAAGATGAAGATGGAGACGAAGACGTTGACTGTGGAGCAGTTTACTTAAAATGTTTAGTGGAAAGTGTTTTAAAATACATTAAAAAGTTCACGGCTGCCATGGCACGCATAGAATTTATGCGAATTTGGTGAACTCTAGAGTGGAAACTTTTTACATTTGCGCCCGCCCAATCAACTTAAATATTTGTTTAGCTCAAGCAGCTGAGTTCTTAAATGGCTAAAACATACATACACCATATACATGGATAAATATAATACAAATATATGTAACAGCTGTAATTAATGCCTCACCAAAGAGCATGAGCCGGTGTGTGTGTGTGTGTTTTTGAAAAAAAAGCAGCTAGGCAAACATAATACCGAGAAATCTATATGCAGATATACATATACATATATCTATAGATTTAATGTGGTTTTGCCATGAGCACCTTCAGCTATTTGTGCTAGTCATTTAATGAGCTACTTTCACTACCCATCTCATGTTTATGATATGCCCTGCCCGCGGGTAGGGAAGCCAAATATAATTCAAGATATTCAGTGTGGGCTGTCTATGAATTTGCTCACGTATTTCCGTTCAGACGGTGTGTTTACGCCTTGATTTGATACGCTTCGCAGAAAACTGCCAAATTTGCAAATGACAAAGTCGTATTTCATTTCATTACCAACGCAAAATCAAAAGCACAGCGAAAACAGCAAATAAGCAAAATAAAAAAAATAAGCAAATAAACATGCGTAAGTAATTTGGATATTATTTTTCCTCTTATTATTTGTAAGGAGTACAAAGTAACAGTCATCGGCAGGTTACTGAAATTTCGATGCCCTTAAAACACCTTAAGAACAGCATGAGAATGTGATTAGATATTCTCAAACAATCATGCTTATCCGCAGTTCACAAATCCAATTAATTTTCTATAATAATAAAACCTATTTTTTTCTAATTTTTCTAAGCAAACAGTTTGAATGGCAGATAGATAATATCTAAAGTTAAATTTTATCAAATAATTCGGAGCTGGATAAATGTTTGATAAACATTTTTATTTATTACCTAAAATATGATATCCTCAATACGATCTATCTAGCATTAATTAAAGTGAAGCAAACTATTTTATGCAAAGCTGATTTGATATTAAGAATATATTATTATATATATATATATATAAATATTACTTTACACTTACAATTCTATAAAATATAGTAATAATTATATGAGAAAATGTCTCAAATGTTTTATAGCAAAGTTTCAGTACCCGCTGCAAGAGTATAATAATGCCATGCGAGTTGTGTGAGGCTTTTGCATTATTTATTGTAATTTTACATTTTTTCACATTTCGCAGCTGCAGTACGCAATTTGCTGAAATGAACAGCTCTTATCAGCACATCTGTTTGCTGGTTTCCAGTTCTTGATGCGACAGTTGTGGCAAAACATTAAAAAATAAATATATAAACAATATTAAAGTCATGCGCAGCAACAGAGGAGGGGGAGGAGAGCTGAAAATTAAAAAGCGAAATAAAGAAAAATGGAAAAGCCAACTGATGTTTCCACAATTGTTGGCTTCATGTATGCAACAAACGTATTTAATTAAATAACCTATTTAAATTTGAATGCATTACAAAAAAAAAAAAATGTGAGCGATAAAAGAGAAAAGAAACTATATATTGAATTGATTCAACAAATGGAAATAATTGGCAACAAAAAAAATTAAAATTAATTTAACTCGCGTCAATTCGAAAAATGCACAAAACGAATTATGCCGAGCAATTGACATTTTAAATTGCATTATGCACAAGAATATGTAGAAAATAATATGAAAAGCCAATGTCCTTCCTTATCTGTGTGCTGACTAACATGGTAAAAGAAAATACAAATGCAAATTAAATATCTAAAGTGACTGCATACAAACTAAAATTGCTTAAATTTATAGTAAATGTTTATTCCAATTAATTATTCAATATTTGAATAAACATTTCAATCAACAGCTTTTAAGTTGTTTATACCCTCAACACATTGAAAATGCGTAAAACGGGTATGTTGGTTTTTTGCAAATTTATGTAACGGAAAGATTGAAGCATCTCCTACTTAGTTATGTAATTCGTTTCGCTTAATTCGTATCTATAGCCGAGTCGATATAGCCAAGTCCGTCTGTTTAGCCTTCTGTCCGTTTATCCACCCAATAGTCCTTATATATGATTCGATACCAGAACTTATGAGAGCCAGAGACTTGAAATTTTGATGCTATTTTAACTCCGCTTTTTTAAATAAAAATCTAAATGTTTGTACATCGTTTTATATGAAGCGATTACAATTAGTTTGTTCAGTTGATGGATACAATTTTTAAAATATTGCTAGTCGTATAGCTCTACCCATTTAATAGATAAAAAATAATAAATAAGGTGTATATTTTTTTAAAGCTTGAGCAACTGAGATTTTACTTGTTGTGTATATGTGTTTGTATGTATTTATCTATGCATGTATATATGTATTTAGACCATGAGTCTATAATTAAACACAAATACGTATGCATTTTCAAATAAAATCAACTAAATGCATATTTATGAGAAACAACAATATAAGAAGGTTCGGGGTATCTCCTAGTCGGGTACTCCCGACTCTTACTTGTTTTGCTTGAACTTCGTTTTTGGCAAGTTTATCAAATAAATAAATAAATTTAAATATAAATAAATATGTATATATTTGTCTATATATACATATGCTTGCATTTTGGTTAGGTAACATTTTTACCACGCATTTATGCAATCGCGGGCTCTTCATTTCCCCCCTTTCTCCGCATACCTATACCTAAATTTTACCAAATTTAAGATAAACCTTCTTCATTAATTTCCCGCCTATTGTTATTTTAACCTATCCTTAATTAACGCAACGTCTAAAGTTATGTTTTACATAAATATTTCCAAATTGGTTTAAAGTCCATCGAATAAAGAATCAAAAAGTGGAACCTATGTGAAAAAAGTGTGAAATACGTCTCAAATGAATTTTCACAAAATATCTTTAACAATAATCTTGCAGCCGATCGGATAACTTTTATAGAACTTTTTTCGCCTCTGTTGCAGGCGGAATCTGCAAAATCACCGAAAAATTTATATCTTATGTAGGGCTTTAAAAATAAGTCATAATAAAGTTATTTAGAATCAGTTACTTTCCTCCATTTATGAAAGAGCATGTTTCTTTCAAGCTTGGATGCATTCATTGTTTATATGGATCTGTCTTTCCATGCGAGAATCTACATACCAAATTTTGTGTCTTTAGCCCTTAATTTCTCCGAGATATTATTAAAAAAGGAGAATTTCCATATCGATTTTTATCAAATGGCGCAAGATATAGCTGATTTAAAACAACTTCGTATAGGTTCTGAGATCAACGCTTTCACATATTGCGACGGACAGACAGAAGTGGAATAGCTATTATAGATCGATTCGACGAAGAATATATGTATATAAACTTCATTCTCCCTGTTACATACATTTGCACAAAATCATAGCACTCTTTTTAGTAATTTTTAATGGATTCTGTGTATAGCACCTGTGCTCTTATTGGTGCACACAAATCATAAGAGAAACAGGTAAGAACGCTGCAGTTGAGTGTGCTCCACTACAAAACCTCCTGTTCCTCTTAGTCAATATAATATTTCGGTTTTCAGCAGCACGCTTTGAATTCTTGAAATCATAAAATATAGCCCAATATGAATTCCGAAGCGCTTTTGCAGATACTTATTCATACATTTATGCATAACCCACAAACTCATGTGCGCAACTTACGCAGCAGGAGCGCTGCTTCTTCCGCAAGTACCACACTATTTGTTGTTCGATATTTATTAAATTGTAGGTGCATAAATATGGCATTCAAATATTTATATATATCAAAAAAGAAGGTTCTAGCCATTAAAATGATTTTGCGGCGAATAGGGGGGGATATCTTAAAAGGTAATTCATAATCTGTGCACAGATATAGAGATAGAGTTAGAGATAGAGATAGAGATAGACATAGAGATAAAGATAGAGATAGAGATAGAGATAAGAATAGAGATAGAGATAGACATGGAGATAAAGATAGAGATAGAGATAAGAATCGAGATAGAGATAGAGATAGAAATAAAGATAGATATAGAGATAGAAATAAAGATAGAGATACACCTACAGATACAGATAGAGATAGAGGTAAAGATAGCGCTTTCAGATAGAGATAGAGAGAGCCCGCATACCATATGGGCATATAGGCATACAAAACTAAACCGATTCTTATCGATATTCCAATAATGATACGCTCATTTTACTTATGGTGTAAGAGAATCTGTATTTTATATTTTAAGTCTCTAGAACTTGCAGGTTCCGAGATCAACGAGTTCATACAGAAAGATAGATAGACGGATGGACACTATGAAGTCGAGCTGCCTCAATAGATGTGCGCAAAAGCATTAAAATCGTTTTTCCTATTTTCAGTGAGTACGGGGTATACAGAAGAAAAACTGGAAACTGAATAAACAAAGAAATCATTGGAATTTTAATTGATTTGAATGTATAGATTCCGGGCTCGAACGATTTGCAGCAATTTCTTTATACCCCAAGAAACAATATTTCTATACCCTTTATATTTTAATAATGAATTTCCCATGCATAATTGCAAACTTTGCGGCGTGCATAATTGTTTTTGTGTGTGTATATACATATGTAAAAAATAACAATAAATGAATTAATAAATAAATACGAAGCTTTACATTGGCAATTTCTGAGCTGTGTAAAGGCTATCTCCTAGTGCGGCACTTCCGACTAGAGCAGCTTTATTTGCCTGTCATGCATTTCTCTTTGCTTAAAGCCCTTTAAGACCTATTGAAGAGACGACAGGTGCGCAAAGTAAACGAATGCAATTTGGGTCTTAGGCGGAAATTCACTATTTATCTGATTTCAGTTTAGATTGCAGAACACAAAGCAAATTTCTTAATGCTGTGTAAAATATAAACGGATGAATTTGTTTATATAAATCTTCACGGTAAATTAACTGAAAAGTAAAAGCATATTGTAAAATTGGCTAAAAAGCTTTTATTGTCAATTTGTTTCAGTTATGAAGCGCTTTTGTGTTTAACTACGTTTAAAAACAACTTGGGTAAACAATTCTTAAAGTTTTCTAAATGATGTTATTAGCAAAATACATCGATTGGCGCATATGGGAAGAATTTAATAAACTATTAATTGATATACCAAAAAAACCAACGTTTAGTTTGTTTTTGCACTCTTCGAATTAACCTTAGAGGAATGTCAAAGTTTGTGAATCATTTGCAGACTCCAAAGTCAACTCCTGCCGAACGGCAGCAAAGCTGGCCAACAACTGAGCTGCAGCGACAACAAAATGAAAAGCGAAACGCAAACGGAAACGGAAACGAAACGAAAAGAAGAGAGAGGGAGAGAGAGAAAGAGGAAATGCCAGCAGTGTTCCAATGCCGAAATGTCTGGCGTTTTTTCTCTTAAAAAAAAGGCTAAGAGAAACTTTGCACTCTCTTGCATTGTTGGGCTGGCTGCATGGCCAAGTTTTCGCACACTTTGCGCCAACAATTGGCCCTTCTTAAGCATATTTACACGCTGCGAGCATCAACAGACGACAATAAACAAGCGGCGACTACGCCACACACATTGCCCGCTGCTGTCAGGTCGCCAAATTGAATTAATTGCTGCGTGTTGTCTGTTCGAGCCGCGACCACAAGCTGGCATTAAAAACGCGCAAGTGGGCAGGTGCCCTGAGTGGGCGGGGCTGCCCGACCGCCCGCCCGCAATTTTGACGACCATAATGACAACAATTAAATATAAATCACCGAGCAGCAACAAGCCAAGGCTACCCCAGCTTCTACATCTGCTCATCTTTTCAGCTTTCCGGCTCAGACTCCGCCTCAGGCCCGAAGGTCCGCGACACACGCATACAATTAGCTTTAATGGCCGCAATGTACAAGAAAATGCCGGCAATGGTAATTTGAAAATATGGTAATTATGAGGCGGCTCAGAGAGAGAAAAACAAAATACATATATATATATCTGTATATATTAATTTTTTATTTACAAGTGAGTACGAAAATGAAATAGGCACCTCGGCTGTCTGTTCTAATTAGGCGCACATAAATCGCGCCACAAGAGCAGCAATAAAAGCAACAAATCCTAAATAACAATTAAAACAATTTTCATGATTAAAAACACCTTACGGCCGAGGCTTTAATATTTTAATTAAAAATTCCTTAGCCGCAATATGCCAGCGGCCAGCCCAAGTACAAGGTGTGCCAGCCCCTTGTTGTGCCTTGTTGTGTTTGGCCATAGCCGGCGGTCGAGTGCTCTGAATGGTCTCCGGAGGCCTATGACTTTGAATTATTGCAGGCCGAGTCATAAATTAAGTGCGCGGCTCACAGGGGGCTGGTGCGATGGTCAGGGGTGGGTGGCTGGTAGGGAGGGGGCGGTTCAACCTTGTGGAGCACCGTTTAGCGCCTGCTAATAATCTGAAATGGGCGTGAGATGCGATCGTTACGCCTTGGCCAGGCACTAAAGTAAATTAATGCAAGATGATCCACTTTCCATGGCCGAAAAAGGCCCATTAAAATAAATAAACAATTAAATCGAATGGGCAGAAATAAATTCTCCAGCCATTCGTATTATGTTTCGCCTGCAAATCCATATGTCTGCATTAAGAATTTATCGTTATAAAATATTTTTGCATGCCAGCTGTTATGTAAAACAAGTTGGAGAGCTCTAGTATGCACGACTAGGAGATACCCTGAACTCAGCTGAACGAGTTGCCGTTGCAAACATTCTAACTTCCTTCTAAAAATATTTGCACAAAAGCACAATTGCTTATTTTCTTTATCCACACTCTATAGAAAATACGCTTTTAATAGCTCCGATGTTTATTATACGAAGTTTATGAAGGGCATCCAATATTTATAAATATCAACACTCTAGGCTATAGCTCAACGTTAAATATTTTAAGTTTTTAGCTTTCGTACACAGAAAATCAGACGACAATCGACCCGGCTGTCAACAAATACTTTAAAGGATCGAAGATGCATCTCTTTGCATACATTTAACATTTTAACAAAACCAATACACCCTGCTTGCTCTGGTTCAATGGATTTAGGTTAGATCGTGTAAATATTGCTAAAAAATATATAAAATATTAATTTCACATTTTATTGTTCAAATATGAATCTGAAATACGCATTAAACAGCGCATAATTGAAATTGTACAGATTCGGTTTTGTTTAAAAAAAGACACTCGATGCTATTGCTATGTTTAATAGAAATCTGTATTACCTTCGTTACACAGATTATAATTCAAACAAGTTTATATAATGTTATAAACCTGGCGACTTATAACTAAAGACACACAAATGGTGCATAAAGCTATTTAAAAAATAAAATATCTATACTAAAATACAAAAAAAAAAAAAAAAAGATTATAATTTCTGTTAAATATTTTTGACAAAATGCATTTAATTGAGTGCAATTTTTTTTCACACTCGCATTTTATACCATCAAAAATGAAACCAGTTGAAAGAAGTCCAGGGAGAATTATTGCTGGGAATATTTATTTATTTTATTTATTTTATTCATTTTATTTATTAATGTGCGAGTGACTTCGTAAATATTCTATACATTGTACATACTTTAATTAATAAAAATTATTCGATATCAATGAGTTTCATCTTTTGGATATAATTTCCCGATTTTGTCATTTACATTTACATTTACATGCCTAAAAGTGAAAATAACAATAAATTTGCGAGGGAAAGGTAAAGCTGCTGTCTCTTCTGACGGTTATTGCCGAGCACATCTGCATTAAGAACCCCTTCGAGCCGTGTACAAATATAAACATCCGATTGGGATGAAAAACTTGTTGCATAAACTGCGTTGCCTACGCCGCCTCCTGCTGCTGCTGCTCTTTGGCCTTGGCCAAGTGGATGCAGGAGTTTGTAGGCAAAGCAATTTGAACACAATAAAGCTGAACAGTCTGAGTCTGAGCCTGCATATTAAATCGGCAAGTACCCGGGCCGGGCCGGGCAGGGCCGGGCCTCAAACCCGCCATAAATAAAAGCCAAGGCATTTGGCTGGCTGCACCAGAAGAAGAGTTACCCCAAAACGGGGCATGCGGGGCACAAACGTTGCGGCCGCGCAATCAAATTCAGATACTTGGCGACTCTCTCTCCCTCTCTCTCGCTCTCTCGCTTAAGTGTCGTAAAGTCCTTCTGCGTGCAGCGGCAACAACATCATCGGCAGGGGCTTTTATGATTTATGCAACTATCGCCTGCAGCAGACCCAGACCCAGTATAGCCAGAGTCAGGACTCTGCCGAAATCCTTGAGGCGCTTAACAATCTTTTTTATTTTTTTTTTGGCCAAATGTCTCCGTCTCCGTCTCCAGCTACGTCTCCGGCTCTGTCGTTTGGTGGCTCTTCAAATTGTGCAATTTTTATGGTTTGGCGGGACGGGCGCCGCATTCATGAATAAAAGATTTTCAAGTGTGCACGCCCCCCCCCCCCCTCCGCCCACCGCCCGCCGTTTTCTCTCAATTTATTATGCTTCTGGCCTTGCCGAGTGCAAATAATAAGCAGCAAGTGCACAGCCACGCCCACACGCCCACACAACAGCTCGACCTGGCACCTTGTTGTTTTCGCTCTCTCTCTCGCTCTCTCTCGCTCTTTTTCTCTGTCTCTCGGTTGCTCAACACGCCCACACAATTGTCGAGGCGTCGCCGTAAAATTAGCAAAGCAAAGAGTTGCAGTTTACTTTCTATTTAAGCGCCGCACTCGACAGCTGTGTTTGTCGCTGGCAGCAACAATAACAACAACAACAACAACGACAAACAACAACAACAACAGAAACAACAACAGAAACAACAATGTGAGCGCTGAGGTTGCATTTGCTTTGTTTGCTTTCCTTATTTGTTGTCTCTCAAGATCGTTTGCCCGAGCTCCCAAAGCAGTTGCCCAAATATGCACCTGTCCGTTGGGACTGACACGCCCCCCTCCCCCTAAAAAGTAGGCAACACTTTTGCAAACTTTCGCACTGCGAAAGGCTCTTGAAAATCTTACTACAAACAAGAGTCGGCCGCATTATGCAATCTATTTATGCCGAGTGCAGCATTAGAAAAGATTCTCATCACAATAAAAGCTGGTTTGTAGCCGGAATTAAACTATTTTATTTAACGAGAAACAAATCTTGGCCTAGGCTAATAGGGTACAGAATAGCCGGCTTTAAGCCTGAACTGAACCATATTTTTTTCAAAATATTTTAGTTTCTGTTATCTGTACAATTTATAGAGCTTTTAAGACTTTGGGTTGCGCTTAGGATAGTTTTTGATTATATTTATAAAATATTCAATATATATAAAAATATGTCCGTCTTTTTGTTACAAGCAGGCGGATCCAGCTGGATCGGAGTACTATATCATATATCGAAACTTGGTTCTTGTGTGGAACATTTATTTTTTCTTATATCTTATATCTTGACCAAACTCGGCATTGTATATATGCAAAATCTTAAGAACTTCGGACTAATATATCATTTAGATATAGAATTTTAAACTATGCTGCTTATATAAATGTGCGAAATCTTTTCATGATTGCACTTTATTATAAAACTCTGTTTCCTATAAAAAATGAGTTTATTATTTATATGCCAAATCGATCTAGACGCCAAACCTCGTGAAAATCGGATGAGATCTGACCAATTTATTGGCGTGGGAAATTTGAGGGTACGATTTTTACATGAATTTTGTTATTATAAAATCGAACTATTTTTGCTTGTCTTGGAATAATACGACTTATTTATAGGCATCGATCCATTATTCTGTTGTATATAGTCTTTTCTACTATGTGTTTTGGAAAATCACTTTGATTAAAGCACATTTACTAATTTTGTTTATCTATTACCAGTTTTTAAATTCAAACGCCCGCGCTTTTTTGTATTTGTTTGGCAGCACTGCAGCGACATTGTAGCCAACTTCACGTCGCTACGCTTACAGACAAATTAACTGAACAGTGCCATTTTGAGTTTAACAGCCTGTGATTCTGTGTAGCAATAAATCGCCAACAAAAATGTTAATTAACAGTTGATATATCGATAACATTTATGTTAACATTAACATAGCCTATCGAATAGTTCGTTTTCTTGAAGCAGCCACACTATTTGTGTGGAGTAAGTTATTTTTGGTGATTCGTCACATTGGTCACACCGAATAGTTGCCGAATTGTTTTTGTCGCGAGCGGTTGATGTGAACAGGCGCTGCGCTTCGTAAATTTCGTATACGTTGATTTGTGTAAACGCCATTTGTGTGCGCGCGTGTGTGTATGTATTTGCATGCTAGCGAGTTGTTTTTTGCGCCTCTGTACAGTTAATATTCATAATTTTCTGTAAAGCGGAGTGCACTCGTAGCAAACGTAAGTGGCAAAATGAAGCGTGCGAAAAAAAAAATTGTGCAAACGGGCGCCGTACTCAGCGGCGACGCCGCTTGCCTCGTTTTGTATTGTAGTCGTCGTTGTGTAGCCGCCTATGACCAGCACTTTGTTGTTGCGCAGCGCGCATTGTGTGTGAGAGCGTGTGTGTGTATGTGTAAATTCCAAAACATACGCTGCACAGTGGCACCAAAAGCGAGCTCACAATTGTTTCAATTCCCATGCCCGGCTTTGGACGTTTACGTGCGTATGCGTGTGTGTGTGTGTGTGTGTGTGAGTGTGTGCGTGTGTTTGGGTGTGTGGTTGTTGGCCGTGTTTATTATAATTTTCCACTTTTATTTCGTTGAATTTTTCGACCCAAGTGGAGTTTTGTTGTGTGTGTGTGTGTGTGTGTGTTTGGTGCGTCGCTACTGCTTTTGCTTTTGCTTTGCATCATCTACGCTTTGGGCCCTCTTTTACAATTCTCTCATTCTAAGCCTGTTCGCAAGCGGCTGCCGCGCACCAGTCAAGTGTCATTGTGAGTTGTTTTTGCTTGGCTTTTTCTCGTTTTTGTGTGTGTAGTGGTGGAAGAAGCAACAAATGTTGCGATTGCTTCGTTTTGCGTTGCCAGCTATCAGAACTTGTGATACGTGATAAAATGTGACCAAAGTGCGCGAGTAAAAGCCGGACATCATCAGCAGCAGCAGCAACAACAACAACAACAACAACAGACACACACAAGTGCCAATTAGAATTTATTATTATTCATTATTTTTCTTATTACTCCTATTTAACTTATACGGGCACACACACACACAAGAAGCGCTACGCAAGCAAAACTTCGTTAGGCCTAGAGTCGGTTTGCGCGCTCGCACACTCTCATGCTCTCTCGCTCTGTCGCTCTCTGGAGTTACAAAAACAATAAGTGTTGGGCAAGGACAGGCGGAGGCAAGGAATTTTTGACACGTGTGCTGCTGCTGCTGCTGCTTGCTCTTCTTCTTGCTATTTGCTACCTTTTCGTAACGCGAATAAAAATATAAATGCGAAAGTATAATGTTATAAAATCTTAATTGCAGTAAATTAGCGCAAAATGTTGCCAAAACGTGTGCGATAAAAGTGAAAGAAAAGTAAAACCAACAAAAAGTACAACAACAACAACAAACGAAGAAAATTAAAGAAACGTAGCGCAGGGCCAGGCCAGCAACCAAAAACTGCGCGTGCCTGTCTCTGTCTCTTTCTGTGTGCCCGTGTGTGTGTTCGTGTGCGTTTGTGTATTTGTGTGCGTTTGCAACAGATGCTGCAAACGTTACGCTCTATGCTTGTGTTGTTGTTGTGCAAAGACACCAACAGCAACAGCAAAAACAACGACGCCTAAAACGACAACAACAACCACGAAAAACGTCATCAACAGCAAGCAACAACAACAACAACAACCATAACCATGTTCAAGTGCATTCCAATTTTCAAAGGCTGCAACAGGCAGGTGGAATTCGTGGACAAACGCCACTGTTCGCTGCCCCAAGTGCCGGAGGAAATTTTACGCTACTCGCGAACGCTCGAGGAACTCTTTTTGGACGCGAATCACATTCGTGATCTGCCAAAGGTCAGTATAAATATGTGCATGGGAATTACATGTATGCATGTATGTGTAGGTGTATGTGTGTGTGTACGTGTATGTGTATGTGTGTGCGTATGTCAGAGTGTGGAGCTTTGGCCCAAACAGCTGTTAAAATTTGCTGCTAAAATTTGCCCAAAAGTTGACATTTTCAATGCATAAAACGTTATAAATGTGATATTATATTATATATTTATATTATTATTTATACATTTAGAATACATAGATAATGAAAGGTTCGTCAAAAATAAAGCAATAATTAGAATGACGACAATTTGTGGATTTTAATAAAATATTGTGAAAGTAGTATTGGTAAAGTAGTGTTGGTAAATTAGCGAAAAAACTAAAAGACGTAGATTTGCACTGGATTTAAAAAAATAATATTTAATCGGAAATCCCAAAGGGAAAATGGAACCAGGTTAGTTCTATAAAATGCTGTATTTGGTACTTTGTGCCTTCAGTACCTTCCGATCTCTTCCAATGAATAAGGGAATAAGGTATAATTACAAGTATGTAACTTATATGAAATTAGCATAGAGGGATATGTACAATGAAGGGAAAGGAGGTATTTAAATGATTCGCCTCGTAGATAGGTGTAGCCTTTGGAGTCAACTTTCTCTGATGGGTTTGCTTACTTAAGAGGATTACGACCTTCTGTATACTTTTACGGCAAAGATTTCTGGTTGGTAAATTGGTTCATTGAACTCTGCTCAAAAGCTCCGGTTGTGCCTTTGACTAGCCTGCAGCATCCCTTTGCGCTGGAAGGGCACATGTTTACTTCTAAATCAAAAGATGAGACTCTGCTAGCTACCTAGATCCCATCGAGACCTTAGCAACCCCCTTTCGGGTCGTTGTCCAGCGCTGGCCACTGCATCGCCCCTTTCCCCCGACAGTTGTCTATCTGGAATTTGCCCGGCGCATCGCCAAGACAATGATTGCAACAAAAGACGTCCGTTCGCGTCGACTCGGGCGGAAGTCTTTAATTAATATGGAGGCGCAATGGGGCATGGTTCTTTTACAATTTCTGCTCGTCCGCGGCATGCATACAAAATTGAATCTCCAATTACGCAACATGCAGACACAGACATGTGCATACACATCTACATATACAGAGACAGCTCATCGACAGCTGCAGATAACGTTGCAGTTAAAGGTACATATTAATTTCCATGAAAGCCAATTATGTTGGTGCTTAAACTTCAAAAGACGGCAGCGCCCGCGTTTCCTATTAATAATCATGTAGAAGCGCTTTTAATTAGCTGAAAACTTCTGAAAATTGTTTTTCCATGCATCGAGTCAAAATCTCATGATAGCAGCTTTAACTATTTCCAATTTAATGATGGTATAAACCATTTTCAGAGTCTTCATAAACTCTATGATCAAAAAAAAGCAATTCTCCAAATGCTGAGGCAGCAATTTGTGGATTAATGAATGCGATGGGGCCTGCAATTGTGAATCATTTTGAATGTAAATGGACTCAAATTATTTATTTGTTCTGCTGGCTTCCGTTTTATATGCAGCTGACGAGAAACAAACAAATAACAATAACAACAAATACAAGTAGCGGGCGCTTTATACAGAAAACAAAGCGTTGACATAGCAACAAGTGGCAAGTTCTCGGAAGAAAGGGGGGAGGGACCTTGCTTGACTACATACTTATACAGTACGCCCTCGCTCAACGCAATCCTCCATTCACCCGATTTCGCGCTGTCCGCCTAACTGCGCAGCAAAATATACATTTTAGCAATGAAACTTAACCACATTAAAATTTTTTCCAGTTGACCCGATTTTAATGGGCTGTGTTGAGATAGGGCGTACTGTATATATGAAGGTGTTTATCTTAACTGATTGACTAACTTATTGATTAAAAACTGCAATTTTCTTACTGTAATTAAGACGTGGTTTTGGGAAACTCCACCCAAAAGTGGCAAAAATAGAATTCAGTGAATAAAATTCACTTTCAAAGACATCTCTTCAAATGCATTTGATAGATTTTTCCACTTTTCCAAAAATTCATCACCTTTTTTTTTTTAAATGGAAGTCGAATTCGAGTTCAACTTCATTTGCTGGAATCTTTAGACAAATTCATTTGTGTCGTGTTTTACACATTTTTAATCCACCCATTTTCGATGGAAGATGAGTGTTAAAGGTTGCATAAACAAAAAATTTATTTTTCAGCTTCAAAAGTCCAATAGCCTGCTTTCGCTATGCTCAACATTTGTTACATTTATCGCCTGATTTGACTATGCTCAACATTTGTTACATTTATGCCTGATTCCACTATACTCAACATTTGTTACAGTTAAAGCCTGATTCCACTTATCTCAACATTTGTTACATTTTAACCACGATTCCACTATGCTCAACATTTGTTACACCTATAGCCTGATTCCACTATGCTCAACATATGCTAAATTTACATACTTCACATCCTCGCAAAAAACACGAATTACTCGGCGCGAATACCAACATTTTTTGCAAATGTGAAAAATGTGTAGGCTATAAAATGAGAAGTTTTGGTTCTTTATTAGATGGATGTCAAACTAATTTTCAAATATCTATGTAGAATTTAACTTAAGACGTACATTTCACGATAGTTCGGAAAATGAGTGAAAAATTTTTCTAAAATTTTAAGCAAAAATTTAGACCGCGCAAGGCCGGGAAATACGACCTAGTATTATATGTACATATATGCATCCATCTATCCCCTTCCCTCATAACTTTGCATTTTGCCTTTGCCTTCTGCAATTCATTTGCGGTTAGTTAACTTTCTTTCTTTCTCCGCCAAATGGGGGTAAAGGTATTTGGTTCAATCCAACAATTCAGAACTCATCGCGAAAAGTATAAACAGTCCTATCAAGTCTTTTAGTTTTTACGTTATTTTCATGAAACCCTGTTTTTTTTTTCAATCTCAACAAATCTCAGCAATTAAGAACATTATTCTTCAAAGAGAAGAAAAACTAAGTTATTTAAAATCTTACAATTATATCATATGTAGTTCCCGATCGGGGAGAGATTTAGATGTTTAATGAAAGTCGGCTCTGTCTGAAAGAGCATTAAGTCTTCGGCGTGTCGAATAACTATTCCATTCCGCTTAATATATATTTAGCAAATTAATCAATTACGAGCCTTTTAATGCTGCAAAAATTCCAGTTTAAACGTTTAAAAATTTATGATGTAGATCCGTTGCAAGGGTATTTAATCTTCGGCAGCCTTTGCTTGACTGTTTCCTTCCATTTTTTTTGCTGCATGTCTTGAAGTTGGGAATTTTTTTCTCTGTTTGTAGAGCTTCCTTCGCGGTTAGCCGCACTCGCTAATGAACTTCTAATGCAAATTTTTGTTGCTCGTTTACATCAATAAACTGCACAACGAGAACAACAACATTTACTGGAGCAATGGACCCTAGTTGCAAGCAGCAGAAGCAGCAACATGTTGCTGACCGATGCCAACAACAACGAGAAAGTAAGGCTATATTCGGTACGCCGAAGATTTAATACCCTGGCAGACATTTGCCTTACGGTTTTGCAGATATCTGAGAAAAGAGAAGCTCGTAAATGCTGAGTATCTTGCAAACCAGAATATGTTGCCATACAAGAACTTAATTTACGACCGATCATTCCTATGGCAGCTATATTATATAGTTGCCCGATGTTGATAGGATTAATCATATAAATGGGGAGCAAAATAAAACTAATAAATGCCGAGTTTGGGAGAGATATCTACTTTTCAACCGATCGTTTTCATGGCAGCTATGTGATATAGTGGTCCGATCCTTCCGGTTCCGACATATGTACTGCGTGCAACAGAAAGAGGGAAGTATTCAAACGACGATAGCCTTATCATACCCTCTAATACCCTATATAAACTGACTGAGAGCAACAACGACAATGGACAGCCATAATGATGATGTTCTTGCTACGCTGGAAGTTCGTTTGAATTTCAGACTGACGGCGTCGGATGTGCTGCTGCTGCTGCTTCTTCTTCTTGTTGTTATTGTGGTTGTTGTTTTTGTAAATGTTGTTATTGTTGTTGTGGTTGTTGCTGCTGACTACTAGAAACTCTTCGACCGTCAACCCTTTAACTCTTTGAGAGCTGCAAACAATTTCCGCGTTGTCATAGCTACAACATCAACGACAGCAATCCGTGCTTCAATTGTATTGCTCTTAACTCGACGACAATCTGCCTCAATCTCTCGGTCTATTTATGTCGTTTGTCGATTGACAGCCCCGTGCTTTGAGCTTTGAGTCACATAGTTGACGATGCGCAGATTATTTAAATTTTAGCAGCAATCCATTGAAATATAAAGGTTAATTTGGCAATGGCACTAGTTTTAAATCAAAAGCCTCCACCTTTTATAACTGTCCAATTTGCTTTATTTCCGATCTCTACCAAGCGAAGGGAAGCCTTCTTCTACCTTGTGTACTGGCTTTGAAAGCTTTACGAGGTAATATTTTGTATCTATCAGATATTCTCAGTGATATCGCTTATCTATGCATTTTTTATCTTTTAATAACTGCAATAGCTAAATCAAAAACTTGCAGCCAAAACGAGAATCAAGTTTTAGATTAACCGATATCTTTTTTCTATATAAATTTTCGCTTAGTTTCGATTTGAGAGCTTGAATCGTCTTTGTATTTCCGCGCTATCATGCTTTACTGTAGATGAATATTTTCTACAAAATGTTCATTTAAATGAACTTAAATGCTTTGTGGTCTTGGCAATATGCAATCGGTGGCTTTTTTTTTTGTGCAGCTCACGGAACCTACCTCAAGTGAATTTCGTTGAAATTTCAATTTTTCACTTGAGTATGAAATTGGGTTATCCACCCGCCCGCTCGTCCGCCCGCTCGCTCGCTCGCTCGCAACGCCCAATTCAATGCTCGTTTTTTGCTGCCAATTAGTCACGCCCACAGATAAGATATCAGGTAATCGGCTCTTATCGGCTGCCGCTGCCTTGAGGTCTGGGTTCCAGCTACAACAACCTGAGCGCCTTCCCGGTTTGGCTGCTTGTCTTTCGCAATTCGAACCGTCGTCGGGCTGTTGTTGTTATTGCAGGTGCGTTTTTGTCGAGAACTTAACCGGCGGCTGTTTGTTGTCTGGCTATTGGAACACAATACCAAAGCGACGGCAATGACATCATTTAGCGGCAGCGCAGCTATAAAAACAACAACTAAATACCATTTAAAATGGCGTCGGTGTGTTGGCCCCCCTCTCCCTCTTTAGTCATGGCCCAAAAGCTTACAAGCAACAGCAGCTATAGCTTATAAGCTGGCCCAAATGATAGCGACTTACAGTGCCAGATACAGATAGTTCTGTCCTACGTTGGGTCCAAAATTCGGAATTGCTTTTGTATTTTACTTTTTTTCTATGGGGCGCACTCAACGCCTTGCTTATATAAATTCTATGGAGTCGCCGAGTCACTCAAAACCGGTTTCCATAAATAGACATATAATAAATGTTCTCCAGCTATTTCAATTAGTTTTAATACCCAGTACCCAAAAAAATACTATAAAAGGCATAATCAACTCAGCGAGTTCTTGTGTTACAGACACCTTTATGACTAGAGATTAATTTTGCATTGGCTTAAAATATAAGATATTTGTATCGAATACAACGCTTCCAATTACAAGAATATAAAATAATATATAAATAATAAATAAGTAATAAATAATAAATAAGTAATAAATAATAAATAATAAATAGTAAATAATAAATAATTATTAATAAATAATAAATAATAAATAGTAAATAATAAATAATAATAAATAATAATAAATAATAAATAATAAATAATAAATAATAAATAATAAATAATAAATAATAAAGAATAAATAATAAATAATAAATAATAATAGAAATATATTTGAACACAAAATGAATTTAAAACTGATAAAAATGTTTAGTTTAAATTGGCCTTTTTATAATTGTCAAAAATGATTTATATTCATTTTTTTAATCTATACTTGTTCCTTTAAATCCTTTAAATTAAATTCCATAAATTTTGTATCGTTTTTACCCCTATATTTTAGTTCAATTGAATATTTTGTATGTTTTATTGAAGACAACATTTATGTTCTACTTTCTATCAATCCCCTCCTATATCATTAGCTTATTTTAAACATTTCTTTTAACCTTCTAAATTAAATTAAATACGCTTTTTTATACGGGCTTTAAATAAATTGTATTTGTTATGCTATATAGAATTCTGCTCAGTTTTCCAATCTCTTCCAAGTCCCATATTAATTATTCTTGTTTTATTCTTGATACCATTGAGAATTTTATTGCTGAAATGAAGGGTGTCTGTTAGTCGGTCGTCTGCAGCACAAGAAGCTTAAGCTATTTTTATTTGTTAGCTGGCTTAAAACAATAACCTACTAACTGACGTCAAGGCAGCAGCATTTGGGAATTTTAACGATTTTGCACTCGGCGAATGCACGCAGCGCAAAATGAATTGCGTTAAGAGCTGCAGCTGCAGCGAAATTTATCAATATGTTTTATCTAAATTGCAGGACTAACAAGCAGATACGCGAGATAATAGACAAATTACTTGGAACTAACAGTTTCTGGTTGCAACTTAACCGATGCCCCAAAGAAAGTTGTCGCTGCGAAAAACGCTGCGTGTGACTTGCAACTTGTGGCTGCAACTGCAACAACAATAGATGTATCTATCTGTAGCATGTGTGTAAGGTGGCCGCTGCTGTGTGCGTCGCTAGAAAAATGAAGATGTACAGATTCGAGCAGGCGCACAGAGTCGGCCAACAGGCGGCTGGCCTAGACTGGGGATGGCACAGAGTCGCATCTGCACACATACTTGTAAACCCGTGTTCACTTGCATGTATCTGCATCTGCGAAATGTTGCAACTGCTGCCGGTTTGCAAAGCATGCAGCATGTTTAGTATACATATGCACAGATATATAGATACACATGTGTGTGTGTGTGTGTGCTTGAAGTGAGGCTCGTCGCGCTGCTCTGCTCGCTGTTCTAGCTCAGCTGGTTTTCGCATTTAGTAGATGCGCCCCGCAAGATATGTGCGAAATGTATCTAGAACTCGTTTTCAACTGTATCTTGAGAGCTGCGCTTTGCCGTGTGCTGTTCGCCCAGCCATTTGCAACATGCACACCACCAACCTTGGCTGTGTGTGTACGCATGTGTGTGTGTGTTCCCGTGTGTATAACCAACGAGATACATTTAGCTGATTACACTTGCAGATACATTATAAAATTACTCAAAATCAGCGAAGCGCACTGCATGGATGTGCAGTCCCTCCGTCTCTGTGTCTGTGTGTGTGTGTGTGGGCTTTATGTATTTACATTCATGTCATGGTTCAGCGCAGTTGACACACACACACACACACACACGTTCTTATTGCGCGGAAACAAGTAAGAGTGCTCTAGTCGAGAGTGACCAAACAAAATATACCCTGTAAACAGCTACTACATAACATATGCAAACCTTTGCTGTATCTGCCCTGAGCTACACCCTGTCCAAAATTGATTGTTTCTTTTCATATTGAATTGAATTGCACGTTTGCCAAATTTGTTGTCTCTAGCTCTTATATTCTTCGAGGCATGCTCGAAAAATGGGGTTGACAATCGATATTTATCGACATATTGAATTTCGTGGATATGCGCAGAAAGTAAGGTTTTATATTGGCTTCAATAGACTTTGCATATCAAATAGTTTTTCGCATTTCAAGAAATCGAGAACATGTAAAACTCGTTGCCCTACTTGTGTGTATGTTTTTTTTTTATTGCGACAGGGTATTACATGATATAATGAAATGTATCTCGAGTGTGCAGCTGTACGCAAAGCTTTTAAATTTGCCTATTAGATTGCGCAAAGTGGTTTTGAAAATTTGATTTTAACCAAACTAATTGCTTTAGCCCGGCTCGCTCGGACGCAGCGAGCCCTTTGTTGGCCAATTGAATTATGCGGCCTGTTTTTGCACTTAGCAAGCATCAGATGCAGCTTCAGTCTGTGGCCGCAACGTCACCACATGCGTGGCATGCGTTCTGTTGTCGAGCTGCAACCTATGCGAACTGCCGCAACTTGTTGGCCTGGCCAACACAACCATTTCAACTAGTTGCTGCCCGCCGCCTGCTGCCGCTTGCTGGGCGCCTGCTCCGACTAGATACAATAGTAAAAGTGTGCTCGCTGACTGAGTGAATGCTCGAGTGAGTGGATGAGTATGAGTGTGTGTGTGAATGTGAGTGTGTGTGAGTGAGTGCCTTGGCAAAACTGGTAGTACTCGTGCATTGTACGTGGGGCACGTTGCAATGCCGGCCGGCCGGCAGGCCGGCCTGTAATTTATGGTCATGCAAAAGAGCGACTCGCCTAGATACGACAGCGTGGGCTGTGGGCTGTGGGCTCTGGGCTCGGGGATCTGGCTATTCGGGTGGCAGCACTTCGCTAAAAGTTTACAATTCGCATTCGTTTTTATTGTCATCACGTCTTGTCCTCCTTTGGTGCATTTTGCTTTTATTTTTTGATTTTTTTTTGCATTGTCGGCCATTGCACCGCTTGGCCGCCTCCAGGCCACAGGGCCTGCATTCGCATGCCTTTTTCATATGCAATTTGCATGACTGTATTTTTGTTTTCTCGTTTCGTTTTGTCTTCCTGCATTTGCGCTCGTCGTTGGCTTTGTCCCTGACAGTTACAACTTTCTGACGCATGATTTGTTGAAAGGCCTTTCGTTTTTTATAAATAGCAAACGGAATCTGGGACATTGTAGGTGCTCGCTCGAAAAAAAGAAAAGCTGACAAAAAAGCGGAAAAGCCATGCACATAAAGCGCAAATATGCCTAAGTACTTTGCTGTTTAACAAAACTGACCAAGACAAAGCTGAAGTCTTTTTTGGGCGGCTCGTTTGAGTAAATTTGTAATTAAGCGAAAAGTCAAATGGCTTACAAAGGCCACAAAAATAATTATTAAAGGTTGAATAGATGTGTTCATTTATTGTGATAATTACACAAAATTACACACAGTATATATTTACTTAGTATGTGTGAGCATATGTGCATGGTATTTATTCAACTTACTTTTCATTAATTTTTTTATTCTTCCCATTCTGAAAACTTTTTTGTTCGTTCCATTTCTTAAATATCGTCTTTCTATGCGATTTTTATGAACTCAAGAATAGCTTATCGCTTTTGTTGTTTATTTTGTTAGATATATTTATAAAGTTGATATCGCAACGGTTTTGCTTTAGTATTATTTTTCCTTATTATACAAATCGAAAAGTAGATCCGATTGTGTGTTAGGGAAAATCAGACCTGGGCATTGGAAAATCCCATAGTCAAGCAATCATATTTGTTGCATTCGCTTCTTGTTCATCATTTGTAAGATAAGGAAAATATTAATAGGCTATTAATTTAAATGGAATTAGGGAACTGTTATCACCTCCTTTAATGTTTAAGGTTCGGATGTACAAGAAGAAAGTTAAGCTTATTTCCAGCTTACATATTTAAAATCTCATATCGAACCATATCTTATCTCTATATATAAAACTGTTCGTCGTGAATGACTGACTGATTGGTGATCAACGGAAAGCCCAGACCGTCTGAGCTGGGAAGCTGAAATGTTCACTTTAGTTACGTTATGTGATGAAGGTGCACGTTAAGACGGGGTTTCAAGTAATTCCACCCAACGTGTGGAAAAATCGCGAAAAACATTTGTATGAAACTTTTTTGCTTACCATCCGATCGACCTCAAACTCATTTTCAAAGATCTTTGTGAGAAATTATCTTGGGTGACAAATGCGGATTAAAGGGTTAATAAACGAAAGTTTATTCTTCAGCTTCTCAGATTCTCTTCAGCTTCTCAGATTCTCACCGCAAGACTAACATGGACGGTAACGGATTCCATCATTTGGTTCTTTATTCGATGCACTTAAAGCATATATTTTAATAGAAGTGGGGATCAAGATGGGTAGATTTCCACTTTGCACGGACGTGTAATTAGTGGAAAGGTAATATCTAAAATTGTTAGCACAAAACGTTCCACGGGAATATATATATATATATATATATATATATATCTAATACATTTGCACATATCTAATACATGTGGGCAACTTTCGAGCTAGGTTTTTGTATACCTTTTTGGCTTTCAGAACTGGGTCATCAACATTATCGAGTCACGGCCCAAAAGCGGCACTCACACAGAATTTTACACTTACACAAGTCTTTTGAGACAAGCGAAAAAAATTTAATAATCTTTACGACCACAACTACGAATTATTTTCATTATTATTATCGTCGCGACTGCGGCTGCTGCTGCTGCTGCTGTGTGTGGTAGATGGTTTTGGGCGGGGGCAGAAGCAGAGGCAGGGGGAGTGACCCAACAATGGCCGATAAAAATCGCTGGCACAATGAAAGCAGCGACGCTGGCGACGCTGACGACGACGACGCCGCCGCCCGGTGCGGCTGTTAACCTTGAGGTCTATGACTCACTGAGTCAGCCGCTAGGGGGCGCTGCTTTCTTTTCCAAGTGCTAAAAGATGATTGTGTGCTCCACATTGCGGGAAGGAAGGTCAGCGGAATGCTTGCGGCTCTGATCGGGCGCGACCTTTCACTTTGGGAAAGTACGAGGCGCGCCAAAAATAATTTATTGTAAATCGAACATCGGAACGTGGAATTGATGGGGGCCCATGGAAAATCGTGATTTTCATAAATGAATTGTTGGCGACATGTCTGACGAAAAGAAAGCAACGTCATGGGCATCTTCTAAACGGCCTGGGTTGCTGGACCCATCCGACGATGGGTCACGGCGTTTACAAATGACAAACTCTTTCAAATTTATGACCACGAAAACGAACTCGAAGATGAACAGAAACACGTCCTAACGATTGTGGCTCTTTTGTTTGCCAAAGACTAGAGAAAGGCTCTGCTGCTGCATTGTGTCGTGCCGTGCCGAAGACTAAACCAGCTTTTCATCTTCCTTCTCTTTCTCTCTCTACTCTCTTGCAGAATTTCTTCAGATTGAATCGCCTGAGAAAACTGGGCCTGAGTGACAATGAAATTGGACGCCTGCCGCCGGACATACAAAACTTTGAAAATCTCGTGGAGCTCGATGTTTCACGTAACGGTAAGTCAAGCACAACACAACACAACACAACATATAAAACATGCAACAAGTGCCGGATAATTATTATTGACATTGATGGGTTGCTGTTTTTGCCTTGGGAAAGCTCAGGATGCGCTCGAAACGAAACGCTGGCACGCGCCTATCCATTTAGTTGACTGACAGACAGCAGGGGGATTTTGTCATACAAATTGAGTCACTTAATGCCTGACATAAAACAATTGCACATCAGCTCTAATTGTGTCTGAAGGAGCACGCTCTCTGTCTCTCTCTCTCTGTCTGCTTGCAAGTGAGTCAAAATCTTGTGGGTTGGCTTTCACCCGCCTTGTTATTGTTGTCAGGCAACAGTCACAATAATTCTCAGTAACCCACTCGAACTTTGCCCTATTATACGCTCATAGTATTGCACTTGTCCTGCAGTAGATCTGCTCTAGTACTTAACTGGAAATTGACTTGGCTGTCAGTTACGATTTGTTGTTACTTTTGAACAACTTGCATCAGCAAACAGACTTGTTTAGCCAGAAAAAGTTATGTTTTTTCCGTTCTCGCAACTCTTCGGTGCAATATTGCACGCACGCAGCGGACTGTCAGACAGGCGAGTAGTCGCGTAGTCCGAGAACCGTATACCCCGCACATATTTGTTTTCTGCTTAAGCAAGCATAAATCCGTAAACACCAATCAGTAATTGGAGTCAAGTGCAGTGCGCACAGCAGCGCGTATTAAAAATAAAACAAATATGTATTCTCTTATATATACATATGTACGTGCACACAACTATATACGTCGAAGTTTTGACAAACGAGCAGGTTAGAGCATGTTTTCCAAATACCCTGTAGCAGATTTTTGAGAAAACTTAACCCAATTTTCACAAGTCAAATGTTTTAAAGAGCGATTTGTTTATGCTGTAAGGTTTATTGGATAGCATAGAAAAATAGTTAATAAAATTCATGGTTTATATTATATTCACATGTTATTTTAGTTCATTGTATGTTGAATATCATCAATCCCCTTTTTGGATACAGGGTATTTAGAAAATGAAACCAAAGCTTGTTTCCATTGAAGACTTGTGCATTCATTCATTTAATTCAAGCAGTCAGGGCCGGACTTGATTTTTTTTTTCGGGCTTTAAAACAATAAATTACCGAAATGAACAATCAGACAAATTTGTATAGTTTCAAGTGTTATTTTCTGTTTAAGGGGGGATATTTAAATTTTGTAAAAACATATTTTAAACGATCTTTAAGATGCACCGAATTTATTCTAGTCCGCTCCTGAACTCGGACCACAACGACCGAAGTATTTTTGATGATGTTTGCTTACAACTTTGTGCGGCTTCCTATTTCCGTTTTGTCCACAAGGGGCTTAAACTGGGTAGAAGTATTGCACTGCCAGCTTGTCGGGTTGACTGCTTTTGCTGACCATGCAACATGCCGTGGTTGTTTATGCATATGACCCACAAATGTTCGGCAAACACACCCCAAGCAATTCAAGTGAATGTGCTTTTAAAGCTCGCCCGTCGTCGCCTGGTGCTGGAAATCTGAGCTGCGGGTCTTAGTGAAAGGCCCTCAGCGATAGAGATGTGAGCCACGGTAATTTTTCACTAGACATGATCACAGCGATTTGTGGCAGACTATCAAACACACATATAAATATATATATGGTTTTTAGATCAAAATTCAGTCGGGCGGCAGCTGGAAAGGCCTTTCACATTCAATTATCAATGCTGAAATTCAGTTATTATAATTATTATTGCCAAAGCGATGTCGCTTAATGGCTTTAAACTTGTTTGGTAATAGGAATAAGCGCAATTGGCAGGTGCGGCCGCACCTTGCTATATGCACCCACACGTGGCAGTTGGTATTTTTATACCCTCCGAATCGGTCGAAGCCAAAAGAAATATTTCAGTTCGCAACTGTGGCGCATTTCGTTAAAATTAGTGCGCTTGATTTGTGTTGCTTTTGTGGCCATAACAATGGCTATGCCAGCAGCAGCGCAGTAGCAGCGCAGCGCAGCAGCAGCGATTGTGCAAGTGGATCGCAGGGAAACGAGCTGCCAGGCGCAGTACGCAAAAACACAGTATATTACGTATACGCCCGCTTGCACTTGACAAAAGAATTGGTCGACAGCGAAAACAAAAACGTGCAGTGCATTTTTAAGTGCGCCGCACAATGGGCCTAAACACAATTAAAGCAAACAAAATTTAAAAAACTATAATCTATTTAATAAAATAAAAAGCTATTTAATAAAATACAAGATCTTATTGAGAGATGTAAAAAGATGTAAGTTTTGATGGAACATTTGTCGATTTTTATTCGCAGTTATAAGCTGTTAAAAAACTGGACATAAACTTTTCGAAATGTTTGCTTTGCTTTTCATAAAAGACAAGCACATCGATCAAAAATATTCTTATTGGCCAATAATTCCAGTTCGATAACATTAAAAGATTGCAATTTTGATCAATTTAATAATGTCACGAAATTTATTTATTCGTCAGGTTGGTTTTTTATACATGCTATGACTTTGACTATCTATCATTATAATTGATATTTGATATATAAACTATAAATTTATATTTTCATTCAATGAGTTCTTGAGTCCGCTCCGCTCAGCATAAAAAATCCGACTATCGATAATTCCTTATTTCAGATAATTAACATGTATGTAATATTCCTCTCTTACACTACTCTCCATCTGTCTTTTGACAGCAAGGAACGTACTTTGTCATCATAAATATTAAATTTACCATTTTATATATCCATTGAAACGGACTGATTTCTATATTCTCTCAAGTTGTTCCACTGTGCAGCGCAATGGTTATACCAACAATGCTAGTAAAAACATTAATTTGTATAGCTGTTGCGGTACACGCGTGTGTTAGTGGGTGTTAGTGTGTGTTAGTGTGTGTGCATACGGGTGTGTTTGCCATTTGCAGGTGCTGCGGACGCAGTCGTCGTTAGCAGCCGCGGGTTTGTACGAAACGTTAATCATTATGACAAGTTGACCTGTTTGCGAAACGTGCGCGAGAGGGCGCTTTTCTTACCTGCTACTCATTGCATTGCAATATGCCCTCGAATAGAGGGTATTATAATTTTGTCATGAAATGTGTGAAATGCTTAATGCTTAAAAGAAGAAGACAAGAAGTGCATATCAAACGCCAAAAGGTCATGTGTGTTTACCTGTTTCTATGCATACTAGTCTCTCGCTTTTAAATTTATCGCTATGAAGTATATATAGCTATATCATATGCAATTTATACAATGCTCCTAAAATGTGAGACAAATCTTATCAATATCGAACTAATTTATCATATGGGTCGAATAGTTAGCTTTTGTAGGGAAAAATGTTCTTGTTAGAGATGTCTCCATCAAATATTCTAACAAATGCGAGTTCTTCTCATATATCGAAGCCTTAAGCCATATCGTTCGGAAGGGTATTTTATCTTCGGCGTGTTAAAGTTAATTTTACTCTCTCGTTTTGTTTTTGTTTTTCTGTTTTCCCAACGCCGCTAATTGTTTGTTTATTTGCGCGTTGTGTTTTCTATTTCTTAAATTTCGCAATTTGTTTTTGCTGCAGTTTGCGCTGTGTGAAGTTAGCTCGTGGCTTGTTTATTAATACATACTAATTTGTGCATTTATATGTATATGTATTTGAAAGTCGCTGCAGCCCCTCGACAAACAGAGTCTGTTTGAGGAAGTGAGAAAATCCAAGCTCAAAACAAGTATATACGAGAATCAGCAGCAAGAATATGCGGGAGTTTATTAAACGAACAGAATACTGTGGGAATTGGTTGTGAAATTCTATTATCTACTGCTGAGCCATGGGAACAGCTTGACAACCGATTTCAGAATACCGAAAGAAAAAAAACTGCATCTTACAAAAAGACCAATTAAATGCCATTTGAAAGTCATGTACTAAGCCAGCGACGACATCCTCAACGGACGGGCACGAAAAGCCAACGGAATCTGTGTCATCTTTTATTCTTTGCTGTTGCAATTGAGGCGTCAACTGGGTCAAAGTTAAGCTGTGCGCCGAGTGCACCGAAAGTCGTCGCGTCACCTCATTCAAGTGGCTTTTGCAAGATTCTTGTTGTTGTTTTTTGCGCTGACAGCAGACACAAGTATTGTTAAAGTTGCTGGCTGCTTGAGTCTGAGGGCAAACAACAGGCAGGCACTAAGCTGCAGAAGGCCCTCGACTATAGATCAAAAGAGCTCGTTGGCGGTAGAAAGAACGAGAAAGAGGGAGCTTTTCGTAAGCGCAATGCAAAATCAGGGCTGAGTTGTGGCTTGACTGGACCTAGGCCACACGTTGTTACCGGCCATGACTTTGTTAAATGTTCACATATAGAATATGCTGTTCCTCACAGGTATTATTTTTTGGCGTAGTCCGAAAGAAGAGGCTGCTGCCATGACGTGTGAGAACAGAAAATCAGAAATTGTTTAATTAATAGCATTAAACAAAAACTATATCAAGAAATCAGAAAATTGAAAAATCATTTCTACTCACATTGTACTTAGCCATAATAAATATGTACATACATATTTCAAATGTTTGCCCCCCAATTGACGTCACTGGGCGAGAGCAATTAAAAATAAAAACTAATCGACAGACGAACAATAATTTTGCATGCGGGAAACAAATCAAAAGCCAAAAGTACGACATGAACTGCCTACCAACACATCGAAAAAATGGCAAAAATGTGTCGGAAAAAGTAAACTCAACGAAATGTTGGAAAATTAGTTAACCAGACTAGTAAGATACCCTCGTTTTCACAGTTGGCTGGTAGGCCTTGATGTCCAATGTCTGATGGAAAAGTTAAAAAACAGTTTAACACGCCAAATCGATGTTTTCTGCTAATCTGCGTGTTAAACATTTAACAGGAAGATAGAAGTGCCTACACCGAGAAATGTTTTGACTGTCAAAAACAAGTAAAATTCATTTAAACAAAATTGACATGAATAAGAAACTACCGTGCCATGTACCCTGCCATTTTGTTAAGCTACCAATTAAACAAGCTACTTTAAAGAATAAAAAGCAAAGCATAATTTACCTTTCTATCAAAATGCAACTGTACGTCAACTAGCTTTTACTTGGGGATATTTAAAAAGGAACCTTTGAGGCTTAAAAGTCCTTTTCTCTTGTCGCATGAATAGCCAGCTTCCTGGTACATGAATGTTACCCGCAGTATATGTTCGCCCTTTTGGCAAAAAGGCAACCAAGTGAACGTGCAGCGGGAAAATCATATTGAAAAACCGTTGCGGTCGGCTGGCTGGTGATGGCTTTTGCAAAGAGAATGAAACGGGAAAAACGTGGAAATTAAGCGAGTCGCGAGCTGAGCTTAATAAGCCCTCGCCAGCTGGTACAGGAATGATTGGCGCATATTGCGGATTTGTATTAATTGAAAAACATTTTAATTGATTGACAGCAAAACTTAATTTGTGTCAAACCTAAAGATTGACAAAGTGTACGAATATAAAGTTCACATATTGTACTTTATCTAAGACTAAGACTAATAAAAACAGATGTTTTATGTGTTCTCTGTTTTCTGATTTGATGTTCGGATAAAACTGAGCTATGAATAAATATTTAGATATGTATTCAAATATATGTGTAGTCTAAAGAGTTACAGCACACAGAAATATTTTTATAGAAACTTACAAAGTATTCCCTCCAATGTGTGTCTAGTAAAACAGCATAGATTAATTACCGCAATTCTGGCGTTGGATTGAAGGCTTTTCAGACTTCATCCTAGCTATGCTGCAAACGAATGCAAAATGCAATTAAACTCGTAAACTAGCTCAATTCTGGATAACTTTGTCAGCCTGCGGCTCTCTAATCGCATGATGTATGCAACGCACGGCTGCTTTTAACTGTCACAATTTCTAGAAAAATGCAGCCCGATGTACTTTTGCAGAATGGCAATGGAAATCGTTTTTGCAAACATTCACGAAGAACATGGAACATGTTGTGCAATATTCGACAAGTAACAATATATGTTATATGTGTGCATAGATAAAAGTAAATTTATGTGCATACATATCTCAGGAGGGATAATAAAATACCAGTTGATTCATGTGTGCAAAGCTGTTTGATATTGGTTTCAACAGGTCCTGCCATGGCTCAAAGCTGATGCTATAATATAGATATTTTTATTTATATCGTTTACTTTTAATTTACATTTTATTTAAACCTGATTGAAGCCGATTTAAAGTGTGTAAAAATGGTTTTTGTGCAAATGCATGTAACAGGCAGAAGAAGACGTCTCTGACCCTGTAAAGTATATTTATTTCTCAAACAACATTAACCCGCATTAACCAGTACGCATTTATGAAGTCTTAGATTTGCGCAACTATGAGAATTAGAGACTTGAAATTTGGATCCTTCTATGATCCTTTGATTTCACGAAATCAAGAAAAATTTAAATCGATTTCTTATTTTGTAACAAATCTCGAAGCTTAGGAGCACCAAATTTAGCATGTAGCCTCCCCCGTTCCCCCCAAAACTTGAAAAAAAAAACAAATTTTTTATCGTATAGTGTTGGACTTCGGTATTAAGATACGATTGGATGTCATATTTATGCCCTGGTAATTTTATAAAGATCGGACATTTCAAGAAACGTCATACATATGTAATAAGAAAATTCCCATATAACAATTTTTTAATTTTATTCTGTGTAGTTAAATCTATTTTCCTTAGTTAAATCTATTTTCCAAAGACACCTTGGCCAGACTGATCAACTTTTTGGGTTATATTCTTTATTCGCAAAACAAGAGGAATGAAAATTTTTTCATAATAGCCTCCGCAGAGTATAATATTTTGAATGAATCAACAAATTGATTAAGTTTCTGTCTGTCCGCTTTTTATGTATCTTTTTTGCTGCTTATTGAAAGCGTTTTATGCTCGCTTGTTAAACACTTTAATTGTGTTGAATAGCACCTGTTGCAGCATGTCCTCGGCATTGTCGCGATGTAGCAGCGAGCTCTACAATTAAGAGCCATTTACTTAGCGCACTCCCTGAACGGCTTAGCCCGACTTTGGGTTGGTGACGTGCAGTCAGCCACAGGCAGCCGCTGCTCTCTATTATGAGCCGGGCCATAAAGCATCCAGAGGCAGCGGAAAGCCATTTCTATTTGCTCGCTGCCGTTGAGGGATTTGCTGGATGTGGATGCGAATGTGGCGGCGGATGCGGATGCGAATGCGGATAATGCTTTCAACAGAAACAGAAAGCAAATTGCATGCAGACGAAGCGAATGACGCCGTTGCCATTGATGGGTATGTGGATAAGGACGAGAACGAGGTCGACTCCCATTCATTCAATAAAGTAAATGGCAGCGTGCCATAAAAGCAGTCATATATGGTGTTTTCTAAGTGAAGATTATTGCAACTTAACCTGGCTGTGAAATTGAAAAGTCTGATGAAAGCTTTTCATTTGCCAGCCCCATCATCTTCATTAAGTGCAATATGCAAGTCATATCGAAAAGTGGGGCCAGTCCCACATTATTCCGCCTGCGCCTGCCCCGGCCCATAGTCTTCGGTGTGTTTGCCTTGATAAGTGACAAATCATTTCATTTCTCATAGCCGGCAATACAAACAAAACAACGCCGACGACAATATGCTCTTAAAATATTTGCTCGTTCAATGACATTGAAATTTGAATTTGCATGTGTGTGTGTCTGTCTTTCGGTTTTCATCTACAATGTTGACGTCGTCAACTGACGTTTCGCCTGGCCGAATTTTGGCAACGCCCAACAGCAGCCTCTTCGATCTCTTTTCGCTCGTCCCATTTGAATTGAAATTTATATGCTTTATAAATTCATGGGCTTGTCAGCCTTGTTCCTGTGTCGGTGTGTATTTGCTATTTTTGCTATTTTAAGCTGCATGCATTGTCTTTTTTTCTGTTGCTCTATAAAAATGATCAAATATTTCATATTTTTGGCTCTCGACACAGAACTCGTGTGCTATGTGTGTGTGTTCCGCTTGTTGCTATTCTCATTGCATAATTGCACAAATTGATTACATTTGGGGACCGGCTCAAGCATTTCCTTTCATTTCCGTCCCACTAAATGAGTTCCCAACTGCCCTCCGCTCTCTCCCCTGCCCGCCCATCCACTCTGCAACGGAAAGGTCAGTGAAACGCGCGCCGCCATCTAATGACCGCCAACTGTGCCGCACAGTTGAGCACAATTTGGCTGCAGCCCTACGGCCAAAATACAATCGAGGGAATATATAGAGCAGCCAGCCCATATAAGAGGCACATATGCTGCCAATAGCCCAAAGTGTGTGAGAGCCTGTGTGTGTTCGTTGTGTGTGTGTTTATGAGAAGCGTCTCGCTGCGTCCATTTGTCTACGGCTGTTGGGATCATTTTGAGTGTTTGGTGCCCTCTTGTTGATGGATCGACTGCTGTTTGATGCTGTTGGGCCTCGATTGTACTTGACTGTTTGCTGCTGGCTGATAAGTTCTGGCTGTTGCTATGCAGAAATACACAAAGACCCGAATAGTTAATTATAGCAATGCGTTCTGGAACAAATTGTCATTGGTTACTCGAAAGGAATTCGATAAGTCTAAGCTCTACGAGCACGAATCCTTAAGAACGCACTAGACTGTCATAATTTAATTTGACTTTGTCCTGAACATTTATTCTAATACATTACAATTTGTAAAGGAAAAATACCCATTTATGACAAATGAAAAAGATTAAAATCAGAAAATGAAATATTTTATAAAGATTTGCATGCTTTATTTTAGTTATTTTCGTTTTCAATGTTATATCTCATAAACATTCAAAGCAACAGAAAAATGTACTAATTTTTTTGTATTTTTAAACATTTAATTTTTAAAGTGCATGCAAATCACAGCAAAGTCAACAAATGTATTTATGAAAAAAAAAACGTTTTATTTACAAATGTGCTTTCGCACACAGTTGTGTGTGTTCAAATATATTTTTAATTAAATTGCAGTCGGTAAACATTTAATCCGAAGCCAGCCCCGCAGGTGGGTTGGCAAGGGAGCGTGTGTACAATGCAGCAAGCCATTTGAGTCCACACGTCATTCAATGCACATTTGCACAAATTTTTTTTGTATTCAATGGAGTATTGGGCGTCGCTCACTCACAAGGACTGGCCGTTTCCGTCAATGCCACTCGAAAAAACCAGGTTCATTGTTCTGCTCTCTGCAATTCGAACATGTCCTGCTCGACAGGCAACTGTCCTGCTGTCGCTATTGTGTGGCGTTGAAGTTGTCGCCAAGCAGAGAGGTCCCACGAGTCGTATTAGTTACATCGAGTTATTATTCCCAGTCTCTGCTGCATATACATATACGTATGTATATGGATGTGACTGTGTGTGTGTGTGTGTGTGCTGTGTTGTCTTGTGTGCAACTGGGTCAACGTAAACGTCGCGTCGCGTCGCATCGCATTGTCAAAGGATTGCGCGCCCACCTGCCTGTTTACACTGCGGTGACCTTTTGTGCGAGGCAGGCTCCTGTGGCTTTTTGTGGGTGTGTTTCGCATAGACAAACAGCTACATAACACACACACTTGTTTGTGTATGTAAATGCTGACACCTATATAAACACACACACACACACACATATATATATATATATAGAGATGTGTGTATATGAAAACTCCGGCTTTTCCGTGCGCATTTCCGCCTGGCAGTTGAAAATGTATTCGATCAACAAGTTTCTTTTGTCATTTTACGCTTCGTCTCGCTTTATCGATGTGGCGTGGCCACAGCAATAACAAAAGGGCAGAGCGAATAAGCCTATGTTAAATGAATTGAATAGAATCTGAACCATATACCATATACATATGTACATACCTTAACCCATGATTAAGCAGTGAAACCATTTATAAGCCCATGTGCTGAACAAGTCCGATTGTAGTTACAATCAAAAGAGAACATTGCAAATTTCAAAGTCTTTTGTTATCTCCCTGCACATGCGAAAAATTAGTTCAAAGGGAAGGGTTGGAGTCATATTAAGGGATAGAATCGTATATGTAAGTAAAGCTATATGCTTTTGCATAAAATTGTCATAAAAACGAATGAGAAGAGTAGGGAATAGGAAATGCGGAGTACAGGGTATCTCCTAGTCGAGCATTCTCCGCCGTGCAGTTTTTTGCGCAGCATTTGCCGCTCTCATTAAATATTTATAGATATTTTATAAATAATCATATATGGATATTAGGGACGTCCTTTAGCGCAATTCATGCGTAAGCAATGCTTTGCAGAGAGGGTCAAAACAGAACTTGAATAATCGATAAAGCTGCTCGATGAAGATAACAATTATTGATGTATTGTTATTGTATTCTATTTGCAGATATACCCGACATTCCCGATGACATTAAGCATCTGCAGAGCCTGCAGGTGGCCGACTTCAGCTCGAATCCGATACCGAAACTGCCGTCGGGCTTTTCGCAGCTGAAGAACTTGACCGTGCTGGGCCTGAACGATATGTCGCTTACCACATTGCCCGCCGATTTTGGCAGTTTGACGCAGCTCGAGTCACTGGAGCTGCGCGAGAATCTGCTCAAGCATTTACCCGAAACGATAAGTCAGCTCACTAAGCTGAAACGCCTGGATTTGGGCGACAACGAAATTGAGGATTTGCCACCATATCTGGGCTATTTGCCGGGCCTGCACGAGCTCTGGCTGGATCACAATCAGCTGCAGCGACTGCCCCCAGAGCTGGGCCTGTTGACCAAGCTAACGTATCTGGATGTGTCCGAAAATCGACTCGAGGAGCTGCCCAATGAGATTGGCGGCCTGGTTAGCCTCACCGACCTGGACCTGGCACAGAATCTGCTCGAGACTCTGCCCGATGGCATTGCCAAACTGAGCCGACTGACCATACTGAAACTGGACCAGAATCGCTTGCAGCGTCTGAACGATACGCTCGGCAAGTAAGTATAGCAACGGAATTCTGCAACAGGCTAGAAACTTATCTAAACTCTTGCAGCTGCGACAACATGCAGGAGCTTATATTGACGGAGAACTTCCTGTCCGAGCTGCCCGCGTCGATTGGCAGCATGAGCAAGCTGAGCAACCTGAATGTGGATCGCAATGCCTTGGAGTATTTGCCAATAGAGATTGGCCAGTGCAGCAATCTGGGCGTGCTCAGTCTGCGCGACAACAAGCTGAAGAAGCTGCCGCCCGAGCTGGGCAACTGCACGGTGCTGCATGTGCTCGATGTGAGCGGCAACCAGCTGCTCTATTTGCCCTATTCGCTGGTCAACCTGCAGCTGAAGGCGGTCTGGCTCTCAGAGAATCAATCCCAGCCGCTGCTCACCTTCCAGCCGGACACGGACGCTGAGACGGGCGAGCAGGTGCTCTCCTGCTACCTGTTGCCCCAGCAGGAATATCAGCCCATTGCGCCAGGTAAGTCTCTGGCAACTCGTAAATAGTAACTGGTAACTGGCAACTGATGACTGATGACTGGAGCTTGAGATCGTGATTCGGCTGGCTGCTCATTGCTTTAGTCATGGGTCGAACATTTCAACATTGGCCAATAAATGTATAAGGCTGCTTATCTGTTGCTGGCATTCTTTCCACGGGCCATATCGTGGTGCAATATCTGCGCAATCTATGCTTGCGATAAGATAACAACCCGCAACACTTGTTTGATTGTCCCAGCAAGAGCAATGAGCAACACTTGAGTCAACCGCTCTGAATATCCAGTAGTACAGGCTTTTCCAAATTCGAAAGTTTTATCAATTACATTTTGTTTTTGTTTTGTAACTAAAAGTCTTTAACGTTATTTGGCCTTCAATTTCTTCACGCACTAAGCACCTTTTCCTTGATGTATTTCAAATATCTATATACCTATTTGTTTTTCTACAATTTTGTTTACTTTTTTTATCCGCATTCACACCATGCGCTCTCTGTACTATACTGCACCTTCACTCAAATATCATAAAACAAAAAAAAAACACCAAAAGATTATCCACCCCAGACGCTTTATAGATCAAGCGAAAAGTTCGATTCGATGGATTTCTTCAGTTATCAACAGAAAGGTTTGCGTTGTCTGTTAATACTACTACAATAACAAAACGCTATTCATATAAAAAAAAACCCCTTTAGATATAGTTGTCACTCAGAACTATATTAGTAGAGTTGTGCTTCTTGCATGGGGCTAGGTTAAAATAATTTGTTTAGTATGTAACTATTATTCGACTTCTGTGTATTAATTGTGATAATTTACTTTTTATTTATAAAAAAAAACGGGGCTCTCTCTGAAATTTAAAATTGCAATTTAAAACTCAGGAGAAGCGATTTTAATTTGTTTTTAAACTTTTAATTCTATTGAAACAAATTAAAATCAAAACAAAAGAAACTTTTAAGAATATTATTCTTTCATATCGCGCTTGATGAAAATTAGATTTTTTTCTGTAGATTTGGGGCTCCTAAAAACAAAATCGATTTTACAAGTTTTGCCTAATCAAATTTTTTTTATAAATTTGGAATAGTTGTTGACTATATTCATCATAAGTAATTTATCCATAGATCTAAGAAGCAATAGCTTAATGTGGATAAATGAATCACGTAGTAATCCGTCTAGCGGACATTCATTTAAATTCCTTGAATTTTTAAAAGACAAATTGTTCAAAAATGTTAAATTTGTCCAGATTTATCTTGTAACTAAATGATTATTTCCTTAACTATTCATCGAAATACCTTTTTAAAATTTGTAAACATTTTTTTTGTAGTAACCTAGCTTACTAAAAATTTTTGAAGGTCATTTCGCTATTAATGCGCTCATTAATATATTGAATACAAATATCGGTTTCTTCCAAAAAAAATATGAATGCAAGAAATTTGTTTGTATATTTTTGTAAAAAAGTCGACATATACGAACTAAGTGTTGTTTATGTATTCAAAACTTAAAAGCATATGAAGCCGATTGTAATACCCATAAGTTATACATACCCTGAACACAACTCTACTAAATAGTGCGCTTCTTATAATCCATAAGCTATGCATGCTCTCACCTTATGCCTATTACCTTGAAAACTTGAAGCTTTGGCTTTGAGAACGCATTCCTCTAAGCTGTTGCCTGAAACTGAGACCAGGTCTTTGGTCAATGTTGTTTCTGTTAGAATGTTTGTATTGCCAAGTCTTTTGTTGTTTAGAGAAAACCAGTTTAGTGGCATTAAATGACGTCATATAAATCAGATAACAACACAATGTATGTGGAAGTCGGGCCGGGCCCGACTGCGAGCTGTAGCGCAGTGTTTTTGGGTGTACACCACACCCAACGGCAGTCGGAATGTGCGTGTGTTTGATTTGTTGTTTGATTTGATAATGTTATTATTTGCTGTTTATGTTCCATTCATTTGACAGCCAGTCCGGAATCTGTTTCGCCTTGCCCTGTGTGCGTGTTTCCCATCACAGATCCCGTCGCTCAACACTTGAGACTCGAACGTTGGGTGCCTGGTTAATGCTACTGATTCTCGGCTCTGCTTCCCGATTCGGATTTCGATTCTGTTATTAAACAGCTGACAGATCAAAGCGTATTCCCTGCCGCACAGGCGCCTTCTTTGTTCCGACACTCATCCATTTGGCGGGGTGCTTCTCCGAGTGATGTCAACGTTAATGACGTCATGATCTGGCCTGAATGTAGACCAAGATCGACGGGCAGTCGTTAATGTATTCGCGAGCAATCGTATGTATAACGCCGATACTTAATAATATTAATCGTCTTCTAAGAGCGCGCGCGACTCTAGACATTGTGTGTACGCCATTGATTAATGGCCTGTCAGACAGCTAGGCGAATAGTACAGTGAGGCATGCTGTTTGACGAACGCACTGCCTGAAAAGTTCGGTTTATCCATTACAACTAGAACCCTATACCAGGCTCCGATAATGTATAATCTTAAGCCTTGCTTGCATTTCCCATAGCTAACATCTTTTTGAAGCCTTAGTTTTCTCTTATTTTTCCCTAATAGTTCGCAAGTATATTATGTGTATTATAGTATTGATTATTATGCTAGTTTGTGCTAGTTACTTCGCCATAAATTATATTATTTTTATAAACTGAAACTCAAACATAAAATTGATATTAAAATTCAAAAATTGTGCTCTGCTGCAATCGAATGTAGTTTCAGTCTATAAAAATATGGTTTCAAATGAATGCATGTATGTGTTGTGCGTGGTTTTTGCGAGGTTTCACTGTAGCATTCACTAGTGTTAACTGGTATTATTTAACTTGTTGTTATTGTGGTTTCCGCTTTGTTGCGTAGTTTTTTGTCCGAGTTCGCCTCTCGTTAGTTTGACATTCAATATAAATAATATTTTGTAACTGTTTTGAATCGAAAACCAGTTTTGAAGCAGACGCAAATAGCTGCTAAAAATACAGCGATAATATCATCAGTTATTTTGTTTTTCTATTTCCAACTTGAGCATTATTTTCGTGAATGCATCAGGCATTTTTCATGCAATTAACACACTTGCGTGAAAATGCCCAAGACCAGGCGGCGGCTCATCAATCGAGCGCCCATATGTATGTATGTGGGTTACGCTTTTGGGGTCCAAAGTGCCATGTGCTGGCACTTAAAACGTTGCTCAAATTATCCAATTAGAGCTGTGACGGTCAAGACACGCAGTGACAATGCGGCCCTATTATTGCCATTACAAGTCTCTTTTATTTACATAAATCTTCATATGAGCAAAGTTGCTCGAAGGCCCGCCAAATTTACTCGGGTTATCGGTAGACACACGCAGCACAACCCGCTGGGTGTTGTTTTTTTTTTTTTTTTTTTTTTTTTGGAAAATATATTATTCCGCGCTGAAAATCCGTAAAAATTGTAAGTTACGAGCTGACATTGGATGCAGCTACTTAAGCCGGGGCCAACTAGTACTTCCGTCATAAACAACGATTTAAATTTGTTTATTGGTCAGCAGCAACCCGACCTCCCCTACCGCCCCCCGCCCCGCCCCGCCTCTACCACCCGGGGCTATGGCATGCAATTGCCAAGCGGGTTGCCCACATCTTGCAATTTTTATATTGTTTACGCTGAGTGGAAATTTATGGCATATATTCACACAAGCGCTTGATGGATTAGAGAGTGCCTGCGGCAGCGGGGCTGGGGAAATGTTTATGCCGCGGCCTCAAAAAAAAATATAGTTGCCTTATTGTTTTAGTTGGTTTTCTTTTGTTGCTGTTGCTGTTGCCGTATTTATTGATCTTACATAGCCAGAGCTACAGGTCGTTAAGCGGCTCGAATGTAAATATTTATAAACTATATCGACAGCTACTAACTGTAAGTGCATGCGCATGCCGTTTGCTAATCTTTCAATTAGTAAAACAACAATTAAATCAAATTGTTAATGAACAAAACTTCTCCAATTTTGCCGCAGCACGCGATTTAGAATCTGACTCGGAGCCCTATGAGGAGCGCGAACCGTCACGCACCGTTGTCAAATTCTCGGAGGATGCCAGCCAGGAAAAGGATACGCCATTTGTGCGCCAGAACACGCCGCATCCCAAGGACCTGAAGGCCAAGGCGCAGAAACTCAAAGTAGAGCGCAGTCGACACGAAGAGAATGCCAATTTGGTGGCACTGCCCGAGGAGGTAAATGATACAAGAAGATCAAGTGAACGGGTTCAAGGGTCAAGCTTATGTGTCTACTTCAAATGCCCTTAATTGTTATAGAAAAAAATGCACAATTTCGGGCTTCAGCGGAGGCAACTAGCTCTTGAATTCATTTCAAAACTTCTGACCTCTTTTTACGGTAGTTTAATCAAATTTATTTTATTGGTATTTTATTATTAATAATGTATCTACTTTGCTTCACTATTCCATTTTTCTATAATAGCTTAGTGCTTTAAATAATTTAAACTACAGATATTCTTAATGCATTTATATTCTGAATACAATAGAATATAGGATTTATAACATATATAAGGTCTTATAAGCCTACATTAATAGTATTATTGGTTCAGTTCAGACTAAGTTATTATGCTTTTAAAATAACCACAGTATTATATCTATAAGTACGTTATATTCTCTTCTTAGTTACAAATATGCTTTATTTTCTGCATTCTATTAAATTTTCACGCAATTCTATTACTCTTCTCTGCTTTTTTTCATATACTATTGCTTATCCTAAATTGATTTTATGCAATTTTATTTTTTATAACAGAACGGCACCAAATCAGTCGTGACAGAAACCCCCGCCGAGGCACGCACCGTGGCCAATAGTCACCAACAGATAGTCGTGACAGCCACCAATAGCGCTACCACCGCGCAGCCAGTACAGAAACCTGCCGCCGTGGTGAATTCCAAACCTGTAACGGTTGGTGTCATAACACCAACACCAACTGCAGCAGCGCCACAAACCGCACAGGGTGCCCCAGCAGCAGCCACGGCCAGAACCAACAGCGACAATACAACAGCAACAGTTGCTCAGGCGGCTGACGCTGCGGAACAGGAAGACGAATATGTAAGTAAATTTTTAAATGAATTATTAATAGAATACATTTTGAATAACAATTTTGACTGATCTTCCAGGAGACCGATCGCCGCGTGGGCTTCCAGGTGGAGGGCGAGGACGATGACTTTTACAAACGACCGCCCAAGCTGCACAGGCGGTAAGTTTGATTAGCTAATGCATTGCGAAACGTGTTTCAAATCCAGTTATTTGCACCCTTAGCGATACGCCCCATCATTTGAAGAACAAACGTGTGCAGCATTTGACCGATAAACAGGCCAATGAAATCTTGGCCAATGCTCTGGCCTCACAGGAACGCGACTCGCCAGAGCCGCAGCAGTCGGTGGCCAAGGTGCAGTCCCCCATTGAGGAGAATGCCGATGCCGAGCTGCTCGAACAGCAGCAGGAACAACAGGAGCAGCTGCAGCAACAACAGCAACCATTTGACGCCTCGCTCTCCCCAATCCCAGCTCCAAAGGCTGAGGCAGCAGCCACCGCAGCAGGTAATTTATGCAAAATCAGCTCTTCAGAGCTTCAACTATTTCAAAACGTTCTCTTAACTGCTCACAATGCGAAAGAGGGATGAGTTTCAGGGGACCTGCCCCTACGACCCACACATAATCAATAACCAATCGATACTTCGGGTGTCTTGCAAAATATTGCAGCGTGTCTTACATTATGAATGTGTGAAAGCCACCTTCAGCAGACACCCAGCGTCGCGTTGTCCGTTTATGGGAAATGTCTGGTTAAGGGAACACAAATGAAAAGGGGCGTTCCCTGTTGAAATGGGTCTATTTACAGGGCTACCAGCAAGTCGTTGCCTAACAAATCTTTTTTTAAGTGCATGCAAAGCTTTCAAAGAAGATAGTTTATCATTCAAATATAACGATCGTAATTAGTTCCATTCATTACTCATTTTTACATTCATTACAATGTATTAATATGAGAAAATTTCGGATTTATATATATATTAATAATATTAAATATAAATTATTTATAACGTAAAAATATGGATTACCCAAAAACAGAGTGGAAGCAAAAAACAAATATTTAGAAAGATTTGAAATTCGAAAAAAATATATGATTGAATACAGTGTACTATGTACAGTGAAAACTGCCGTAACGAACATTACTATTAGGCGGACTACCCTCTTGGGCGGACATATTCCTCCATCTTCACTGTCGCTGGCCGTTCAAAAGAGTTTATACTGTATATGTGCTGTCATATTATATGAGCAATCCATAAAATAGCTTATCATAAATGTCTGTCAATACTTTAGGTGTTTAAGTGTCTTTCACTGTAAGTTGATAAATATTATCTTTGTAACTTGTATCTCAGAAATGAAGTACAAGGATATTATAACGTTGAATGTGAAAGACGGAGCGTAAAATGTTCGATTCCACAAAGAGAACATATTCTCCCTATTCATATTAATTGATCTGAGAGAGGACAAAAGTTACACAGACCAAATAAGTTATGTCAGTTCGTGAACGAATTTTCCATTCACCCAAAATGGATTAAGTCGTAAAATGTCATAATATGAAATCTATTTACTTTCAATCCAGAGTCAATATCACTCAGATTGTGCCAAAAAGATAAATAGAGTGGGAGATATGCAGGCAGATATTCGAGAATTGTGACAAAGCTCATGTAAATAATATCTGGATCATTTCAATTGTAAAAACTACAATGTCCATCCGTGGCTGACATGCCTTACAACAACTTAGGTCAGGTCTCTCTTCTAATATTTAATGAAGCGCGCTGATATCATCGGTTGAAGACTTGTTCGAGCAGCAATTCGACTTAATTGAAGCAACGAAAATTTAATTGTAGTGCGTGCTTATTAAAAGCGCGTTACCACAAAAAAAATAAGAGTTGGAGATGAAGAAAAAAAAAGTGCGCAACAGGTAAACAAGCGCTAGAAATTTGGCCTAAAAATACATATACACGCAACGCCAATAATTACGGTCTGTACGGCGCGTAAAGCCTATATATAGGGCCCGGGGCCTATCAGTGTGCGCTATCTATTTGCTGCCTTGCAAAAGCTGATAAGCAAACAAGGGAGGGGGGGGTGGAAGGGGGGGGGTAGATAACTTAGAAGAGAACTGAAGAGCGACAGCTCTAAAGAGCGCAACAAGTTGAGAAAGTTTAAATAAAAAATAAAAAAATTAAATGAAACTGAAAACTGAAACTGAAATCAGCCGCCGCCGCCTCATTATGGCTACCTGAGCAAGTGTGTGTGTGAGTACTCTAGAGAGAGAGAGGGAAAGAGAGGGAGAGTGAGAAGAGAGTGAGCGGGCGAGCGAGTGAGTGAGTGTGCAATTGCTGGCAGTCTGCCTCTGGGTCTGGGTCTCGACACTTTGCCCATTTGCCGCTGACTTTAGTCATTTTTTAGTAACGCTTGCGTTTTGTCAACATCGCGAGAGCGCGCGCTACGTTTGTCGCGTTCGTCTTGAGTTTTTATACAAATAGCATTTACTATTATTTGTTTATTATTATTAACGCTGACTAGACACACACGCACTTGCAGAGAGCCCGCAACAATAGCAACAATAACATTGAATATAAAACTTTTCACATACCTTGACTTAGTCAGAGGCCCGAAAAAAAGTAACAAAAGCAACAGCAACAGCAAAAAGACGCAGTTGTGTGTTAAATATGTACTTATTTTCATTTTTATTTCTTTAAAAAGTGTGCAAATTGTTATTGCTATTGCGTGGCGCCAGGCAGGCCAACTGTCTGCCCCCCGGCTAGTCTCGCATTACGCATACGCAGCGTTTGCCATTGTGTTGGCCCAAATTGCATTTCAAGTGCAAATATGGAAGCTCTTGCTGCAAGGTCGCAGTAGCTGCTGCTCAAGGTTATGCCGTGCCACATCAGCTGCTGCTGCCTTGGAGCGCAACCAGCTTCCGCTATTTGCATTTTGGTTGCATTACCCCAAAAAAAAAGAAACGAGCTGCTTGAAAGGAAATTTTGCATGTTGTTTGCGTAGTCACAGACTATCCGCCCGCTTACGTCCTTCTTCATATATTTGCACATGACAAATACGCCATGTTTATCTGCTTTTGCCAGTGTATCTGTGTGTGTGTGTGAGTGTGCATATCCGGTTGCCACTTCCTATTTTTTCGGTTAGCTGCTCGGCAAGAATCATCAACATTTGCACAGTACCTTTTTGCATTGCTTTGGCAAACAGAACGCTGCATTTGCCAACGCCATCAGCTTGCATTGTGGCGTGTCTTAAAGCGGGGCCCCAGCTCAAATCCAACCCCCGAACTAATATACAGCCATGCTGTCTGTATATACTATATACTATATATAACACACCATGTTGGCCAATAAATAAACC
The DNA here is from genome assembly GCA_035045355.1 of Drosophila lacicola. Classification (NCBI taxonomy): domain Eukaryota; kingdom Metazoa; phylum Arthropoda; class Insecta; order Diptera; family Drosophilidae; genus Drosophila; species Drosophila lacicola. The sequence continues at coordinate 1,154,787 of JAWNPB010000347.1, read as the reverse complement.
GACGCCATTGATAAGCCCAAGGCAATGCAATTGATTTTATGTATTGTATTGCTGATTGCACGCTCTGTGCCCTTATTGAATTTCTACACAGTGCGTGTTTGTTCTCTGCTGTTCGCTTGTGTTTGTTTGTTTGTTTTGTTTGTTTGTTGTGTGCCCTTTTGGTATACTATACCACGAATCGCACCCTTGTTGAATTATTGCTGCGGGCCTTCTGCATTACATTTTAACTATTCGCATTTTGATGGAATTTTTCTATATTAGGCAAACAAACATTTTTTAGTTATGCACCAAGTTTTCGACTTGTTTTTGTGCAGTTTAACGATTGCATGCGAATTTCAGCAGCCAGCACCCATTTTAACTGATGCAAAAATCACACATTCAAACAATGCAATAAATGCCAGTTAAGGAAAATATGGCTGAAAAGCTGCTGTTTGAGCGACGTGGAGAGAGAGAGGGGGGGCGGGGGCAGTCAGTCAGTCGGAACTAGAGATGGTTATGTCAAACAATTTTGCATTACATTTCACAGCGAGAAAATACGCGAAATGCTCGCGCAACTTATTGATACGCGAGACTAGAAATGGGGAGGTTATTTTTTTTTTTTTGGTTTAACGCCTGAATAGACAACATGTCAGCGCACACGTGTTGTTGTGTGTTAAATGCGATCATTGCTTTGATTCATTTCTTATAATTCTTCAATATTAAAGTTCTATTCAAGTTTCCAGCTACAAAACAACTTAAATCGTTTCTTTACTTGTTGTGACACTTGCTGCTAGATACCAACTCCTAGCACTTGCTGTATAACAGAATTTTAATCCCATTTCCGTTCTTATCTCTGAGATATAGAGAACATAAATTGCACAACCTGCTCGATTTTTGGCTTCAGTTATAGAATTTTTGATGAATCACTTTATGAATGAATATACTTTACTTTCTTTATACTCCGCAAACATCTGTGAGGCTAGCGAATTATGCGCAAAATTAAACTTAAAATGGAATGGACCCATGATGTCATCGCCTTTCTTATCCAACACCCACCTGTACACACTCACACTCGCACCTGGATCTAATTGTGTGTGTGTGTGTGCACTGAATGTCAGCTTTTCATAGCGTAATATCAATTTCTGTTGGCCGTCGGAATCATTGATAAGCTCGTGGCGTATGGGGCGTAGGGGGCGTATGGCTACTCGAAATTACGCATAAGGCAGGTGGACCAAGGTCATTAACTAACGCTTGACTTTGGCTTCGTGTAATGTTGCTGCCGTAGGCCGCCGTCGAAAATATGTCGTAATGATTCAGTTTTCCAATCGTTGCTGCCTTATCGCAGCCCCCCCAATTTGGTCTCGTTTGGGTTTTGTTGCTGTTTCTGTTTTTATTTTGTGATTTTGTTTCAGTTTGCTTTTGGTGCGCTTACCAAATTGGCTTTAGGCATTCCAAAGTTGTTGTTCCCATACCAGCTGATTAGATATGAACGCGAGCGCGCACCCCTTTTTCGGAGGGGGTGGAGATTTGTCGCAGCGTATTTATTGTTTATTTTTTTTGTTATTTAATTGTTGCCTGTGCTTTGCTCTGTAACAATAATTCAACGTTTTTATGCTGCCGCAAAAATGATGATTCATTAATTTTTTGTCACCACATTTAAAAACATCGCTCGACCGGTTGCTCGCTGGATTTTGATAGCTTTACGCTTGCAATTTGTCAAGAGCTTGCCCCAACATGACCGGCAATTTATCACAGCGGCTGCCTGTTGAGCCCTCACCCCTCCCCCTCCCCCACCCGCCCGATTCAACGTGCCACATGGTATTCCACCACGGCCAGAGGCTCAGAGCAGAACCCGCTCACGTGCTCATCGATTGCTATTTAAATGCAATTAGGCACTTGATCTTTTGCTATTAGCTGTGGATAAAAAAAACACGAATGTAATTAAAGGCGATTACATTTGCGGGCCATACACGAGTATTTGGATCAATTGGCAGTAGCCAGAACATAAATGAATGAAAATTCAATTGTGGCGGAGTGGAAAAGCTGTTGAGTATGTGACATGCGTCCAGTAAATTTGCATAACGAAAATGTTTTCCCAACTTTGCTCAAGTTCGACTTGTGTCACAAAGAGAATATGTCAATGTACCGACAGACGCAGCAGCAGCAGCAGCAACAGGGATGCAGAGGGAGGGAGGGGGGCACGTGTACTAAACTCGGACTCTGGCCAAGAGAAAGCCAAAGACCGAGACGCATGTCAGGCTGTCAATGGCCGGCCACAGGACATGCCTGACATGGCCGGACATGGCCAACAAAGCCTGTGCTGTATGTGAAATATGGGCTTTGCCCCGCTCGCAGTCATATTTCTTGGCGCTCAGACTCCGGACCAGATCATTTACATATAAATAACCAAAACGAGTCGTAGCCATTGATTTGGCATTTGCCAGCTGTATTTCACGCATTTTTTTTTTCGAAATTCTAATGCGTTCAGGGAAATCGCTTGGTGTTACTTGAGTTTTCCCAGCAGCGCTTTTAATGAGTTTTCCCGCACATTTTATGGGCTTTGGCCCATTTTCGGCGTATTTAAATTTTATATGTTTATTCACATTCCCTGCTGCTGTTCATTTATTTGCCGCACATATCTTCTGCGCACTTCATCGACTGAGATGGTCGCGGGGCATCTTTAAAATACTTATACTTAAATGCATACTCAAATATATGTACAGAGTCGTTAAATTTTCAAATGTTTATTTGAGTGCGTGGAAATGGCAACTGCCAGACGCGCGCGCGTGTGTGTGTGTGGGTGTGTGTGTGTGTGCACAATTCGTTGAACTCTTGATTATGAGCCGATTGAGACGTTGTGTTTAATCTGAGGCGAATTTGAGGGAGAGGAAAATTAAAATTGAAGTGCATATTTTCATTAATCATGGCCAGTTTTTCCATGATGAGCAACTTTTCACTTTATTGCAAACTCTGTTTTCCCATCCGAATTAGAAAATGGCCTACAGCTATAAATGGAATATGAAATCACGTTTAACTCGTTTGTATTAAAGGATTCCCACAAACTTATACGAATTAAAGGATTGGATTATACAGCTATTTGAATGTTTTAGAGATAAATATTTAAATATATATATCTTGTTCATTAAATGAGCTGGCCTTAAGCCTCGGCTTATTATTACCTGTATTTATATAGTCTGTCTACTTTTATATGTATTTGTGTGGATAACTCTTGCATTCGTTGCCTACTTCTAGGAGCTTGTTGCAGTTCACACACACACACACACTCACAGACACACACAGCCAACACATGTGTACATTTGTGTCTGTCTTTGTTTTCTTTTTGCTGCCTTTGTTGGAGACTCTAAACAAGAGTGCGACAGATTCTTCATGTGGCTTTGCTCACAGCGTGCGCACAGGTGCGTGTGTTTGTGTGTGTGTGTGTGTCGATAACCCATAAAATGTTTTCACCTGGCGCAGCTTCACTGAAATTGCCGAGCATTTCACACATTTGCTCAACAAGAACAAGCTGCATCTTGTTGAATGAAAATCTTTTCGTTTTTATTGCCACATTATTTGTCAGTCGCCGCTTTACGATTTAAATGAAAAGCCTTTTCTGATAATTCAAGTGGAGCGCAAAATAAATAATTGCCATTTTATCATAATAAAAATGAAAATAAGGAACGCAATTCCCGGAATAAAAGCTAAACTGAAGCGTATGAAAAGTGGAATTACATAATTTATATCCATATCGATTACAGCTGGGGATAAATGTTTCGTTTTTGTTTTGTCAACTTTATATTTTGCATTGAATCGCATCGCAAATTCAGGCTTCAATTAATATGCGGGCAACGGTAGCAATTATAAACTCGCGGCTTGGATCATGCCATTAGCCCTGACAGTCATTAAAAACAAAATAACTTTGGCCAAGTGCCGACGGATTTATTGAGTGCAAATCAGCCAAGTTGGCGGCGTGGGCAATCTGGAGCACAGGTAGCCCAGCTACTGCAGCTTGCGTGGGCGGCCGTTGCCTCTCGCTCTTTATTTATTTAATTATTATACAAAGTTGCTCTAGGGCCGCCGTTCGCTGATGAGGGTGTGCCATGGGGTGGTTTTTGCCCCAAGGTCGTTGGCTTTGTGGTCCAAAATGGCTTTGTGTGCTCGCCAGGTCGTTGATTGGCCCTGAGTAGGGGGCCCCAGCTGCGCAATCTCCGTCTTGGCCAAACAATTTTTGGGGCCATTAAATTTGCACAGAATTTTTCATGTCATTAAAGTGTAATTTATGCCATGCATAAATTCAATTTGATCAATTCCGTCTGTCGAATCGAATAAAAATTTAAATTTTATTTTATAATTTCAACAATATGCCTATATTAATATTATGCGATTTTCCAAACAAGTGCACACAATTCGGGTACAGGGTACGCCAGAGTTTGGCGCATATCAATAAACGTTTGTAACATACAGGGTGCTTCTTCTATTGCAAAAGTGAACTTATCAAAATGCCAAGCAGCGCATATTGAAAGTGCATTCAAGTAGAAACTCATAAGCTGCACCATGTTCAATGTCAAAATCAAAGTCAAAGAGGGCAACAATACGCTGCCCCGAAGCGGCCAGCGCAGCAATGGCGGCGGCTCCTTGTTTGCCGCCGGCGGTGGCGGCGGCAGCGGACGCAACAGTCCCGCCACGGGCAGCCTGCGCAGCTCGCTGGCCTCCTCCAATGGCGGCTCGCTGCGTCGCAAGGGCAAGCATGTGCGCATCGTGACCAGCTACGATCCTTTAGAGCGCGACTACGAGCGAAACAGACAGCAGTTTGGTAAACATTTGTGCAGCAGTCGAGGGCTCTGAGATCTCTTGGAATCTGCTGCTAATCGGATTCTTCATTTCTTGCAGACAACATTGATGGCGTGACGGAGCTGCGCCTGGAGCAGTACGAGATACACATTGAGCGCACCTCGGCCGGCCTCGGCCTGAGCATAGCTGGCGGCAAGGGCTCAACGCCCTTTAAGGGCGACGACGACGGCATTTTCATATCGCGCGTCACCGAAGCGGGACCCGCCGATCTGGCCGGCCTTAAAGTGGGCGACAAGGTGATCAAGGTGAACGGCATTGTCGTCGTGGATGCAGATCATTACCAGGCCGTACAGGTGCTCAAGGCCTGCGGCGCTGTGCTGGTGCTCGTGGTGCAGCGCGAGGTGACGCGCCTAATTGGCCATCCCGTCTTCAGCGAGGACGGCAGCGTGTCGCAGATCTCCGTAGAGACGCGTCCCCTGGTTGCCGAGGTGCCAGCTGTCATACAGGAGCGCTACATTCCGCCGCCCATTCAAATAGTTCCAGAACAACAGCAGCAGCCCGTCCAGCAACTGCAGCAGCCCGTCCAGCAGCAGCAACAGCTGGCGCCTGCCCAGGCACATGGCTATGCGGGCAATGTGTTTGCCACGCCCACGCCAGCAATAAATGGAATGCTGCTGGAGAACGGCAAGGTAGGAGCATAGTCGTCGTACTCTTGCTCCTGTTGGATATTGATTAATTGATGTTGTCCTTTGTGGTTTTTGTACAGCTGGATTTGGCGCCGTTAAGCTTTATTCAATTGCACACGACGCTCATACGCGATCAAATTGGCCAGGGATTGGGTTTCAGCATTGCCGGCGGCAAGGGCTCACCGCCGTTCAAGGATGATTGCGACGGCATTTTCATATCGCGCATTACCGAGGGCGGGCTGGCGCATCGCGACGGCAAAATCATGGTTGGTGACCGTGTTATGGCGGTGAGTGAACTGCGCCATGCGGCCGGCTAAAGTGACAGACAGACAGACAGACAGACGCTAATAGCATTTCATTGTATTATCCACCTACACTCGTTGCAGATTAACGGCAACGACATGACGCAGGCACATCACGACGCGGCCGTCGCCTGCCTCACCGAGCCGCAGCGGTTTGTGCGCCTCGTTCTGCAGCGCGAATACCGCGGCCCCCTTGAGCCGCCGACGAGTCCGCGCAGTCCGGCCGTGCTCAACTCGTTGAGCCCCTCCGGCTATCTGGCCAATCGACCAGGTTAGAAATTCATAACGCCTCACTGCGTCGTTCTCTTAACGCTTTTTTTAACTGTTTTTCTTTCTCTGTCTCTTATCCCTTATTCTCTCTGTCTGCCATGCAGCCAACTTTGGACGCTCTGTGGCCGATGAGCAGCCCTACAAGTACAACACACTGGCCACCGCCACGCCCATGGCAACTGTGACGACAGGCGTTGTCCACAGCAACAACAACAACAACAACAACAATAATAATACGCTGCCCAGCAACAAGACTAACGGATTTGCAACAACTTCTGCTGTCCATAATGCTCCTTATACTGCTGCTGCTGCCCCAGCTGCTATTCCAGCTCCTGCTCCCGCTTCACACATTGACAAATCCACGGGACAGCCGGTGCCAGCACCACGTCGCACCAACTCGGTGCCTCTGGGCGATGGCGACGGTGCAGTAAATGGTGCCGCGTCCACCAGCAGCGGCGACTCTGGCGAGGCTCAGGTAAGATGCCAAGCATTTACACTACTTTGTGGTAGCTCTGCTAGTCTCTCTCCTAGCTTTAGTTAACTGTTTAGTTGTGTGCACGTCATTTTAATGTTGCTCATAAGCTCGTTTGTTCGTTCCCTAATCACGCCCAGGCTAGTCTTAAGTAACCTTTAGGCCAACACTAAAAACCACAAGAACTTGCGCGACAGTTGGCCCAACACACGACACAGGTAAGTTCTTCAACTGTTGTTGGCCAAATGACGCGCAAGCTGGCACCGAGAGATTCATGCAAATTGTTGTTGATAAACACATAAACAATCCTTCCATATCAATTTATTTATATATATACAATTAAAAATATATATCTAATTGTGCTAATACATACTCGTATCTGCCAGATTATCAACCTATAACCCTAGCTCTTAGCCAACACATACATATATACTACATAAATACAATATTAGTACACACCTCTATACATATATATATATAGATATATATAGTTATATATATTTATATAAAATTTGTTTGTGTTTGTTTTGCATGTGCCCTGTGCGCGTTCCTATTCGTGTTTTATCTTGTTACTTTTTTTTACATTTCTTGGTCTCATATTTTATGCCCCCCCAAACATATCTAGTATATAAGTATGCACAAGCGATTTGTGTGTTGTCATTTTTGTCCTTGGCTTTTAGCGTACCTATGCACTGAGATTGAAGAGCCCAGTTAAGGTCTGGACAGGGACTGTATATATACATATATATTAATATATAAAATGCTACACATACATACCATCTACAGTTATTTAGGAAGATTAGATTAGCTTTTAGACCCAAAATCAAAAGAAAATATGTAACGAAATTTACAAAAACCAACATATTTTTGTTTCTTTTTCTATAAACCCAAATGTTGCTTTAAACCTGAACTTTCCACAAAAAAAACAAAAAAAAAAAATATCCAAAATCAATAAATTTGTCCAAATCGAATAAAACAAATACCAAAAACCAATCAACAAACTACGACAACAACAACGAGCAGTCCTCATCCCTACGGCCATTGACCAGCGATGATTTTCAGGCGATGATTCCGGCACATTTTCTCAGCGGCGGCAGTCAGCATCAGGTGCATGTGGGACGGCCCAATGAGGTGGGCGTCAGCGCTGTCACTGTGAACGTGAACAAACCGCAACCCGATTTGCCCATGTTCCCGGCCGCGCCCACCGAGCTGGGCCGCGTCACCGAGACCATCACCAAGTCCACATTCACGGAAACGGTAATGACGCGCATCACCGACAATCAGCTGGCGGAGCCATTGATCAGTGAGGTGACTATCACAACATCACGCATACACTAAAAAAAAAAACAAAAAAACAAAAAAAACGCAAAAAACAAATACTAGAAACTTACCAAAGCTTTACAAAGCGACGCCACGCTCTGCCGAGTGCAGCAAATTTGAGACATGTTCCTGTTACCCGAGTGGCGGCGCCCCATGGGGCATTATTTGGCTGCTCATTGCTCGGGCAATCAACCACAAGGATGAGAGCTTCTTTTCACCTACTTATGCACACCATACACATACACAAACACACACACACACATACACCCACCCACCCACCACACATACACATACAACCACGAAAACACCTTTTAAATTGTTGTATTCAAATGTAATTGGCTCTTTCTATTGTTGGCCCTCATCTTATTTGTATAGCCCTTAAGCACCTACATATATAAAACTTATTTGGATATACATTGTAAATAAAAAAATTTTTGTGCGTTTTTGCAAGCGATTTGACTTGAACGAAACTTCTCCTCCTTGCTTCTTGGCACGCTCCTAACGCTCCAGCACAGAACATTTCCTTCAATTCGAATGTTGAAGCGTTTGAACAATGCGTAGCCAATGCACATAATTAAGCAATTATAATTGAAATGTTAAGCATTATGCAAAACACGCACATCGAAACTAATTAAAAAACAAAAAAAAGAAGCAGTAGTTATTTATAGTCTAGTAGCTGTAGTTGGTTTATGGTCTTGCATAACAATCCGTTAAAATTGCATATACAATAAGCATTCAAAGGATTTGCCTTTGGTAAATGGTGCATGCAGGAATTTTAATTTTACACACGTATCGTTTATAATTACTAAATTAAAATTGATTGTTTGAAATGAAAACTACATGATTTGATCTACCTACTAACGAATTAACTAGGACCATTAACTATTTTACGGATTTAAGTATAATTATTATTTTAATTGGTTTTTTTTAACGCGAACCTAATAAAACAGCTATATTATAATTGTGGTATATATTTTTGTGACGAAAGAGTTTAATGCATATTTATAAATTTACATCCAACCCTAATATGTGTTTGTAATTATTTACATATATCCCTATTATCAGAAGTTCCGCCTGTATATGTCCGCTTCTAAAGTATCTTATCTCACAAATAAGAAGTTGCATATGTTGAAACTTTATAAATTTCCCGAATCGTAGCAGTATATCATTTCCAAAGCATAGAAGAGATCATTATTTTAACTGGCATATATATCCTATAGCTCCCATTGGAACAATCAAGAATTTAAGTTTTAAAAACCGTTCCGGTATATTTACCTCTTCACATTCCATTTAGCCAGAGATAAGATAGCTGATTGAACAAAATATGTCTGCGAGGGCATTCAGTATTCGTCACATCAAAGATAACAGCTCTGACTAGTTGCTAATAGTTACTAATAGCAGTTGATTTAAGCGAAATTGTTTGCAGTTAAGAGCAGCTGTTGAACTAAATTATATCTCGAGTCTCTCTCTGAGGTTTGCCAAAGCAAATACTTGTGATTACAAGAGCTGTAACTTAGCTCCGTTTGAGTTGCAACTAAAGCCGGCTTTGCACACACACACACACACACACATTAGCCACTCGAGTGTCATCGTCCAAAGCCCTGTTGAAAATCTACAAATCTGTGCAACTCATGTAGCCGTTCCTAGCCGCTTGCCACATGAATAAGTAAATCGGCAACCAAGTCCTGTTTGCGCACACACACAGCCGAGCCGCACATGAATACAGAATCCTTTTAATAATGCATTTTGTCTGGAAAGTACACGAAAAAAGCGTTTATTGCAACAGTTAATAAAACTCTACAAATGGGCCACGCCCACAACAGTGCAATGGGTTCTGTCAACGACACTCGTTGAACAAACTTATGAATTTTATCTCTTATTCGCCTGTCAACTGGCTGTGCGTAAACACTGACATCAAGGCAAACTTGCATTCGCATGACAAATAAAATATTTAATTGTTTTTAATTTCACTTGTTGGCAAATGTCTCTCTGAATCTCTGACAGTCGATTGGCCAGCGGCGTCGATTGCGCCACTCTGTTGCAAAAGAAAGCAATTTGCTTTAGTTAACGTTGACAAAAGTTATATAGTCGTAATTATATAGTTTATATCTGCAGCAGAAAAGCTCTTCGGGCGAATGCCTGTCAACTGCTCGGCTAATGAATGTACAACTTGAATTCTATTTTGACATTTTATGAAAAGGCTTGCATCGTGTGTGTGTGTCGTTGAGTTGTGCCAAGCCGCAGGCAGCTTTTTACCAACTTGCAGCTTGTCTGTGGCATGCATACAAACATATATATATATATATATATATATATATATACATACACCTGTTTGTTCTGCTAATTTAAATTAAAGTGCAGTGGTAAATTCCAAGGGCATGCCGAATAATTACTTTAACTTATTGTATCTTATTTAATATGCAATCAAGTTATGCTGAATGCATAAAGCATAACTAACTATTTAGTGTAATCTTTGGGCTCTAACTGTCTGGTGTTTTGTAATATCTGTTTTGTTGGGATTTTTAAATTAAATTGCATGTTTCTTGTTTTGGTTTTGGAAACTTGGTGTCTTTGTGAATGTCTTTTTCTAATCTATCCTTTAGTTAAACATGAGACACGAAATTTGTTCATGTAAATATCACCAACAATTTTGCACACACTCACACTCATTTATGAGGCCACCCAATCACATAAGCACTCTTCATAACGTGCTCTTCAAATTTCAGATAGAACACTGCAATATTTAGTACTATTATTTTTGTTTAGTTATATCTTGAATACACCCACAACACGCACTAATATCGCATTTTGTTGTCTCTGTAGGAAGTGGTGCTGCCCAAGAATCAAGGCTCACTCGGCTTCAGCATCATCGGCGGCACGGATCACTCCTGTGTGCCATTCGGTACACGCGAACCGGGCATTTTCATTTCACATGTAAGTAAAGCCACCACAAAAATTGTTGAGAGTTTTGGGGGAGGGGGGAGATGGCTCTTAAAACTAGGGACAAACTTTTCAAACTAATGCAGTTTGGCTGCCACAGCTTGCGGTTGCAAATGAGCTGCACAATTAGCTCGCAGTGTACTTAGCGTCTTTACAAACATTTAAATTAGCCATGGGGACTGGTAAACTCACAACGTTTGACATCTGACTGGTAGACATATTTAAATAAACTTACTTACGGCTAATACCCAGACCAAGTTCTTCAAATTTTAGACATTACTTTTCCATTCTTGGATTATTTCGTAACCAACCTTTGTCTTAAATTTCCACCTAGACATGATAAATTTTCCGATAAGTGTTAAACGTGTTTCCAATTAATGTTCACAAATTATGTTTAAATCTGATCGGAGGGTACACAAAAAGGCCCTTCACACCAATTTTTCATAGTTTCAGTTGGAATATTTATTTTTAAGAGATAATAAGTTCGCCTTCCTAGCTTTTACAGTGCGTCGATCTTCAGTCAGTAGAAACTCTCATTTCTATATTTTTTGTATAGTTATATATATTTATATTTAAATATCATAATATTTTCTTTTCATTCATAGATTGTGCCCGGGGGCATTGCATCCAAATGTGGCAAGCTGCGCATGGGCGATCGCATATTGAAAGTGAACGAGGCAGACGTCTCGAAGGCCACACATCAAGATGCTGTAATGGAGCTGCTGAAGCCTGGCGATGAGATCAAGCTCACCATACAGCACGATCCGTTGCCGCCTGGTTTTCAGGTAATTATTAATTATTAATTATATTATTATGCGCCCCTTTCGTATTTAGTTTGCTTTTGTGCCACTTATTATTTAGTATTTGTATTAATGTAAAAATCAAAAATTGAACGCTTTAAGTCAAACACCTATTTATACTTCTCTCTCACCTATGCTCTATGAATGCTTAAACAAACATTTACGATGCAAAGCACATAGAAGTAGTTTATGTAAAGACGCAGGTAAGATTTTTCAATACTCTACACTCTGCAAACTATTGGAAACGCTAAAGATGCCTATATAACCAACCGCACACAATAAAAACTGGCCCACAAATGTAGATTATTTAAGCTTTAATACAACTTGTTAGAAATTGTGTGTACTATGTATTTGGGTCTTATAAAATGTCCATAACAAACTTTTTTTTTGTTATTTTTGTTAAAGAATACCTTTAGAAACAAAACAGACAATTTTAAGTAATTTTTTAATTTTTTCTTCTTATAATTTTGACATTTCCAATCTTATGATTTCGATAAACTTATAAATACCATAGTTCAGCACGAAGCAAATTTACTTAATTTTTATTTTTTTTTGTAATCTAAGAACAATTTCTATAAATAAAATGGGCTAGTACGATACATTTTTATAGATGTTTCACAGATTATAGAGTATATTGCAGATAAGATATGAGTAATGAGATGAGAGCCCAACTCAAAAAGTTTTTAATATGTACTTTAATTTGAACAAAATGAAATATCAGCTCTCTGTTAATGCCAGATAATATAGATAAACGATGCTCATTCAGTTTAATCTAATTGAGAACTATTGTAAATGAGACTCGGATTTATTTAATTAATTTAATTGACCGTAGAAAATAAGAGTGTTCCTTATAAACGCCATTGTTACCTGTTAGTCGTTGGCCAACTTGTAGAATAAGACTGCCAAGATATTTCATTTTTTTGATTGCTTTGTCTACGGCTTATATCTACCGCAATATCTTGGCAAACTTTATCGTCATAATCAAGTGAATTGCTTTGCCTTAGTTTCTGCTCTGTTTTATAATTGTCGAGCACTTAAGCAAAGCCAATGCTAATTTTTATGCTATTGTTATTGTTGTCGTTGTTGAAAATCGCAGGAAATTTTACTTGCCAAGGCCGAAGGCGAGCGCTTGGGCATGCACATTAAGGGGGGCCTGAATGGACAGCGCGGTAATCCCACAGATCCGTCTGACGAGGGCGTCTTCGTGTCTAAAATTAACTCCGTGGGAGCGGCACGACGCGACGGAAGGCTTAAGGTAACGAGTGGGTTCCTTGACAGTTGGGCGCAAAAGTTCGTTGCCCAACTGGCGGGACACATCAAATTGAATTCAATTGAATTGAATGGAAGTGAGCTAAACTTTTCTCTCGACCCCAGGTGGGCATGCGTCTGCTGGAGGTCAATGGTCATTCGCTGCTGGGCGCCTCGCATCAAGATGCGGTCAACGTACTGCGCACTGCCGGCAATGAAATTCAATTGGTCGTCTGCAAGGGCTACGACAAATCTAGTTTAATGCATTCCATTGGCCAAGCGGGTGGCATGAGCACCGGCTTTAACTCGTCTACATCCTGCAGCGGTGGCAGTCGCCAAGGTGAGTAAAACCCAAAGTCGAAAAGATTCTCCAATGCAAACTTAACTTGATATTTTTTCTCGCAGGCTCTCGTGCTTCGGAAACAGGCTCGGAGCTTAGTCAAAGTCAGAGCGTCTCCAGCTTGGATCACGACGAGGACGAGCGTCTACGACAGGTAAGTCCCAGTCATATTGCCCACTGGCGAAACCCTATAACCATATCGACCACTTGCAGGACTTTGATGTGTTTGCGGGACAACAGCCAGACATTGTTGCCATGCCGGAGCCCACTAGCCAAACAGGCCTGGCAGCTGCGGCTGCTCTGGTGCACGGGGCGCCTTCACCCACACCCACCACCCCGACGCCGCCCGCTGGGTCTGCGGCACACGCCGACTTGGCACAGCCTGACACAGTGGCCGCGCAGACCGTGGCGCTTATACATGCCGAACAAACGCACCAGCAGCAGCAGCAGCCGCAAACGCAAGTGGCAACAATTGGGCAGGAGAAGAGCACCCAGGAGAAGGTAAGTCAGCGTCCTTGGCCTTTGGCAGATTGGTCAGTAGCCTTTCTACCTGTCGTGTTTAAACTAAATTAGGTGCTGGAAATTGTGCGCGCTGCGGATGCCTTTACCACCGTGCCCCCGAAGTCACCATCAGAGCATCATGAACAGGATAAAATACAAAAGACAACGACGGTTGTTATATCGAAGCACACGCTCGATACAAATCCTACCACACCCACCACACCTGCCGCACCTCTGCCGCTAATGCCCGCGGAGTCAGCGACCGCTGCCCCTCAAACTCCCGCTGCCGCTCCCGCGGCCACGGCACCAGTTGCTGTTGCACAGACCCAGACACAGACCAATTCCAGTCAGCAGACAGCCCAGCAGCAACAACAGGTATGTAACCAGATGCACGTCTTTTGCTAACTTACTTCAACATTTCTCTGTGTCTCAATATTTATATGTGTATACGTGTACGTATAGTGTGTGTTTGTGTGTGTGTGCGTGCGTGCGTGCGTGCGTTACCTTTGTTTAACGTCTCGATGTCCTTTCCATTTTTCCGTGCTACACTTAACATACACGAGCGCAAGTGACTGCTGCGCGTTCAACAAACCCAAAACATAAACCCCTAAAAAGTCAAAAAAAAAAAACCCTTCGCCTGTTTTATTTACTCTTTTTATTTATTTATTTTTTGCTCGTTATCTTCAATAACTTCACTAACGTCTGACCTTTCGAGTCGCGTGTCTGTGTGTATGTGTCTGCTTGTATCTGTGCCTGTTCGTTATTCACATTTTATAAAAATTTATACATTTCATATAACTCGTATGCGCTAACATTTGTCATGTCTCGCAAATCTTACAACATGCATATAACACTCCATCTACTTAAAATTCACATCACATTATCGTTCGTTCGTTCGTTCCTCAGTGCCTGCAGCTCATGGAGAATGTCAGCCTCCGTGTTTTTTGTTAATGCAAATTTTAATTTGAAAATCGCAAAAATATATATATTGTTCGTTTGTAATTGTCAGAAACCCCAAACTCAGATCGTCTTTACTTCTTCAATTCGCATATGTTAATGTGCCTGGTCTTAAAGCCCAAAATCGTCAAAGCTGATGACTTAATTTTTTAGAAGAAGCAACAAAATTTTTCTATTGAAAGATTTTTTTTTTAGTTTGTTTAAAATATTTCACCCATTTTTAGAGGTTACTATAAATGTAACCATCATTTTTTCATATTGCGAATAGCTACTCTTGATATTTCGAAACTTTGGTTGAAGTGTTATTGAAATATTTACAAACTTATCGAATTTTATTTTATTAAATAATTTTTATGACATTTTGACTTAATAAATTCATATGGACTGATTCGTTAAGATACTTTAAATACGCTTAGAGCAAGGTATTTCTTGTTAAAATCTACGAATAAACCAATAAGTTATAGACTTTTAAACTTACCTCCGAAAAATGATTTTTAATACAAGAACTTAGCTTCTGATCGATCTTATCTATATTGTGGTTGTCTGTTGATTATAGTTGTAAAAAGCTATAAAAGATAGACTTAAAAGTTTCAAAATAATTTGAAAAAAGTTACGGTTCTTCAACTTCAATGGATTCGTAAAATCTCTTAAATTGAACGACATACATATATGTTATGTTTGTTGCATATTTTAACCTTTTACAACTCGAAGATAATATTGAGCCACTTTAAACGAGTATCGAGAATCATATATATTAATAATGTATTAAAACAAAAGCTAGAATCTGCGTCCATAAATTGATTGTGATATGCACACAATATAACTTTAGAAAAGTACATTTTTTAAATAGTTATATTTAAATGTTTAGAAACGTTTTAAATGTCCAGAAGTTAATTTGATCGATTACCCAAAATACCCCAAGAAATACTCATATGAAAATTAGCCTCTCAACAAATGGAACACAACATCAATCACAAGCTACTCATGAGTATTCATTATAAATCGTGTTGTATGTTTGTTTGTCGTTTGCTGCATTTTGATTTAATAGTATATAGTACTATACAATCATACTTAGCAATGCCTCGGGAATTGCGCGGGGGTGGGCGAGGGTGGGTTAGGCATGAGTTATTGTACAGTAGAGTGCATGCGGAAGGGTGCTGTACATATATATATATATATATATATATGTATATATGTATGTATATCGGTAGTAGCTGTTGGCTCCCCTGTTGTTGCCAGGCCTGGGAATCAGAGCTGGGACCACGTGTCCCACATTTATTGAAATGGCAGCGGGCAATTTATTATTTATTAGCATATTCCAAAGACCACATTTCTTTCGTTTTGCCTGCTCAATATTGTTGTTGAAGTTGTTGCCGTTGTCGCTGTTGTTGTTGTTGTTGTTGCTGTTGTTATCTTATTTATGCTACTTACATTTTATATCAATTTCTGTTTGCGCCTTTATTGTTACCTTTTGGGGCTGGCTGCTGCTGCCTTTGGTTGGGCTTGCGCGGCACGCTATTGTGTATGATTGTTGTGCCTGTTGCCTTACCTGAAATCCGTTAGCATTTGGATTTGCATTGGCAGCAGCGGGAAAAGAGAAAAGAAATACCTAATATGCATAGATGGCACGTATAATAAATGTATATACAAATATGTATGTATTTTATTTTATATATCTACATAAGTATTCAAAAACTGCGGAAAGGAATTTCCATTAAAATGTCTCTTATCTTCTTCTCATTCCTTCTTTTTATTGCTCTCAATGACGTGCGCGCCGTTCCCTGCTTTTCAACATATTGTTTTTCCTTTTTATATTCATTTCTCTTTTTAATATTATATTTTCTCCTTTTTCTTGTTCTTGTTCTTTTCGTTTTTTTTTTTTTGCGTTTCGCATTCGTTTCGTTTCGATTCGTAATTGTCATTTTCCTTTGCGCTTTGCGCAGATCTCAATTCAGCGTATTTCTTAACCGTCAGATGTTTCCCACTATAAGACTGAGTACTTAGTTTAAAATACAGGAAAATATTTAAAATAAATGAACAGAAACAAAGGTTAAGCAACAACAAAACTGATAATACAGACAGCAGCATGTCATATTGTTCACATATGAAGCCTCGTCGTGTTCAAAGGGCAAATAGTTACTAAATACTGGCTGAAAAAAACTCACAACACAGAGGCTATACCTATTCGTAGGACAACAAATTCACTCGATCTAGCATCTTAAGAATACTGAACGCACCTGTCTAGGCAAATGGTTTCAATGTCCCTCATTAACTAACTATGTAAATGTTGAAAGGACATAAAACAAATTGTAAAGAAAATCAAAAAAGTAGACTTAACTTCGGGCTGCCGAAGATTTAATACCCTTGCAGACATTTAAGTGTTGTAATTGAATCTTCATAAAAAATATATATATACATTGTAGGTATCTTAAAAATTAAAATAATTGTTGTTTTTATGGTTGCTGTCTACTTATGTGGTCCGATTTGTTGTATAACTTAAAGTTTAATTAAAGCAAAGTAATAATCCCCCAACAAATTAAATTATCAGCCGATTGCTGAGACTAAATCCGATTTTACTTGAATTTGTATTTTTCAAATTGGTCAAGACATTAAATACTTCATGTATGGCCAATTTTCGTTAGGGTAGCTCTGACTTATGCAGCTTCTGCTCTTAAAAAAACCAACTGTACCAACTTTCACTTCCTTATAAGGGAATATATGTATCTATGCACTTCAAATTATTGGGCAAATATCTGCAGGGATATATAAATATCAAAACACTCAAAGTCCCTCCCGATATTTTATAAAGCAAAAAAAAAAAAAAAATTAAATTAAACATCCTTAGCCGCCATTTTGCGGCGTCCAGTATTCACATACTGTATAAGTATTGTTGTCTTTCGATGTTAACAAAGTCGTATGTATGTATATGTATATGCATCTGACGCATTGTCTATTATTGTAAATTATTGTTATAGTTATACATATGTAACACTGTGCGGCAGGCACACGAAACGGTCCAAATACGCAACTAAATAGTACTCTCAGATAAATATCATACTACTTTGAGTCTCACAAGGTACAAATAAGCCAAAAATAAAAATAATAGTCTGGCCAACTATAATATAACTATTGAATGTTGAACAAACTTTGACTACAATTAGGATTATACGTATGTGTTATGTTACATCTATTGGAAATCAATTTGTTAATAGTTAATTGAATGGGATACTGGCTGCTTTTGAGAAGTTTGCTTTTTGATTTGATCGGTTGATTTGTTTCTTGGTCGTTAGTTACTGTTAGTCAATATAATATACATATATAAACGGCTAGATAAATGGAATAATGGAGTATGCATTTTTGATGTCAATAAATGAAATCTAAATGTTCTAAACGTAACTACGTGGACTTATTTCGGGTATGTTCCAAGGAGATAATTATAGAGAGATCTTAATAGACAGGTTTTTCTTTTTTTAATGTGGGCTCAAAACGTTTTCATTGATTACTCGAGGTGCATCTTTTGTGTTATGTCCATTTTGTTTTCATTGTAAGTTCTCTCATTGTTTTCTTTCATTCTTGTAAATTGTCCTTGTCTCTGTTTCGCCACGCCGTACACTCGTTTTTAAGTACGCCGTAACCGTTGTGCAGCTCATTCCATCCATCAAGCAAATTGGCCAGAGCAACGCAATTGCACCTCATCATCAGACAGCGACATTGCTAATTGGCTAACAAAGTGCTGGCGGCCCTGTACCACCTGTACGTGTACGTAACGTTAAGAAAAAAAAATAGAAAAAAAAACTGGTTGCCGTAGCAGCAAATATATCATCATGTGCACAACCAACATCCAACCAACATATCAACATCCACAACAGACTCACCAGCAACTACAGACCACACACCCAAACTCAAACGCACTCAATTAACGTCGCACATTGCAAATTTGTGTTTCATGCTTGTGTGTGTGCAGCTGTTCCCGCAAACAAAAACTGAAAACTAAATGAAAACCCCAAAAATCCAAAATCCAATAGCAGCGCGGCACGCAGACACCGGAACGCGTGGCGCCCGGAGCACGTTATTCCTATCAGCAAATGCTGGAGAGCCAGGAGGAGAGCCGGGCGCCGCAAGACCCGCCCACAACGCCCAAGAAGGCCGAGCCAGTATACATCATAGACGATGAGGATGACGATGAGGACGATATTGATGCCATTGCGGAAGAGGATGAATCCTCGCCGCCCGTCGATATACAGTCGCCGCCTTCGTACGCAGACACCGACTCCGATTGCTTTGAGCGTCCGCGGGGACGCTATACCAGCGACTCGGAGAGCGATTGTCGCCCCTATAAGCCGTCACGTTCCGGGCGCAGCACGCCGGAGTATGCGGGTGGCCATCGCAAGTCCGTCAGTTTCGATCTGAGTGGCGACGAGCGCTCCAAGTCGGATTATGAGCGCTCGCGTTCCCGCACGCCGGATCGCTTCACGCGCGCCTATGACTCGGAGCAGGATACGCGCACAAAGGCCATTGGCCGCATGCCGCGCAAGGGTATCCTGCGCGCCACCAGTCCCAGCTCCTCGGCCAGCTCCACGCTGGAGCGTCGTCCCGAAAAGCCGCCGCCCATCGTTCCCACCGTAGCGCGCATACGCGAGGTAGAATCACCGCAGCTGCAGCGTGTCTCCCGGGCCACATCGCCCGAGCGACCCGGTGAGCTGGAGCGCGAGAATCCCTTCCGCCAGGTGGAGCCCTATGAAGATGACGAGTACACGCAAATTGCCAAGGCAATCAGCATGTCGCCGCGCTCGCCGCGCGATCAGTTCTTCTTTGGCGCCTCACGCTCCAACGAGGATCTGATCGAGCAGTCGCATTCCAGTGGGGGCAGCACGCCCAGCACGGTCATATCGAAGTCGAAGGAGAACTTGACGGGCGCACGGCCCAAAGTGCCGCCGCCCACGCTGCCCAAGCCACAGCTCAAGAAGGCCGATCTGGTGCGCAACGTGGCGCTCGAGACCTTCCAGGCGACCGATGTGGGCCAGGGCGACTTTGCGGTGTTCGAGCACGACCCCAGCACCAATACCATACACCAGGTGGCCAAGCTGCCCGTTCGCCTGGCCAGCAGCAAGTCGTCCAGGCCGCGTGAAAGTCCGCCGCCGCCGCCCGTCAACTACGCAACGCTGCCCAAATCGCCGCTGCCCAAGCTGGCGGCTGCGCTGCTGGAGGAATCCGCCTATATGGAGGCACTGCCGCCGGCACAGCGGCGTCCCAATGATTTCGTGCACGAGAACTCGCCGGACAATATATTGGTAACGCCGGAGCAGCATCGGGATTTCTTGCTGCGCGAAAACGAGATGAGGAATCAGCTGCGCGCTCCCTACGAGCCGGCGCCGCCCATACCCATAGCAGCCGGCAGCGGCGGTGGCGACAGCAGCAACTATGCGGTAAACAACCCTTTTCTAGATTGTTGCGACACTGACATTGACAGCCTGCCACTGCCCCCACCACCACCCCCAACACCACAAACACCGCCCGCCCAGCATTCATCAGCACGTCATTTGCATGAGCCGCCGCCACTAACCGCTGTCGCCACTAACGCAACAACAACATCTTATTCTCCCATTGCTAACAACTATCTGATGGATGCCGCGCCGCAGCCGCAGCAGCTGCTGTTGGGGCCCGCAACGCCCGCGCAAATCTTTCCCGCTGCCCAAATACTGCCCGTGCAATATGCCAGCCTCCCGCAGCCGCAGCAGCCCAATAAACTTAGGTTGTTCGACGTGCTGCTGCTGCCGCCCGGCGATCAGCGCCAGGTGGCTGCCGGTGCCGGTGCCGGCTCCTCCGCAGCTGGGCCGCTTTATATGCAGGCGTCACAGTTACCGGTGAGTGAAACGCGTGTTGCTCACGTCTCATCGTCCACGCCCGCCGTTGTCACGCCCAAATCGCCCTCCTATGCCACCATGAAGTTTCCAACGTTCTCGGAAATTCTGGTCAGCCCAGACTCAAATAGCAATTACCAGAACATGACCACAGCTCGCGTTGACATATCGAACTCGTCGCTGGGCACCAGCAGCTCCTTCTCGATTAACTCGTCCAACTCGTCGCTGCTGCTGGCGAAGACCGTGCCTGCGGTCGGTGCGCCCTACAGCAGCTACTATGAGACGGCCGAGGAAATCTATTCGACCATCGAGGAGGAGGCCATTTACAGTAATACCGCGTTCTTTGACTCCCGTCGCAGCAGCGATACCTCCCTAAATTGTCGCGCCTCCAAGTCGCCCACACCGCCGCCCCTGCCACCGAAGCGACCGTTAAAGCCCAGCAAGCTGCGCACTGCGCCGCCGCCGCCGCCTCCGGTGGCCCAGAAGCCGCACGGTCTACGTGGCATGGCCAACTTCAAGCTGCGTTCACAGTCACAGCCACAGCTTTTAACAATAGCACCCACCACGCCCCGAACGCCCCAAACGCCCACAACGCCAAGTGGCAAGGAGACGACCGTGTAGCTCAATGCCGCCTCGACGCCCACTTTCGAGATGTCCACTTGAGCTAGCTGCCTTCTGTCGTCTGCCTGTTGCTTTCTGGGTCAAGCTGGCGACGCTTCTTGAGTGCTCCCTAGTTAACTGCCTCAATTGCATTACCACAAACCAACTACCTCTCCCCCCCCCCCTCCCCCGCACAGTTGTCGACCAGCCGCTCGTGCATTTTAATTAAAATCCAACACCTTTTTAGCCATCAATTAAAAGTGCAACAGCAAATTGAGCAGCGCACTGCAGACGCTGCTGTAGCTTTCAATATTTTTATTTGATTGATTGCTTGCCGGTAACCAACTGCGTGGGGGGGGGGGGGGAAGGGGTTGGTTGGCAACCAGTGCAACCAAGCCACATATCACCTGCAACCCGCCGCATCTGTCTTCCTAATTAGATGCGACTTTTTGTTGACTTTGGCGCCAGCCACCACACCTGCCAAATTCCTGCTGACATACAGCACAGACGCCCAACTGCCCCAAAGCACCTCAATCAACATTCTGCTTACTCTCCTTCTCTAATTTTCTCTCCCCCTCCCTCCCTCTCGCTCGCTCTCTCTCTCTGCTTTTGGTCGAGTTTAATTTGACGTTGATTGAAACGTTCGTTGCTTGAAGCGCTGCAGTTAACTCGCCCGCCCCGCCCCGTCATCAGCTCGATTCCCTTCTCTTTTCTTTTCACAACTTGGCGAACACGAATAAAACCCAACACACACACACATATATACATATATATATATATATATATATATATATATATAGAGACAGCCACACAAATTACAAAAACAAAATACAAATGCAATTTTTACAATTTTACAATTTATATAGTTAATTTTTGCGTAGAGCTCTTAAGTTGATTTTAATGCTAATTTATTTTGACTAACCAAACAAGTTGAATATTTTTTTAAATACGTATCTTAAATAAACGATTCTGTGTAATTCGATATGTTGGATATCTCTCTCTCTTTCATTTTGTGTTGTCCCTCCCCACGCCAGTTGGCTTGATATGAGCTTATCTAAAAGATAAGTTATTCTCTGCGTGACCTTGACTAATTGGCCTGACCTGAACTGGTTCGCAACTTGGCTAACTTAACCACGCCCCACGCCCTGATGCACGCTGCGTGCCGCACGCTTTGGCGTCCGGCGCTGCACTGATTTGTCGCATTGGGCAATGCGACGCAGTTGGGTTCAGCTCTGAGCCAACTCGCAGACTCGCAGTCTTATCTTATCAGTTGACACTGTTAATTGCGATACGCGATAAGCGTGTTGCCAATGTCTGTGTATTGATAACACACTAACACACTAACAGACACTTGAGAGGCGAAGCGGGGGGCGTGCCTGAATCATTCAATAGCTTATTGGCTTTTAATGCGCTGACCAGAACTCGTGCTCGACCCGTCTGCACATGCTGCTGCTGCTGCAGCTTGTGGCCATTTTCTCAACACTTTCATGGCTCAATAAATTTCTATTAGCTCGTCCGCCGTTCGTCCTGGCAGGGAGCATAGCATAGGTTATAAAGGAGCCGGTCGCCGCTGCTGTTGCTTCAATCTAAGTACGAGTATCGAGTTTAATTGAAAATCGAAAAATCCGATACGAAATTAATTTCTTTGCTAAAAATACAGCACAGTGGATCCTTGATACTCTGGCTGCCGGCTCCTGGTTGCTGTTGCCTGATGGCCTTTGTATATATTGCTGCGTACTTGACTTGTCTTCATGGGGGAGTTGGGAATTGGGTGGATTAGTTGCTGATATCGCTTTTCCATGCACTTGTCGTTAGTCGCTCGCTTGTGCTGCTCTCCTTTATTTATGAGCCTGGCCTTGTGTGTTGGCCAGTGTAGCACTCGCATCTGTGTGCGTGTGTGTGTGTTATCCATGCAAGCCAAAGGATAAGGTTGCAATTTGTGCAGTTTAACGCTGGCTTTTGCTCTTGCTCTTTCTACTGCCGTTTAATGACTTTGTCGTCGTTACAGCAGCCGCCCACACACACACACACACACGCCTCGCCCCCCTCCCGCCTTTCTCACCCTGCAGGCATTGGCCTTCTCATATTGCCTAAAACGAAGAAATTGCTTGAAAGCATAAAACCGACAGTACATGACTTTGGATGATAAATTGCCTGACCCCCACTCCTGTTCTGCCCTCTGCTGCTGCTCTGGGCTCATTCCAGCCGCCACAGCTGTAATTTGCGTCCCCGCGCCCGTAAATTATATGCCTTGGGGCAAAAACAGTGCGTTGATTCCCTCCTTTTGTTGGTCATTTCATGAGCGAAACGCTGGCTGCTCCCAACATCCTGCTGCTGTTTCTGCACTAACAAATGCTCCTCCATCGTTCCATGTGCTTTTTAATAAACTTGCGCAGTGCCATCAATTTGGTTTATGGTCGTTTGGATTTCTTTGACTTTCATTTTGAAAACTGCAGTTTTTCCAGTCGTTTAATTGAAAATGGACAACACGAGTCAAATTTTTAACTATTGACTTTTTGTTTGTTTTGGCTTTTCATTGAAAGCTTTTTTATTTTTGATGACTTGCTAACAAAAGGTTTTGCATTTTTCCAGCCATCACCTGCGGCCGATAATGCGCCGGCCGTGGCCACACCAACACCCACAAAAGTGCCTAAATCGGTATCCGATAAAAAACGATTCTTTGAGTCTGCCATGGAGGATCAACACAAGCCCACACAAAAGACAGGTGAGTTCATGTCTAGCTGCAAAAAGTAAACAACACATCAAACAAGTTAGAGGAGTCCAGTCGGCAGTGCCTGACTAGGTGATGCCCTGCACCAAGCGGCGAGCTGCCGTTGCAAATATTCTAGCTTTTTACTATACAAGAGAGTCTGCATACCAAATGTGGAATTTGTAGTACTTAGAAATTATGAGATATGTTCAAAAACATGATTTCAACATATCGATGAAAAAGAAAACTTGGTCTGCGCTGGTAATAAGCGAATCTTCGTTTAAAACATGGCAAGATGTACTAGATTGTAAATACTCTGCAAGAATGTACATATATACATTGTGGGGTCGGAAATTTCTCCATCTGCCTGTTACATTCATTTGCACAAAGCCAATATACCCTTTTAGCCAGTTTTCAATGGGTACAAGGTGTGAAAAACAGTAGTCAAAAGAGTGCTCAAGTGGAAGCTTGCCTGTACTTAGGTCTAAAACAAACACTTACACAAGCTTAACTGATAGAGAATATAAAGACCCAAAACATCAATTATAGTACACTCAGGACATTAATATTTAAATTCATTGTCGAAGAAATATGTTTAAAAATATATTTACATTTTACCACTAATAGTATTCCATAATTATGTCGTTGTTAATCAAACTGGGAAAATTCAAAACAAATTTTGCTTAATTTCTACGAATTTCTAGAATTTAACAAAATGCATTAAGCATCTAAAATGTAAGGAAACCAAAATTGAACATAATCACAAATGTATCTTTGAACACTGTTTATCTTGAACCTTGAAATACCAATATTTCCCAATAACATACAAAAAAACATAATATTTTACCATTAAAATAGGGTTATTCACATATATAACAAACAATGTTGATAATTAAATTTGATTAGATTAAAAAACCAAATTGAATTCTT
This sequence comes from Drosophila lacicola, assembly GCA_035045355.1. Lineage (NCBI taxonomy): Eukaryota > Metazoa > Arthropoda > Insecta > Diptera > Drosophilidae > Drosophila > Drosophila lacicola. The sequence goes on along the minus strand of JAWNPB010000347.1, from coordinate 1,130,080 downwards.
ATAAAGTTCTGAGGGTGAACAATCTTTGATCCAGCAACGTACCTAGAAAAAAAAAACTGCCTAGTATTGGCAACATGCAATTAATCAATTCGCATATGTAAAATAAGCTAAATATTTCGATCGATCTTTCGAGGAGCTCATCGTTGGTCTTCATTTGTTTTTCGATGTGATTCCACATGTAGAAGATGTAAATTTTTCCATATGGTCTCGGCACCAGAGTACATAGTCATATAATATTAAAACACATCCCAGTATATATCATAATGCGTTTCAAGCCCCTAGCTTCAATAGAGGGTTGCGTGCATACCAATATACTCTTCTCAGTTTTTGAATGAGTGTAAAGATTCTGTTGCGCATAAGATACACAATAATAAGATGAAAATGAAGGCAGCTCTCAGTGTTTGGTTTTCAGGCCGCATATCCATTGCTTCTTGTGTCTTGTGCTGGCAATTCTTATCAGGTTTTTGCTCAGTGGCTTGTGTAATTAGAAAAGGAGGCGTGCGACTGTACGTAGCGCCTTCCTCGCTGGAATTTGCATGACAAAGAAACGTCAAAGGAGGTAAGAGGGAGACAGAGAGAAATAGAGAGAGAGAGCGCCTTCACAAGGATGTAGTTGACGTGCGCAACTGCAGTCAGGGATTAAAGCGAACCACGGAGGCGTTGGCTAGCTCAACAGCACGGGTTTCTTTTTATATTTAACTAATTTATATTTTTTTTTACTAGCTTTTAGTATTTATATAGGGGATTTGTTGGGCGAGGGGGGGAAGGGTCTGCAGTTTCATCGCAATAAAATGTTGGCGGCTTTAAGTGAAGGGTGGCATTAAAATGAGTTGCTTTTGGCTTATGGTTAACTAAAGTGGTTTTGCTCTATCCTATAAATTGCAGATAAAGTTTTTTCGTTCCTGTCAAAGGACGAAGTCGAAAAGTTGCGGCAGGAAGAGGAAAAGAAAATTGCAACATTGCGTCGTGATAAGAAATCCAGATTATTAGATGCTGCCAATGACAACATTGACAAGGACGACGATGCCAGGCATCCTGATAAGCAACAGAATACCGCTGACAACAGCAGCGGCAGCAGCGAGTACAACAGCGACGACGACGACGACGACGACGACGACGAGGACCACAACGAACTGCAGGCAAGCGGCCGCAAGGATGTCGTTGACAATGTTGTGCGGGCGCAGTTCGATGATGCGGAGGACATGAGGTAAGTGCACTTCATGGCAAAGTCTTATTGGATCATTGGTGCTTGCGCTCTTTTTGCATTTTATGTTACATTTCAATGCACAGACACGTCCACAATTGGTCACTCCACAACACAATTACGATAATGACACACACACACACACAATCGCACACTTCGACACATATTAGATATAATCCAAGGTGTTTGTGCATTTGTCTTATCTATTTGCTTCATGTTAAGTTTTAGGCATTGGTAAAGTTTTCTACTGCTGCCTTTTGGTTTGGTGCTGGTGCCGGTGCAAAGAAAAAACGCTTTGATTTATGTTGCTCTTAAATTAAATTATCCATAAGCATACACACACACTCTCTCTCTCTGTCTATCACACACAGACACAAACATATATCGTAGTTCATATTTTTCACTCCACATGCCGCACATCCAGCCAATTGACGGAGCTGATCATCATTATCGAAACGTAGTGTATGTTATAAGCATCTATTCAAGTTAAATAAGTAGCCCTTACATGTAGTTACATACATATATACCATATATCTAAGTATATTAAGTACCCACACTTATATACACCCAAAGCGGTTTAAGTTTTAAGTAGCACTTTGGCGTTGTCTGGACTCGTAAATCGCAGGAGAGCCTCTGAGGCGTTTTGCCACTTAAAAACATGTTATGCCTCTTATGCGTGCCTCATATTTCTTCAGCCATCAGGCAGAGCGAGAGAACGAGAAGAGAAAGAGAAGGAGAAGGAGAGCGAGTTCTATTTTAATATATCCATCCAGTGGCGCATAACTCGACATTATCTATGAAAAGGCTCTGGCATAGAACTTCTGCTTCTACTGGCAGCAGCCAAATTTATTCTCGCATTACGGCGCTTTGTGTGTTTATTTTGCAGCACATCGCGTATACGCAATGTTCTCCCATGCCCGCGAGCTGGCTCGATTGGCAGAGTTTTGCTTTTGTGCACTGGCTGAAAATTCAATTCCCGCCGGCCCAATGCCAGCTGTTTTCGCAATTGGTTAACTTCATTTTTCAAGCAAGCCGCAAATTGTTGCGTTCGGTGTTCGCCTCCCACGCAGCCAGCATTAATGGCAAGCCGGCAACTGAAAAGGTCGCCTCGTGGGCGGGCAAACACGCGCGCGCTCAGTTCCAGCTACGCATAATTTTAGGCAGTGCGTGGATTTCAATTTATGCGAAAACATCCTGAAAGCGCGAGCGACAACAAATCCTGCTTATAAAGGATCTCTCTGATCTTTTGAGGAGTGCTACTCGGTTGCTGTATTTCAATAAATAATAATCGCTGCGACTTAATTTGTTAACCCACAAAATCCCTCTCAGTGTCACTCGAAGTTGCATGCAACATGTAGCAGCCGCAACGCGCAAACTTTTGCCAACTCCATCGAGCTGTTGCTGTTGCTTAAATATAAGTATCTCTATGTATGTTATGTACCTGTACCTCTCATGTATGTCAGAAAGCAACTGGGAGCCACTGCTGATGTCATTCCCATTCCCGTTGGCCTCCAGCACCCTTCAAGCAGTTGTTATTATTATTTTTTTTTTTTTTTTTGTTGCTCTACTGTCGTCTGTCCATGCTGCTGGCGTACCTTTACATGTTTATCAGGCAACGTATGTCTGGCGTGTATTGCCGTCGCCCATGGCGGGCTTGCTTCTAGTTGTTGACTCTGGCAGCATTATGTAATGAGCAACAACAATGTAATTTAATACAATTTTATCCACACTCCAGAGTGTTGAAGGACAACAAAATGGAAACAAACAAACTTAAAATAAAGGCATGAAATTCAACCTTTAAGCGTACAAAAAACCAAATACCCTGGCCATTCCAACTCCCATTAATCGGATAGATTACAATATGGGTATTGTTCAATGAAAACCTATTAAATGAATACCACTTAATTATTAACACTTTATTTTAAAAAAATATTTCATTTCACGTCGTTTAAATCAATGTCGGAGTCTAATTACCCAACAAGTGCGAGCTCTCAACCCAGGCTAGGGTATCGATATTGTGGTTGAAGTTAATTGCATAACCCTGTTATTGAAATGGTCAATCAATAACAAGGATCGAGTCTCTGAGCTCTAGTATATAGTAAAGGAAAAACAATCAATTGAAATATTGAGAAATTAAAGTATTTTTGAAAAGTTGCATAATGACCTATAGAAAGTTTGAACTACATTTTCTTTTATGGCTTTATGGCTGTGGCTAAATTTGGTTCTGTGTGCTTCTGTCATGTGTTGCAAACAGTCTGACAAAGCTGCATAACCCCTGAAAGTGGCACACAAACAAGTCCAAGTCGTGGCATGCACATGAAAGGTTGACAACACGAGATATCATTTAGCGGCACAAAATAACAAGTCGCAAGACATCGGAAGCAAGACCCGCAACCCACCCACAAGGCGAGCAGCTAACGCTGTCTGTCGCTGTCCGTCGTGTGTTTGCGAATTAAATGTATGAGAAGTGGAAAGCGGGCGGAAAAAGGGGCGGGGCTGCTATGAAAATATTTCACAAACAAAGAGCCATTATGTACTTTTCATTACGCAAGCGTCTGTAACGTAGCATTAATGGCCTTAAAAGCAAAAGCAAAGGACAGACAGCTAAGCTGATTTGCCAGCAAGCAGGCTAACACTCTCAAACTCTCACACTCTATTTGATCTATTCGAGTGGCAGCCTTTCCTAACTTCAATTCAATTCGCGCAAACTGCTCGTTATGATTTTAATTAATTCTCGCTTAATATTTTCTAAAAACAAGATGTTGTTTATATTACATGACGCGCAACATAACTGGTCAACAAATCAATGATAACCTTCGATTCAAATTTGCGCAGCTTCATAGGCCAAGCCGAGCCGAGCCGAGCCGACTGACCAAATGGCTTACAGCCCGGCCCGAAATTTACATAAATTTAAATGTGTGTTATTATGTTGGCCTCGTTCGGCCTTGGAGCTCATATCATAAGAAAAGGAGACAAACATGTTAATAACCTATTTACAAATTTCCCAGCAAGAATTTCTACTAGTCTTGTTTTTATTTGTTTTTTTTGCGCATAAATTTCAGTTTCGGCGCTGCCGTAAAACAGACAAAAGAACTACGTCCGATAAAAAAGAAGAAGATATTTATATAGCCAGCCAGTAAAGCCACAGCAAATTAGCGGGCAGAGCAATGTTCTCAATGATCTTTTCGTATTTATATTCAAATTAAACTCGTTTAAATCTATAAAAATTGTGTAGCACAAAGGCTCGCTCAGATCCGTGTTTATAAATTCTTTGCCAGCTTCCGTGGCGACAAAACTTAACGTTAACGTCAACTTCGACGTCGGCAACGATGTCGGCAAAACGCAATCGAATTATTATTTGTGCATTAATCGGCTAATTTATAGTTTGATAATTTATGAACTATTTCTAGTTGGTCCGCCGCTGCTTAAACGCTTTGGCTAACCGCTTTGCCAGCGGCTGACAGTCGCGGCTGACTCCCTCGCTCTCGCTTTCGATTGGCTTTGGCCGTTTGGCGCAGCGGTTGCCCTTGAATTAATCGCGACGTCAAGACAATTGGTCAGCTTTGGATTTTGTTTTCTTTGTGTCTTTTTTGTAGTTTTCTTGTTTTTTTTTTTTTTTTTTTTTTTTTACATTTATATACGCAGGTTTGTGAGCGACCACAGCTTCTTGGGCCGCTTTTGTGATTTTATGCAGATGAAAATATTTATGTTTTGTTGATTGCGCATAAATTAATTTATATTTTATGGCGTTGGCGCTACGTTCGGTCCACAAATGGACCGCAGCGCACCGTAGCGCATATGCAAATCCGTATTTTTTTTGTGTTTCTGATATCAAAGCATAATTTGACCTTAAGCTAAAATGAGGGCGTTAATGGTGCTCTTTAAATATATGTGTGCGTGTCTAGCTATTTCTGTTGCTCTTCTTCGCATACAATTATTGTTGTTTTTTTTTTCAGTTTATTTCGATTGTTTTTTTGTACATTTTGTTTGTTGCTGTTGGCGCATAAATATTAATTTAAGTTGGAAAAACCATGACAACATTAAGTGGAAAAGAATGAGCGAGAGCAACTTAGCAGCAGCCGCACCACCACCAACAAAACCTAAAGGCAGTTGAAAATTTACTTAGCTCCCAAAATGAGATTTCCTTCTTTTTTTTTGTTAATTATTATTTATCTAATTGCTTTTCTGATCCGTACCTCTGTGCCTGCAAGCCCGGTAACAATGCACCTGTTTAATTGTACATCACAAAAACTTTCTGTTTCTGCTTCTCACCAACTTTTTTCAGGAATCCACTTGACGAAATTGAAGCAGTATTTAGAAGCTAATACTAAACTAAGTTCTGACACCAATACACACACACACACACAGCCTAAATCACACAGTAATGAAGATGTGACACGTTTATTGACTAAGCTCTGATATCTAGCCAAATAGATACGTAGCCTATATAAATATAAATTAACAATTTCTAAGCGAGAGAATTTGACTAAAAACTAACTAACTCCATTCTACATTACTACACCCATTTTGATATGCAGCAAAGTTTTTATAATGTTAGCGACTACGTAACTCGAGATACTTTAATATACTATGTAATGCAGCTAAAGAAGATCGCACGCCCTCATAATAAGCATAGTGTTAATGTTGACTTTTTTTTTCAACTTGTACGATATAATATTTCTCTTTTCAATTCGCTCCAAACTTTTACATAAAACGAAAAAAAAAAGAACTGCAGCGTTGTTCACTTCACCAGCACTTGAAATGCTTTTACACACCTCTGCCACACTCGTACACCTGCAGCGGTTTTAAAGTACTCACTCACACACACTCACACACACACATACACAGTTATACACGCCCACTTACTGACTCACTTACCGCCCTTAGCGCCAGGGGCCATGTTATTAGCATACTACTACCACACGCGTTTAGTATTTGAAAAAAAAAAACGGGAGAAAATATAAAATTAAAAATAATGATTTTTAGAGCAGGACAAGGAGTCTAATTAAAATGCTCTAGGCACGTTTAGCTGCTTACAGAGAAAGGGAGGGAAAGGAGAGGAGGGAATTATAGTGCCTAGCTAAATAAATGAGTAATTCCTGACTAAATAGTTACATTTGCGTATTCAATTGTTCACAGTCCTAGAAGCCGTCGTTTGTCATTGTTTTAATTTTAAAGACAACTCGACCAATTCCCATAAACGAACTAAACAAATAATACAAACTTGTTGGGTGAAGTCCGAAGTTGAAACAGTTTTATTCATGTGTTTAACTGCAGTATTTAGTTTTATCTGCGACAATTCCATGCGCAGCTCCTGAATATATATTCCCGCAAACGCATGCATGTTAAGTTTATGAAATTGAGTACGTTGTTGTAGTCAGCGTTAAATTTTTTAATTATATATTTTATAAATATTTATATGATTGTATATGTATTAATATAATTACAAACACACACATACACACACACACGAATTAAGTGTTCTATATATGTACTACGTTTACGAAATCCATGCATCATCATCAACAACAACATGAACCAAAAACATCCACAACTATTTATGCTCACACATTGCCAATGCATTTCCTGAATAACATGTGCCATATATCTTATATATGAATGTATGTATTTTTTGTTACTTCGCATCATAATGGAAAAATGTCTATAAATAAATAAAAAAAGAAAATCAATTTCAATTTATTGCAGTTTGTCATACATCTTACATATTAACTAACAAACAAATATATCTCGGTTATGGTTATTTATAAATTTTGATTTACTTAATCTCGACAAAAATATTGAAAACCAAGAACTAGGAGCAAAACGAATTCCAAGTAAAAGTACATTGTAAAAAGTTATAAGGACACTCTATACATAAATCTGTCAATTGCAAAAGTTCAACGCGTTTAAATACTATATATATATGTATATATAATGGTCGGATTGTCCCGCTGGGGCGGAATGCCAGCATGTCTGCTGGTGCCCTCTGGAGTGCCTGCGCAAAGTTCATTTAAAAGTCGAAAGGACAAATGAATGAATAAAACGAGCCGAGCAAATGGCAGCGCCGAATGGTAAAAAAAAAAGAGAGAAGAAAAATAGTATAACAAGTGCAGCTTGGCCGGGTCAAGCCTGGCCGCACTTAGCCAATACTGCTGCTGCCCTTCTATGCGCTTCTCAGCCGTTACAGCTGCTGCTCACTCGTAGGTGGCTGAGCTTCTCGCCGCCGACGGCGGCGTGTGAACTGGAATACATAAATCACTCAAGCTGAAGTTGCAGCCACGCTGATTCAGCTGCAATAATTTCGCATTAAGCTTGAACCGAAAGTGTGTAGCAATTTGTTTAAGACAAAAGCCACTTGCAGCGAGTTCTTAAAAAAACAGCTAAGAGTGCTCTAGTCAAAAGTATTCGACTAGCAGATACCCTAAAATCGCACACACTATGGGAAATGCGTTTGTAATTAACTACGCTGTTTTTTGTCCGTTCTTTTTAAATATGGTGGAGTTCCAAGTGTGAAATACTCCACAACTGCGCATATATCCCAAATTAGTGGATCTACCTCTTATACCTCTTCCAGCCAACCTATTTTCTAAACTTAAAGTCAACGTCCGTCTACGGACAGACAGACAAATATGGCTAGGTCAGCGATCACCTTATGGGGTCAAGGAAGCCTTCTGCCCTCTACATACACTTGCACCATTATACCCTTTATGTTCAATATCACTGGGGTAGGGTATAAGAGTCGGGCCACAAAGTTCGTCAGTGGCAGACTTAGGCAACGCGAGCATAGCCAGAGGAGGAGTAGTCGGAGGAGGTGCGTGGAATACCACTGGCGGATGAAACCTTATTGCAAATAGTTTTAGTGTGCTCACTTTTAAAATTAATTTTGCATACATACGTATATATTTGTAGAGTGCTATACATATATATGGATATGTAAAGCGGGATGGCAACGCAAGTTTTACGACTTAGCCGAGTTGCAACTGCTCATGGCTTATGCCATGCCTGCGCCAGATTGTCTCGAGCTTTGGCTCTGGCTGTGACTCTGTGCTCCTGTTCTTCATTCTCCATTGCCAGCTCCCTGTTCCCTGTTCCTGCGTGTGGGCATCGCTTCAGTGCCTTGGCTGTCTGCCTTAACACGCTAATCTCCAGATGCCATGTTATTGCACTTGTTGGCAAAGTTGTTCAAAAAGTGATTTTGTCAGTGACGGGAATTTGGGCTAGGCGTGGGTAAAAGTTTTCAATGTGTTTCTTGGTTTTTAATTACAACAAATTTGACTTGCTGCGCCAAAGTTTGCTGCATGCAGCCGCAGGCACGTACACATCTGACTAAAATGAATTAACGACATTGTTTTTGTAAGCGTTCTCATATCATGTGCTAACCGCATTACACATTCACAAGTTTGTTTGGCCAAAAAACCAAAACTCTTTTTGTTTTGCATATTATCTGTATATTCATATGTGTTTTACTTTGCACAATTGAAACACCCAACAAATCTTAAACCCACCAAAAAAAAAATGACAGAACCGCACAAGCTCAAGCGCAGACAACGCACGCGCCAAGCAAAATACCCAAGCAGCTGCGGCAGCAGCGCGCCAAGGCCACGCCCACTGCGGCACCTGCTAGCGATACGCCCAAGCCGTCACTGCTGCCCAAGCCAAAGGTCAAAGTTGTGATGCCGCCCGCGCTGCAGCAACGTCTGTGGCAGCAGCAACAGCAGCAATCTCAGCCCGAGGAGCCAACCATACACGAGGAGGAGCAGCCTGCCACGCCCAGCGGCGGCTCGGGCAGCCGCATACCCGTGCGCACACTGAAGGCAGAACGCCGCGCCCTGGCAGCAGCTGCACGCCAGGCAGGCCTCACTGTGGACGACTACCTCCAACAGCTGGAGGAGGAGCAGCAGCTGGAGCTGGGCGCCTCGCCCACAACGCCAGCGGGCAAGAGCCGCGCCATGATGAAGTAAGTTGAATGCGTGGCGGTCAAAGAGTTGACAAGCATGTGAGCAGAAGTCCAGAAGAAGTCGCCGCAAAGGTCACAGGTCAAATGTGCTGGCAAATCAACAGCTCGTAGGCGTAGCCATTAAGTTTAAGTATCCGTTTGCTATTTAGCTTTTGATGGCGAGCACGCACACACACACACACAAACACATACAAATAAGCAAAAATACATGCACACGCTCAAGCGAAAGGCAACTATTAGTTTCAATGTGATACTCCGGCCTATATTCTTATATCTATGTATATAAATCTCTGTAAATCTAGGGAAACACTTTCAACTTTATTCTTTTAGTTAGTCTGTTTTTTTTGTATTACTTTTTTGGTGTGTGTTTTAGTTACTTGACTTCTGTATTTAGTTTTGTATATCTTATCGACACATACTTTTTACTTGTAATTAGCCTTTACGAAGGAATTGTCTTCTGCAGCACCTTTTGCCTACGACTTACTAATATTGTGTTTATTTTAACACGCAGCGCTGAGAAACGCGCCTCGTGGCGTGCCGCACGCCTACGCTCCTTGGAACAGGGCGCGGTCGAGGCGCAGGATGTGATCAAGAACATGCGCAAGATGACCGACGATTTGATCACACAAGAGTCCAGAGCCAGCGAGGTAAGTTGTTGGTTACCGCGACTACTTTAAGCCAGCCCACTTTCAAGCGAAACCCCAAAATATATAAAAAAAAAAAACATCCCAAAATTCTAAAAGCAGCCATTAACATGCGTGTTTTGCCCGAGGATTTCGGCTGAGCCACTCCTAACCAGCTAAAGACTACAACCCATAGAGCTACATGGTTTGCTTTACTAACCACAACAATATACTAAAATTAATTAAAACAAGCATCCGAATGATTCTGTTTCATACTGAAATGTAACTAATGCTAAGATAGCTAGCGACTTGAATAGGGCAACGGAAAATGGAAAATGCGACAGCTCAACAAGATCAAATATCAATATTGCAAATCCCTTTATAAATCTATTTTAAAATGGAATTCATTTCTCATAGATATATATCAAAATTTTTCTCTCTCCGTAACGCAGCCGAAAATAGTCTTTCCAAAAATTGCCATAAAATCAAGCGATGGCCCGGTCATCGTGCGCGAACGCGAGAAAATACTCGATGAGAAAATTGTGCGGCGCACTGAGGAGGTGCCCTGCCCCATAACGGGGCAACCTCAATTGCGCACCGTCGAGTACATTGAGAAAATCATCGAGACGGAGGTTAGCTAAATCAACTAAAAAAAATTAATTGTATACATTTAATTGGCACCAATTTGAGTTTCGTTAGCAATGCAACAGCGTTTTATACATTTTTTGGTTGAAAGCCGCTTCTGTTCTGTACTCGTAAGCGTCAACGTTGTGAGCTGTCTCTCGTCTCGCTCTCGCTCTCGATTTTGTAGTATCTTCACGTATTTTGCACATCCTAAAATCCATTTAATGCACTGCACACAGAGCACCCCACAGAACACCCAACACTCGTATCACTGTAAATAGCATATAGTATATTTCATCAAGATTCGCCGTCTCGCCGCCGACTTAATTATTTTATAGAGCTCATGATTTTTATGTTCCAAGTGCACAGAACTTGCTGCCTTCTAAAAAGTATCTTTACATCTTGTAAGTGCCATGCCACAAATGTTTACCAGTTGGTTTTTTGCTGTTGTTGTTGTTGTTTTAAGCTTTCAGTTGCGCAGTGGCTTTGTTGACATTGCGCCAGCCCCCCTGCCGCCCACCTGAAGCTGTGGGCCCGCTCCTCCTGTTCCGGCTGAAGTGCAGCGCATAAAAAGGACAATAAGCTACTTTTGTGAGGCACCTACGCGAAAAGGTCCTGTGATGCTCGCTCGGCAGCAGCAACAACAAATACCATTTTCCCGGTTATTGTTGTCTTAAGTGTCGTGGTTTTTAGAGACCCCACCCCCCCCCCCCCCCCCCCGCTTCCCCTCTGTCAGGCCGCTCCATTTGGCGCGTATCCGTTTCGGGGGCTCAACCTTCAAAGAGTTTCATTGTTTGTTTTGGGTTTGTTGTTGTCACGTGTCCATAAAGCAAAGACGACCGCAACTTTTACGCGTTTGGGGCCTGATTCTTGATTCATTTTGAGTATGCAAACGCATTATAATGACGCTCTCCATTTTATGGCAAAGTCCATTAAAATTAAAGCAAAAGTTTTGTTTTCGTTTTGCTTGGGCGTCGTTTTAATGATTCTGATCGAAATAAAACCCACAACATAACATTTTACGGCCTCTGCTATTTTTGGCCACAAATCTGTGTTTAAAAATTGCCTCTGTCGCTTGGCTGTGATTTTCAATTTGTAAGCGGAAGGAAGCGCTACGAACGAGAACCGGCTAAAATGTCAACGGCATACAAGTTTATGCCCGACTTCCACAAGCTGCCAACTCTGGTAATTTAAGAGCAAAAACTTTGCTCGTGGCAAGCGGCCCCCAGAGCTGACCCAAATGCTCTGAATGCACTGCGGGACGGCTGCATCCAGTTTCTTAGTTAGCTCAGTGCGAGGCCTGTCAGCGGGCGGCCTCAGCTTATCGTCTTACTGCAATAGAATCCTTTTACTTTGTCAGCGACCAAACGATGGCAATTTTCTCTGCAGTCGTCGGCCTTGTTGTCATCAGTTTTCCAGCAGATGCTGCTGCTCGAGATTCATGCCGCCTCATTTATCCTTGGGGTCCATTTACACAACTTTCATATTCACGCTTTTATTACACATTTCATAAATTTTGTTTGTCTCGTTGAAAATATATATTCAAAACCCCTTCAAAGCAATTAATTTTTCTCTTTCTCTGAAAAGTTATACGAGTGCTTGAAGCTCTCAACATATTTTTACATATTGCATATTGAATGTAAAATAATCTGCCTGAATAGCTTGTTTAATAAAACATATTTTTTTCATTTTTTATTTGAGCATATCAAGCCAATAGAGATATTTCATATATGACACTCCAATACACGAGCTTGATAAACGTAAAATACTTGTAGCTCTTAATATAAGAGCTTCTAAAATATGTAGTGTTTTTTTTTTATTTAAATTCATTCTAAGACCATGACAAAGGACGAACAAATCCACCCATTTAGAGAAAATATAAGAAGGAACAACAACTTGTTGAAAGACCCCTCGTGACTTTAGGAATGTTAGTTCATTAAAGCGAATTTAGAACAAAATATTGCGACTATCATATATAAATACTCATCGAATTAAAATCATCGCTGAATGAGTTCAATAACTGATTAATTAACTAAAACTGTAAAGGTTTAAGCAAAGGGTAAAACATAAATAATTGTTTATTAACAATCTTGTATTGTGTGTTGGCATGTCTTTTAACCCACCTATTACTTTCTAATAATCTCTATATTAATCATGGTAATGTAGAGTTCAGTACAGTTCTTGTTCCTTTGCACACACATTAAAAAACATGTATATATATATTTATAAATGATTAGCTATGGTTTTGGTCCCGCTGCTTGGTGCTGATTTTTGTTGCCTTCATTAGTACTTAGTAGTATGCCAGCAAACAAAATGCACAACGTATCGCATTCCGATTCCAATGTATTTAGGTGGAGACGTGCAAGGAGCGCATCATTTCATTGGAGCTGCAGGTGCCTGAGGCGGAAGAAGGTACACTTGATGATACACAGCCGCCGCTGGAACTGCAGGCAGATGATGATTTCGACAACGACGATTACGATGATGAGGATGATGATGAAGAGGAGGAGGAGGAGGAGGAGGACACTGCCTCCATTGTTACGGTGCAAGCAAACAACGAGAAATTGTTTCTGCGCCACGATGTAGATGCCTATGGCCCATCCTCCATTGACAGCGTCTCGTCGGGCAAGGTACGCATTAAAGCAACGCCGCTGACACTACACCAGACGCTGGCCAAAGAGACGACCATTGTGGAGGTGCTGAATCCTGTCATTGGCGGCGACGGCAGCGCCCGTACTATACAAGTGAGTGGTATGCCCTTCGACATGGATGAGCTGGAGGAGGGCGCGACCTCGCTGCTGCGCAGCGAAACTTTTGTGTTGCCCACTGGCGGCAAGTCGGAGCTGTCATTAAATGCAAAAATGAAGAATGTGCTCGAGGAGCTGCTAGAGAATGAGCGCGTTAAATTGAATTTGCAAAAGAGCCTCGAGGAGCACAGTGACAATGAGAACGACGAGGAGGGCGAAACTGAGAACGTCTATGTGGATGCACGCGACGACGATGAGAGCGCCTATGGTGACGCCATAGATGATGTTGTTGACTTTGGCGCAGCAGTCGTGCCGACGGGCAAAACTAAAGGCCACGACGATGCCAAGAACGGCAATCAGCAGCTGCTGGAAGCGTTGATCAGGGACAGTAATCGCAATACCATAATGGGTAAATTGGCCAGTCAATTGGCCGACGACGTCGACGACGACGACGACGAGCAGGACGACGACGAGGAGGAAGACGAAAGTAGCGATTCCTCGGACGACGATAGCGATGACTCCGATGAGGAGGACAATGCCGAGCAGCAATTAAACATTGCCTACGTGCAGGGCGCGCAGGTAATCGAGAATCTCAACACTGTGGCTGCGGGCAACAAGCTGCAAAAGTCACAGACATACAACACCATGAAGCAAGCTGAACAGGAGGAACAGGAACAGGCAGCGGAGGAGGAGCAAGCAGGTGGCAATACCCTGGCCCAGCTGCAGGCCGAGCAGCGTGCACTGGCCGAGATCTCAAAACAGCTGCGCAAGTCTGTCGAGGATTTGCTAAGCGCCGACGGCGACTCGGTGGTGGAAACCCAGCGCACCTACACGCTGCCAGCTGCCAGCGACAGCAAAGCCGTCGTCACCGTCACCGAGGTGGTAAAGAAGCAAAAGAAAACGGGACGGCAATCGGGCGCCGGCGAATCTGGCGAGGCTATATTCAATCGCCTGCTCAGCGCCGGCGAGTCCGAGCGCCAAATCTTCGATCGGCAGCAGGGCGAAACCATCACAACCACCACCACAACCACTGAGGCCTTGCCCGCCGCCGCGGCAGCCGCCGCAGCCGCAGGCGAGCCCAGCACCAGTGTGGTGACCACAACGCGCACAGTCTCCAACATTGTCACCAGCGGCATACCGAGGCTCGAGGCCAGCAAGCAAACCAGTCGCAGCAGCAACAACAACAACAACAACAACAGCAACAACAACAATCGCAGCAAAAACAAGCGCAAAGGCAAAAAGAAATAGGCAATAGATGTCGACAAATTGCGCATACGACACATGGTCTGTATGGGATTTAACTAGGCATGTACACAAATATTCTCACGAGCCCTTCACCAGCAGCCCCTCCCCCACATAGACATAGACAGTCACATATCAGCGCATTAAGGAGCATTTAACAATGTGCCGTTATACATAATGTATGTACGTTTTATATACGCCTACATATGTGTGTGTGTACCAGTATATATTATACATGTGTGTATATAATTTTAATTAATTGTGCAAATAACTTGTCGTTGCATTTAAAAACACATTTGTAACTAATCATAAAAACGAGCGCAAACAAAAAAAAAAAGCATAATTGTGTAAAATGAAAACAATTTCATAATTATTAAAAATAAAAAACCTGCAAGCTTTTAACAATATTTAATTCAGTAACAACAAAATGGCAATTAAAATTACCTAAAGCCCAAGGAACTATGTACGCATAATTGCAGTAAACAAAAATCTTATTTAATTGATTTAAATAATTTCACTTTGTTTCGCATTTAATTTACTCGCATTCATTTTTTTTTGTCATCAAGCCTTATTGTTTGCTTTTCAATTGAATTAAATTTTGCGTTTTTTTGTTTTAGCATTATAAATAAAGAAAAACTCGCCGTTAGCTGGTCAAAAGTTATTTCGATGGTCCCCGTATACAAAATTAATAACCCCGAGCATTCCGACTGTCCATTCTATGCTGGACAATAATATTAAGGTCTAGCTCTAATCAAATATAACAAGTTTATTAATACATAATATTCGCAGTATGTATTTATTGGTGTTGCATTATTCTAGTTACTGCAATCTTGTGGTCGGTGTACAACAACTTACGAGATAGTCAGTCTACAAATGCATTAACTAAACTGTAATTGTAAAAAATCAATCCGAGCAAATGATTAAATATTTACCTATATGATATGTATTTAGCGTGTAAGCAAACAAACTTTTTATAAACCGACAAAAGAAAAAAACAAACATTGTTGCAATGTAATAAACAATTCAATTTATTTTTTATTTTTAAATCAATCTTTCACTGTCACACCGACGACTTTCTATTTAAAATAAGCTCCCACGCAGAATGTTTGCAGCTGGCTGTCATTTTTTATTCGGAGATAAATATAGCAGCATGCTATTTTTATACGGCTTTTTAAGTTGCGGATTATACATTGGCTGACAACTAAAGTCCAGCACGTGCCATAAGGTTTATATTTGGCTAGTAGGTAACTAGGTAACGAGTGGCAAAACCGCTATAATATTTATTCTGGTTGTTACGGAATACTAAAGTTAAAAAAAAGATAATCGTCATACGAGTTGCTGCTTAAGCTAAAAATGCATTACAGGAACAATGGGTTAGTAATAATTACCGTCGGTTTGAGTATTTTTCAAACCTTGGATACAAATAAATATCAAATACTAATGTTGCCTTTATAATTGCATTTATTGAGTATATCAAAATCTTAGAGATGCATCATTAAATAAACTAAATCTTAAGCTTGCCGCATTGAGGTCATTTGTGGACAGAGCATTCAACTACATAGAGGTTAAATCACCTTAAGAGCGCAGCTTGTTTATATAGTTGTTTCCAGAACCTCGAGATTCTATCATCAGCAGACTTTACAATCGACTCTTGATTTGCAAGCCCTCTTCTGCAGTTCGAAACTTCAACCGTTTGAGAATTATAAAGCCTTTGCAATCTATTGCCCAATAAGATATGTATTCTTTAATACAGTTGAGGATTGTTGAAGGTATGTATAAGGAATAAGTTGATGATCACGCTTCTAATTTACAGCGTTTCTCAAACGGAGTTTATCCTAATTGTTTCTTTTGGGACTTCACGATGTGCATACACAATTTTTGAATAAGAAATACAAAATTAAAATGTCATATGAAGTCGATTTTTTGACAAACTTTGAATAATTTTACCTTGTGAAGTAAAGCGAATTAAAGACAACCATTAAGCAGAATGAATTTATTCAATACGAAGAACGGCTGTGTTGTGCTTCCCCAGTCAACATCACGCCTAATGGCATTACGGAAGATGTTTCATTCTGGAGAACGCGCGCAACAAAACTGCGTCGGAAGCAGCGTCTGTTGGGGTTGTCAAAAAGATAGACAGTTGGCTGGCAGGCGGGCCTTGGCTGTGGGTGTGTACGGCACCTAATGTAAAAATCGTTAGAATTTGTTGTGCGCCCAACATCATCACATAAACATCAACGCTGACAAGAAGCAAGTTTTAAGCGGAAGCTCTCGACACCGGCAGCATTGAGCGTTGCGGGGCTCACGTTGCGTATGTGCAACGTGCATAATTTGATTTCCAGTCGAGACAGAGAAAGAGTATGAGGAACGCACGCAAACGTATTGCAGCTGCCTGCGTCAGCAGTTTAAATATTTAATGCCAACCAATTGAATTACGCAGCAAAACCAGCCAAGGGATGCATCTGACGCAAGTCTTGTTACATGCGCAGGCGGCGGTGCCAAGTGCACGGCTCTGCTTTGGTCAGGTCCAATGCCTGCCTGCCCCCCGCTGAGCAAGACAAATGAATGCGTCATCTTGCTCTTAAGCCCCCGATGCATTTGCATTTGTGCAGCACTTCAAGTGCAGGCGTCCTGCCAGCCAAATGTTGCGGGCCTCCTAATGCTGCTCTTAATGGAGCTACAGCACCACCAAATGTGTGCAGCGCATTAATCAGAATCTCATTTTTCGGGCGCTGCCCGACACTGTTGTTATTGTAACGCATGTTGTGGCTAAAATAAAAGCAGTTTGTCATATTTAATACACTCCGATGGTCTGACAATGTAGCCAACGTCATTTCGCGTCAACGGGGTGCTCATTACATGCTCTGTCTGCGCCGAAACTCCATCCAATTGTCGTCCCCTGTCACATTTAATAGGATTATGCTTGGTTAAACACAAAGTGTCCTCACACACACACACACACACATACGTGTACACTGACATATTCTTTTTGTGCGGGGCGTGTGTTTTGGTGAGGGAGTCTCGCACAAATTTCCAGCATTTGCTGTTTGAAATTTTTCACATTTCACACATAAATTCTGTAAAGATGCTTTTTGGTGTAACTCCTGCTGCTGCTGCTGCTGCTGCTGCTGTTGCTAGAAGCAGCTAGTGAAAAATGTCCAGTGTGCACACACACACACACAGACACACACACACGCACACTTGAAGAGACGCGTAAGCGCAGGTGTCCTGTGCTGCTCTAGTCCTTGGGCGAGCTCGTCGTGCTGTTTGCCTCCGCCAGTTACTGAGTTATCTGGCAAATAATGGAACGTGCTGTGCAGCTGATGCGTTTTCATAAATTTTAAATAAGCGCACCAGCTGCCACAATACTCGAAAGGCAGAGTCTCTACACCCGAACCTAAGGCCTTGACGAGCTCCAGACAGACATCTGTGCGCCTGTATTGTTTTCCAAATTAGCGAATAGTTTTAGTTGGCAAAATCAACTTAGGTGGTCAACGCTGAGTTGATTGCCTCATTAATCAAATGTTTTATCAGCCAACTCACGGAAAACTGCACTAACAGCAAGTTGGCACAGCCAGACACTCTGCGGCAGCTAAATATACCACTTTCTACTCGCGACTCACGTGATTCATAAAAATGCTGAGGAATTAAGTAAATAATTTA
This sequence comes from Drosophila lacicola, assembly GCA_035045355.1. Taxonomy (NCBI): domain Eukaryota; kingdom Metazoa; phylum Arthropoda; class Insecta; order Diptera; family Drosophilidae; genus Drosophila; species Drosophila lacicola. The sequence goes on along the minus strand of JAWNPB010000347.1, from coordinate 1,112,020 downwards.
TTTTTTAATGGTCAAATATTTATTGCTGAATATGTTTTTTACAATATAATACTTGTTTATGTACATCTATATTTGTATAAAACTGTGTCATGACTGACGGACTGTACTCATATATTATTATGTAGTTCTGGAAAGTATCTGAAGACGGTTGTTTAAAGCTTTTCTGCCTACCATCCGATCGGCCTCAAGCTAATTTTCAAAGAGAAAACCTGAAAATACGTCCTTTAAGTGTTGGAAAAGGTATTCAAAGTTTATGCTTTAAGAACGTCTACCTCAGTCTGCATGGCTAAGGTAACTGAGCGTCGGACTAACAAGCAAGAGGTCGCTGGCTCAAAAATAGTAGTAATTGAAATTTTTGCCTTGGTTATTTAAGAATAAAGCTCAATAAGATTAAAGCAGTGAAAGGGAAAATTCATGGCGGTTGACAACAATACTTACCACGCTTCCCCTTCGATCTGTCCTTTTGTTAAGTTGCTTGATCTTTGGAATTAGTAGACACAAATACTTGTAATTTTGAACATATTTCTTCTATGTCCCGCTCGAATCAATCGTGTTTGAAATTATGATAACCATCCTAGTTTTTACAAAATTGATAAAAATCGTTGTTCAGATTTAGTTCTGCAGAACTGCAGCAAAAAAACTATCATGTAGGCCCTCATATAATATACACTATTCAGAATACCTCCCCCCGTTTAAAAGTCATAAGCCCGGTCTTTTGTATGCTATGCTTAAGACATGAAAATTTCATAATGTTAGGTCTATGTAGCCAAGTCTGTCGGTCTGTTTGTATGCAAAACATTTATCTATGTTTTGTCCAAGTCCAGCATTTATAAGTTTCATTGGGTTTACATTAAAATATCAGCGAAATTTAATCAGTATTGGACTACTTTTGTTATTGAAGATAACTTGACCATACCCGTCAGTTATTAGTTTAACTATGCTCATAATATGTGAGCCATATCTTATCAAAATTTTACTACTGATTCATTCAACTCTATAAAAAGAATCGGGCTGTAATCATAGTTCTTCAATACAGATAACAGGCAGGTTGTTAAGATTTGCTATGCATACATTTTAAGACTTATTGCAGATATGAAATAAATTAGCTGCTATATACGCTTTCTGTTTCTCCAATTCGATATTACGCTTACATAATATATGGATGGAGTACTCTATAAAAATGCGTTGCAAGAGTACAAGGACAATGAACAAGCAGTTTGACAGCTCTGGCAGCACATAAAAATGCAATGCTCGTCCTGCAATTTAGATTGCGCCTCGTGGCTCAGCTAAAAGCCGCCGTGCGATGTTCCCTGATGTTGTTGTTGTTGTTGTTGTTGCTGTTGTTGCTGTAGCTGCAGCTAAAGATTCTTTTATTTTGTTTTAGCCTGTTGCTGTTCGCTGCTGCAGGCAGCAAATGCTGTGCGCGTGCGCTGGAATTCCACGGAAACTGTTGCAGTTGGCAGGACAAAAACATTGCCCCTAAAAGGGCCAGCTTTATCCGTGTGTGGCTTATCCAAAAGGCAGCTGCCTTTATTAGCTGGCTGTGCGTGTGTGGGGTACATCCCCAGGGTACTGTTCGCCGTCGTCGTCGACGGCAACAGACTCGTCGCCATCGTACTCCACCCCAACCCCATCGATGAAATACGAAAACGTATCCTAACCTGGAAGCCTTGCATGGGCTTCGGTTTTTATTTTTTGTTTCAAAGCCTGGAATGCGTCGCCTTTGCTGGTGTTGGAGGCTCTTTTTTTGCTTTAGCACTAGACTCTGGCTTGCTTAACCTTGTTGCCCAGCTCCGCTGTCTTGACTTGGCGTCGCTCTGGCGGCTGCTGCTGCGGCTGCTGTTGCTGCTGGTGTGTAATTGCAATTTTCAAGGATAAGGATATGCTCGAAACAGATTTATATGGAGGGCCCAGTACGTGCTGAATTTATTAATGCTGTCCCAGCTACTATCTACGTTCGGAGGCTCGGTACAATTGCTGGCCGCCAGCGGAGTAGGCGTGCTCTTAACAATGACACCCGCCTCGGGTTATATAAGGTGTGGTGTCTGTCATGTCGAAGTCCGCATATCGACGATGAGCCGGGAGTTTGCCCGGCATTTGAATTACGAGAGTTGAAATGAAAACAGACAGCTTGACGCTACTATTGTTGTTCGTGTTGTTGTTGCTGTTTTAGTTTTGTGGCACAACGAGGTCCTGCCGTATCGATGAACGAATAGGAAGCTCGTAGCAGGTGTTGCCTCAGTTAGTGTCTGCGAATCTGAACAACGCTCACGTATTCGCATTAACGAACTTCGGTGCTTTAAGTGCAGTCGAAGAGCAAAGACCAATATAACCAGAAAGATCTCAGTCAAAATCCTGGAACGTGGTGCAACCATTGCCAAAGGTAGCCACTGGCACCACAGGGTTGAACTTTATTCGTGCTTGTGCAGTTGCTGAGCATAGTTTTACGGTGGGCAGAGGTAGCAGTAGCAGGGTAAGAGGAGTTGTGGTTCTTGTTACGTGGCAAGGGCGCATGCAAAGGAACAAAAGTAATAATAATCATTTGTTATAAATTCATTAAGCAAAGTTGCTAATACAGTCAAAGATTTGAAGAATTACGTATGCCTAACAGGGTGAACTTCTAAAACACACACTTATAATCATATTTGATTAGAGCAAACAATAGATTCCATCTTCGTTAACTGAAGATGCCATAAAAGTGATATAAAAAGCTAACAAACCACATATAAAAGAAACTTACTCTTTACTTTTCATAATGTTTAACGTTTTCTACTTTAAATAGGCTCTTTCGAGCCAAGCTTCTTGTTAAATTAAAAAAAAAACCATATCTGAAAATAAAAGCTTCAATTAAATTGAAATTCTTGTATGATGAAATTTATAAACGTGAAAAACAATCATTAACCAAAATATCTCCTGTGAAATATCTTTCAATTACGCCATATTAAATTTCTTGAATTGCATTCCAGCCAAGCTGAACTTCAGTTAATTAATTTGCCTGCATGCACATATACACACATACTATATTTGTATGTTCAGTTGGATAAGCCAATAGTTGGCATTCAGGCACTTCATCGACGGCGCCATCACAAGAGCAACTGGGGAAAAAAAATCAGATTAAATTGGTTGGCAACTGCAGCATTGCGGGCACAATTTGCATATATTTAACACAAACCGATTATCGTGGACCACCACAGATTCAAATGAGGATGCTGCGCACAACAGAACAGGACAGCGTACAGTGATGATCTGCTAGGGCCACTTGCAGCACGATGCTGTCGTACTGTCGTGCTGTCGTGCCGCATGTGTCAGATTGAGTGACGTGCGCTCATTAATAAACGCAACGTTCTGGCAACAACAAAAGCCATTTCATGAAAAGGCCAAAGCCAAGAGCTGATGACGAACATGTGGTTATTTAGCCTGGCAGTGGATGCTCTTGGCAGTTTGTCCTTTTGCTCGTTTAATGTGGATTATTGGGTTGTAGTGCGAGGGCTCCGCCTTTAAATCATTTTAAGCGTCATGTGATATTTTCATTTTTATAAAAATTATTATTAATTTTCCTTTTTCTTTTGGCATTTAATTCACATTAATATACTATCAAATATTACCAATAAATTGCGATTGCCATACAGCTTGTGACTGTCAGTTCAAACAACATATTTTAATTTTACCTATACAAATTTTCTGAAATTAATTTAATTACGGTCTCAAGTGCAGCTTAAGCATTAAATAACATGCCTGTGACATTTATTAACTTCTGATATTAAATATAAATGACAAAACTTAACCAGCAGAGGTGACTTTTTAATTTGAACACTTTACAAAGACTTTCCAAGAATATAATATCCACAGTCTGCAAACAAAAGGCTTTCTATTTATTTATGAACACAGATAGTGCACTTTCTGTGTGTGTATGTTTTTTTTTGGCAAAGTTTGAGCTGTGCCAATTGTCTTACTCCTCATCAAACATGACGTATACGTAATATTCTATTCAGCCCATACAAATGGCATCTTTGTCGTGGCCGGGAATAGTTGAGCTGCCGTTTTTCACTTTCAGCTCCAGCTCCTGCAACAACTTAAATGCAACCAGCATTAGTTTGTTATCAACGCTCGATTGCTGAAGAAAATTGAAAAATATTGTTCGGCGCTTCTCTTGAAGCGGATCGAGCTCTGCTGCTGCTGCTGCTCTATGGTGATGTCTCCTTACCCCGCCGTTCGTTGCACGCAATGATGGATTGTGCTCAGTGCGTCGTAAAGTTCACACGCGGGCCTTAGCAAAGATGAAAGAAGTTTTGCAACTGGTGCCTACTCGGGGCAAAGACAATGCTTTGCTGTGTAAGCAGCAGCCGCTGTTCCCATTTTTCAACATCTAAACTTTTTGTTTGATTTTGGATGCCTCCAGTTGCAAACTCTTAACCCACTTGCGTGTCTTAAAGTACTCTTATATGGGTCACAGTGTGCTGTGCGGGCTGCTTGCAGATAAACGCACTGCTTCCGTCCGCAACTCCATTTGCCGCGAAACTTGGGAAGCAGCAAAATAAATCATCTTGATCGAGTGAGCGCTGTCATCTAAAATATTAAAGCGAGCGAGACAAAGCGAAAATTAAATTAAATAAATGCAACGTATTTTTTATGTTGCAAAAACTATTCAAAGAATTACCTAAATAACATGGCTGATGAAATTTTACTTTATGAAAAAGATGTAGAAAAAAAAACCATCAAAAAACATCACATTCTGAGCATCGGACTAATAATAAAGAAATCGCCTATTCAAATTATTATTCTCACGAAAGCAAAAATAATTATTAAAAAAAAAAACATCAAATAAATGGAAATGAAGGGAAGTAAACAATAATAAATAAGTTTTTTCTTTTGATATGATTTTTTGTTAAGTAGCTAGCTAAGCATCAGTATATGGAAATTTGTACTCAATTCAAATAAGAAAATATGTGTTTTGTTTAATATAAAGCGTAAGTTTATTTTACTGGTGCAAGTAATGCGAGACAGTTTATAAGAGGGAGAATGTATATAAGCAACGAGTGCATTAATGAGCTTCATACATTCAATTTACTTAGTTGATTGATTGGGCTCCAACGGGGACAATAAATCGGCCATGTCCACTACGATCTGAGTGGACATGACATTTTTGATGTTTACGATTTCGTTTGTTATAGATTGGTTATAAGCAATTATATCCAATAATAATTAATAGATTGCGTGGTGGACAGGAGTAGGCCATTAGCAGCATTGTATATTCATGAAGTTGGCGCAAATTACACAAACATATTCAGTACCAAAAATGTAAGTAAATGATTCAAATGTATCCTGACTGGACGGACAATTTGTACTTTGTAGAAAATATAGAGAAGAATTCTGATTGGCTTCAGACAGCCTGATGGAGCTTTCTAGTGAAATTAAAGCACATACTCTTTGTCCTGCTGAATAAATAACTATTCAACGCACAGCCGTTAGAAATTCCTGGTGGAAAAGCGTGGAAAAGCGTTGTGTTAAGCTTTTTGGCTTACCAGCTGAGAGGCTTAAAACTAATATTTTTATTTGATTTATTTGAATAGTAGAAAACCTATTGAGTGGAAATTGAAGTTAAAGTTGCCTGAGCAAAAATTCCGAAACGTGTAAGATATGTCTCAAATGAATTTACGGAAATAAGCTTCAAACAAAAAAACATGCAATCAATCGTTTTTCGCTAGTTTCCCAAAGCTTTGGGTGCAATTATCAAATCGTCGAAACACGTATTCATCAAGTCATTATATCGAGCAAGGTTAAGGCTGATCGGACGCTAATTGGAACTTTGTCCGCACAAACAAGAAGGCTGGAATCTTTTTTAACCCTAACTAACTTCCCTGTTCTTACGATTTGGTCTTTGCGTTTATCAACAATCAGCCAATCAATTTATATATGAAGATAATGCACACGATTTGCAGATGCTTGTACTTGTCGTTTAAGTAATCGCATTTCAGTAAAGTGGATTAAAATTTATTATGTTTGAGGGCCAAATGGCACATGGCAAGAGAACAAAGAATTCATAACTTGTTGCACCTCCTTGGAAACATAATTCATTTGTCAACTAGCCGTTGCCGTCTGCACCTTCGCCTCCGCCTCCACCGACCGTGCACTGACACAGGCACAGGCACGCTAATATGGTCAATGCCAACTGTTGCCAGTCAGACACAGGGGCGGCTATTCAATTGCAGGATACCGGCTGCACGACTCTATAAATGTATCCGTTCCTCTCGCCTCGTTTCGGTGCCGTCGCTGCCATTAAAGTCAAGTGCATGTTGCGCTGGCACTGTTCCAAACGGCTGCGCATCGGCAGCGGAAACGGAAACGCGCAAAAAAAATGGCAATAGCTGAGGCGTCGCTGCCGCAGCGAAAACCCATACCCGCCCTTGCAACGATCCAACGACTAAGTGGCAAAACATGAACAAAAACTTTGCTCGTTGTGCGGCCGACAAGTTGAAACTAATGACAATTTTGTTGTAATTAGTTGCGGCTTTTACAGCGCGGCGACGCGCTGCCAACAAATAAGTTGTCAGAGAACTTAAGTTGAGCAATTTTCATAGTTTTCGTCGCTGGCATTTGAGGCGAGCAATCTTTTTGCTTTGCTACAAATTTGCCGGAAATGAAATTCATTTGTTTTCCGTACCTCAAGATTGTTGGAGCTGTGGTTACAGGGGCCTCAGCGTGGGTGTGGGCGTGGCCGTGGCCATTGCTTGGCTACATTCCGCATGTGCCGTCGACTCGAAGGCATGTATCCTGCATTTGGGCAGGGCCAGTTCGTGCCAGATATTTCATAGCTATGCCCAGCACCTGGCTTTTAATTATTTTTAATTGCATGCAGCTGCGCTTGACGTCCCACAAAACACATTCACCAACAACATTTTTAGCAGCTTCCGGTCAGGAAAATGTGCTACAATAGCCAGTTAAAGCTGGCCTTGTGTGCAGTTGACACCTTGTGCAAAATAATGTGATTCATAAATTCACTTTTATTTTGAAATACGGTTGTGTTAAGGCTAGCAGCTACCCTAATTGCTGTCATTTACATGACATCATGGATGAGAAAAAATACTCTCTATATAAAACTAACTTGGCTTTTTTTAGCCATTCCGTTAGAAAAAATAAATAAATACAATAAATACCCTTATATATTTTAGTACGTCTTTTGTAGATATCACTTAACACGATAATACTTCATGTGAAATATTTTTAAAATATCTAATTAGAATTCTAAGCTAACGATGCTATAATTGATATTATTTCAACACTTCTTTTACTTGAATTTTCATTAATATTAATTCGAATTGTTGTACTCAAGTCTAAGACCTGCAAACTGTCAACTCGCGTCACGCATTAAAAGCCCTGGCAATATTCCGCACTTAACAGTCACATTGTAGGGTTTATTCCCCTGGCTCTTATCGTCGGTGTGTCTGAGTGGTTGTGAGAAGCATTTTGAAGCGCCTGCATGTAACGAAAGTGCGCAGCACTTACACACATTTTATGTGCGTAGTGATTCTTTATTTTATGCGCAATATTTTCCTCCAGGTGCGCACACAACTGACAGACTAGGCATAGCACGCCCACCTGGTGAGCTATCTTTGAGAGTTGTGATTGGGGGGGCGGAAGCAGAGCTCAATCAATCGCTCGGAGTGTGGCCCTGAGATATAAAATTGACGATTCGCACTCTGCGCTTAAGACTTGCCGCCTGGAATTGAGGCTCAGTGGGGGGGATTTACAGCATTGCAAAAGTGCAGAGCTGCAATTTCCACTGAATATAATTCTTTATTGCTCAAGTTTTGACTTTTATGCACAAACACACGCAAACAAACTGTTGGAAAAACAACAGTGCTTGAAATTTTAATGGAAATTTGCATATGACCGCGTGTGCTGGACCCTGTCCGCGCATTGCGTGCACATATACACGCACACACACAGACGTACACACACGCACACACACTTTCCACACACATTTGCATATCATAAAAATTCATTTTGTAGTAATTTTTGTGTATTTTTTAAATTGAGCAACCGCAAAGTTCTGCTCTGCATTATAAACAGAACATAGAGAGCTACCTCGTCGCCTAGAGAATGCTTTAAGGAATGCTTTGATTCGATTCACCAGTTTGCCTGTTTGTCTCTCAATCTGCTGTCCATGTCTGCACATAAACTACGCCCCCTTGTACTTGTCATTTCTCTGCACATTACTTGCTTGCCAGCTTGTCATGCTCCAGCTCAGCTCGGCCCGGCACGCACATAAAATATATCAATGTAGGTCCAGCTCGAGTCTGGACAAGTGGAGTTTGCGGCAACTCGAGATGAGTACAAGCCCCAAGCAGTGCAACCGACTTTCAGTTCTGATTTAGTGGCATTTATGACAGCCACCGCTCTAAAGAGCCATCGCTTGAGTTTTTCTTCTGGATTGACTTAAATTTCATCCGTACATGGGGCGTATGCGCAATGCTTTCTTGAAATTTTGAGATAATTGAAACAGTTGCACAACTTAATGATGCTCTTTATTTTTTTGTTTTCCCTTGTTGTATATTCTTTAATGGCATTTCAGACACAGCAACAAAATTGCAGACACAGACACAGATACGAACGGTTACAGAGGCAGACAATTTGGTGTCATTGTTCGGTCATTAGCTTTATTTTTATGTGGCAGAACGCATGCTGAAATATTGTTTATTTACTCAATTAGCGCTAATTGCTTGGATCAATAAATTTTTATTTACCTTGCGCTTAAAGGCACAATCCCAAAGTGCCTAACGACTAACAGGCTGAGCAATCGAAGTGCGAATTTCGTGTAGAGAATTCCTTAGACAGGCATTTTCGTTGTCGGAAAGTAAGTCGCAATAAGTCTCAGCTGCCATTAATAAAGTCATTACCGTCTGTCAATCTGCCGCTTTCACTTATCAAATACTTGAAGCTACATCAAATTCAAATGACACAAATACGAGCGCAATCGCAGCTGCAATATTCACGGCGAGCAATAAATTTTGAGGCTTTATCTTCCAGTCTGACAAGCGGATGTTTCATTACGGGACGTGCGCGTTTGGGCGCCCATAAGCAGGCAACGCATTTTTAAACTTCTTATTAAACTTGCCAGCGTCACGTACAGCCAGAGAGAGAGGGGTCAAGTGCGGGGGTGGGGGTGGGGGTGTTGGTGTTTGCCACGCTTTAAGTTTAAGTGGCTACTTTACAAAATAGCGTCGCATAAAATAAATTTCTTTTATGTACTTGCAAATTGCCAGCCAAAGTTTTCATATAAATAAATAGAAAAGCGCTTCAACGACCAGAGAAAATACACAAAATAAAAAAATACAAAAATGAAAAAAAAATCCAAAAAACAAAAAAAAACATAACCAAAAACAAAATACAGAATGGCATTGTGGCTACTTGTAACAAGTGTCAATGCTGCTGCGCCCACTATAAACATAAAAATCTTCTTGCTACAAAAGGAAAATTTCTTTAAAAAACTTTTCCGAGGCGTGGCAAACGCGTTAGGCGTGCTTATTGTACTCAATGCTGCCGTTGTTGTCGTTGTTGTTCTTTTTGTACGTATGTGTGTGGGTGTGTGTTAGGGAAAGCTTAACGCCAATTGAATGCCAAGTTAAGTGGCAATGTGTGCGAAGGCGTTTTGCTTTTGCAATTTGCAATAACCAAAGCAAGGCCATAAAAATATAGTTGCCAAGCCGCCGCCCGGCACAAGGGAGAGCGAGAAGGCAACACAATGAGTTTTTGATTACTTTGGAATTTCTTATTTGCCTTTCAGGCAGTCCCCAAAAAAAAATCGCGCCCTCTAACTGTGCCAATATTGATAAGCGTTCGCTCGGCAATCGCTGAAGCGACACCTATTCATCCACACAAACATACACATACAAACATACACACACATACCTTCTGAAGTGGGCTGAGCTCTGGTTTTCTTTTCCTAACAATCTCACAATGGCAGAGCATGGGGTTTTGTGCTTGCTACATTAGCCAAAAATTGGCTGAAAACCGCAAAACCCGCTACTTAAAGGCTGTAAAACTTTTAACCTTGGCGAAGAGTAACATTTAGACTACATTATATATTTTACCAAAAATAACCAAATATGAACTTTCATCGTTTACATCGTGCTCGAACCTCAGGCCGTATTATTCAGCTTCCTCAATATCTCGATCACTTAGACAGCTATTTTCTGCCCGAGGCAGCTTTAAAATATTAGAAAGTTTTAAAGTTGAAAGTAACTAAAAATTATGACCAACGGCAGCTTTAGAAATTAAGGCTGGATGATAACAAATCGTTACAAGGTATTCATGTTTTTAGGTATATATATTTCTTAACTTTTATTTTAAGTGTAAATACAATATACAATTTATATACTTGTGTTATTTAGGTGACTGAATTTATTTATTTATTTTCTGACTGAATATATTAAATAATTCACAATTACTTAAGTGAACATAATTTTGATAATTTATATATTTAACCGTAATATAAGTTGAGCATTCAAATTAAGAGTGTTGTTTCATTCGGAAGTAGTTGTGGTGTCAATTAAAACGTCATCATTCTGCAGCAGTTTCTCCTTCCTGCTTTCTGTCAATTTGACCTCCACTTAAACTGAAATGTGTTGTCAGCATGTGGCGCCTGCCTAATGTCAGCGCTGTCGCGGCGAGGTGTTTACGGACATAGACAAGGAAGGCGCGCTAAATTGAAGAATATTTTGCGTAATAAATTTGAAACGTGACGCACGCTAAAATACGCTGAAGCCAACTGTGACCCTGGGCGAAGCTTATTGATAGAGCAAGAAGTATCCAACCATACATGCCATGCCTGCTCTCGCAATATACTTTGGCTGCATAGATAACTGTCAGCGTGTTGGGGGTGCGGGCAACATCCACTGACAGCTCTGTCACCTGCTCACGTACGCACAAAACCAAAAATGACAAAAAAAAAAGAGAAAAAAAAATCTAAAAAGTATTTGGCATTTGCTACTTTAACGGCCTGGGTCATCAAAGTATGACAACCTTTGCAAGCCATTTATGAATTTTCCAATAGTAAGCCTGGTTAAGCCACGATTTCCATTTATTTGCCACTGACCAGGCTCATAAATTATCCAGGCTTAGAAGCCGTGCGGTTGGTCCGAGATAAGCACGTGCAACGTTTTGCTGATTGATTAAACCGCGCGAAGATCAATATTGCAGCATCAACTAGAAAAGTGTTTGGAGCGTTTCAGGAATTGTTATTACATCGTTTGCTAGTTTTTCCATTTCGGCTCACCTAAAATCGGCTGCTCATCAAATGGCTAGCAGGGGATGCTGATGCCAAGCAGCGAGACAAACGGACACACGGACAAACGGACAGACAGACAAACGGCACACGTGCCAAAGTCACTTTTGATATAACTACATGATGGCAGCACTTAATATGCCCCTCAGTTGGCTTCGGGTTTGGGTTCATGTCCGTCTGCTCGCCCACAGCTTCTAGACGTGACGAGTGCGGCCACGGCGCGTTATGTCCTGGATGGGAATAAAGTCTGAACTCATTGTCATGTACGGCGCATAAACAACAACTGTGGGCGGTCCACATAGTCAACAACAGCATGGAGCAAAAATACTCAATACGACCATTTGCCAGTCGCAGGCGAGCCCGCATCAAGCATACGCACCGTGTACTTTCACTCGCCGTATAGTTGTCTGTCTACCCAAAGCATTAAACAAAGCACTTGCCAAGATGCTAGCATAAAATCCATATTACAGTCAACAGACAAACAATGAAAATTCACAGTGGGGGCAGTTGGTAATTGAGCTGACACAGCGTGAATTCGTTATGTAATTAGAATAATACCAGCCAAGTAAATAAAATGCAACAATAATATTTTAGACCAATGTGGGGCCATGCTTACACAATTTGACAATAAATTTAACTGGAAATGTTTGAAAATTATATCATTTAATTTACCGCATTTAATTCAACTGCAACTGACATAAAAACAATTATATTTGGACTGTTTGAGGTGGTATAAAATGTTGTTTTGGCCATTACAAGGGTAGCCAAAGGGTAAGCTGTATAATTACAAAACATTTTCATTTATTTCTGTTGATATGCATGTGACAGTCAGGGTGAGATGTACCTGTAACCTTACAAGGATCAGCCGTGGTTACTACTAATAGTATAGAAGAAGCTGGGTATGTTATAGATTTGAATAGATTTTTTGCACCTCAAAGTCGTGAAGTCTCGCCTTTTCCTGCTTGTTCTTACGATTCACTTTCGAAAACTTTGACTCTTATGATGCAAAAGTACGGACGATTGGTCCGTAGTTCGGTTAACGCATCGAATTCATTATAAATGCAAATCAGATTTGGCTACAACTTCAAGTTCAATCTGGCCATCAAATTCATAGCGGGTGTGCGCGCCTCGGAAAGGCCAACAAACCAGGTGATAGTCGAAGCCAAAAGTTGTCTTAGTTTGTTAACCCGTTTTCGGCCAGAGGCCAACGGCCAAATGCAGCAACCTTAGGCGACGCTCAGCTGCCAGATTAGTTATGCCATCTTGTTTCTATTTTTATTGTTACTGCGCTCGCTCTAGGTCTTTCATGACGCATACGCACTGTGGGCCATATTTATGACAGCGTGCATATGTATGTAGGTGTGTGTATGTCAGAGAGAGTGGGTGTTTTATTTTCTAATTACAGCACATTCGCACAAGTACGCGAGTGTGTGTGTGTGTGTAATTAGTGTATGTATGTTTATATTAAAAGCCGTCGCGTTCGCTGCTTAATAAATTAAACGACAATTTGCACATGCAAAAGTTGCTCGGTGCCTGTCAATGTTGTTGTTGCTGTCATTATAGCCTTGTTGTTGTTGTCATTGTTGTTGTTGTTGTTGTCATTGTTGTTGGTGCTGCTTCTGCCAGGGCTCGTAAAGTGCTGTTTAGCTACTGTCCTTACTCGCAAACGAGTTTGAAAAAGCAGCCGCGTCGCTACAGGACGACGAGAACATTATGCGTGGGCATTATATGTAGGCATGTTTGCAATTAAAATAAAAAGCAGGGCACAAGTGTCAGTCGGGCCGCATGTATGTATACTCGGTGGACCCTGTACTATGTACTCAAATGTTCTTAGCTGTGACTAAGCCTAAGACGCGTCCTCATCCAGGCTACAAAAATAAGTTATTGCCTACTTGTGGGCGCTGCCACGCTCACAATAAGCTGCGAATTTATGTGCGCACTTTTGACGCTTTTTTGTGCTCTATCCTTATAACAGCAGGGTGCATCAGTTGAGTATCGATCCGTGCATAGGGCATGTCCTTTTCTTTTACCTTTTGCTCAATGTGCTGTGGTATTTTTACGCTGGATTTACTACCATTAAATGGTTCTTGGTACATGTCTTAATCTCATTTATTATGCGTATGTATTAGATAAATAATTTTACGTTTATTTGTCAACAAATCAGCAGCTGGTGTCGTCAATATTTGATTGCTTACACAAAACGCTTTGACCGTTATGGCAAATTGATAAATAAATTGGCCAGAGTCTAATAAATTGGCAATAATTTGCATTGATATTTTTTTCGTTTAGGTGACGAGTTATTAAAATTTGATTTTTTATAAGCTTAACTTCTTGTTTGTTAATTTTGGGTTTTTTTCGGCTTGCAATAATTGATATAATTTATTTGCATGCCAAATTTGACAAATTTGCATTTCTTTAAGTCTACTGCCATAATGTTTAACACTTTGTGGCATGCGGAAATATTTGAGAAAAAAGTCCTTAACTGGCAGCACAAACATTTATGCAAATTCGAAGAAAGAACTAACCAAACACGTTAAACTGGCACTAACTGACGAGCACAGATTTGCAATTTTTTTTAAAAATAAACTTGATAATTTCGAGAATTAACTAATGCTCTAATTTATAGCTTCATAATATTTCTTAACACCCAGACAAATCAAAAGCTCCGCTCACGTTGACGCTGCAAAATATTGACTAAAGCAAAAAGGACACGAAACTATTATTATTTTTATGCATATTTTGCTTATAGAGTCAGGTCGTGGCTGTGCTCTCACTGTGTCGCAGATTTGAAAAGTGTTTGGTATAAATAAATAGAACTATTGACCCATCTGGCCCGTGGGGCGTTAACATAAAACTTTGTTCTCAGTCGGATCCCGTGCCTGGACGCACTCTGTTTATCTCTTATCAATTGTTGTTGTGCGTGCGGCGTGGTCTGCTGTTGACTGACTGTTTCTTTAATTTATTTTATATTTTCTTTGGGTTTTTGTGTTTTGGTTTTTATGTTGCTGCTGCGTGCATCTTTATGAGCGTGTGGCGCCCGAGACCTTGAAATTGTAGCTAGTTTATTTTAATATGTTTACATTTGTTTCGTTTGCATATGACATTGCCACCAGCGATAGGCGGTGGCACCGCCAGCAGCCGAGACGCCGAAATGCCTACCAGAGCAGCTGGCCGCACAACTTAGTGGTCTGGGTGGAGCCATAAACAAAACGAAGACAAATTATTTTTGGTTTTAGGCTGTGGCTTAGGCTCCGAATCTTGATTGACAACTTCTGAAGCTACGCCACATTGAGCTTGGACAAAAACAAAAACAACCAGCATCAGTTAAGTCATGAATGGAAAGGGAAATTGATGAGATTCACAAGAGAATTTCAAGAATCAATTAATAGGGGCTTAAACTATCAGATGGTTTTATTAGAAAAATATTCGAGTAAATTCAAAGTTTGTTTCGATTGTAGTTATTATATGCAAAGCAGGCTGAGCTGCGATTACTCATAGTTAAACTTATCCATGATATGCATCTATGAGGCGCCATCGATTTGCAAAACTATTCAGTTATCTCAGTTGTGGATCTTTCGAATTTTAATGCTCAGCAGATTTAATTATGCAAATTGATTCAATATCAAATATGTTGTTGGCATTTATTTATCTATAGCAGGGATCCAAGAGTCAAAAACAATAATTTTTATGATATCAATAAAGCATGATGAAAACGTGATAATCGCTGATCAGATTAAATGGTCGTCGCCTGGCGCCAGCTGATTACCGTCGCATAGCTCCAGGTGACGAACAGTAAAAACCTCAAGGTCGCAACGCTTGTTAAGTTTATGGCTTCAATTTTGGCCAACTGTTTAACAGGCCAACAGCAAGCAACATTGAGGGCTAAACGGATGCGCAAAAAATGTCAAAAGATTTGAAAATTGATATCTATTTGCGGCTACGACTATTTTATAGATATTGAGGCCATTGTTTCGCTTAACACGCACATTCCTTCGAATGTAACTTGATAAATTTTTTGGTGTCCCTCGCCAAATAATACAGCAAAGATTGAAATTCATAGCAAACCAGACGCCATAATCGATTGGGTATTCCCAAACTAGAAATCTTTGCACCAAACAAACTCAAAATGTATACTTAACCCAACTGGGAATTTTAAATATCGCCTCGAACTTGTTTTGATGCGCCGCCAATCCAAAATCGGTATCAACATCGATCGGCATCTAACCAACATTTTTTTTTTTGCATACAAATATGTATAAAGAAAATAATTTCTTTTATTAAAACCATGATCATATCACAAAATAGTGTAAACTCGTTTTGCTGATGAGCCTTTGCCGCTGCTTGGATTGGCCCTAGTCTCGCCTTCGGTTGGCTCTTGAGCAAGGGCTGCGACCCATTTGCATAATGCCAACAGCAATATTTGCAGGAATGGGCCGACATCTCGGAGCTATGCTATGCGCTGCGATGTTGACATTGCTGGCATTGTTTTTATCGCTTTGGCTTGTCTTTCAGGGCTCGATATCAATTCAATAGACAAAAGCAGCAAAAGAAGTTACTGCTAAATGCTTCGTTTCGCAGCCGCAGCCGCCGCCGCCGCAGTAACAACAACAACTACACCGTATCAGCCATAACAGCAACAACAACAACAACAGCAGCAGCAGCAGCAGCAGCGACCACCGTGGCTCGATGTCTGCATGAACTTGAGCGCAGTCGAGTGACACAGTTTTGAGGGTTTCGTATAAATAGTAGATCCATTGGTGCTCCAAACGTCAGACACAACCGAACAGTCAAAGTTAAAGAATTCAAGATGCGTGCATTCATTGTAAGTAGCCAGGAGCCAACAGCAACCCTCCATTTAGGATTACCTCATCCATTTTTTCTGTGTGCAGGTTATGTGCTTAGTGGCAGTCGCCTGCGCCGATAAGCTGGGCTACAACTACCAGCCAGTGGGACACTCCAACCAAGGATTATCGTTCGCTCCTGGCAGCGGAAGCATCAGCGGCGGTAGCTCGCTGGGTGGACTTGGCGGCGGTAGCTCGCTGGGTGGACTTGGCGGTGGATCCGCTGGATTGGGTGGATTGGATGCCGGCCTCAGCGGCGGCAGCATTGGTGGTGGTTCCAGTCTCGGCGGTCTCGGTGGTCTCGGCAGCATCGGCAACGGCGGTCTGTCCGGCGGATCCATTGATGCTCCAGTCTCTTACAACGCCCCCGCTCCAGCTGCTGAATTGGAGAAGGAGTTCTTCACCTTCAGCGCCAACGAACAGGACTTCGATGAGCCCCAATCTTTGGACAAGGTTTCCAGCTCTCTGAACAAGGGTCTGCGTGTTATCTTCATCAAGGGACCCGAGAACCGTGGTCTGGAGAACGCTGCTCTCGCTTTGGCCAAGCAGGCTGCCCAGCAGGAGACCGCCATCTATGTCCTGAACAAGCAGGCCGATATCGGTGATCTGGCCAACAAACTGAACTCCATCCGCAGCAACACCAACAACAAGCCCGAGGTGCACTTCGTCAAGTACCGCACTCCCGAGGATGCTGCCAACGCTCAGCGTGCCATCCAATCACAGTACGATCAGCTGGGCGGTTCCAGCCACGCTACCAACGGTGGTGTTGCCCCCGTCCTGAACTTTGCTTCGCAGGGTCCAGTGCGTCAGGCCAGCGCTAAGTCGCCCGAAAATGCTTACTTGCCCACCTCGATCTTCCGTCGTGTCTAAATTTCCAGCTAGATTTAGAGCATATGATTGATATTGACACCGACCTTTGACTGATTACCTAGTTATTGTTGAATAATGCTTAATAAATTCGCTTACATGTTACCTCAAAAGTATTTGTTTTATTTAGGATGGTTCACTAACTTCATACTATTATACCATTTCATTATAATGATAACTTACTAACTGAATTGAACTGAACCGAATATACAATAGCTGACCTAAAAGCAGCCCAAGAATTGACTGGACTGCACCATAATTAAAAAAAAGTCGTTGATTTTGACCTCTTTCAAGTTTTCGATTCATTTTCGTTGAATATTGATTTATGTACATACCAGAAGGTAAAAAAGAAACCCATTCAACTGACTTCAAATGACTTCAACTATTGTTTACTTATAATGTGACTTTTTCTCATATAACTTTTAACTGCGTTTTCTACCTGAGAAGAGGTAGATTTTATGAAAAGAGAGAAGCCAAGAAGTGAGAAGAAGTATATGGTAATCAAAAGAGTTGCATGCAATAATTTTCAAACAAGTTACAATTGTTGCTGGAAACTTTGCCTTCGTGTGCACATATAGAAAATCAGCTCTCTCAAATTAACGAGAATCATTTTTAAAGTTAAGATTTGTTATCAATTAGATAAGAAAAATTGTATAAGAATTATATAAAAGCAAAAAAAAAATTTAATTAATTAATTAATTAAATTAAGAGTATGTATAGAGGCTTTTATAGAGACAACAATAAAAAACCTGACAAATGAATGGTCTACCAACACAATTCATAAAGAAGAGATAATGATAAAGCCACATATCCAAAATGGTGAAGTTGGAGGCAATTGAAAAGAATATCAGACTGCAACTTTCACTGTAACTTCTATAGGTTTCTAAGAAAATAATATAAATATGTTAATAATAAAAATTTAGTTTTCTATTATTTCTGAATCATGTTCAAACTCTATTAATTTTATTTTATAAATTGATCAACATTTTAATTTAACTAATTATTTTTCAAACTCAACTAAACGCCTACTTATGGCGCAAGCGTCGCAGAATTGAGGATGGCAAGTAGTTGCTTTCGGGCTCCTGGATTTGTCCAGCGCTGACGGCGGGCGCAGCTGACCGGGATGCAAAGTTGAGAGCATTGGCCACGCCCCCGTTGATGTTTTGGCTTGTGCCGCCCAGTGAGTCATATTGGCTCTGAATGGCCTTCTGTGCGTTGGCAGCATCCTCTGGAGTGCGATACTTCACGAAGTGCACCTCGGGCTTGGCGTTGGCATTCTGGCGCACGGCATTGAACTTGTTGGCCAGCTCGTTGAGGTCGGGCTGCCTGTGAAGCAAATAGATAGCCGTTTGCTGCTCGGCAGCCTGCTTGGCCAAGGCGAGAACAGCATTCTCGTAGCCACGATTCTCGGGCGCCTTGATGAAGATTACACGCACGCTCTTCTTGACCGCGGCAGCTATTTTGCGTGCTGCATCGGGATCCTCAAAGTCGGCCTCATTGGCATGGAAAGAGAAGAATTCCTTATGGATGCCGGCTTGTGGCGCTGCACTGTAGCTGACTGGCCCGCCCAGAGCAGCGCTGGTGCCAATTGTGCCAATTGAGCCAGAGCTGCCAATGCCATCGGTAGCCACAGCCGTGCTGCCGGGCCTGTAGTTATAGCCCAAGCGACCGGCACTAGCTGCCGCCACTAAACACAATACAATCAAAGCGCGCATCTTGCCGTCCCCTACTGTTCTTTTAGAATGCTAGCCATGTCTATATAAACTTAGCTTTTATACCGCCAACGCTGCCAGCGACTATAATTAGACCAGTTGATCTAGTCGAATTGAACCGTCGCGCTCTCTAGCGCCATTTCTTGCTGTTTCTTGATCCGCTCGCCGTTTGCTGGCGGAAGAGGCTTACCACGACTACGACCAAGACAACGACCACAATCACTGGCGACTGTCGACTGGTGATTCGTGATTGGTGATTGGCCGGCGGGTTTTTGGAATGTTGTTAATCTGTTAACATAATTTCGCTCTTAACACATTTAACACATTGTTTTGTGCAGCTTCAATCGAGCCGCCGATGTCGACGCAGTCGCGTCTGTTTCCGATTGGTGATTCGCGATCGTGATTCACCCATAATTGGCTTATAATTTATGCATAAGACTCAGACTAACGCAACCCTAAATGACAGACTTTTTCGTTATATTTCGTGTATACAGAACCGCATATTTGTTAATGATTTCAACAAAAAAGCGATCGTCAGCACAATAAAATTAATGATTAGATTTGTTTTTTTTTTCTTTCTTGTTGTTTTAGCTTATAGCAAATCAGGTTTTGATCAAACATAAATCTTAAGAGCTCATCATTTTGTTTGTCTGTGTTGCACTTGAAATTCCTTTCTAATTGTACATGGCACACGGCAAGGTAACAATGAAAATCAGGTCAACTAACAGTTTATGACTACCGAACGACCTTCAGATCTATTAGGAGATTCATTTGTCACGAAACCTGTCAGCAAAACGGATCTAATTAAGCCTCATGATTTTAAATATATTTAATATGTGATATTAAATATTTTTCAGTGCTAAGAACTATATATGTATGTGCCTTGAATATTTGCTTATGGTATTTCTTCTCCCTTTTTGGAAAGAGAAATAATGGGTGGAATTAAGCCAATTATTTTCCGAGCTGTATGCACTTGATAATACAAATTTAATTTATTAAATATATTTAATATATTAAATAATGTCAGTGGTAAGAGCTTTATATGTATTTTTTTTCCCTTTTTTGGAAATATTAATAATGGAATATTATCACTATGCTGGGTGCAATCAACCCAATTATTTAAAGAACTCTATGCACTTATTAATACCAATTTTATATATGCTTATACGATTTTTGCATTCAAAAAAAAGGTCACCAAATTCCAACAATTGTGTGACCACAGATGGTGTCATATAATTTCGAATTAATCAAAGGACAATTTGAAATTTCAAGACATGCAAAATGGAGCTTACTTTTCCACCCCCATTATAAAAAGCTTTTCATGTTTCGTTATAAAATTACTATTTCAGGTTTATATGTGAGATTAGGCATTATTCAACAATTGGTAACAATAAAGTTCACTACTTTCGTCATTGTGTACTTAAGCTAGAAAACAATTTAACGACGCAGACGACGGAAGACCGAAGTGGGCAGGTACGAGTTGTCAGGGGACTGGGCGGACACCTGACGCACTGGACCCTGGGAAGCAAAGTTCAAGGCGGGGGCAACACCACCATCGAGAGCCTTGGAAGAGCCACCCAACTGATCGTATTGGCCTTGAATGGCACGCTGGGCGTTGGCAGCATCCTCGGGAGTGCGGTACTTGACGAAGTGCACCTCGGGCTTGTTGTTGGTGTTGCTGCGGATGGAGTTCAGTTTGTTGGCCAGATCACCGATATCGGCCTGCTTGTTCAGGACATAGATGGCGGTCTCCTGCTGGGCAGCCTGCTTGGCCAAAGCGAGAGCAGCGTTCTCCAGACCACGGTTCTCGGGTCCCTTGATGAAGACAACACGCAGACCCTTGTTCAGAGAGCTGGAAACCTTGTCCAAAGATTGGGGCTCATCGAAGTCCTGTTCGTTGGCGGTGAAGGTGAAGAACTCCTTCTCCAATTCAGCAGCTGGAGCGGGGGCGTTGTAAGAGACTGGAGCATCAATGGATCCGCCGGACAGACCGCCGTTGCCGATGCTGCCGAGACCACCGAGACCGCCGAGACTGGAACCACCACCAATGCTGCCGCCGCCGAGGCCGGAATCCAAACCGCCGCCAAGTCCACCCAGCGAGCTACCGCCGCTGATGCTTCCGCTGCCAGGGGCGAAGGATAATCCTTGGTTGGAGTGTCCAACGGGCTGGTAGTTGTAGCCCAATTTATCGGCGCAGGCAACGGCCACCAAACACATAACCTTTAGTATAAAAAGAAGAGAGGGATGAGGTAATCCTTTTGTGGCCAGCTGCAGGTCCTTTGTACTCACAATAAAAGCACGCATCTTGGTGTAAACGGTTTATTTGGTTCTGCTACTTCGAGTTACGAATTGCTTCTGTCTTCTGCTTGGGCCAATCTTTATTATTTATACAAATCCATCTTCGAGGCTGATAAAATCAAAACTGCCGCCTTGGCGTCGCTTGCATAGAAATCGCTTTGATGCCACTGTGTTTTGCCGCCTACAAAGCTTTTGGCTCTACGATTTTATGGTCGATTTGGAATTTTTGTTGCGTTTCAGCGGGCTGCGACTGCGATTGCGTCTGATTGTTTTAGGTTATTCAAATTTTCGAGTTTTTTATTCAATAATTTTTACAAGAATTAATATAAAATTATAAAATTAATATGTGGCGAGCACATTCAAAAAGGTTTATATGCATATCGATGCTATAAAGATGGGTCATAATTACCTATTAAGAGTAAAAAAAATATCTTTCCCAAATATTTCGGCAAGGCTACGAGCTTGTTTTATGTAGGACATCTATATTATTTAAAAGTTGGTCATCGGTTTTCTCTTAACCAAACATGATGATATTGATTTATTGGTATGACATCAGGCCAAATCTTTAGGAGTACATTTTAAGAGGTGTTTGGCCATATTCGATTCACATCAAAAAATTAAAATATTACGTAATAATTATATTTATATGTTAACAATTAATTTGCTGAGTATTTTAATAATACCTATCATCATTTTATTCAGTTTTCTATGTAAGTTTATCAAGATTCTTTCATAACTTCGATTTATAAACCCACATGGCCTTGCTTTGCCATAATCTTATGCTCTGACAAAGTTCCTTGAACAGGACGACCTTATGAATGACGTACTATGAGTTGTAAGCCACCCATAAGTATTGCTGCACATATGACGACTATCAATTTGTCAAATTTGAAGACAGAAACAATCAATTTATGCCAACAATATTATTTAGAATGCAATAAAATGCTCCCATTCTAAAGATAAATTTAGTACATATGACCTAATCTCTATATATAAAACTGTTTGTCCTGACTGACTGACTGACTGACTGACTGACTGATTGGTGATCAATGCACAGCCCAAACCGTAAGAGCTAGGAAGCTGAAATTTTCACTGTAGCTACCTTATGTGATGTAGGTGCACGTTAAGACGGGGTTTCGGGAAATTCCACCCGCAAGTGGGGAAAAATCGCGAAAAAACGTTTGTATGTAACTTTTCTGTTTACCATCCGATCGGCCTCAAACTTATTTTCAAAGATCTTTGTTCAAATTCATTTGAGGGGTGTTTCACACTTTTCGAAAAATCCGTTCCTCCTTGGTGGAAATGGAGGTCAAAGATTTGGGGGGTGACGCTTCGCGCTCAAATTCATTTCCAGAGATCAATAAGAAAAATCATTTGAGACGTGTTTCACACTTTTCGCAGAATTCTAACTTCTTCGGGGGGAATGCGATTTAAAGAATTTTTGGGTGAAGTTTTAAGTTGTGTCCCATTTGCTTCAAACTTATTTTCGAAGCTCTACATAAGAACTTAATATATACTTATTCCAGCGATTTGGGAAATTCCACCCGCAACAGTGGTAAATTGGCGGAAAACGGTTGTATGAAAGTTTTTTGTTTACCATCCGATCGGCCTCAAACTTATTTTCAAAGATCTTTGTTCAAATTCATTTGAGGGGTGTTTCACACTTTTCGAAAAATCCGTTCCTCCTTGGTGGAAATGGAGGTCAAAGATTTGGGGGGTGACGCTTCGCGC
Source organism: Drosophila lacicola (assembly GCA_035045355.1). Classification (NCBI taxonomy): domain Eukaryota; kingdom Metazoa; phylum Arthropoda; class Insecta; order Diptera; family Drosophilidae; genus Drosophila; species Drosophila lacicola. The sequence goes on along the minus strand of JAWNPB010000347.1, from coordinate 1,089,287 downwards.
TCAAATTCATTTCCAGAGATCTATAAGAAAAATCTTTTGAGACGTGTTTCACACTTTTCGCAGAATCCAAACTTTTTCGGTTGGAATGCGACTTAAAGATTTTTTGTGCGAAGTTTGAATTTCGACCAAAAATAAAGTTGCCAGCTTTAAATGCCAAATTGATTTAGAGGCCAAACCATGATAAAAAAGCCAAACCTCATGAAAATCGGATAAGATTTGACCGAGTTATGGGGGTGGGAAGTTTTCACCTATGTCTATATAGGATATTTGAGGGAACCATTTTCACATGAATTTCGACCAAAAATAAAGTTGTCAGATTTAAATGCCAAATTGATTTAGAGGCCAAATCATGATCAAAAAGCCAAACCTCATGAAAATCGGATAAGATTTGACCCAGTTATGGGGGTGGGAAGTTTTCACCTATGTCTATAAGGGATATTTGAGGGAACCATTTTCACATGAATTTCGACCAAAAATAAAGTTGCCAGATTTAAATGCCAAATTGATTTAGAGGCCAAACCATGATCAAAAAACCAAACCTCATGAAGATCGGATAAGATTTGACCGAGTTATGGGGGTGGGAAGTTTTGACCTATGTCTATATAGGATATTTGAGGGAACCATTTTCACATGAATTTCGACCAAAAATAAAGTTGCCAGATTTAAATGCCAAATTGATTTAGAGGCCAAACCATGATCAAAAAGCCAAACCTCATGAAGATCGGATAAGATTTGACCGAGTTATGGGGGTGGCAAGTTTTCACCTATGTCTATATAGGATATTTGAGGGAACCATTTTCACATGAATTTCGACCAAAAATAAAGTTGCCAGATTTTAATGCCAAATTGATTTATAGGCCAAACCATGATCAAAAAACCAAACCTCATGAAGATCGGATAAGATTTGACCGAGTTATGGGGGTGGGAAGTTTTTGTCTATATAGGATATTTGAGGGAACCATTTTCACATGAATTTCGACCAAAAATAAAGTTGCCAGATTTAAATGCCAAATTGATTTAGAGGCCAAACCATGATAAAAAAGCCAATCCTCATGAAAATCGGATAAGATTTGACCGAGTTATGGGGGTGGCAAGTTTTCACCTATGTCTATATAGGATATTTGAGGGAACCATTTTCACATGAATTTCGACCATAAATAAAGTTGCCAGATTTTAATGCCAAATTGATTGAGAGGCCAAACCATGATCAAAAAACCAAACCTCATGAAGATCGGATAAGATTTGACCCAGTTATCGGGGTGGGAAGTTTTCACCTATATCTATAAGGGATATTTAAGGGAACCATTATCACATGAATTTCGACCAAAAATAAAGCTGTCAGATTTAAGTGCCAAATTGATTTAGAGGCCCAACCATGATGAAAAAGTCAAAGGTCATGAAAATCAGATAAGATTTGACCGAGTTATGGGGGTGGGAAGTTTTGACCTATGTATGTCTATATAGGATATTTGAGGGAACCATTTTCACATGAATTTCGACCAAAAATAAAGTTGTCAGATTTAAATGCCAAATTGATTTAGAGGCCAAACCATGATGAAAAAGTCAAACCTCATGAAGATCGGATAAGATTTGACCCAGTTATGGGGGTGGGAAGTTTTCACCTATGTCTATAAGGGATATTTGAGGGAACCATTTTCACATGAATTTCGACCAAAAATAAAGTTGCCAGATTTTAATGCCAAATTGATTTAGAGGCCAAACCATGATCAAAAAACCAAACCTCATGAAGATCGGATAAGATTTGACCCAGTTATGGGGGTGGGAAGTTTTCACCTATGTCTATAAGGGATATTTGAGGGAACCATTTTCACATGAATTTCGACCAAAAATAAAGTTGCCAGATTTTAATGCCAAATTGATTTAGAGGCCAAACCATGATAAAAAAGCCAATCCTCATGAAAATCGGATAAGATTTGACCGAGTTATGGGGGTGGGAAGTTTTGACCTATGTCTATATAGGATATTTGAGGGAACCATTTTCACATGAATTTCGACCATAAATAAAGTTGCCAGATTTTAATGCCAAATTGATTTAGAGGCCAAACCATGATCAAAAAACCAAACCTCATGAAGATCGGATAAGATTTGACCCAGTTATGGGGGTGGGAAGTTTTCACCTATGTCTATAAGGGATATTTGAGGGAACCATTTTCACATGAATTTCGACCAAAAATAAAGTTGCCAGCTTTAAATACCAAATTGATTTAGAGGCCAAACCATGATAAAAAAGCCAAACCTCATGAAAATCGGATAAGATTTGACCGAGTTATGGGGGTGGGAAGTTTTCACCTATGTCTATAAGGGATATTTGAGGGAACCATTTTCACATGAATTTCGACCAAAAATAAAGTTGTCAGATTTAAATGCCAAATTGATTTAGAGGCCAAATCATGATCAAAAAGCCAAACCTCATGAAAATCGGATAAGATTTGACCCAGTTATGGGGGTGGGAAGTTTTCACCTATGTCTATAAGGGATATTTGAGGGAACCATTTTCACATGAATTTCGACAAAAAATAAAGTTGCCAGATTTAAATGCCAAATTGATTTAGAGGCCAAACCACGATAAAAAAGCCAAACCTCATGAAGATCGGATAAGATTTGACCGAGTTATGGGGGTGGGAAGTTTTGACCTATGTCTATATAGGATATTTGAGGGAACCATTTTCACATGAATTTCGACCAAAAATAAAGTTGCCAGATTTAAATGCCAAATCGATTTAGAGGCCAAACCATGATCAAAAAGCCAAACCTCATGAAGATCGGATAAGATTTGACCGAGTTATGGGGGTGGGAAGTTTTCACCTATGTCTATATAGGATATTTGAGGGAACCATTTTCACATGAATTTCGACCAAAAATAAAGTTGCCAGATTTTAATGCGAAATTGATTTAGAGGCCAAACCATGATCAAAAAACCAAACCTCATGAAGATCGGATAAGATTTGACCGAGTTATTGGGGTGGGAAGTTTTCACCTATGTCTATATAGGATATTTGAGGGAACCATTTTCACATGACTTTCGACAAAAAATAAAGTTGTCAGACTTAAAAGCTAAATTGATTTAGAGGCCAAACCATGATCAAAAAGCCAAACTTCATGAAGATCGGATAAGATTTGACCGAGTTATGGGGGTGGCAAGTTTTCTCCTATGTCTATATAGGATATTTGAGGGAACCATTTTCACATGAATTTCGACCAAAAATAAAGTTGCCAGATTTTAATGCCAAATTGATTTATAGGCCAAACCATGATCAAAAAACCAAACCTCATGAAGATCGGATAAGATTTGACCGAGTTATGGGGGTGGCAAGTTTTCACCTATGTCTATATAGGATATTTGAGGGAACCATTTTCACATGAATTTCGACCAAAAATAAAGTTGCCAGATTTAAATGCCAAATTGATTTAGAGGCCAAACCATGATAAAAAAGCCAATCCTCATGAAAATCGCATACGATTTGACCGAGTTATGGGGGTGGGAAGTTTTGACCTATGTCTATATAGGATATTTGAGGGAACCATTTTCACATGAATTTCGACCATAAATAAAGTTGCCAGATTTTAATGCCAAATTGATTTAGAGGCCAAACCATGATCAAAAAACCAAACCTCATGAAGATCGGATAAGATTTGACCGAGTTATGGGGGTGGGAAGTTTTGACCTATGTCTATATAGGATATTTGAGGGAACCATTTTCACATGAATTTCGACCAAAAATAAAGTTGCCAGATTTAAATGCCAAATCGATTTAGAGGCCAAACCATGATCAAAAAGCCAAACCTCATGAAGATCGGATAAGATTTGACCGAGTTATGGGGGTGGGAAGTTTTCACCTATGTCTATATAGGATATTTGAGGGAACCATTTTCACATGAATTTCGACCAAAAATAAAGTTGCCGGATTTTAATGCGAAATTGATTTAGAGGCCAAACCATGATCAAAAAACCAAACCTCATGAAGATCGGATAAGATTTGACCGAGTTATGGGGGTAGGAAGTTTTCACCTATGTCTATATAGGATATTTGAGGGAACCATTTTCACATGAATTTCGACCAAAAATAAAGTTGCTAGATTTAAATGCCAAATTGATTTAGAGGCCAAACCATGATAAAAAAGCCAATCCTCATGAAAATCGCATACGATTTGACCGAGTTATGGGGGTGGGAAGTTTTGACCTATGTCTATATAGGATATTTGAGGGAACCATTTTCACATGAATTTCGACCATAAATAAAGTTGCCAGATTTTAATGCCAAATTGATTTAGAGGCCAAACCATGATCAAAAAACCAAACCTCATGAAGATCGGATAAGATTTGACCGAGTTATGGGGGTGGGAAGTTTTCACCTATGTCTATATAGGATATTTGAGGGAACCATTTTCACATGAATTTCGACCAAAAATAAAGTTGCCAGATTTTAATGCGAAATTGATTTAGAGGCCAAACCATGATCAAAAAACCAAACCTCATGAAGATCGGATAAGATTTGACCGAGTTATGGGGGTGGGAAGTTTTCACCTATGTCTATATAGGATATTTGAGGGAACCATTTTCACATGACTTTCGACAAAAAATAAAGTTGTCAGACTTAAAAGCTAAATTGATTTAGAGGCCAAACCATGATCAAAAAGCCAAACCTCATGAAGATCGGATAAGATTTGACCGAGTTATGGGGGTGGCAAGTTTTCACCTATGTCTATATAGGATATTTGAGGGAACCATTTTCACATGAATTTCGACCAAAAATAAAGTTGCCAGATTTTAATGCCAAATTGATTTATAGGCCAAACCATGATCAAAAAACCAAACCTCATGAAGATCGGATAAGATTTGACCGAGTTATGGGGGTGGCAAGTTTTCACCTATGTCTATATAGGATATTTGAGGGAACCATTTTCACATGAATTTCGACCAAAAATAAAGTTGCCAGATTTTAATGCCAAATTGATTTAGAGGCCAAACCATGATCAAAAAACCAAACCTCATGAAGATCGGATAAGATTTGACCGAGTTATGGGGGTGGGAAGTTTTGACCTATGTCTATATAGGATATTTGAGGGAACCATTTTCACATGAATTTCGACCATAAATAAAGTTGCCAGATTTAAATGCCAAATTGATTTAGAGGCCAAACCATGATAAAAAAGCCAATCCTCATGAAAATCGCATACGATTTGACCGAGTTATGGGGGTGGGAAGTTTTGACCTATGTCTATATAGGATATTTGAGGGAACCATTTTCACATGAATTTCGACCATAAATAAAGTTGCCAGATTTTAATGCCAAATTGATTTAGAGGCCAAACCATGATCAAAAAACCAAACCTCATGAAGATCGGATAAGATTTGACCGAGTTATGGGGGTGGGAAGTTTTCACCTATGTCTATCTCTATATATAAAACTGTTTGTCCTGACTGACTGACTGACTGACTGATTGGTGATCAATGCACAGCCCAAACCGTAAGAGCTAGGAAGCTGAAATTTTCACTGTAGCTACCTTATGTGATGTAGGTGCACGTTAAGACGGGGTTTCGGGAAATTCCACCCGCAAGTGGGGAAAAATCGCGAAAAAACGTTTGTATGTAACTTTTCTGTTTACCATCCGATCGGCCTCAAACTTATTTTTAAAGATCTTTGTTCAAATTCATTTGAGGGGTGTTTCACACTTTTCGAAAAATCCGTTCCTCCTTGGTGGAAATGGAGGTCAAAGATTTGGGGGGTGACGCTTCGCGCTCAAATTCATTTCCAGAGATCAATAAGAAAAATCATTTGAGACGTGTTTCACACTTTTCGCAGAATTCTAACTTCTTCGGGGGGAATGCGATTTAAAGAATTTTTGGGTGAAGTTTTAAGTTGTGTCCGATTTGCTTCAAACTTATTTTCGAAGCTCTACATAAGAACTTAATATATACGTATTCCAGCGATTTGGGAAATTCCACCCGCAACAGTGGTAAATTGGCGGAAAACGGTTGTATGAAAGTTTTTTGTTTACCATCCGATCGGCCCCAAACTTATTTTTAAAGATCTTTGTTCAAATTCATTTAAGGGGTGTTTCACACTTTTCGAAAAATCCGTTCCTCCTTGGTGGAAATGGAGGTCAAAAATTTGGTGGGTGACGTTTCGCGCTCAAATTCGTTTCCAAAGTTCTATAAGAAAAATCTTTTGAGACGTGTTTCACACTTTTCGCAGAATCCAAACTTTTTCGGTTGGAATGCGACTCAAAGATTTTTTGTGCGAAGTTTTAAATTGTATCCGATTTGCTTCAAACTCATTTTCAAAGCTCTACATAAGAATGTAATGAATACGTCTTTCAGCGATTTGGGAAATTCCACCCGCAACAGTGGTAAATTGGCGGAAAATGTTTGTATGAAAGTTATTTGTTTACCGTCCGATCAGTTTCAAAATCATTTCAAATTTGCTTGAGAACATTGATTTTATAACATACGTGCCACGGGCAAGGCCGGGTTATACCCGCTAGTATAATATAAATAATTCGAAGGTTTCACAATATACCGTGGTCCGTATGAACTCAGGTTTTTAATTTGCAAGATATACTCGTTTACATCCACATCAGACAAAAAGTTATAATATTCGAGCCACGGCGGCCAGGAAAGTCGGTCAAATTTTAATCTCCCATAGATGGCGGCAGAACTGTGAACGAGTATTACGGAGTCTGTTGCAGTCGGCACTTGTCTTATTATACCCAGGACTATTATTTATTTAATTAATATTGGTTTTTAGCATCGGATAAAAAAGAACGCTATTGAGATAATCAATGTCTAGATGCTTCACATTTTTATACTCTGAACCCATTGAAAATGGGTGAAAAGGGTATTATGAATTTGTGCATATGTATGTAACAGGCAGAAGGTGCTGGTGTTTTTTTTGCTGGTGTGGCTGTTGCGTAAAGGCGGCAGCAAGTAATGCGGTCAGTTGCGAGTTCGAACCCTTCCTAGGGAACTTTTTTTTTCAAATTTATCTTTATTACTACTAAAGAAAACGAGCGCGTAGCGCGGGCTGCATTTGGTGTTGGAATAAGAGGGTTCAGTGTATCCCCTAGTCGGGAGCTCCCCACTAAAACCTCTTACTTGTTCTACTTTGATGCATCAATTTTTTAAAATCTTTGTTAACCATTAAAGCAATTTTATCATTTTCAAGCGTTATTTTCCAGTCCAATCAGTGAAGCTGTCGGATTTACAAATATAGGTTTGGAAAGACATTCCAGCAATGTACGCTTGCGGCGCTGGAAAGAAGCCTTTTGGCTACTTTTGACGTGCCAAGCACTACTAGATATTTTCCAACGATTTGGTATAACTTGCTTGTGTTTTGTACCGTGCGTGCAGGAATCAATCACAATGAGCATTAAGAGGCATGTTTATACCATGTTTTATACTGTACCCATTAAAAATGGGTAAAAAGGCAGAAGAAAGCATCTCCGATCCCATAAAGTACATATATCCTTTGTCAGCACCAACAACTGAGTCAATCTAGCCATGGTCGTCAGTCAGTTTGTCTGTGTGAACGCATCGATCTCGGAATCTTCAAAAGCTAGAAAAATTCAAAATCTATTTAAATATTTGACGATATTTTGACCCAGTTAAAAGAATCGATAAAATCGTTTTAAAAATCAGTTTTTAGGCATTATTCAGCTAAAAATAAAAGAATTTTGATCCCAAAAAAAAATAAGAATAATCAATAACTATAAGAGCTAGATACCCCAAATTTGGTACAAAGGTTTCTCAATAGTATTAAAAAAATTAGGAATATTTCGTCTTTTTAATATGTCAATTTATAGCTAGTGTGTTGTGATTTGATTTAAACACGATATATTTATGCCCACAAAATTTCATAATAATCGGACAATAAACAAGCGACCACGACTGTTATTTTTAACGAGTTCGGGTTAGGGAAGAATATAATCTGGAGCGCAAACTAAGAAAGCTGAAATGCTGGTAAAGGTAAATCGACGCTAGGTTCAGGGTATCGCCCAGATAGGTAATATCGATTTAAGCATTCTAACTTCTTTTCTGTTTGCTTTTTGATCTCATTTATCAAGTGTAGATTTCAAACAGTATTGCATGACCTGTTGGTTTTTTTTTCGAGGTGGCACATAAGCCGCGTTGGTTCTTTGTGTTGTGGAACTCTGGAGCTGTTTGGGACCTTCGAATTTTGTATTTGTATTTTTACCCGTTGCCATCGCCTGATTAGCTTAATGTTAATTATTAATATTAATTGGCTCAAAGGCTCAAGTAATAAGAGTGGGAGATAGGGATTAACGATCTTCCATGCGAACCTATGCTTCCTCTTGCGTTGAAACATAATGTTTTTTTCCTCTTCAAATTACAAATTATAGCCAATATTCTTTACACAACAAACAATAACAAATAATTAAAAAAAAATGTTAGAAAATCTCTAAATTTGAAAAGTCATTTTATTCATTTATGTATAACAGTTGATAGAATTATTTAACAAGCAGTCACTGGAGCTTGCGTAGCTCTCTAGTCGTACAGTAGGAACTCTTTACAAGCGACGGAAGATAGATGTGGGCAGGTACGAATTCTCGGGGGCCTGGGCGTTCACCTGACGCACTGGAGCCTGGGAAGCAAAGTTCAAGGCGGGGGCAACACCACCATCATGCGACTGAGAAGAGCCGCCCAGCTGATCGTACTGCGATTGGATGGCACGCTGAGCGTTGGCAGCATCCTCGGGAGTGCGGTACTTGACGAAGTGCACCTCGGGCTTGTTGTTGGTGTTGCTGCGGATGGAGTTCAGTTTGTTGGCCAGATCACCGATATCGGCCTGCTTGTTCAGGACATAGATGGCGGTCTCCTGCTGGGCAGCCTGCTTGGCCAAAGCGAGAGCAGCGTTCTCCAGACCACGGTTCTCGGGTCCCTTGATGAAGACAACACGCAGACCCTTGTTCAGAGAGCTGGAAACCTTGTCCAAAGATTGGGGCTCATCGAAGTCCTGTTCGTTGGCGGTGAAGGTGAAGAACTCCTTCTCCAATTCAGCAGCTGGGGCAGGGGCGTTGTAAGAGACTGGAGCGTTCAGAGAGCCACCGGACAGACCACCGTTGCCGAGGCCGCCGAGACCGCCCAGACCGGAACCACCACCAATGCTGCCACCGCCAATGCTGCCACCACCAATGCTGCCACCGCCAATGCTGCCACCACCAATGCTGCCGCCGCCAATGCTGCCGCCGCCAATGCTGCCGCCGCCAAGACCGGAATCCAAATCGCCAGCACCGCCAGCAAGTCCACCCAGGGAGCCACCGCTCAGACCTCCAATGGAACCGCCTTCATAACCACCCAGGGAGCCACCGCTGAGTCCTGCTCCACTTCCGCTGCCAGGAGAGAACGACAATCCTGAGCCGGAGTGTCCGACAGGCTGATAGTTGTAGCCGAGCTTATCGGCGCAGGCCACTGCGACCAGGCACATAACCTTTTATTAATTTGGGGAAGAAATAGTCCATAAATATATCCTTTGTCTTGACTGGCAGAAACTTACGACGAAGGCGCGCATCTTGGATTATGGTGCTGAGGTTCTCTTAGTTTGAAGCTTGTTTGGTTTCTGTCTAACACCGCAGCGGCGGTTATTATTTATACAAATCTGACTTCGAGGCTGTCAGCGCGGCTTCTCGTTAAACACAATGCGGCGGCTTCGCTAAATGTCTTTTCCGCATTAAAATAGCTGCGTTCGTCTTTTGTCTCGGCGCCTGGCTCGGCACTTCGGCTTTGCATTAATGTCGTTATAAGGAAAGTGATAAAAATCAAAATCGTAAGCATAAAAATGCAATATTTTTGCGCAAAGCGGCAAGAAATATGTTAAGCAAATGCAAAAACAAATGGCTGTAATTTTGGTGTTACTTTATTTGGTCGATTTTATTGTTTGGTCGTCTATAAATTTCATAAAAAAAACAATAAGCAGTCCAGCGTCATTGGCGAAATAAGCTGGAAACACAATTACTCTAGCGCAAACGCAGGCGACGCAGAATGTTGGCTGGCAGATAGGAGCTGCTGGGCGCGCTTGGAGCCACATAGCTGCCGCCGCCTCCTCCACCTGAAAGTCCGACTGGAGCACGGGATGCAAAGTTGATGGCCGGGGCAACTCCGCCGTTGATGTTCTGGCTGGTACCACCCAGAGAATCGTACTGCGACTGAATGGCGCGCTGGGCGTTGGCAGCGTCCTCGGGAGTGCGGTACTTGACGAAGTGCACCTCGGGCCTGGCGTTGGCGTTTTGGCGCGCAGCATTGAACTTGTTGGCCAGATCGCCGATGTCGGTCTGCTTGTTCAGGACATAGATGGCGGTCTGTTGCTCGGCAGCCTGCTTGGCCAAAGCGAGAGCAGCGTTCTCCAGGCCACGGTTCTCGGGACCCTTGATGAAGACAACACGCAGACCCCTGTTAACGCTGTTGGCGACTCTTTCGCTGCCGGCAGGATCGTTGAAGTCCTCCTCATTGGCCTCGAATGTATAGAATTCCTTGTTAAGTTCACCGGATGGAGCGTAGGATGAGCTGGGGCTGCTCTCGGCGCCACTGTAGCTGGGCTCGTCGTATGCAACGCTCGGGATGCTGTTGGTGGCAGAGCCGGTCTCAAGTCCTTGTCCATAGTTGTACTGGGCGCATGCGGCGCCAAACAGGCAGAGAACGACGAGGAAACGCATTGTGAACTGGAGAGAAGATGTGTGTACTTATCGGCCAATGGCTAAGACTGAATCCTGATGCTGCGCAGCTGGCCTTTTATACACCGCCCTAGTAGCGGGATCGCGCTTAGAACAATAGCTGGGTTCTTAACGGGCACATAATTCAACGAGTCTCGTATGCAAAATAGTGCGCTTATGAAGTGATTATGCAAAACTATCCAACTGGACAGGCTCTTCAACTTTCCGAGTTAGGGAACACGGGAACGGGGTACCGGTTCTTGATGCTAGTTTTCGCCTCTACCTCATTGGAATTTAGGTTCTACAGAGAAATTACTTAAGAATTACCGAACTTGTTCTTAAAACTATAACCGTATCCAATTAAGGCATAGCTATCGTAAATGGCAAATTTAATACCGTCCATTTTAGCATCCGCGTTCACACCAAAATAAACAGCAACAAAAATAAATAAATAATGAATACATTTGGGAAAGGTAGAACATTGGCAAAACCTTTTGAATTAGCCGCTCAGCTTAAGTTATGCATGACGACACATCGTTTTATTTATAAACTCACCATTTTACCGGAAGAAATGTTCTGTGGCGAAATGATCTGTGAATGGAGCAGGAATGTTTGGCTAGGTAAGCATCTCGGTTATTGCCCTGACTTAATACTCGTTTAAATATCGTCAATTTAAAACTAGTTCCTTTTAGAACACTTCTGAGATATAAAAGTAGCCATTTGATGCATTTATAATTATCTGAAAGATACAAAAAGTATCGGGAAGATTCACCAGTTACTGGAAGATACGATATTATAATTTTCGCATGTACACAATGTAACGCTTAAAGAATTAATATTTTTTTTAAACTGATTTATTGATATTTTGCCTTAGAATGTACCTGTGCAATGAAAGACTTGATTAACTTAGTATTAATGATTAAGTCTTAGACATAGTTTTTAAAATTAATTGTTGAGTTTTATGCAACCAAGTCTCCGACGCTATTTTCTGCAAAGCTTTCTTTCAAGTTTATCAGGGTAAGCGGAGAGGCAGACCACATCGGTGGTAGACTGCTGTTGAAGTAGGTCACCCAACTTAGGATATTCAAGGCGTGCGGATGAACCAAGGTCCCTTACAATTTTAGCTTAGAAGACACTTATATTTTTCTCGTTTAATCTTGCTGCCGTGCCAACAATTTGGCTTGCTCAGCGACAACTGGAGCAAGAAACGTTTTATACAGCAAAAATCTTAATGCTCAAAGAAAGGTTGCTGCTTGCCTTTAAGATCCACGACATCTTTATTCATTTTATGGTAAACTTTGGCATTGCAAGAATTAACAATTTTCATAAGCATTTCTATCTTATTAATTCCATTATCTACAATTTATTGTAGTATAGATAAATGCGTGCCATTATCATCTTCTGCTTGGTGACCGTTGCCTGCACTGCAAATATTAGCCAGTTGGAAGAGCCCCAAATAATTAAAGCTGCAAATGTTTTAATTCCATTTTAATTCCATTTATGATTTGCGTCATCGCAATTGCAGAACTTACTATAACTTTGCAAAACAGCGAAAAAGGATCGCAGACTTTGTTTTAATTGCAATTAGTCAAAGCAATTGGCAAATTAATGGCGCCAAGTAATTTATTAAACTTCCAATTATCAAAATATCTCATTTAGTGCTGACATCGCGCTGCAAGCTTAGCGGCTAATTAGCTAATCGATCGAAAAGATGGCATTTATTTTTAGAGATGAAGTCGTCGTCATTTCCGACGCCATTCAAACTTTACCATCATTGCCGACTGCGGAAGGTCGCTTCCCCCGCAACATTAGCATAAAGCAGAGCACAAAGCCATAGAGCCGCGACGAAGCAATATAAATTTCGCGGATCGTTAAAATATGTTTTGTTATAATGCGACCCATCATTTGCATGTTTTGCTTGATTTTCGAGTGCCTTTGGGTAACACTTCGGATCCCGTGCTGATTGCACATATGTATATGAAATAGGCAAGTGTATCGCATAGATTTAAGTTTACGATCTATTCGCCAGTCAGCCAACAACTAACTCATTAAAGCGCGATTTATACTGATTATAGAGATAAACAGAAACATTTCGTCAAGGCTTTTTAAGAAGAAGAAACGGCAGTGATTAATAATGAGAATTATTTTGAGATGCAGAATATTTTATAGTGCCGGTGTCGGTGTCGGTGTCGGTGACGGCAACGTTATCAAGATCTTCTTCTCCGGCCAGGTAAGGAACCATAAACTCTTAGAGTTTCTGTCCAATCAAGCGATTCTATTGCATATTAACTAGCCGGCAGTCGAGAGGAACTCTTGCATAATTTGACCATTTTATTCAAGTGTTTTGCATAACGGTAAATGATCCACATAGGGGCCTGCATAAAAACCAAGAAGCCATCTGCTAACGCTTCAGATTCAGCAGGCAACTCAGACGGTCTAAACATGCGACACTTTTCCGTTCTTCTGTGCTGTTGCCTCGCGGCTTTGTCCAGCGCCGACAAACTTGGCTACAATTATCAGCCGGTGGCTCACTCGGGCTCTGGACTCTCATTTGCGCCTAGCGGTGCCGCTAGCAATGTGTCGCCCTCGTATGCATCTGGACCTGGCCCCGCTTTAGATTCCACTAACCCAGGCCTCGCCCAGCCTTCAAGTGTGGAGCCCAGCTACCAGCCAAGCGGGTCCATTGCTGAACCATCCGCTGAAGCTCCGAACTATGCCGCAGCACAGCCCGAGCTGCAAAAGGAATTTTTCACCTACACAGCAAACGAAGAGGACTTCCAAGAACCAGCTGGATCTGAGAAAGTTTCAGGCTCGGTGAACAAAGCTCTGCGCGTTGTCTTTATCAAGGGACCTGAGAGCAGTGGCCTGGAGCAAGCTGCTCAGGCCCTGGCCAAGCAGGCCGGCCAGCAAGATACTGCCATCTATGTCCTAAATAACCAGGCCGACATTGGTGATCTGGCCAACAAACTGAATGACATCCGCAGCAACACCAACAACAAGCCCGAGGTGCATTTCGTCAAGTACCGCACCCCTGAGGATGCTGCCAACGCTCAGCAGGCCATTCAAGGACAGTACGATCAGCTGGGTGGATCAGCCTCCCATCAGGATGGTGGTGTTGCCCCCGTTCTTGACTTTGCATCCAAGGGACCGGCGCCAGCTGCCGCTCCAGAGGCTTCTGCACCAGCGCCACAGGCGGCTGAAACCGAAGCAACGGAGCCTGTGTCCTCATATATTCCACCTGTGACTCCGGGTAGCACCTATTTGCCAGCAAACATTCTGCGCCGTTTCCGTTTCTAAGATCTTCGGACTTAGACTTTGAACTGTTCTTGTTATTGTTACCGAATATCTTTGTTATTGTTGACTTATAGTTTTGAAAATAAAATTTGTTATTTAAAATACTTACACACTGAATACCCTTTACTAAAAAAATTTCTAACAATGCTTACAAAAAATAACACTCAATGCATGTATAAATCTAGAAATAAATATTTATAAATTCATGACAATGTCTAAAAACGATAGGATTCGATAAAACAAAATAATTCAGTAGCTATTGCATATTAATTTTAATGAGTACAGAAATTAATCTACTGAAAATGTATTCTTTCCTTTTAAAAATAAATATATGTATATTTTTAAAATGCCGAATTTTCTAGAGTGTGTCATGCATGTGCACGGTAATTGGCAATATCTGGAAGATTGCTGAAATTTTTTACCACACGATCGGTAACAAACAGACATTGGAAAATGGGAATAAACGTAAAAACAATTCAAGCCTTGGAATGGAATTTTATGCCTGTGTACAGAGTATTTGTCGGCCGATAACTTTTGATACTTCTGTTTTAAATTAGATAAAAATTTGGTTTATTTTTAGACAGAGCATTTTTTCGCTTAGGAATTTGGTTTTATTAAAATGACTCGAATTTGAATTAGGAAACGGATTTGGGTTTTTTTGTTTGACAAACGGGTTCAGCAGGTTGAATTAGGATGCCGACCTATTAAAGAAAATGTACAAATTATAAATACAAGTTCTACGACAGCATATTATGTTTCGGGCACGTTTTTGAATGTCGCCACAGACAAATGTACATAAATGTTGTTGATTTAGATCAACATATATGTATGTATGTGAGATCAACCCACGAGTTTCCCAAATTGATTTCGTTTGAGTTGTCTGACAAATTGCATTGAGCTAAACCAAACAATGCCCAAAACCGTGGCGCCGAGCAATTTAATATTATTTAGCTCGCATATTGGCCTAAAAATACAAATATTTGTGGCCATTAGCCAGAGTTTCACTTTCAATCGGTTCGGGTTCGATTTGCATAACAAAATGAGCGAACAAAAGAATTTGGCTACCGAACAGCCAAACAATTTGGAGCTGCTTCTGCTTCTGCTGCTGCTGCTGCTGCCAGTGTAGTCTCTGTCGCCGTCGACAGCGCTGCTAGCGTCAATACGTGTTGGCTAATTTGCATAAAAATTTTCTTTTCAAGCCGAAGTTCATCAAATTTTTATCAACGCCGCAGCCACAGCTGACGCTCAGTTCAGGCAATTATGAAAGCCGCCTTAAATAAAAAAAAAAAACATGTTTGACAACATAATGGGACAGGCCTTATCTTGATCTCCAGCATAGTTTTTAAACGCTTATTCTGAGAGTGACATTCATCTTGGTATAAAAATGGCACCTCACCTCTTGACCACATCATTCTGTGCTCGCAGCTCCGACTAGAACTAGAACCCCAAAGATGCGCGCATTCATCGTCTTGTGCCTTGTGGCTGTTGCCTGTGCCGATAAACTTGGCTACAACTACCAGCCGGTAGGACACTCCAGCTCAGGACTGTCGTTCGCTCCTGGCAGCGGAGGTGTCAGCTCTGGAAGTCTCGGAGTTGGCTCCCTTGGAGGATCCAGCTCAGGCTCCCTGGGTGTTGGCTCTCTGGGTGGACTCGGTGGTGGACTTGGCGGCATCTCTGGAACCTTGGAGAACGTTGATATTGATGGCTCCGGACTGAGCAGCTCAGGACTTGGCGTCTCTGGACTAGGCAGCTCTGGACTGGGTAGCTCTGGATTGGGCGGCTCTGGATTGAATGGACCCGTCAGTTACAACGCTGCGCCATCCTCAGAGCTTAACAAGGAATTCTACACGTTCTCTGCCAACGAAGAAGATTTCGACGAGCCACAAGCTTTGGAGCGTGTTTCAAGTTCCGTCAACAAGGGTCTTCGCGTTGTTTTCATCAAGGGACCCGAGAACCGTGGTCTGGAGAACGCTGCTTTGGCTCTGGCCAAGCAGGCTGCCGAGCAACAGACCGCCATCTATGTCCTGAACAAGCAGGCCGATATCGGTGATCTGGCCAACAAACTGAACGCCATCCGCAGCAACACCAACAACAAGCCCGAGGTGCACTTCGTCAAGTACCGCACTCCCGAGGATGCTGCCAATGCACAGCGCGCCATCCAGTCGCAGTACGATCAGCTGGGAGGCACTAGCCAGTCTCACAATGGAGGTGTGGCCAATGCTCTGAACTTCGCCTCGGCTCCACAGTTCCGTCAGCAGAATGCTCAAATTCCAGAGAACTCTTACCTGCCCTCATCTGTCCTCCGTCGTCTGCTTTACCGTTTCTAAGTATATTTTATCCGCTGTTTTGTTGAGCCTCTGTTATCTATTAATTTGTCAAATATTTCAAATACACCTATTTAAAATGTATCCAACATATGTTTCTTATCTCCGACCTCATATAAAAGTCTGTCTAACTATAGAGTCATTTCTTTTTTATCCAAAGCAGTTAATATCATTTCCATGTAACACTGTCTAACAAAATGGCGGCATTCGATGCTCACTGTGAGCCATAAAAATTCCAGCGCTGTGACAATATCATCGACGCCAAGTGGAAACCAATAAAAATTAACATTTTGTCATTTCGTATGTACGTCTATTGTACAAGAGGCGCAAAACGAAATTTTTGGATAATAATTAAAATGTTAATCTGCGTGAAGTAAAAGGTTAGACAAACTATTGGCACCCAAATTTATGGCAACTGCAAGACGGAACTATCATGACTAGGCCAGTCAAAGCCAGTTCACTGCATTATGTATGAGTAAAAACAGAGCGATCGTATGAATGGCCAATAACAAGCCGAGACAATAGAAGCTATATTCAAGAGCACCCACTATCCTCTATTTGCATAAATATAAATAAAAAAACCACATCACTTTATTAACAGGTATCATTAAAGACGAGCCTGCAAATGAGGAAAGAATTCAATTGACAATTGAGCGAACAGTTTATATAAGTATCTCATAAATGTGCTTTTCGAACTTGACAATTAAATAGAATATGAGAATGAATAGGACTTTCGAAAATAATTTAAATTTATATTTTCTTTTGATTGTTTTTTTAACTGAATTGCTGTCAAATGTATGTTCGGGAAGCTCGAATCATTGGATTGAGCCTACGAGGGGACGAAAATGGGCTTTGTTTATGACAAAATTTTTCATTTAACAAGCCCAGACGTGGGCGAAGTCGGGAAATGCTGGTGAATTATAAACCTGTTATAATTTATAATAATATTATATAAATACTCTAGATAAGTTGGACTTTAGCAACCCAGAGCATAATCTAAAAAGTTACTAAAATATTAACAATGATTGTAAAACTTCGTCAGTCAGGCGTAGTTAAAACGACTACAAGCTTATGCATTCTTTTTGCGAACCAAAAAATATATCAGCATTTTTTTTTATTTTAAAATGGCAATAGATAATCATTTAAATTTTAATGGTTTTTAAATGTCCACTTGTTATTATGTTTATGTTTATTATTGTTAATAATCTTTAAGTGTCATTGTTAGCTAAATTAATAGCAAGATTATATTAAAGAGTTTTTTAAATTATTAATATATTAATTATTAATCCAAAATGCACACTTCAAGGTGCAAATTTGGCAAATTCCACCCGCATGTGTGGAAAAATCGCGAAAAAAGTTTTTATGAAATTTTTTTATGCCGTCCGATCGGTCCGGGGTATACCCGCTTGTATACTATATAGACAAAGGTCAAAATTTCCACTGCCTATTTCCCACTAATTTTGAAATCTTTACTTAATAAATATGTTTTTCCGCGATTTGGCAAAAATTCATTAGGAACAATAGTAAATTGGCGGAAAACGGTTGGATGAAAGTTTTTTGTTTACCGTCCGATCGGTATCAAACTCATTTTCAAAGATCTTTTAGAGAATTTATTTAATAATAAATAAGGGTATAATGGTTTTGTGCATATGTATGTTGTAGACAGAAGGTGTAAAAGGACGAACGATAACTTTCCCTTTTCCATGAGATCGAAAAAAAACACATTTTCCATAATGTGAGGCTAAGGGAAGAAAGGTAATTCAGGGGCAGGTTGGGTTGAGGGAGCATTAAACACTTCTTAAATTCAAAAGCCAATAACATTAAGATAAGACCAATTATTTTGTCTTTAAAAATAAATGATGTTTTTATTTTCAATTTCAATTTAATTAAAATTCAAGCTACGGTTGCGTCGACGTTGGGTATTGGCGTCACGTAAGTAAATCAAATACTTGATTAACTAATAAAAGTAGTTCGATGTTTTAATTTCTTGCCTGGAATTCCAGAGGCCAGTTCGCCCTTGTAAGAGACGGAGGTCATCTAAAATTGGCAAATGTGGTGCAGTAAATGGCAAAAGATACAGGTAAACATGCGAATTGGGGACTAGTAAAATGGTAAAAAATGCTGCGAAATAAAAACGAAAATAGCTGAACAAAAAAAAAAAGTGAGCAGCGAATTGAAATTGACAAATACCGCTTAATGTGGTGCACAAATTAAAGATGACCAATAAAAAACGATATCGTAAATTGATTGTGGTGCAAAAAGACGCAGCATTTCCAAAACGATTTCATATCGCATAAAAAGCGTGGGTGTTAAAGCAACCAACAGACTTCAGCTTGATACGTTCAATAGTTCGGAAGTATTATCTTAAAAATATATACAAAATGCGCGTCCTTATTGTGAGTATTGACAGGATCAGCAAAATACCAATTAATATACTCAAATAACACGATTAACATTGCTTTCATAGACCATTTGCCTGCTGGCCGTAGTCTACGCTGAGAGACAGGGATACAACTACCAGCCCGTGGACCAGCCCATCTCCGGCTTGTCCTATACGTCCGGTGCTCTTGGCCAGGATCAAGCTGCATATATTCCACCTGCGGAAACTGGACCTATTGAAACAGCACCCGCTGAGCAGGCATACCAAGCCCCTGCTGAGCTGCTCAAGGAGTTCTACACCTACACAGCCGACGAGCGCGATTTCCACGAGCCCATCAACCAAGATCAGCTTTCAAATAATCTTCGCAAGAACCTGCGCGTTGTATTCATTAAGGGACCCGAATACAGTGGTGTGCAAGATGCTGCATTGGCGCTGTCCAAGCAGGCAGCTGAACAACAAACCGCAATTTATGTGCTGAACAAGCAGGCCGATATCAATGATCTTGGCAACAAGCTTAACAACATTCGCTCCAACACCTACCAGAAGCCGCAGGTGCACTTTGTCAAGTACCGCACCCATGAAGATGCTATCAATGCTCAGCGCGCCATTCAGGGTCAGTACGATCAGCTGGGCGGTGTCTCCACTCACCAGGATGGCGGCGTCGCATCCGTGCTGAACTTTGCCTCCCGCGGACCCGCTCCAGCAGGGCCAGCTGTGCACGAGCCCCAGAACTCGTATCTGCCCGCATCGGTGCTGCGCAGTCGCCTTTAGGAGTCGTCTTTGGGAGCAGCTAGCTATACCTCCAGACTGACCATAACTGATTAACCACGCATATGTTAGACCATTGTAAATAATTTTTGTTTAGTTCAAATTGCAAATTATTAAATAAATAATAATAATCATAATGAAATATTGTTAAAACTTTGAAATTTGCACAACTTTTTGGCAAAGCAAATGTTGTAATATGTTAACAGGGTAACATTGAACTATTTACCTTTTACGGCGAGCCTCTCCATACTTGGCCTGACAGTCTGCAAGCGAATATTATAAAACGCTCTTCGGATTGTGGACTGCTTGACAAATGATCGTTGGTTTCTGTTGCGCCTACAGCATGCGGCAAATTGTGGTAAGGCAGACTTGAAACGATGAGATTGGAGCCCTGTTTAACCAATATTATTCGTAGTTTTTAGCTTTCTTAGCTTTGTGCTCGGCGGAGCTGGGCTACCATTATCAGCCAAATTCTCCGGCTCTTGGCTATGAAGAGGCATTAGACAACCATCAAATCGCGGACCATTATGAAGACCATGCGGATTATCAGAAGCATTTCTACGCATTTGAAGCACCCTACGACCCCGTCGATGAATCTGAGCTGATAGAGCACAAGATATCGGCGATCGCAAAGAAAAACTTACAGGTGGTGTTCATCAAGGCGCCCGAGAACAAGGCCGTCGATACCGCCCTCCACGCACTGGCCAAGCAAACCAACGAGGATAAAACTGCCATCTATGTGCTGAACAAGCAAACGGACCCCCATGAATTGGCAAGCAAACTGAGCGTCCTGCAGACGCAACATACACACAAGCCACAAGTTCATTTTGTCAAATACAGGACGGAGGAGGAGGCCGTGCAGGCGCAGCAGCACATTCAGGCGCAGTACGGCGGAGCAACGTCTCAGTCATTGCAGTCCTTGCCGCAGCCATCATTGGGTTACTCGCCGGCCACGGAGCAGAACCCGCAGGCCTTCTATCCGGACAAGCAACCATTGCCAACGCACGGCTACTATCCCCAAGAGCTAACAGCTGTGGCACCCGAACCGCATCCAACCTATCTTCCCCCCTTGGCCAACTATGGCAGTTTACCGCAGCCCTACGAAGGTGGTGCAGATCAGGGTCGCCTTGATTTGCCTCCACTGCCTTTACCAGAGCAGCAGCTGGCTCCTGGTCCCTATGACTTGGATGCACGCACTGCAAGATCACGACGCATCGATTTTCGAGTTAATGAAAGACACCGCTCAGACAGTCGCATGGTGTTTCCCACTGGGACGTCATCTAAAACGTATCTGCCAGCTATCTCAAGTAGCTATCTGCCACCTCAGAAGCGCAGAAGACGCGCCCACTTCTAAAAACCTCAGATTAAGACATTTAAATAGTAGCACCATAAGACTGTCAAATACATATGTTTCAAGCTTTCAAGACAATAAACATCCCAATATCTCTACAGATATTTCTGTTTTTTCCGAGAATATGTAGAGGAGCTTAGAAGAGGAGTCGTTAATTACGCTAAGCTGATTATCGGTTAAAATCTAGAGCGAGGCTTGACAGCTTATTGAATACAAAACAAAAACACGAAAACGACGTGTAAATTAACCCAAACAACAGACATAAAACTCGATCATAAAATCGGCTTCAAGTGAAAGTATAATACAATAGTGTGTTGCTGGGGCAGGGGCGGCAGGGGTAAAGTGTGTGTTGGAATTAAAACAAATGTATCCGTGTATGGCAGCGGGCAGAAATCGCATATGAAAATAATTTGATAACTAATTCAAATTGGGAGCTCATTTGTAAATTTTATGCGAATTAATTCAAGTTCAAGCCGAGCTCAGGTCAAACTCACATGAGTTTTTGGCCCGTCTTTGTCTCCGGCAAGCCACCAAATTTGCATTTCCAAATTGAACGACATTAACATGGATAATCGGATCAGGCAAATACAACAACCAGAGCACAAAAGTTTGCAAAAATCTTTTAAAAATCCATAAAAAAAGCAAACAAAGTCAACGCAGCTGAAATCTCAGTTTTGTTGTTTGTGTCGTATATAAGGATGGTTTTGTTGCTGTGACTAGATTATAAACGAGCTGAGCTTCAAGCGCTAAAAATCAGCCGCTGCAGGCCGCAAAGCGAAAACCGAGCCGTGGAACATTCAAAGCTCCATCTAACATGCGCGCCCTAATGGTAAGAAAAAACATTTCCAACGTGCAACGCGGTGTGTCTGCACTCCGGCTGATGAAATTTCCACTTCTCACTTGCCACAGAGCCTTTGGCTGTTCCTCTGCACCAGCCATGCCTTTGACCTGAACAACGCCTACCTGCCAGCCAACAATGAATACTCACCCCGTCCCCTTGTCACGGAGTATTTCAGCTACAGTGCACCGCCCGAGGATGATCAGAGCTTGCCCCTTCAAGCAGCTCGCCAGCTTGCCACAGCACTCACACCTGCCCAGCAGGTTGTTTTCATACGCACGCCGGAGACAAATCTGTTCACGCTGACAGCCAAGCGGCTGGCGGCGCGCAAAGCTCTGGATATCTACGTGCTCCAGCGGCAAATGGATGCGGCCGCACTGGCTGAACAGAAATCAGCCATTGAGCAGCAGGCAGGTCACAGGCCAACAGTTCACTTTGTCAAATATCGCACGCCCGCCGATGTAAGTCGGGCTCTGATCAGCCTGCGGGCCAATTACGATCAGCTGCCGGGCAGAAGCTATAGTCATGCCGTGGAAACCGCAAGTGTCATTCACCTCAACCCACCGCAGCACATAGCACAGCCAGATCCAGTTGTATTCAAGATCCTGCCCAAAGATGCCGCAGAGTACGAGACTGATGAGCAGGCGGATGAACTGGAAACCGCCAAGCTGCAGGCGCTCTTCCGGCCATATTTGCCTCCAGGACAGCGGCGTTAAGCTTAGTATAAAAAGGACCAGTGCCAAAGACTGCTAAATATAAATACTTAGAAATAAATAGAAAGTAAAGGCAATCAGTTTTTGCAACATTGTTGTTTTTCTTCTTTTGTTCGGGCTGGATAATCAAAGGAGACGGCATTACTTCAATATCCTAAAAAAACTCAATTTCGGTTACACATTTTTAATTACATTGTTTTTGTCAATTTGAATATTTTAGAAAAGTTATTTAATCAAATCTTAACTGTTTAAAGATTTTTAATTAGTTTTGCTTTATAATTTATCTTAAAAGTAAAAAGTTAACATTTTAATGCTAATTATTGTCTTCTACCTAATTAAAATGTTTGCTATTCAGTTTCAATGTCATTATATTTTTGTCAAAATTGAGCACTTCGAATAGCTTGCGCCAAGAGTTGCCTTTAATTTGTTGCGTTACATGAAACATAATTTTTGATTTTAATCAAAACAAGAAGTTACATTAATTTTCGGAGTAGCACACTTAATACTCTTCGGGCACATTTATATTTATATTGATTTTTATATTTATAACGTTTTTAAATGTTATGTGCACTGCCTTTTATCAATGTTAGCTTTGATGTTATCAATGTCACCAAAGTGTAACATCCTCTGCTAGGGTATACAGATATTTGGTAATAGAGACGACAGAGCTGGCCCAGGCCTGACCGCAGTATTATGAATAATTAATGACTTGGCTGACAAGTCGAAACATTTCACTTTTGAGCTTGCGTTGAGCCATCCGCACTGCTTCGGATTATCTTTAAGATATCTCTAAGATAATCATGAAGGTGGTGCTACTCAGGCCAGGCCAGGCCCGGCCCCGCCCCAGACGCGATCTGTGTCCATGCTAACATTTTCTTAAGCAATGTGTCTGCTGCTGCTGCTGTCGACGATGTCGCTGGAAAACTTTTTAATGAGGTATGCGAAGAGCTGAGGGGAGAGAGGGGGGGGGGGGGGGTTGCCCAGCTACTTGTCCCACCATCTACCGCGCTATCCATCCGTTAAGCTTAACGACAAGCGCTGCTTTAAGAATGTTTCAACTGAATTATGGCAGGGCCGGCACTGACGATGACACTCGGGCTGACATCATGTTGCTTTGCAAATTGTTTTAGTGTCAGAGGTCAAACACACACCGCCATGTGGCACACTGAAGTGCAGTCGTAAAAAAGGTATCCCGACACTGCAAATCTGTTGAGCAAGTTTTAGTTTGAGCATTTTTGAGCAACATGAGAAGCGGTACCTAAGAGAACGTAGCTCGTTAGCGGCGCCTGCCAAAAAGTTTGCCAGTCACGTCAAAGCTGCCAGGTTTTTGCCGCTCTTTGGGAAACGTTGCAGGTACGAGTACCTGCCAGCTGCTTTAATCCTGGCTGGCGGGCGGCTCATGACTTGAAATTCTTGCTGCAAAATATCAACACAGGTGTGTCCAAGGTCCAAGCACAGCGCCAGCGTCTCAAATTCGGTCTCAACTTTGCGTGCTCCAAATCTTGTTACCCAAGTCTTTTTGCCTCTTGTTCTGCTTACCGCGACCACATTAGGCGCGTTTCGTTTCTTCTAGACTCGCACTTCACTTTCTGCTGTAGGCAACTAGCCAGTGTGGAATTTTATAATAATGCCCAGCATGACGATAGAGTTTTGAACGAAATAAATATATGAATTTGATTACTTTAGTTCACTTTTTACTTTAAAATAAGACCCGACATATACGATATGTTGAATTCAATAAAATTACAATAGATTATACATTTCACCTAAACAAGTATAATATTTTAGATAATTCTCTTATTTTAAATGATGCTTGATAATTTAAAATAAAATACAACTGCAGTAAAATAAATTACTTATTAATTATTATTTCTTATCTCTATTATTTGCATAATTCATTTTAAATGGGTATTTTATTGGATTTTCAAATTTAAAGTAGATCAAGTTTAATTTTTAAACATCGATAACTTTATCTGTTTCCAGTAAATCTATAAGAATCGATTTGCAGGTTAGCTATATATGATATCACGGAGGGTATACGAGCTAGAATTACAAAATTTTATATTCACTTTTGATATACACAGAGCTCAGATGTTTTGTCTTGCGCTTTGTAGACTTTAAGAACCGAAATTATTTACGATAGCAATTCCGATTGTGGGCGAATTAGAAGCACAGCCGGTGCATGGATTGCGTGCTGTTTTTTCTGTACACTATTTAGTTTGTATATTTTTTATATAAATAAAAAGAAAGGCTTCTCGGCTCTGATTACAGGGTACCTTTTAGTCGCGTCTTACCGACTAGAGACCTCCTACAAGAGTAAGTTTTGTATTGTTTTTGGTATCCATGAATTTCAAAATGCTTAAATTAGTCAAGAAACTTTATTAGCCGCTTGGGCCTTATGTATTGAGGCATTCTGCAGCAAAGATGGGTGGATAAAAGCAAAACTTTCGGGAAAGTATGAAAATTATAATTACTAGCTTAGGCAGCGCTTGGGATATTATCAGTCAAAATCGGTAGCTGTTTATTTGTTCACAATAAGCTGTGCTACTTTGGAGTGGGGCGTCTTTTGGGGTTTGGTTTTTTGTCCGGCTTGAAGCAACAAAAAAACATTGGGATTGGGGAATGAGACAGAATGAGACAAAGCGGCCCATGCATATTTATATGTGTCGTAAAGTGCATTTAAATCAAAATGCGACGGCGTTGAAGCCAAGTTAAACGGCCGCAGATGCTGACTGGGCCTACTAGACGTCATGACTTAGTTGTATTTAAATGCGTGCGGCTTTTTAATGACTTTGGCATGGCATAAATAACAAATTAATATCGCATGCGCTGCCAAGGTCACAGATGCCAGCTACCAATCGCTTTCATATTGGGAGCTGGGGGTGGGGATCAGTCGCTATGGAGCTGCACTCGACTGCGCCTATAAAAGCCGCTGCCTCTTCGATTCCCAGCATTAGTCTCACCTCTTAGCTTCAGCCGTCTGGTAGCCCGAACAACAACAACAAACAAAACAAATAATGCGTGCATTTATTGTAAGTCTTAAAGTGCTACCGATCGATAACAGAGCCCATGCTAATTCCACCCACCTCCATAGCTGATGTGCCTGTGGGCAGCCCTTTGTGGCGCCGACCAGTTGGGCTACAACTATCAACCGGTCGCCCAAGCGGATGAGGGCCTCTCTTTTGTTCCAGTCCCTGCTGCGGCGCCTGCCACGCAGCAACAGCATGGAGAGGCTGAGCTCTCGCTGCCCATTGCGGCGCCAGCTGCTGCTCCGGTTGCGAATGCCATCGTTCCACAGGCGGCACCTCTGGTCGAAGAGTTCCAGAAGGAGTTCTATACCTATGCCGCGCCCGAGGACCAGTTCGATGAAGGCATCAATAATCAGCAAATCGCCGACTCGTTAAAGAAAAATCTACGCATTGTGTTCATTCGCACGCCCGAGAATCGCGGCTTCGAGCGCGCCGCCCTGCAGCTGGCCAAGCAATCTGCCCAGCAGGAAACCGCAATTTATGTGCTGAGCAAACAGGCTGATGTTGCCAATCTGGCTAAGCAGCTCAACGCGCTTAAGTCGAGCTCCTCCAGCAAGCCCGAGGTGCACTTTGTCAAATATCGCACACCGCAAGACGCGGCCAATGCCCAACTGGCCATCCAGAACCAGTACAATCAATTACCCGGCGCCTCACGCATCTCCAACGAAGGCCGCGCTCCAGTTTTGAATTTTGCCTCGCAGGCGCCGGCCGCCCCCGTGAGCGCAGCACGCTCGCCCAGCTCTGAGTACCTGTCGGCCAATGTGGCGTCTGGACAGGATTATCTGCCGCCCGCTCTGCGCCGCTTTCGCGTCAAGTGAGCTTTGGCCATAGCTATTCGATAACACACATCCATACAGCCGTACACTCGGCCGCCATCAAGCCAACTACTTAGTTTTGTAAATACCAATACAGGAATAAACATTTTAAGCTGACACATTTTCATCTCTGCTCAATTGCTCGATGCAGCTGAAAGCTGCTTTCCAGCCAACTCTCATTGCCGCCTAATTGGGCGTCCCCATGTATTCTCTCTGCTTTCGCTCTGCCCAATGCCAATGCCATTTGCCTGGTTAGCTCGTTTTATGTGTGATTTGTTTTCCAAAGCAAATCCTGTCCTAGGGCTACGACGCCGGCGACGGCGTCGGCGTCTGGTTGTGCAGCCGTGCGTTGTCCTTTCACAGTTAATCCTTGAAATAATAGCATGGATAAACTGGCAGGCATGTCATAAAGTCCTGCAACAAGTTGAACCAACCCCAAACACACACACACAGACATTTACACAGAGATACGCGCACAGAGACAGCAACGTTCACATATGCACAACGGTTTAACCAGCCGCCATTTGTAATTGGAGTTATTAGAATCGAAACGAAGCTGCTCTACAATGGCCGGGACCCAAGCTCGTTGCCAGCTGTGGTCGAAACAAGTGGCAACGTCCTGTGGCACCTGTGGACGAACCTGAGTTCTGGCTGCTGATTTGCCCAGGCGAATGGGCGTGTGTGTGTGTGTGTGTTTGCCTTGATGGCTTCCTGCTTCCGCAGTAGGCAAACTCATCATGTGAAAAGCCGCACCCAAATGCCCTTCTGCAAAACCCCAACCCAACCCCCATCCGCCGCTTAGACAACTATGCACTGGATTTGGAACGTTGTTGAGTGGAGTCCTTAAATTTCACTTAGATGTAACATAAAACTGGCATAAACGCAACTCAACGGCGCATGAATTCATGGCCATGACGGCAGCTGGTTCAATGTATGTGTCTGTGTGTGTGTGTGTGTGTGTGTACGTGTGCAAAAATCACACGCTTATCAGCAGTCAAGTGCAAGCTGAATTCGCCTGCTTGCCGTGCAAGTACAGTGCTAAATCGCTAAAGCGTAACGCCAACGACAATATGGCACGTACCCGGGGCCAGTGTTAAGCAGAACAGCAGCAGCAGCAGCAGCAGCGTGGGCGTGGCAATGACAGGCCAAGCATAAAAGCCGTTTGCCTACCTTCCATTTGCCGTCTGACTGCACTCAGACTGTTGCCTGTAATTAAGGTGATATGCGGCAGCCAACCGACCGAGTCAATGGCGCTGCCGTTGCCGGCGCTGCCAAGTGCGTGCTCTGTGCGTGCCTTATGCCTCGCGCCTGCTAAATGCAAGTATGTGTGTGAGTGTGGCGTTTTGCTCAAGGGCCCCATATTTGAGTGTGGCTGTGTGTGTGTGCGCGTGTGTGCGTGTTAATGAGCAGCCTGCTGTGCACACCAAATAAATTATTAAAACAGCATTCAACTCGCGCTCAACTATCAGCACTAGCAAGAATCTTTTGGTACAAATTCGTACTAAAGCTTTTTAAATCTTAACTATAAATCTTAATATTAAATGGATTATAATGAGCGATAAGATCAGATCAGATGATCTTGCAGTTCTTTAAAAGCAAAACTGAATAGTTTCATAAAATAATGTCCTTTCTTCAAAGATTGGCTAAATGACATTATGACATAAGCGCTATGCAGATATCTACTTCCACTCACAATACATTTATTTGATAATATAGCGATAATCTCTACAAATTAATAATAATTTATATTAAAAGGATCGAAGCTAGTTGGAGTCAAGTCAAACAAGTTGGCCGTTTGTAGTTTCAAATTTTGTAGCATGCTTTTAGGCTGATAAAAAATGCTCTCAGTCCGTTTTATTTGCTGCAGCCCGCTCGCTGTAAATGCAATTCCCATGGAGCATCTGCATCTAAATATAAGCTGGATTCTGTGACCACCGCCTACAAATCGGCGAAATTAAAAAATGCCATGCAACAGCGAAGCCGGCGTCGGGCGCCTCTCAATCACACCAGCTGACAGCTGTGGTGAGCCGACCAAAACCCAGAACTGAAAACAACGCGTTCCAATTGCACAGCAAATAACTAAAGCTCGAATTTTTATTTTCCATTTGCGCCGTTTCCATTTCCATTTTTGTTTTTCCTACTGCTTTCTGCCGCTGCTAACCAATATTTCTTTTCAATTTTGAAATGGTGCGAGCTCCGTACAAAACTTTTGTTGTAAAACTAACTATTTTGGCATTTGTCCGCATGCGGGCAAAAACTTTGTGAGTACACGTGAGTGTGTGTGTGTGTGTGTGTGTGTGTGTGTTGGGTGCACAAATTGAAATGTTCTTGAGACATTTTGTAGCTGTTATTGTTTTGCCTGTGTGTCAGTGAGTTTCTTTACCTTTCAGATGCAGCAAAGTTGCAGCCACTCACTGCTGTTAATTCGGCAAACGCTTCCGGCGGTGCCACGCCCACCCCCACCCCATCACCACAAGCAGCATATGCAGCTGGCAACAGGACCAGGACCAGGATCAGGTCGCAGCCCAGTGCCACGCCCCAAATGCAGTTGGCAGTTGTACGCAATTTTGTCGCTGTCAAAAAGTTTTACTGTGCCTGTCGCTGCTCTTCTACTCCTGCTGCTGCTGCTGCTGCTGCTGCGGCTGCTGCGGGCACAGTTTTGAATTTGTTGCAAAAAGTGTTTATTGGTTTGCCATGTGCAACAGCCACTCTATGAAAATTGAGTTATTCGCTTGGCTCTCGATCAACCCTCGGGGCACTTGAGAGTTTGTATGCAAAGCAACTGCTTGACTGCCTGTCGAAACTTGGCACACATGCTGCCAGTTTTGGCTCATTAACTTTGCCACACTCCCAGCCTCTGTCTCAGTCTCTGCTCCTGCCGCTGCATATCAATTAGCTGACTTTTAGGCGCTGCCATGTATAATTAAACAAGTTTGAGAGTTGGAGCCTGGTAGCTGATAGTGTGGTCCAACTCAACGCTGAGTAAACCGCATCCTGTTTGCCTCTTTCACTCACAGCCATGGCTCATTAGCAGCAACAGCCGCAGCTAAAGCTGTAGAGCTGTAGAGCTGACTATGATAGCCCTGGCTAATTTAATATTTATACCTTAATCAAGACACGAGGCAGCCCCTTTGATGGCTTCCTCAGGAAATCAGTTGATGGCCAGGCGTTAATTGACCATTCCCATTCAAACTTGCCATCTGGCTGCCACAGTTGTCTGTCACACAAATTTTCAATCGATAGAGCACATCTGTGACCAGGCACACACACTCGCTCCCACACATGAGCTGCCGCTCTGTGTGTATTTGTACAGCCCACGGCTTTGATTCCGTAATGAGGCAACCGGGCTTGTTGCACCTTTGTAGCGTCCTGGGCATATGAAAGAGGACAGCAAACGGCAATAGACAGGGACAGAGAAAGACACGTAACGGCCTGGCAGAAAGAAAAAAGGCTTTAGCTTTGTCCGTGGCCATGGCCGGATGTGTTTTACGGCCAAGATACCCTTGATTCGCCATTTATTTCGTAGTTTATCCTTTCGTTGATTATTGCACAACATTTGGCTCGCCCTCTCCTGCTGCTCCTGCACCCCCTTTGTAATTTTGTCAGACTTTTGACCTTATGGGTCCCGACGTTGTTTGCCTTTGTTTACGCATTTCATTGTTGAGTAGCTCCTTCAATATCCATGCACATTTAAAGGGATTAAAAAGATATTCGTCAAACCCAAAGCTACACAAGTTTGCTTAACGCATTTCTTTAGCCCAGACCCTCGAACGATTTAGGTGTGTGTATCTCCCGGATCTTATGTGTGTTTTGTGCTTTTATGGTTGACACAATATTATCTTATATTTAAGTACAACTGGGTTGGTGAGGGCGAAACCGTTAATAAAAATTATACTCCTTTCAGTTTTCAACATTTATTTTGTAATGTTTAGTTCATTCTTTTTACCACAAATAGTCATATTTATATTTTATTAGTTATTTATGTGTAGTAAATTGACAAGCCAAGCAGTAGGCGTCATTTTAAGAGCTGGGTTTCTTTATCTTATTCCATTTTCTTGAACTTTACTTTATTATTTTTCTTTTTATTTGTCAAAGTAAACTTGACATGTCGACACCGAATTATACATATATAATTGTATATACTACATACTTAATGTTTAATAATAAGTACATACATACATTCATAATCCGTGGTAACTTTTCGTTTTTTTGTTATCCTATATTTTTATTTATATATATTTGCATAGGTTGCAATTTTTACACGTGTATCTTTGATGCGCCGTTTGGTATGCCTGTATCTATAAATAAGTATGTATTTACGTAATTCTTTATGTTTACTTTGTGGTACAATAATTTTATCATTGTATTTGTCAGCCGCTGCGATTTTAAGTAGCGCCTGTTAATGCTATTTGCCTAGACCTTAAGATTTATGGTACAATATTAATTACAATATATCATTAACAAAGGAAAACTCATTGAAACAATAAATCAATATCGAATTAATGACATTTCTCACATGTGTATAAGCATGCATTTATGTATATTTATTATATATTGAATATATTCAATAGGCGAAATAAATTATATATGCTTTTTTTTTGCTGTGTTATTTACGTGCGTAAACCAAACTCTGCGTTAATTTTCTCTGCTACATATTTTTATTTCACACACTTTTACACTCATGTTATATATATATTTATATAAAATTAATATGTTTTTTCTATAAATGTTGGATTAATACGCCATGATATGTGTGACTGGAAGAATCGTGTATATATGTCAGTGAAATTATGTAGGTACTCGCCGTTACGATTACAACAATACTTATAGCCCGAGTGCACTTTATAGTGTTAATGCTGTGGCTGATCCGATGTTATTACACTTGAGGAACATATAAAAAATATGTGTGTATTTATGTCAATATATGTGTCCATATGTAAATAAATAAATCAAGATGAACAATGTCATTTCAATTTACGTACAGTATCCGCTCTTATTGTTGCTCCTCAATGAGACAATTAAATTTTTTTATTAAATTATGCTAATTGCGTTTGCCGCTGCCACCGATATTGTTTTTCAACTGTTGATTGCCGTAATTGTCCTTTTCTTAATTGCGGCTCGTGGTTTTAAGTTTCAGATCAACTTTAATTTTTGTTAAGTTAGTGGGTTTTCGCTACCTCTTAAAAAGTTTACTTTAATCAGTTTTAAAGTTTTTTTTATCTTCTTTAGAAAGTAAACCGATCTAAGTCTTTCTGACCACTGAGTAAATAAACATCAACAATTTTAGCTGGATATTCTGTGCAAAATGTTCTTAATTCAGCTTACCAAGTTCTGATAGCTTCGTTGGGCCGATGTATATATACATATATATACTATATATTGTTTTCATTTTGTTTACATCCACTTTAACACAGATAATTGTACAACATTTATGATATGTTTTGCGAATTGCTGTGACATTAATTATTTGAAATTTTCATAGAGCTTAATGTTTCTTTTAGTTCCCAGGCTTTTTATCCCGTTCACATATTAATACACCATACATATAAATATTTATCTGCTTACATAAGACACTCTTATGTATGCATGCGATAAAGTGCATTTTGATCAGTGCGTAGACTTACTTCTGAAGAAGGAAAACATTAACACACAGATGTCAGAGGACAGAGTTGGAAACACAACACACAGATTTACACACATGGATTTGTAAATATGTGTGTATATATATGTATGTATGGTATTGTATGCATGTATGTATGCTATTACATTGAGATAATTCAGTTATGGCTGATATGAATGCGAGATATGAATAGGAAGATGTAAGAGTGTGCCTAGATTGGTGGGAAATATTTGCCCGTCCTTATATATAAAAGACGACACAGTATTGTTAAAATGAAAGATCAGATGAAAGATGTGTTAAAAACATCTGTACGTGAATGCTGCAAAGAGAATTAAACTGAAAACTATGAGATAAATGATTTGTTTAACATATTGAAAAAATAGTCCATAGATTCTCACTTAAAATAAATCATTTATAGTTAAAGCTTATATACTTGTTGTATAATCTGAGTGTTCTTTTGGATTGCAGCACCAATTTAACACAATTATCTATAATTTTATGTTATCAATTTAACACACAATATACTAATGTATGTATGCATACATTGGAATATACCTATAATCTAGTTTATTAATGTAAATTTTATAAATTTCTCAATTGGTTTTTCTTGTTCAGTTAATAATAGACAGCGTAGCATAGGAAGACGTCAATACCTGCATAAGACATTTTAGCCATATTTTTAATATATAATATGTACTTTTGTTATATTTACCATTTACCGTTTTGTAATAATATTTCTTGCATTTTTATAAAAATGTTGTTTAAGCATTCAGTATATACTACGTTAATGCATTTTCTCTGTAGTTTTCAATTGGATCTGAAACTAAGGATTTTACTGCATATTTCTTGAACTAATGCTTTGAACAATCGGTTTAAAAAAAGGTTTCAACTATATTTCCCGGAAATTTCTTTGCGGCCTTATTTAATATATATTTTTTCTTTAGCTACTTCTTCAAACTGTAGGAAAATGTTTGCAGGCGTAATGATTATTTTACATTTCTGTTTTTCTTGTTCCTTATTTTGAAGTTAAAAATATTTGCCTAATAGCTAAGTAGTTACACACATTTATGTAGACGCATATTTATATATAGTTGTATATTGGTATTATATATATAAACTATGTTGCTATTTGCTTTACATATATTTACTTTGCGCTGTGCGTTTGAAT
This sequence comes from Drosophila lacicola, assembly GCA_035045355.1. Taxonomy (NCBI): domain Eukaryota; kingdom Metazoa; phylum Arthropoda; class Insecta; order Diptera; family Drosophilidae; genus Drosophila; species Drosophila lacicola. Next base: position 1,056,298 of record JAWNPB010000347.1, on the reverse strand, counting down.
TTTGTTTTTGTTTCCTCCGACTTAGAGACTAAACATACATATTTTGGTTACAATGTATGCTACGCGTAAAGACTTTTTCAGTTAGCAATAGACATTGAAAGCGTTTTTGAAAATATCCTATTTAATATATACTTATTCACACACTCATATATGAATATCTTAGCTCACCCAAAAACAAACAGAAATTATTTTCCTAACTACTCGCACATAAAAGACGATCCATTTCGACAATTACCATTTACAGAGCGCAATTAAGGGCTAAATGAATGCAAATAAATAAGCTGTGTAAGTGTAGGAAAAGGAGTATCCCGACACCAGAAGGAGCGAATTTCGCGTCATCAGGAGTTCAACCATTTGGGCTGACCCTTTTTAGACTTGCCACGTGCCGCAGATTGCGACCATTTCGACGCCCTTTCTTGTCGCTGTTATTTATTTGTTTTTTGTTAAGGTTTTTGTTTTTGTTTTGTTTTTTTCTCAAAATGTTTTCAACACTGATTGTATTTGTAAGCTTCTTGGTTTAACTGTCTAATTATTTTACATTTAAACATTTCATTTTCTGTGGGGGGGTTAATTAATTTTTTGTTGCTACGGCCTAAATTCAAACTTGCCTTAATTTTAGCCTTAGATTTGCTATTTAGCCAAAGCGTTACAACACCATAAAAAATATCATTTGTTTGCATAACTTTTTATATTTTTTGTCTTGCATTTTAGGTACATGGGCCCAAGCAGTCTGGCGACTGCCCAAGTTCGCCAAAAACGTTCTTTATCTATTGTAGTTTATTTGTTGTTTAAAATTTTCATTTTTCTCGGTCGGAGCATTTGCACAAATATTTGACTAGGCCCAAAATGTGAGGCGCATCGCCACTTAAACTGCATCCGGCTCACCTTCAAATGCTAAACTAACTCCTTGTCCCTTGGGACTTGGGTATGCTCAATTGAAAGCTATACAAAAATTTCGCTACGCTACAAAATTGTCAGCTGCTAGAAAAGAAACAATTTCGATGCTCACATTTGACTGCAACTTAATTACAAATATTTCTGTTTTCCGTATTGCAGTCCGGCAATAATTTACAAATAAACTCTTTCACTCGCTATTTTGCCAGAACGAGGCAAAAAATATTATTGTTTATGCACTCGCTCTTAATTGTTTGCATGCTTTTTGGCTTCTTCACATACTTGGCTAATTTTCCAGCTCAATTACACTGAAATCGCCAACTTGCCGGTGCATGACTGTTGCTGTTGTTGTTGTTGTTGTTGTTGTTGTTGTGGTAGTTGTTTCTGTTTGGGTGCCCTTGGTTTTGGTTTACTGTACCTCTTTCTATGTCGGTGGTCTTCTCTCCTGCAGTTTGATGGCTACGTTTGCTGCAGTTTCATCCTAATAGCTCAGTGACAGCAGCACGAAAATCAGCAGGGGTGCCAGCGACCACAGATGCGTTAGGAAAGCTCCGCGCGCCCTCCAACCGGCGGAGGTCTCGTTTCCGTGCCCGTTGCCATTGCCTAGGGCTGCCATCCCAATGCTAGGCGGAGCCGTTGACGTGGAGGACGCCTGATGACGCTCTACCTCGACTGCAAAGGTCAAAAGAGAGACGAACATTATAAATAAAGCTTTAGAAAGTCGAAAACAATGGTCGGATCAGGTAGAAGAGATATTTTAGAAGCAAACAGCAGGCAAGGTTGCCTAATAAAATTAATTAGACCAGCTAAAAGTCATCTCCTGAAAGGCAATGGGACTTAAAATAGGAAAAAGAAACAAGTTGACAAGGGGAGCGTATAAATAATGAAAGTGGAAAGTACTTTCAGTAAACAAAATGAGGGTACAGGAAAAAACAAAATTTAACCAGCGCTCGGGTGCAGAGGGCTAGCAGAGTGCTCCAATAGCTAATAGAAAAAACAAAATTGTTAAGATAGTTTGTGCCTTTTTTCTATAAAGTCGCAAGCAGAAAATGTTTGGTAGAAATCAAAGCTAGCAAAATGATAGCAGATCCTAAGGACAGCATAAGAAACAATTAAGGAGTGGAGCACTCTTGGCTGTGAAGTGGCCAAAACAAACGACGCACTTCACGCAACATAAATAACACGCATACGCCCCTTGGTTCAGAGGAAACTCAAGAGCCGAACGGGCCGCCGGCGACAACGACAGCGACAGAGACGGCCAACGACCGTCTTGAGTCATGGGTCTGTCTGGTAATGTGTAAATTATTTCATACAATTTGAGACAATTTACAACACCGGCTGAGTCAACGGCTTTACCGGCTGCAAGTGCTAACAGCCAGCGTATGGGCAAACAAAGCCGAGCAAATATATAAATTAACTTTTGTTTGCCCGCCTAGCGGTTATATGGGCGGGGCGGCATTAAGCGAAAATTAAACGAAGGCAAACAGAATAGATGACACACACGCCCACACAGTGCGAAATGGGCGGGGCGGAGCGGAGCGGCTGTAAAGTCAACGACAGAAATATAAATGATGGCCGCATTTGAAAATGGCAACAACGTTGCAACGTTGACTTTGGCTTTTCAATTCTGTGCTGCGGTATTGTTATTGTTGTCTCCTTGAAAGTCATCGTGACGAAGGCAAAAACACACACAGCATTTACAATGGGCACGCATTTAACAGGTCTAACCCAGCAGCCGTACAATGCTAATTTATTTTGTGTAAATTCGGCCGAGATTCCCTCCGACAATTCCATAATTCACATTCACCTTGGGCGAACGTATGCAAACGAGCCATATTTTTGATGAGCTCATTGCTCGCAATTTTATGAAGCGACGCCCAAAACAAATATTGTTCTTGCATAGCATTACATGCGGCATACAATAAACACATACTTACTTGCTTATGTATAATATACTAATTTACATGTGTACGTATCTATATAATAATGCTTATATGCATATCACGCATACGCCGCGTTGTGCCACTCACCTTTCACCGAATACGTTTTGTAATCGGCATACTGCTCGCCCTGACCCACCGTCGCCGGTATCGTGGACAGGCATGTGATCTCCATGCGGCCATTGCTGCCCACGTGCTGCTCCGTTATCTCCAGATTGAGCTGACTAATGCTGAACATGCCCTTCTCCTGCTGCGCTGCGGTCACTGCAGCCGCAGCGGCGGCCACACCACTGCCGCCTCCTGGATGAGACAGCGGACGCTGATAGCCGGCTGCCAGCTGGTTCATGGGTCCGGCATTAGATGGTATGCCCAGTTCCTTGTTCAAGTTGGGCGCCTGTGGCCCAAATCCGCCACTGTTCAGAGTGCTGCGAATAATGCCGAGCGCATTTTCGTTAATATGACGCCGAAATTTTCGGTTTGCGTTTCTGAAAAAGATTGGTAAGGAAAAAAAAACGGAGAGGTTAATAAATTCCTGGATGTGTGTGAGTGTGTGTGTGTGTGTGCTCCATGTCTGAGTTTAATGCGCCGAACGCCAGCTATTTGCACACAAATAAACTCGTAAATATTTGCATTTTATGATTGATGTGCGAAAACATGAAAAGCCAAACAAGGGCGAGTTTTCCACATGCCGGTCACGCACTAAAACGAATTTAAGTACAATATATATTTTATCAAACCTATTTGTAGTTGGTCACACATACTGCGGCTGGCTAACTCAATTGACTACAAAATGCGGGATATGCCTTTGCCCCATGAATTACATTTTTAGCTATATCGATAAACAAATCAAAAAGTAGCAATTGAAAAATGAATAGTTTGTTGTTCTTAACTGCTGTCCCCTTAACTGAAAACATATTCAATGGATGAAAAGTTAAAATTTGGTGTCTTGTTGCTAGACTATTCAAAATATTATAATTGAGTTGAGCGTATCTGGTGGATAGGTTTGCATTACTCAAACGGCGCCGCCGCGTGCCTCGCTCACATATTCTAAGTCCAATTATCCTTTACGGCTTTGTTTCATATTTGATAAGAAGCCTGCGCGGCATATAAATGAGTTCGGGTCTGCTTGGTGAGATTTCGACGGCTGCCGCCTCGTAATTACCTCAGCCGTGCGTGCGAGCGTCGACGTCTGTGACGACGTGTTGCTTTATTACAAATGCAAAATGACTGCGGAATTACCTGTACACCCACCATACACAAGCACGCACACACACACACACACACACACACACACCCACACACAGCGCGTGCAACGACACTTGAGAAAATAACGTGGAGACCATAAAGTTTTATGCACCCAATGTCCTGGCAAGCCAATTGTCAGCTGTGTTAGTTTAAGGCCGCAGTGTCAGTGGGCTTTAATGGAATGTTGCCAAACAGAAATTGTGGGACTTATTAAAATATCCGTCAACGCGCTTATTTCCGCCTCATTTAAGCAATTAAGTTATTTGCATTGCGGCGACTTCAAGGCAAGTGCCTCACAGTTTGTGCAAAGTAATATTTAAACATAATATTCCTGTAAGTGCAACAACAAGCATATCCTTGACGCAGCCAACGGATGCGATATGCAGCTTTCAAGATACTCTCCGTGAATGTGTTTGCATGTGTATTTCCGAGTGTGTGTGCTCATGTGTGTGTGTGCCCGTGTGCTACATTCGAGCTGCTCTCCTTGTTGGTTGTCGGGCTAAGAAAACGGGCAAGTGCCATGTAAAGAACTTCCCTGTTTGAATAGATGAACAGACATGCAAACATTTCGGCATTCAATTGTTTGCGATAAGAAACAAAAAAATTTTAAGATATGATTCTTATAGTATTGCGATAAAAATGAGTTTAAGCCAGTGCTTTTAAATATGAAAGCATTTACTAGTTTGATGTTGAAAATTCTCGCAATTGGATTTTCTGTAAGAGATGCCAAAATGTTGAACTGTCTGTGGATTCAATGCACATTGTGTGGGATGTGCCTAAAGCTTTCTCACGCACAAGAAGAAAACAATCCCATCGTATTGCCCCTGGGCAATACAGGCGAAGAACTTAAGCAGCAACAGCAGCAGCAACAGCAGCAACAATAACATGAAAAGCCAGTTACTGGCAGACAGCATCAACATCAACAGTAAGCTAGTTTAACTAAGAGCGAAAACAAATGCCGGGCAAAACTCAAAGCAAATGCACAATATCCGCATAAGCCTTCGACAGCGTTACGTTGACGAGCTTGCCAGCAACAGCAGCAACAGCAGCAACAGCAGCAGCAGCAACAGCAACAGCAGCAGCAACAGCAGCGATGACGGCAGCAACAGCTGCTACTGCAACATCATCAACGTGGATGCATGCTGTTGTTACTGTTGTTGCTGTTGGCATTACAGTTTGCCCGTACTTGTTGTCTTAATCAAATTCCTTATGCAGCACACTTTTCACTGGAAAAGCAACAACCAGCAGCGACAACATCAGCAGCAGCAGCAGCAGCAGTCGTGGCAGGAAGCTCAAGTTCAAAACAAAACAAACTTGCCAAGCAATGCAAATCAAGCGGAAATGCGGGTCCCGGCGAACAGTCTCGAAATATTGGTTAGCAAGGCAAGTTATGAAAATTCTGTGACACTTTAAACTCTACCTTTAAATGTTTTAGGGAATATCTTAACTTGGCGCTGACATGCAAAGCCATTTACACGTCTTGGTCTTATCGTAGCCATGCCCAAGGCGATAATTTGAGAAATACGCCTAATTAATTGGTATGTCATGTAGTCTGTTGCGGCTGTTGCTGTTGCTGCCTCTGTTATTGGCTTATGTGCCTATCGCCCGCAAGAGTTTGCTGCTTTATTTTGTTTTCAAACGCAAGCAAATGAGCTAAGGGCACCACAGAGCGTAACGCAACAAAACCTTTTAGGAATTTATGGCAGGGGGTCACTTCCCCAGGCAGCACAAGCCCAGAACTATGCACAGCAAAACTCGATATTCGAGTAACCGGGCCCATGGCTAGTTCATTTCGACAAACAAGGACTCTCACGAGAAACAAGGAAAGCAACTTAACTGGAATCAAGGCAACAACAATGGCAACGGCAACGGCAACAACACTAGCAACACCAGCAGCAAAGGCTACGTGCCAAGTCCCATGAATTTCTTATATTAAAAGACCTTTGTAATCGAAAACCGGAAGTTGGTCTAACCGCAAGCAGGCAACAGTATTAAGAGCGGTCAAGGCAAACACCAACAGATTAGCAGTTCAACTTTTTGAAAACTTTGTAATGCTCCGCCGGCTGGTAAAGCTCAAAGCTTGGCCTCCGGCTACAGAAGCCATTCTCCAATCCAACTTCTCCCGCCAAATCGAATTAGCTATTCAGATATAATGTTTGGTGATTGCCAGGAAACGCGACGAAAATTCAAATATAGCAAGTTGAAACTATCGAGAGTTGCGGACGTGAGTTACTCTGTTGACAGTGTTATAGAAAGTTTAACATTTTGTTAACTTTTTCTATCTGGGATTAAAGGTGGGGCAAATCGCATTTAAACGTACTTTTTGACGTGGGTAGCACTATTTTTAAATATCGCTGTAGCTCATACAGACCGAAGGACTTGCAGAAAATCAATAAACTCCATTTCCCGCTGGGAACAGGGTATACAAAACCAACGCGCACAAAAGTCTGCTACGAGTTCGTCAGGTTTAAAATTGGGTCATCTAAGGTCGTCGAGAACAACAACAACAACAGCAACTACTGTCATGGGCATGAAATTATAACTGACACTGACAGCGAAGGTTTTTTTATGTCTCGTCGCGGCGTTTCGGTCTATTGAATAATTTATGCACTGTAAAGTGCCCTCGCGTGCCGAGAAACAAATGGTAGAGCGTGTGGCAGCTCACCAATCCTCCATACTTATATACTTATAACTATACAGCTAAATATATATATTTATATACCTAAGCGATAAAAAAAAGCCATGCAACTGACTTAAGGAATTTGCATAAATGCAAGATTTTAAATTAGTACAGTAATACTAAGGGGACACAATTTCTTTGTGTTAGCGAATATTTCTGCACAATCTATTTATATATATGCAAATTTTTGTTTAACCAGATTTAAAAAAAGGAAACAATAGCTCTATTTAAGATTTAAGCTAAATTGTACATCAACATAATGAAATCATGTTCAGTTCTATGTTTATTTCATTTTCAATCCTATTACAAACTTTTTAGTTACTGCTCCGGATTTACAAGCCGAATATTAAATGCCTTAAGCAAACATATCTGTTAAATGCAATTCATTTGAAAACAAAAGAAACAATATCGTGGTCGATTGTGCTCAACTACAGAATCACCTGTACTTTAGAAGTCTTCAAATCATGAAATAAAGCCAAAAATCAAAGTTCGAAAATGGAACAAGACGTTGACAAAAACTGATAAGCTCGTTTTGCGTAAGGTATTAGAGAACATTTATAATACGTAAAATTTCATGTCGCTGGCTTTTGTAGTTTCCAAGATCGACCATTCTACCCTTTACTACAGGGTATACAAAATTGTGTTACATATTTGTTCTCATTTTTTTTTGTTTTTTTGGTCTGCTTTCAGTATACATTTATTACAAATTTAAGCCACTTGGCCTGAAAATCGTTTAATTTTTTAACAGCATATTTGAACACAGCGTGCTACTTTACACCAGAGACAATAGTGCTCGGAGCCGGAGATATTAAAAGCTAGTGTGAACGATAAATGTGCATGCAAACATGAAAATTTTATTAAGTTAATTAAAAATGAAAAATTTAAGTGCGCTTTAAGCTCTAGATTAACAAGGAATAACCATAGACTTTTTGATATATTAAAAAATATTTCGCATAATTCTTTCATTACACAATTTTATTATACTAAAGTCTCTTACATTTTTACTGCACTATAAATACTGCAACTGGTCATTGATTTTGAATGGTCGTTTTTTGCAATTGTTTTGTGGTTTTGCAATTGTTTTGTATCCTCTTACTACTTTTTATTGCTGCTTATCAAGTTGACTGCCTTCGGGCACCAATGGGATAATTTGCTTAATTACGCATTTATTGTTTATCGGCTGTGTACATACATATGTATGTACATCAACATGCAGCAACTTTTAAAGCTCACATGCTCGCAATTAACTTAATTGCATTTCTATTGATTTTTCCTAAGGCCTGCAGCAACTTGACGTGCTATATGATAACCTCGTTAGCCCCATTAGCAAAAGACAAATATTTCAACTTGTGACCCACAATAGTATACAAAAGTAAACATATGGTATGTACCCAAACCGCGATTCCTGATAAAACTGCTTTTAATTCGCTTTAATAATTAACTATACTAACAGACATGTTGTATAAAATTGCTTAAGCTGAGGGCTAATTTGGACACACTTGTATTTTTGCTAGATAGAAAATTTACTACGTTCATTGCTGTTCAACGGTTCTCAATACCTATTAAATATAATATAGAAAAAGGGTTTTTTATTTGTTAAAAAACTTTAATCTGTATTTATAGTAACTGCCTTTGGTTAAAATAAATTTTCGAAATGCAACAGCAATACCTCCAACAGGTCCCTAAACATTCTACTTACTAATTCATTTCATATAAAGTGTGCGTGATCACAAACTGTTTTCATAAATTGTCAGAAGTTGTCTTCCAAAAGTGAAAGGCGGCAACAGTTTGCAGGCACTGTGTGAAAGTTATCATTAAGCCTACAAGAGGGCAGTAGCATTTTCAAACTAAAATAAAACAAAGCAAATGCGAGTAAAAGTATACCACACAATTTACCAGAAACACCAAAGTTTCTCACGGCCAGCGACGCCGTCGAATTGCCAGTTCCCCCGGCAGCTGCCGCGGTTGGTGTAAAGTTTATATAGTTTACATTATTTTTTGTGGGCCCGCATGTGGCATTGTTTAAAAAGATATGTGAGTATTAATAAAATAAAATAAAAATAAAAAATAGCAATAATTCAACATATAACTCAGTAGTCAACTTTTAGTTGCTACGATTTTCAAAAATGTGCTTAAGTCAAAACAAATTATTCTGAATTTTACTCAGTTAGACGGACAAATACAAAAGCGCAGCTATCGATTTTTATCGATTACTTGGAAACGGGGCAGGTTATCGAATATCGGAAACAAACTCGATCTGCGCGGGCAGTAGGAGGACCTACAGCCAAGTCTCTAGCTCTTATAGGTTCTGAGATCCTTGCGATCATACATACGGACGGACGGACAGACGGACGGACGGACAGACAGACGGACGGACAGACAGACGGACATGGCTAGATCGACTCGGCTATTGATGCTGATCAAGAATATATATACTTTATGGGGTCGTAGATGCTTTCTTCTGCCTGTTACATACATTTTCACAAATACATTATACCCCTTTTACCCAATTTTAATGGGTTCAGGTTATAAAAATAATAATAAATCAAACTAATGCTAACTAAACTATGAGTTTGAGCAAAATGATAACAGAGATGGGAAATATTGATGCGTTGTGACCAACCAGCTGTTGGCAGCCGCAGGAAAAAAGTAAACAAAAATGTGCCTAAAGCATTTATTTGATGTCCCTAATTAGAAATATATGCGCAAAAAAACAATAGCAAAAATGAAATGATGCTTAACTAAAAATGCTTCAAACGGCGCTTGTTAATTTGCATAAATACAGTCTGTGCTTTGTTTTTCTGTTTTTATATCGTTTGATTTTAAATTTATTTGTATTATTTTTGTTGTTGTTGTAATTTTACGAAACGGCATTGTTATCTGTTTGGGCCAAACGGCGAATACAAATATTGTTACAGTGGCCAAAAAGCTAACGCAGCTGCTTAGCGTCACATTGATTTGTGGTCTGCGGCAGCCAGTTCCCACCGTTGTTGTCATGCTAATCGGTTGCTATCATTATAAAATATTTAGCGTGCATTCATTTAAATTCAATTCAATTTCCGAATCATTGGCTGTGCAACTATGGGCTTTTGTGTTGACATTTGCTGCTGCTGTGCTGTTGTTGTTGTATTGCTGTAATATTTTGCGTTTGCGTTGATGTTTATAATTAATTAATTACGTGGCCACAAAATGGCCAAGAATGCAAATTTCGCCAAATACAAAATGCGGCGCATACCTCTTGTCATTGCCCCACATTGTTAGTCTTTGTGTGCCGCCGCGAGATCTCTAACCGGTGTTTCCAGCATTTCCATTTCCATATCGTTTCGATGCGATTCGTTTCGATTCGATTCGATTGATTCAGCGAAATTTGCAATAGGTTTTTGATTTATGCAAACTAATTCGCTGGCGGATACGGCTAGCCGCTTTTGCACTTTACGTCATTTACAACATTCAGCGATAAGGTGGATGAGCGGCCAAAATCTGTAGCTGTAACCACAACGGCCACCGACTGCGCAATCTGCATCTCCGATGGGCGCTTATAAAAACGCCCATCGATCGCACGAGCAGCATCACACGCCTTTCACACCTCGAGCCGTAATCGCGCAAGGTGACAGCCGTTGACATTGCAGCTGAAATTGGACTTTCAGGCGTCACAGGAATATGCGTGGATTTATTGTAAGTGCCGCAAAGACTTTCCACTTAAAGTTTTTCGATTTTCAATTGAAATATATGTTCGCTTGGCAGGTCTTAGCTTTGCTGGCGACAGCCCACGCAGAATTGGGCGGTTATAATTATGAAGCCGGTATTGGAGGCTCACTATCTGGAGGTTCACTGTCTGGTGGCTCAAATCTAGACTATGTGTCCAACGGCCAGCCCGACTACTCCAGCGTCAACACGGAATTCAACAAAGAGTTCTATACATATTCGGCGCCAGAGGCAGATTTCGAAGATAACCGTAGCGTCGGCGACTTGGCTGCCTCGCTAAAGCGGAATCTGCGCGTGCTCTTCATTCGTGCACCCGAAAACAAAGGACTGGAGAACGCTGCTGTGGCGCTGGCCAAACAGGCCGCCGAGCAACAGACTGCCATCTATGTGCTGACCAAGCAAGGCGATCTCACCAGCCTGGCCAATAGGCTGCAGAACCTCAACCACGTGAACGCCAAGAAGCCCGAGGTACACTTTGTCAAATATCGCACGGCTGAGGATGCGCTAAATGCACAGCGCACCATTCAGCAGGAGTACGATCGCCTGGGCGGCTCCTCCACATCCTACAATGCTGGCACTGCGCCCGTTCTCGACTTTGTCTCAAAGCAAGCGGTGCAACAGCAACAACAACAGCAGCCGCTGCAGCTCGTGGATGAGCGCAGAGGAGACATCAGCATTGAGTCCACTGACAATGTGGGCTCTCGTCTATCCGAGCTGGAGGCGCCTTCTGCCTTTGCGGCGCCTAGTGCCACCTATTTGCCTGTTAGCAAGGTCAAGTAGGCGTGGCCAAAGCTCGCGCTCCAGCAAATTAGCCAAATTGTAATAGTTAGTTGTTCGTTATAAAATAGAAATTTAATTTTAATGTGCGCCCATTGCAGTTGTTTTTCTCTCTCTCTCGCATTGTGATTAATGGAACACACCATTTCAGCCTCTTGTAGCTGGTATCAGCAAGCACTTAGCCCCCACTCAGCCCCCGCTCGCCCTGCCGCCAGCAATTAAAACTAAAAGCGCACTGGCATTGACCGCGCTTAAGACTGACTGGCCTCTCGCATTAAAACAACTGGCCCCAGTGCCCAGCTGCCCAGCTGCCAGCGCCTACCGTTTGCCCCCCTGCTGCCCACAATTAGTAGCCCGGTTTATGACACGTCGCCTCGGCTTCTGCTGACCCGCCCAGAAGAATTACTGCCACACACGCGATCAGCGCCAGGGACCAGCTAATTACATCTACTCCGGCGCACAGCCATAGCCAATTTCTTGTGCCTTAAGTCGCGGCGAGTCGCGACATTTAATGGTCGCCCTTTTGAGGGTCAACTCAGCGGCAATTTCAGCACACGAAAAACGTGTCCGTACAAACGGACAACCACACTGAAAATTAAATGAAAATTACAAGCTGCATTTAAGGGCGCGCCCTTTTTGTAGGTTGTTCAAGCTAAAGAACCAAAAAAATCCAACACACGAAAATAATAAGAAATCCAAGAGCACGGAATGTGCCATTTAAATAGTCTCAATGTCGAATACCCTCTTCCAAGCCAAGAAATATTTTTCTTTTATTATTTTATACTTTGAATAGGTTAATAAATAAATAGCAGCTACTAAACTTTTTAAATAGGCTTAGAAAGGTAAACAGAAAAGCTTTGGCCTAGTTCGGGACTCGAAGCTGGGAAGCTTTAATTCACGACCAGAAATTTCTGTTGTAATATTTATTCCCCACTATTATTAAAGATATTTTCAATATTTTTTTTTTATCAACTTATCATATCATTCTTATATATTTAAATTTACTCTTTTACAATTTAAGTCTTTTGTAACTCTGATTGTTTTAAAGTCTGACACTAATTCAAATAATTTAACAATTGTCTAGACTTGCATACTACAATGTATTTCTCAACTCTGACAATTTGTAGTTGCATGCCCCTTTAAGGCTTGGGTACGTTTAGAAATGGTTGCACAGGGCAAAAATAATAGAGACGGCACAAACGGTTGCAGGTATTCAGCTGCAGCACGCACAGGAGCCTAAGCATACAGGCGCGTACATACATACATATATATATGTATATGCATATGTATGTGTGCATACCTTACATACATATGTATGCATTTATCTGCACTGGCTTGTGTCTGGCACAATGGTCTTACGTGTTGCACAAACATAAATTGTGCAACAACGTGTAAACTACTTTTTGACTGCATAAAACGCCCCATTCATATGCCTTTGCCTGGCTGAGTTTCCTGTGCATGGCCACCCGCCCTCTCTGCCCGCTGCCCGCCCGCTCCCTCCCCCTCCCCCACCCCGCACAAGTGTACATTCAGCGCTACGTGTTATGCCTTTTATAGCCATGCCACTGTTGCCGGGCTGCTGGTGCTGCTGTTGTTTTTGGTTTTTATGTTTTTTTAGTTACATTTTTTGTTGTTGTTGTTACTTTCATTCTGCGCTCTTAAAGGCGTTTCAAGTCAAGCAGCTGAACAAAACCCTCAACCAAATGGCAAGCATTCAGTCAGCGGAACAATGCCGAGTATATTTCTGTCGCCCGCGAGCACTTGTTTGTATTGCGGCAATTAGTTAATCAATTTTAGCGGTTAATTAAGCTGCATGACCAATGTTGCACACATGGCGCATACGTAATGTAGTTCATAAATGCAGCAAGGTCGCTGCTCGGGGCATGCTTTGACATTCTATTTGCATAAAATCACATGCACTACACACACACACACAGAGACACACAGACACACTCAGCAGTGTATTAAGCTTTAACTTAATAAACATCGTAGTCTATGTCACGCCCCGCACACATACACAAACACGTACATACACACGCACACAGAAATTTATGCACACTGCTGTAAACTGCTGTAAACATAAACGTGACCGTTACTTGCTGCCTTCTCTTGTTGTTGTTGTTGTTGTTATTTTTGTTGCTGTTGCTTGCGCATTTTATAGTTGTTTTTTTACTCCGTGCTGGAGTATTGCATAAATATGCGCCAAGTTTTAATAGTGGGCGCGTCTGCAATTACGCCCAGAGTCGTACTCACATACGTAAATACTGTGCAGCCTGTAACAGAAGCCATGAATAAAACAAATACAGGGTGTCTCGCTTAAAACTGAAGTTTGCCTCAATTTAGGCTTTATCAGACTTTCTCATGCTGATTTAAACTTTGATTTATTTTTCATTTAATGGAAAGTGAACTAAAAATGGAAAGCTAATTGCAAATATTTCTTTGCGACTTTAATTTAATTACCAAAAATAAACTGGCATTTAAATATGCAAACATAAATGGAATAAGATATGATAAAATAGTTTTGTGCTCACAAGAACTGCTTGTCAAATAAAGAGTGAATAGAAGAAGGATTTTTATTTGTTTCACTTTAGACAGCTGCTATTTTAAGTACTACTCAAGCGTTCTGCTATGCAGTAAGATAATTTGTAGCTGCACCCTGTATGCTCAGTGCAGCTTCAAGGCTTCAAAGGCTGCAGCTCGGGCACAACGCAGCTCACTTGCAACTGTGCCACCTGGCGTATGCTCTGCCGGGAACGGGCTCGTGCACTTTGGTTATAAATTATTGCTTATTAACGTTAAGTTTTCAGCAAAATTAGTTTTCCACACACAAACACAGTCACACACACACGCTGCAATTTGAGTTGTGGCAAATTATTTTTAAAACGTTTTTGCTTTCGCCCACAGAAAATGCAATTAGCCGACAAGGAAATGGCGCAAGAGTTAATCATGGTTTCCACTTAAGGATAAATTAACCAAGTGGCATTTGCCACGAATGCGCAGCGACACACATCAGATACGGATTGGGAAATGTGAAATTCACGTGTGCAGACAAGCGGGCCAGCCAATTGCGCTAAAAGCATTTCATATCTGCTTATATAATGCACTATTAAACAGTCAATCCAAATATGATGCGATTGGCTGCCAAATGTCAAATGTCAAACATAATGTTAAAAGTCTCCAAATGTGCTCGTTAAGTTGCAAGTGATGCGTTTGTTTTATTGTCTTGAACCTGGTTTGGCCTGGTTTACTGCACTTTGTGTCAGGGCCATTTTGCAGCTGGCCCATGCAAATGCCTGCCACGTGGCGTATGTGTAATGCGTATACGAAAGTGAGGCACGACCACACAACTTGAAAGAGCAACATCAGAGGAGCAGCAGCAGAAGCAGCAGCAGACATGGCAGAAGCAGCTGGCAGGCGAATTGTGGCGTTGCCTGTCATTAAACTAGCACCACACACACAAACTTGCATCTTCACGCACACACACACACACGCACACACGCCTACTCAAGCACACACTTAAGCACATACGCATGCCCATGGCTTTGAAAGTTGAGCTGAAAAAGTTGGTATATTGGAAAAGTTTTCCTTCTTGATTTTTAATATCGCAGGTGAGCGTAAATAATTTATTGCATTCATTTACGTTTCACTTCCAATCGCGCCACGTAAACATTTCGAGCAGGCAGCGTGTTTGGCAAGCAGAGGCCACCATGCCACAAAATTTATTTATATTATCCACAATAAAAGGCATAGGGAACGAAGCCCGCCTGGCAGCCGGTTTTAACAATGTGCCAACATCGCGGCACATGCACAAGCCAAATCCTTTTAGACCATAGATAAGAAAACTTTAATAAACACGCCACACACGCAACCTGGGGAAATTGATAAGAATATGAAAAGTTTTTGCTGGGCACAAAACAGCTGGCTCAGTAACCCAGTCAAGGGCGCCAAAGGACCTGTGAGAATGTTGTACATATGTGGGAAAGGTGGCAGGGTGCAGAACTTTGCACATTGCATACTTTTAGAAACAGTTCGTCGTCTGCTTAGCTGACGGCTAAAAGTTGTTGCGTTTTAATTTGTAAGCCTCATAAATAAAACTCTTTTGATGCCAAGCATCGTCAGATGCCGGATCGGGCTGATTAACAGCCCGGTTGTGGACTAACCTGTGCTTTTTCAACTCCATCTGCTGCTTCTTAATCTCCATATGCTTCTTGTTTATATCGTAGTTGCGCTGATGTATCTCGTGTATCTCGCCGAGGTCATGATAATTAGCCAGAGAGCTGAACGGATTGTTGTAGATGTTGCCAACGCCGCCATGATGTACGTGTCCGTCGTGTCCATGGTGCGGCGCATACTGCGAGAACTCATCTGCAATGGGAAAGTCAAGAGTCATTTTCACAAATGGGCTTAATTAAACTAAACGTTGCACTAGCTCAACACCACCAGCTGACTATGCAGCTGGAAACAATTATATAATTGCATTCTTGCAATTGACAATATTTATGACACGAAATATGTAAGTCGAAGCACAAAATTCTGCAGGTGGACCACTGATGCCCACCTCTAAAGGTCGACCCTCTAACCACAATTATTTAAAGCTTTCACAGTTTGTTTGTTAGACAAATAAAGAATAATAATACCAAAGCTCAACTCGGTTGCAGCCGATTGCAATATTTTAATTTATCGTGGTTTACTTACCGCCTGGACGGGCGCCGCCCCAGCGCAGGCTCTTGTCGTAGCGATCGATGTAGTGGGGCACGTGGAACTGCGGCTGATACTGGCTGTAGTAATGCTGCTGATAGTACTGCTGCATCTGCTGCTGGGTCAGCGGCGTCTGTTGCTGCTGCTGCGTGCGGCGCTGATGCTTGCCGTTGAACGAGAAGACATGGTGGGTTCGCACGAACTTCTCCTCGACCTGTGGGAAGAGAGCGGGGCAAGGATCAGAAGAGGGTTCACATTGTTGACTTCAAATGTTACATAACTTGCAAATAAAAGTCATTTCAATGTCAAACCTTTGCATAAGGTTGCAAATAAAAACGGATCATTGAGGTAGGTATCCCCTTATTATATCCCCGCTCCACCCGCCACGCAAATCCACCCCCGACCATACGCGATGGCCCGGTCAGATGGTCGTGTGGCAGCGCGTTTATGAATAAATTTCATTTTAGAGTTTACCATATTCTGTGCGCGCCAGCAGCAGATATAATAAATTTATTTATATTTCATTTCCTTTTCCCTCAACTCTTGTTGTTGTTGTTTTTCTCGCCGAGAAGCAGCTGCTACAGCTGCTGTTGCTGACCCACACAGGCGCTGGGCCTGTGGTTCTGGGTCTAGGTCTGGGTAATTAAAATGAAAGCTCCATAAGCCGCGCATGTAGGCTATAATTATAAAATGGCTTAAACTGATGTTTATCTTAATGCAGCGCCACTGACATTCTGTCGTCCCCTGGCAGCCATTCCAGTTCTACATTCGAGCTCGTTCTGCGGCCCTGGTCACACAATATGCAATTGACCAACATTTGTGACCCTGGCCGTGTGTTCTTATAAATTAATAGTAACTCATATGCATACGCACCTTTTTGCCATTGATTAGCCATGTTATGTGCGGGGCTGGCCGACCTCGGGTTGTGTTGCACAAGGCGAACAGCTTCTCGCCAATGGCGAAGGGTGTCCGCTTGCGGAACTTGATGGTGGGTGGACCTGTCTGAGGCACTGTAAAGACATTACAATTAGTGTTAGCCAGCTGAAATTGGCTTGGCAATTGTTACGCACAGAAAACGCTCATTAGCTCATCCGCGCTGGCTTTCGTAAAGATGGGCGTGTCCGTTGATACCTCGCAGTAGAACTGGCCCGACAAGTCGAACTGCACATTCTTCAAGGTCACCTGCGTTTCGTTCGAGTTCTCCCACTGTCATGCAAAAGAAATAAGTTTAAATACTCACTTATTTTAAAGAAATAATTAGCCAATTACTCGAGCTATCGCGTATTTTAGTAAAAGTTAGTGCATGATAATTAAGTGCAATTTACCAAATGACTTACGACAGCTGTTGCGTTCAGAACTAAGTTCACAACGTCAAGGTTTGAACTCTAAATAATTTAAACATAATTACGTTACTTAAAATTGCGGTCGATAACTATTAATCTTTCACTAATAATATTTGACAGCTTAAGCTAATAAAGTACATGTGCTTTTTTGAATTTCACATTTTACTTCTTCTGAGAGGGTTTTAAATATTATCAAATTAATATGAGCAGATGTAATTAGATTTTTTTATAAATAGACTGAAAATTTATAATATGCTGGCTTGCTCAATTTTGGGACTTATACCTTGAACTTTAAATTTAGTTAAGACTAAAACAGGAGCGACATGCTCTTAACTTAATCTTAAAACAAAACTTTCGTTTTTCTCAATAAATTCCTTTTACTTCAATTAAACTGGGGCTGACAGAATTTAATGGACATTGACTTCCACAACTGACAGGTTCATTTAAAAAGAAAAATGCGCGTATTTTCGCCCTAAAACAACTTTTA
Organism: Drosophila lacicola; assembly: GCA_035045355.1. NCBI lineage: Eukaryota > Metazoa > Arthropoda > Insecta > Diptera > Drosophilidae > Drosophila > Drosophila lacicola. The sequence goes on along the minus strand of JAWNPB010000347.1, from coordinate 1,038,529 downwards.
TTATACTCTAGCTTATGGCCATATAATCTTCTGTATTAATGCGTTATATGAAAAGGTCGCGTCAAGTTCTATCGCGCACATGTATAATAATATTGAGCCGAAGGGCTCACACCTTTAACCCTTACCCATTTCATGTACTCACAACAATCATAGAGACAATCAATGGAAATTATATAGAATTATTTATTTAACATGCCTGCAAGGGTATTTAATCTTCGGTACGTCAAAATTAACGCCCCACGCCCCGGCAATTTGTGTCTACTTACATCAATTTCGGCTCCCTCGATGGTGGAATTACGGAATGGGGGATTGCGTCCGTTTATGAACTCGAAGAATTTGCCCTTCTCAACCTTCAGCCATGTCACCTGCAATCAAACAAATACATTTGGCCATATTAAAATATTGTTACGTAACAGTTGTGTTGCTGCCGCGCTGATTGTGACATTGATTGAGTAACTGCGTCAATTTGAACTCGAGCCGTCGGATCGGTTCATGACTGCCGCAGTTAATAATCCAGAGTCAGTAATTTGATGGAAAAAATGAGAGAGAGAGAAAAAAAAGGAAATGGAATATAAAACAAATGCAATGCAATTTAACTTTGCAACAAGTTGCACGAATTTGTTGCGACGACAATTAAAATGCGCGTTAAGCTGTAAAACTGTAAATAATAGAATGTTTTATTGAAATGCCACAGGCAAATGTCAAACGGTCAGCATTAGGGGGAGGGGGGCGAGGAGGAGCTGTCATGTACATGTTTGTGCACTACGTCCTGAAGGGGCGGGAGGGAGGCGTGGCGAGTGCGTTATTAAAAACGAGGCTTGTGAAGGCAAACATAAATGCTCGAATCTGACTGAAAAAGTTAGCGCCAGTGCAAGAGGGACTTGGCAACAAGAGCAAATATGAAAAAACCTAATGTAAATGAAAATAAATTTCCATTCGCAACTTACGACTGTGGAAAAGTTTTTAGTTTTGGGGTCGGCGGCAGAGCGCGAGACAACCCTTGAGGGCGCCGGAAGTGAAAAATAAAACGGCGCTTGCCAGCAGCTTTTAATTACGCACAATATTTATTTATTGCACTTTATGCGACACACTCTGGCAGCTAAATTAAAATGTACTCGTAATTTATTTAAGAGCTCTGCTTATATTAAATGTCACGCTCGACTGGGCGTGGGCGTGGGCCAAATTGGTTGATTGACATGCTTCACAGCAAATTGCATTGATTGCATGCAACTTAATAATATTAATGTGCCCCCATTGAAAGTGCCTGCGGCGAACGCGGCGTATACGCAATTCGGGCCGCAAATGTCGTCATTACGCACGCATATGTTCTCTGTCAGAGCAATCGATAAGGCACACGTTCCTGGTACACACACAGAGCCCTGTTTTTGTGCGGTCAAAGCAAACATCAACATGCAAACATCTGAACCATTCGAGAGCACACATAACCACGTTTGAGCGCCCTCTCCATGTGCCCATCAAATTTTATCAGCCACTTGTGGCAATTTTTCGAAACAATTCCTCTTGATGTGACATGAACTTTTCGGAGCCACTGTCACACGGTCATAATAATAACCAGGGTGCATATCGCAAAGTAATCAAACGGCGCTCCTGAATGCGACAGTATCTGTCTGGTGGCATGGGGCATGGGGCATGGGGCACTTGGAGACCGGTTCCTGCAGAGAGCGTTGTGCTCCTGCCGCATTGTTTGGTATTTTTGTTGTTTAGCCAGGCATGAGTTTGGCATGTGTTGGCTTTGGCGTGTCCGCTAAGCCCTGGTCTGACTTTGTGCATATTTTGTTTGTGTGTTTATTAGCCCGATAATTTTTTTTTTTTTTTTGGTACTCAGTTGGCAAATCAAAAGCTCAATTACGTGGTCGGGCCTGAGCTGGGCCCCGTTGGCCCAGCCTGCCATTGGCAGCGTAATTAGTTTATTTAATTTATTTTTTCGCGCTGCTTTTGTATACCCAAAAATATGCTTCAGCATGTGAAAACCATACGACGTAGCCGACTTCAATTCCATGGTTAACCGTGTTCGCATTTGCGTTTTAATTGCCTTTTTAGTGCCACTTCCACACAATTTGCCACGCTTCGTGCAACAATTCGAATCAAAACCGGCGGCATGGTGCCGACTCTGCCAGCGCACTCGGTTATATAGTCAATTATACTAATTAGCCATGGCCAGGCGGTAGTAGCCGCAAAACGGCCAACTGGCCAAATAAAATAATGTCTACATGTAAGCACGGCAAGTGCTGCGCTTATTTTACTTTTACCCCTCAGCTAATTGTACGGCTGCAGGTATGCCCGAGGGCTGGTGTACAGGTGTGCATATTAAATTTGTTAGCTGACACTAGGATGAAAATCGGAAAACACCATCAGCGAGATAATTTACATAACATTTTCAACAACTAAATAATGAAAATGACAAACAATCAAATGGCAATTATACGCTAATTTAAATATTAAATTTCAAACGATAAAAATAACAAATAATATTGTTGGTTTGTTGTTGAACTGATATCGTTTTTTCGAATTTCGTGGTTGGCTGGCTCATGATCTAAATATAGTACAAATAATTGAACACAATAAGCCCACAACAACACTATAATTAGTTTATTAATTCTTTAACAAAATTTCTTAAGTCTGCTCGTTACTAATAATATATTAGGTAAAAAAATATTAGATGGAAGAACATTTGAAATGAAATAAAATCGGCTTGCATGTTTTAAAAAAAAAATATATACAATTAAAAATCTTTCTTTAGCTGGATCGAGGTCCATTTTATAAAATGGAAAGGCCGCCAAAACCAGCTTGAAATAAATTACTTTGCTTTTTTTTATTACAACGTCTTGTTAACTAGTTTAAAAAGAATATGAGTAAAAAAAGAATATTAGAAAAAAACATTTGGTTGATATTATTGATATTTTGAATACAGAGCTAACCCCTAATTGTCGTAAATAAATCTTTATTTTTACCGTTTGCAAGCTCTAAATTGGAAAATCAATAATGATTTTAAAGAGTTTGCTTAAGGCAAATTCTTATTTTTTTTTGGCGATTAGCCTTTTGTCAATTCAACTATTCGAATAAAGCAAAGTGTGGAAAATCCGTTTGCATGGACATTGGATGGTAATTTACTTTCTTTCCAGCTACCACATTCATTAATTTGCACTCTGTCTGTAATTCTGTAAATATTCGGATACGGTAGCTAATGATAATGACAAATTAAAAACCTTACATTAAAAACATGTATTCCACACTTTCGTTTAAAATTCATTCTTGATTTCGACGAAGTAGCTGCTAACTGCTGCTGCTGCTGCCGAAAACAGGAGAAAAATCAATATGTTGTGCGCTTCTAAAACACTCAACTTTGTGGTATTTTTGCGCCATCAAAGTTGTACGCTTTTATGGTACTTAGAATGAACAAAACGACAACCTCGCGCAAAACCTCCATCTCCGTGTCGACCTCTACCCCAAAATTCAGAGAAGTCGCTGCCGCTACCGCAGCCGCAGGCGCTGGCGGTGTGCTTTTGCTTTGGCTTGGCCTTGAATTTGTATGCCACGATTTGTAGTACCACAAAGTTCCAAACTAAACTGAAAGTATGCACGCTGACTAAGTCAGTTACACTCGGCTACCGCCTGGGTCACTGTGGCAGGAAAACTAAGCAGCTCATTTGCCATAAATTCAAAGGCGTCGCCTTTGGGGCCGTAAGCCGTACGCCGTAAGGCTGTGCGTGTCCCTTGATGTTTCGTGACAGTAATAAGAGAGTTGAAGTGAAATTAATTGTCGCAACTGTAACTGAAACTAAAGCTGAAACTGAAACTGAAACTGAAACTGAAACTAAGGCGGAAGTGACAACGTCGGGGCCAATGAGGACACGATGAACCGCTCTTTGATTGCAACTTTTCACGACAATTGCAACAATTGCATTTGTGTCTGTGGCAGCACTAACAACATGCACCAACTGCAGCACCTGCCACTGATTGGGTAAGCTTCTGTCAAAGCTATAAACTTGCAATAGTGACACAAAGTAGCACAAGGCAAACAAAGTTGCTTTGTCGTCGTGGTTGCCATTTCAATTTAAAGTTCTCAGTGTGCCTGCCACATTCATCATGAAAACGCTGATATATTTGACGGTAAAGACAAAGATAATAAATACACATTTGCTTGAGTTCGGTAAACTGAACTGAAGTCTTACCTTGAACAGTATTTCCGGTATCACATTGTGCCTGCATTTCAATGTGGCGCTGGAGCCGCGCTCCACATATCTCGGCACCACCAATTGCACATCCACATCCGATTGTCCATCTGCGAAGAGGAGAAAGAAGATGAATATACATTTACTAAAGTTGTAACATGCATCGACGCTCAGTTGCGGCTTAATTGAATGCCATTAAAATGAACAAGCGAAAGCAAAAGCAAACATTTCCAAATATTCAGTGTATTTAAAGTGCGGCCAACTGCGAGAGCCATCGCCTTAATTGTCAGTTTTGTGGGGTACTCCGACCCCGCCCACCAACCGGTCCGATAAATTTTAATTTGTTTGCCAAAGTGCACATGAGATATTTTTCCGCCTGCATTCGAATATGTGCATGTGTGTGCGGCATTGGACAGTCGGCGAGTGTCAAATATTTACGAGGGACAGCATGCACCAGCACCTTTTCCACCCGAACTCACATTGGCACGAGAAGTCCGCTGCGGCAATTTTCCGACATATTTTTTCCTGCGCAACAGTTCTTCAAGCCCTCTCATTCAAAGTGCGAATACTTTTAAAATGAAAACTTCACTTTTAAGGCTCAAAAGGGTCTGCATTTATTGATTAATATTAATTACTTTTGGCATTTCACATAATTTATTATCAACGATTCGTTTTCAAACCGAATAAACAATCATTTACATTTTAAGAACTTTTACTATACATTTTTGTGAGTATTCCTTGGACATCTGCGTTTACTTAATCAACTTGACGGAATTAATTCTTTAATTTATTCCATTTTATGTGTATTTTATTTAATTTGTATTAATTTCATTTGCAGTTCGCATGAATTTCCTGTGTACTTAAACTCACACTGATTGATCAAAATACTTTTTTATGTGACTGACAAATTAAATTACGTGTAAATATACCAAAGAGTTTAGCGGGAAAGTGAGTTAAATAATTTAAATGTAAATGTAAATAACATTTTCCATGGAAAACATGGAAATCGGGATGAAAACAAACGATTACAAACTCAGCAATTAAATTTTGGCTAAATAGTTGAGCGGATTTAATATTATAGAGAGCTTCGCAGTGGCAACAATTTGCAAATTGGCCGCTAGAAATCGATAAATTAATTGGCAATGTTGCAGCGAAGAGCGCGTCCAATCCCAATCATAATTAAGACACCAAATGGTAAAAAGCAAACACATTGCCCCATTCGCGCGGGGGGGTGGGGGCCTACAAAGTGGCGCCAATTTCATTTTCATTTATTCACACCACGCGGCTGTCGTCAGTCACGCAAAATGTCAACGACTGAGTAAGTAAAAAACGTGTCAGGCCGCGCGAAAAATATGGAAAAAGCGGAAAACAAGAAAACCAAATGAAATGAAGCACGTCAAGTGCATGACAGGCGAGTAGACGGACGGACGGACGGACGGGCAGGCGGATAGGCTGGCAGGCAGGCCGTCAAACATGGTAACATCGTTGCCCTTCTGGTTGGCAACTTGTTGCAATATACTACAACGAACATGCCACGTTTTCATTGGTTTTGTGGCATTGCCCACAGCAGGACGTCTGTGTTTGTGTTCGTGCCACACGCTAACGAGCCGTAATTCACGAAAATTCAATCATGCCAAGCCGCAGCCTTCAGCCTCCAGCCAGCAGCCACCAGCCAGGCAGCCTTACACCCATTCATTGATGCTGCAGGGCCAAGGAGCAGACAGCCCTGACACGAACTCGAATCCGAATTGACTGACTTTTTGCCAGCGCCTGCCTTGATAATCCTGTCGAATATTGGCATTAATGTCGCCACACTCAACATCAATTTTCTATGAGAGCCGCCTTGGCAGCTGTCCAATACTTATTTAAAATTAAAAAAAAATGAAATGAACAGAATGGAAAAGGAGGAAACTTCACGACACGTCCGTTGACAAGATGTTGACCAACCGCAATAATTGTTTTGCAACTCGCCGCCAGCAAAAGAAAATATTCATTACAGAAAATATTCCCAGCCGACAAGCCACAAGCCAAACGTTTGGCCTGTTTCGGCAAGGCTGCCGGCTTGTTGCCTGTTTTGGGTGGCAACAAAAAATGAGCTCACTTTGACAAGGGCGGCGGCAACGTTTTGTTGTACGTGGTGTACGTGTTTTACAAGCGGAAATTGATGATTTTCCACGAGTCGAGCGACAATAAAGCGTGCAGCGTGTCAGCAAAACGCAAATAATCAATCAATCAGCATTAATCAAGGCGGGAGTGGGCGTGGTATGCCTACATCAGTTGCAACTGTTGCCCAACGGAGGGCTCGTCTCGGTCTCCGCTCTGAACAAGAACAACTACATCAGCATTTTTGATATGGTGTGGAAATTGAAATTCTCAAACGGAAAATTAATTTTAAAAACCAACACATCATGCACCGCATCAGCGCACCTCTGAAATATCTGATAACCGAGCTGAGATTCAGGCAGTGCAATCCTTGAAATCCTATTATCACATTATCCTTTGTTCCTGGTATCTGGTTCCTCTTAGAGATTAGGTACGCGTAGGCTGTTTCATGATTAAGTGATGCCTTCGAGGGTACAATAAGCAGCTCAGCTGCATATAAGATGTTCCCGTGAATCGTTTAATTTCCTGCCTATTTCACACCCATTAATATTCTTATCACCTAATCTGCAATCCCTGACCTGAAGCTACAACAGGAAATGCCTGATTTTATTCTCAAATCTGATTTTGGGTGCTCTGCAGCTCTTGCTGCTTCTCCACACATCATAATTGAAAGCCCAGATATTTGCTTTCTATATATCTGCAAGGCAGTTCGCCCCACATGGCTGTGGTTGAGGATTCCCTCGATTTGCGGCGATTATTACAAACTCTACATTTGTGGACTTCAAGCAATTGTATTACGACATTTTTATCGACCCGTTCTTACGCCGAGAATATAAGTTACTGCTTCAACTGCTTTTTGCATTGTCGAATAATTTTAGCTGGAATATCAAGCCGTTGGCGGGTATTTTGTGTGAAGGTAGCTAAGCTTTGCGTCTGTAGAGTAATTGCTCAACTTCCGGCTTAAGTTAAGAATCTCAAATGCGTTTGCAAAATTTACGGAAGTTAACCCAAACAGAGCAAGGTAAGCAATATTTACTGAAGAATAGAAGAAAGCAAAATTCCGAGGCAAATGTGCAGCCAAAATAATTGTAAAAGTAACACTACAGCGACTGCTAAATTGTGTATATGCTTAAAATATTAGAAAACTAAAGAAAATATTAAAAAGTAAATATAAACCATTTTAATGATGACCTAAATTTCTTCTGATAATTGCTTTGATTAGTTCAACAGACATTTGAGATATGCTTCAATGGAAGAACCAAAAACTGGTGATTGATTGTGCGGACTGAAACGGACTTCTTTTGGCCAGAAACTGAACTGTTTACCTGTTGGCTGGTTAGGCACTAATTGCAATAACATCAACAAATTATTGCAACAAAAACAAACAGAAAGAACAACAATGTTCTTTGCCGTTCGATTGTTCGATAATATTCATATTTTCAATTGATTGCTAAATCAATATTTGAACTTTGGCAGCTGTGCTCGACGCTCGCAATCCGCCCGAGGAAACAGACACCCCCCAAAAAAAACTACGACTTCTGCCAAGGAATATGGCAGATTACCAACGAGAGTTGTGGCTGATCGGTTGGTCGGTCGGTCGGTTGGTTTCTTGGTCTATTTGTCCCTCTGTGGGTCTGTCCGTCGAGACGTGACACGCCCGTTACAGTAAGAACACAGAACGCAATTATGGCCCGCAAGTTGGAGTGTGGTTGAGCTGGTAGGTGTCCTGTCAGCTGCCAGTTGTCCAGCTGCCAGTTGTCCGGCCATGTTGTAGCTGACCAAACACACTGTTGCTTATCAATATAATGTTGAATCATTATGGTTGATTGGCAGACGAAAACAATATACACGCCCTTAACAACATGTCCTACTGGCAATATGCGCACATTCTACACAGAAGTTCATTAGACACCAGCTATCCGGATGATTGACTGACTCACAGCCAGTTCTAGTATCAGTTTCATTCAGTTACAAATAGAATTCCCAGCCATTTGATTTTTCCCAGTAACTTTTCAGTTTCAACATTGCGGCATGTGGCAGGCAGCAAAGTGCGGCGCTTTAATGATGCCAATCACAATTTCTAATTGATTTGTTAACTATGCGGCTTTTAATTTATGATTATGCTTGATTGATATTTGGGAGATTGATGCAAACTATGCGCTGAGGTTGTTGCGGCTTTAAAGAAACCACACGACGACAAACAAGCCAAGCAAATGTTTTCAATACAACTCAAATACAACCCAACACACGCCCACGCGCACACATATGGAAGGAACAACAAGAAGGAGGACAAAAGAACCTCATGCAGCTTTGCAGCTTGAGCGAGGAAAAGGATAAAGGCATAAGTCGTCATGTTGCCAAAGCATTCGTTCAGCAAATGTAGGCTTCGTTTGCTCGAAGAACCGAAACGGGAGGCGGACTTGAAATGGGACTGGGTTTGGGCTTGGGCGTGGGGTGGCCAGACAAAGTAAGGTCTGCAGGCAACGCCTCGGTGGCATAAAGTAATTTTATAGAACAAATCACAGGCATTAGTGGGTATAAATCCCGTTTATCCTTGCCTGTGTATGCGCGCGTGAAATTTAAATATGTAGCGGACACAGTGGGGAGACAGAGGCACAGAAGGAGAAGGAAATACAAGTATGCAGAACCATGAAGACCAAGAAAAATGTTCGTCTTTGGCAAGGACTTTGGCCGGCACGGTCTTTGAATAAAACGACTGGGTGCGAAATTCATGAAAAATAAAATACATAATATATATGTATATAAGTATATAAGTATTTAAGCTATTGTTTTTATGCGCGCTAAATCGCCTGCGGATATACTATTATGTAAGTTATTCAGCTCTGGTCTGTGAATTTTAAGTTGTCGTTTCGAGTTTGCCTTCATGAAGATAAGTTTCCCCTAGTTCGCGCACACATATCTCAGAAAATTAACCGCTGTTGTTTAAGCAAGAACTTATTCAATTGTTGCTAACTGTGAGCGAATATTCTGGTTGTGCTTATTACTATTTACAATTCCTTAATTTTAAACATGTTATGTTATATTTTATATTGTAAGAAACGAAATGTGCCCATTTAAATTTGATACTGCCTTTGGGATTTTAAATTTAATATTTTTATCACATTTATTAAATGAAATCAGATTTTGTAAATAAAAATATCAAAGTGGGAATATCACAGCCAGAGTCAGAGCCATCGCCACAGCCATGTACATGGCCGACAAAAGTAGCCAATGTAATGGTCAAAACAAGTAAGTGACTGTGCGAGCAACGGGAAGCAAACTTCCCGCTTTGGAAATTTTATCTGGGCATCCGGCAGCCCCTGCAATGACTACACACCCAACTTAACAACGGCAGAACGAAAAAGCAAAAGCAAAAAAAATCCGTTTACAAGTAAGTACATAAGAAAATGGCTTCAAGGGCACGCTCCGGCGGCTGCACACAGGCACCAGCTACAACTACAACTACAAGCTACACAGGCACGCCCATCAAGGCGGCCGGCACGTAGGGCCACGTAGGGCACATACAGCACGCCCAGTGCCCATTTACAAGGCCGTGGAGCAAACACATGTAGGCCATGAATCTCATAACGAGTGTTAGTCATGCGCCACGAGGCCCCCGCACTTTCAGTCTATATATGCGAGCGTGTCTCTGTGTGTGTGTGTTTGTGTGTGAGCCAGTTGTCGGACCAGTGAGCGCGACCTGGACCTGTGCCTCTGCCCGTCCGTACCTGGCTCGTGAACCGACTGCAGACTATTATAGAAATGAAAAGCAAACGCAAGAGCAGCCAACGGTTGCGCCCACGATGTTGGCAAACACAAAAGTGCTTAAATTACTTTTAAGCGAAATTATGTTTTATTAATGCGTTGGCCAGCAACAACTACAACTACAACTACAACTACAAAGGCAACAACAGAATGACAGACTGGATAACATTGCAAATTGGTATCGCAAATTGTTTCCTCTTTTTTTTTTCTCTCGTTTTAGTTTCAGCAGTTTGGTCGGTTTTGCGTGTGCGTAGTTTTGTTTCAAATTGCATTCCGAAATGGCCACAAAATGTATTTTGCAATTCCCGTTTCGGGCAAGCTTAGAGCGGGTGTTAAAAACAGCTGAAGTGTTGGAAATTTGCTCATTTGTCGTAACATCTGCGCGGACACATTCATTCATTATACCCTGTAACCATTCCAAATGGATTCAAAGGGAATATTTAATTTGTGCAAATGCGCAATTAGACAGATATTCTAGAAATTTTCTAGTTAAGAGAACTTTTCTACTTTCATCTTAACATGGGGCAGTGCTTTGGTAATCGAAGATATCGATGAAAATATTCATTCTGTTTAGGTACATTTCTGACTTAGGTCCTAATTTGGAAAACATATCACCAAATGTCAACAATTAAGTCTATATAATTTTGCATGAAAAGTCGATTTCCGGCGGCGTAAAATAGAATGCGAAAGAAAATATATGATCTTTGGGTAAACATGTCCTCCAATAAAAACACACAAAAATCCCTTTTGCCGGAGGCGCATAACATCGCGAATAGTTTGATTTGCATCCGTAACTGGCAACTACCAAATATGGCTAGATAAATGCAGTGGCTGTTGGACATCTACAACGACTGTGGTCAGATTTGGTGCATGTAGATATGTGGAGCAAGGCATCTCGATGATTCCTGTGGACTTATCACTCTCGGATTCGATTGCATAGAAACATCTCGAGAATTTGAATCTGCCCGAAACTGGCATGAATAACAAAATTCCAGTGCCACATTTATAGCTTTATTCATTTGACCCGAGGCATACATTTTTTTAAATCAATAAACATTTGGTTGTGCACAGGACACCCTACAGTCGAGCACTCCCGACTTCAATAGCCACACATGTTTTTCACAAAAATATTTCACATTCAGTTTGGAAAACTCGTTTAAATCATGGATGACAGATACCAAAATACTTGCACCACAGCGATTTCAATTTAACTCTGTTATATTTTATTTCGCATATATTTTTCGTGCGCTTGGATGTGGGTTTATTTGCTGAGAATTCTGTGAAAATCACAAAGAACAAAATACTAGTCGCAAACAATTGAGAATTATTTATTATTTTCTATGACACAAACAGCTGCTGTTTCAGAAATGCTAAATTAAAAACTTTTAACTCGCCGACGGCCCACGTGAAGCAACTGAAAAGGTGTGCCAAAGTCGCCCACCTGAACAATTAATTAAGGCCTGCCGCTGCCCGGACTTTGGACAGACCAAGCCGACCGACCGATATCAAATTCAGCCGCAGCACAACCACAGCTGCATTATTGTGTTACGTAAACGCAATTTGCCTAGGCAAATTCTTTGCGCATTGTCCAAATGCCAGTATTTGATGTTGCCCTTATCTCTAATCTACACGGGCATTAGGTCTGCGACACAAACATGGGCCAAACGAGGGCTGACAACACAAGGAAGCCACAACAGGCCCTGCGGCAATTCCAGAGCCTTCTGATGATATTGACATTTATGCTCGGCAGATAGCCCACAGCCCACAGCCCAGCCCCAGTTCTCAGTCCACAGTTGGGCTCTTGTTTTTTTGGTAGCTTCATTTTTTTTTAACCGAAATGCTGGGCACTGTTTTTGTTGACACTTGACAGCACCTGCTGCCTGCCTGCCTGGCTGCCTGCCTGAAGTAGTCTGCGGGCGGCCAGGCATTTTGCTGTGAGTATTTGGTAGAAATGAATGATTCGATGTTACATTTGGAGAACGATAAATGCGCATTAGAGTCGAGTTGAATGTGAAATGACGCAGTTTGCAGCGTCGCACACGCGTGCCCACAATAATAAGGCCATATTTGTTTAGTGCCCATAAAGAGCTGGCCACGGCTGACCATCCACGCTGTCCGCCCAACTTGTTGAAACAAATGGCGTAGTGCAGAGGAGTAGTCCTTGCCCAATCAATGCCAACTGGCTTTTGTTTGCATTCCAATTTCAGCTGCTGCCGCCGCAGGACTCCGGCGCCATTTAAAAATCAACGCAAAGTGCCTTTATTATGCGACTCGTGACCGTCCCAATGCCAAGGGCTAGCATATTTTTATATGCGTTCAGCCGAGAGAGCTCTCACAAAAGGCGTAACAATCAACCCGGAACATCAAAAAAAAAATGTATATATATACCTATATATATATATGTGTGTGTGGTGCCTGGTTAGGCTGGCCAGGCACGCTGGTGATTCTAATCAATAATTTACGCATTTTCATTTCGTACAGCCCAAAGGTGGCATTAGCATTGGGGCCACAATTACCAGCTCCGAAGTGCCAGCCATTCGAGTGTGTCCCTGCTTGAGTGTCTCTCTGCGTGTGTCTCTCTCTCTCTCTCTCTGTGTGTGTGTCCTTATTTCGGCACTTTTTCTTTAGGCATATTCCCCTATTTAGCACGATTTTGTCTGGCCAATTCCCAGACGCCCATTTTCTCAACTCGGCGCTGCATAAATTGTTGGCTTTGTTTTTAGTTTACAATGAAAAAGTTTTGTCTCAATGGTTTGGGAGATCTTAAAGTTTTATGTGTGCTGGTGTTAATTTGCACATTTTTCGTAATATTCTATTATTTATGATTCATTTTAGCCGTTCTCTTTGTTTTTTTTTTGCATTTGCTCTTGGCCCTACTTACACAAATCCAATTATAACTAAGCAGCCACGATTTAGATTCCTTTCCCTTTCCCTTCCTTGTTGTGCTATTACTCTGCTGGTAATTCCTTAAGGATTGTGTTTACTTGAGTGCGCATGTGGCTGCCAATTGACGCATATTTGACTTGGTGCTTAAGCGAGCTCTGCTTTTTTTTTTTTTTCCTCTGAGCTCCCAACATAATACTATACAATTATTGAGCAGTGCTGAGATTTGGCTGTGGTCTGCCATTCTTGATTGCCATCTCTTGAGCTCTGCCAATTGTTGCGTGAAGCACCACAAAAATAACAGCAAGAATACAATCGCAGCTTCAAGAGAATACTGAGCAGCTTAGCCTTAGCATTTGGAATTGTGTTTGGCTCTGAATTTTAAATGCACACACCCAGCTCGAAGAATTCTCGGCCAAGCTAAGCAAATGAAGTGCGTGCTTTAGTGTATGGCTCGAAGGGCGTTAATTAAAGCCAGGCTAATGCTTAAACTGCATAAATGTGGCAATTAATAAAGCGACAAAACGAGCTCGACTCAAGCTTACTCGCATTCGCAGACGTGCACACATTACGCATACGCCGCGTGCGCCGCAAGCAGCAAGTCAAGTATCTTTGGCAGGCGACAAGGCGCATATTCATAAGCTTTCTACATTAATAATATTAATTGAATTTGACGCATGAAATATTTTATTCATACGCAACCCTTGGGCTCGCACCTATGCTCAGTATGTGTGTGTGCTGTGTGTGTGTGTGTGTGTCTTTGGGCGGCAACAGCTGCTAAATCATCAACTTATGGGCTCATTAGCAGCTTTTGCGAGCAGCCAGCAGGAGGAAGTAGCTGTTTGTGCCATTGCGCCGAGTCACCTACCGCATATTAACTGCAGGTATTAAGCATTGTTAAGAGCCGCAAAATCATCGCAGCTACAGTCGACACACGCTACAAACGATACACACGATACACACTCAAGTCCGTGACGTTGCCCCATGCCCATTGCACACACAGTTGGTTAGACAAATGACTGGCTTTCCGCATACGCACAAATTCGCACACACTCATCCACACACACACACACACACAGACAGACACACAAATAAGCCGCATCGTTAACTACAACAGCATTCGAGCATTGTACATGAAGAGTCGGTCAAATTAATTAGGCAGCTGTCTGGCTGGTCTTCGTCTCAGATCTGCACTCTGCCGACTGGCTATCCATAAATTTCAAAGACAAGCAAGCGCTGAGTACATTGAATTTAATTTCAATGTTTTAATATAGACTACAATTTGTAGCTTGATTGCTGTTCAAATTTATCAATACAAAAGAACACGTCGTTCATCGCCTCTCCGAGCTGTTCACTTACGAAAGTTGGACTTCAGTGCCTTTTACTTATTAGTCCATACTGGCAAGTATTCAAGTACCTAGTTATGTATCATGCGTGGCATAATTTGTGATAATTATAAAATAATATTTTTGTTCAAGATTTATAAATACAGAATTTAATACATATTAATTACTTACGAAGCTTGACATTTAAAAATGTATTAAGCTAAATTCTTAAGTTGTAGTTATAAAATTATTTCTTAAATCCTTTAATAACAGCGAGATAAAAATATTTGTATACGCACTTTAATTACAAAATTTCACTACGAATGTATTATCAATTCAAAATATTTTAATATATATTTCTGTAAGCTTACAGATGTGCAAATTGTCCCTATTCGACTCTTTAAACCAAGAACCCAATATGACAGAATGAAACATTTTCGACAAATAAATTATTTATGGTCTTCATCAACATGTACAGCTGAGGCGATATAGTCGAGTAAGTCCTTCAGTGTGATCGCATCGATCTCAGAAACTACAAAATTAAAAATTTGAAATATAAATTATCCTATACCATAAGAGCTTATCATTATTTCTCGACATTTCCTAACATTTACGAAATATCGATAATAATGTATTTGGATACTTGGTATTTTGGTATAGGAGCTAGATAGATCATATATTTTACTCTTTGGATATACATGACATATGCATCATACATCATATACACACATTTGTATGGCTTTGTAATTGTATGTGTGCTTTTATGTATTTATGTAGGAAAAGAAGCTGGAATGTTAGTAGCGTTGCTCGGCGCAGTTTTCAAGGTATCTCCTGGTCGGGCACTCCGACTCTTCAGCAAACTGCCAAATCAAAATGTTTTGTTGAAATTGTACAGCTTGAGAAAACTGATTGAAAATCATAGATGTCGGGGCTATGCAATCCCAAAAATTACATTTCCCCCAATGTTTTTCATATACAGAGCAGAACGGAGCGTAGCTCGGTTTGTCACACACGCACACACGCACAACTCTGGCGGCGGAGTCAATTTTCAGTAATAACACTTTATTTGGGCCATATTTGTTGTTCATCAAACATGGTAGCGCCCGTCGGAAGTGGCCCAATAACACAGCTGCTTATGCTATTGTATGTCATGTGTTTGTGGGCGTGCTTAGATTTCTGCAGCCAAAGCTAGTGTTTTATTGCCTACTTTAGTGCACACAGACAGACAGACACACACAGCCAGACACAGAGACACAGACGCGCGCTTGGCAGCCCTTTATGCTACCCGTTAACAATACATTCAAGTGAGCGCGCACACACAAGCACAGCAATAGAAAGTGGATGAGACACACACACACCCACACAGACACACTTATAGACGTGCACGGCAGTAGCAGCCGAGTGGAAAAAACAAAAACATTTGCCTTTCATTTGCGTCCTCTTTGCATAATAAAAATGTGTAGTTTACTTTTTTCCCACCAGCTCAAGCCCAACTCTGCCCCAGTCTCTGTCGCTGTCGGCGTCGCTGTTGGCGTCGCTGTTGGCGTCGTTGTTGACGTCGACGTCATCGTCAGCTAACTTCGGTAGCCCTTTGTTTCCACATTTGCTGTCGTTATTGTTTGTTTGTTTGCCAACTTGTTATGTCCTCACGCGTGTGTGTGTGTGTGTGCGTGTGTGTGTATGTGGGAGCGGCTTGTATGTGTGACATTTCCGCCTATGTTTAACTTTTCACTCCGCATTCTCCGCTACTCTTTTGAGAGAGAGCCTGTCGTTTCTTTTTTCGGCCATTTTATATGTAATTTTTTTTTGCTTCACTGCTGAGACTTAATAAAGTTTTTAGTGCCTAGACATGTTTTTGTTTTAATTCCCACCACACACAAGCACAGCCCACACACATAGACACGTCTGTGTGCACACACACATACACTGCGTTTTTAATTAATTTTGCCTACTGCTGCCAAATAGCTTCGCTGTGTGTGTGTGTGTGCCGGGTGTGTGCAGGGGTGTGCGTAACAGCAATAAAATAAAATACATATGCGAACTGGGCTGGAAATTTGTCCCCCTCTTTGGCAGTGATTAAATTGTTATGGCTGCTCACATTGCTCTCGCACGATAAAAACACTTTAAAAACTGCCAAGCGGATTTTCACAAAGAATTTTCAGCCCGAAATTAGGCTATGTTTTCGTATTTCGACACTTTCTTCCGTGATGTCAAGGTCCATTTAACACAAATAAAATGTGCAAAATATATGAGAGCAATATTTGTGTTAGCAATTTAAAGCGCATAGATAAAATATAACATTTGATAAAAAAACAGTATTATATTCCTTTATAAAGCGACTGGACGAACTAAAACTGATTCGTTTACGCCTTCCTTCTGTATGTATGTCTTTCTATTTCTATGGGAAGTAGTCTCTCAGTATTGTATGAAAAACTCGGCATTTATTAGTTGAACTATGCTCCTTAAATAAATGAGCCAAATCTTATCAATATCGCACTACTCTTTTATATAGCTCTATAGAGAGAATCGATCGGAAAATCGATGCAACAGGGTTCAACCAATTTTCCAGACTTGTAGGTGGAAATTTCCAAAAAACCTGAACCTAAACTGACATTAAACTAATTTAGAATCCTAGCTTTCGGGCTATATGTTAATCACAAATCGGTCTGTTAGTCAGCCAGGACAGTTAAATATATGTATATGAAACTCAATTTTACAAATGATTAAATAGGTTGACCGTAAAGTAATATTTGCACATAATGTTTTGACAGCTGCACGAGAGCTAGTCTGAAAATATGGTATGCAAATATTATACAGTGCAAACAACGCTTTTTTGTATAACGAAGCACACCTTTTGATTGAAGTTTATTTGCAATATTGTGAGCAGAAAATATGCGCTGAAAGTTTAAGCCCGGCCTACACTGTATATCATTTGAAAACAACACACGTACTCAAGCAGAGTTGCCCTTGCCGATCCATTTTGAAACTTTTAATGTCTTGCAGACTTGGAAAAGATTTGGTAGCAAAATGACAATGGTCCGGGCTATTTAGGCGTATTGTTTTGGCTTGTTTGGCTTGACCACACGCCACACTAGTGGGCAGAATATTTTCGAGACTTTTGGGCACAAATTTATGCACCATCAATTTGGACCTGGCGTGCTCTGTGCTCTGTGCTCTGTGCTGGTCTGGTCTAGTCGAGTTGAGAACGGGCTGCTTGGGCATCCGCCTAAATCCCTTAAATCCCCCAACTTGCTGTCATTGCTAACCAGCAAGGCTCATTCATTTTGCATGAATTGCCGGCAGCGTTTGACTTTAAAATGCTGCCGACCTTTGTTAAAAGTTTTCTGCCAGAGCCAACAAACTTTGTGCCAAAAATCAAACTGTGGCCAGTAATGAATGCGTCGCAAAATTTGTCGGCTTATGCCCGGGCTCCTCCAGCTCGGGACTCATCCTTCTTCTCTGCCCTGCCCTGCTCTATATGCTTGAATAATTAACGCTTCGCTGCGCAGCATTGAGTCCCGCTTTGAGCACATTCCATTGCCGTTTGTCCTTTGCTGAGAGTCCATTTACATTTGGCCAGCAGAATTCGATTTTGCAGAACATTCCCACATTGTTGTTATTGTTGTTGTTGAATGTTTGTCAGCGTTAGCTGACCCATTGCGTGCCATTTGCCGATTTATGGCTTTTTGAAATTTATTTCAGGTCTGCTGGTAACAAATGCCAACGCATTTGCTTGATTTGGGTTGAATTAGCCGGGATTTATGCTGCATTTGCCGTCTGCCACTTGCTGCCTTAATAAGGCTCATTAAAACGGCCGCAAGAGCAACTTCAAAGCACCAGGCTGGAGATTTAACTTTTCCGTAGCCGAAACCTCAGGCAGCAGCAATCAAATAAAAATCATACAGTTCGTTTTTTTTTTTTTTTGGCACCCTCACTTTTTGTTTTTGCAAAAAAAAAGGGCGCGTTTGCCCTGTCAACAAAAGGGCAGCAGCAACAACAACAATGCCTGCGACTCTTAATAAACCCATAAATTGAGTGAAAAATGGTAAATCGATTTCTTTCCTTGCGTTTATTGTTATTACAAAACTGTCCGGGCAAAGGCAGCAACTAAAAAGAAAATGATTGCGAAAAAAAGGAGACCCAGGCGCAACCTTGACAAATGCAGGCAACTCCGTTCGCCTCGGCTACGTAAATCCGTTTTGATAAAGTGCTTTCATTCTTTCGCCACTCACACAGACAGAGACACAGACAGAGACAGCAGCAGCAGCAGCAGCAATGGTTGACTGGCAACTTTTGCGCGATTTGGCCCAAGTGTCGCATTATAGCCATTTTCAGTGGCAACGCCTCGCCTCGTTGGCTTCGCAGTTTTCCGCGCCCGCCTTTTCGTTTTAGTGGCGGATTTGGCAATAAGACGCCATCAGATTTATGCAGCTGCTGCCATGCGTAATTATTTGTTGACATTTTAATAGTTTTCAGTTTAATGTTTTTGACTGCAAAACTACGCATCGATAAATAGCTGAGAACTGCATTTATGTATAGATTATTTGCCAGCGAATAGCTTTTCTGGATCTTTAAACAGGGCTCTTTAAAAGTGTGCTCTTGTTTGTACATGCTTAGACTTTTTTTTGTTGTCAACTTCATGAATATTTAAGGCACCGCACTTAGGCATAATTGTTTATGTAGGAGTTTCCTTTTCTAAATTATTTTTTGTACCGCCTTCAGGCAGCTGACATCTGTCCCACACATAGGAAAACCTTTTTAATGGCCGCAGTTTAACGACATTGCCCAAAACATCATAAATAATATAAATAATAGCAAAAGCTGAAATATAAAATTCGTTTTCCATGTTCGCTGTTGCCGTTGTTGCTGTTGTTGCTGCCAACGCGGTGACAATTTGTCGTATGAGCAACTTTTTGATAGGCTCAGTTGTCTCTGTGCTTTGCCTGCCGATAAACTTGTGTGTCTGGCCCCTCTCTCCTCTTGTAGCTTGCAAATGCCGAGCCTCTGAACGTCCTTGCCAAGTCGCCGCCACCCTGGGGCTTTTAAGTTTGACGCTCGTTTATAGACTTTGCACACTTTGCATTTACTTTACGGCGCCGCTGATGCGGCTGATAATAACACCACGTGGCGTATGCGCAATGCCAGCACAGGTACAACAAGCGAATGCCAACAAGTAACACGTTCAAAAAAAAGTGAAAAAAAAAGAAAGTTTCCGCAAAGTTTTTACAGCTCGATACACACACGCCAGAGCGCTCCGTACAAGACAGTATTCCCGCTCAGCATCATTTAGGCTCTGGCAGGGGCTGGTGATTTGGCATTTGGGGCTTTACGGAATTCCTGGCCGCAGTTCTCCATTGTTTTCGTTTTGCCGTAGCTTGTTTTATAACTTTTTGATTGTCTTTGCGCCAAATTGTGCAAAATTGTTCCCAGTCATTTGCCAAATGCTTGCTACCTGCAGGCCGCCTAGCCAAATTGTATTGCCGTACATTAGGGCCGCATCAGGCCGGATGCCATGTGTGCCAATGTTTACTTTAATCTGATTTCAGCCGCTCAACTTAACTTCGATACTGTAAGCCGGGCAAAACTTTGCCCACCGACGTTCATATTTCGGCAACAATTTCTAGACAATTTCCTAATACTTATGTATTGGGCTGCGACGAGTTTTTAAAGTCGCGAGCTAGTCTATTCAAGTGGCTGTCGGCCAATAAGTTTCATTAGATATGCCAAAAACGTCTTTGCACAAGTCAAAATCACAGCAAGGGGCGACGGCGACTCCTTCTGGAATGTCAAAGTCGTCAAATGCGGGGCAGCTTGGCAGGCAGACAGCAAGGCAGCAAGGCAGCTCTGACTGTCAGGCAGCTGCAGGCGAAATCGTCGCCCAGCCCCGCCTGTCCTCCTGCTCTTGGTGCGAACGTGTGTGTGTGCGTGTGTGTGTGTGTGTGTTCACAACTTGAGTTTGCCTGTGGCTAGACCTGCCATTGAGGTTGCACAGAGCACACACACTTGCCTTGTCTTGTTGTCTACTGCTGCTGCTGTTGGCTCTCATAACTATTACATTTATATGGACATGTGCGCACATTAAGTATACGCAGTGAAGGCCAGCGTTGGCCTGAAGCCATCGCTGCTGTCGCCGCTTTTGACACAATATTTGCTTGGATGTAAATTATATAAATGCACTCTGTTTATGCGGCCAAATTGATTTATATTTTGTTTAAATTTCTGAATTGAATTTGACATTAAGAGCTAAGCAAACAGTTATCAGCATTAAGACAATGATGATGATAATCGTTAGCATCATTGTCAGCCACGTCACGTGCGACCTTTTCTCGGTGGTTCAACTAAATAAATAGTTGAGAGTTCTCAATGTGGCGCTCGTACAATACAATTAGGCTCTTGCCACTTGCCACTTGCCATTATCCGGCCCGCCCATATGAATAATTCAATCCAACCAATTTTAGTTAAAGTAAAAATCAATAATAATCGCATCAGTCCGCCGAGCCCGCGTTTCGATTACACTTCCCATCGATGGCGACGTGTTTTAAATTTTCAAAGCCAACGATCACAACTGCTAATGGTCTGTTTGTGTGTGTGTGTAGATGTGTGTGTGTGTGTGTGTGTGTGAGACTTTCACTTCCACAAGAAAGCAGCCACAGAAAGGAAACTCTCCATAAGGTTCATTTCGTTTAACGACTTGAAATTGATTTTACTGTGGCAACGGCACATTTTATACGATGCTGCCTCGTATCTGAGCCATTGGCGGTTTAATATGGCCCAAACGTGCTTTACGACACACACCGATCCTTGTTGCTTCATCGTCCTGGCTGCTCCTTGCTGCCTGCTGCTCCTTGGCGTATTAATTTTTCAGCGATTACGTTGCCCCGACAACGTGTAATAGATACGAGGCGCAAGGTTGAGGCGCGGCAGGTTGTTGTCTTTACGAGCTGCTCATTGAGTTTTTGATTAACTTTCGCCCCCCGAAATGAAGCTGTAATTAAATTTAATTCTGTGGCATACTTTTCGGCTGTCGTAATTAACGTGCACAGCCGAGCTGCTCATTGGTTCAGTAATCAAATCAAATTATTTATATAGTATATACGCCCAATTAATTTGTCATGCAGATTGCAATCAGCGACTTTCCCCAACAGCTTAATAAACAACTAAAGGCATTTTGAGTTATCAGGAAAGTGCTTTGCCTGTTGCAAGCGCAAATATTTGGCGAGCCAAAACAATTTATTAAAATTAAAAACTTGTACGCGCGTCATAAAATGCCAAGATGCATACTAACGCGTTCTAAATATATGTATATGTGTGCAAACACAGACAGGCATGACTGTAGCAGAATGTTTATGAAGTAAATAATCGAAGCGTGCCCTCTGAATTATTCATGAGGCTTATGAAAAAACACAGCAGCAGCAGCCGGAGGAGCATCGACAGCAGCAGCCAGCGGGAAGCAGGAAGCAGCTGTGCGGGCAGGTATCGAGCCAGGCACTGACCAACTGCGTGACATTCCATTGGGCAAGGTCGGTCGCATTCAAGAAAATCAGCACGTCTCGGCCCCAGTGTGCATCGGCAACGGGTGTGAAAGTCTGCGGGGAGGGGGAGGTATTTGGGCGGGTTGCATGCCTGCGCGCCATTTGCAATTAGCCAGGTTGCTTTGCTGGCGCCTCCTTTGCATATGCATATTTCAGCTTAAATGCAAAATATTATAAATAAATTGTTGACTAAGGTTGAGGCAGGCAGCCAAAACTTAACCCAAGGCTCGCTGTGGGCCTCAAGCCTGAAATCGGCATTTGATATTCAAATTGTTCTTGGCTGCAGTAGCTTAATGCGGATTACGCATTAAGCAATTGCATAAATATGCAACCAAAAATAAGCCATCTTCTGCCTTGAACTTAATGGCTTACCTTAGCTTACAAAGAAATAACTAGCTGGCCGTCATGGTTACGTATGAGCATATTTATACACTTCCTTTTCTATAAAGCACCTAAGCAACTGCTTTTTGTTTGTTTTATTTAGAAATTGTATAGCTTGACAGTTGGTCAAAGGAGTTTGCACGAAATGAAACGTTCAGTGTATGTCTCTTATTGTCAAGAAAACCACACATATACAGTGCAAACTGACTTGGACGGACGGCAACTGTCACGTAATTTTTATCGGCTCAAGAGTGTCCTCCTTTCAGGCGGGACAGGTGTAGTCTATTTTATGATAGTTTAAGAGGAAATGTCAGTCCAAAAGGGGTGAGTCTGCCTAATAGAAGCGTCCGTTGGGAGTGTTTTCACTGTACTAGTCAAGACCGTAATGTCGCTTACTATTGATTAATATGCTACAGTCAATGAACTAGTCAGAAAGCAAGGCAGCTGTGAAACAAAGCATTCCTGCACAAGCTGTGACAATTGTTAAAGGATGTAAAATATTGCCAAAGATTTTTACGCAGCCATAATAAAAAACAAACCGATGAATGTCGGAAGGTGAGACAAATCTTCAGATAATCACCAACTGTCCAACAAGGCATAGCAAAATGCGCAAGCACAAGCAACTCAACCTAAAAGTTTGTGACTTCAAGCCACACTCTAGAGAATTTTCCAGGGATTAGAAGGCTGAAACTATGTCAAAAAGTGGGTTACACCCTTAACACTAGGTAAAGGGAAATTCAGGGGACAGGGAAGTTCAAAGCATTCCTTCATATTATATCTCAGTATAAAAAGCTGTACCTTCTTGGATCAGAGTCAAAATCAATCCAAGATCTTAGACTGTAATAATATTATAGTAATGTGTACATATTCCATTGGGAAAATAGTTTCTTTCTATATTCAAAAAAAAATAATTCCAGCAGTTTATTATTTTTTTTCGATATCTTTTCCGATATATATTAATAGTAGCATAACTAGAAAATGTTATGTAGGTTCTCGTGTAGTATATACAAATTTTATATATTTCAGTTTTTGGGTACCACGCCCCATTCCTCTAAAATTTTAAAAACTAATTTATTGGGAAATAGAAATAGACTTTTTGTGTGTCATATTTCAGCCCCGAAAATTTTATAAGGCCTGACTATATACACTGAAGCTATTCCAGAAAGACTTTCCCATAGTGTGGGAATCTAGCAAGCTAGAATGTTCGAAACGGCAGCTTGTAGCTGTGCTCAGGGTATATCCTAGTCGGTTATGCCCAATAAGTAACCAAACGCAATCCAATTGCAGCTGAAGCTTTGTTATTAGAGTTGGCCGCGTAACACGATACGAGTAGAGTATAGCACAGTCGGCTGCAGCCGACTGCAAAGTTGAAAATTGTGCTATTAATTCTGTAGAAGGTAAAGTTGAATTAAGTCTTCCTCTTTTGTTATGTAAATAGAAGAACGCTCAACAGAATCAATTAATAGCACGATGCAATTTTAAACAAACGGAAACTAAATCGGCTTTTGCATTGTTAATCTACTCAATGCACTTTCAGCTGCACTTCAAAGTTCTTACTCAATTTAAATAAAATAAAAAATAACATAAGCCTCGCTCGATTTGAGCTGAACTCGATTTAAAACTGAAATTGATTTTATTCCCCATAAATCTCTTGACTCATGTCACACAAAAATTCCAAAAATTGATGTATCGTAATTGTCAATTAAAGATGAGCGCACAATCCGATGTCGACGACGAAATGCGAAAAATTCTCACAAATATTTCGATTTCAGATTTGATTGAAAATACTCTTTGACTTACTTATTGACTTAGTTGCTAGTAATCCTAGACATAAAACGATTATCCAAAAGTTATACATATTTCCGATGTTGTTGTGGTGCCAGTTGCTGTTGCTAAAAATTCTTGTTGGTGGTTTTGAGGTTTCGGTTTTTTATTTGGTTTTTTTTTGCAATTTACAGAACTATTATCAAGATGTAATTGCTCTGCTCGTTGCCGAAAACTAATAAAATTTCAAAATGGTTTCGTTTGGTTTTTCTCTATCCGTGATTATCTTCACACAATTTATGTTTGGGTTAGGTAATTGAATTGAATTGGACAAATCGGTGGCGTTTGCTTGCTTCACATTTATATCGCGGATTTGCTTTGGCACCAATTTAAAACACTACACAAAATGCCACTAAATAGCACAGAAAACTAATTTAATTTGATTGCCTTGATCCAAATATATGGGGTCGGGGAGGAGTTACATTTTCGCAGTGCCGCATGAGTAACGCGCGCAGCTCCTTCGATCGAAAGCGGCCAAAGGATTCGTTTGGAGCTATGCCGCGCTTTAATTATCGTGTACGCAAACTCCTTACAAAAAACTTCAGCACACACACACACACACTCACACGCACGCACACATTGTTGCCGGTGTGTCTTGGTTTGCACTTTCGCTTTCGGGCAAACTACACTACACTACACGCTTGCAGTGCGGCCGCTCTGCTCAGTTGGATTGGCTTGTAAAGGGCTCGAAATTTGGCTGTTCGCACGCGCGCACTTGTTGTGGCTGTCGCAAGCGTTTATCCTAGACTGAAATGCCAGAGCCGAGACGCGACGAGGCTGGAATATCGACGGCAGGCACGCACGAGCGCTACGTGGGAGTAGCGCTTCCATCCAAGTGCTGGCCGCACGAATCCCTGCCGAGAGCAAAAGCTTTCCAGATGCCCAGAGCGAACGGGAGAAAGAGAGCGAGAGAGGCAAAGCTTTTGCGCTCTTTTATCCGGGCGGGCAGTTGTTGCGCTACCGCAACAGGCTTTGCCCTAGTCCTCACTGGAACCGGCACACGGCGAAAACGGAAGCAACAGGCTGTTGAATCTGCCTTGGCCATTTGCCTGCCGCCCATCCCCCTCCCTGCCCACCCCACCGCTGCACGTGCAGGCAAAGTGGCCGTTTTAAATGCATTAAATGTGGCAGACACCAACCCAAATGCCACATCGTTTTGATTACTATTCGAGCTGCCAAAGCTCTGCCAAGATTAATATCATTTGCCCAGACAAGCTGTTTATTCAACAGCAAATGTCCAATTAAGTGAAACCCGAAAGATGTGAAATCGTCTCAAGTATTAATTAATCTATGCAACTGGCAATAATACAAATATTCCACTTGCTCGATTTGCAGTTGCTTCGGATTAATATTTGCGCAAATGTGTACGAAATGTTTGCAGTTTCCTTTGTCCCTATTATTTTTCAATAGTCGAGATAATTATGGCTGCAATGTTGCAACATGTCATTTATTGCAGCTGTGACTGCGGCTTACCTCAGCTTGTTGGCTGCCACCCGCAGACATTGAGGAGTAAAGCGTGCGGTTGAGTTCACTGTGAATATTTCGTTTCAATCAGATATTTACAAATTTAAATTTTTAGTCAAAAAAACAAATAAAAAAAACGTACTCGTATTTCCTCGATTTCAAGTTTAATTTAAAGTAAAATGTTCTTAAATTTCTTGCATTCGCTTATCGGGACTTAAATATATGTTTTAAAGCTTATTTTAGTTTTTAAAATATTTAATCAGTTTATCTGAAAAGAATTTAATTTTAGTTTAAAGTAAAGAGTTATTGGTACTTAAAGATATGTTTTAAAGCTTATTCTTGTTTTTAAAATATTCAATAGTGAAAAGAATATGCAGACCTAAATCTGCAGACAGCTGCTAAGTTCATTTTAAATAAGTAGGCAGAAGTGTTAAGGCAATGCTTAAATATTTAAAAGTAGGTGCGAGCTGAACATGCAAGGCACTTGGAGTACATGTCAAAAGTTTGGTATTGAATATATATATATATATTAAACGTGTAATTATTTAAGGCTGTGTTGGGACACCTGCTAAAGTTTAACAACATATGTTTGTGTACAGTTCTTTTCACTAGCAACTCGTATAAGGCATATATATCTGGACACTTAAGTTCAAATTTGTTAATGAATGGAGTACATAAATTATTTAGGTAACAAGTAAAAACTGTACACCTATATACTACAATACAATATTATTTTTTCAGGATATTATTGTATTCCCTCTACAAGCGACCAAAACACAGACATAATTCTCGATTCTCTCACACCCTTTTGCTTTCTCTCTTTCTGTCACCTCTTCCCACCGCAGTTAATTACTCATAGCCGCTAATACATATGTTGACATGCGTCTATCTTTTTGGTTCAATTTGGGACTTGGCTTTAAGTGTCTTAAGTCCCTTCAGGCCCACCCACGGCGCCGGCTTTGACACTGTGGCGTATCAATTAGTCGTTAGGCACAACGCAAATACACTGTCCTGAAAACTTTCGTAAGACATTCGGGGCTTAATTTACCCACACGCCCTTGTATATACTAGTACCTGTACATTGCCGACGAGGTCCTGGCACGTAGCGTAGTCTTTGCCAGCATTACGCTTTTATTTTTATTAGATTTCTACTTTTAAATTAAGAACAGGAACCGGGCACGTGGCCATAAAGTTTTATGCGCATCGCGGCCAGCTAAAAAACACACACACACACACACACACTCACACACACACAACGATTCGGTGGAGGGTACGTGGTGCTGGTCTCCGTATATGCTGTAGATACTCATTTAATTTTCGCTGCGTCCACTTTTAATTACAAACAATCAAATCAGCTTGTTTTTGACGCTCCACGCGCCGCGCTTTTCCAACAAAAGTCTGACCACGATATGGCACCGGCCAGGAGTTGCGGTCAGGATAGACACAGGGCGGGGCGGGCGGGGTGAGGGTGTGTGTCCGGCTACACAATTGTGTCATGTGAAAGCCAGGGACAGCTTGTGCATCAGTCGGCAGTTGGCAGTGGCCACAAAAGCAGACAGACACCCGCACAGATACACACACAATGTTAAGAGGGAAACCGTGTGGGTGTATGTGTGTGTGTTGGTGTGTGTGTGTGTTGATGTTTTGGCTGGGCGGCTGTCATCATTAGTGACCACAACAAAAGTTGACAGTGCGCTAAATGGGAACATGGTCTCTATCTCTCTCTCTCTCTCTCCCCGCTCGGTTGGTGTTTGCTGGTTGACATACTTATTTTATCCAAGTCAGCTCAGCTATTAAGTCATAAAAGGCGTGGCTGGTAGGTAGCACAGTTAATTGGCTGAATGTGCCGCCGCCCGCCGCCCGCAACTGCAGGCAATCAATAAACCCATTGCCAACTTGGCGTATGATAAATGTCAGCCGCATTAAATCCCAGTCAGCCATAAGGAACAGGACACTGAGCCCAGCCCGGCTCATGTCAAAATTCAACAAATAACCATTTTCCTGTTATTTTTCCGCATGCATTCATTTTATGCGAACGACCGAAAATAGAAAATATAAACAGCTCCGGTATGCATAGATAAATATTTATTTTGTTGCGTATTTGTTTATGCCAGACAAAATGTAAACAGCTTCCGATATGCGCTTAAATTTCTATTGTGCTTTTCGCATCTAATACAAATTTGCCATTTGCCATTTGGCAATTACTTTTTAGCAGATCACGAGTTTCCGTCATTTTGTTGTGTCCGTTTCAACTTGCAAACTTTGATATATATAACAAACAATTTTAAATGATTTAGTAATTAATAAATTTAATATTTTATATTGTGCATACAAATGTAAATATACTTTACCTTAAGTTTATTGATTTCTTAATGCTGTAAAAATGTTTGTGAGTTTTTTCAGTGAGCTGTCGTTAATTATAATAAAATTTATATATCTTATTATATGTATACAGTTAGTCCAAGTATTGCTCTTATTTTAAACAAATCCAATTTGGTTTAAATCAGTTAAATTGCAGTTGAAATTGGCAGATGTTTTACATTGTGGAAATACTTTTAAGATGGCAGGTAATACCATGGCTTAAACACTTTGAACGCATTATCTTCATATCTGGCCAAGTTGCAAGACACAAACTAATGGAACAGCAGGCCTCAAATGACTGGATATTACACTCTCCGGCACAATCAGGTCATTGACTACATTTCTTCCAGGAATTTGCCGCCACGACTCTGACATGGAGTCCGCTTCGCAATACAATGAATGTGCAGCCACAAAATGTACGCTCGCAGGACCCGCGGTTGGGCACGTGTCCTTGGTGAAATGCAAGTTGAGCCTACATAAAACAAGAGCTCGGCCGCTGGCGTTGCCTTGTTAAGTTGGGCAAGGAAATAGCAACAACAACAGCAGCAGCAGCAAACAAAGCTCATTTACACGGGAAATAGCCTAAGTGCAAAAACCATTTAAATGCAAATTAAGCAGCAAGTGAAAACATGTGAACAAAGCTGCCCACACTCACACACACACACACACGCACGCATATAGCCTCGAATGCATGTAACTGGCACGTATTTGGGCGCAGGACGAGGCTTCTGGCATCGACTGTGCCAGGGACAGTGCCTGTGGCTTTGGCCAGAGCTACGGCTTCGGGCTCAGCGCTGGCTGCTCTAAATGCAAAATAGTTTAGCGTCGTCAGCGCCAAAACAAAATGCCTGCTGGTTGGGTGGGGGTCGACTCTGGGCCGATGCCCTGCCCATGTCCTGATTTGAATAAATTCATATGCATAAATGGCCGCAGTTTACAGTGATTATCCTATGGGGGGCATAATAGTCAACTGCAACTGACTCAGACACACTCACACACCTGACTGGTTGTTCATTGAGTCAAACATTGAGTAATTAAGATATGAACATTGCCTACTATTGCCAGTTGGCCTGATAAAACGTTCGCTTCCTGGTCCATTCAGCCGGTCGAGTCTACTGTCGTAGACATTTTTTCAGGCTGGCACACGTCAACTTAATGAAGCAACGTGCAACAACTGCAAGTGTTGGCTTACGTGCCTTTGCCGCACAACCTGTCCCGGCTGGCCATGTGTCAGTCGGTCCGGCCTTCAGTTGCCCGTCCGAGGCGCGTTCGTGTGTGCACTCGGGCGCCAATAACCGACAATTGCACTCACCAGTTGAATGGGCCCAACATGCCAACGGCCACTGACCAGGCAAAGGCCTCCGGCCAGCAGCAGCAGGCGGCAAGGCACGCCCCTTTGACCAGATTGCATACGTACTCTCCAGTACGCCATGCGATAGCCCTTGATTACGTTGCGCCAGTCTATAAATATGTGTGTGTGTGTGTGTGTGTGTCTGTTTACTTTTTTTATTCGCACTAAGCAAACAACAGGGCACGCACTGGCCTCGACTTAACCGGAGCCATACCAGACGGCCCACGGGCACAGAAATTCTCAATTCTTTCAACACATAAAGCAAAGTAAAAAACCATTTCGTTGTTTCAACATTTCAGTTTGAAATTGTTTTTTATTTAGTTGCGCACTCAGTTGTGCTACTATAAAACTACTGTATATATGAATTTATATATATATAGATATATATTTTTTTTTATTGATATTTCGATGTAAAACATTTTCAAAATCACTTACAGCTAAACTTTTGCAAAGCATGTGCCAAATGAAAAGCTTTATATACATATGTGTGCCTATGTAGAAGATTGTCTAATTTTATCACGAGATGAAATACGCTTGTAGTAAATATATATATATTCTTGATTTATCCGTATGTTTGTCTGTTCATATGTACGAACGTGTCGATCTCAGAACCTATAAGAGCTACAGAGACTTGAATGTTTCAACTTAGGCCCATCTAGTTATTAATCACTCGCCCCAGTTCCAAAAGATCAATTAAAATTGTTCAGGCACTAGAGTACACTTTCTTATTAATGATAATAATGACCACAAATTGACAACTGCTGCAGGAGTTGCGCCACCGATTTCTCGCTAATTAGTTCGACGCTAAAACATTTTAGCCTCATAGGCTTATGTCGTAACGCTTGCAAAGTAAAAATCTATGACTGACATAAGTTGATCCGTATTTTGCCCCATTTAAATTTTTATACCGTACCACATTACGTTTAATTTAAGCACTCGAACTGCACAAACTAAAAGTGTGCTAAAAATATAGTTAGTTAGTTAATAGAATTTGATTACGAAATCAGCAGCACAAAGTTGAAACGTAAAATTGTGTCATCAGCTTTGGGACAGTGCGCCTGCCAGAGCTGTCACATGCCATTACAAACTTTTGTCCTGCACATTTTGGTGGCCCAGGACCGTCCACGGGCACATCATGATTGTGCTCACAGTTCATTTGATATTAATATGGACACTCGTTCTGGGCTGCTGCTGCTGCTGTGGGTGCTGCTTTTGCCGCTACATATGTTTTCATTTGTTTGACGCTGACGATGACAACCCTCATCAAAAGTTGGTCCGATGACCGCTCGATTGCTCGGGCGACTGGTCAACGGCTGTTGACAGGCCACTTTGACATCCTGCGGCTGCCCGAGTGTGTGTGCATGTGTGTAGATGGACAGTGATATATATATAATTAAAAGTGAGGCACAACGTCAAAGGCTAGGCAAACTTTTAATGGCGCACACGCACAATTTAACTTAATGACCGTAGGGACAAAAGATTTCGATTTTCGTCATAAGGGCAAACAAGTCGCTTTCAGGTAATTCATTAATCAGCCAACCCCCCCTCAGCCCACCCCCCCATCCAATTGTCATGACTAAAACTAGTTGCAGCAATTTTGATGAAAGGAAAATCGCAAAATTTGTCCTCAGCAATGAAGCCATTGAATAAAAAATCAGAGT
Source organism: Drosophila lacicola (assembly GCA_035045355.1). NCBI lineage: Eukaryota > Metazoa > Arthropoda > Insecta > Diptera > Drosophilidae > Drosophila > Drosophila lacicola. Next base: position 1,007,686 of record JAWNPB010000347.1, on the reverse strand, counting down.
GTAAAGGTGCAAAAAGTCAATGAAATTTAAGCGCTAGAGAGAAAGAGAGAGAGAGGAAGGGGGGAGAGCGGAAGAGTGATAGTCTAAAACCTGCACAGATGGAGTAAGCCGACTGGGAGCTAGAGAGCAGAGCGCACCGCAGCGCAGAGTACACATCGCATCCTGCAACACACACACAGAAATATCATTTGTAGTAATTGAAATGCTGTCGAACAAGGCAGAAATCGCAGGGAGCGAGAGAGAGAGAGAGAGAAGAACAGCACTGGGGACTGCCGTGGGCTACAGCACAGTAAGTACTGCCATAGCTGCCGGGCAAGAAGCGCTCTAGGTGCGCTGCAATAATTTCTGGCTATACAAACTGAATTCCGCTGTGGCTCTCAGGCAGCCAGAGGAACAGCAGCAACAACAACCATGGGAACAACAACAACAACAAGAACAGCTCCGCTCACAGACGACATGTCGAGCATGTGTTGAATACGTGTTTAACACGGCCAAACGGCGAGGACGCCATCACTTGTACTTGTTCTTGTACTTAAATATGTATGTATCGCATGCCATTTGTGCAACGCCGTCAGCCAAAATCGGCAACAACCTGCCGCAAGCGTCGGGCTCCGTAGTGTAAACAGCTGCGTGTGCAGTTGTGCAGGGTCTGGCGAATGGGTTTGGGTTTGGGCAATGGGCCCGCGGCTTGGATGCGCGTTTTGAATGACGCTAATGCGGCTTAGCTGGAATCTGCACGCATCACACACACACACACACACACACGCACACACATGAGCCGAACACCTGCCACGCTCGCCTCCCCAAGCAGACCAACAATCGATGCAAATAGACAACGGCAAAGCAATCAAAAGTGTGGCATCTATAGAATTTGATTGCAATTTTACACAGTTATATATACACTGGCACATGCATTTATTTGCATATGTCTGTGTGTTTTGGCTATGAAAGGCTTTAAAGCCGCAGGCCATAAAATACACACGCAAACGTGCGGCGCGGGGCAACACCTCGTATACGCAACTTTAGCTAATTGCTGTATTTATGCGATTGCCATTGCATGCGCGCCAACATTTATGACAGCTGCCGGCGGTTAAAAAGATAAATGCATTTTTTACAGTCACGTGATCAAGTGGCATGCAATCCAAAGTGCTGTTCGACACGATTAAGGGATTAAATTAAATAACCTAGCAATGACTTTTTGTGAATTAAATTTATTTCAACTAGGTTTGAGCAATAGTAGTTTGCAACAACAATTTATGGTTACCTTATTAAAACAACTGACTGCCACATTCAAATTCTAATCCAATAGATAATTTAAAACTAAGATGATTCGGCTTTGGTAGGGATTTTTTTATATAATAATATATTGTCAACCATTCTGAGAAAGTAATCAGCCAGCGAACTACAGGTCCTTAAGTTTCTTCAAATGCTTTCATAAATGTTATCATAGCACCCTAGTTAATAATCTAACAGCACACATGACAAAACCGAAGATAACACCCGAGGAAAGGTGTCCTTGCGATCCTTAGAGTAAGATCCATTTGACCTTTTCAGAATTCATGTTCCTTAGATGACCCTTTGAGCAGTACTTTTTGGAGTCTAGCTGCTTCTTCCATCAGCCCTAAGAGTCATTTAGTTTTCAGTATGGAATTCCTCTTTACTTGTAGCATTAGCCTGATGTGCTACTGGTGGAATTATCTGTCTTTGTCGGCAACCCTTCATACTTAATGGCAATTGGACAAGCATCTACTAACCAAAGTTAGGTCTAGAACCTAATCCCTAACCACATTAATAAAATCGCATTTTATGTTGAATTTTTTGTTGTTGAATATTTGACTATACAAAAGATATTCAAGATGTGTGTGTTTCTCCATATGTTATGATGTGCGTTGGCATCACAACCAATAGCAGCAGTCTATAAGAACTACGGCAGAAGCGGTAAGAAAACAAAAATAAAATTAAAAAAAATATTTTTTTTATAAATAATTAATTTCCTCTGGGAGCTTCGATATGACGCTAGAGAGGTAACTCACAAATCTTAATATCGAATAAAAAAAACTGGCATGATAAAAATTGATACATCGATTTTTCCTATAAATTTGAATATTATTAAAAAAAGGTTCGAGCTATTAACGTATATAAAATGCATACTTATCATTATTAAACATTATATAATTTATTCCAATTAAAAAATACACAAATATTTAATAGGAATAGTTTAGAAAGACTTTCCGGCGATCATTAAAAATGTTGCCTGTCGCTGTAAGAAGAGAATAGTTGCTATCGGTAGCAAGAGGTGTTTTTCAAAATTCTGTAAGATTTGTATTTTGGCCCGTCCTGTCTTCAGAAGATTATATGAATACATATATAAATATATTTTTATAAATAAAAATACAATAATTTAAATTTAAAAACAATGTAATTTTCGACTTAAACCTAGTAGATAACTCGTATATCTTACTCAAAAGTCCTGAACACGAATTTTCCGAAAATGAAATTAAAGAGTTGACGTGAAATACATACTCCTATTCTTAAATTTGGAAATGAAGCGAATCATTTAAAACTTCTTCGACTGGGCTAGGACGTGCCCGAGTACATTTTTCCAGTGCGTTTTTGGTGCGTGTTTGAAAAAGTTTGTTTCGTGCTCGTGTTGGGCCGTGCCTTAAAAACGCACGCTGCTGCAACCTTTACGCGTGTATAATTAACGCAACTGCCAATATCGTGTTTGATAAGTAACAGCAAAGTTGCCTCGTAAAGAGGATTTACTCCTATTTTTTTCTTTATAAAATAAAAAACGGGTTCAATTCACATTTATGCCAGCACTCAAAAATATTTACCATTGTATTTGACAAGTATTTAATAACAATGCAGCAAAAGTTTCTATATTTGTGCCTTCAAATTACAATTGGTTAGTTTTACAATTTTTTTGGGTAACATTTTATTAGAAAACGAGTTGCTTATAAAGAATTCAAGGCATTAAATTTCTTATAAGGAATTTAAGGCATTAAATTGCCATCTGTTGAGTTGTTGTTGCAGTTTTTGTTGTTGTAGTTGTTGCATTCGTTCACGCTGCAATTTTACAAGTTGTACAAAAATTGCGCACGCACCAGTTGCCTTTGGCCCTCGACCAGCATATCCTTTTGGCCATGGCTTTGGTTTCATGCAATTCGATTTTGGTTGCTCTCACCCCTTCCATTTTATCACATATGTGAGTGTGTATGTGTGTGTGTGTGTGACTGAGCCAGTGCTGTGCAGCGCTTGCACACATCTATATCAATACATGTCTTTTCACACATATTTATTCAGTGGTCGTCTGGGCGCTCGCGTAGTGCAGCTGCGGCTGGTTGCCACTATTTAACGTTAATTAAATAAATGGAATTGAATTTAAGGCGAAATCAAAAACGCCAGCTCAATTCAGAGTAATAACGACTCAAACAGCTAACCGAATAATTGATGCTCTTCGTTTCCATTGATTACAATTGATAAGCAAATTAATATAATTATTTATATAATTAGTTATAAGTTATACAGCGCACTACGCTTTCCATAGAATAAAAGTCGTTGGATATACCCTCGTGTAGGGTATTTTTATTTGATGAAGACCTAAACTAAATATACATATATTTCAATTCTAATACAGCAACCAAATTCCGATTGGTTGTTCTTATTGTTGGAGGCGGGAAAGTAGATATATTGTGTCACAAAATCTATTTATTTGCCTAGATGGCTTTTTCATACATTTAATTATTTACTTTTATACTTTTCATATCAAAGACAGGCACATCGATCAAAAATATTGTTATTTGCCAATAGTTCCAGTTCGATAACATTCAAAGATTTCAAATTGGATTAATTTTATAATGTCACAAAATGTATTTATTCGTCAGGTTGGTTTTTCATACATTCCATGACTTTTATGATCTATTGTTATAATTTATAGTTGATATATCAACTTTAACGTTATACTTTCTTTCAATGAGCTCTTGAGTCAGCAGAAAATGTTCAGTTTACTCTGCTCAACATCCTAAATCAGATTATCGATAGTTCCTTATTAATATGTCTTATACTCCTTATACTACTCTTATACTACTCTCCATCTGCCTTTTAGCATTGGGTTACTTTTGTATATTACTGTCATTAAAATGGGTTCGATTATAATTAAAATTTTCCAAATTCATGTTTTGTTCGCAAAGACAATAACAACCAAACTTTTAAACAAGGCTCAATGCAGCTCATAAACCTTGATAAATATCAATCAAAATCAGACCAATTAGTTGCTGACATACATAATAAATATTTGAAAACTTTCCTCTTTCAATTGGTAGCTTTAATCGTCTGTCTTAATTAAGCCAAATACAAATAACTTTTCCTTGAATTTTGATCGCTTAATTGACAATTAATAATTTGTGTGCAGCAGTAATTACGATTAAAAAATCGATTCAACTATACCGACTGGATTTCGAATAAAGTCTTAAATAACCATGAAGTCGATTCACATATTTATGATGCCGAATGAGACTGCGAGTGAATGTGGTTCTGGCTGATAATATCCAGGGCCAGTGCGTTAAATATTTAAAACGTTTATGCAAAACAAATACAAAAAGGCAATCAGAACTGAAAAATTGTTCAGTTTTCAGTCTGATTGGCATTTAATTTGTTGTTGGCCAATTGTTTGGCATTCAAATAAAAGCATTTTCTTGTGAATTTTAAATGTTGCTACTAAATCAACCTACCAGCTTAAAGTTGATGCTGCTGCTAACTGACGTGAAATTGGCAAAGTTGTTGTTGTGCCCCGAGGCCAGCTGCAAGTGCGAGTGCGAGTGTATGAATGTTTGAATGCACTCAAACACTTTTGCTGCTTGGCCGAATTTCAATAACGCAGCCTAACCTGGCTTGCAAGAGGCCGGCTGCAAATGGGAAGTGTCTAGCTGGTCTTTCAACGTCTGCCAACGATTCCGGGTACTGCTCCCGGCTACGGTCAAATAGACAATTGATGCCGTGCATGGGCTGCCATTCAAGTTAAACGCCAGCCAGTTGGCAAACGTGACTCTCCACTTGGCCGTGCACTCCGGGGTCGCTATGACACTGAATGCTTATTGGGTATGTGTGCATGTGTGTGTGTGTGTGTGGGGGCGGATGGGCGTGCGTGATGATAAGTGCACACATTCAATTGGATATTCAAATTATTTGAAATCGCATTTGTCTGCGCGTGCAGGTGAAGCCAGCACGTCCACTTTCTGCACTTAAGGCCAATGATTTGCTTGAGTTATTTGACGCTTAAGTAAATTTAATAAAACCCATATATGTGCTACGCATATGTGCTCGCCTCGCCTCGCCACTGTCAAAGACAGAATACCATTTGGGTTTTCAATTAAATTTATGGCTGGCAAAAGCCATGAACGCCCCACCGCACCACCGCACCATCGCACCACTTTAATGCCACACAACTGGCAACTGGTAACTCGTAACTGGCAACTGGCAACTGGTAGCTGGCAACGGCAAAGTTCATTTCGGCGTAAGGGACGAAAATCGATTAGATTCAAATCTTTTAATAAGTTTCATTTCCGTTTTGTGCTCGCTTTCGTTCATGCGCTGTCTATGCCTGAGTTGGGCAGCAGCAGGCCGACCCTTTGCTTGCCCCAGCCCCAGCCCCTGATAAGTGCTTGCCACATGCAACAACCGCACCTATTTGCTTTGTGGCTTTAATTTTTGGTACAGTTTATTAGCCGTATTAGCGCGAGCTGTGGAAATTGCGGTTGAATTGTAGCCATAAACGCGGAGGAATCGCGAAGGAGCCGCCGCCCATTGTCGACCCTCAAGTGGTTGCAGGCCAAATTAGGTCAACATAATAATATGGCTAACATCTACACACACACTCACACACACACATACTGTCCGGAGAAATTGGGAATCGATTTGCAGCGACTGACGGATATTTGGTTGCCGCAATGCAAATATGATAATTATGATGTCGCTGCGATTGTGTGCGGTTGCCAAACCGGCAACAGAAACAGATAATCAACACCAATAACGCACGTGCCGCCTCATCCTCAAGCCCCGCTCACCACACTTCAACAGTCCGTGAAGTCGTACATATTTGATAAGCCTGTCTGACAAGTAAAAGCCACATGCGGCGATTTTGAGCTGTTGAGCCATAACTGGCCGCAAACCGAGGCATGTGAGCAGTCAATCAAAGCCCAAATATGCGCCTCTTTATATACACTCGCATACATGTATGTACATGTATTTGTGCATATATCCTGACGAGTCGTGGCTGCAAACAGACCACAATTAACTTGACAGCTTAGCACAAGAAGTCACCTTTCAAAATCAATTTACGCTTCCAAAACAAAAGGGATAATGATACACAGTGTTGAGCTTTACAAAACCCTGCCAAGCCATTAGAGCACAAGCACACCGATACGCTAACACGCTCGTTAATAGTGTGCATGTGTGCGTGCATGTGTGTGTGTGTGTGTGTATATGTGTGAGCTCCAAGCAGACATTGATTGTGAGCAGCGCTTTTTGGCTTGTCTTCCTGGTCTTCATGTTGCCGTGCATCCCTTCTTTCATTTCAGGTGGCTTAATTGGCTGTGAGACGACAAAGCGACACACACTCGCACACACACACACCTACTGACTTACACACTCGCCCACATGTGTGCCCTTCCTTAGAGTTGAACTAAGTTTCACTTTCAAATCATTCACATACGTTTCGAAATCTTTTCATTTAAAGTTAGCTTGAAAAATATTATTATTAAATTCCCCAAGCTAAGGCTCTAGTTTTTTATTTATTTTCTTATAATGTCGGTTATTCCTTGGCATAAATATTTATCTAGATTATCTTTATCTCTTGTAACAGAATCAGGCAAGAGCTGAGAACAACATTTTAGTGTTTCAGAAAAAATTTGATTGTGCATGAGAATAATTTGTATAATTTTAATCTTGTGTCTAAACTTATTTCAATTTAATAAATTTAAGCAACAAATTTTACCTTCATTTTAATTTTTAAAAATTTGCTTTCGTTTTCAATAATGAATGATTTGGATCTGAAGTCGAAGCCAGACATCTGCCTAATTTGGAGTCTATTGTAGCTCTTCCCTTTGGTTCGCACTTCTGCTTTGTTGCTGCGAAAGCTTTTGCCACATTAACGGAAGCAGTGACACTTGGTGTGGGGCCAGGACACCAGATATGCCTCACAGTCCAGGACATGCGATGTGCTTAAAGGCACGTTTTCCAGCTGGCTTTAATTTTGCTTTTCGGATACAAAAGTACTTTTAACATTATGTGTACGCCTAGCCATATCTATGATATTTATATACAATTTTTGATAAAAAAAAAACAATTAAAGAGAATCGATATTCCTGGCGGGCAGACGGCAATGGACGTCAATCTAACCTCAATCGTAAACAATTAAATTTAGAGCACAATTCCCCGGCCCGAGTTACCAAAACAATAACAATTATTCACAACGGATTAGAGCTGTTGCCAACACGTCGGCACTTGGCCAACATTTTTGTTGTTGCCCGCTGCAAATTACAATTCCCAGTGACCAACTGCTGCTGCTGCTGCTGCTGGCCCAAACCGCAGCACAATCTGTTTGTTTAATTAAATTGCAAAAGGCGGGCAAAGTAGAGCGAAAATTCCACGCCACGCTCTCTGCTTCAATGCGTTGAGTTATGGCTTAAGTCGGCCACCCGACCCCTCCCCCTTCCGCACCCGCCGTCTACAGCCGTCTATATCAAACGCTACTCATTTGTATTAATTGACTAAGAATTGTACCGAAGTCCAGTAGAGACATTATAGACAATATGGGGGGTAGGGGGTTGCCGCCTCCTTGTCTGGCCAAATGGCTGGCAATTTTGTCGGTACTTCGTTTTATATCCGGAGCGTTTTATTTTTATTTGCGCGCCTTTCGCCAACGTTTTATTCTCATTATTTACTTTTATTTCGCTTTCCTTTCAAATTACACCACAACACACACGTGCTAGCTGCCTCATAGTGCCAACATAATTGCAATGCCCCCCTCCCTCGCCCACAGATGGCAACAATTGAAATTGAATCCGTTTTCAAATGCCAGACGCAAGGATATGCTCAAAGCATTCCATTTGCAACTTTAATGTGTTCAAAGTGTATCGAGCATCGAGATATAAGAAATAAAAGTGTCCTCAAAGTTGTCTGCCCTAAATATAACCAAAAGTCTGCGCATTATTTCTAAGCATATTGGCCTATGCCTATTCGCATTGCGATTATAACTTTTTAACTGAGCTTCTCTCATTAGCAAACTGAAAACCTTCTGATGTGGGATTATTTAAAACCTATTGTTCAAATCTAATTGTAAGATATTTCACACCTTTCACAAAATTCACAGCTTCTTGGTGGAAACAGGTCTACATTTTTGAATGGTCAGGTTTTGGTTTCAAATATACACACGCAAATTTTACCTTGGAGGAAAATGGGGGTCAAAAGTTTTATATTCAAAGTTTACAGTTTCGTCCGACCAGCATTAAACTTATTTATTTAATTATTTTCAGTAATTTCACCTGTAACTGTGAATAAATAGGCGTCGAATCGAACGAAACTTATTTGGTTGCCATCAAATCCGCTTCAAACTCATCTTGAATTGAATACGCTGGACAAAGGCTTTAAGCTATAGATTTAACTTTCCCTTGGCGGGAAATGATTATTTAAAAATCTGTAATAGTATATTGTGTTATGTGACTACGGTCTTATGTCATGTAATTTCTAAGAAAAAAAAGAAATATAATACGTTTTTGCACCCTATTCTATACTTTCAATTAGCTTATGTAAAGTGAGCTGTTCCCAAGGATAAATTTCAATATAGTGAATAAATAATATGATACTCTATGTTCAGCATCAAACACGAAGGCACAGCGAAAAGCTAAATTTTAATTTTCCGCTTTCACTTACGTCTAAAAGTATCTCGTGTTCTATGCATTGAGCGCATATCTTTAAGCGTGTAATTGCAAATTTGTATGCGAATAATAAGTGAGTGTAAATATAGAAAATAACTATCAGGTTTTGCATGGAAGAACTTAGTTTTCGACCAATATTTTCTACGGCAGGTATATGATAGATTAGTCGGATCCAGCCGGTTCTTACCTATGCAAAATATCAAGACGATATCTTTAAAACTGAGGGACTAGTTCGCATAGAAACAGAAAGACGGAAAAATGGCTGGCTGTTAATGCTGATCTAGAATATATATACCTAATGGGGTAGGAGATGTCTCCTTTTGCAAATACGGCATCAATCAGTACGGAGTCAATCAGTTACTTAATCGGATCAATCAATTGTATATAGATACCATAAGTATTCGGCATTGCCTGGACCAAGATTCTTGCCACAAATTTCCAGCCCGTGGAAAATTTCAGCGCGCCCATACTATCCACGCCCCAAATTATGCATTACATAAATACTTAAAAATGAGTGTGGAGTCGATTAAATAAAATGTCATAATTGGACTCAGTTTGTCGGCTACTTTAGTCAAAGATTCTTGTAAACTGAAGAGCTTGAGAAATGAGCTTAAGCAGAAAAAATAAACTTTTGATCATGCAATCTTTAAAGCGCATTTTCCATGCACGCGGGTTGAAATGTGCGAAAAGTGTAAAACACATATCAAATTAATTTATACACAGTTGTTTGAAAATGATTTGGAATCTGATAGGTTCGTAAGCCAAAGAGTTTCGCACAAAATCTTACCTTTACATCTTATCTTTTCATTCCGACTACAGTATAAATTTCAGCTTCGGCTTGGTCTGTGCTGTTGATCAGCAATCAGAATGTCAGTCAGTCCGTCAGTCAGTCAGTCAGTCAGTCAGTCAGTCAGTCAGTCAGTCAGTCGGTCAGTCAAAACAAACACTCCTATATATATAAATAGATAATTCGTCTAAGTGACAAAATCTGATTAGACCAACTGGGTTTGGAGCTGGAAGGCAAAGCTTCTTATCAGAAAAAACACCACAACATTAAACTTGCTTCTTCCTGCAAAGAGTGTAGCTCCAGGAAAAGTCTCTGAAAGCAGCAACATTTCAACACGTGAGCTATTTGTAACGAGAATCTTAATACTAATTTTTAATAGAATACAACAGCGGAAACAGCTAAAACTATGTTAACTGACTAAGGGCAACCTATTTACTATATCCTGCTACGCCGCAGGCAAATACTTGGCTCCGGAACCAGCTTCAACTGGAACACGCTCCTCCGCATCTGGCGCCGAGCTAAAGTCCAGTACAGGTGCCACGCCCTCATCGGAACTGTGCGAGCTGCCGCCGAGCGCATTAAACTGCTGCTGGATGAGCTGCTGGGCGCGCACCGCCTCCTCGGGCGTACGATACTTCACAAAGTGCACCTCTGGCTTGTGGGCGTGGCTCTGCTGCTCGGATTGCAGACGCTGCGCCAAGTCGGCAAGATCCGCCTGCTTGGTCAGCACATAGATGGCCGTGCGCTGCTCGCTGGACTGTTTGGCCAGCTGCAGTGCGGCATTGGTGAGGCCCTGATGCTCGGGCGACTTGATGAACAGCACACGCAGATTGCGCTTCAGCATGTTGGCTATCTGCGCGGTGGCCTCGCGATCCGCAAAGTCCTCCTCGGGCGCGGAGTATGTAAAAAATTCCTTGTTGAATTCATCGGCAACGGGCTGCAGTTCCTGCTGCTGCTGCTGCAGCTCCTGCTGCTGCTGCTGCTGTTGCTGCTTTTGCTGTTGTGCTTCGGTTGGACTAAATCCCGTGGCCTCCGTATCGATAAGTCCAGCAAAGCGCCTGTCATCGACAGCTGCCCGGTAATTGTAGCCCAATTTCGCGGCGCTTGCCACAGCAACGAGGCAGAGTAGCTGCCACAAAAAGGTTTCGTTCAGTCTGTGTGTGCTCCACTTGCTGGGTTTTCAATTTCTCAAAAAACTTACCAAAAATCCACGCATCATGAGGCTTAAGTATGGCTGTTGTTGCGCATCTGTTGCGTGCCACTAAAAGTTGCAAACTGGCGTCCGGCGTTGAGGGCACGCTGATTTTTATACGCACATTAAATGCCCGAAAAGCGAAAATAGTGAAAATCTGAAATTGTAACTAAAATGATAAATGATGCGAACGCTTACAAGATGCCAGCGAATTGGCTCAGGTTTCAGTTTCAGTTTCATTTTGATTTCGTGCTCGATTTCAGCTGTTGCAATCGGCGCCACGAGCAACCAGGCAAACAACCGACAATCGACAACCAAAAACAAACAACCGTCAGCGACAACAAACAACGAACAACAGTTAATCAAAGATAAATGAGCATTTAAGCGTTAACACTGCGCCCCAGGGCTGCCCCCAATGGGGCGTTGGTTCGGCCAATCCGTTACATAAACTCCAACTCGCAACGAACTACTCGTGTTTCGGTGCGGCCAAACTACAAAGCGCAAAAGCGAGTGCCACCAATAAAAAACTATGCGGAAATATGCATAATTAATTAATTAGTCAACTGGCAGCAGCAGCAGCAGCAGCAGCTGACGGTAAAATCATTTTGATTTTGATTTCGATTTTGATTTGGACTTTGATTTTATTTTGATTTAGACTTTGATTATAATTTTGCATATCTTGCTAACATTTGTTTTATTTATTTTTTAAAATTTTCTTAAGATTGGGGGGATTTTTCTGTTCATTTTCGCAACTTCTCAGATCTCTCTGCCAGCTAGTGTCTAGCTCTAACATAAACTCTTTAGTAAACTTTGTTAAGTGGAAGTCGAATTCTTCTTTCCCTTCTTCAATTCTTTTATCCAAATAATTCCTATATTCACCAACTTTTGCCATACTGCCTGCCAAATAGTCATTGACCATGCTCCTCCGATCTTCTCGGCTTGGGTTTTATTTGACTTCCTAGTATGTCAAGGTCTCCACTGATCTCCTGAAGAGCCACATTTGATTGCCTCCCAGCCACCACCAGCAATTGGTTTTCTTCTCAGTCAAATTCCTTATCGTTCTCTCATTAAAGTCACCCGTCTCCTTTTTGGCGCACTGTCTTCTGTGCAACAGATATCTATTTATTTTTGAATCTTCATTAAAACAAAACAATAAAATGTCATGAAATGTGAGTGGTGTTATTAGAATCTACAGCTGAAAAGGAAGGTGTTAGTAGGCAGGAAAATAGAAAGTAAAAAAAAATAGTCTTACTATATGAAGTTAAATATATAAAACCTAGCGGCTATTCCCCGGTCTTGCCCGTCACAAGCATCCGATTTTATATATTAATTTTTTACCCAGTTACCGCCCGTGGAATTTATCCATCTACTATCTTGAATTCCATGTCTATTTGAAAACATGTTTCTAATCCATCAAATAAAGGAGCAAAATTTGCAAATCAACTTTTTCCGCCCATGTGGTTAGAATCTTAACGCCGAAAAATAAACTTTCGTTCGTCAAGAGCTGCGGATTTTTGGTAAAACTTAAAGCTACACTCTTTTAACCTTTAACCCGCATTTATCATCCATGTAAAGTGTGAAACACGTCTCAAATTAATTTTCACAAAGATCTTTGAAAAGGAGTTTGAGTCAGTTGGATGGTAAATAGTTTTATACAACCGTTTTTCGCGATTTTCCACACTTCGGTCGCATAAGGTAGAAGGTAGAAGGAAGAAGTAGAAGTAGAAGTAAATCAATTTAAAAAGAGAGGCTTAAGCTTAACAAATAAAAAGGTAAAGTCGATCTGAATAACATAGGCTTACATTTCCGATAATAAAGCATACTTTCAAGTAAATTGGTCGATTCTTGAAACCATGATAAGCAGGGGAGACAAAGTTCATATTAATCGCACCATGAAAAGGACATGAATACGTTAATTGAGGAAGGAATAATTTACTAGGCGAAAGCAATGATGGGAGCTGTTCAGATTGAATTGAGAAGTAAAGTAGGAATACATCCTCAAGAGCAGACAGGGGAGGTGACCTAGAGACATTCAGATCAAGGAATTGTTGACAAAGACAAGATCAACTGCTCTATTCAAGTGATTAGAAATTGTATTGATCTGAAAGAATGAAAAGCCGAGTATTCAATCTAAAATGTCATGCTAACCTTAATGTACATGGTAATTTGAAGCGGTGAATTATGCCCAATAGATTAATTAATTTCAATCACCCAATAAAGTTAATAAGTGAAAATCTCGCACATTATGCTATGACTTGTGTAAGTCTTTGCCAACCTTAAGCATTTACACCAGTTTAATTAAATTTGTAATATATATGCTCGGCTTTGCAGGGCTGCTTGACGTAAGATCTCGCTCCTTGTAAAGGCAACACAGCTCTCTATTTGTAAAATTTGGAAAAAATTCTTTTTCTTAAACCTAAACTGCCAACTTAACCGTTTTTGTCGTAGAGTCCGTTTTATCTCAATGTGATTTTTAGAAGTAGCGAGGCCCAAACGAAGGCTCACACACACTTTAGAAATTCAGGTAACAGAAGGATTGCTTCGATTGCTCTCCGGCCAATGCTAATTTACCACTACTCAGAGACAGACCTCTCCAAACAACGGCATCTCCGTGTCACATTAGTCGCCACACACAACAGGCTTCCCTACCTTTGGTGGTATATTAACCCACACAAACACCTGCTCGTCGTGTGGTGTAGTATACTACGACAGTTACTCATAGCTTGTGGTAAGAGAAGACACACACTTGTGTGTGTGTGTGTGTGTGTGCGTAAGTAGCAACAAGGACTTGCAACTACTTATCGAAGCCATATTAAATATTTAAACTCAAAGTGCCAAGCCGCACAATTGAGCTACGCTCTGGCCATGGTCAAGAGCTAAGCAACTGGCCCGAGAACAACAAATTGACACATTGTCTTGGCAACAAATGCGTTTAAATTAGGCATAAATAGCTCCTTGGAGACATGCAGTACATAAACACTATTGCATAAATAATATTTAACAAGAAGCATGTGGCAGAAACGACAACGGCAAACTAGGGGCGGCGGCTGCCCCGTATAGTTTCCAGAGATTGCTGGGTAATTGTCTTGATTGCTGCACATAAATCTGATTACGTCTACATGTGTCCAAGTGTGTGTGTGTCCAAGTGTGTGTGTGTGTGTTAGGCATAGAGAAAACGCTCTAATTGATAATGGTTCGGGCCATGCGCAGCCAAATGGCCACTTAGCTGTCAATTGAAATTCATCATAAACAGGCCCGAGTCGAAGCATGTTGCTAGCCAGATTTATAGACGGAGCACAGGCGCTCAGCAACAGGCTTGAATCTATTTGAGCCAGCTCTACCTAACAATGCCCATTTATGCACATAACGAGCAGAGAGCAGCCAATTATATTTATATTTTTGATAAAAGCATACAATTTGTTTAAATATAATAAAACTCTGCTAGAGTCTCGAGGCGCAACGACATTTAATTTAATCACTTTTGCCGCTAGCAAACAAATGGTAATAGAACCAAAAAAAAAAAAAATAAAAAATAAATAAATAGAAATTTATTCAGGCGTTGTCGACTTAGATACCAAGTTAGATACAATCCCGAAATATGAGGGCCCCGAAAGTTTTCCGCAACTCAGTTGCCGGGCAGCTGTCATGCCATTTTCGATATGGTCGTCCGCCAAAAGCGGCGTGTGCAAAGTTAAATAACAGGGCCTAGGGTCAGGTTGCCAGGTGCTTGTTGGTTTCTTGTTGTTTTTAGGCGCTTATTTATCTTGAGACCAAACGCAAACAGAACTAAGCTGAAACAATAGCAAAGCAGGAGCAACAACAGTCGAAAAAAAGTTGCCACAAAACCGATACGATAAATTAAATTTTATAAGATTTTCTTTTTGCGGTTTCGGTCAGATTTCGTTGGCCATCGATACGGCACGAAGTGGACTGGGTAATTGATGTCGGCGTGTGCGCAGCTAATTAAAAATTTTTCAAAGCCAGCGCGTGCCTCATTTCCTATTAGACCATAAATCATGACATCAACAGCCGCAATAGATACAAGCTACACACACACACAAACACACACACACACAGAGACATGTGTCATATGCAAACAGCTAATAATGGCAATTACTGGGGGTCAGAGAACACACACACACAATTGTGGGCATTAGGGCATAAGCTGTGCGGGCCAAAGGTCAGCAGACAAATGCAATTGCGCCATAATTACTGGCACGGCCAAAACGCTGGCAAATGGCCGAAATGGCAGCTGTAATTGAACACTGGCCACAAATTGTTTTCGAGCCGGGAATTGAGGCAAGCATGGCAAACATGGCTCTTATCGCTGCTCAATTAAACTGCAATTATCAACAAATTAAACAAACAAATCCGTCCGTCGATCGACATTTGTGTGTGTGTGTGTTGTCTGGTGCGCTGCTAGCCCAATTTTGTGTATGGCGAAAACTGGCCAAAACGGAGCATTAATATTAATGAGCGCACGCTGAGGCGACGCGACGCGACGCGACGACTGCGACACACGCGACCCCGGGCAGTTCATTAAAGTGTCAAATACTTGGGCTTACAGAAATAAGCTCCCCTCTAGCCGTCAACTGAGCGTTAAAACACAAATTTATTTAAAAAGCAACAACAACCACAGCGAAAAAGAAGCGAAAACATGACAACAAACCTGTTGCTGACGCCCCAACTGACCCGAACCGACCCGACCCGGGCCAAGTTGGCTGTCATTATAAACGTGTCATAAATCAAAAACTTGTTACTTGTTACTTGTTGCCAACCTATTTGCAACTAAAGTCCCATAACTGTATTTCAGGTTCTTTCGAATAATTTTCGCCATTCAAGTTGCACCAGACTCGACCAACTTTGATTGATGGCAACTGCATCCGAGCCAGTTGCTTGGCCAACTTTACACAATTTAAGCCCTTTAAACTTTAATATGCCTGAGCTGGGAATGTGGCGCGTCAAATGATATGCAAAAATTGACAAGCCAAGTAAATGAGTGCGGCAAAATCGTTTTGTTTTCTAATTTGGCATTTTGCAGGCAGCAGCCCCAGCAAATGATGCCAGCCCCAGGCTGCATTGGCAGACCAACGTCATCGACATCGTCGCTGTCATGAGCATGGCAATGGGCCCAAAAAATACACACACACACACACACACACCCACACACAAAGACGCTGCTGCCTGTCTGTCTTGAACGCTAAAAACAATTAGTATGACAATTTATCATATGCCCGCAGGCAAATGATTTATGAACGCACAGCCAGCCATATACTCAATACAATAACAACAGCAACAACAACAGCAACAACAACAACAGCAACAACAACAACCAAGCGACCTACCCATTTTGGCCGCTTTGCGTAGGCCGCATTTTTATTTGTTTTTGCGGGTGCGTCCGATATTTGTTCGCTTCCTTCCTTCCTACGAGCCGTTGCGCAATTTATAGTTAATAAACATTTCCTGCGACTAAAACTTTGCCACGCCTCTTACGCTAACCGCCCCCCAAAAAAAAGAGCATATCACATTATAAGCTAAGTTGTAAGCTTAAGCAGAGATTTTGAATTCAATTCACATTAAATTGTGCTCGAATTTAGAATGCTTTTTGAAGGTAAAGTTATTCAATTCTCGGTCTCCTTTTTTTAGATTTTCTAATTTCCACAGGTTAAACGATATTGAAAGGCAGAAGAAATCATCTGTCAAACTAAACTAAACTCTTTTTCATGGCTTTTTTCTTCCGTGAAAGTTAAACAGACAACTTTTAACAATCCGGCGATAAGTCGAGAGGTACACACAATCATTACATTCCAGATAAAATGGAGTTAAAAAAGAAGCTCAAGAACAATTTGAGGTCCTGTCAATTTTAAATAGATTCAACATAAGAAATAACTCAAGTCCTTTTTCTACATATTCTTTAAGCAAACTTAGTAAACTTTCTTCTTGCACTTTTGCTTATTATCGATTCAGTTCAAGTT
Organism: Drosophila lacicola; assembly: GCA_035045355.1. Lineage (NCBI taxonomy): Eukaryota > Metazoa > Arthropoda > Insecta > Diptera > Drosophilidae > Drosophila > Drosophila lacicola. The sequence continues at coordinate 990,796 of JAWNPB010000347.1, read as the reverse complement.
TTTATATATGAAATATAATTTGTAAACTTAATTGGATGTGTTCAAGACACATTTTTATCAACGTACAGAGTCAACAATTGAACAATTGACATTTCTAGCACACCTGCTTAATTCAATTTCGTAGAAAATGTGGAAATTGCTTTCACTGAATTTGCCGAAGTTCTGTTCAGCAGCATATTACAAGCTTGTTGTGGCATATTAATTGGCTTTAATTAATTATATTTTGACCGCATGTCCTTTAGGTAGCCAGCTAAATTAGTACTGCATAATTAATTGACTTTGGCCATGTAACGCAAACACTCACCTGCGTATACATAAACAAAGAGAGGTTCAATATGTGTTTTCCTAGCTGGAAAAACTAATTGTACCTTGAGTAGTGCCAATAGTTGAATAGTTTGTAGACTTCTAAATAAAGTGTTGGAAAAGTATTTTAAATTCAAGTGAATAGCATTACCAAAGCTTTTAGTGAAGCTTTTGTAGAGTTTCTTATGTGCAGGTTCGCGCCACAGCTACTCAATAAAGCTTTTCGAAAGCTTGAAACTCTTTCTCTCTCTCTCTCTCTCTCTCTCTCTCTCTTTCAGACACAGGCATAATAAATGCGCATGTATGTGTATGTGTGAGGCCCTAATGCAATCTGAAACTTCCGGCTGATCAGAAATCAAAATTCCGCTTAGGCCGTTTTCCAACTTTTATTTACAAAATGATATTGATTTATTTTTCTTGCCCATTACAGGAGAATCGAAGAAGCCAATAATAATGATAATCATAATTAATAGCTAATAATTAACAAAAGCATTTTCAATGGCAAATCATAAATAATGCTCGAAAATATCTCGTTTCAGTGTGTTTAACATCTATGCTAGACATTAAATATTTTTGCCAACTTCATTTACGTGTATTTGTGTGTGTTATTTAGTATCTACAACATCAAAGTAACTTTACATCAATATAAGTTATTTATTCTGATGATATATATGTGTATATGCGTGTATATATATTTTATACATTTAAATATATATATATATTTATATATGTGTGTATATATAAGTACTATATATATAGCCATTGTCCTGTGTATAATATTTATGCCTCAATTTATCGCTTTTGGTTAATAATTACACATTTAATGTACTGCATATATTTAAATATGTGTGTATGTATATGTCTATATATATATATATATCATTCCTTTGCACTTTAACCCATGAACTTTAACAATGTCCTTTAATGAATTTATATATTTTTTGTATACTAAACAAATCATCTCTGTTGTTACACATTCAAACGTTCTGCACTTGTACTTTCTATTTATCATTAATCATTTAGCTTCTTCTTCCATAAATACCATGCTCCCTTTTATATATAGTATATATAATTATATATATGTTTTATAATGTTTATAATATAAACTGTTTTTACGCTCGTTATTATTATTTTTTGGCCCCCGAAAGAAACTAAAAACTTCGTATGCAATTTACATGCACGAACAGGAAAAGAAAATTGCAAATATAGATATAAATTTAAATATAAATATAAATAATAAATAGAGCATACTTATAGAGAGATTTTTGGAAGCGGTCTGCAGCTTGGACTTTATCCACTTTATAAAGTTCAACATTTTATGTTCATATCGGTATAGGGAAATTATAATAGCTTTCAAAATATTTAAGCTATATTATTGTTTAGAGTCTAAGGGCATAGGACACAGTTACACATAAGGTATGTATGCATACATATAGTTCGATATAGTTCATTTACAAGACATTTCAATTGTTTGTGGAGTTTAGGTTTGTGTGTACTCAATGATTCCCTCGCTCTGTCGCTCAATAACTACAGTAATACACATATGCTATACCTGTTTCGTATCTTTGATAGTTTCTACGGATTTTAATCATTTGCTACGTTTCAACTACGTTTTTTTTTTGGTTTTCGAAATTTTGGGTTTTTGAAAATATATATTTTGCATTCGACTAAAAAAAACTAATGTGCGCTTTAAAAAAGTCCACAAATTCTTGTTGTTGGAAAATCAAACGGAGAAATTTACACCGTGGGTGCTTAATTAGTTAATAGCTCATCAAATTAGTTAACTAAGAAAAATATTGGAAATCCGTCAAAATGGAAAGCGAACTGAACTTTGAGTTCAGTTGACATTTCGATTGAAATAAAATGAATGTTGTACACATTTGAATCAATAACTCAATTCCATAAAATATAAATTAATTCTCAATCAATCCCATTTAAAACAAAACACAGCCAGCACATTTCTCTGCACTCTATACTAAAACTCAATGATAAAAGCCAGGATGACCAATGGACGACGTTGCTCACGGACACGCGGACATCTCTTACTTCATCTTCTTCTCCTCGTGCGCCTTCTTAACGATGGCCAGCTTTGAGTGGGGCGAAGATGGCGACAATGTGCGATAAGGTGCCTCCTTGGTGCCGTGCAGCACCAGCGACCATTCCACTAAATGTCCATGTCGCGTTTGAGCCGAATTGAAGCGTGCCTGGACAAGAACACAAATATTGTAAATCTCCTTCACTCATATATATATAGAGTCGCATACCTCCAATTTCCATATGCCCTGCGGATACTCGCCCCAGGAGTGTGTGGTCATGAAGGGCCATTTGGTGAAACCGTCGCGATGATCATCGTCATTGGCGCGTCGTGACAGAATCATGGATCTAACAAAGATAATGATGAAGAGTGGGGTGACTTCAATATATATAGAGACACACTCACTTGGTGCCCATGGGAGAGGTGAGGAACAGCTCTAGGTCGCCGCGTCGCGAGGCATTTGCCGTGATGACCGCCTGCACGTGCTCCAAATAATTCACTTCCGTGTCGGTGCCCTTGCAGGCATCCGTTTTGATTTCCCAGAACAGCGAGCGACCCATTATGATTGGCCTACAAAATAACAGTGAGGATGCAAAAAAAAACACAAAAACAATGTTAACCCATTCCGTGCACTTACTGGGCGCTGTTAATCTCGCCGGCTTCGCAGTGATAGCGTGCTGGCACCGAGTGCCACTGCTTGGCCAGGGTCACCATGGCGCCCGCATCGAGCACACCGAACCCAAAGAGGTGATTGAACTCCAGACCGACGCCGTTCATAGTCCAGTAGAATCGGTTCTTGGCATCGAACAGGGAATTGCGCTTCGATGTTAGCACAGTCAGATGCTGGATGTCGCGCCAAGTCAGCTGAGGGCTGTTTGCCAAATTGCAATTGAGATTAGCATAAATTGATGTAAGAAATCAGAGCAGAGCTCCCAGCACTTACTTTGCCTCCAAGGCCAGCGCAAAGACGCCAGCTGCTTCGGGTGCCGCGGCGCTGGTGCCCGAATGGGTGGTCGTACATTTGCCGTAGAGGTCGGTGGTGGCAACGCCAGTGTTTGGATCCTTGGCACCATTGCTGAACGTGGACGCCAGCGTCGAGCTGCAGCTTTCGTCGTAATGCGCATTCTGGCCATCGTTGATGGCACTGTTAATGGATATGGTCCACATGGAGGCGGCATAGCCGTCGCAATTGCAATCATCCTCCTCGCCGCCATCGCCCGACGCCCAGACATAGATGTTGCCCAAACCATTGCGACCCTACGGGTGGCCAGAAATTAACGACGATTAAGACTCCGCTCAGCTTAAGCTAAACCCAAAGTAACTGTTACCTCATTGACACCCTGGACAATGGCGCGCATGGTGGCATTGCGCGGCCCGTCGACGGTCTTGCCATCATCTGTGGGACCCCAGGAGGCGCTGTATATATGTATTTTGTGCGGCTCGTGGCCCATGGAGTTGGCTTCGATTAGGTCCGTCATATAGGGCTGATCCAGCATGCGTATGCCTGTTGGATATCCATTAAACTTAATGCCCGTAATTATAAATCAATGGCTAGAGTGTTTTATTTGAATGCCAGCCAACTGTTGCTAGTCGCTGCATTATGCACTTTCAGCACACGCTTTATGGCAATCGTAAAAAAACTGGCATAAACTACACGCAATGTGTGCGATTATCAAATATTTCCGATTTTTCACATGATTTTTTCCCACTTGTGCCATAAAAATGACAGATAAGATTCCTCTGACGATTTATGTGACCGCCCACTTGTGGCATGCTGTTCCCCCAGCTAAATTCATGCAAGTTAAATGTTGCCTCGGCACATGCGGCGTATACGTGATGCAATACTTGTAGTTAAAGCTTAGAAGTCACACAATTAGCTGCTCCTTTCACTGTGCTACCTGTGCACTGTAATTGCTTCTTGCCAAATCCACTTACCTGCGATTTTGCTGTCATAGGCAACGCCCACGCCGCAAATTCCATTATCTCTGGCAGCAGCCACTTCGCCAGCGCAGCGAGTTCCATGGCTGCGGGAAAGAGAGAGGGAGAGAGAGTGGGTGAGAGAGGGTGACCAACGGGGTGACCATGTCATAAATATGTTAGTCAGATTCGCGGCTTAGCGGTAAGGGGCTTTCCGGCCATGTAATAAACGTGATAAGCACACATCTGCTGCCAAAGCAAACAAGAACTTCAGCGAAATACCCTCGGATGTCAACTGGAAAACCAATTCAAATAACGAAATGCGCAGCGGCAAGAACAAGAACAAAACAAACAATTAACAAAAAATAAATAAAAAAAGAAAACGAATGAAACGGGAAGCAGCAAAGGACAAAATGAAAGTGAAAACTTATAAAAATTGTTTGCGAATTGTTTAGGAATTTCTTTTTTATGCACAGCTGCTGACTGCGCATAATTGAAATTCGAAATGCCAAGCTGGCAACTGAAAAGTATTTTACGGCCATTCGCCGCCGGGCTTTTGTCGAGATGCTTATGAGCATAAGTCGCAAAGGAGCTTGGCTCCAGCTCCACAACTTACCTGTTAAACCAATCGTCCGTGTAGCGCGGATAGGGGAATGCATCATTGCTGCTAAAGTCGTAGCTGGCCTCGGCGTTCTGCAAGAGTGTGTGGCAAAATAGTTGTTGTTTGGTGTGAGTTTTAAGTGCATTTTTATGTCGCATCACACATAAGCTGCCAAATAAAGCTGCCTATTAGCTGCCTATTAAAGTTAATTACAATTTGCTGTCTCATTTGCAAAGCACTTGAATCGTGCACTCTATCATGCGAGGACAGCACTATAAGTTTCCGCATAATCAACACACACATTCCATTATATACGATACACACATTTTTAACGTGTCGTAGATATTCATAAAATAGAAATGTTTTACTTGCAGATACCCTGTACCTAGAGCTACAGTACCCAATTCTGCGGTTTGCAATAAATCCTACTTTGGTATACTGTTCGATATTTCTACAAGTTTAGAGGTATAAATATCTTTATGTGTGTGAATACCTAGGCTATACCTACAAAAATTAGTTTTTACTATTTAGGGTATTTAAGGGTATGCAAAAAGTTAAACATTTTGGGTATGTGTATACTCTGACTACCTTAGTCTGCATACTTAATTGTCATTAGCTTCCATCAACCTCGAGATATTAATTTTTATCGATTTAGTGAAATCTGGGAATGTTATCAATAGCCACATTCACTAGCATAACTTGATCCTTGATCATTTTTATTATAGCTCTGACCTTTCCGGAGAACGGAACTCATAAATATCATAGAAATAGAATGCTATGCTAGTCTGATTACGCTACTTATATATTTATCGATATATTTATCGATCTATTTATCGATATATTTATCGATCTATTTATCGATATATCTGTCGATAATTTGTACTCGTATATAAACAACAGAAAGTTAATTAACTCGTAAATAAAACAATGAATTGACCCTCAAACATTCCCATGGCCAAACATTCTTTGAAGACGATTATCCGCATTTTGAAGCAAGGCCGTCAATAAAAATTGAGAATTTCAACGCCTTTATTTTTTATCAACCCTATAGCCTGAGATTTGTGCCACATCGTCAACCTTATATATCCTATCAGACGTACAATCTATTTGTTATATGGCGAATGATCTAAAAGAAACTCGATCTTTCTATGCCATATGAGAATATACATTCAAATCATTAAGTATTTCTTAGTCTCTGAGATCTACGCAATTATACACTCATACGAAGAGACGAATGGACATGCAGACAGATGGACATAACTAAAGCGACTTGGCTGCTGATGATAATGAAGAATATATCTTCCACGGTCGGAAAAGCCATTTGTATCACATCCTTTTTTTATCAGGCCTAGCTAGATATAATGATTACCATAATAAGTAATAAATAAAGAATTCATATTCCACTTGCATTCCTTTGCACACCTGATTGTTTCGTCGTGCTTAAACAGTTACAGTACACATTCAACTTAAAGGCCCCTTACAATTTTGTATCTTCCCGCCTTGATCAAGCTTCTGCTCTCTTCTTTTCGCTATTTTGAAATTGTATCCGCTGCCGACTCCCATCAAGCGCTTTAAATCGAACTTCCAATAAAATGTAGTCAGATTGGCATTTTAATAAAGTTTGCATATCGATTTTAGTTGCAGCCGTTGGCAAACTGGGAAACTGATAACTGTGGCCAGTTGAATTAATTCCCACTGCGCCACTGAAGGCGATTCACAAATTGGTTTTCGTTGTGGCCATTTGACCATAGCACTCAGCAAATATCATTTCGAAAGGCAACAGCACAGAAGGAGGGATGCGTATTGCGTTACTTTTTGAGTACGATATTTGCGAGAATACGCAATTACTTACATAATTGAATTTCAGGTCCGGATGCATGTAGTCCACGCCTGAGCACAGTGGATGGGAATTGAAATTGAAATGTTTATATTAAGGCAGTTGTTACATTTGAGTTTCTGTCGTGTCGCTTACCGTCATCCATGATGGCCGTGGTCACGTTCTTGCCCGTAATACCCTGCGCCCAGGCGGCCTGCACATTAAGATCCAATCGCACTTTGCCGCCATTTTGTCCGGTATTCTTGAGGTACCATTGCATGGGAAAGTAGGGATCCGTGGGCTCCACATCAACGCTATTCGGTTCGCCCAGCGTAGCTGCATAGTGTAGGCCATGAATGGCCGGAACGGCGGGTCGCAGCCCGCGCTTGACACGCCTAAAGCCCGGCTGCTGAACGGCCGTGTGTACCTGTTTAAAATGTTGCAGGCGTCAAAAATGTATCAATATCGAAATGCCAGCTGTCAACGGCTGTCACCTTGTGCGGGTTATGCATACGTGTCACTCGCAAATGTTAATTTCGTGCTGAATTTTGGTTGGAGACAGGCAAACAAAACGAAACAAAACAAATCCGCATTTGCATATGCCATTGTGCGTATTGTTTGCCAGCTGGCTGACTGTTGCATTTTGAATAGTAATTATCGGCATTGGCCCACTGGCACGTAATGGACAAACGGACAAACGGACGAGCGGACAAATGGACACGCTTCCAATTGGAATGCAATGCAATATGGTTGAGTACAATTTGCCAACTGATTGCCGAGTTGCCGTCGGAAGCGTAAACTTTGACATTTTGTGCACAAGCATTGACATGGCTAAAACTGTCGAGCTGTCGAGAGTGTCGAGGAAATTCACAGCTACACTCACCGAGGGATGACTCTTAAGGGCACGCGTGTGCGTCAGGCTGCGACGTGAACGGGCGTGCGGTAGTGTCCTGTGCTTGAAATGATACTCATGTCCATCGGCGCCTGCCAGCTGCAACAAAAAAAATGGAAAGAAAGTAGAATACCATTTCATTAGATGCGTGGCACACTCTCTTATTCTAATTGAGCTTAACACATTAATTCCCCTCTTGTTCTTTTGCGCTCGCATCATGGCTGCGTCAGCCATAATTGAGCCATAATTGACTTTTGCTCTAGCTATTCCCCGACTACTTCCATATTAACGCACATACTGGGACTAGCTATGTGCTGTGCGTGCCCATAATTGCGTTTTAAATTGCCAGTCATGGGCATCATCTTCACAGCATCATCATCATCAGCAACAACAAATAATCATCATCATTAGATATATTAGCCTTCGTCCTTGGCTAAGCTTTGGTAAATTGAGAGTTCACACCATTGCCTGGCCCGCTCTAGTTGCACTAGTAATTTTCCATTTTCGCTCACTGTAATTCCAATAAACAGCATATCGAGTTACGCACATTTCTCGCATGTGCCGGGCCCCCCCCCCCCTCAGGTCCTGTCCCCAAGTCCCCGATGTGACCCCTCCGAAGCACGTCAGCGCCCAAAAACTTTGACTTTGCTCAAAAACAACGCCCCGATTAACCGACAATTTTTTACGCACCACAGTAATAAAAGCCTACAATTTACTTGTCCAAAGTTCAGTTCACATGATATCGTATCTGATATCAGGCAATCGAATAATGTTGTTTATGAAACCAAGCCGACAAACTGCTTGATAAATTGGAAAAATCAGCAGGAGAAAGTTGGCCATATTCCTCTATATCAGAATCTATTTAGTATGTATGTTTAACTAGCGGGTATACCCCGGCCTTGCCCGTGGCAAATACTCTAAAAGATCTTTGAAAATGAGTTTGAAACCTATCGCAATTTACCACTGTTGCGGGTGGAATTTTCCAAATCGCAAACACGTATTCATTAAACTCTTATGTAGAACTTTTAAAATAAGTTTGATGCAAATCGTACAAAACTTAAAACTTCCCGTGACGATGCAGCCTTATTCAAAAAAGCCGCCTTTGACGTTTGTCCACGTAATAAAAATGTATTCTATTTTTGATTCAATACAATAAACATTAAAAAAAAATTAAAACTTCGCAAAAAAAATCGTTAAATCGCACATTCCATCGAAGAAGCTTTGATTTTGCGAAAAACGTGAAACATGTCTTAAAATGATTTTTCGTATAGATCTTTGGAAATAAATTCGAACACGAAACGTCACCCACCAAATCTTTGACCTTTATTTTCACTAAGAAGGAATGCATTTTTCATAAAGTGTGAAAAACCTCCTAAATTAATTTGAACAAAGTTCGTTGAAAATGAGTTTGAGGGCGATCAGATGGTAAGCAAAAAAGTTTTAAGTGATTTTTCCACACATGCGATGGTTATTTCCTGAAACTCCGTTTTAACGTACACCTTCATCACATAAGATAACTATAGTGAAAATTTAAGCTTCCTAGCTCTTACGGTTTGGGCTGTGCGTTGTTCACCAATCAGTCAGTCAGTCAGTCAGACATTCAGTCAGTCTGTCAGTCAGTCTGTCAGTCAGTCAGTCAGTCAGGACAAACAGTTTTATATATAAAGATTATTAAGACCCATTTTATATATTTTTCTTTATTCATGATAAACAAATCCAACAAAATGTTAATAATTAAAAACTGAGAAATTTGAACCGGCGACGTTTCGCTTGTTGTTAATTTTTTTTTCCTTGCGATTTAGGCTATATGTCTGTCATATTTATAGATAACCAGTTATAAAGAAGACGTCATTAATATGCACAGTCGGGAAGACAAATACATTAATAGACAATATTATTTATAAAAATATATTATCCCAGATATCACCACAGAGTCGCATATATCTATGTATTACTGTTCGCAAACGCAATCCATCGTGGCTCGTGTTGCTTTTCAAGATAGACAGCGAGTGAAAGTTGTTCTGGCAATGCCTTCCTGCTGACCAGACTTGTCAACTGAAATTGGAAACTTGGCCACAACTTGGACAGCTGTTGAGCAGCTCCGAGCTGCGCAGCCTTTGTGTTATCCTTTCACTCGCCGATTGTGAATAATTAGCAGTTGCCTTGGGGTCTCCTTCTCCTCCTTCTCCTCCAGCGACTATCACAACTATTTCACGGTCGTATAACTATGTTTGCAAGCAAATAACTGCCATGCTGCCAACGCGTTTTTATATATATAGAATGGAAGCTGAAACCAAGTTCAACTTCTGCTAAGTCTATTTTTAGAAATATAAACAGTTTCTAACATACTCCGTACAACCTGAGCAGCTGTCAGTGTTTAAGCAACATGGGTTTATGCAGAGTTATGCCACAAAGTATCCTGAGGCCCTAGATGCAAATTGCAAAGGGATTTTGGCTGATGAAGGCTTTTCTTTTGACGACTCATCAGCAAGCCCAAAAAAGGCTTTGCATTTGAATATTGGTCGCTTTTCACAGGTTTCAATTTAAGCTAGCAAGCTGAAAATTTAAGATAATAAATTGTTCACCAACAGCTGAAACATAAGTCAAGGAAGAGTGCTCTACGCAGTCTTAAAACCGAACTTTTCACATAACATAATTAATTTAGAAAAAATAAAAGCAAAAGACCTTGAAAATCTCATAGAAGGGTCAACGGCATTTCAGAAAGCCAAGCCAAGTTTAATCAACTTTATCCATATACCCAAAAATTTAATGTGTGAAGGAGTATATTTTTCTTTAAGACGTAGATACAAAATTAAACGAGTAACTAGATTGTAATTATCTGATCAAATCTGCAGCACTTTATAAGAGAAGTCGCTGGCAATGAACTTAAAGGGACACTTGAAATGTTTGCCAGCAAATGCTTCACTTATTATTCATGAAATTTTTGGCAAGAGCCACGTCAGCAGGGCAGCAAGGCTGGTGTCCAGGGTCCAAACTGGATACGCGAGACAAACAGAAGCCGCAGCTCGCTTTTAGTTGACTTAGGCCAAGTTAAGGGTACACTCAGCAGCTATCCATTGAGTTTTGTCAATCGGAAACCAGTGTCAGCTTGTCTATAACCTAGCGCCCCTTTTGGGGGCGGGTTGAGGGTTTTGGTCTATTTTTATGCGCTGTTAATTTGTGCGTTAAGTACGCTGGGTACTGCAACAGCTGGCCAGCTTTCAGCTGAGCTGCTTGTTTGTCATTTGAATGAAGTGACGGCCAGCGAAAGATAATATAAACATTGCGTGCCTCATATAAATTAATAAGGCAAGGCAAACTAATCCCAGCAGCCACATGTGGCTAAATTGAGGGCATATTTTTAGAAGTTCGGTATAATTTTTGCATTATTCCTAATAAACGAAACATATGGCAGAGCAAAATAATAAAAACAACAAAACAAAAATAAAGTAAATAAATAGACTTGATGCCCGAGCTTCGAGTGGATTGAGCTAAATAAAAATAGCCACATAGCACACAAAGACAACAGCACACAGTGTACTCATTGTCTCCATGCAGTGTGTGTGTATGTGTGTGTGTGTGTGCTTGTGTGTAGTACACAACGTATTATAAATATAATGTGTCACAGCGGGCGATAACGCGGACATCAGCCAGCAGCAACAGCAGCAGCACAAGCCAAAGCAAAGTCAGACTAGGCGAGCAGACACTTCATGTGGCATGTGGCATGCGGCATGTGGCCCCGCCCCGCTGCCTGGCGACCCCAAGGCAGCCCAAGCAACACCCACGCGCATTTAACGCAACATTTTGTATCTGTGTGTCTCCTTGTGGAAAGTGTGCTCGTCGATTGCCAAAATGGCGTCTACAATAAGTTGAATATATCGCAGCTCACACAGTTTATAACTTAATGTGAGACAACAGGCAACAGCGGGCGAAGGCGTAGGAGTCGCCACTTGTTGCGTCCGGCCCGCACGCACTCAGCGGAGCAGTATATTAATTTGCATATGCCCAGCGACAGGGCAAAGGCGTTGTGGTTACATCAGAGGGGCACAACCGCAGAGAGGGCGCGTGTGTAGCATGTGACATGTCATCTCTCAAACGCTGTCAGGATCACAGATATATGGATTTTTATCCAGCGCAGCGAGAGCGAGAGAGCAGAAAACAACAGAAGGTGCCGCCAACAGCAGCAACAACAGGAATTTAAGCTTGGGCTAACAAAAGCAACAGCTGCATTGTTGATGCATGCCACACATACATGCATATACATGCGTGTGTGTGTGGCAGTTTGTTTATGCGATTCTGATAGCCCTGCAGACAGCCACGCATGGCAGGTGGTGGTCTTTTGTTTAGCTACAAGCTTAAATAAGTCAACAACAAAGGATTAAAGCCGACAACAATATGCACAAGCCTTTGTGCATTTTAGCTGATAGGACACTCCATTAGCTCTAAATGTGCTCGCAATTCCGATTCGCGGAATCCCCTTTCAAGGCCAGCTACCTGTAAGGTATGGCGCGCTAAATTTAAATATAAATAACTAGGTAAGCTCTTCTAAATTGTACGTGCATAAGAAATGAGATTTGAGTTTAGCTCTTATGAATTCCCATTAATCTGCTAAGTCTTCGTCGGCAGCAGAAAAGTAGGCAACACTTTTGGCTGCAGCCCGCAAACGCGAGTATTCTTATTACATAATAAGCTTTCGCATTAGCTCAAGCTATTTATATTCGACAGCTAAAGCAAAATCCATTTGTCAAACTTTGCCGTCGCAGCAACTACATATGTGACAGGCTCTTCCACTGGCTCAAAGCCTGTCACTATTAGCCGCACTTTATCAGTGCGTGTCACTTTATCAGTAGCCAGCTACATTTCTGGTGGCATTTGTATAAATGACTACCGCCATGCACATGGCAAGTGTTAGGTACTTAAATACACACAAACAGATAGATACGAGCTCCATGCAGGCTGATAACAGAACTCTTTACCAAACGGATAAACGCATGTAATTGAGTAAGTTTAATTTTTGTATATATAACTTTTACTATTAAATGTTCTTTAGGTTTCAAAGCCAAATAAAGTTGGTTATTAAAAGTAATCCGAATCGTAAGCTGCTGCTCTACCAAAAAGTTGGCAAATTGAAAAAAGTTTGTTTCAGACGGCTGTAAAACTTTAAATCAAGAACAACTACAACTGCTCGCAAAATATATATATATACATATATGTATATACGTACAGTTCATTTTGACGAAGAAGCCTTCTTAATAAATCTAAGGAATTAGATAACTATTTCAAAATGAAGACCCTGCAATAACTGATTGTTAATTTCAAATATATTCTATGTAACACAATATTGTCAATGATTTATTGATATTAAAATCAGAAAAAATAAATGCATCAAATCAATTTTTTTTGCACAGTTTTTCTACATATCAAAGTACGCACGACAATTGCATTTTTATTGCATTTGTAGATTTTTATTGGCCCGGCATATTGCACCAATAAGTTGTAGCAAATAAAAGCATGCAATTCGATACCAGCTAATCATTCAACCATAAAGGAAGCACATTTTTACCTATTTGATATTTGCAGGCTTTATGGGCAACGGTAGCTATGCAGAGACCAGGTGAGCATCAAAGTCAGCTGCTGTTGGCTTTTGGGATGTTTGAAATTTAATTTAAAAACCTTCAGCATATGCGAAATATACATAAGCTGAAATTGTGGCAAATAATGCAAACAGAGAAATATTGATTGCCGGCTGCGTAAGCCCTATACATATACACCCAGGCGGCAATAAAAGGCATGTAAATTTCCCAGAACCGTAATGGTGAAGTTATGTAAGTAAATATATATATGTATGTATATATGTATATAAGTATGCGTCAGACAGGTGGTAAATGAGAGAAATGCAAATGAATGCCACGAACTGCTGAATAATTCATCAGGATACACAGCGCGAAAGCGAAGACAAACAGCAGTCATGGCTAATAGGCTTTGATTGAGGCTTTTGGCATGTGGCAGTCGTTGTGCCGGCTGCCACGGCAGGGTCTGGTCCGGCTGGTATAGCTTTGATTTGTTGGCCTCGGCTTGGGCGCGTTAGCTGCTTAACTAGTTTGGCACGTGGCAAGTAGGCCAAAAATTTGCTATGTGAAAATAATTGAAAAGTTATGCATCGTTGCCGACAAGTTGGCATTGCATTCGCAGTTGCAACAAGGGCTGAACGTGACATTCAATTAGCTAAATAGCACAACAAGTGGTTGTCATGACAGCGATGCGAATGGGGGCGACTTTTAATTAAAAGTTCCGACTCGAAAGTGTAAGTAAATGCTTAACATGGCAAAAAGAAACTCATTTCGCGAGTGGGTTGCATAGCTATAAGCCGACCTAAAGGCCAGAGGCAGACCAAGCAGAAATCGATAGACACACTGAATGGGAACAGCGAGGTCAGACGCGTGCGAGGGGGGGGTGGGGAGGCTGGACGAGCTGGGCCGGGCCATCATAATCTTATAAGTCCGTTTGCTATTTGGAGCAAAGACAACATTCCCGCAAGCAAGCAAAATAATTATCTAGCCCACTGTTGACATTGACATGCTGTTTGGCGCATGCTGCGTATGCGTGATTTTCTGCGACATCAGCACAAAGAGCCGCCTTACAATTAAGAGCGCATTCCATGCACTCCAGCACTCCAGTCGCCTGCTGGCTAATGAAATTTAATGATTTTATCTTATTTTCTGCTTCTTTTTTTTTCATGTGTCCTGTGCCCCCCAAACAATTACATCGAAATGTAATTTGCCGCATGCTGGAACAAAACTTTTTCGTCTGCCCTCTGACATTTGCAGAGTACGGAGTTCTTCGTAAAGTGAAATGTTTTAAATATGATTTACAAAGTACCTTTCAACAATTATATATACTTCAGGACCAGCACACACTCGCTTTGCAAAGGCGGAGGCGTTTTTAAAAAGACTAAAACGTTGAGTCGGACTACAAAATACCCTGGTCCAAGTGTATATATTTATCTATTTATTTGTTTATCTAATCTATCTATTTATCTTAATAAATGAAATTGACATCTTCATGAGCATGAGAACGACAAAAACTGAAGAAAGAGACAACAGATATGGTTTATTATTTTCTTCTCTTTTTGCTTGGTTGTTTTTATGGCCTTCAATTAATATTATATAAATAAATATTATAATATCAAGTTAGTCTTTGTATCAAAATTGACAATCTAAGAGAGCCAACATTTTTTCGAAGAGAAGTTATTAAGAAAAAATTTAATTTTAAATATCTATTAAAATCTATTAAAATGAAATAGAGATTTTTTCGTATAAACTATAAACTATAAATCTCAAATCACTTTGTGAAAAGATACTAAATATATTGAAAGCTAAGAAATTCATTGATTTTATTATTAAAAAAAAATTTAGTTTAGCAAATTAATTAATTAATTAACAGCTTAAATTCTAAAATTATTTCTATGAATGGAATAGATAATTTCGTCGGAATTTAATTTCAGTCACAAATTTTTGAAATCTATGAATTTTACAATTTTTATTTAAAAAAAATATAGTTTCGATATTCTAAAATGTTTAAGGTCCACCATATCGAAAATTTTGAAAATGGAGAGATTTTCAAGGGAATGGAAGAACAATTACAAAGAATGTATTTATTCGGCGCATCCCGAAGTTCCCCACGAGCATGCCTTTCGAGTTGGAATGCATAAAAATATGCTGACACTAAGTGCCAGGCTGAAGTTAACGAGAATTATACATATTCAGCGTCAGTTGCATTTTAAACGTAATTAATTCGCCTCCTGATGAATGTGACTTTTAAATTCTTTGAAATGCACATTTCTCGGGAGTTGAAGTAATCAGAAATAAATTTAACTTGATGTTTGATTGAGAGCATTAGCAATAAATCTATGCTAATGTGGTTATACGCTTTAAAATATGTTAAATATGAAATATGTTAAATATACGTTAATATATGATAATCACAAAAGCCGAAAACTATCTGCAGCATAAAAAACCGGTAGTATATACTGTATATGGATTTTCTTTAAAAGCGACAGATTCCAGTAATATAACATAAACAGAAGCTAGGAAAGAGATGTTAATCTGGCCTTTGGCTAAAATATTACAGCATCCTAAGTCTAGCCTAACTAACTTAGTTAACTTAACTAATTTTAACTAAATTTTTACACAGAAATTTTAATATTTCACAGTTAGTTTGAATGAATTTATAGCTCGCATATTTCACGGCTGAGACAAAGTTAAAACCCAATCCCAAATTGAACTCGGCATAAAAGTGCGCACAGTTTAAATAAATTAAATTGTCAAAAATCTTAAAAATAGTTTGTTCTCTTTGCTGGTAATTAGCAGATAGTGATCCGAAAACTTTTTAATAGACACACATTAGTGCTGAATTAGTGCCCAGCCTGAGACATAAAGTTTGCATTAAGACACATTTGTATATATGTATATATATTCAAATAACTTAAAATAATACGGGCGAAGGCAGTGGACCAGGGGAAGGTTGTTCGCATAATATGATACCTCACATGCTAACGAGAAGCTTGCAAATATTTGCCAAAAGTTGGCTTTTTCATCAAAGTTTGCCAACTGTTGGTCGTAAACCACAAATGGGCCAGGAGTAAAAGGTTGAGGAGCTATTAGTGTGTTGTTGGGTTGTGTGAGTGTGGCTAAGTGTGTGTTAGTGTGTGTGAATCACAGGTAAGTTCCACTTATATACATATATTTTACATTCATGAATTTAATGCAGTTATCAAAGCTAAACGACTTTCCTCAAAGTTAAACAACGCTTTTATCTATCTTTCTATCTTTTTAATATTAGCACAAACTACTTTCTTATCTGACAAACTTTAATATATATAGATAATACCCGCAGCCATACAAATAAAAAAGTCTGCACAAAAACCAATTTATATTAGGTATTGAACATAGCTCGTATCTAGCTAAGTCTGGAGCTGCTTCACGATTCTAAAAATAAATATATATACATACATACGAATTCACATCGACTTGGCCCACAACGCTGCGTATACGTGATATTCTTTTCAGTGTGCCCGAGTATGTGGTGGTGTGTGCGTGTATCTGTGTGGTGTTTTTTTGTGCCTGCGGTTCTTATATTTTGAGATTTCTAGCATAACCTTATCCAGGCATGTGCCAGAGACTTCGTCTCTGTTTGCCCGACGTGCAAGTCCTTTGTTTGTCTTTTATTTGCCAACATATGTTTGGCTTGAGTTACAAATTGCCAGCAAACGTCCGTGCCGTTAATTTGCCGAGCGGGCAGGGAAAAGGCCGCAACATTTGTAAAGTCCTTTTTCATTTCGCATAATAAATGAAACGAAAACAGGCCACAAAGTGAAACCGAAACTGTAGTTGAAGCTAATGCGTTCACTCCACATCCCAAATAAATAATATAAATTTGCCTCTGTCATACCGCTGCGTCATTTCTCTGGCCATTTCTCATGTTGGCCGCGCCCACCGCCCACCGCCCACCTTTAAGCTGTCTATATGGATAGTTATATATACTATACTTTCATCTAGATTATGCAGGGCAAATAACTAATGAACGTTGCATAATTTATGAGCATGAAAAAATATGGACTGCAATGTGCAGCTATGCATATTTAATGAGCGCTGACATTCCACAAACTTTTTACGTTGACAAAGTTAAAGCGCATATTATGATCATTAAGGTTTCAAACTTTAAATAATTAAAATGGCTCGCTTATTAATGCTGCTTTTCAGTATAATAATATAAAGGCTTATATAGCATAATGGGTTTGTACAATAGATCAACAGAATCCTTATCCCAATTTTATTGTGCCTTATATAACTTTAGATTACAAATAATGCTCGAACAGCCTAGAAAGGATATATAGTAAGGAGTTGCTTATAAGATTAGGAAAAATAACTTTACGATCGATCCGTTCTATTTGCCAAGCTGACTTGGTTATATCTACTCAGCTGTTAATGCTGATTATATGACATGTTTGTCATATATAATCAGATTTGATTATAAATCATATTTAAATACATTTCTTTTATTGATTATAGCAGTAAGTTTCGATAAGATTTCTACCAATCTGCACCGCTTCCCTACAAAGATGCTGCTCTGATTATTTAACCTTATTCTGCCTACTTTAATGAGCTGAGCGTTTAAATACCTTAAGAATATGTCCGATCTGTCCCCTTAAGAGCACTAAACATTTTGTGACAAATTCTCTGCAAGAATATCAAATTAGTTGTACAGGATAGTCTCCATGATTTCCGTTTCCTCCCAATACACGCAGCTGCAACTTTTTGTTGCTAGACATGCGATTGGTAAAAGTTCAATGCTGACTTTTGAATTTATCAATTGGCATTGGAAAAATAATTATAGTTAATTACAATATTTATAATTCATATAGCTTGTTACAAAAAAGCTACAGTTGCGGGCGGGGCTCAGTTTCAAAAAGTGTAAAAAGTCTTAGATACATAAAGGAATGTTAGTACATTAAATTATTAATATAAAAATCTCTTTATATAAAACTGTTTGCCTTGACTGACTAACTGACAGACTGAGTAACTGACTGACTGGTTGACTGATTGACTGACTGAACATAAGAACTTTGTATGAAACTTTATTGCTTACCATCCAATCAGCCTTAAACTCATTTTAAGAGATCTTTGTGAAATTCATTTGAGACCCTTCTTGGATTATCATTGCGGTTACTTTTCATATAAGGGTGAAGTTTGCAGCTTTGTCTCAAACTTATTTTCTAAAGTCTATATAAGAACTTAATGAATACGAGATCAGCCGATTTTTGCGAAAAATTTGTAACTTTTTTGTATACTTATTTTCAGAGATCTTTGTGAAAAGTTATGTGATGATTTTTTTGGCCCTTGGATGGAAAAAACGGTTATTTTTCCATAATTTGATTCTTTATTCGATTAATTTTACAGCTATTTTTAAATTGACGTGGAATTCAAGATAGTACGGGCAAATTACAATTTTCATGGGCGAAAACTGGGTGAAAAAGTTACCTACAATTTTACGCAGAAAACAAACAAGACTGGGGAACACCCGCTGGTATTTATATATATTTTAAGACACTTGTAGGGGGAAATTATAATTTTGTCATGTATAACGCATTGAGGGAGACATCTCCGACCGCATAAAGCATATATATACTTTTAGATTCTTATTTTTAGATCCGGCTATGTCCGGCTGGCTGTTTGTATGCGAACTAGTCTCCTAGCTTTAAAGCTTTCGTCTTGAAACTTTGCAGGCAGTAGATACGTCGAAACCGTCCGGATCGGACTACTATATCATATAGCTGCCATAGGGCCGATCTGTCGAAAATTAAGTACTTGTAGGGAAAACTTTTTCTATATATACTGACTGACTGATGACCGACTTAAATCAAAAAGTGAGCATTAAGACTATAATTGTGGTCAAGAACGCAGCCATATGAGTGTGCTTCGTCTGACCGTGGCAGGTCACCGGTTCAAGTTCAGCAGCAATTGTCAATTTGTTATTTGTATGTATTTCTGGCAGGTAGCGCGGCGAGCCAAGGCATAATATTTTTTATATTTTGAATTAGAAAATTGTTGCTAATACATTTAAACAGAAGTATTTTCTTTTATGAAGTTAAGGTGTTATATTTGAAGGCAGGACAAATATATAGACAAAATGAGGGCAATTTGAGCGGCTTATATCTGCCTGAAGTTGTCGCGAATCAGACAAATAATTTCTATTATCAAGTGCAGCATTATATATGCGTGTGTTATATAAGTGTCTTATATAAGTGTCTTATATCGGCGTGGAAGCAACAACAAGTTGATGCTGTTGTCAAGGCTTAGGTTGGTTTGGTAAACAGCATCTTAACGCTTTGTGCAAGGATTTGCGGCACAGTGCCTACTAACAAGCAGCCCACGGCAGACTTGAGCCTGTTGCGTTTGTTGGCTTTTAAAGTTATTACACACACCGCACAAAAAAATACACACAACAGGCGACACACTCACACACACATACAGCACAGCTGCCAAGCGAGTTAAAACTTTGCAGCAGCCCAAAGACAAACGGTAGAAAAGGCGCTTTGAGGCATTAACCAGGCGGCACTTCGTGAATTTGTGCGCCAATAAAGAAGGCAGAAGGCGGCTCTGTAAAAAATCAAGCCAGGTAGAATACGTCGATTGCGTGGGTAACGCTGCGTGGGAGTTGACCGTCCAGCTGCCAAGTTTCTTTCACGCTCAAATTGGCTTATTTGATTGTAAATATTTAAATTGTAAGCGTATTGCGGACTCAGGCCCAATCTGCAATTATATTAATCGAGGTTTACATATGTAAGTGTATCTATCTAATGGCTGACTAGGCAAAACTAACAGTTTATTGCTGATAAGGCCATAACAACGAAAGCAATAAAGCCCAAAGGCAGCCAGCGCCAGTGTGACAGATAAAAATCCAGCGCCACTTCATACGCTGCGTATACGCAATATCGATTCGAGCAATCAACCGAGCGTAAGCGTGTGCCTCTGCCTGTGTATGTACCCTATTCCCTGTTCTAATGCTGCCTTTTTTCCGATTTTTTTATATATTTTTTTGCTGTTGCTTTGTCGTGCATTTTGTGTGATTTCTGTTGGCAGATAGCGTTTGACGTAGGAGCAACAGATTTTTTCGGCTACATGTACGGCAATTTTATTGGCCCACGCCCCTTTGGGCGAACTGATGGAATTTTGCTGTTTATCTGCTGCGAGCTTCGGAAGCGAATCGTATGAGCATTCGCATTCAACACAAATTTTCAATTAAATTTCCGTCTATATATTGAAGTGCGGCAGAAAGCTTGCCCATAGAGAACCGTCGGCATTAGTATGAAATGCTTTCGCAATTATCCTGGACAGGAATATAAAGGACACTCAATGTGCTGTCATCGGTTTGACAATACTTATGGCCTTTTAATTAACATTAAAAATAGATTTCCAAAGCCTAATCTATCAATTAATATACAAAAATAACTGCCTGATGACTGGCGCCTTTGGAATTAATAACTTTTTAATCCGCTCAGCAAAATACATTAGCGAAAACGTTTTCCCATTGTTATAAATACCAAGAATAATTTTTAAGCATGGAAAAGTGTTGTGAAAATCATTAAAATTAATAAATTAAGTGGAAAAAAGACGAAGAAGAAGCGCACTTCACAGCATATCAGGCATCTGCTCTGGAAGGAAAATATTTGCTTACATTTATTTTATGACTGCAAGAGCAGGGCGAAGCTATCAAAATGCGTGGGCAACTAGGGAATACCCTGTACTCCAAACTCTCCGGCTGTGCAGCTTCTTCTCTCTGTGACACGAGCTCAGAAAATGAGAGGGAATTTTTAAATAAACTTTTCTTGTGTAACGCACAATATAAGAGATTTAAACAATCCGCTTCTTGTTTAATGGAAGTCTCGTGCATCCTGTCTTCACTTTGCCCAGCAAGGATAATCGCAAGCAGCTGACGCATAAGCTGGGCAAAGTGCTACCGAAACGCAGCGAGCTGTAAATAGAATTCGCCGCGCCCGTGCAAGGTATGCACTATGCCAGTTAACCGCCCACAGGTCTGCTTCAGCGAGAAGTGCTTGCCACAGAAATCGCTTGAGAAGCACCAGGAATTTCTGGATCAAGAAAAAGAAGGTTAGAAGTGGGTAGAGTATGCTCGACAGCAAAATACTCTGTACCCCTCTATATAATATGTTTATATATATAATATGTTTTGAATTCTTAAATCCTACCGAGCAATTTATTTTTACGCAATTTAGAAAATTGCTTTATATAAGTTTTAAATCTGTACAAAATTATAGAATTACTTTTTTAAAACTTCTTTATCTATGATTCTACGTTAGTTTAAACGTTATTAACACTAACTAAACGGTTACTTTGCCACACATATGCTTACCTACTTTCAATATTGGTTAGTTTTCATATTTTCGGAGCGTTTGTTATTTTAAAATAATAATATAAAAATTAACCAAAACTGGTGTACCTATTTTTTATAGTTTTTGAGCTACACTTAAAACCGATTCTTATCGATATTTTGGAAGAATATCGGAAATAAATGATAAGCTCGTGTCAAATTTCAAGTCTCTAGCTTATGTTATTTCCGAGATCGACGCGATCATACATACAGTCAGACGGACAGACGGGCAAGGCTTAATCGACTCAGCTCATTGCCCTGATCAATAATATATATAATACATATATATAATATATATATATATTTATATAATATATAAAGTATATAACTTTATGGCTAGCATAATCCATGGTTACATACATTTGCACAATAATAATAATATCCTCTTAAATCCACATTCAATGGGTACAGGGTATAAACAGATAACCGAAAAAAATAATGTGGACTAAGTAATGAACAAATATTTGTTACCAAATAATTAAAATTCAAGGGTTAAAGTGCTAATGTAAGCAAAAAATATATAAATGTGGAAAACCAGAAAAAATAGAATTTTTAATCATACAGACTTCTAATTTTTCTTTTTAGAAAGAGAAGGAGTCTGCAAATAAAGAGAGAAAGAGAGAGAGATATGGCTTAACAACGCTCCGCTCGGCTACTTAATTAATTGAAACATAAAGGTCTCTCGATAAGCTTTGTTGTTTGGATGAATAAAGGAGTAAATATTTAATATGTAAAGATCGTAAAAGGCACTTAAGCATTAGAGTTAAGCGATGTATATATGGATATAGAAAAAAGCGATGTATGTATCATAATATGAGCTGTGTCGATCTTGGAATCGTCAAGACAACATCGATACTAAAAGGTTCGACATTTGTCATAATTTTCAGAGGTTGAACTAAGCGAATGGATTGTCGAGTGTTTAAATAAAATTATAGAAAAAATAAGAAAACATTGCGGACTTAACAAATATATAATTATAAATCCCTGCAGTGCAGTTTCAATATTAACGAAAAACTAGATGTTCATGTTGAATTTAATAAAATAAATAAATAAATTTTGGTAGATACAAACAATTTTTTTAATAAATATAGATAATATTCTCTCGAATCAATATACATATTTATGATATTTGTTTGCAATCTGTAAGAGTTATTTTTAACCCCAAAGCAAAAAGTCAGTGACAGAATATATTTTGCATTCTTAAAAATAATAGAAGCTTTAATAAAAGCTATTATTTTTTATTCTTTCACTTTTCTACAATGGGCGTATCCTTTTCCTAAAAAACTAAAAAAGCTACTTCTAAATAAAGTGATGTAATATCATTGGAGTGGGTTAGTCTGGTTATTCTTATATACAAAGCAAGGGCCTAACCCAGAATTAACCCAACTATTCATAATACTCTTTCCATACTGTTAAAAATTCTAAGAATTTGCAGCAATAATAAAAAGAGGTCCCAGCAAATGTAATTAAGAATGCAAGAGATGAGCGAAAAATGCGGTTAGTAAATAACTTGCTGCTAGGCGTTAGAATATCCAAACATAAATTAGAGTGCTGCAGTCGGGAGTGTTCGACTAGGCGATACCCTGAACCGTTTTATTTGTATTTCTCAACCAATCTTAACCATATTTTGAGCAGTAGATCTTATTATTAATAAAAGTATTGGTATTGGTTGAGAATTCCATTAGATTTATTTATTTGAGGGTTGTGATAGCTATGAATTGAGGGATATTTGATTTGTAAATACTATTCTAGAAGCTACATGTCAAATTACGTGACTCTAGCTTTTAAAACCTAAGAAATTTGTTTAATTTCAGAATTTCGATATTTTTATTGATTGCTTGGGAATGGAGCAATCGATAATATGTATATTTTTGAAAACAAGCTCGTACTTCGCGGACACTAGACGGACCGAGTTTTAATAGGTTCTAAGAGCGACGGGTTCATACATACGGACGGATAGACGGACGTTCAGACGGACATGGCTGTCGATCGCAAGAATATATGTATATACTTTATGGAGTCGGAAATGCTTCCTTTTGCCTGCCATATACATTTGCTCAAAAACAATACACCTAATACCCTGAACGGGTCTTCAAATGACTTTTGCTGTCTCGATCTCGATATATAAAGATCTGTGCAAAATTTGCTACCTGCTGAGTTGAAGAAACTTGCCAATTTTGTATAAATTATTCAGGCGAAACTAAGTTAATGCATACATACAGATAAACAACAATTAAATTCATATTTTTTGCATTATTAACAACATATTATGCACTTGCGTCTGCTGAAAAATTATTAAAGCTAGCAAATCGGCACTTAAACATTTTTATTAAGAGTGCAAACGTTATTTTTTTAATTACAAAAAACTTAAATAAACTTTATAAACCAATGGTAAACAAATAGACAAATAGCAAATTCAGATTAAACTAGACTGGATGGGATTGGCTTAATTGGATTTGGTTTTTTCTATTATAAAATAATCAAATATTGAAATTTAGCCTTTTTAGCCTTTTTTTTAATTTGAGCAGATTAAACAATCTTAACTATTGCATTTCTCATTACATTTGCTATCAATTTTGCAATTATAATTTTAATATACTAATTACCAGAGTTTTGTATTTTACAAATCGTATTTAATAACTGATTTAAGATAGATTTATTTACTAGGAAAACCCAGCTAGACGAGACTCCTGTCTAAACTATCTGTTTTTGAGCATTTTAAGAATTTGTCAAACTTTATTATAAACTTTTATGGCCTTGTCTTAAATTGAGTGGAAACTAAAATAAACTCTTTCTTTCTAAGAACTCAAATTCGAGGGGTCCCAAGTGCTCTCGTCTGTGGCATGTGCCAGCCAGCATAAGAGGAAAACCAATTTGCTATTTGAGGCACAAAGGGATTCCCTTACGTGAACACTTCCCTGGAAATGGATTGTGCAACGTAATGACCTTGTTAAGGTGGCTGGCCCGCAATCAGAGCCAGACGATGTTGCCCCAATGCCACGTTGCAGCTGCGTCTAACTATGGGTAATAAATGTTAGCGTAACCAGCAAGCAGCCGGAGTAGGGCCAAGGAAAATGGCGTGTCTCAGGTAACTGGACGGCGGAATGGGTAGCAGGAAGGGCAACGCAGTGGACAAGTCGGACCGTATTAACTTACACATAAATCAGCATTATATAAATAATGAAGAGCGTATAAACTAATTGGATTTGGCGCCTGCTTCATATTTCTTTATTGACGCAATTGTTGACCCTGATATAATGTTATTGACGGCTGGCTACCTAATTAAGCCAACATGCCGGCCAATTAATTTTCGGCCAGAACGAAAAAGGCTGCAACTCGAGTTGTCGAACTGTCGAGTTGTCGAGTTGTCGCTGATGTGGCCACCAGCATATGCAACAAGTGGGCTCTGTAGCCAGACACAATAGCTGTCAGCTCCAGACGGATATCATTCAATTCCTCTGACTCATTGTGTACTATTTTTGGCGCTGTCAAGTGTTTGGCTGTCAGTGCAAGTAAAATAAATAAAAATGTAATATATGTTATGCTATTACATAGTTACATACTGCAGTTGCTGGCCTTGTGCCCGTTTGCCACGCAACATGCAACACGAAATGTTCGAAAGGTTGCGCCTCGAAGTATGCAATGGAAATTGCTGCGTGGCAGCCGGAAGTTGGCCAAAGCCGCTGCTGACTTTATAATGTTCTGTATGCCAGGCACGCGCCTACCCACACACACAGCAATCACACACACACACACACAGCACTCACACACACACACACATGTACACCCACTTAAGACGCCACAATTAAAAAGCAGCCCTAGTTGTTGTTGTTATTGTTGCGGCTGGTTGTCTCTTTTGGCCAGCAAACATGCAGAAGCCGTCGGAACATAAAATAATTGATTTTTCACAGCAAACGACTGACTGGCCTTTTGTAATAAGTAAAGAGTACAGTGAAAGCTCCCTTGAGCAGCCATTTCGCTCGCCTGTTTTTTTATACTCTCTGCAACAGACAAACAACTTTTTTAATGGCAAATATAGAGACTTAAAAATAAATTGTCAGCACGAAATCTCGAAGCAATTAACTAATTGCGATTTTATTTTTAATATTTTTGCTACTTCTTTTAGACAACTGTTTGTGTCGGTTAACGAGAGTATTCACTGTACTTGGATAGTTACTTACCGGTCCCAGATTGTCGAAACCATACTTGTCGGCCACCTGGTGGGCGAAGTCATTGTCAACGCCCCGACGGAAGCGCACCAGAAATGAGCTGGTGAAGACGGCCTGATTGCCCAGGCCGCCGGTGCCGCTGGCAGCGGCGTCGGCATCGCCGATCGCCAGCAGCGTCAGCAGCATCGCCAGCGTCAGCGTCCCGATGCAGAGCAGTCGCCATGAAGCAGCAAAGCTCCATGCAGCTGCCGCAGCAATGAACATTTCACGTGTTTCGCCTTGCAAGTTGTTGTTCTTGTTGTTTTCTTTTTTTCTGCTGCTGTTTTTCTTTTGACTCTGTTTGCTGTTCAATTCAGAATTGCGACGATGGGGCAACGCTGTCGCCACAAATTCGTGCACACTCTTTTGTTAGTTCAGTGGTGGAAACGGGGGCTTTCGAATGGGGAATGTCAAAAATAAAGGCCGCGCTTCACTGAGCACAAGCAAAATTCGTGCGTTCGCTTTTTGTTTAGTTAGAGAAATCCTTCAGAGGCCGGCAACACATAAAACTTGTAAGCTTTAACGTTGCTTGGGCAATCAAATAATTGTTTTTTATTATTTTGTCTTTTCTAACTGCATTTAGTCTTTATAAAATTTGTTTTTGTCTGCGTTGTGTGGCTGCTATTTGCGGCTTGTTGTGCGCTGCCACGAACTTCACTTTGGCGTTGCGCGCTGAAAACTGTTTGCCTGCGTCGGTTGTGGACGCCATTATGAATATACGAACGGCAAGGCATCTTACAAAAGCATTTGTGAAAAGCTCCCCGATGAAAGCTTTGCTAGCGCCCACACCCCTCAACAGTTAGCGCCCACACAGTGCATTTCATTTGTCGCGCTAGTGCTGTGCTGCTCGCACGCCCAGCTGCTCCTTCAGTTTGAGGCTCAAGCTTTGTGTTTTCTTCGGCTTTGTTGTTACTTTTGCAGCTTGCTTTGCGCTTTGTAGACGTCACCAATTTAGTTGACCCGCTGCTTCTGTTTTTTTTTGTATTCCTTGTATACCTATTCCTCTCCGCCCCGCGATAACTGTTGTCGCCAATTCTGTTTTGTTTTTTTTTCTTCTTTTTTCGATTGCTCGGCTTGTTGCTCGGCTGCGATTGGTTTATGCTGCGCATTGTCAACATATGGCAGCATACTTTATGTTCCAGATTCGTTGCATTTCACAAAAAGCAATACATACGCACGCACATATATACATATGTTCATATGCTTACGCATGTGTGTGTATGTATGTATGGCCGTTTGAATTGGGTTTTAAGAGTATAATAGCTGAAAAGAGCTTCAACTTTGACCTTAGCCCCAATGAAATGGGCTACGGCCGAAAGCGCGCATTAAACCTTTTTTATTTACGATTGTGAGCTATCATCAAGCTTGTGTCCCTTTAGCTTGTGTCCCTTTAAAGGTTACATATTAACATTCATTTGGCCATAATCTCTCGTTTAATGAGCGAAAATATTTTATTATTTTGCCAACATTTTATGCATTTATTTTAGTAATAAATATTTGTAAAGTAGAATGTAAAATCATTCGTTTAATGAGCGAGTGTGAGAATATTCAATTATTTTGCAATATTTTTTTGCATTTATTTTAATAATAAATATTTGTAAAGTAAAACTTAAAGTAACATTGTAAGACTTAAATATCTATCAGCCTAATAATAATTAAACTAAAATTTTAAGCTAATTTGTAGAAGCTCTTGGGAGCATTAGAGGTACATTTATAAAGGTTATTCATTAATTTAGCTAAAATACATTTAGTTAGCTTATACATAATAGACGTTAAACAATACATTTCCTTACTAATTATTAAGAGCTATAAACATTAATAGAAATTTGTATAAAGCTTGTTTGGACACACAATATTATTTATTGTAAGCTCCATTGGGTCTTAATGCTCAGACGTCACAGGAAGGCGCTCGTTATTAATCCGGGCGGTCGGTCGGTCGGTCGGTCGCTTTGTCATGCGCAACCGTCGCGTTCCAACTGAAGCGGCACCTCAAATCTCTTGGCTGGAACATATGGTCCGTGGCTCCAAGACAATGCAATTAGCTCAATAGCAATTGAGCACCAGGTTTAAATTACAATTAAGTTTTAATTGAGCTTCAATTCTAATTATACAAGTATGGATTAAATTAAACGTATACATGTTCAGTGAAATAACGTGGAACAAAGAGGCGAGCGAAACTTGGAGCACACCCAACTTTTTGCGCATCACATTCGGTACAGGTAGATGGGAAGCCGTTGGAACGTTTCATTGTGGGCGTAAAGGCATTGTCTAAGGCTTTACTGCCGCCTACCAAAGAGATTGCCTCTTGCTAAAAGCATATATATATTTATATATTAGTGATAAATGTGAAATAAGAAGAAATACGGCATCATTTACCACTTGAGGTGGCGGGCGACAGGGCGTGGGTGCTAGCGTGGCGTTTTATGCGTGGCGTATCGGACATTGTCATGCCCGCATTGGCGGCGGACGAGGAGGAGCAGGAGGAGGAGGAGGAGGCGATGCAGCGCTTATCTGTGGACGCACTGCAACTGACGCTAGCGCTGACGCTGGCATCGGCGGCTGTTTTGCTGGGCATCGATTTGTAACGCTGCAGGGCGAGGCGCGGCTTCTTGGGATTTGTAGCCTCCAGCATGGCCTCGTCGAGGGCGAGAAACCAATCCTCAGTTTCGCTCTCATCCTCCAGAAACTTCATATAGAACGAGGACTGTTTCTCCTTGTGGCTCTTGTGATGACTGGTGGGCGTGGTGGCAGCAGGCGCCAGCTTTGACTCCAGCTGCTGTGAAGCCTCAACCAAAAAGCAATCCGTATCGGAATCGTTTAGAAAATCTGCCAAGGCGGGATCCGCTGCAGCTGCAGCTATTTCGCTTGCCGGGGCATCAGCTGGCGCAGTCTGTTGATCCAACAGCTGCCTGTGCAGCTTGTCGCAACGCTCTTTAAGCAGCTCGTGATCTCGTATCTGCTGCGCCCGCCATTGTCTGCTCTCGAACTGTTTCCGCCTGTGCTCGTTGGCCGCGTCTCGCACCTGTTTGCGTCGATCCTTCTGCTTGCACGCATTCGGCCCGAACTCTTCCGAATCAAAGCCGCTGTCCGAGGTGGTGTTGACCTTATCGCCACGCCCGTTGTTATCGCAGTTCCAGCGCCAGCTGACTTCCGGGCTGCCGGTGACCAACGTCTGGGAGAACAGGCAGCTGGGCGAGAGGCTGTTGCGCGGCGAGAAATCCAGGCTGTCGTCCAACGTGTGATTCTTTTTGTTGGGCGGCGTGCTCTCAACATTGTCGGCAAGTCTCACTGTTGAAGATCTGGGCGAGTCTCCATCGTTTGCAGCTTCCTGCGATGCGCTGGCGCGAACGCGACTTTGTGGTGAGGCTGCATTTGATATTCGATTGTATTCTCACGTTTACTTAGCTGCGCAGCGTTAGAACTTACCGCTGTGTCGTTTTTGGAGTAATCTACTGGTGAGCGTAAGTGAGCGTCTTTTCTTTATAGTCGACGCGTTTTCCATTTAGTTTTATTAATTAATTAATTTAAAACATTGAATGACTCCGTCGCAAAATGCGCTCAACTCAATCCGTTTGGTATTTATTGGTGCTAATTGATTATATACATAGTGGTATTAATGTATCGATAGACAAATACGCACACAGTTGATTTAATACAGTTATCGATATATGGCACTATTTTTATTTGTAAATCATGTAAAGCCTACTCACATATCTACTGCTGCGCAATTATATTCATAATACACACATATTTATTGCTCATTGAGAAACCCACACTAAATTGGTATTTTTTGCAATTTAACTTTGTTTGGTATTTTTATCGACGAGCAACATCGCTGACAGAAGCTGACTGCTGTAGCATGGTAGGGCTGCACAGCAACAATTGGATTTGAAAACAAACCGTTGATGGTTTGAATTGTATTAAATATGCACACTTATTTACATTCATACATTTTATTAGCAATATATTCATTGATATAAACACACGCTTGAGTTAATTGCTGCATATTTTGAACAATATTTAACTAATTCACATAAATTCATATCTTCTGACTAAACGAGACAATATTTACCGTAACACAGAAATAACGACATTTGAATGCTTAAAAATATATTAAATGCAAGTTGAGTTAAGATCAAAGTATTGTCCAGCACACAAAATACACTCACTAACAATTTGTAATTCATCTACAATTAAAATGTTGCTGACCTACAAGCCCTTGTTGTACCACACTGTCTCCAGTTCGGGACGCTTCTTCTTGATGGAATCGCGCACCTCCTCCTCCAGGGAGTCCACCTTGATGGCCGCCCGCTGGCTAAAGAACGCACAGCCCAGGGGCGTGGCAAAGAGCAGAACAAAGCCACAGAAAAGCGTTTGGATCGGAGCATTGGCACGAGGATATCTCTTGAGAAAGCCGCGCTTCTCCAGCTTCTCCATCAGCAAGGGCGTCAAGGCTGTCAACGAAGAATGCGTTGAGATTAGATAAGATTTAGGTGCTCGACGACAACATACTCATTCCGGGCATGGCCATGGCAATGCGACTGACCACAACAGCCGAGATGCCAACAAAGGCGGCCTTCTTGGAAATGCCGACCTCATTGTTCTTCTCGTCCAACAGACTGACCCCGTTGCGCAGCTCCCTGCGGAATACACAAGCTTAGGTTAGCTCCCAACTCTCCAGCTCCCAAGTCCCTCAAGTCTCTACTCACTGCATCCGCATGCAAGGAATGTTGATGCAATTGGCGGCTGCGACGGCGACCAGCGGCACCAGCCGTCCGATCAGCGGATTCATGTTCCTCACCGCTCGGTTCAGGGTCAGCGCTGTGCCCAGCGCGCCGCTCGTTGCCAGGCAGTACGAGGTCAACAGTTGTCTATATTTGAATCGAAAAAAACAAATCAAATCAAATCAAATAGAATAGAATATAGCTTAAGTTCGCCCTGGACCCATTGGGTGGTAGGGGGGGGGTCGGTCACCTACGATTGACTAATTGGTGATGTGCCCGAGCGATTCGTGTAGTTGACGATGGCGTTGAACGTTTGATTGAACCACTGCCAGAAGACGACCGCCGGCGTTGTTTTGTAGAAGGTCATCATGCCTAAAAAAAAACAACAACAAATACATTAATAGTTGTTTATTAATCAAAGCGCGGAAGCGAATAGTTGAAATCTCCACAAGCTGCAGGTCAGGCGAGCGGGGGGGGGGGGGTGTCGTTAGATGGGTAAGGAAGGGGGTATACTCCAGGTCAGGCGAGGGGGAGGTCGTTAGATGGATTGGGGATTGGGGGTTTACTCCAGGTCAGGCGAGGGGAGGTCGTTAGATGGGCTATGGAGGGTGTTTACTCCAGGTCAGGCGAGGGGGTCGTTAGATGGGCTATGGAGGGGGTATACTCCAGGTCAGGCGAGAGGGTGGGGTGCGTTAAATGGGCTAGGGAGGGGGTATACACAAGGTCAGGCGAGGAGGAGGTCGTTAGATGGGTTGGGGAGAGGGTTTACTCCAGGTCAGGCGAGGGGGAGGTCGTTAGATGTGTTGGGTATTGGGGATTTACTCCCTGTCAGGCGAGGGTTTAGGAAGGGGGTTTACTCCAGGTCAGGCGAAGGGGTGGGGGGGTTGCGTTAGATAGGTTGGGGATAGGGGTTAGTCCAGGTCAGGAAACGGGGAGGTTGTTTGATGGGCTATGGAGGGGTTATACTCCAGGTCAGGCGAGGGGAGGTCGTTAGATGGGTTGGGGAGAGGGTTTACTCCAGGTCAGGCGAGGGGGAGGTCGTTAGATGTGTTGGGTATTGGGGATTTACTCCCTGTCAGGCGAGGGTTTAGGAAGGGGGTTTACTCCAGGTCAGACGAAGGGGGGTCGGGTGAAGGGGGAGCATACTTACAGCCCGTGATAAGCATGTTCATCGGCATCTGGGCGGACATGCGTCCAACGATGAGCTGCTTCTCGCCCGTCTCCGGATGAAAGGCCGAATCGTACAGATACTTGGCCTTCCATATATCCTCCAGAGTTGTCGCCTCGGGCACCTCCTTGCCGGCCCGATACTTGATGACGATTTGACGCGCCCGCTCCAGCTCCGCATTGGAGGCGAATACGTTCAGGGGATTCGTGACCAGAATGAAGTGCTTGACACGCCCCAAATATGTGCTCTGATCATACTTGGGTCTATCAATATCAACACGGGGTATTGGAGCCATTTCTACTAAATATTTCTTCCGTTCTTTTTTTTTTTTGATTTTTTTGACTGTTACTGCTGCTGTCTGGAACTATTCACGTATAATTCTGTGGGTGTAAGCAGATAAGAAAGAACATTTAATACACTACACTATAAGCATTTTTAAAATCCAGCTGATTTGTTTTGTTAATCGAAAAACAGTTGCTGCCCCGAACGCTTATCATTGGCCGCGCTGACCCAGCCCAATCGCCTGCAAACAAGTTTCAGATTCTGGCACATACTGGCACACACATACATACATATGTATACTATGTTAAAGAATTTGCCGCGACTGAACGATTATGCATTCATAACAATAATAATATTTACTACATTACATAATATCGCTAGGGCTATCATAAATTTGGGTACTATTGAAAAATCCATAAGTCTTATCGGGCGTTTGCCGGGTGCACAGCTGAGTTCAGCACAAACAATAAAAAAAAATTCGTTCCAGACTCGTCAACTGGAGAACAGGTTGCGACACGAACGCTCGCACACACACGGCATTTGTATGTGTGAGAGAGTGAGCGAGAATTCGAGCGCTTTTCAAGTTTTCCACGCGGGCGCCACCTACAAACACACACACACACATATATATATGCATGCACACGCAAACGTACCGACACGCACGTCCAAGCGGCGCACTTCCTAACACTTTGGCAGTGAACTTTCGACTAAATCGAGCAGCAAGAGCTCCAAACGCTGCTGCCGCTGGCAGCCGACAGTTGGCCTCAATCAGCTGCAGCTCCAGAGAGCTTTTTATGCCCTCGAGGCGAGTGTCATAGCTGTGTCATGCTGTATGTGACACGAATTTAACTGGACTAGTCTATCGATTGGCTGACCACCACTAATAGCATAAAAATAATAATTAATAAATATTTTCATTTTTAAATATATTCAGTGGTTTAGAAAATAGCATTATCTTACTTATACACTTATAAGTTCTTAGCTAAAGAGCATATACTATTCGGCATGCTAACAAGACTTTCCCAGCGTTCTTCTTTCTTTCTTTCGCTTTCGTATTTACCTTCCGCTGTTTTAAACTTTTTCGTGCTACGCAGTGTTGAATGACGACGTCGACATTGATGAGACAGCTTTGCTCTCTGCGCAGCCCATTAACAGTTAGGCTTTGCACATTTATAAAGCTTTTAAGTCAGCCTGTTGTAGCCCTACCAATATTTGAATTGATTTCAAGTTGACTAACGCGCCTCCACCATTTACGTGTGCATGTATGTGTGCGTGTATTTGTGTATGTAGGAGTAGGTACTTATAATTCAATTAACATTTGCAAGGCTGCCCATGTGAATTTTTTTATTCCTGCTTCCTTTCCTTTTGCGCAGACTTTCTCGTAACTGAGAATTAAATGTATTCATTTTTTGTATTAAAGATTAATTAATTATTATCTAATTATTAAAAACCCTTTTTCAGTTGCGTGTGTATATTCATTTATTTTTTAAATCCATTAATAGACTAAACATAACATCAACAGTTGTGTATATTAGCAATAGTTATCATGTTTCTTTCTTCGTTAATTTCCGATTGTTATTATTTAATATTTGTCATATAAATAAATATGTAATATGCATATTTGAAGTATCTCTTAAATGTTTGCAAACAATTATAGTCATAGTTAACACAAATGATAGATATAAATACAAGTATGTCTGTATGTGTAATAACATAGATGACATTTATTGTACATTGTTGTAGGTATGTATGTATGTATGTACGTACATGTGTACATATATACTATATAAAGCGTGTGTGACTGTTTGTAGGTAAGTGAGTGTATAAGTGTGTGTGTGTGTTCGTTTGTGTGTTTGCCTTAGTGAACTTTTTTCACTTCAATATAATTATTATTTAGTTACAATATTTGGACAAGAAAGTATCTTGTACGTTGAAAGTAACACGAAATATAGGTATATTTGATTTTATTTGATTTAGTTAAAGATATTTAAAATAAATTGAATAAAACATTTCATATCTGGATAAGTACTTTTTGTACGTTCACAACGTTTCAACTGTTTGGTAAAATTGAAATTGAACTTCTAATTGAAATAGTTAATTGAAACACTTAACGTTCTGTCAACAATTTAAGGATAGTTCTTGGTTGCTATGTAATTTTGATGTATGACATAATAGCTATGTATACTCGTATGTATAGGTAGTTTAAACTGGGGTCTGCGACTATGTAAAATGCATTAACTAGCCTTTTGCTCTATTTTTTACTTGTAACACTCGCAACGATTAACATTTTTTTTTGCTTTGCCAACACATGCACTCAGTATATAAGTAGTATATGTATGTATGTATATATGTATGTATTGTATTCTCACTACGTATGTATGTATATTTGTAGCTGGCATATTTCATTGTGTGGGGAAGAACATTGTACTTGAGGAATGCCTATAGAAGTATTATATATATATATATAAGTATATGTATGTCATAGGAGAAGGTATGATGTATGTAAGTATGTAGGCAACATATATTTGTATGCAAAGTGGGAGTTTACAATAGGCGATTGTTCGTACATTTATTGTTTTGGTTTAAATTTAATTCGTATATATTTTTGTTGTTAATTGTTTAAGTAGTTTTAGGGAAGTTTTCGTGATGGATCAGAGGAAATCAATTGCTTGGATTTCATATCTCGTCGTAAGTGTTATGTATATTAATAGGTATATACACTAAATATGGTATATGGCATATGTATGCATGTATATATGTATATATATATATTGATATATATTGTATGTTTCTTTATGTAACTACATGTGTTTTGAGCGCGTCCATTCATACCATTTAGCAGTGCATTGCTCACTATGTAAGTTGTTTTTGTATCTTTATGCTAAATAAATAGTGTGTATGTATGTATGTATCTTTGTCTTATACTTTGCTTGCAGCTAAATTATCATACTGATTCAGTTATGTTATGTTTACCTTTAGTTGGAATTAATACGACTGACACTCTTCTACAAAAGCATAAACCTAAATGTTGCACTAACAATGCCTAAACTTGGCCTGAAACCAAGCGACGCGTGTTTAATAGTTTGTTGAATACAAAACTTAAATCAAGTGAAACATATCTTATATAAAAATATTCAACATTATTACTGTATTTTTATATGGCTTAATACCATTAAATGCACCGCCGTTAAACAGGCTACAAGAAACAGAATTTTCATTTGAAGTGAAACATTTTTAAACAACGGAAAATTGCCGTTTATCCCTTCAAAAACCTCTTCGAAATCTGTAGAAATGGGTACAAAATGGAAATTTATTATTAAATTCCGAATCCTTGGGTTCTTGGTAACGAATGGAAGAGTGTCCACAACATGGGATACCCTGTATCATAAAAAACACCTCAGAAACAATTGCTCCAGACTTTTAATTTTAAAACAAGTTTATCTGTGTATTATTATTATCTGGAAATATTCTTAACACCGCTTTTTTTCTTGTTTCTTGTGCTGTTAAACGGCAGTAATTAGTTTTAAATTATATTTTTAAGCATAATGCAAATTAAATATGTTAAATTTAACATAGGAGCCTAAAGTATATTATTATTTTATTGCGTGCTTTGGTTAACTATTTATTTTTGATTTGTTGTATTTTCTCATATATATATTTTGTATACCTTTTGTATATATAGTATATATGTATAACAAAAACTAAAATTACAAATCATATAATTTATTATATTGTTAAAAACTGCACAAATGTGTATAAATATGCGTACGTAATTTGCACCAAAAATTGACTATAAATTTACACTAATGGAATTATTTAATTTGTATACATATAGAATTTATATATATATTTACAGTAAAAAAATTGACGCCATTAATTGCTATAAGTTGAAATATTTTCAAAATTGTTTAATACAATTGTTGCATGTGATTAATGTTTGGTTTTATTTTTATTTTGTTTAAATTATGGTCGTATGCTGTGAAACTCAGGACGTTCATTGTTCAACTTTGTAAATATATTTAATTGTAAAAAATATGCTTGTTAATTCATATTTAAAAATATCTACATAAATATTCCCTTAAGTTTGTTCTCCATTTTCAACTATCCTTGGCTGCCTTAGGTTTTTACATAAGTACATATTCATGCATGTAAACCAAATATCAATTATGAATGCGCCAGCTCGACTAGGAAATACCCTGTACCAAGGTCTAAAAGCTATCACACGCTACTGGAATAACTTTTAAGCATTGAAATATACGTCAAGACATATAAAAATAATCAAGCTTGAATTTCTATACCTATTCTTGCGTATGATACTGAAATATCTGCAGTTGAGATCGAAAGCAGACGGACAGGATAATATTTAGATTTTAAAAATGCGCCGCCTTGGCTTTTGGATATGCCCTATAAAGGTACAGAGTATACAACAAGTTGAACAAAAATTCGTTGATCTTATTAATTGGCTTTGTCGTACAATTCATTGTTACCACGTGTACTTACTCGGGTCCGGTTTAGGGTTTTACGGGTCCAGAAGCAGCAGCGGTAACAGCACAGGTAACAGGTCAAAAGTTCAAAACATTTAAACAGTTAAATGGAAAAATCAAATATTTTAAATGTGCCTGTGATTAACTCAAAAATCAATGCCTAATTTACAACATATTTATGATGATTGTGGAGTTTCTTTTGTTCATCTGAAATTTTGCGTTGTTCCTTTTCTATTAGTTAATGTTGTTCCATAAAACCGTGGCAACAAATATCATTGATTTGCTGTTTTGTTTTTTGTTTATACTTGTACTTAATTTAATACAATTCTCCCTATCTACAGTGCTACATGCTTATAATTGTTGTATATGGAGTTTGTCTTTTATCAATACATATAGTATGTACTTATCTTTTTCTATTATTTAAATATATCGTAGATATATATATATATTCATTATTCGTTTTCATTCATTTGGTGCATGTAAAAATCCATGTAAAATGCGCTTTGAGTAACCTTTACATTAAATATATATGTGTATGCATTTATGTATATATATATATATATATATATTCATGTTCCTTTCTGCTGTTGCCCTTACTGCTGCGGCTAAGTACTGTATGTATAAGATTTTGAATGTTGGTATGTAGTTATGCCCGTACTTATAAATATGTATATGGTACTCGTAATTGGTGCTGGTGATGCGAATCTAGGTGCGTCTGCTATTTAATGTGATCATATGGTAGTCAGTTGTTTAGTAGGTGCCTGCAAAGTGGGAAGGGATGAGTTGAAAATTTGATAGAGAATATATAGTTCCAGGCGGTACTCACTGGGACACTCTGGTGGGTTCATGTAGCCAAAGACGTTCATCTCGTAGAGCGCCGCCAGCGTTATGAAAAACAAATACCAGATCATGAGTATGATGCCCAGGCGCTTGTCCAGCTTCCAGCCATTCAGATGCGTCGACAGTATCAAGAAGACAACGGTGGAGAAGAGCGAGAGCGTGGAATAGGCCAGACCTGCAAGAGTAGAGTACTCAATGGATTAATATAATTGGCAGATCGCGGGCTAAAACAGTCAGATGCCACATGCCAGGCATACCACAAATAGACATTGAACAGCATTACGATGAGAATAGCAAGCAGTAAATGGGAGCAGGGCGATATTTCGTACATACCCTTGGATATAACATTGACGTGCGAGCCGGGCTTAATGATTGCCGTTTGTATGAACCATGGAAGACCTAAGCACACTAGTATATCAAAGACATTTGAGCCAATTGCGTTCGATACGGCCATGTCGCCGTAGCCCTCTTTGATAACGGCTATTGAGCTTAGGGCATCCGGCACAGAAACGCCAGCAGCTACGAACGTCAGGCCCATCACAGTGTCCGGTATGGCCAGCGTGGACCCAATCACTGTTATCATCCAGACCATGAAGTACGAATAGAACGAGATCCACACCATCGAGATCAGGAACGTGAACGGATACCAGTTGCGATACTTTAGCTGGCGGCAATCCGGCATTGTCTTCTTGCACAGAAAGTGTATCGGATAGACCACATACCAGGCCACCAGCCCTGGCATGCCGCCCTCCGTGGGCCGCAGTAACGGATCGGGGCGTGGCTCGCGTTGTTTATCCGTCGACTTGTAGTATTCAACGCCAGCCGGAGCTGCCGCAACCTGAGTCTTAGGCGCTGCTGGAGCCGTGTCGCCAGTTACCACAGATTCCGGCTGATCGGCATGGTAGCCCATATTCTCTTGGCCCTGGCCCTGGGCAAACTGACTCATGCCCCAATCGTCGACCGGCGGCTGGCTGGGCTTAACACTGATAGCCGTTGGCTGCGACTGACTCTGACCCTCCTCGCCCCAGGCGGCATTCGGATCCCAGCTGGCATTGGGATCGTTGTAGCTCTGATAGTCGCCCTGTGTCGATGGCTGTGCCTGCTGTTGCTGCTGCTGCTGCTGGGGACTCGTCTCCGATTCCTTCTGCTGTGTGCCCTGTGTGTATGAACTTTCGGGCACATTCTTGTAGGTGACCAAGGCCGATTGCTCCTCCTTGCTGGGCAGCTTGAAAGGCAGATTCAAGCCCAACGCCCAACGTTCCAGTTCCGTATTGAAATGCAAGGCAATGCAGTAAACCACATAACAAAGCAGCATAACCACAGATTCACCCTGTAAAAGGAAAATATTTCAATTATGTATGAAATGTATGTTCCCAATGAAGAGACCACGATTTGAAGAACTTTGTCTGAATATTGAGGCTCAAAAGTGGAAGAAACTTATCTGCTGTTAACTTCTATCTATATTTCTATTTTATTACAACATTTATATATAATTACATATTACAAGAAAGAACGCTGAAATCGACTATGCTCGACTACAAAATCCTCTGTAACCCTTGGCCAACATAATATTTTGGTTAATAGAACCACGTTTTGAATTCCTGAAATCCTTTAAAATAGCCCAATTTGAACTCGAAAATGGTTAGGCATGTACTTAAATCACACGGATGAAGTTTTAAGTGCATAAGTGTGGATTATTGGAGAAAACGCTCGCTTGGGCTGCATGGAATTCCACCCGCAAGTGTGGAAAAAGCGTGAAAAACGAAAGCTCAATTTCATAGATTTGTGTTAAAATTAATTTTGAGCGCTGTTTCACACTGGTATTCATATAGGATCTAGTTTTGACCATGCTTTTTTGAACTTTGGGAAATGTGGGGAGTGAGATATTCCTAATCTGGGTTCACAATAAAATACCCAAGTCTCAAAAACTACATATATATTTTAGAAATCAGACGAGATATTGACAAAAGACGATCAACTTATTTTGCGTATGGTATGAAGAATATATATTTGAAATTTCAAGTCTCTGACTCTTTTAATTATCGATTTTAATTATCGACAGATATACAGCCACAGCTAAATCGACTTGTCTTGTTCGAGAATATATACTTCATATACAGAATATAGACTTTACAGCA
The DNA here is from genome assembly GCA_035045355.1 of Drosophila lacicola. Taxonomy (NCBI): domain Eukaryota; kingdom Metazoa; phylum Arthropoda; class Insecta; order Diptera; family Drosophilidae; genus Drosophila; species Drosophila lacicola. The sequence goes on along the minus strand of JAWNPB010000347.1, from coordinate 951,438 downwards.
GACTTTATAGATTGAGTCTGCTGTTTCCAGCTGCCTGTTACATAAATATGCACAAAGTTGCATATTAATATTAATAAAAATAAATATAATTCATTCTAAAAAACTCTTTCTTTGGAAAGAAAATAGTTTCAACTGTAAGATTTCTAGAAAAGCATTAGTCTATATATTTAAAATAAAGTTGTATATATAGAAGCGTAATTGTATGTATGTAGAAGCGTATATATTGTATGTATGATAAAGTGAAACCTACAACTTCCAGTTGAAAGGTTTTTAATGGCATTACAAGTGTTACAACTTACGCAAGAGATGACATCATTGAAGATGATTATCAGCATGACCAATATGGACACGCAGTAGAAGAAGCAATCGCGGACGAGTGGCCACCAGTTCAGCTGGCAAACGGTGCCGGAGCACAAAGCGCAGACCGAGATGACGAACATGATGTTGAACACCGCAGAGCCAATGACCCCGCTGATGCCGATGTCGTCCTTGGCAAAGAACACGCCAATCACAACGGTGGCCAGCTCTGGAGCTGAGCTGCCGGCGGCCATAAATGTTGCGCCCGCCACGTCCGGTGACAGCTTGAGCTCTGCGGGGATTTGAATAAATTAAATGCTCGAAGCGATATACGGAATGGAGCTCACCCTCGCACAGCCGGTCCAGACTGGCCACAAAGTACTCGTCGCACACAATGGCCAGGCCAAAGAACGTATAGATGGCCACCAGAATGTGCAAGATGAGTCCACCATGCTGCCGCGCCCATTTGTTCATCAATGGCTGCGGGAACTGTTCGATGGCCGGCGGCGTACAATTATCGCGCCTCGGCCGCCAAGTGGGCACAGCGCCGTGCATGGGCGTGGCCACGGTTGTGCCCGGCTCCACCTCACTTGTCTGATAAAAGAAATGCGAATTAGTTGCCAAATCAACTGGACACAAAAACAACTGCTGCTCACTTCGCTAGTCAGAAAATAATTGGGCGTCGTACTCTCGCTCTCGGCCATAACGTCAGCATCGGCCGCTTCGGGCAGGCTGCCGACGTCCAGGGGTATATCCGGCTTGTTGTCCTGGCCCCGGGCCGAGTAGATGCTAACGCAGTAGTAGATCAGGAACAACAGGCCCATGTTCCACATGCGCGCGCGGCGGCTTCGGTGGCGCACGATCTGCAAAGAAAGTGTTTAAATTTAGATTAACATTCACTTGCAGCTTGTTGCTGTCGTTGTTGTTGTTGTTGCTGTCGTTCTTGTTGTTCTTGTTGTTGATAATTAACAATTGCTGCAGGCGGCTAAAGCTCGCGCCCAAGCACACAAAGCGTGCCAAAGACAAAGCTGCAAAGACTATGAGGCTTATGTGCTTCACATAAATAGACGTCGCAACGTCGCTGGCAGCCATTTTCTCCATTGAGGTCTTAAGTACACGCACGCACACCCACACACACACGCACACGTACGCACACACACACATAAGCACTCACAGGCACTTATGTACTGTATGTACTAAATGCCAGGTAAACTAGAAGTAAACATGCTGCGCTGCAGAATGCTCGACCATCAGATACCCAAGCTTTTGCATAAGATTAAAATAAAATATATTTACTTTAATATAATGAAATAATAAATAAAATAATATATTTAAGTTAAATGTTATACATATTTTAATATCACATCAATGTGATGACGTTTTACATATTTGCGAACATTAAATATATTTTATCTACCCTTCAATACAGCCACAAAAATATTACTCAGTATAAACCCAGCGCAGTCAGGGGAAACATTTGATCACTATACAGTTTTCACTATGGCAAATAGCATTAGATATACTAGTATAAAATTCTATTAAATTTTAAAGGTCAACTCCCAAAAGAATGCAACATTAATATGTATAATAAATTTGTTAAGCTTTGCGCTACAAGCAAACACACTTCTTATTTAAAGCTTATTTTCTTTTAATAAATTTACCCTTGGTCTTTAAGCTCCCAAATAAATATTATATTAATACTCATCTATCTATACATCTATCTATCTATCTATCTATCTATCTATTTAGCTATTTATCTATCTATCTATCTATCTATTTATCTATCTATCATCGATCTATCTACTCATCTAATGAGGTCTGAGTTTCCAAGCCGTTCTAAATTTTATTTTCTAATTAATTCGGTAAAGTTCTCATTTTCACTCCGTTTCAAATCTAAAAAAATGGACGAATTTTAAAAGTTTTTAGTGAATTTAAAAAATATACTTTGCTTTGAAAAACGTTTGCTATTACCACTTGGGTTGTAGGGAATTCCGCCCGCAAGTGTGGAAAAAGCGCGAAAAACGGTTGTATGAAACTTTTTGGTTTACCATACGAAAACTCAATTTCAAAGATTTGTGTTGAAGTTCATTTGAGCGCTGTTTCATACTGTTCGGAAAATCCATCTCAACTTGGTGGAAGTGGCTGTCAGAGATTTGGTTGGTGAAAATTCATTTGAGATATGTTTTTAAACTTTTTCTCTTAGATGGACAATGCGGCATATTTGTCGGTGTCAATATTCTCACCACGAGACAAAAATGGGCGGAAAATGTGGACTGGTTCTTTATTTGATGGATTTTAAAGTAATTTTCAAAAATTAATTTGAAGCATAACTTTAGACGTGGAGTTTAAGATATCAAGATAATTGATTGATAAACCTTAAAGCATGAACCTAAAGCCGGGCAAGGCAGGTATATACCAGTAAGTCATATTATGGAAGAGAACCTCTAATGGAAAAGAACTAGTAATGATAGCATATAGTAGCTATACCCAATGAACATACCCAATGTTATGTAAACATCTTGTGCTGGGTGTTTGAAGAGGGGCTTATATCAGCATATATATGTATATTATTATGTATGTACATATGTTCGCTGTTATGTTGCGCTCGTGGCAAGCTTATTAAGTCTATTGCCACTGCATCTGCCTCAAGTTGGCATCTAAAACTGGCAGCTGATTGACTTGAAATTGGATACATACCAGACCTGAGCTGGGCCTGGGCCTGGGCCACAGCCCGAGTTGAAAGCAAATGGAAAACAATAATAAGTGCAACGACTGCAGCCGGCTTTTGTGGCATACACATTGGCCAGTTCTGGTCGTTGTCACGAGGTCTAACAATGCTAGACCTCATGGCTGTCGCAGCTAGTTTTTAACTGGCATGAAATCTAATATTACTAAACCAGCTGTTGGTTTTGCTATTAAAACGAGTCGCAAGTTCTCAATAAGTGTCCATAGCCAACAAATACCTGGTTAGGCTTAACCTAACCCAAATGGGCATTAGGCAGGGGCATAGTAATGCTTGGAAGACTCGCCGACGTTATTGACCTTCGACTACGTAATATTAAAAAATGAATAAATGTGATTTAAGGCAATGTATTGGATTTAGCCTTATCAGCTGTGAGTTTCCCACTTGAAGCAGTCACTTCTAAGCTTGATTTGTTTACCTAGGCAATTAAATAGGCACATATGCATACACACACATACATATATGCATGTGTATATATATGTACGTGTTCAGTTTCACAATCTGCGGCACATTTGCCAGCTGATAAGCAGCGAATAAACAATGCCAAAAGCAGACGCTGTTAAGAAATGGAACATTCCGAAAGACGTCTGCACTGCCAACAACTGCTGCATACTTTTCAAGGCGCCATTCAACACACAACAAGCACAATACACACACTCATATATAGCTATACTCGTCCGTATGACATCATGTGCTTTCCTTCAACTCTATTGACAAAATGCGCAAATCGTGACACAAACTACATAAGCGACAACAACAATAAATGTCTTTGAATAAATTTGTGTAGCATTACAGCCATTTGTTAGCTATTGACAACTGTTGTTGTTGTTGCAGTTGTTGTTGTTGCTGCTGCTGCTGTTTGCTTTTGCGGGTCTGATAACAGCGCAAATTTGACGCAAATGGCAGAAGAGCAGAGTGCGAGAGAGCAAATGAAAGTTTTCACCACAAAAGACGAGCTCAAAATCAACTGCCGGGGTGAGTGTATCAAAAGGAGCAGCGACGTCGGCGTCTACGACAGCTGCGGCGTCTGGCTGGCTAACTGGCTGACTGTTTGCTGGCTAACAAAGCCACCACACTACGATGTACGGGTGGGCTGGGTAGCCAGATCCACAGGCAAAACATACAGCGCCCGCCTTGTGGGCCACTCGGTCATGCCGCACAATATCGATTTGTTGGACGTCCCGCCGCAGCCGCCGCCAGCTGCCCCTCAAGCTTTTACTCATACGCGTGCTTGCTGCTGGGGCTGCTGCTGCTGCTGCTGATGTGTGTGTGTGCGCGTGTGCGTGTGTGTTAGTTACTGTTACAGTTACAGTTACAGTTAGAGCTGGCGTGGATGCTGCAGCCACATGCTATAAAAATAAATGACTCTGCTAACTAAATGCTCATGTAGCTCTTTGGGCAGGGGCAGGGGCGGGAAGGGTTCTTCCGACTGCTGGCATTGTGGTTGCTGTTGGGCGTTCGGGCTTACATCATATTTTTCTTAAAGGCTCAAAACAAAAGATAGCAGACCACCCCACCGCACCCTATCCTACCCTATCCCGCTGAACAAAAAACAAAAGTGATGTAGGCTGGCTTTGTGTTTGGGCCAGAAAAGTTGGAAAATGACAGACAATTGAAGGCTGTGGCAAAAATGCAATTGACTTGGACTTGATACTGTAAACAATTTGTACAAGGCATTTCCCATTCAAGCACACACACACTCACGCACACACGCATACATAGCAGAGGAATTTCATAATCACATTTGGTTATAGTTACCATTTTTGCAGTAGTTTTAACGTTCAGATAAGCACTTTTAACTGTAAATTGAATTTATAATCAGCTTTTGTAAAATAGCGTTCACGTTCTTCTGTTACTTATTAGTAGCTTGCAATGTGGGTGTTGCGGAAAACAGATACAGAAGAAAACCGTTGCATTGGAAAACAGGCGACGATATTGGCTAAGACATTGTTTTGGCCCTCACGGAGTGTCAGCAATCGCATTACTTGTACTTCATTATCATTGCCACCTTAAGAATGAACTCGATTATTTAACAATAATTAATTTGAATATATTTTGCTCGCGCACCATGCAAAAGTTCGGCTCGTGTGTGTGTGTGTGGCTTGGAGTGTATCGTGTGTGTCTGTGTGTGTGTGTGTGTGTATGAGTAGGTGTTCTATGCGATTCGAAACGCGCACGAGCTAGCAAAGCTTTGCTTTCGCCTGGCGAGACGGTTCAGCGCAAACTAACAGCAGAGCCAACGTCGCAAAGTCTGCAACGAGCATGGCACGGCAGCTGCACTGAGAAAAATAAGTGCATCTTTCAAGAATATTTTAAATTCTTAGTGACGGCAAAAAAAAATTAAAGAATACGTACCATATAAGCAGATATTTAAAAACAAAATAAATTATTATTATTTACTTAAGCTAAAAGTCTCTACTCAATGAAAAAAATTAACTTTAAATTTGCATTTTTTTAAATTATAAATGTTTTATTTTGTCTACTCCGTTTTTCACCTTTTTGTCTTCTCAGTGCACCAAAAAGTCAAAGCATTGGAGCCAAACTCACCACAGCCGAGAGGCGAGGAGACACGACTCACGAGTGCCAGCAGGAAATGTGAAAGTGTGGCCCTCGGGAAGTGCGAGAGTGTGCGTGCGCGGTCTGGTCGCTGCAGCGCCATCTATGGGCAGCTTATGGAGTCTTTAGCAAAAGCTAATTGAAATTGATTAGAACTCGGTACGGTTGTGAACAATAGAGATTCCAGAGCTCACTTGAGGCCTTGGCTGAAAAATGACATTAGAGACAAACAATGGAACGCGGGGCATTAATATTTGTTTGATTATTATTTATATGCGCCCTCCCCCGGCCGCAACGTCAAGTGTTGCCCGTGTTGGCTGTGCAAACAACAAACAAACGTTTGGGTTCGATGTCTCAGTTGTCGGTGTCGCGGCATTTGAAGTCCCGGCAAAGGACATCAATTGTCAGGATTTTGCCACATTATCCTTTACATTGCGGCCGACCAGACGACCGGCTCCTCAGATGTGCAACGTGACATTGCTACATGCGGCACGCTCAGATCTCGCCGCCAAGAGGCCTTGCAAAAACAATGCAGGACACTTGGCGTGTATAAAAAATCGCCAGGACAATGACGAATTTACCTGTTGACACCTTCCAAAATAGACAATTCTGCCAATTAATAATGGTAGCCGTTGCCATCAGCTGCGCTCTGCCATTCAATTGTAACAGGTTCGAGTTATATGGCTCAATCACAGTCCCACAAAAAAACTGGTAGCCAGCCGAGTTGATGGTGCAAAAGTTGAAGAAATTCCGGAGAATTGCAGCGGCTGCACCTCTTTGAGTTGACACTCCAGTAAAGTGGAATTATGACTTTGATTCACGAATCAGAAGTGTAAATGAGGGAATTAGTTCTCTATTGTGAATTGGCGGCGATTTTGAATTCATTGTGGTGGGCCATGGGAAAACTGAAGACATCGCGAATGGTATTACAAATAGGGTTTGAGTCAAAGTCGATTATCCGAAGTTTAAAGCAGTATTAACAAGTAAGATGGCTCTACTCGGAAGTGCCCGACTATGGGATACCCTGAACCTCTCGAAATACACATAGAGCCAAACATCGTGGAAATTAGATGACATTTGATCGAGGGGTGGGAAATTTTGACCTATGTCTATATAGGATATTTGAGGGTACCCTTTCTACATGAATTTTGACCAAAATTAATGTTGCCAGATTTAGATGCCAAATTTGTTTAGAGGCCAAACCATGAACAAAGAGCCAAATCTCGTGAAAATCGGATGAGTTTTGATCGAGTTATGGGGATGGGAAATTTTGACCTATGTCTATATAGGATATTTGATGGTACCATTTTCACTTGAATTTCGACCACGAATAATGTTGCCAGATTAAGATGCCAACTTGATTAGGAGATCGTGAAAATCGGATGAGTTTTGACCAAGTTATGGGGATGGGAAATTTTAGCCTATGTCTATATAAGATATTTGAGGGTACGCTTTCTACATGAATTTTGACCAAAAATAATGTTGCAAGATTTATATGCCAAATTTGTTTAGAGGCCAAACCATGAACAAAGAGTCAAAACTCGTGGGAATCAGATGAGATTTGACCGAGTTATGGGGATGGGAAATTTTGACCTATGTCTATATAGGATATTTGAGGGTACCCTTTCTACATGAATTTTGACCAAAAATAATGTTGCAAGATTTAGATGCTAAATTTGTTTAGAGGCCAAACCATGAACAAAGAGTTAAATCTGATGAATCAATTGAGATTTGACCGAGTTATGGGGGTGGGAAATTTTGACCTATGTCTATGTAGGATATTTGAAGGTCCCATTTTCACTTGAATTTTGACCAAAAATAATGTTGCAAGATTTAAATGCCAAATTTTTTTAGAGGCCAAATGACGAACAAATAGCTAAATCTTTTGGATATCGGATGAGTTTCGACCGAGTTATAGGGGTGGGAAATTTAGACCTATGTCTATATAGGATAATAGCGGGTATATCCCGGCCTTGCCCGTGGCACTTTTAAAATAAATTCTCTCAAAGATCTTTGATAATGAGTTTTAAGCCGATCGGACGGTAAACAAAAAAATTGCATACGACTGTTTTCCGCCAATTTACCACTGTTGCGGTCGAAATTTCCCAAGTCGCTAAACACGTATTCATTATGTTCTTATGTAGAGCTTTGAAAATAAGTTTGAAGCAAATAGGAAAAACTATGAACTTCACCAAAAATATCGCACTTTTCGCGGAGGAAACTGTTATCCATATATATTCTTGGAAATGAGTTTGAGCGCGAAACGTCACCCACCAAATCTTTGACTCCCATTTCCACCAAGGAGGGATGGATTTTTCGAAAAGTGTGAAACAGCCCTCAAATGAATTTGAACATAACCTTTGAAAATGAGTTTGAGACCGACTGAACAAAAAAGTTGCATACAAACTTTTTCCGCGATTTTTCCACACATGTGGGTGGAATTTCCCGTAACCCCGTCTTAACGAGCACCTTGATCACATAAGGTTACTACAGTGCAAATTTCAGCTTCCTAGTCTTACGGCTTGGGCTGTGCGTTTAACACCAATCAATCAATCAGTCAGTCAGTCAGTCAGGACAAATAGTTTTATATAAAGAGATATAATAATTATTATATATTACTCTCTGCATAAACTTGGCTACTTTCGACATCTCTATTGTACGTGAAAATTAGAAGAGTGTAGAATCAAAGAGACCAAGTTATTCAACTTATAACAAAAATTTGTATATTTTAAAATTTTAAACTCATTAAAAAGAACACACAAGCAGCAACTCTAGGCTAGGAACTCTTTGGGCTCAGAAGGAGCATCTTTAAAGCATACAAAAAACTGTTCACAGAGATTTCCAAACTCATTGATGCACTTGATTATAAAGTCTACCTAAGTGTAGAGTCTGCCTCCTGTATAATATTACCCTAACTTATCCCAGCAAGCCAACTGAACTATTTAATGGCACCCGTAACCCTAGCTAGCGATATTGATCCTTCTCAATGAATTTCTCGGCTCTGTTGGTGGCAACGCACGCACATGCTTCACGCACGCCACTTTGTTAATGGGCCACCGAATTTCGAATTAGTTTATAAACTAAATACAAATATTGTAACTAAAATGCGTTGGCTAATCAATTTTATACGCTCAATTTGAGCGGCGACCGAGCGTCTGCTCCAGCCAGGACGATTACCAGCCAGCCACCTTGGCGACCGCATTTAAGGACATGTCGTTTAGGATTGTCAGAGAGCCACGTTGTGCCCGGTTGTCTGGGCCGGGGAAACCAAACAAGACAAAAGAGCAGCTCGACTTTGCTCTTGACGCAACTGCCCAAAATTGGCTCGCTCATCATTATTTATATGCCACTTTCTATTGAATTGAATGGTTGGCAGGACAAAATGTTGAAAGGGAAGGTGTCAAGGCAAAGGTGTCGGGACAGCCCCGCTACAGATGCGGTTGCCTGGCGCAATTCAAGGCGAAGACGTGGCACAGTTTTCCCCGTCTTTCAGCTATTGTTTCATTGTCTTCAGTTTCGCTGTGTTTCGAGTGGCTGGATTTGGTCGTGGTTTATAGCGGCGGCGGCGGCAAGGTAATCCTTTGTCTATGGCGACTCAATAAAGAACTTATTGTGGACAAATTTCGACATTTTTCAAGCGCTGTTTTCGGTTTGTCTCTGTGTGTGTGTGTGTGTGTATAGTTCCTTTTCTAGCTTCAAGGGACATGCTTGACTTTTAACAGGAATCAATTTATTTTATGCGAAATAATCGTGTTGATGGTTGCGTGCTCGCCCCTTTTTTTTTTTTTTCAGCCGCTCTGACATTTACGTTTGGTTTTTGGCCTCTGGATTTTGGGTTTTTGACGCACCAACCCCAGAAGGGCCAACCCTCCCAAAAGTCCATTGCCGAAACGAGGGCTGTGACTGGGTTTGGCCTGGTGGAGCGCCTATGTGAAGAAGGGTGGAATTAATTTTAATTTATGATGTCAATTTATAGTAGTTTTTGCGGTTTCACAACATTTTACATAAGAGCACGGTCTCCTGTGATCGAGAGTCTTTTCTGCGTCACATACATATGCACATTATATATATATATATATATATATATATGTGTATAGTCCAACTATGAATCAAGTTTTTATTGAAGCACCATCGTATGGTGCTCATCAATCAAACAATTGGCATGCACTCATTATGAACACAACATATTCTTTCTTTTTTATCGAAAAAAAAATGTAATTTTTTTGTGCATTTTTGTTATAGAAAATTGCACGAGCGGCAAATATCGCCGATCAATCAAATCTAGCGCAATTTTCCCCCGCAATATTTGGCAAATGCAACAATCGCCAAGTTGGGCCAGGTTGAGGCAGGGATAGACCCTTTGTGAGAGACACCTACAACAACTGAATTTTCTGGCACTTCAAATGCAGTTCATCATTCAGTTGGCAATTCATGCATTCATTCATTCATCACACGGAGACGCAGACGCAGACAAACAGACACTTGACAGCTGACCAGAAGAAGCCTGGGCTGTTAGGTAAACATGAATTTATCGGTTATTATTAGCACCTTTCCATCATAATTGCACCATAGGAGTCACAGTGCAACAAGGCTCAATTGCGATCTCCTACCGTTGCAGCCTTTGCAACTTTGCCATTCAATGGCCAACAAAGTCCAGCCGCACACGGCATTGATAAGTGTGAAAAGGCTTTGGCGAGCAGCAACGAGAATCCTCGGCAGCATTGTGGACATTCTACAGAATTCCAACCAGCCCATTGTTCCATTTTCGTACATTTCAATTTGCATTTGACTTGGCCGAGCCGAGCCACTTATGTTTGTGCCTCAATTCTCGACAGGAAGCCAGGAAGACCGAAGACTTGTGCTAGGCGGATCAAGGCACGGCCCGGTCAATGGGTAGGCTTTTGGCCCTAGGGAGCGTGCCGCTACCGACAATTGTTACAGATTTTCACGTATTATTTGCGCTCGCTTGCACAAATCTGACGAATCCTAAGACGATTTCGTCTTGTAAATCTGTCATAATGCCTTAAAGCGTGTCACATGGCAAATTTAAGAAAATTCATTGGTTCGAGCAAACCCAAAAGGAAACCAATTTCAAGATCTCAGCTTAGCAATAACCTTTTTAACAACTTTTAGCAATTAAATTAGAAATGAAATAATTCAAGGAATATGCAATATATTTGCCAAGGAAATGTGTACAATGATAAAGCCAAAGGGAAACAAATTTATAGATTTTAGCGCAGCAATAACTTTTTAAAGAACTTTTACCAATTAAATTAAAAATGAAATAATTCAAGGAATATGTAATATATTTGCCAGAGAAATTATTACAATGATAAGCCCAAGGGAAACAAATTTATAGATTTAGCTCAACAAAAACTTTTTAAAGAACTTTTATTAATAAAATGAAAACTGAAATAATTCGAAGCATATGCAATATATTTGCCAAAAGAAATGTGTACAATAATAAATCCAAAAGAAAGCATATTTCTAGATTTTAGCTAAGCATAACCTTTCAAAAAACTTTTACCAAGTAAATTAAAAATGAAATGATTCAAGGAATATTTAACATATTTCCCAAAATCTTATGTACAATGATAAATCCAAAAGAAAGCATATTTCTAGATTTTAGCTAAGCAATAACCTTTTAAATTAAAAACAAATTATTTTTTTTCCTTATTAGATATGCCAGGATGAAGTTAAAAATGAAATAAAATTAAAACCGAAATGATTCAAGGAATGTGTACAATAATTTTTGACTAAAAGTGAATTTAAGACCAAAGGGAGAAAACAAATTTTATTTATTATTTAATTAATTATATAGACAATATTTTTTTCACATTTCTGGAAGAAATCAATTTCTTTTCAATTTCTTTGCAATTCATACCATTAATACTTATTTCTATATTTGTCCACAATATTATCATTGAATGACCCGCTTGATTTGCATATAAGTCCCAAAGTGAAATCGTACTAATCCTGGGCAGGTAAATCGAATCTAGTCGGTAGCCAATGGCTCGATATGCTACTGTGACATTGTGCGAAGGCAAATGTCCATTGATAATAGAACGATTACCCGCCGAGGTCAACGCACACACACTACATAGATACTCTTGCCCGCATAGGTATTCAAATTGAAAAACGCCGCAGGACATGCACACAAAGGACACTGACCAGCGGTAGTCGGCGAGCATTTGAATGAGCTGCATTACAAGCGGATTATTGGATTTGAGGTTAAGTGCATTTTCAGCGATTGCAACTGTAACGAAATTGAAATTTTACTCGACAATTTTCACAACTGTTTTGACTTTGGAAATGTTTTGGTGTCCTAAGCTGGGCCCGAAAGGCTGGCGACGACAAAAAACGCGCACAAAACGCGCGCGCGCGCGGTAGGCGGGGCGAACACAAACGCCATTGCTTGCACGGCAGCTGCTCACACACACACACACACACACGCACACAGAGCGCATGTGTGCGAGCGAGAGAGCGCACACAGCTGCCTGCTGGCTGTGGCATGCCCCAAAAGGAGCGAGAAGCGAGGTGCGTGCGCCAAGGATATCGAACCAGCATTGATCATATTTGAAGTGGATGCGACTTAAACGCGCGTGTTGCCCTGTCGCCTGCCATTGTCCAGGGGCGCAGGAGGAATCCGGGCCCGGGGCCGGGGCCGGGGCTGGGGTTGGTTGCTCTTTGTGGCCGCCGCGGTTTTCGTGGCGTTGTGTCACGGGATAAATATTAATCGATATCTGTGTGTAGAGTGTGCGTGTGTGTGTGTTTGAGTGTGTGTGGTTGTGACTTGGGGTGTAGTATCCTTTTGTTGCCTGTTGTAGAACCGCAGGACCATTGTGCGTCCTTCGTACTAAAATGAGCAACATCCGCGCTGTACCTTGGCGCGTTCGCCGCACGGATTAGTCGAGTGCATTCGCTCGAAAAACTAATTTGATTTATGTCTTCGCGTTAAAGTGCGGCTTTCCGTTGAGGAAACTCTCTGCCTCTGCCTCGGCCTCTGCCAGCCGCCATTCACACCCATAACGCGGCCAGTTCAACCCAAGCATCCAGCTGCTTTTGCAACGCCCCGCCAAGCGCCTCTTGATGCCACAATAGCCAATACCAGACGGGGGCTTTGTATATGTATAATTAATTTTTGTGCGAACACCAGGAACCCCCCTCCCCCCCCCCCTTAAACCAGATTCTAATAGAAATGAACACAGCTTTAAATTAGGCATACATACATATATGCAAAACATAAACATTCATTAATTAGTTATACTTATGCTCGCTGAACTGATCAGTATGCCTTTAAAGCGTTTTGCTTTTATATAAAAACATATATATCTCTCTATATAAAACTGTTTGTCCTGACTGATTGACTGACTGACGGACTTATTGACTGACTGATTGATGATCAACGCACAGCCTATACCGTAAGATATGGGAAGCTGAAATTTTCACTGTAGTTACCTTATGTGATCAGGGAGCACGTTAAGTTTTTTGTTTGCCGTCTGATCAGTTTCAAAATCATTTTCAAAGAACATTTATTTTATACATGCCACGGGCATAGCCGGTTATACCCGCTAGTTTATATGTATATATATAATTTTATCATTATATATGTATATAAATCGAATCAACAGTCCTCACCCATGCCTTATGGCTGACCCCAAGTTTTTTGTTTCAAATCTTGTTTTATCACATTTTTCCCAAATTCGAATGAAAAAATTGATTTTACTTAGATTAGTGCTAAAAGCATCGTAGAGCAAGATCAGAAACTAAACAATAAAATAACATACTTAAATATACGTATTTTTTTGAACAATATTATTATTTTTATTTAAAATCTGCCCGTTTTTTGGGCAATAATTAAAATATTTAAATATGTACGAAATAAGTTGATGTGTCTTAGGTTTAATTTCGTGTTTCTTTTGGTTGTAGCTGAGTTGATTGAAGAAGCATATGTAATTAATATACAACAAGGCTGTAAAGCCTTTTCCAGTTATTTATCATCATTTGCGTTTAATTCAAACAAGCACTTAATTTATAATATTAGCTTAAAGCTTATTACATTTGCATTAAATCACAATTTGATCGATTTATTTACGCGGAATGAGTTTAACCCAAAAACCATTTTTGGGCTTCAATTGAAAGCCGGCAGAGCTGAGGACTAGGGGAATGCAGCTCTTCTTGGCCGGGGCAATACGGAACTCTCGCAGCAAATAGTATATCATAGCCTTTGCCTCGAGTAGTGCGAATCGTGAACCTAGACAAAAGATGTTAAGCAAGAATAATGTTATATTTCGCGATTTAACTCACCTATGCAATTGCGCTGGCCTATGCCAAAGGGAAAGTAGGTGAATGGCTGAATTTTGTCCTTGTTCTGCTCGCTGAAACGATCGGGATCAAACTTGGTCGGATTTTCGAAATACTTGGGATCCCGATGGAAGCCACAGGTGGGCAGCCAAACGGCTTCGCCCTTCTTGATCTCAATGTTTTTGCCATCGACCACATAGCTGATGTCCTTGTTGCACTCGCGATCAGTCGCAATGGCCGCCGGCCACTTACGCAGCACCTCGGACACCACCTGGTCCATATACTTCATGCCCATCAGAGCCTCGTATGTCAGTTGGCCGCCATCCAGATCGCTGTCGACCTGCGCCACCTCCTCGTACAGTCTCGCCTGCACATCCTCGTTCTCCATGATCTCCTGTGCGCTAAAGCACATTAGCACCGCCGACGTCTCGAAGCCCGCAAAGAAGAACACAAAGCATTGGGCAACTATGTCGCGATCGCTCCAATCGCGAACTGTGCCCGATTTCGGCTTGTCCGTGTGAAACATGCCGCGCGCCTCCATCAGCATGTTGATCATGTCGGGCCGCACAATGTTGTGCTCCTGACGATACTTCATGGCATCCAGCACCAGGCGCACAAAATAGTCGACGCTTTTCCTATCGAACAGCGGGATTTTCAGCAGCTACAATGTACATATATTATTACATATATTTGTACATATGTTTATTAGTTCCTTATTACCTTAAAGAGTCGATTGGCACTGGTAAAGAATATGAACTTCAAGTTCTGCAGCGCATTAAAGGTGGTCAACTTCTTGCCCATCAAGTAGAACGTGTTGTCTCGCTCCTTGAACGAGTTAACCTGCAAGCCAAATGCCGTTGAGGCAATGACATCGTTCGTAAATCGCGTGCAATAGTCTTTCGTGTCCAGCTCGATTCCAGTGTCTGGCACCTGATCACGCTTCAGGCCGTCTACTGCCTCTTTGGCCACGATGTCCATTAGCTGGAACATCTGACGCATTTTGCTGCCCGTAAAGGCAGGACTCAGTGTGCTGCGCATGTCCTTCCAACGGGCATCGCGCATTGAGAACAAGGAGCTGCCGAAGAGATTGTCCATGTCATGAGGATCGTCCTCATCGGTGCCAAAGATATTGCGATGGTTGATAAAGTGATCGAAATCCTTAATTGTGATCTGCTTGAGCAGTTCCGGATCGCGTATCATCAGCAGCGGCTTGCGTTGCTCAAAGATGCCGAAAACCCTGTAATCAAAAATTATTTAAATATAATATTAGCCGACATTGACCGATAAGCGATTCCAAAATAATGCTCAATTCGTGAGTCACCAATTCTTATCTAGACCGTTAAACAGTTGTACTAAAAAATACCTTAAGATTAGCATTTATCAAATTTTTTTACTCGCACTTGTTTACTATCTAAACTTATAATATAATCGAAGTAAAAATAACCCTGATAAGGTCAATTATTAGTTATTGTTGTCTGTACTCAGTAATTATTACACATATCTGAAGCTTATAAACTAAGGCATTGAATTTCGAAATATGAACAAACAAGTAAGAATGAATGTCTTTGACAATTAAATATTGAATAACCTTAGACATTTGCCTTACGATTTTCCAGATATGTTAGAATTAATTGCTGTCTTATGTGAAGTTATCTTCAAAAGCAGAAGAGTTTGCCATACAAAAACTAATTTTTGACCAATTCTCCCAAAATGTTATGTCAGTCCGATGTTGATGAGATATTGTTTATACATAAAAGCATGGGGTTAAGTCTAAATATTTTGAAAAACAAAAAAGGATTTTAGAGAAAAGCCCAATTTTTTTTAATTCTTTCCTTTGTCAGCTATACAATATGGGTCCGATATGTACCGATGATAAGATAAAATAAGATTTTGCCGAAGGGAGCACAGTGCAACATATACATGCCAATATTAGTCAAGATATGTTAATGATGATAAATGATTGCCTATAAAAAACAAGAGACGGATATGACTATGTCGACTCGGCTGTTGATCAAGAATATATATGCTTAAAAGGATCGGAGAGGTCTCCTTGTTGGCGTTACACATTTAATGACAAAATAAAAATACCTTCTACAAGGAGATTATATTATATAAAACCAGATAGGTTATCATAGCAAAAGCATTAAGATAGATTAAGTCGAAAAGAATATATCATATTCAAGTTCAGATCCGGCACATGTAACAACTAACAGATATTTTCAGTTGAATATATTGTGAGTGTAATCATTCAAGCGACCTTTTATCACAAGCAATCAAGTGTGCGTAATTATAAATATCTGAATATTTAATAGTAAAGCAGACGCATTTAGAATACAAACTCAAATTCAATTACAGCCGCACCCATTATAATTGATTGATAGCAAATGTATATATATTTACGAGTAGCTACTGATATATGTATCTAGTTGTATGTATTTGCGTAGTCCATATCTAATGATTTAATTATGTAGAGATTGTGCTGCGACTAAATAAAATCTCGACTATAATAACTATGCAATAACCTGTTTGCTATCTAGTCAAAGTGCTGAATATACTCACTTGCCATTGCCCTTGTTGTACAAATCGACGATCAGATCAAACATGGATTGTTGACGCAATACCATTTTATGCATGTTTCCCACGAATGGATATGGTTTTTCATACTCTATGCCTCGCTCCTTGAAGAAATTATAGTTGGCCGTGGCCCAGCGATAGGCCAGCACCAGGGCGACGACGAAAATCGCCAGAAACTCTAATAGCATCTTGAATGTTCACCGATCTAGCCAACCCGTACGGTGAGACATCAAATTCCAACTGAACAACGCTGCGATCGGAGCGCACAGAAATCAACTAATTGAGTCCCACACGAATAAACGAGTCAAGTGCTTCGCTTCAATGAACGGGGAAGCTTTTGTTTCGAGCTTTGGAAATGATGAAATTTGTTTGATAAATTAATATAATATATTAATAAATGTACGCAGTCGCAAGTGCCACACACATATCAACAATAAACAAAAGCAAAAACAAAAGCAAACAGTTCTATTATTAAACTGATACTGCGACTGTGAACTTGACTGTCATTTGAATGAACGTGCGAGTGGGTGTGGCTACCGAGTGTAAACAAATGCCACTGCTCGACTATTAGATGCCCCTTAATTAAATATACTTTAATCTTAACCTCTTTTATGTTTTTATACCCTTGCAGTGGGCATTATAATTTTGTCGTGAAATGTGTAACGCATAGAAGGAGACATCTCCGACCCCATAAAGTATATACATACATATATTCTTGATCAGTATCAACAGCCGAGTCGATATAGCCATGTCCGTCTGTCTGTTTCTATGCGAACTAGTCCCTCAGTTTTATGAAACTTTCCAGAAGTGCCTCTTTCTGTTGCACGCAGTACATATGTCAAAACCAGCTGGATCGGACCACTATATCACATAGCTGCCATAGGAACGTTCTGTCGAAAAGTAGGTTCTTGTATGAAAAACATTTTTGTTTATCAAGATATCTTGATCATCATATACATATATGCAAAATTCTATTAACATCGAACCACTATATCATATAGCTGACATAGGAACGATTGCTCGAAAATTAAGTTGTTGTATGCAATTTTTTTTGTTTTTCAAGATATCTTGACCAAGCTTGGCATTTATTATGCAAAATCCTATTAACATCGGACCACTATATCATATCATATATAGCTGACATAGGAACGATCGGTTGAAAGAAAATTAAGTTGTTGTATACAAATTGTTTCTGTTTTTCAAGATATCTTAATCATACTCGGCATTAACTATTTTCCCTGTGCTTCTTAAGGGTATTAAATCTTCGGCGTGCCGAAGATAGCCCATCTTTCTCGTTTTTATTGTTTATACATTTTTTAAGATAAGTCTCAGACCATTAAGTGAAAAGACTTCCGTGAATACGGAGAGATCTTAATTAAAAACGAACTGTTTTAAAGAATCGTCATACAAAATTACTATATGAAACTAGTAATATCTAAGATTATCGCGATTATACAGTATGATACAGATTGATATCACTTCAGGTGTTGTTTAAGAACATATGTACTTTATAAGGACATAAATTTCTGCTTCTGCATGTTTCTTACATTTGCTCAAGTAAAGACTTTCTTTTTTATATCCAATTTTAATTATGTATAAGAGATTTTCCACATAGATACATACATATATATTTCCGGATAAAACTATATTTCCTTTTTATCTTTCCTTTTATCTAATATAATACTTTAAAGATATTATAAATTATCGATATGGTGTCGAAAATATTACCGGAGTAAGCATATAAATATATTTTTACTACCTAAATCTTGTTTTTAAGATTTACTGATCATACTTTTATAGAATCTGTAGTAGCTAAAATATAAATCTAGTTTCCACCTGGACTGCCTGTTTAGTCTCTGCCAAAATCCAAGCCCCCCTAATCCCGCATACTCTCATATTGATCACCCGTTGATCCCGATTATAATTGATCTATAAAGATCACACCTAGTCCATTACTTGAACTGATCAATTCAAGTTATTATAGGCGCTCAAAAGCCTAGCATACTCGTGCTTAATCCAATAGAGCCGGATGTATCCTGATCTGTGCACGGACTGTGATTACGAAACTAATCTTGAGCACAGCGCACGATCCATCGGGGCTATGGCTACGCTGGGCTTATCTCCGTTTAGCGGAACGGGACGATAAGCACGTTGGCAGAAGTTGCATTTGAGGTTTGGTTAGGATGTGTTTTCCCCTGACCACAGCGACGCCAACTAATGAGGCGCCTCTCCATGTGTTGCCGTGCTCGCGTCAGCTCGTGAAATTTCCTCATTAATCAAAGTATGAATATGACGCCATATCCTTATTGTTTGCTCTAATTATGCTCAGGTATAGATGGAAAAGCGTCGCAGACATGTTCCATGAATGAAACATGAACTGGCTGCAAACGTGCGATATTTAATTATTTTACAATATCTTCTGTGAACATTTATGATCGTTGCATTGTTTTAGGTAGGTGCTACTTTATGACGCCGCTGCCGACGGCGGGGCCGGGGCCGAATCCGAATCCGTTCCGAATGCGTGGAAAATCCCGCGCTCGTTATTTGACAAACATGCGGGGAAAGTCCCGAAAAACCGATGCCGATCCAAGGCGGCTGCTGGCCTAAGTGCCAGCCTACACAAATAAGCTCGTGGATTTTTTATGGCCTTGCCGCGCCCGGCAGCCCACCTACAACTACCTGACAGCTCGCCGGGCGCAGTTTCCTGGCAAAGCGCATTTATGAATGAGTCCCGATCTCTACGCTGGTAACACGAATCGTGAATGAATCTGTGTGGCGCATCGCACTTTTATTACAGGTACTAAAACCACCTACGAGCACGGCCCTAAAACCCTACCTAACCCGACGCAACCCAATGCAGCCCAGCAGAAATGCACCCGTTGCATTCATTAGCGTTGCCGAGAACAAAGCATCTTGCACTTAATCCTAATGATTTCCCTTTTGTTTCTAATGACGCAGCGGTAGGCTTATGTGGGACGAGTAGCGCGCTCTCCTCAACTATGAAGCCACAGTTCATAAGAATCGCGGCTAATACAACAAAACAATCGATTAATAACAGCATCAATATTAAATGATTCCTTAACAAAATTACTGCTAAGAACATAAATTAAACTAACATTATTTTTATACTTTTAAATGAAACTCGTAGAGTATCTAAGACTAATTCTTAGTCTACATAAAACAAATACATTTAATTGCAGGGAGCCATATTTAATATATATTTTATCCAAAATAAACAACCCAATTAATAAATAAACTTTGTTTAAATAAATTTAATTCTTTAAATTATTAAATACAAATCAAATAATATAAATAAATGAAAAAATTTATTCTATTTTACCAAATTTAATTCATTGCAAGGAAAATTAATTAACATGTAATTTATCAAAAATAAGCAGACAAATTAATCAATAAACTTTATTTAAATAAATTTAATTCTTACAATTATCAAATTAACAAATACCAATCAAATATTATAAATATATGTACAAACTATTCTAGGTTTAATCAAAACTTAATAAAATTATGAATAATATTTTACATGTTAATAAATTGTTTCTATTTTAAAATATATTTATTCGTATATATAAGTTGTTAACTTCTCTTTGTATTTGCCTTTCAAATTAAACATTTAGATTTGTTCAATTTGATTGCTCTACAGCATTTTTTACACAACTTAATTTTTGCAAAATGTTATATACTTATGATCAAAAAAAGATACAGAAAGACAAAATATATACAAGAAAACCAGATGCATAAAATTCCAAAATATCGTTTTATGTGCATATTCATTTAAATTAAATCAAATATTTTCTTTTAAATTAAAAATGCCCTTGCAGAAGCAAAACAAAAATATTTGAGTTAAACATATATTCGCTGCGCAAAAAAAAAAAAGTTGCTTGCTTTTTCGATAAGGACTGCAGTCAATATTTTTTTATGTATTTGCGCTATCTATTTTCAGTTATGTGAATATTGCATAAATCGAGCTCAAAACTATGCCAAAACATTTGTCTAACCAACACCAGCTATCTTTTAATGTATCTATTCCTTTTTTTTTTTTTTGCATATCTCCATTTGGCTGGGCGCAAACGCCCACCAAAGGCCGCAAAGTGCCCAACAATATATCCATGTCATCCCCCGGAGCAGGCCGACGATAAGCTTAAAGCAACTGTACCATTTTACATGCTCAAACCTTAACTCAAACCCCAAAAAAAAAAAAAAAAAATATTGAAGCCACAATTTGCTCCGTTTAGAAATCTCAGCGTATTCTTATACATATAGGATACACATTTTGCATATTTAAAGCAGAAAAGTTGCCGCAAGACGCGACCAACCCCCAGAAAGAAGCACTTAATTCAATAATAAATTGCCGCCACACTGAAGGGCAGCAGCAGCAGCAGCTAAGGCAAGCCCCGAATCAACCCAGTCAGAGCCCACAGATAACCAAGTTACAGCTCAGCTTTGTTTAGCTCCGGGTGCGAGGCCACGGGCCGGGGGGGCCAGAGACCAGCCCAGCCCAGCCCGGCCCAGGCCAGCCCAGTTTTGCGCCTCAGAGACAACAACTTTTATCAAATTGCGTATAAGGGGGTTTGTCGGTAGGTAAGCGTAAAATTCATAATCATGAATGCTTCGCTTAAACTTCCACCCCGTTGGGAGTTACAAAAGCAACAAAAAAAAAATATAGATACTTCCCCACATATATACTTAATGCTGGGAATATGCACGTTAAAAGCGAAAGTCAAGGAAGCTACCACGAGTACATTATATACAAGCCTGCGAGTGTGTGTGTGTGTGTGTGTGAGTGTGCGTGAGTATCTGTGTATTTGAGTCTGCGTGAGCGGCCATTGTTGTGCGCTGCGAAAAACAACCCTGAAGCGTGCCTCTCGCTCACACAGACAGATAGCCCGCAAATCGATGAATGGAGCGTGCGTGTCTGCGTGTGTGTGTGTGAGTGTGTGCGTGCCTAGGTAGGCCGCTAGGTAGGCCTACTGGCCAGGACCTTTGCGTCGAATGAAAGCAAAAAAAATCTCTTTAAATTGTGCGCCGCTCGGCCGGGAGAGTTCAGTTCGAGTTGAGATCTTGTAACGCACACACACAGCTCCTCCGGCTACGCAATTGCACCGCCAACTGTTCCTCCGCCCAATTAACGCAGTGATTCTCCAAAATTTAAAACGAAAAGCAAAGTAGAAAAAAAAAATGTCGACAATTAATATGCACCCACCGCAAACGTATTCGCGCCTGTTCCGTCCCTGGGATACGCAACGCCAAACGCCAGCGCCGCCCGCCCGGACCGTGAAACGTGAACGTGAACCCGAAACGGTGACCATCAAAACGGAGCTGCCCACCAGCAGCAGCAGCAGCAGCAGTAGATGCTGCTATGGTCAGGATAGCGACCGCGAGTCCTCCTCATCCTCGTCGAGCAGCAGCAGCAGCAGCAGCACCAGCAGCAAATCCAGCTACGAGGATGGCCTCAACAGCAGCTACACGCGCACCTCGACTCCGCTGCTGGATGCCGCGCCGCAGCCAACGTTTCCGGCTGCCTCGGCCACCGTGGCGCCACAGCCACAAATGTCGCCGCAGCCAGCACCGTTTATGCCCGCCAGCGAGCTGTACTATGCCGCAGCAGCAGCTGCTGCCGCCGCTGCCAATACACCGGCTGCTGCCGCTGCCTTTGGCATGGATCCGTTCACCCTGGGCCTGATGGAGCAGGAGTACGCTCGTGTCATGGCCGAGGATGCGCAGCTAAAGGCGCTGAATGCACGCAAACAGCGGCCAAAGAAATTCAAATGCCCGCACTGTGATGTCGCCTTCTCCAACAATGGCCAGCTCAAGGGACACATTCGCATACACACCGGTAAGTTAGACGCACACAAAAAGATATTCGATTCGCATTACTAACTGGAGTTTATTTCATTATGTTAACAGGCGAGCGACCCTTTAAGTGCGACGTGGAAACCTGCGGCAAGACCTTCACGCGCAACGAGGAGCTGACCCGGCACAAGCGCATCCATTCGGGACTGCGTCCGTATCCGTGCAGCGCATGCGGCAAGAAGTTCGGTCGTCGCGATCATCTCAAGAAGCACATGAAGACGCATATGCCGCAAGAGCGCCAGCTGGGACCGGCCATCTTTATGCCCATGTATCCCTACCTGTATGGCTACTAAACAGTTGACCAGCAGCTGCTCCAGCGATCTGTGAATCCGCGGGCTACAAGCCCAACTATCTACCAACAACAACAACAACAAAAACTCAAGAAGCAACTCAATGCCGGCCAAGAAATACTCTACCTCAGGCGTACCTGGCGCAAACTGGCGCAGACAACACACACACACACACGCACACACACACACATGCGAAACAAACAAAAACTACCTCAGCACCAATCTAAGCCAAACAATCTTGAAGACGATATTTAAAGATATCCGTGACGATATATATGCAAATATTGAGCTATTTATTTTTTAATGAATATTTACATTTCCACTACGTGACGTGAGGTAGAAGCGTCGGAAAAAAACCCCACACATGTGTAAATAAAAATCCTTAAGTGATCCTTTCTCATATGCTAAGCGATTAAGAGTTTTTAAGAGACATCTACATTTAGAGACCTAAGCATATTTTTCACATTTTTATATGCGCTGAATGCGGTTAATAGCAATATACGATTTACATTTAAAGCATCTAGTTAAATATTCAGAGCTGTATTATACGATTTATGTTTACACAAAAAAAAGCGACTTCATAAAAGTTAAAAAAAAAAACAAAATATTCTATTATTTTTTTAAGTTCCTTTGAGAGCAAGAAACAAAAGATATTTTAGCTGGGGCACATTTAAGGAGCATAATTAATTATTTAACTTTTCTTTGATTCATACAAATTCTTGATATTTCTACAAATTTTCTCTGCTTATATATTTATTTGCGTCCATTTTGGCAGCGCATTAATGCCTGTCACTTCCCACTAACCAGATCATTTTTGGCAAATAATCCGCATCATGCCGGCTAAATCAAAGCAAAAATCTGCAGTTTGCATTCGTCGGCACATTTGACGCATCCTCGGCAAAAAGGGTTAAAATTCACAAGTCATTTGGGCGAAATCTGCGAAAATTCATTCACAAAAACAAGCAAAAGAAAACTAGAAAGAAAAGAAAAAACCATTAATTTAGGCACAGCACAAAAACTTAACTTTTCAGCCAGAACCTAATCATTTACTGTACTTATCTGTATCTATATGTATATATATAACTGACTGATTTGAGCCCAAAGCGAGGCAGTTTTCTCACAGTCCCTGGACTGGAATCAATTGCAATTGTTCACGTATCCTTGCCATTACTCACACGACAGCTTGCGTCATTCATAAGGACAAAGAGTGGCCCACCTGAGCAAGTAAGTGCAAGATAGACACAAAGTCTGCTCGGAATTTATATGTAGCCCCAGGTCTCTGTAATATCAATGTGACTTCTACGTGTGCACAATGGCTGCAATTTTTGTTAACCGTAGCGGGCCGTAGTGGGCGATTGCCTCTCAACCTTTTTACGGGCAGGACAGGCAGACAATGGCAATAAGGTCGCTTGATAGAGGCGTGCAGGTCCCATGCAGGTCGACATCTACCTGTGCCTTCTGGTCAGTCCTGAGAAGATTTTGTGGCAGACAGTGCGACGTCGTCGTCTAACTAATAATGTGTCCCATTGATTCCTCTAATTCTGTTTGCAGCAGCAGCAGACACAGCGGCAACACCTTGAGCACTTGGCCAAACCCAACAAACGGCAACAAGTTCAAATACCAATTTCTCAACATGATACGCTTTTCGTCAGCATCACGAATCGATGTCGTCGACATCGATGTTTGCCAAGTATTGTCCCCTAATTGCTGCCAATTAATTAGAGCATTCGTACTTCTTTTTTTTATTCTGAAGTGTGGGAAGATACTTTAATTCCCTATATACATAAATATATATCATCTGCTTATGTCAATCACATTCACAAGTGTGTCTTGAGTTATGGCCAACAGCTTGGACATATATTTGTGTTTACATACAAGCAGCGAGAATAATGCAGGACCAAAGCTGGCATAGCTCATATTTAAGATTGGGGGTCTTTTGTTACAACTGAATATAACAAAAAATGATATATAAGTTTCCAATTATTATTAGATCTCTTTTTTTATCACCTTACATCCTTATATCAATATCAAAGTCCTTAAAAGAGTCTGCTTACCTTATGTGAAAGGGGTTTAAAGAAACCGATATTGATCAATAATTTAACGACCTTTTTCTTCGGCAAAGTTTATTTTAAAACAGTTTCAATAATTTTATGTATTGTAATACTTTAATTACTATTATTTTCCTTAAGTTTCTAACAAATTATTATATATAAATTCAATAAATCACATCACTTTTTTCACAATATTTTGACTTTAAAAATTCCGAAATCGTCAACGAAGTCGGGATCGATCTTTGACATGTTCGCCTACAAGTCTATTATCTAATGTTTTATCCAAAAGATTAAACAAGCAATATCCGACGCTTATTAAATATTTGTTCATGATTTTTTTTACTTTTCCTGAATTTATAAAGTGATTTTGTGAAATTAATCTCTAATTGATTATAAACTATTGGTTTTTTATAATGTGAAGGCCTATTAGCTTTCGATGATTGGGGTTTTGTACTTTTCCTGAATCTTATTTGAATTTTAAATATCATTTTTTTATATATTTTATTTGTTAAGCCAAGAATCAGCCATGAATTTTGGCTACGCTTTATCAAATGGATAGATATTTTTAATTTTAATTCTGCAACAGGGTAATGTGTTGACGTTTGATGGGACGAACTGTAGATAGAGTCTAGCCAGTCTGCAATCAAATTTTCTTATTCAGGTTAATCACGCTTTTTTTTGTATAATAACAAATTGAATGTTTCCAGATCTATTGATTTTTTATAATGTGGACAGAGAACTTTTAGCTAAATCGAGCAAAATCAATCATTGGTTTCATCGATCGATAAAAATCAATATAAATAATAAATAGAAGCTTCGATTGTTATATGTATATGTATATGTTATTATTGTATTTATTAATATTGTATCCATATTAATTATTGTTATCACTATTTCAAAGTCTGCGCTCTTTGGCTCATACTCGCAATAAAAAGTTTTGCAGAAGTTATTAAATCGTTTTTTACACTCTGTGGATATTTATTGTTAGTCTCGTACAAAATCGTATATATAATATACTTTCCCTATTATTAAGAAATTTTCGCAAAGTGAAAATTTAAGTCGATCCCATTGTAAGTCGATCCCATTAAATAATAAGATAAATATTCAACTCGTAAGCAACAGAAATTATTATCTAATTTCACTGAAGAGTCATTCATTGCACAATATCTATCCCATAAAGATGTTCAGAACATTTCACAGGAATTATAATCGAAATGAAATATAATAATTGCCCAACTATAAAAGTAAACAAGACAGCATTGTGGCAGAACAATATCAGATAAAGTCAGTTCCTAACAAGAAAGTAGTTTGGCTATCAATAACCCAACGACGTCTTGGGACAATTGCCACGTAGGAGGCACTAGGCTAACTGCCATTGATGACCACAAAAAGGCCAAACAAAAGTCATCGGGTGGTCCACAAATTTCGCAACTAGATAATTGCCAACAAGCAGCAGGACGAGATCTTGCACTTTCTGGCCTGGGCCACACAGCACGGCTGGCTGAGAAATTGAAATGTCTTTTGTGCCCTAATAGAGAAATATACGGGCCATAATTTCGCAATGCAACAATAGTAGAGCAATTGAATGGGCAGTGCAAAAAAAAAAAGAAAAGAGCAGTGCATAAAATAATAAAAAAAAAAAAATGGAGTTCCTGATACGATGGGTATATCAGCGTAGAAAACCGATTGCTACCTTTCACAGCGCCAGTTCTCGGCCAAGCAAAGTGCGTCGATGGGTTTCAACCCCTCGAGGAACAACCCTCATCCCCTATATACACACACACACACACACACACACACCCAAGGGCTGGCGGGGGGTAGTGGCAGTAGTGGTAGCCGTAGCTGTTTTGTACAAAGTGTCAGAGTATCCATTTAATTGGGAAATTTATTGGCCAGCAGCAACGACTGCGACGACGACGACGGCGAGGATCCGCAGGAATAGGAGACAGCCTGTCTGGCCCTCTTGTTGGCTTTCTTCGGCTCGCATGTTTGCGGTTGCTGGAAATGCTTTCACAATGCAGCTCTAGAGGGGAAAGGTAGACTAACCCATAAAACAAAAACTAAAGACAAATTCGTGTAAAGAAATGGATTTGTATCGCAAACACGAGTAAAGTGCTCACAATTCGACGTGTGTGGCTGGCATGTTGGTATTTCTATGCGATGTTATTTTGTGTTCGTTCCGATTATATGAGACTTTCCCGCTAATTATATTTGTACAGGCCACGCTTCAGTGCCAGACATTGCCCAACATTTTTCCAGCTATGTACTTACGTTGACGATTTGCAATCGTATTTTCCAAGCCGAGTCTCGTCTCGTAATCCTAGGCGCAAAAGTGGGTATGTCCCGACACACGCTAAACGATGCGTTTATCTGCATAAACACTCTTAATAAGTCGATTGTCTGCAACCTAATCTCCGCTGCCGCTGACGACTCAACGCACCTAATGAGCGTATCTTTCCATTATCTCACAACGCAAATGTATGCAATTTGGAAACTAATCCTAACGCCGGGACTTGCACAACTCTGCGCAATCTATGACTACAGATAGTCACACACACACACACACATTGAGGGACCTAAGGTTATTCCGCGCACATGGCCGAAGTTGAGCCATAATCTGTTTGGCCAGATAAACCACAGTCAGATAGAACCCTAACGCAGATAATGGGGAAAGATGATAAGACAAACTTTCGGATTGGCTTTATTTTGCCGTTAAATTTCGCCCCGATTTACCCCTAATTAAAAACACGTTCATCATTATTATGCAATTGCATTCAAATCAAACCAAAAATCGACCAAAACAACAACATGCAGCGCCCAGCTGGACAACATAACCAAAAGGTAAACAGTAGGTGGTGCCGGAAGTGCCACAAAAATTCAAAACAAACGTCCGTTTGTCGATGTTGCAAAAGGTCGCTCTGCCGTTTCCCAAACTAATCAAAACTAATGATGACATAATTGGCTCGATTGGGCCAAAAGGAAGCAGCCCAGTGCTGTGTGGACACTATGCCCTGTCCTGTTTCTTATGGGCTCGAAATCGAATAGAAATAGGAAGTGCTTGACAAAGCCACACACACGCACACACACACACGCACACACACACACATATTGTCCTCGCAAGGAAACAGCCATCAGTCAGGGGTCCTCACAAGTTAAAGAAAAAACTAAGAGAGAGAAAAAAGGTAATTGATTCGTTTGCAAAATGCAATGCGATGACACTTGGATTCTGGTGCCCGCGGTGTGGTCCCGCTTAGCAATTAGCTGGAACGTTATAATTACAATGAGGAATTTGTTGTGACATTTGGGTAAAAGTCACAAGTATTGGGCAATTCATCAATAAACTGCCACACGGACTGCTTTCCTTTTTAAAATTCGTTTTCTACGACATTTTTTTTTTGTCTCCGTTTTTCCCATTCCTTCCCGTCACGGATGTTGTCCCGCGGCGTAGCGTGTGCTACTGTACGGTTGAACTTCCCGTGGGGGTGGTCGCACAGCCGTGCAACAATAACAAAATTAGGAAACAAAACTCTTAAATAAGTTGTATCTTAACAATGACTGTTGTTTTATTTGTATGCACATAAAACACAATTGGCTGCTCAGTAGCAGCAGAAAAATGGGTATATAAAACGAGTATAAAAATTACATTCGAGTATAAATTTGCCATGAAATACTTGTATAAATAGTATGTGTAAAAGTTTTATCGTGCGTTTCTTTCATCAAGTTTTGTTGTGCAATTCAAATGCTTTATCAGACTTGACCAGGCGATTGCCTTTGACATATGTACATATGCTGACTTACAGACTACGAGAAAGATAAGAAAAAATATATGTATGTATATATATTCGATATTTATAATGTGGCATGCAAAGGGCATCTTTAAGTAAGGCACAAACAATTGAGCCGCTGAGATTATGTGGTGCTCGTTACTGCATCGTTTGATCGAACATTTCCATTTGAGGTTACATTAGGATTATATTTGAGGCCGCCGTCCATCTAGTAGAGCATTATGGCCGCCTGATTCTTGTCTTTGCTTAGCGGCTCCGAGCGATTACGATCGCGATTCTCGCGGCGTTTGGCATACAGCAGAATTGTTATATTCAGCAAGACCACAATTGTCGAAATAACAACCAGATAAAAGCTGTAGCCCAGATGGGCCAGACCGTTGCTATACCAATGCTGTTGCTTGTGCTCCGTTAAGAGCACATTGTGTGTGAGATACTGATAGAACTGCACTAGCCAGGCCAGAAATGCAATCACCTGCGCACAAGCCGCCGACACGTTGGACGCTAACAGGAGCAACATGGTGCCGCCTTTTTTAGCAGCTGACGCTGACTTAAATACAGCAGCTATGGCTGCTACGGCGCAGGCCAACAGCCCGAACCCAGTGCCAAGTGTGGTGAGCAGCCATAGCCAGAAGCTGGTGTCGCCGTGTTCGGTGCGAATGAAGGAATAAACTGTGGAAAAGTGAAAACTAAATTAAAGCACACCGAATCAATATAATTGCATAACTCACCTTCAATCTGATTAGTGCGCTGCCCAAAACCGAGATTCAAGTGCTGCTGCCCATAGAACAGCCCAAGGTTGACATCACCCTTGGCTTCCGTAGAGTTGGTGCGCCGCGGATGGGCCCGCACCCAATGATTGGTTGTCATACTGGCCAAGAGTAATCCTATGGCCAGACAACTGCCAAAGAAGGTTGAGAACACTAGGGCACGTGTGCGTAAGCTCATCTTGCTGGATCTGTGTATTGGCAGAGAATTGCAAATGTACCAAATCAAAAGACTGAAGGGACAAACTAAAAATAAACGTTTTTCCGCACTATTGTGATTGTGACGTCACAATGCGCATCTCTTTTGTCCTATGTAAATGACAACCTTTCAGTTCTAGCTGACATGGAATCAGGCTACAACAAAGAAAGTGCAACGCAAAACAGCAACAAAAGCAGGGCCCAGCCAATTTACTCACCTTGCGAAAGTGGCTCTGCGGAAAGGGACGCAGACGCTGTCGTCGTTGTTTTCACAGCCGTCTTCCTCAATGTATCTATGTATCATTTGCAGCGCACTTATATCATATTTTGAGCAATTTATGCGTATTTTGCGAACACTTTCGCCGAACAATTCTTTGTTCTTTTTATTTTTTGTTTTTAATTTAAAAATACGATTTTCCCAGCCTTTTTGATCAATTGTTGTTGTGTTTTCCCTATGACTTGTCAGTGTTGACTAATTTGCTTGGTGCTGGAAAACAGCTAATTTCATGAAAAGTCTGGCAGCACTGCTAAAAATGAAACAGCAGTGGCATATGGCAACGCTGCATACAAAAATAGCGCGTAATTTGTGCGTGAGAAAAAGAGAAATTCTTCAATAAATATGAGTAGCCGCAAGCACAAAGGAGCCGAAAACATTGAAAATCTGTGTCCAGTAGCCAGGTAAATATGTGCATCAATGAAATCAACATTTCCAAGCCCGCAAATCGTGTACACACGCAGAGTGCCGGTCAGCAAATGGCGCGAACTATTCCAGTGACGTCACATGCATTGCAAAATTAAAAGCAGACAGCGAAACGGGGCCAGCACATAATTGAAAGGTGCTTGACCCGTGCTGAGCAAGCAACTGACCCGTACTTGTACGCCCAGCACTTTTTAATAATTGCCCAACTTGTTACAGAAAACGCTCGACGAGTAAAAATAGTGCAGTCGGCGCAGCTGCTGTGTCCGCAACGAAAACGTCGTCGCTTTACGAGCACACCTCCTCGCCCTCCGTGCTCACCTTTGAGGCACTCGAAGAAATGGGCATCGGGATGCTGGACTCCGAGGAGAGCAGCTCGTCGGCCCTGTCGGCAATTACGCTGGCTGTCAGCACCACCAGCGACGAGAACTCCAATGAGACGACACCCTGCGCGAATGTGCCCCGCATGGCACATCAACAGACGCGCCTGAGTCTCAACTCGACGGCTTCTACGCTGGACAACAGCGGCGTCAATAACAACACTATTATTGAGGTGTTCTGCGAGGAGAGTCAGGAGCGTTTGCTGCTGCAGTCCGCCGAGAAGCTGCACGCTCTGGCACAGGCCAAGCGCACCGCACTGGCTACCAGCGAGTGCGGCAGCAATTCCAACTCGCCGAGCAAGCGCACCAGGAATCCTCTGGCCACCGTCACATGCAATAATCAAATTGAGTCTTTGCTGCCGCCGCCGCCGCTGCAACAGCAGCTGCAACAGACGCCCCTCAGTTTGCTGCCCTCGACCAGCAAGCAGGCGTTGTTGCGGCAGAAGAAGCCGACGCCGACGCCGCCGCCGCCGGCAACACTGACAACCCGACTGGGGCCAACTACGGACAACTTCTTTGTCTATCGCACGCCCTCGATGAGCGCGCACATAAGCAGCGGCATCAACTACTTTGATAGATTGTCCGACGAGATTTTGCTGGACATCTTCAAATGGCTGCCAAAGAAGACTTTGCTGCGCATCGCAACTGTTTGCCGTCGGTTCAATTGCTGTGCGCGCGATGAGACGCTGTGGACACGTCTGGACCTGGGCTTGCGCACACTTCGACCCTACGCCTTGGAGCAGGTGGTAAGGCGCGGTGTGCCGGTGCTGCGCCTAGCCCAGGCTGATGTAAGGCGAAACAATTCACAGACATTTCCAATTTCTAATCGCTTTCATTCCGTCAGATACAAGATCCAGCTTTTACGTGCGAATCAGCCACAGATTTTCAATCGCGTCTGCAATATTTGGACTTAAGTCTGGCTTCGATTTCACTGAGCTCTTTGCGCACATTACTAGCCCAATGTCGTCAACTGAGGAAGCTCAGCCTGGAGCATGCAGAGCTAAATGATGAGATTTGCTTTGAGATTGCGCAGAACAGTTCGCTGGAGACACTCAATCTGTCGATGGCCAGTGGAATAACTGCTCGGAGCGTGCGTCAAATGATGGAATCGCTGTCGAAACTGAACAGCCTAAACATCTCATGGACTGATTTAAGCGCTGATGCTGTCACCGCGCTGGTTACTCACATCCCATCCAATGTAATCCGATTGAATGTAGCCGGCTGCAGGCGTGTCCTCTTCGATACACGTTAGTTACTGCTCGAAGGCAATCCGTGAAAACATTTGACATGCATTTTCCTTTTCTTTCAGATGTTGTAACACTGCAAAAACGCTGCCCGCAGCTGCTTGAACTTGATCTTTCCGACTGCAACAGTCTAACGCCGGCAGCTCTTGCGGCAATTATGAAATTCAACAGTCTTGAGTATTTGTCCGTGTCGCGTTGCTATCTCATACCCGCTGCTAGTTTTATGTAAGATATCTAACAGATAATCGCGCACAATCCTTTCTAACTCTATTTTGTTTGTCACCGTTGCAGAGAATTGAAGAAGATGACTTCACTCACTTATCTGGACATTTTCGGCATGCTGTCGGATGCCGCCATGGAGGTGCTGGAGAAGCAAATGCCAAAAATTGGCATTAACAAGTTTATACATAGTTCGGTAGGACGCCCAACTGTGGGCACGCGTCGCACCTCCATCTGGGGGCTGCGCACCCGCGACTAAAGCTCCCACAATCAACAGACTTTAAAACATTTCTTTAATTCATTTTCGTTGCGTTTATAAGCCGCCTAGCGCAGTTTTCGTATTTAATATAATGACAATAATTAAATGTCACGTTTAGCTTTTCAATATCAAGTTTTTCGTTTACTCGTCAACCTCGCTGGGTGGAGCGACTGGCTTCTCCCACGTCCACTCGTCCCAGCTAACGCAGTCCTTCAGGCTATCGACAAAACCCGTCTCAGCCGGACAACGCACTTTGCTGGCGGGCTCGTTGAGTGTCTCGCACTTCCAGTAGGACGTCGCATCCCAGTTATCACGGAAGATTCCAACGTCCAGCTCCTCCTGCGTCTTGCAGCCCGGCTGGCCATCGCCGTTGTAGGCGTTGGCCAAACTGCATGCAGCCACTAGAACCAAACAGATTGTAAGCTGAAGTTTCATTTTACCTCAACTGATGCCTTACTCTTGGACAAGTGTCACCTTTTATAGTCACCTTGGTGGAGTGATAAGCCAACTCAAGTGCAATCTTTACCTGAAAAAGCTTTTAAATATTGGCTGGTATGCAAACAATTGGCAACAACGTGGCTGATGCAAAACTTGTACAATCTTTAGTCGGAACTTTTTGGACGTACTATATACAAAAAACATATATATACAAACATAAAATCTATCATAACAGCTTCCTGTTTCCTCGGATTATCCTCGCTGCAGAAAATAGAAAAGTCTAAAGAATAATTTTATATT
Organism: Drosophila lacicola; assembly: GCA_035045355.1. Taxonomy (NCBI): domain Eukaryota; kingdom Metazoa; phylum Arthropoda; class Insecta; order Diptera; family Drosophilidae; genus Drosophila; species Drosophila lacicola. Next base: position 918,468 of record JAWNPB010000347.1, on the reverse strand, counting down.
TTATTGCTTGAGTAATATTTGCATTCATATATTTTAGTCTTTTGCTAATATAATATATTATATAATTGTATATATAATTATTGATAAAAATGGTATTTTATTAAAATAATTTGATTAGAAGAAAATATGTGACTTTAATGAAGTGCTTGGACTAATATTGCTAATATTGCTCACATTACTGAACTATATCATAAGAAAAGTATTTTTTTCAAGAAAATTATCATTTTATTTAATTAACAAAACACGCAAATGTGTTTTGGTTAATTTAAACGCACGATTTTTGGCGCCATCATTTTAGACGTAGCAGTGACTGTGATTTATCACCCACATTGTTGCCATCATGGTGTTGCCACATCGTTGAAAATAGGTGCATATTTTTAAAAAACGACCTAAATATGCCAGCAATATACTTGATTGACACTTTTTGCCATTCGTTTATTTTAGTGCTGAACAGTTGTTGGTTTCGCGTAGGCTTTGTGTCCTACTCTCAAACAAATATTACCTTTACATAACTTTTGATTTCAATTCAATACAAAATTTTTTTTGTTAACGTATAAACACCATAACTTTTTCAAAGGATTTTCAACAAAATTAGTTAACAGTACCAACAACTGCGCCGTAGACATAACAAAAACAAAAACAACAACCTGTAAGACCTTGAGATTTCTAAATCTATAGCTACGCATATGGATTCGAAGGGGACGCTAATCAAAATCATTTTTTCCAGTTACTCAAGTGGAACTATCTATAGTAAAAAAAACAAGCAAAATGTCAATGAGACGCTCAATGTCCAGCTCGAGCGCTGCCGAGTGGCGGAATTACTTTATGAGCACCCATTTCTGGGGGCCAGTCGCCAATTGGGGCATTCCAATAGCAGCCATCGCGGACACCTCCAAGCATCCAAAGTTCATCTCCGGCCGAATGACATTAGGTAAGGGATTTATGGCTACAAACCCGTTTTATCAACAGCAGCTGAAAAAATTTCCATAGACACATTTGTTTATGATACTTAATTCTGTGTGCTAATCAGCGAGGGTCGGGCGCGCTGATAAGCTAGATACAGGCACATGGCTGGCGTGTGTGTGCAGCCGAAATGCTGCTGATTAGATTCGTATTCGAATCTAATTGGGTTTCATTTTTCTTCTTTTTTTGGGCAGCTCTGACGCTCTACTCGTGCATCTTCATGCGCTTCGCCTACAAAGTGCAGCCCAGAAATTGGCTGCTCTTCGCCTGCCACGCGACAAACGCCACGGCGCAGACCTTCCAGGGCATACGCTATCTGAAGTACACAACCTCCCAGGAGGCAGCCGCGTAAGATGATCAACAACAACAACAACAACCTGGCTCGGCCAGCGCGCGATGCCTTCGAAAATACCTGAACAACATTAATGAGACCTACTGCAATTCAATCGGCAGACACGCAACAGCCCAATCAATTTGCACGACCTCGTCCAGCTGGCTGAATCTCATCTCATATCGGAATCCACCCTTGTGTGTGCTCCCGATCTCTGTTCATCGCGCGCTGGAGACACCAACTGCTGCAGTCGAGGCTAAGTAAGAGCGTCAAGAATTTGGACAATAGTTCCCGTGGTTTTGGTTTTGTAAAAAATAATCTAATTTTCGATTTAAAAGTTCTTTTTGATTTTACTTCCTGATATAAATCCAAAGTGCAATAAACAAATGACTAAATCCTTACTGACTTTTAAATTGACCAAATAACTAATTAACTGCCTGGACTTAACTTCTAGATATTACAAAAAAAAACAATTGTTAATGCCTGTTAAAAACTTTAGAAACTATTTAATAAATCTGTTTATTTTATTCACATATTTTGCAATGCATTTAAAGAAAACATTAGGAAAATAAAATTCTACCTAGGCGATCTTGTTAGCGAGCGACTACTGTAGCTCATTTGTAGAATGCATTGAGAATGAAATACGCACAAATTAGATTTCGCAATGACCTTGAGGACATATGCATTTTATTTAAAACGTTTATAAGTATATAATATATCTTAGACATGTGTGGAATATATTTATGCATTCTTAAAAATATTTAAATTTTTTTTGTTCTATATATTTTTTTTTATGTAACAATTTTTGTTTTTTTGAGATAAAACGGAGTATATATGTAATTGTAATTAATCGCTACTTCATAATTTTTGTTTTCCTTTTTGTCGCTAATTACGAGCTTGAAGATACGTTTTGTTTTTGATTACAATTATTATATATATATAACATAAGTGTAAAGAACATGTGGTTAAAATTTGACAAATTGCAAACATAATAAAATACTAATACAAAAAATTTAAAAACCGTGCGCGCATTCTATGTGACGCCTTTGAAAGTAAGTATGCATAATCACTTAGTTGGTAACCAAAAAAATAAAATAAAAGTTTTCCATCATTTTTTTTTGTGGCTCTGTGCCACACACATTACAGCGACTCCTTCTTCAACGACAACAATCCCCCCTTCTTAAGAATGGATGAATACAACTTATTTAACAACTAGAGCTCTGCGTCGCAATATGCAACACTCGAGAGGTACGAGAGTTTGACTATGACATGGCATGGCTAGGAGAATCTCCTCAGTGCTCCGGTTCGGGCTTGACATAGGTGCTATTCTTATGATAGTTTCGCTTGAGGTATTCCTGGTAACGCCTGGCTTCCCGCATGACCATCTGCAGTGTGTATGTCAGTTGATCGTGTTCGGCTTGCAGGTCCTGCTCCTCCTTCATCTCCTCGAGCTCGCGCGCCCTGGTCTTCTTGCGCGAGACGCGGCTAGCCTCGTTGTTCTTAAGACGATCTAGATACGACTTGGCGTCGTCCTCTGACATTTGGGCCATCTTCTCCGGATCGGGGCCTTCGGCGTGCTCCTTGGCGGGACGACCGCGCTTGCGCTTCGAGTTGCCGGTGTTGGATGTTGAGACACTGAACTGCGATGTGCTGGCTGTGGAGAAGGCGGGTGACACGGGCGCGGTAAGGAGACCAGCATAGCCCATCTGGCAGGTGGTTGCATGCGAACGCGATGTGCTCGCCGAATAATTGCTATTGGGCGTATTTGGCGCTGAGAAATCGGGCAGGATGGTGAATGCGGTGTTATCCTCTGTGCTGCGGAGCTCCTCATAGATTAGATCCTGATTGGTGACATTATTACTGACTGAATTGGTCTGAAAGCGAGAAAAATCGGAAAGTTAGTTTGCGGTTACATTTGAATAGAATATGTCGGGTCTTACTTCGTCAAAGTTGAGCACCTGCTCGATGATGTCGGGCGTGTTGATGACATCTGGAAAGCTGATCTGTGATTTGTTGATGTTAAGCAAGAGGTTGCTGCGCTTGAGCGGCATCGACTCCACGCCGGACACGAGACCAGCCGCAGAGGCTGTGCGCTTGACGCCCGGACACATGTTGGAGGATGGAGGAGCATCCTGGACGAGCACAGCACTGCAGGCATCCTCGCTGACCCCATCCAGCTGGCTGAGGCCGAAGCCGAGCGACTGCTGGCTGGCGTTATAATAGTTTTCCATGCTGTTCTCATCGGCCAACATGGGCAGCTCGTAGATGCATTTGGTTTGGCTAGATGAGTAGAGCATGGAGTTTTGCGAGAAATTGCTCAGCATGGGATTCTCCGCGCTGGTCAGTATGTTGCCCAGGTCGGGCTCTTCGCCCAGGTTGCTTGTGATATCGATGCCATTGCACATTGAGCCCATGTCAAGTGCCTCCTCCTCGCCGTCGCCCAATAGTTGAAACTGAAGTTCATCCATTCCGTTGATGTCGCTGCTGTTAATGTTGTCGCTGTAATTGCTATCCATGTCCAGATTGCACTGATCCATTTCCTTGCGCTCAATGTGATCCTCGGCAATCAGGTTTATATCAAAGTCAAAATCAAATATATCCGTCTCAGTACAAATCTCTTTTCCAATCTCCTCGCTTTTGTTGCTGCTGCTCGTCGACGACGTTGCTTCTATATTTTCCAGATATTCTGAGAAGATACAAAATATTATTAATACCAATATATACAATTTACGTGCATTTCGAAATGTATTCGAGTAGCTTTTCGTATTTATTTTCACCAGTTGCCTTTGCAATGACCATCTTTTGTATTTCGGCACATTCATTTAAGTATGCAAGAGTCTAATAAGATTTCGATATACCAACTAGAAGTTGAATTCAAAATATGCTGCATACTTTTAAGCGGCCGCACAAAACAAGGACAGAGACGACAAGCTACTCGCTACAAGTTGGCGCAATCGCTATCTCGCTCGGCTCAACATTGTTGTGAAATTCAACAAGCGAAAATGAAGACAAATACAATAACAAATTTCTGCTTGAAACTGCATTAAAACATTTAAACATAATGTAAAAATACACATTTTAGTTCAGTAAATTAAATTCACTTTTACATAAAAATTGAAACATTTTGTCCATGTGCATATATTGTTAATTGGCAATAAGCTCTGTGTTGGAGTCGGCATAGCTAGAAAAGAGGCACGTAAATACAGAGAGAACGCGAGCGGGAATTGCGCACATGACGTTTGCTCAAAGCAGACATGATCGTGCATGTCTGCTTTACACAGTGTTTGTTGTTTCGAATTGGCCAAAGGGGATGAAATCAAATCAAAATCAAATAAAAGGGTTATTAAATCAAGTCAAAGATAAATCAGAGGGAATGAAATTAAATAGATATTCGGTTTGTTTTTGCTGCTTGTGGTTTTAACAATATTAGATTTTGGTGTTAATTTTTGATTATAACCAAATTTGTTGACCTTCTTTGAATAGGAGCATAAATTGATTGTCATTTTTGATTGCGAATTGCATTGCAGCCAGAAAAAGAATCTAAAGTTCAAGATAAAATGACAACACTTGTTGCAGGTTGGCAAGTCTGCCAAAAGAAAAAGAACTAATTATGGTTACAAAAATAAAGTAAATCTCTAATAATAATTTGTATATTTTCGAGAAATTAATTTAAATTTGTCAAAATATTATTTTTTGCATAAATATTCACCTTTTGCACGGCTTTGGAAACGTCTCTGCGCGCCGCTTTGGAGCGCGTTCTTTACGTATCAAACGGCCAACGACAACTGACTTCGTGTTGCAAATGCTCGCTTTTTATGCGGCTGTGCGATGTCGGAGATCGCGAGAGCGCACGAATACCATCTCACCAACACATATGCGCAACCTGCCCTACGCCAACAAGTGTTATTGCGCACTACTGTTGTCTCGCTCTGGCCTACGTGTGTCTTACAGGAACTTGTTCTTGGACAATTACACTGTGTTTGGATGTATCTGACGGCCGTGTTACCAACCTATTATGTTTGACTGTGTGTAGTTTTGGGGATTTGATGCACCAATACCCTTGCACTAGAATTTCACCAGAGCGACGAAAGCTTAGCGAATTAATGTAACATGTAGACCAAATGCGTAAATAACAAATGCAGCTATGCGAAGTATTCAGTTGGCTTTGCTTGATAATTATACGAAATTATTGCAACTATGTTTATCTATTTTTTTTTTATAGATAATATGGGTAAATCAACTGCGTTCTTTTGATTAAAAAAATAAATAGACAGCAGCATACGCCGCATAATTTTAATATGTAAATATGCACGCTTATATTAAGTACTATGTATAAAAATTCATCATAAATATGTACATAAGCTGCCCTTCAGGGGTACCACTATGCGTATGCGCGATGCAAAAATATCTGTGTGCATTATGTCTACAAATGTATGTCTGTGTGTGTGTATGCTCAGAGAACACAACTACCGGCCGGCACAAATCAGCTGTCTCGCTCTTTTGGAGGCAAAGAGCGAGACAACGCGAGTGTTTTTGATCGCTAAAATACTGGAGAGAACGTACACATACTCCTACAAGTGGCCCAATGTTGGGGCCACGCTCTCGCCGAACGGGCCTCTCTCATATTTTTGCACATCATGCTAATCGAATTTCACAACAATGGAAGGAAGGATTGAAAATCTAACTATTCAATGCCAACAACACGTGCATTAAGGATTTCGGCTTTCATGTATTTATATAAACATATTCAACTATGTTATGTATTATTGATGAAAGTACAGGATGTACGTATTTACACACGTCAACAAAAAAGTAGTCAAATAAATCTAGGTCATGAGTAAGCCGTGGGCCATTGCACTCGAATTAACTTGTGATGTTTCGATAGCCAATGACAATTAATACAAAATAAAAATGCAGATAAATACATACATATGTATAAAAACATATATCAATATATACTCTTGTAAATATGTACACGAATGGGACAGAAAATGGGCTTCACTTTTGAGGCTTGAAGAGCGCGTCAATGTATTTGCTATGTGCCCATTTATGGAAACATTGTTTGATACCTAAACAAAGGTGATAAGGGGAAAGTGAGGGGGGCTTTTGGATGTCTTGCTGCAGCCAATTAAATGCCTTCTCGCGCTGTGAGCTGGTCAAAGTGTCAGAAGATTCAAAAGTGGCGTGAGCTACCGTAAGTATGCATTGATACAATTACGTGTATTCAATAAATACTTGTTAATATCAAGATGATTAATCCAATGTATATATAAAAACATATGCATGTAAGTACCTAGCAACTATCTTCTAAACATGTTTGATACATTTTGAAATAAATATGTAGGCAAAACATATTTTTACCATATATGGGCCTGTCTTTCGACCAATTGATTAGACAAAGTTGAAAATTCGCAAGCTAATTCGTAACTTTTTTTCGAATCTACATAAAAGGTATATACCACAAAAATAAAGTTCTGCTTTTACATAAATGCATATAAGATGGCGAAAAGTATAAAATGCGCAGTTAATATTAAAAAATTAAATGACAGCCTGGCAAATCGCATGACTCATAATTGTAAAAAAAATAAAAGAAAAAGCAGAAAACTCGTGAATAGAAGCTACAGAAGTAACCTGCTGATAAGAGCTTGAGAACATACTAATAAAATAAAATGCGAATTTGTTGGACATTTATTTTACAAAGTGTCAAGAAAGGCGAATAATAATTCGGAAAGTTATGTGATAAGAAAGCTGTATAAAATGCGTTTCACACAAATAGTTGAATTTTTATGCAGTTTTAGCTTCTCCCATAAAGTTTTTAGATTAGAAAATGGTGTGAAATATCTACTAGTTATACAAATGCTTACAAATTGGACAGTTTTTATCAGCTCGAGTCATTTGTTATAAAAAGCACATTAGTTAATTCACATTAAAAGAAACCAAACTATATACATTTAATTACTTGTCAATTATTAATAGAAAATCTAGCTATGACTCATTCAGGGGTTGTCCATATGAAAAACTTGAATTTTAAGAGACTAAAAGACACAAAGGCGGCCTGGCAAATTATATATTATATATATTGCTTATTAAAAACAATAGCCGACTCGGCTATTATTTATTATTATTTGTGTATATATCTTGACAGAATGTGTCGAAAGTTGCCTTCTGTGGTCTGTTAAATATATTTTCAGAGTGCAAAAACTCTTTTACACGGTTTAAAAAAACGTCATTTTTATGCTAGCAAACATTCCTTTGAAAAGGTTAATACTGCTTTTCTATAGTAAATTACGCAAACATATTTGTTAAAATAAAAAAAAGCGACATCATTTTATACGATTCCTTCATATTGAAAAAGGTGTAATAGAAAAAATTGAAGAAAAATAATTAAAAAAAAAAAAGCGACATCATTTTTATGCCACGTCAGAGGTACTAAATCTTGTCAAGAAATTCTTTATGCACTATAGCAGAACATCTCGATACTGTGAATTATATATATAATGGATAAGGTCGATAATATGAGTCGATTTAGCCATATCCCTCTTTCTATCTGATCCAGACAAATGTATCTAAACAAACTAATCTCTCTGCAGCTTTAATATTGATAAATCTTTTTACAGATGCAATTTAATGCAAAAATCTATTTTCTGATCAGGAAAATCCCCACAATATTTCAGTGGAAGCGAGCGTAGGTGCTAGCCAGAAAAACAGAAAATTCAATTAGGAGAATATATTGGAATATAAATAAGTTCTAATATTGAACCATAGACAAACTATCTCTGAATTATGTTTAGATATGTATAATCTTTAAGCCTAACTTTCCCTTGATACCACACTGTGTATATAGATACATTTAAATATGCTTACGCCTAGTTCAAAGTCTCAATTATTCTGTGCAAAAAAAAGATGACATCATTTTTTTACCAGCCAACAACATTTTATGTATTTAAAAAGGAAAAAATTATAAGGAAATTTTTGTCAATCGAACAAAAGAGTGAAAAATCGGATTATTCGACCGGCTTTTAGAGGTCTCTGTTTGTTAAGATTTTGCTCAAATGAAAGAAATACTAAAAACTCCTATCCGGAGTTCCGGAATATGTGATATATGCAGGATTTCATGACAATGGATTCTAAGCTGAGAGACTATTTTCTCTAGAATACAGATCCATAGATACTGATCAAGAATATATATACTTCGAAGATGATTCCGTCTAAACGTTAACTACTTCTTGACAAGATTATAATGCCCCTTACGAGGATATACAAATTCGTAAAACTCAATATTTAAATACCTCTAAAGTCCCTCATGTAAAGTTGGCAACCGTTGTAAGACAAGAATTTGGATAATTGGTAGAATTGTGACTCTAAAATGAATGTGGTACCACAAAGTTTTTTGCAGCCGCAAGGATTGCTGTGAGGCAGACTCTTGTCCGGCCACATCCTTTGGGGCGCTGTACAAAGAAAACTTTCACTCTATGGACTGCTTGGGGGTCGCAATGGGTCATTGCACTGTGATCTTCTGCTTCATCATTACGTGGTAATGTACCTCGATGTCATGGGCCGAACCAGGCGACCGACCGACCCGGGCGGACAGCCGGGCCGAGCCGGGCGCCCCGATCACAGCCTGCTATCCGACTCATTCTCTAACTGATTGTTTGTGGCCATGCATGAGAGTATTGGCAACTCGTTTCGCTTTCGAACAGTAATGAGAGAGTGGTGCTGGGTACAAATTACACACATTAACACAGTACTCACCATCAATGAACACCGGAACATCTATCTCTTCAACTGTAGCAGTAGGCATTGCTCCACTCATATCCCGGTGGGACGACTGCATGTCTGCACCTGTCAGCTGTATACCAGCCATTGACGCCAGTGTCTGGGGCGTGCTCGAAACCTGGACCGTTTGCGTCACCGATGTCGCTGTCGTTGTCGGCGGACCTAGAATCTGGCCGTTCGCGACCTGGTTTATTTGAGAACCTGAGCTGCTGCTCGAGCACTGTAATGATGGGTATATTGTCCCAGTCAATGGGATCGCTTGCCTCGCGATACGGGATGCTGTCGCCGAAGTTGTATAGTTTACTGAAGAGCTCACCGTAGGCAAAGTATGTTTCACTGAAGCCGTTGTTGGTACCGACCCTGGTAAAAAGGGTATTCTGATAAGACGAGTTCGAGGCGCGCTCGGCTCTGCCCTGCTGCTGCTCTTGCTGTTGCTGTTGCTGCTGCTGTGCGTTGGCACCTTGATCAGTATGATTCTTGGATTGGGCTGCGTATTTATAACGATCGGTATTGTTGTTGTTGTTGTCGTCGTTCCTGTCAACATAGGCGAATCCCTCGTATGCACTATTCTCTCGGTTCTCTTCTGCGAGCAATTGCAATTGGTTGAGCAGATTCTCTCGCCAGCGGCTATTACGTTGCTTTTCTGTCCCTTCGCCGCCTCGTATGTTGTTGCCTGTACTCGTGCTGGCTCCTGGATCATCAATATTATATCTCTGGGATTTTCGGGATTCCGTCTGCTTGCCGCTTGTATAGGTGCCGTTAGTATAATCGGAGTTGTTGTTCTGACAGTTGTTGCTGATGTTCTTGGTTTGTTCGATGCTGTTGCTGCTGCTGCTGCTGTTGTTGCTGTTGTTGTTGTTGTTGTTGGATTCGCTCTTGGGCCTATTTTGGCTGGCTTGGAATTCGACGCTGAATGCCATTTTGAACGTGGCTGATCAATGCAATATTCGCAATTATTTTTACAAAATTTCAAACGTTTAGGTTTCGGTCATTTATTTTTCGGTGAACGGTTCAATATTTATTTCGGTTTCGGTTCGACAGGATTTCAAAATTAATACAAATTTTAAAATTTGTACAATTTTTTATAGATTTTTCAGGATATATCGTTGAGTGGAGCAAGCGCATTTTAGAGTTTTGGTTTTGGTTTTTGGTATTTTTTGTTTTTATGTGAAAGAAAGTAGACAAAAGAAAAAAAGATTTCGTTATTACACAGATCGACGACGTTGTGGAAGCGCGATCCTTTTGATAGGCCACGCGCAACTTTATGTTGTTGAATGTGCAAAATGTTGTGTAGAGGTTTTGTATGCTACCCCAGATCATGGGCATATTGTCAATTGGTCAGAGACATCAACATAATGGCAAAATAATTGCCTTGATATCTCCGACCATTGAGTTTTAGATCAGAGCGATTTTTAGCAGGATTCGTACAGCAAATGGATGAGTTGTGTGAGTGTTTGGTGTTTTCTTTTCTTTTTTTTTAATTTTTTTTAGGCGACATTCATGTTTGTTAGTAATGTTTTCCATATATTTTCCTTTTTTCTTTTGCCTTTTTTTCTCCATATTTTCCCTTTTTAATATATACATTTTTTCTTCTTTTTTTTATGTACACATTATTTTTTTTTTTTTTTTTTGGATTTACTCCTTTTTTTATATATTTTTATGGAATTACTCCTTTTTTAATGGAATTACTCCTTTTTTTTTGGGAATTACTCCTCTTTTTTGGGAACTACTCCTCTTTTTTTTTGGGAATTACTCCTCTTTTCAATGTACACTTTTTTTTTATATATAATATTTTTTCATAAAACATGCTTAAAAACTAGCCAGTGATCGTTATTTAAAACAAGCAGGCATGAATCTTATATCTAGAAGGTAAAAGGATTTGGATACTCACTTTTAATTGACCGTTAGAGAGGAACAATGAAATTGTTAGGGAAACTCTAAACAAGCTCTAAAAGAGTCGTCGACACAACTTCCTTTTAGACTGAAAACAAAAAGAGAATAGTTTACATTATTTATAGGTTCAATAAGTACTTAGCTGTATGCATGTATATTAATTGTCATATAAGTAAGTATGTATGTATATAAATATAATTACATGCATGTGTAATGATAGCACCTAAAAAAAAACCTGCGCACTTTTAGAGGAATTATCTATAGAACGTAAATTAGGCGCCCTATATGAAGTGCTTCCTTATTCGATACACCATGCAAAAGCGTGATACCCAGCGATAAGCTTTCGTGCCCACACATATTCCCCCTTTGCGGGGGCAGAAGATGGCCAAAAGCAAAAGCTACAAATTGAATTTCACAATGTATGGGCGATTAACAAAATGGCCGCCAACACTAGCAGTTGCCAACGCTTGACGCCTAATCAGTTGTTGGTTACTCCCGATCGAGGGGCTGCCAATGTTTAAGGCAATTATCTATATACGTATGTATGTATGTATGTATCTCCAGCGTGCGCCACCCTGGTGCCATTTAGATAATTGTACACGTACACACACATCCCCACATACGTAAGTCTTTACGTGTGCTTGCAGATAATAGGGCATATCGCAATCTTGTTGACATATCAAATCGTTCGCCAGAGCAACCGCAAAAAGCAATTATTAATTGCTGGAAAAACACCAAGTACTAACACATACATACATATAGCGCGCGCAATAGAAAATTATCCCACTCGCAACCCCTTTGCAATACAGAAAAAAACAATCAAGTACATATGTAATTATAGGCACGAAAAAAGACTGCCTCAAAAAAATCCCCACCACAAGTTTGCGTGTGTGTGTGTGTGTGAGTTTGTGTGGGAATGCGCATCTGTGTGTGTCGTCAGCTGCTGACGTCTGCGCGATAGAAAATCTTAGTTACGCATAAACAGTGTATATACATATGTATGTACGTGTATTTACATAGGTACGTTTGGATGTTTGTATGTAGGAATGTTTATACTTTCGGCTTTACGTATGTATGTATGTTACGTAGGTATGCACATGTGTATTAATTGATTTATATATGTAGCTATGTAGATATGTATGTATATGTGTCTTTATGTATGTACATATGTATGTATGTATGTATGTATGTATGTATGTATGTGTGTATGTATGTTTGTATATATGTACTCATGTCGTACATACACATACATACATATGTATGTTTAAACTGCAATTGTTGCTGGCACTTTACTTAATTCAATATGGCGGCCGGTCGAAATATTAAATACCACTAAGAGCTTTTGCCATATAGTATATCAATCTGAATCATTGGCTCATACTGGCACACAAAATACATATATTCTTATTTCCATAATAACTTACATCAATTTGTAACTTGTGTCTTCAAGCGCTGGTGGCCGGGTGTTAAAGACCTGACCGAAAAATTCACTTGCTTTTTTTAGCGACGCAATTTATTGGGTGGTTTTTTGAACCACCACTTGAATGTCTCAACGCGCGTTGCCGTTGCTTAAAAAAATGTTCACCGACAAATTCGCAGTTGTTGCTCCACGTAGAACAACAACAATAATATAAAATCTTCAACGATTTTTCTTCAACACTTTTTCTATCCTTTAACAGGAGTTAGCTATGCGTGGCCTTTGTATATTTTACACTTTTCACATTCAATAGCAAACCGAGCCGAGTGTGACTCAACTGCTTGCTTGTGGTATTCACTTGATATTAAATCGACGGATCGCTACGAGAACCGCCAGTCGAGTCAGAAAAGTGCACCAAACTGTGGGAATTGTAATCTGGCGAATTTAGTTTCGTTGTGAAATTCAAAAAGCACAGCGACAAACCAGTTTGCCATAGCCAGATAACTGGCTGGGCATGTGTGCGTTAGAGCTTTACACAGATACTCTTGTACTCACAAAAGCGAAAGCCGCGTGTGGAGCGAGCTTTTGCTCACAAAAGCCGCAGCAAGGTTCTGCAGCGAAGAAACCTTGTTGGCCTTTGCTACGTCACCACAATTTGATTAATGATGAATAGAAACAAAGAAATTAATAAAAGTGGTACAAAATATAAATATTATATTAATACAATATATGTCAATTGCAATGCTACCTGCAACCTTGGTAAAAAGAGACAATTTGCATGGCTATAAGTTTTGAATGTGTGACGTCACAATTTTACTTTAGCTTCTAGTGCTGTACAAAGCGTTTGTGCAACAATTGTTTGGTACCTTCTCAACCCTGGGCACAATAAACAAGTGTGTCTAAGGTTTGCCGGCCGGCCGGCAATTGTTTCAAATATGTACAGATAGATAAAGGACATATTTAGCTATATTTTCACGCATAAAAGGTTATACATCAAATATATAAGAGTTTGGTATACACACACATATTTACATACATATGTAAGACGCTTATTAGTCTCTAAAATTTAAACAAGGAATACAAATGTGCATATTTATCTCTTATATATACATCTGTATGTATGTATGTACATATGTATGTGTATACGCGTATTTGTATTTCATCATTTGTATGGTACATGGACTTTTGTAGACCGCAACTAAATACATTGTATATAATTTTTCTCTGATGTTTAAGCAATATAATATTCAGAATTAAAAATTATAATGATATTAATTCAATTTAATTCATAGAATTTCATTCACAATAAAATATCAACAAGCCAAAGTAAATGACTAAAATTATATGTGATTTAGCGGTTTAAAAATACGTTAGGAATTTAAAAATTGTTTGCAGTCTGCCTCGTTCCAAAAGCTGTCGACATAGCTTTCATGTGGTGGCATTAGTCAGCAGCTGTTTCGCTGTGTGTGCGTGCGCGCGTGTTGGTGTAAAGATAAAAGCTCGCCGAGCCAATTCTCAGAACTGGAGAGCTTTTCAAGCGTATGTACATATGTGTAAATATGCCAATGTGTGTGGTTTACACTGTACAGTGATAATTTAAAAAAAACTCATGAGTCATGCTGCCAACGCAGAAATCGCCAAACCGAAAAGCTCTAGCTGCATGTGACATTCGTCTTATTAACTTATAGGGATAGGTTAGTGAGACGAAGGGTATTAGAAGCTTTGCAAAACAAATACAACTTAATTATTCGCTTGCCAAAAGAGGTGCGCAGAATTCGGGGAAATTCGGTTGAATACCATTTTTATATGTGGACCTACATTGTACATATATATGGGATGTATGTATGTATGTATGTACATACAGTCACGAGCAAAAGTATTGGCAGCCGTAGTGTTGTCAAATACAAATGCTAATACTTTTGTACTAAAAAAATTAAGTGTACTTGTAATAAAGGCATATTTACAAATTAATTATTGGATTGCATGCAAAAATAGTTTATAATTGTAGAAATTATACATTTTTTTTATGTATTAGACGATACCTTTAATAAAATGAGAAAATATTGAATCGCCATTACTTTTGTCCGTGACTGTATGTACCTGTATAAAGTATAATAATTAAGTGTTTGGGGGTTTTTTGGCACCGAGCCTGGCACTAAATGGCACGAGATCTGTATCCGAAATACATATGTATGTGTATGTGCGTGTGTGTGTGAGTATGCTTGTACATACATATATACATACATATACCAAGAGGCAAATGGCACGCGGTTGGCCCACGACAAAAAAAAACAACAATGCCCAAACTTGTTGATGAAAACAGTGTTGGATATTTGCCAGCAACGGTGATTGGACAATTTTGTGTGCCAAGGGCCACGTCAATGAAAAACTTTCACGTAATACTTTTAGATAATTGGCCTTATGTACACAGGGCCTCCTCCTTTATAAATAAATGATTCGTAATCAGTCAACCAAATTGATAATAGTTGCAAGTACATATGTATGAGTATGGCCATATAACCAAAAGTGGACTTGGTCAACTGGGCGCAATTTGTAGGTTAGATTCGGTTAACATTTTTTATACTGTTCTTTAAGATACAGCATCATTAAGCTTCTCTTACTAAAAATAATTATTAAACCTTAAAATATATAATTTTCGTAATTTGAAAATTGTACAATTTTGGGATTGCAAACAAGTAGGCATATGTACATATGTATGTCTAAATTATGATTATATGATTGGGAATAGATACATATGGCGTAGAGATTGTAGCCCATAAACTAAAAAGCTGATTGGGTCTTATCTAATCAGTTTCGGTAACCGTAAACAACAAAATGCCCATCAGTTCGCATATGCTGCACCAGTGTAGGGTGCACGCGCTTTATAGGTGAAGAGCCTCAACATCGTTAACTTAACTATCGAGGCACGTGTAGTATGAGTGTGTGTGTGTGTGTGTGTGTGTGTGTGGCGTATCTGTCGTTAAGCTTTGTATAAAGAGGAAGAGTCTCGCGACGTTATCATGAGTGGACTTATCAACTTACCGCTCATTATGATGCTGCCGCGTGTGGCATGCAAGTTCCGATGCAACAAATTTCCTTTTGATCCGTTTACTCCCGTTTTATGCTGCGAATTAAGATTTGTGTGTGGCTGGCTGGTTTGGTTCAAAAACGAAAACCTCGACAACAAATGCTGCCCCGAATGATAATGTTGCGCTTCTTTCGCAAGCCCTTGGAGCGCTTGAGTAGAGTCTTCGCGGACGTAGTGCTGCACTTGGTGCCCTTAACCGATAGGCAACTATCGTAATGGTAATTATTATGCCAGCCACGCATACGCATACACATGGAATTGTTGAGCATGGGAACTTGCTGCGGCGAATGTTGCATACACATGAAGACAACGGCAGGCGAATGTTGCATGACGTTGATGCGTCGCTTGTTGGGAAGGTTCTTGGTCTCGTACACGACCCGAGCTCTGCTTGTTGTTGTTGTTGTTGTTGGTGCAGTAACAGAAGAGACGACCAACATAATACTGGGACGCGAAGTTGAGTGTTCACTGTACGTTGATCTAAGTAAATGTAGATCTTAGCTTACGTAAATAGTAGTCTGAGCTTATTTATATATTTTCCACTCGTATCTAGATCAAACTATAATCTCAGATACTTTGTTAGATTAGTTTTTCGAAATTTGCGTCTCTCGCAAATAGCTTAACACTTTCTTGTTAACACTTGTGTCGCTTGATTCGGGTTAATTCGAAAACTTGAAAGAAATTATTGTTCTATGAATAAAAAATCTTTATACCGAAGTTCAGCTATAGATGCCATTAAGACCGTAACCGTAGTATCAATCAAAATTGAATTTATTTTCCTTGATTTTGTGTAAAAAACACTTTTCACACACTTTAAACAATTTCACGAATTTCCGCAAATTTACGTAGCTTTGAGAATGGATTTTGTTGTTGTTGTTTTTTGCGCAAAAAGCTCGCTGAACTGACGATTCGACGTGCGATACGATATCAAAAGTTGCTCTGTTCACGACGGCCGAAGTTTTGTTACTAACGGATGCGAATTGACTCAACCAGTCACTGGACTGCGGCGCGACGTAAGCTGCTTTGCAGCTGATTAACATTTGCTGACGTCGAATCAACGCACATGCCAGCCCCCCCCCCCCCCCCCCCCTCCCCCTGCACCCAACCCTCTCGCACACATCATCCGGCAGCACTGTCCTTGCTCTCAGCTGTCTGCTCGGTGGCCGCGCCCCCAAAACTATGTTATACACATACATACATATGTATGTACATATGTATACGCTAAAGATGCTGTGGTACATAAGGCATAGCATAAATATAGAGCATTGCTAGCTGTTTGGAATTTAGGCTATAGCGACTGCTTAGTCTCCTAATCGACGCGTTTCTTACTGGATTTTGTATTGTTTGCAATTAGCAGCATTAGAATAATTTGTATTTAATTGAATAAACACAGATTACATACATACATATATAAATAAATTAACAACGTTTATTTGGTTAGCTTATCAAGGAAATTACGCAGTCATCGTGCTGTAGCTAATATTTTTGCCTAGGCATTGTGTAAAGACATGGTATGTACATAAATACATACAAAAAGGCACATCTTAATTAAGTTCGTGTCATATATATATGTATGTATGTATGCATAAGCACATATTAATATGCATATGCATGCATATATGTACATATATAAATACATATCCATTAGCATATGCATATACACATACTAATATGCATACATACACATATACACATACCACAAGTTCACGTAATTTAACTCAAAGCTTATCAGTCAACAGATAAAAAGCAGCTCCAAAAGAAAAGTTTGCCAGGGCTTGTGAATAAATTTTTGTGTACATTCGCCTATGCCGCAACAAATATTTGTAGCCTGCACGTGGCAACAACAAGCCGTTGCTATTTACTCCCGTTTTACCAGTCGCTGCTGGGAATGCAGCGTGCGTGAGAGTCGCGTTAGCTGAGAGCGGAGAGAGAGTTTCGGTTTTTTGCCGGTTTGGCTGATGCAACAATTGCTGCGAATTACAACAGCAGCTGTTCGGCAAGAGGCACAGCTGATGGCTGGGGCTGGCATGTTGCCAGCGTCGAGGCACAGTGCAACATGTTGCTAAATATGTATTTGCTTGCAGAGCTTTTGTACACAGTAAGCCTTTCCCTTGTGACCCATGAACTTACATAATAATTTTGTAATTGCGCACACTCTGGTACATCGGATAAAAATATAAAACGTCACAAGATTTAAATATCAACGCGAATGTATGACTATGAGTCATGTGATGCCCTACGTTCTGTATTAAAAAAAAGAAAGTGAGAAACGGGGCGGAAATTGCGCATTATTTTGTAAGAACGCGCAGAAAAGCAAACACAGCATATTAATGCTAATAACCCTTCTACGTGCTTTCCTTTAGATTCTGCTCTTTAAATAGAAAGCAAAGAAATTTAAACTAATGCTAATAATTTTTAAAAATTTGTCTACTTCGGCGTTGGCAAAATATTTTTGCAAAAAATTGGAGACTAGCTTTAAAATTGTGAGAAAACTGTGCACAAAAACAAATCCACTCCTCACTTTGTGTTCAAGTACACATACAGTGGCTCACAGCTTATTTCAACCAGTACATAAAAAAAACTTTGGGAAGCTATAAAAACTAAATTAAGAATGATATTCAAATGATATATATGCAGGTTTTTAAATTATTGTTTCAAGTTTTAAACTATGACTTCATATATTTTTTAAATATTTTTTTTAACATCTTATAACAACTAAAAACAAAATCACAACCCAAAACAATGTCACAGCTTATTTCAACCATTTTCTTGATTCAATTTCAAATAAAAAGTTTACAGCTAAACAATATTTTTTAATATTTAGTATGACCACCCTTGTGATCAATAACCATTTTGAGCCTTTTTGGCATGGATTCTACCAACTTTTGGGTAACCTGTGGCGAAATTTTGGCCCATTCCTCAACCAATGCAATTTTAAGATCTAACTTATTAGATATTTTGCGTTTGCGAATGTTTGAATCCAAAATGGACCACAAATTTTCAATAACATTTATGTCTGGCGACTGTGCCGGTGGCTGCATAACATGTGGACAGTTCCAGATCAACCATGTCTGAACAATACCCGACTTATGTTTCGGATCATTGTCTTGATAAAATCTGAACACATCCCGAATGCCCAGATTTTCCGCACTTTCTATTAAATTATTTTTCAAAATCTCAAGATATTGAGATTTGTCCATTGTCGTCTCAATAAATTGCAGATTTCCAACGCCGGCTGCCGACATACAGGCCCAAACCATAACGCTCCCACCGCCATGTTTTACTGTAGCCTTCAAATTTTTTGTTTGCAGCTCTGTATTTGGTTTACGCCTCACATATGAAGCTCCATCAGAGCCAAAAATATTAAATTTGGACTCATCGCAGAATATGACGGTGTTCCAAAAACTATCGTCCTTATTAAAGTGCTCCTGGGCAAACTTTAAGCGGCACTTCTTATTTTTCTCACTAATAAAGGGCTTCTTGCGCGCTATTCTGCCATTGAAATCATGTTCTCTAAGCACCCGGCGAATAGTTTCTGGGTGGCATGACTTGCCCAACTCTACCTCCACATCATTGGCTATTTTTGGAGCCGATAGCCTTGGATTTTCCCGGATTTTCCGAACAATATAACGCTCGTCGGTTGAATTAAAAATTTTGTTGGGAGCATTTCTCCCCTTATCATGGGTTCTATTTTCTCGGACAAATCGGTATATTATACTCTGCACTGTAGAATCACTCAGTCCAACCATTTCACCAATTTTCCTGGGCGAATGACCGTTTTTAAAATGATTGAGAACGAGTTCTCTCTGCTCGATAGTTGTTCGTGGTCCCATTTCGCTAAATACAATTTTCTGCAAGATCTATTCTCAAAATTCAGCTAAAATGTATTTCACCATATTGCGAATTTAATAAGTAAAGCAAAAAAAAAGGAAACAACCGTTGCATCGTAAGATAACGGATCATTGCCCAATTGCAAAGTCTCTGGTTGAAATAAGCTGTGACATTGTTTATGGTTGAATTCTTAGTTTTTAGCTATTATAAAAAAGTTAAAAAAATTGCAAAAAATTATCGTAATCATAGTTGATAACTTTAAGCATCAGGCTAACAACCTGCATTCCTAAAACTTTGATATATCTTTAAGTTTAGTTTTTATAGCATTGCAAAGTATTTTCAATGTACTGGTTGAAATAAGCTGTGAGCCACTGTACATACATACATATGTCTGTATACATATGTATATCTACAAATATACAAATGCATATACTTACATATGTATGTATATAAAAATATGCTCTTCAAACTTTTTGGGTTTCTTTCGAAGTATGAAATTTGACAAATAAATTTTCTCTGAAGATCAATTCCAAAAATCGTCTTCTGTTTCAGCTTGTCGCGTGCAAATTCACAGGCCTGTGTACACGCATGCACATGTATATGTATTTACTATAGATATGTATGTACATATGTACATATGTGTTTCAGCATAACCATTCATTTAGTCAAGCCTCACATTTTCGTTAGTGAGAGCAGGACAGCTGCATATCAACATAAAAATACCATACCAATGCAAAAAAATTGAACATCGATAATATATGTATGTGCACACACACATACATACATTTGTAAGTACATACATACATATGTAGTACAAATTATAGTTGTGTACGAAACAAGTGCACATTTATATGTACATATATGAAAGTGTATGTATGTACAGAAGAGAAAACTAATAAATGAATATTTGAATAAATCAAAAAATTTGCAAAAATATGGTTTGGTTTGGGCGTAGGGTCTGGTATTATTAGTAAAACGGGTTCGGTTGAACGATCGGTTCATAGTAATAAAAATCAAGGAATAGCCGATTTGAAGCGAATATGTACATACATACATATGTATGTATATATTTACAGTGGATAAGCATAAGTATGTATTTTGTAAAGTCACAGAGGATCGAAATATATTTTTAATTATAATTAAGCAAGGCTAAAAAATATGATAGCTCAAATACATACATATGTATGTACATAAGTAGGCAAGCTTCAACTTACGTTAGATACATACATACGTTACGTTACATACATATGTATGTACATATTTTATGATCTGGCGATGTCCTTAGGGAGTCCTTAAAGGTCCTTTGAACTGTACTCCACTATTGTTCACTGTGGATAACAATAGGATGTGTATATTACACATTATTGTTCTTTCCTGTTTAGCACCTTGACAGGCCCCGCTTCGTGTACACCGAGCGGGGCCTGGCAATGACACCGTAGGTGGCAGCACGGCTTCATGTCTGATATATGTATGTATTTCCACTGAACCGGGGCCTCTGCCTGTCTGCTGTAAGTGCGACAGGAATGACTATATTGTTGTCCGTGGATAAGCAATTTTGTGATCGCTAACGTAGCCGGATTCGCCGTAAGCAAAGGGTCTCATATATTTCCACTGAACCGGGGCCTCTGCCTGCCTGCTGTAAGTGCGACAGGAATGGCTATATTGTTGTCCGTAGATTAGCAATGTTGTGATCGCTAACGTTGCCGAATTCGCCGCAAGCACAGGGTGATTGACGGGCGGTGAGATGAACAATACATACATACATTTGCACATATGTATGTATATACATACATTCACTTTGGTTTAAAACGGTTTTTAAGTTAAAAATGCACAATATTATTCTTTATATTGTGTATAAATTCATATTCATATCTTGGATACTCTCCTCGTGAAAAGATACTAATTTATTCGTTTTTCTTCAAAGTGATACTGAATTGAATACTTTAAATACTTTCGGCGAAATCGTGTTTGAGTTATGAAAGTAAACATATATAAAAAAGTTAGTTCCTGATGAAATTTCACTGAATTGAATGAATTCCCATAAAGTATATTTGTTCTTGGACGACGATCTGAACCGATCGCCTGTGTGAACCAAGTCGATCTCAGAAACAACAAAATCTTGACTTGAAATTTGAAATACATTATCTTCTATATAATATGCAAAATTACTTTATTATTATTTTTTAACCGATATCTCGCCCAATTTCGATAATGTCGATAAAAATCTGTTTTGTGAAATGGCTTTTAAGCATAACTGAAAAGTTATGGAAGCTAGATACCCCACATTATATGATATATAGTTCCTCGTATAGTATACACATATTTTGAACATTGCGTTCTTTCCCCATTCCTCACAAATTTGGGAAAAACTTATACCTGCTCTTATCATTATGCTTTAAATAAGTAATTAACGAGCATTTGTATGCTTATTAAATTTGATTTATTATCAGTTTAAAAAAAAGAAAACATACATATGTTTCTTACTTGCAGCCATATAAATATTTATCGTTAAAAAGTTGTTTGGCAGAAAAAACTGGTCTGGGGTTATTAACATCAAGCTTGCCTTATCTTGTCGCACATACATTCAACTAACTGAAGAACTCTTGCTATTAAATAGACTTTATTTCCAGAGCTGCGCACCTGATATTCGTTCGCCTTTATTATCTTTATTTTGAGTAGTAATTACTGAAAGATTATAAAATAATAATAATAAAATATTTTTTAAAAATTTTATTTAAGACGGTTCAGACTTCGAAAATTCATATACAATAGGAAAAACTTAGCAAGGGTAATTTAATTCTTGGTGGAACAGGCGAGTTTCCAAAAACACGAGACATAACAAATATCTAGCACTAATAATTTTTGGGATATGGTCCAAAAATCATGTTTCAAAATCGATTTCTAACGATATTATGAAAACAGGAGAAGGTATGGAATGAAAATTATAAACTCATTTGTGTGTGGTATATGAGAATATTTATTCATTATTTCGAGTCTTTGGCTTTTGTAGTTTCCGAACTTGGCTAGATGGACTTAGTTTGTTGACCTGATCAAGAAAATGGGGTCAAACATGCTTTCTTCTGTATGTAATTTTCGCAAAATTATTATAAACATTTTCTATGGGTTCTGGGTATAAAAATGGACCAGAAAATAAAGTATAAAGCCTGAGGACCCACCCAGGCTTGGCGAAATATCATCTAAGCCAACTGTGTTGTAATAAATATGTATGCTATTTTTGATTCAATACAATAAGTATTTATAAAAATAAATAAAAAATTGTTAAAAATTGTTGATCTTATCTTTATGAGCCCCCAGCAGGGCATATTATAATTAGAGTTCCCTTCAGTTATTTGAAAAAGTCAGTATCAGCAGGCAGTAAAAGCCGGTCAAAGTGAATGTACAAGTAAACAAATACGAATTTATGTACATATGTATCTGTCTATATCTAATTTTATGTGTAATTTATCTATGTGTGTGTGTGCCCGGGCTTGGCTATTGTGCAAGAGAGAGGAGAGAGAGAGAGAGAGCACACGCTGAGCTGTTGCTGGCAGAGAGAGAGATTAAAACTGGAATTGGAACTGGAATTGAAAGAGAGCAGAGAAATGGTGAGTACCAGTTATTGAAATGTCTGCGGATCAGTTGGACTCAGGCACAGTGAGTCGACGGATTGATTGTGATCTGTCGCTGTCTCTATTCAAATAAGTCGAAATATGCAATTGCGGGATTTACTTGCAATCGTGCTGGGATGCGTGCTCTTGGGCAGCGGCTGCTGCTCGAAGAGGCCGCAAAATGTGCTGCTCCTGCTGGCCGACGATGCGGGCTTCGAGATGGGCGCCTATCTGAACAAGTACTGTCAGACACCGAATTTGGATGCGTTGGCAGGCAACGGATTGCTGTTTAATAACGCCTTCAGCTCGGTGAGCAGCTGCAGTCCGAGTCGCGCCCAGCTGCTGACCGGGCTGGCGAGCCATGCCAGCGGCATGTACGGACTGCATCAGGGCGTGCACAACTTTAATGTGCTGCCCGCGGTCAGTTCGTTGCCCAATGTGCTGCGGGCGCAGAGCGATGGACGCATTTTGAGCGGCATCATTGGCAAGAAGCATGTTGGCGCCAGCTCCAACTTTCGCTTTGACTTTGAGCAGACGGAGGAGCAGCATTCGATCAATCAGATCGGACGCAACATAACCAAAATAAAGGAATACGCGCGAGAGTTTCTGGCCCGGGCCAAGGGCGAGGGCAGAGCCTTCTTTTTGTTGGTCGGCTTCCATGATCCGCATCGCTGTGGCCACATTACGCCGGAGTTTGGCGAGTTCTGCGAGCGCTGGGGCAGCGGGGAGGAGGGCATGGGCACGATACCCGACTGGAAGCCCATCTACTATGACTGGCGCAATTTGGAGGTGCCCGCCTGGCTGCCCGACACGGATGTGGTGCGTCAAGAGCTGGCCGCCCAGTATATGACCATCTCGCGCTTGGATCAGGGCGTCGGTTTGTTGCTGCACGAGCTGCAGGCATCGGGCTTGGCGGCGGAAACTCTGGTTATCTACACCTCGGACAATGGGCCACCATTTCCGGGCGGACGCACAAATCTTTACGAGCATGGCATTCGGGCACCGCTGATCCTCAGCTCGCCGCAGCCGGACGCCCGTCGCCGGGAGACAAGCGCCGCCATGGCCAGTCTCCTGGACATATATCCCAGCGTCTTGGATGCCCTGCAGCTGCCGCCGCCGCCCAATGGAACTCGCTTCAGCGGCCAGTCGCTGTTGCCGGTGCTGCACGAGGAGCCGGAGCCCGTGGAAAGCGACGCGATCTTCGGCAGTCAGAGCTACCACGAGGTGACCATGACGTATCCCATGCGCATGGTGCGCAATCGCCGCTACAAGCTCATCCACAATCTCAACTACTGGTCGGATTTTCCGATCGATCAGGATTTCTACACATCGCCCACATTCCAGCAAATACTCAACGCAACCATCCAGAGGCAGCCGTTGCCCTGGTACCGCACGCTCCGGCAGTATTACCAGCGCCCCGAATGGGAACTGTATGACATCAAGGCGGATACGTTGGAGCGCTACAATCTGGTGGACAAGCCCAAATATAGCGCCACCCTGAAGCAGTTGCGCCAGAAGCTCTTCAGGTGGCAGGCAGAGACCGAGGATCCCTGGCGCTGTGCCCCGCACGCTGTGCTCCAGGATCAGGGCGTTTTCAGGAAGGAACCCGCCTGCTTGACCCTCGGCCACGAGGCGCTCCAAAGGCCCAAACGTAGGCTGCTCACACAGTACGAGGAATATGTCGTGGTCTAGCTACGATTAGAGATATCGTACGTATATATACGATACGATCAAGTATTTTATGAATGTTTCGTGGTCTAGCTGCGATTAGAGATATCGTATATATACGATACGATCAAGTATTTTATGAATGTTTCAAGTACAGGCTCATTTTTTGTATTTTGTCTTATCTCATTCGAACTATAAATAAACTTTTGGCGCTGATAAGCCCAACGTCACATGCCGCCTATTACAAATTATTTTACATCTATTAGTCACTCGGACTATATCGACTGGCTAATGATAAGCTGGGTATTGGAGAGCTGATTAATCTGATATTATTGGAAGGTACATTTTTCTACAATGTCAAGAGAACCTTGAACTTATTTCAAATGTAGACAGGAAAAAACAGAAAAATTATAAATTGTTGTAAGGGCGAACTTTAGAAACAGAGATAAAATGTATCCAAAATATTGCTCAAAGCAGAATATTTTGTTTTAAGATTTATTTCTAAAAATTAGCTATTTTTACCTATTTTTCTCTAAAATACTAATTCTGGTATTCTTACTGATCTTACAAACATCAATTTATTATTAACAAAAAAAAAACATTCTTCTTCAACATGCCGAAGATTAAATATTTCGCAGATATGTGAGAAGAATTTTTTAAGCTTCATATTGTAGAGTTTGCTAAAGAGAACTTGACAAACAATGTTTCCATATAAAAATAGATTTTTGACCGATTTTCTAAAAGATATAGTGGATATAGTGATTCGATGTTGATAGGATTTAGAACCCGTAAGTAACGACTTTGGTTAAGATTTCTTGAAAAACAAAAAATTCATTTTATATTAGCTTAAAGAAGTAGTGCTCCGGTATTGATAAAATTTTGCTCAAATTTAAGGAAAATATTAAAAATAATAAATGCTGAACTTGGACAAGATATTTTTTTAATTTCATAAAGGAACATAATTTTTGACCTAAAGTTCCTAAAGCAGCTATAGGAAAACTAGTCCGATTCGTTCATTTCCTATATATGTATCCTGGAAATAAGGACCTATACAAAACTTTTTGATAAAAGCTTTGAATATGACAGATTAATTGCTGAAAAATATTTTAAGCAGAATCATAAATTTGAATTCCAAAAAAATCTTTTAAAATTATCTGTTTAACCCTTTAAAATGTGTCTTTAAAAATAATTAAATAACACAATTTCATTATTATTATTATTATTTTATTTTTTTGCCTATTTCTCCCACTGTAATTAGAAAATAGAGAAGACTTAGAAAATGGTAAGTTTTCGCAATCAATTTCGCAACTATATTTAGAAATTGTTCTATCTTTGGGCAGCCAGCATTAAAGGTCGCAACCCCTTTCAAGATGAATTCGACCCCCACACATAAGGTTTCCCCCGGCGATGGTGGCATGACCTCAACGGATGATGATATGCGCAGCGCAGGGGGGGGGGGTGTTGCGTCACGTTTCAATGTCATTCCAACTAGGAGGGGGGGGGGGTCCTTTTTGCGGGGTGGGCAGCTTTGGATTTTGGCCCAATGTGTCTGTCCTCCCATTGTGTTTGTGGAAAATCGAAAATCTCAATGCCTCGCTTCTAAGTTAGGTGGCGCCGCTGTCGACGTCGTCGTCGTTGTTGTGCTGCGTCCCGTTCCCGTTCCCGTGCAGCATCCGAGACAATGTTACGCAACATGCACATAAAAAAAGACCTCGGGCCTGGGCCAAGGCCAAAGCGGCTGACTAAGGGGCAGAGGGGAGGGTTGGGAATGCTTGCTTTGGGGTTAAGCATGCAAATAACAAAACGCAAATTGAGTTTTTCTTTTTGTGTTTTTTTTTTTTTTGATTTTGAACGAAAGACACATTGAAAATTAAATGTATTCAATTTTTTGTTTTTTTGCATAAATTAGGGCTTCAGTTTTTAGCGTAATTATTATATAATTTGTTGTATTATTTGTATGTATGTAGGTATGTATATATTATTACATATATATATATTTATTTATTCCACCACACAAATGCACAATTACAATTATTATTGTTTTACTCTTTCCATCATCATCATCATCATCGGTCTTAGCCAAATTGTCTATTGGGGCCGCCGACTGGAAATGTTCGGCAAATGTCGCGAGTTTTATTTTCGCTTTCGTAAATTTAAATTTTGTTGCTCATTAACTAATTTATTATCAGTAAATATATAATTGTGTATACTTTTGCTTATATACATTCGTGTATGCGCATGTATATCAACACTCTAGATGCCATTATGGGGCCTGACTCTTCTGCTTTTGGATACAGAGATATATGTATATATACTTCTAAGCATTTATTGTTAGTAAACTCATTTTGCTTTTGGTTAGTAATTCGTTTTTTTGCTATGCTTCGACTGACTTGACTGGTTTTGAGTTGTCGCTTATTTTTAACAGTTATTATCAACGTTATAATATCAGTAATTATTATATTTTTTTTCTTCAAATTTTAACTAGTTATATGCTGGTTTTGCTTAGGAGGATTCTGTTACGTTGTTCATTACTTTGCTGTTATTATTATAAATATTATTATTTGTATTAACGCTGCCGCTTGGTATAAGTTATAATAAATATATAATAATAAATATACATGTAGATAATATGCTTAATAAATATATCTATATATATGTATATATATATATATATTTGATTTATATAATAGTTATGTATATAAATAACAAAAAAACAACACACATAAAAAGGAGCAAAAAAGTAGGATACAAATTTTGTTTTGTTACATCCTTGAATTTGAATAGTTTTTGTTTTTTGAAAATTTTACAACGAACAATTAAGACAGATTTCCTTTCAGTTTATATGCCGCCTTAAGGATTAGAGTGTGGGGAGTATTGTTTTTGCACAAATATCAGTAAAGGGTATACAATAATTTTAGGTATATGATTTAGGTAGGTAGCATTTGGTATACTATATATATATAGAAATTGCATAGAGAGCGCAATGGAAACATGAAATTACAACGATCAATGAACGAGAAAGCAGAAAAATCGCAACATATGTATGTAAAGTATGTAATATGGATATCTAGCTGATTAATATGTTGGATTGACATGTTACCAAATTCTGTATTTTTTTTTTTTTTGTTTTTAAACATATTGCATATCCAGTATCTGTATTTCTGCGTATCTGAGTTAAAAATCGAATTCAAAGTAGACGCGATTGCGATTGCGGACATTCTTGAATTGGAAACGCATGGAAAGTACTATTAATTTTGTAACATTGTAAATTTAGTTAGTAGTACATACATAATTTAATTATAATTAATAATTTGTAATTATTGTGTTGCCAACTGGTAAGATTTCGCATTAAATTTTGTTTGCTATCGTAGTTTTTTTGTTTTTTGTTGCTTACGCATTTGCATTAACTGTTTCAATTGATTTTGTATGGCCACGTGAATGTGCTGTGCTAGCTAAGCCGTAAACGTAACTCTAACCATATTAATCCGCATATAACCATCTACGTATGTATGTTTTTGCATTTAAGCAATGTGCCAAGCTGCACGCCGCATGACGACACGACGAAACCAACATTCATTCAGTTGAAATGTATGCTCAATACATATGGATTTAATTGCCATTGGGCAGAGGAACCTGCACCTGGACATACGACTGAGGGAAGTAGCCGGTTCGGCCATTGACGGCACCTTCGTACCAATTATCGTCGACGCGATTGAGTAGCGTGATAATGTCGTTCTCCTTGAAGCCCAATTCGCCGGGATTCTCTGGATCAAAGTCGTAGAGTGCCTGGCAGCAGGGCTGCTGCTGGCGATTAGGTGTGACGGCCATTGACTTGGCGGGCGAGCGCATCGGCGAGGGCAACGGCGAGGCGCTCGAGCTAATGTGGGACGGCGTGCCGTCATCAATGAGGCCGCCGCCACCGCCGTCCAAGTTCAGATCGAGCAGCGTCTTGGGCACAAACTCATTGCGTGGCCGGCTCTCTGCCTCGGCGCGCTTCTCCTGTAGCGTCTCCTGCAGGCCGCGCAGCACATCGGCGCATTGAGAGTGAAAATCGTATAGTGCTTCAGCGAAGGTCACGAGTTGTGAGACATGTTCAGTATCGTTTTCCAATAGATTGAACATGCCCACTTGGGCCAATTGCAGTGACTCGGCAAACTTGTCCTCAGCACCACGAATTTCATCATCTTTGGCCTGCCGACGACGCTTACAGTCAAAGTCGAGACGCCGGCCCTGCAGCTTCTTTCGATGGTGCATGACCTCCTTAAGGTCTTTGGTCTGCATATGATGCAGAGGCTCCAAAAAGTTCTGCTTGATGTTGTCGTCCAGCGAATACTTGACGTCGGCCATTTGTTTCAGCGCTTCGCCAAATTCGACGAGCGCCTGCGCGAACACGCTGTTGTCCTCGCCGAGCTTCTTACCATAAGTCAACATGCATTCGGCCAGCAGACCCTCGGGCTGTGGATAAGTATTCGATTTGGCCTGTCCCGATAGCTTCGAGATGCCCTTGACGGCGGCCATTTTGGCCCGTGCCGTTGGATTTGGCTGCAGAAACTCTTTGGTCTTTAGCTGCAGCTCCTCTACCAGCTCCACGGTCACATCCGTCTTACGTTCCATATCCTGAAAGTCCAAATCCAGCTTGGTGCCCTCCGCACCGCCCATTTTCTCCGTTACATACTGATTCGCTTTGTTGATCTGCTTCTTCAATCCGGCGAAAGCCATCGTGCTGCCTTTGCTGTTAATGTTGCTGCTGCTGCTGGTGCTCTTTGTGGCTTGATGTCAGCGACGCGGTTGCTGTGAACGTGTTTGAGTTAGTTGACTTGCCATTTAATGCTTCAATATAATTAATAACAACCCACTGACTCTATCAGTAAATAATAAAATTTTATTTGATTTCTCTGCCCAACTAGGCGCTACGATTCTATTTTTAACGTCTGGACAAACTTACGCGCCGTGCACTTTTCTGTTGGGGGTGGAAACGTTAAATTCTCGATGCTGGGGCTGCTATTGGGGCTGACACTGACACTGACTGAGGCTGCGACTGGAAGAAATTGTGGTAAACGACAGTCGAATAGATTTATGTATTAATTTTGCACTTTCACTCGTTTCGTTTGCGCTGCACGTTCTGTGGTATCTTCACTTGCAGCGTTGACACTTCTTTTCTTTTTTTTCTCTGCTGGCCAAACCTTGGAGTTTTGTCCGACGATTGGCTGCGTAATGTTTGAAGGACTGTCGTTACTACTACTAATCTCCCTCTGCCTTGTCGCTGGTGTGTTGGACGCGGGGGTCGTTTTTCCTCTTCGTACTAAATCGATTTTTTGCTGTGTACAAAAATGTTAGTGATGCAAAAAACATCGATACCGATACCGTGCACTAGTTACTCACTTTGCGTTTACAGGATGATCCCATGTTAACTAACAGTGCCATTTTAGTTTAACAGACATGTATTAAATAGGCCATTGTCAACCGACATTTCATTTGAAACCGAAGGCAGGCAAAAAAGATTAAAAACACAAATATATACACTATTGAGCTAAATTAAATTTTGTATTGCCGATTTTGGTGAAGCTTAGTGATTTAACAAAGCGAATTGGCAATAATGAATTTTTTAAATTGCATTTATATTAGAATAATTATAATTAGAATATTCAAATATTTTTAATCACGTTTGCCACTATTAGCTTACAGCCGTCGTTCTTTAAGTTGGCGATAGCGCCACCTTGTGGCCAAAAGTCGTGTATGGCTTTCATTAGAACAGTTTCATGTAAAATGCAAATTTGAACTCACCAAATGATTAGATCCTTATATGGCATTTAATTATTTTGAAGTTAAATTAGCGAGTGTGACTTTTAAAGACGTGTTCAAATGAAATTTGGATGGACAATAATTATTAGGAGAGCTGTTAAAATTGAAATTTCTGAAAAGTACAAAAAAGTAACGGTAGGATTAAAGTTAAGTTAACAGAGCAGCCAATCGCACCAAAAAAACTAATAATACTTTATAATTTCTTTGCACTGTTTATCAGTATTTATGCACATATGATTTGCTGAGATTGTAGATATAACAACATCAAACACCAATAAAAACAATTTTATCAAAAATAAGATAAAAACCAATAGGAATATTTTTGGTTTCTTAGATCGTTTTTATATGTACTTCAGGTATAATTTGTATTTGTAGTTGTAAATAGATTTGTTTTTACATGTATATCTAACAGATATGTTTACATATTGAGTTCGTGGAATTTCGCAATGTTTGCGCAATTTTTAATTAATTTTTGCTTCAAAACAATGTGCTCTTAGTATCTTGTTGACATTTGGGTATAGAAATATTATGAATCATTTGCTAAGGTGCAAGAAAAACTCATTTTCAAGGTGGCGCATTTTTCACACACGGACGTTAAGTTCTTTAAATAATTTACATTCTGTTCGTGTTTTAACATTATGTTCGAAATATCGCGCATCAATACTAGTATAATCTTTTACAGTAAATGAGTATAAAATATTTATTTTATTTATTTATTTACGTGATTAAATATTAAACAAAAAAAATATAATATTATAACTAAAGGGAGGGAGTGCTAGCTTCTTAGGCCATTGACTCAAGAGTATAAAATAAAAATGTATTTAATAATATAAAAGTGGGAAATTATTGATGTAATTGTTAACAATATACCTGACGTCTTTTGGTGAGTCGGCAGTTTTTGGCGAACCGCTCGGTTTTATCTTTATAAATAACCCCTAGAGGGGATTAGTCAACAACATTTGATAAACAAACATTAGAGAATGTAAATCAGTTCAATTTCCCGAGCGAGACGGCGCGCTAACAAGATAACAAGAGCAAATTCTGTATAGTTATGTGTATATAAGGCCATTCCGATGCCTGACCAGATATTAGTCTCTCCGAAACTACAACGACTGAGATTCACTCAGAAGAAAACGAAATCGAATCGCCTTAAAATGAAATTCGCAATCGTCTTGCTCGTCGCCAGCATTGCCTGCATCAACGCTCAGGTGGTAAGTATCTTGTTGGCACCTGTTTTGGCATTAACCTGACACGGACATTTCTTGTAGGCCATCAGTCCTTTTGCGGCAGCCAATCCCTTTGCTGCAGCATATAATCCATATCTGAACGGAGTTTTCGGTGGAGGAGCTGCAGGAGCTGCCGATCCCGCCGGCGCGCCTCCTGCTGCTGCTCCAGCTTTCGGCGGTTTCTCCGTCTCCGCCTTCTTTCAGTCGATAGTGCTGCAAAAGGAGGCCGATCGTCTGCTCAATCAGCCCGACTTCCCGGCCGACCTGGCCGAGCGCGTCGAGCAGGTGCTAGCCGATGCTGCCGTGGGTTTCGCCAACTGCACCAACGCTACGCTGCCGTGGCTGCAAATCCGCTGCGTCAAGCCCGCCCTGACCGCCGCCAAGAACGAGCTGAAGCTCATCGATGACGAGTGGCAGGCACGCCAAGCGGCCACCACCACCACAGCAGCAGCAGCTCCAGGTGCTGCTCAGGCCTAAGACGCCTTGATTGGATATTCTACATAAAAAAAAAAAAAAACTAAGTGCAATACACCAGCATAGATTCGATATACTTAAATAAAGATTTAAAAAAGCAGCTAAACTTCAAGTGGACATCAATGGGATTGGGTGGGGGAGCTGTGTCCTTGACCTGCCGGGCCAAAGCACGCTTTGATGTGGCCACGCATCGCCTCAGTTTCGCAGTTGCCTCAGTTTCCTCAGTTGCTCAAGTATTTTGCATAGCTGGACTTTATTAAATTTCCACAGCTTTTCCGCTTTGGTTCAAGTTGTGCGATTTGGGGAATTTTGCTGCCGTCGCAGCCGATGCGGCGTGTTAATGTTGTTGGACTGTCGTCCTCGGGATGAACTTGACGAAATTTTGGCCAGAATATTTGAATTCCTTCACATTATTTGTTCGTCTTTTGCGGCATTTCTGCGTCTCTGTCCCTTTTGCTTTTTGTGGAAATATTTCGGCCGATGGCAGCTCTTTTATGGATTCATCAATTTTGCCCTGGCCATGTCCTTCTCCAAATTGTTTCCGGTGCATGATTCTGGGCGTCGAATGTTGATTTATGTGGCCAATGCAGTTTCAATTATCGTTGTCCCAGTCATGTCCTGTCCTGTCCTTGCAGTACCTAGTTCCCCTTTTGCATGTCATTTGTAGCCAGGCACATGAATTTTAGGTACCAAGAACCGGCGGCATTAAGGAGATTAAATGGTTTGGCTTAACGAGCCAAAGATTTGCCGCAAATGACCAAAAGCTTGCGTCCATGGCAGATTGAGCCAAATGACGCATACGCCTCGTTTGACGTTCCCAATGCGGCAAAGCACATTCAAATTCAAATTCAAATATGTAATTAAATGTAAATTTTCAAAACAGCCGCTGGCCATGTCACACACACACACACACACGCACACGCACACTCATATACAGGGATGACAAGGCGAATTACAAGGATCAAGGCGAGTGCAAAGTTTTGTCACTTAATTGAAATATTTGCCCCAAGATTGAAACTTGCGTTCTGTTGTTTGTGTCATTACAACGCAAATATGTCAGTGTGGCATGAACTTTGCTAAGTTCTGTTCGTACAGCCAGCCACGCCCATTTCCGGCCCGTCCCGCCCCGCCCTGCTGCTAATGCAAAAGTTGCGGCATTTCGGGCGCTTAAAAGAAGCGCACAAAATAAAAGCAGGCCAAATATATGCTAAAATTGGTAAGCAAAAAAAAAAAAAGGAAAATAAAAGAGAAACATGACAGCGAGCGAGTCCATAGGCGCATGTATGTAAATTTGTTTTTTGGGCTTGCGGATTTGTATGCAAAAGTTGCGCCCCAAAAAGCGGGCAACAGTTTTTTTTCTTCTGCGGCCCGGCCAGGACGTTGTCATTCTGGTCAAAACGAAGTTGGCCATTAAATGTTAGTTGCCAGCCGACTGACCAATGTGACTCACATCCGTTCAAGCGCATTTGTGTGCTTTTCTCACCTGATAATAAAGCTGTTATATTTACCTGAGTTTAGCTGTAAGATATATGTGTGCGCGATTAGCTACCTGTACTATTTCCGCTGCCCGCTGATAAGCAATTATATCTGGGTGTAAATTGTTACACGACCATAAAAACTTAATTGGGTTAAAGCTGTTGACAACGCTGCGGCCTTAGATGCCAACGCGTCTTTACAATCGTATTTATCACGTTGTCTTTATCTATATATAACAGATGCTATCTGTGACTTTGAGAGTTGCTTTCCGGACAGTTGCCAATGGAACGCACACAGAATATGTCGACTGTTACGCTGCTTGTGATCTCAGTTTTGGTCTGCCTGGTAAGCATTGCCTTCGATGTGTTCCCCAGAAAACTACAGGATTCCCTTTGCCGCGACAGGTGCAGGCGTACGCCCAGGAAGTGCCCATCGAGGAGACGCTGCAGCGCGGCGTAATGGCCGTGGACGCGGTGCGTCGGGCCGTCGACGAGAAATTGCCGCCCAGCGCTGAGGCACGTCAGGAGGGCACCGAGATCTTGGCCAGCTTTCAGCAGAGCCTAATGTCGTGCGAGGAGCAGCTGAGGAAAACCCGCTTGGTCTCAGAGTACAATACGTGCGTCAGCACGTTGCAGGGCTTGGCCCTGGCCTCGATTGGCGAACTGGCGGGCCAGCACTGGGCCAAATCGGGCGCATCACGTCCAACTCTATTCTGGTAAGGACAACATGTAACTGTGAAGTCAAGTGCCTGGAGGAGGCTATAAATAAATCCGCAATCGAGCCGCATTACTCTTTACTGGTTTTCTGTGGGCACAGTTTGGCAACTGTTCGAGCTTAAGATGATGTGTAACCAAACGATGAGAGAGCCATCGAGTCGAGTGGCATTGTCAGAATCAGCATGGATCTGATGAACTTTTGCCCAAATTGCTGACGGCCAAAAATGTAGCTTGCTGCTCGCTGCTTTGTTGTATTCTAATTAGACCGTCGACTGTGTCTGTCTGGGTGTGTGTGTGCGTGCTCATTAGACCAAAAGTGCGGGATGTGTTGGCTGTGGAGGAGGAGGGGAGAGGGGCGTATGTAACTGAGTAATTATCATCATTAAACGCCAGACGAGGCAGTCAAAGCAAATAGAGCGACATCCACGTTGTCGTCGTTGTCGTCGTCGTCGAAATGTGTGCCAAGGCAGATGAAACAAGCGGGAATTGAAGGCGTGGAACTGGCAGCGGGAGTCTTGCGCCCAAGACTCAAGAGTTCAGCCCTTAATTTAAGTGGGCGCCTTAGCCTTGATAAGCTCTCATCATTTAAAACGTCGCAATTTTGTAAATAAATATACACATATGTGCAAAGTAAATTTTGCCAATTGGTTGTGCTTATGAATTATTAATTAATGCGTTAATGGAATATAATCTTTAATTAAAGAAGGGGTAAAAATTCTTGATCAGAATTCACCTTTCTTCTATTATTTTTACACTTTTGTATCATGAATTGATATTTTTTAAAGAGACATATATATATATATGAAATTTTAATTTTGCCAATCAGCTGAGCTTATAAATTATTAATTAAGGCGTTAATGGAATATAATCTTTAACAAAAGAAAGGGTCAAAAACCTTGACTTGAATTATTTTTTACATTTTTGTATCATGAATTGATATTTTATATCATATAAGCTTTTATCTCTCAAATAAATAGATGATGCGTTAATAGAATAAACTCTTTAAAATGGTTCAAAATTCTTTTCACTTTTCTTGAATTTTTTTTAAATTTTTGTATCATGAATTGATATATTGTATTATTTTGTATTAATATAAGCTTTTATAATTTAAAACATCGCAATTTTGTAAATAAAAGTAAATTTTTGCCAATCAGCTGAGCTTATAAATTATTAATTAATGCGTTAATGGAATATACTTTATATTAAAAGAAAGGATCAAAAACCTTGCATAGAATTATTTATTACATTTTTGTATCATGAATTGATTTTTGTTTTTGTGCCTTTTAAAGGCAATTGGTTCTGCTTCTGAGGTGTTTTTTTTTGGGGATTAGTTTTTCTTACATTTTTTTTTACATTTTTGTATCATGAATTGATAGTTGCATTTTTTTTTTTTTAAACATTTTTGTGCCTTTTAAAGGCAATTGCTAAGGAATAGTTTTTAATTTTCCTAGGCTTTCGATTCTGCCTCCGAAGTGGTTTCTGTATCCCCAGCGGGTGCATCTGGCTTGGGCTCATCCGTGTTGCCGAAGACGCAAATGGGGCACTGTAAAACAGATTAATGTAGCCAAAATGCTCAAATTGAAAACTAATCAAGGACAGATACCTTCTCCTTAAGCACCAGCCGGTACTTGGGATGGCTTATGGGAAGTAAAATATCGAAATATGTGAAACTCTCTTGATATCTTTGCCCGAACTTACCTAATGCCATAGACAATGGGATTGTAGACAGCGCTGGTCTTGGCAAATGTGGCGCCCCAAATGGTGGTCAGAGGCGTCAATCCCTCAATCTTGAACAGGCCAAAGTAACAGATGACCAGATACGGCGACCAGGCCATAAACCAAAGCGAAATCGTAGTCAATGCCACCTGGATAAGAAATATTATATATATATATTTAAACTGATTACAGTGAAAGTTCCTATAACCAGACATCGACTGTCGAGGTACTCTTACAAATTTCTTTGTTTTAAATAATTTAAATTATTTTTTTTAATCAACTAAATAAATTATCAAATGATGTTTTTTGCTCTGGCACGGGGTAGGCAACAAACTTCTTTCTCGAAACTTATGGAATGAATATGAATATCTCCATTTGTGTCAAAAGGCGAACTATCAATTGCATTGGCATCAACACAAATATGAATTGAAGTTTATGGGAGGGTCAACTATAGATAGCTCTTTATTCTTGCTTGAGCGTTTCATTGCATCTGTCCGCTTATCAGGGATATCAGTTATCAGAGCGTCCTGTTTTGGGAATGCATTGTGTATGGAAAATGTTACGAAAAGCTCGCGTCAACGAATTTTGTCCGGTTATGTGAGCTGGCCGCTTATGGGAGTGTTAAACATTTCTTTTTTTTTAATATATCAAATAAAGTTTCTTGTTCTGGCACGAGGTAAGCAACAAACTCCTTCCAATTTTTGTCAATTTGATTGTCATCAACACAAATATGACTAGGAGTTGTCCGGTTATGGGAGAATCTATTTTACTTTACTGTTACCTTGGCTAGTTTGCCCTCGGCGCTCTTGTCGCAGTCCTCGGAGCTGCGCAAGGACTTGACGTTCATCTTCTTGGCCTGTTCCCGCATGCCCTTCTCATGCGCAGCGACGGCCTGCAAGGCAGGGTATTAGACAGGCGGAGAGGCGTCACACGATTTTCTTACTTACGGCAATTATAAACCAGTAGGAATAGCATATCAGAAATAGTGGCACATAGTAAACGAATATCGAGTAGACGATTAGATAGGAGCGCGGATTCCACTGCCGAGTCATGTAATCGATGCTGCAGGCGGTCAAATTGCCCTCGGGCACATAGCTGCTCCAGCCGATCAGCGGCATAATTGTCCAGAACGTGGCCATTAGCCAAATGAACAGAATCTTCATGATGGCCAGCTTGATTGTCATCGGCGTTCCATTGATGCCCTTGACAATGACATTGTAACGATCGAAGGCGATCATGCACATCGACCAAATGGAAACGCAACCGAACATTGAGCCGCACACCGCGTAAATATCGCACCAGAGTGGCCCCAGGATCCACGTCTCGTAGTAGAAGTTGACGAGCATTACCGGCGACTGGGAGGCCATCATGCAAAAGTCGGAGAAGGCCAGATTCAAGACGAGCAAATTCGCGGGCGTGCGCAACGACTTGGTGCCTCCAAAGATGTAGACAACTACGCCATTGCCGCAGCAGGAGATGATCAGGATGACAAACGTGAACAGGCCGAGAATTTTGCTCATTGTCGGATCCATCGGCGCAAAACGGCTCCAATAAGGATTCACGAGGTGCGCCATGTCCGGCAGCACCTGTAAATTGAATTAGATAAAAAAGGGGCCAGCTTTTGTTTAGGGCAAATGCAAGATCAGTACACTGCATCGGGATGCGCGCGTAAAAAAAAAAAATAAATGAAATGGACAAGGTATTCGTGACTCTGAAACAATTTTGTAGTGTATTTTAATATGCGGTCTTTTTATTATACAGGATCCATAGTAAGTTCTGCGTCCACATCTCAATAACATTGGGCTGAAACATATTTTTTTTTTTAATATATCTTGTAGATGGGTGAATATGTTTTTATAAACCAAGCTTTCAAGTTTATTTTATTTATATTTTTCTATAAAATTTAAATTAAAATAAATTTAAAATAATTTAAAAGGGCTTCAGTGTTAGGTGTGTCCGATTGGGAGATGCTCTGCCGAGCTGTCATAGAAAAATCATTCTTCCTTCTCAGTAGAAGGCTTTACCATCAAAAATAATTTTAAAATTTTTGAAAGGTGGCACAGGGGAAGGGAGCAAAAAAACTAAATATTTTGCATTTGTGCATCCTTCTTGATATTCTACATGGCATTTTTAAGGTCTCTAGCTAATAACGGGCAATGTTTTAAAAATAAACTCAAACTTTTCGTGGACTAGCAGATCCTACGTTAGAAATCCCTTTTAACTATTTTTATTGGGTTTAGGGTATAAAAACGAATTGATAATTTAATATTATTTTGTACATCAAAACAACCCAATAGCAAGTAAGAGGCACGAATCGGAATTTCCCGACGCCAAATACCAAATTTCTATATAGGATATTTTGGGGTACCATTTATACATTAATTTTGACCAAGAATATTGCTGCCAGATTTAGATGCCAAATTGATATGGAGACCAAGCCCCTAACTAAGACCCAAACCTCGTTAAAATCGGATAATATTGGACCAAGATATGCGGTTGCGAAATTTAGACCTATGTCTAAGTATATAGGATATTTTGGGGTTACATTTTTACATGAATTTTTGAGCAAAATTAATTTTGCCAGATTTAGATGCCAAATTGATCTGGAGGCAAAGCCATGAAAAAAAGCCAAACCTCGTGAAAATCGGTTGAGTTTTAAACGCTTTTTATCCAATTTGAGTCAATTATTTGTCAATAAAGTAGACCAAGTATCACATGCAGCTATTTGGCATATAAAAAATATTATTCGAATATATTCAACATAGTTTAATTTTGGCATTTTCTAGAGATTTATGCCTCGTTCAAATTAATAAATTCAGTTTCAAGTCAATAATGTTAATAATTTAATGGACATCTATATGATAATCGAAAATTGATATAAATCCTACAGTATTTATGGATTTATATTCAGCTATGGTAAAAAAAATGTATAAAATATATTTTATAACTAATTTTTGCTAAGCACGCCAGAGAACACACACAGAGCCCAAAACTCACGTTGTCCAGCACGGAGCCATTGTTGCCCGCCTGTGCCTGAAATCTTGGCCCAAGTCCAGTGCCCGACATGGCCAAGGCGAACGTTTCCTCCGGCCACAAGTTGCGTACCATGGTCGGCTAAGCGTCAGCGAAGGGTTTACCGACTAACAGAGCTGGCCGCGATGGAACATTGGCTTTTATAGGCGAGCATTTGAGCCAATTAGGCACGGATCGATGGAATGTGCACAGGTAGGCGACGAGCGGCTGTCATATCAAAGTCATCTTTGATTTTATTTAATAATCAACGCTTGAGCGTGTAGCTTTAAAATTTGTGCACAAGTCTTTTGGGTTTGTTCGTCTGTGTGTGTGTGTGTGTGTGTGTGTGTGTGTGTGTGTTGGCTCAGAGCTTGGCCAAGAATTTCTGGCCACATTTCTGGCAAAGTTTCTTCTTGTTCGACATGGGCGCACCGATTGCGCACCCCGAGCATGGTACGAATAGAGAGGACTTTGATGGATATTGCTGGCCATCGGCATTGATCGAATCGGAAATCTCACTGGAGCCGCCTCTATGCCCGTGCATAGTCTCAAACACCTGCTCGTTCTCGTCATCTGTGCTGGGCAAATCGTAGCGCACAATGCTCACCTGTTCGCCAAGTATAAGCTGCTTGCAGCACTCCTTGATTTGGTAGTACGCATTCCTAAAGGCTTTCAGCTTACGTGCCTAAACGTGGTGTTAACAGATTAGAGATAGTTTAATTCCTGGCTGGTTAACTTACCGGTGATAGGTCAATGACCGATACGGACTTGCCATTTTTGCCGTACGAGCCCAGCATAAGGACATTCGAGGTATTGGAAATATGATTGGCATCCGCCCAGAGCAGCAACTCCTTGTATACATGCTCGTTCATCGTTATGACGTAGTCAAAGTAGTAAAAGTCCTGGACAGTTAGCTGCCAAATAAAGGGTGTCTTATTAAAAGGTTTTTCTTGTTGTAGCCAGATTCACCAGTCGGCAAAAGTGATCCGAGCGCAGTCCGTGCTCCCGCAGAACGCGTAGGCATCGCTTGTGCGGCCGCCTGCCAATGTTCCAGGTGCGCAATGCAGCGCTATCGACCTCCCAGTAGAGACTCGTTTTCACCATCAGATTCTGCATGATCGTCTCCGCCATTGGCGAGCTGCACGAGTTGCCTGCAGCAAAGGTGTACAATGTGGGGTTAAATACCCTTAGATTTAATTAGATACTCACCCATGCATACGAAGAGAAGTTTCTTAAACGTCATTATATGTCTTTTTATTTGGTTACGGAGAATTTGGCAAAAGGGCTAGTAGTCGGATGTAAATACACTTTCACAGTGCACTAGATAATATGTGTGTGTGTGTGAAATATATTTTTGCTTGCTTCGTTCCAATTGTGTTGTGGCATTTGTCCGAAAGTCTACTGAGTCGACACTTGGGTTGGGCAACACGTTATCAAGTCGTTGGCGGTGTCGACATTTTCAAATTAACACAAATGAGCCGTGTCCCAGTTAATGGGCGACAAGTAACCAAGCGCGACCTTAGACATGACCCGCCGCATGAACTCTGTGCCCAGCATTATTCTCGCACCAAATTGCACACTCCATGTTCTATGATTGTGTGAGTATGTCTGCGTGTGTGTGAACGTGTGTGTGTGTGTGTGTGAGTGCACTTCTGTGCCTGTTGCTGCAGTCCTCACTGGGCTGTCCTTTGCGCTCTCCACAACTCCACTTCGTCGCACACTGTGCCGAATCCATGGAGTTACCTCTCAAATTTCAAGAACACGAAAGTGTTTGCTTGAATTAACTACAGTATAAATTCTGTAGATGAATACTCCTTTTAGGCGAACACCTCTTTTGGGCGGACATTTTCTGTCCCATCTCAACAAAATAAGAGTAGCGCAGAGTAAAATTCTTAGAAGGATATGTAATGCAACTTGCTATATGCTAATTACGGACATCGAGAGAGACCTTAAAGTCCCCAAAGTAGGAGACGTAATGCTTCAGCGTGCCAAAGGATACTTTAAGCTCCTTCGCGCCCATCCCAACCCAGCTAGCGCCTTGCTTCTCCCGGAAGAACAAGAATAAGGTGCCCCATTACAGGAGTCGGTCTCTCTAGGGCAAAAAAGAGAAGACTTAAATGTTGCCATCTACTGGATCTACCTGACAGGGATCTATAAGAGAAATCTCATTGATAAACTATATAAAGAAATAATCAGCAGAATAGACAACTTTTCGCCTTATAGCCTTAAACTTATACACCTTAGAGACCTTTTAAATTTTTTATATATAACTAGCTTAAGTTGCCAATATTAGGTAGTTGTAATACTTTGTTATTAATAAAATATATATACATTTTTTACAAAACAAAAAAAAAAAAAATATAAAATTCTTAATCAGGCCAGACCCCATTCCCAAGCGAGTTTTCACTATACCTTATTTTAGACTACAGTGATATCCAAAAATATAATGCACTAACTGATGTAAAGTGTTTTTTTATTTCAAGGCTAAGCCTAGTAATTTTAGGTAAATGCTTTATTTGCGATCGATATACTATAAGATTTATATATACGATCCAACCGACTTCAACTTAAAATAAACTGCCTGCAACAGAATTTATGACGATCCTAATATATTCTACCAAACATAGTAATGCATTATATTCTGGAAAAATTATAAGTAATAATTGAATATAAATATAAAAAAACAATCGCATTCAGAAGTAGCTAAATGATGAATTTAAACATTCTAAAGAACAGGTAAATTATCGATTAAGATCGAGTTGAAATTATGTCCAATTCGAGCACACGGTGCAAGTCGGCGATTAAGTTGCGATTCGCCTTCTGTGTTGACTTGGCAAATGTTTGCGCCAGCCACGCCCACTTGCCACCTCATTCG
Source organism: Drosophila lacicola (assembly GCA_035045355.1). NCBI lineage: Eukaryota > Metazoa > Arthropoda > Insecta > Diptera > Drosophilidae > Drosophila > Drosophila lacicola. The sequence goes on along the minus strand of JAWNPB010000347.1, from coordinate 876,599 downwards.
TGTTGCAGTGGGCAAAGTCAAAGGCATTAAAAAAATATCGGACTGGCAGCTGGGCGGGTCGCTGCACAAAGAGTGTCAAGTGCTGGGCTGAGGTGTCCGCGTCGCGACGTGCGGCACATTCTAAATTGGCTCCCTAGAGGGGGAGGGGCGGGGGCAGAGCCGGCGAGTTCAGCGAACTGGACCGACGCGGTGGCCCACATATGCAAATTCAGTGCGCGGCAGTCTATTTACCCGTGCGAATACTGTAATGATAGACTGTGCTGCTGCCGGAATATCTGTGCATACAAATCATACAAAGGCTTTTGATTCAATTCTTTTATTTTTATTTCTAGCCACATAAGACCATTATTATTAAGAGACTGCCGACTGTCGACATTTTCAGCATGTTTCCCCGTTTTCACAGGCAACTATTGGGCTGCCCATTGCCAATATTCAATTGGAATTGCATTGAGCGGCTAAATTGAAAACTGAAAAGCATATTTCACTTATCACTTTTCGCACAAAACACAGCCAGGAGCAAACCGGCGGGGTATTGGGCAAAGCGAAAATGTACAAAACGAGTGAAATGAAATTGTAAAAAGTAAAACACGGCAACAACAACAACAACAACAACATCGAAATTCTGGCTGGCAAGGCAATACAATAATAGTTGAGTGTGTGTGTGTGTGTGTGTGTGTGTGTGAGGCTTTGGCTGTGAGTCGATCCGTGGATAGGTAAAATGGATTCTCTGAGTGGGGCAGCGCATTGTTGCTTTAATTAAAAACCCAGCCAGGACTATTGCGCCAACAAAAAAAATAAAGCAACCAAAGTGAGAAGCCAGCAGATGCTCGCAGATGGAAAGAAAACTGTTGAATATTTAGTTCATGATGGAAAAGTTGGAAAAAAAGTGAAAATTATTGAGCACAAAAATGTCTAAGCCGCACATAAAGAGGCGGAAATGTGAAACCAGCTGGCGTGTGCGTGTGTGTGTGTGTGCGAGCAAATGCAACACACACACACACAGAGAGAGAGAGAGAGAGCGGGATGGGAGTTGGCACAAAGCCGCACCTAATGGCAATTTAAATGAAACAAACAGCCAAATGAAAATGAAAATGAAAACGAGAAACAGAAATCAACGAAAAATTACAAACAAACAGAACAAAATGGAGGCCTGGCCGGACAATGTTGGTTGTTGTACGTGTTGTTGTTCTTATTGTTGTTGCACTTTGTTGACCGCAAATGCAATTTACAGCACAACAATCAGCGGCAAACGCAAAACGAACAAGAACGTAATAAAAACTAAAGTTTGCAGTTGCTGCTGTTTCTGTTTTTGCTGTTGTTGTTGCTGCTGCTGTTGTTGCTGCTGTTGTTGCTGTTTTAAGCTGTTGCTGCTGTTATAGCTGTTGTTGCTGTTGTTGCTGCTGTTGTTGCTGCTGTTGTTGCTGCTGTTAGCTGTTATTGCTGTTGTTGCTACTGTTGTTGCTGCTGTTGTCGCTGCTGTTGTTGCTGCTGTTGTTGCTGTTTTAAGCTGTTGCTGCTGTTATAGCTGTTGTTGCTGCTGTTGTTGTTGCTGCTGTTGTTGCTGTTGTTGCTGCTGTTGTTGCTGCTGTTGTTGCTGCTGTTGTTGCTGCTGTTGTTGCTGCTGTTGTTGCTGCTTTTGTTGCTGCTGTTGTTGCTGCTGTTATAGCTGTTGTTGCTGCTGTTGTTGCTGCTGTTGCTGCTGTTGTTGTTGCTGCTGTTGTTGCTGCTGTTGTTGCTGCTGTTAGACCTGTTGTGTTGTTGGTTCAACATCAACAACTGTTTTGCCATCAGCAGTAAAAAGCAGCAAAGCCAGCAACTGCATTAACTGACCAGGCGGATCAGCGCGGGTGTGAGCTGCTTCCGGCTAAGGGCAGGGGCAGGGGCAGGGTTTTGGCTCGAATTGTGTTGAATGCTGTGTAGCATCATAGTTTTGGCCACACACGCACACAGTTGCGTTTGGCTAGCCAACACTCACACACACACAATTAGCGGCAATGGCAGCCACAGCGAACAAAGGCCAAAGGGGGGGCTGTCGCTGATTGAGGTGCCACGTATTTTTGGGTTTGCGTTTTAAATTAAATTAGCTGGAAGCGTGAGCGTATTTGTGTTTGTGTGTGTGTGAATGAGTCTGGCAAATCCAGCTGCTGCTCCTTTCACTGCCAGAATTCCTCCTCCTCTTCAGCAGCTGCTTCGCCCATTCACTTTTCGTGCAATTCTAAATAAACAGCATCATAACGTTTTTATTTGACTTCGTCCAGGTATGAGAAATGAATTAAAATGCATATGCATATATCCGACTCCATATACATAGATTCATAAATATTTATGATCTCTCTGTCACCAGAGGCCACAGTTGTTCAGCTGAGTTCAGTTGGTGGGCAGCTTTGTGTGTTGTTTAGCTGCCATGATTGAATTGACCATTTCCACCTGGCTGACTGGCTGGCCAGGTGTACAATTGTGTGCCAGTACCTTGCTGGCGAATACTAACAGTCATTGCCTCCGCGTCGGCGTCGGCTTCGGTGTCAGTGTCAGGTGAAGTGATAGCAGGATATAAATGAGCCAATTTTGTTGGCTTGTCATTCGGCACTAGTGAAATGTGTTGCTGACTCTTTAGATTCGCATCATTAATGAATAATGAGCGCACGAGCTAAGCTAAATACAAGAAAAACTTTGCAAATTAGTGACAGACTAGGATACACTCTCTAATTAAAGCTACCTAATTGATCAGGTTATAAAAAGATGTTAAAGAATAACAAAATAAATGTATTTCATTATGCACATATCCGTTTATTAAAATTATAATTAAATAAATAAAATAAAATAAAAAAAAAATAAAGAAAAATGAAATTAAATATTATAAGCCAATATAAAGATTCGACTGAAGATTTCAATTCGTATTTTTTATTTATTTATTTATTTAAGGTCGACAAATACAAGTGTGTTCCTAATTATTCAATACATTAAATTATAAAAAATAAATGCTAAAAGTCGAAATTAGAATACACAATTTTCTAATAGCATCTCCGGCCGATGGAGGTGTTTTATTTGCCCGTCCGGCCATTATTAAAAATAATCTTAATTTACTAAATTATTTAGGAAAATACAATAAATGGGAAAACATAAAGAAAGAAGTTATTAATAAAGTTAAGAAATGTATACTAGATATATAGAGTTTTAAGTAGATAGGATAAAGAAAAATTGTCAGCATTATAAACTCATTTCCCGATAGAGCAAAATAGTGTTCTTCAGTATAAATTAAAATTAATCTTAATTTACTATATTATTTAAGAAAATACAATAAATAGGAAATAAGAAAGAAAGAAGTTATTAATAATAAATAATAATAATAGATTTATACAAGATATAAAGAGTGTTAAGTAGATAGGATAAAGATAAAGATAAATAGTCAACATTATTGACTCATTTCCTGATAGAGAAAATAGTGTTCTTAAGTAAAAATTAAAAATAATCTTAATTTACAATATTATTTAAGAAAATAAAATAAAAATGAAAAAAGAAAGAAAGAAGTTATTAAAAAAGTAATGAAATTTATACTAGACATATAGAGTGTTTAGTAAATAGGATAAAGATAAAGATAAATAGTGAGCATTATAAACTCATTTCCTGATAGAGCAAAAAGTGTTCTTCAGTAAAAATTAAAAATAATCTTAATTTAGTATATTTTTTAAGAAAATACAATAAATAGGAAAAAAGAACGAAAGAAGTTTTTAATAATAAATAATAAATAATAATAATAAATTTATACTAGATATAAAGAGTGTTAAGTAGATAGGATAAAGATAAAGATAAATAGTCAGCATTATAGACTCATTTCCTGATAGAGAAAATAGTGTTCTTAAGTACAAATTAAAGATAATCTTAATTTACAATATTATTTAAGAAAATAAAATCAAAATGAAAAGAGAAAGAAAGAAGTTATCAATAAAGTAAAGAAATTAATACAAGATATAAAGAGTGTTAAGTAGATAGGATAACGATAAAGATAAATAGTCAACATTAGAGACTCATCCTGATGCTCGACAATGCCTTCGTAATGCATTACTGATTTTGGCCAAGTTATAATGCCCAATGTCAGAGAATGGCCAGGCAAACCAGCATGACTAAGGACCTTGCCTGGCCTGTTCATCAATACGGCAAACATTGGCTCGAGCTGCTGAGATTGCGAAGATGCCGAATGCGATTTGCTGTAGCCGATAATGCCGCACGTAACGGCAATTCAGTAAATGATGATGCAATGACTGCCGCAGTTGGCTTTTGGGTCGTGGCACGAAAGTGGCACGTTCCAGACGCTAGCCACATCTTGCTGCGCCTCCATTTGCGGCCTGGCTGACTCAGTCGGCTCGTAAGTCATTTAACATTTTGAGGTATTTAATGAGCCAAAAAGTTTTTGCCGCACATAAATTAAAAGTCGAACCGGCGCGCTGGTTTGGGGCCAGGTGCCGGCCGGCTGACCAGCAGCAATCCACTGGCGACTACTCGACAAGCCGACGGCTCTATTAGCATGCCCATTAAAATTAGACAAATGGTTGCCATTGCCTTTGCCTTTGCTTTTGGCCGTTTGCTGTTGTTTGGGCCAGGCTGCAAAATTTATGGCCCACTAAGTGGGCAATGCAGGCGGCTAGCTGCGAGGCGTAGCTGGCCTTGATTTGGGCCTGGCTTCGGCTTCTTTCGGGCGCAATCATATATGCCACTTGAGAAATGCCATTTGTTATGATAAATGATTATGTTGTCAGTTGCCCCGCTGCCAGTTTATGCGGTCAAATTGACGCGGCCTCTAGCGGGACTCGTGTGTGAAGGTCACCGAAAGGCATTAGAGTGTAATTGGCTCGGCTTTGGCTTAAAGCCAACTTGAGCCACGGCTGGTCTTTAAACTTTGCATTCATCGATACTTTTTTTCACTTTGAGTTGAATTGAATTTTGCTTGTCTTGTGCTCCACCTCTTTTGTGTGTGTGTGTGTGTGTGTTGTGTAAGCCGCTTCTATTTGGAAAGGCTGTGGGCCAGGCCTTTGGCAAATTGAACCCTTCACTTCATTAAACGTATTTTCCAATCCTTTGGGGCTGCACAAATCACTTTGCCGCAGATACTCACAAAAGCCAAAGCCAAAGGCGGCTGGGGGTGTGGCCATAGAAATTTGACAAGCAGCCAAACAAAAATCGTGCAGCTGCTGCTGCTGCTCGGCCACACCTTCCAATTTTCTGAGGAGCTGCCGCCTTTTGCCTGTAATCCATCAAGCGGCTTCAGTTCGGGATTCGGGCCTCTGTCACCTCAACAACGGCAACAATAGTCAGCAGGAGCTGGAGCCTTAGATATGGAGTAGGGGCTCCAACCGGGCGCAGAAAATTGTTTTCCACTCTTTGGCTGTCGTCATGCCTTTGTCTGTTGTTATTCCTGTTTGTGTTTCTTGTTCCTTATTGCTGCTGGGGCATTAAGTATTTAAGCAGTTAGCCAGTTGGTCGGAGATGGATAGTCCGCTTGTGGAGTCTATAAGTCATTCCAGTTGACATTTCATATTTTTTCCTGCCAACTGAATGTACCGAAAATGTGACAGATTAAGGCGCAGAGTCAAAGCCTCTTTAAAGACGCATCGGGCCAAGTTCTTCCTTGATTTGTTGCTGTTGCTGCTGCTGCTGGAGACAGCTTGCGGCTGGCCAGAGTGCAGCCGGCTCTGGGTCACAGATAGCGAGTGTCGTTGACGTGGCCAAAAGAATGGCCTAATTGATATACATTTCGTTTGGCTGACAGCTTGAGAACCGAGAACTGACCACACGATACTTGTGTCAAGTGAAAGGCGCACCAGAAACTTTATAATAGACCAGGCGAAAGCAACAGCATGAGATTGATAATGGCAGAAATAAAAGGCGATAGCTTGTGTGTGTGTGGTGGCAGCAATTTAAAGTTGGAATTTCTTAAGTTATTTGAAATTTAATTAACAAACTTGTAAACATTCGTTTGGGTTAGTTTAATGCAGCATACCCATTAAAAAAGGATAAAAGGGGTATAACGAAAATGGAAATGTGTCTAATATCGACCACACAAAACGACGAGCTGAGGTTGTTAATCTGCCGATTCATTTAATTAATTAATTAATTAAATTTGCTGAAATTCAAAATAGGCGTTTTGTATTGGCAGAAACATTTTCCGTACCCTCAAATATTCTATATAGACAATTATAGGTCGAAATTTCCCACCTCCGTAACTTGGTCAAAACTCGCCCGATTTTCACGAGGTTTGGCTCTTTATTCATGGATTGGCCTATAAATGAAATTTGCGTCTAAATCTTGCAACATTATTTTTAGTCAAAATTCATGTAGAAATGGTACCCTCAAATATCCTATATACTTAGACATAGGTCCAAATTTCCCACCCCTATAAGTCGGTCAAATCTCATCCGATTTTCACGAGGTTTGGCTCTTTATTCATGGATTTTATGCTCTAGATTTAATTTGCATCTAAATCTGGCAACATTATTTTTGGTCAAAATTCATGTAAAAATGGTACCCTCAAATATCCTATATACTTAGACATAGGTCGAAATTTCCCACCCCTATAAGTCGGTCAAATCTCATCCGATTTTCACGAGGTTTGGCTTTTTGTTCATGGATTGGCCTCTAGATCAAATTTGCATCTAAATCTGGCAACATTATTTTTGGTCAAAATTCATGTATAAATGGTACCCTCAAATATCCTATATACTAAGACATAGGTCAAAATTTCCCGACCCCATTTTTTGGTCCAATCTATGTTCGAAGCTTGGTTTCTATATCAATTCGGCATTTAAATCTGATAACATAATTATTATCAATTATTCGATATTATACAGTATACCCATTAAAAATGGGTAAAAGGGGTATAATGTATTTGTGCAAATGTATGTAACAGGCAGAAGGAAGCATCTCCGACTACATAAAGTATATATATTCTTGATCAGCATCAATAGCCCAGTCGATCTAGCCATATCCGTCCCAGTAGAGCCTCACAGTAGAGCCTCTTATCTCAGAAAAAATCTAAAAAAATATTCAAATTTATAACTGTTTCATATAATCTTCTATACTAGATTGTGCTCTCTAGAGATTATTATCTCTATTATTTTAGTTTTATTTACTTTAATGTTTATTTTCTTGCTTAAAACTGTCTTTTTTAAACTGATCTTCGCGTGTGTTACTTAAAAGTTTCCCCAAATGCTCCCCTGCTGTAAATACTGTTGCATGTGCCACACCACGTGCAACAAATGCAATGACTTGGCCACAAAGTTTGTTATTTGTCCAGTTCCCTTGGGGCGCCAGAGCACATGCTGTCAGAGTCCCATGTCGATCCGCAGCAGCAGCTTGTAAACTTTTTTGCTGTTTTCAGAAGTTGCAACTTTTCTCATTTGTGCGTGTGCATTTGTAAGTTGCTGTCTCCCATCTCCTGTCTCCCATCTCTTTTCGCCTTTCTCCTGTCTTGTGTCTGCAGTTGCACTTTTGCAAATGATGTCCAACTGTGCCGACTTGGCCGCTGTGTCTGGCTCTCGAGCTGGCTTGGACTGGCACGAAACTAATCCGCAACATGATGACAAGAAAATTGAATTCCTGCAACTGTCAAATTGAATCTGCCTTCAGCCACCCCCCCCCCCCTCCCCCCTCCTGAAACATAAAATCAAAGCTTCAACTTTTTGAGTAAAGCTGCCGCGCTCTAGCTCGCTGCCCCCCTTCCTCACCCTCCGCTCCGCACCATGTTGCATCTGCATTTGTTTCAGCAGCGTCCAAGGCAATTTTACAACGTCAAGCGTCGAAAACTAAACGTACAACATGCCCCCCCCCTCCCGTGGCATGCCCCCATCCTCCAACAATTTCAGCGAATTTTTTCAAACATTTTGCCTAAGTGTTTTTTGCTGCCAGCCTCGACATTTTGCCATTGAAAAATTTTTACTTATTGACTTGCCTTTGACAGCGTCAGAGCCATCAGCGGCAAAGGGAGGGGCAGGGGCAGGGCAGGGGCAGGGAGAGCGGCTGCAGCGGCAGCTTCATGATAATGACAGACTTCATCGATTACGCGATTACGCGATTATCGCAATGTCACTTTAGAATTTTCGAAATTTTCCTCATTTGAGTGGGCCAAAAAGCTTTTAGCGAGCATTTTAGCACACTGCCACGCCCCCCCTTTGTGGACCTCGCACTGCGCATTTCGTGGATAATTTCACTTAAGCTCTTAAGCAGACAGCCCCAGACCAGCCCCCGCCCAGTCCCCGCCAGCCCCTTGACCTTTGCGTACTCTGAGAATTTCAGTTTCCGCATCGAAATAAATGTTTGGCGCTCTCGCATTGCACATTCACACATGTGTCGCAGAGCCAAAGAGCCACTTAAAATGTGTTCAGCTGATTAGTGCTAAAAGGATTTCCACAGCCCCCAATGCTGCCGACGGTGGGCGTGGCCGTGTGTACAAATGTAAAAAGTCAACAGATGGAGCAGCTAAATTGTCAGTGTGAAATTGTATTTATTTACACGGTAATTGCGAAACTGAAATCAACAGAAAAATTATTTAGCCATTGCTCCTTCCCTCCCCAGCTAAGCGATGTGAGAGTTGTTGTACAAAAGAAAATGCAGTCAGCCAAGATTGCGGAGCTGAAATTTATGTTCTACTTATGTTTGCTGTGTGTGCAGGTAAACAATAAAATAACGAGTCGTCTGCAAGCAAATTGCATAAAAAGAACAAGCCAAATCCGCTGAAAGGGCAAAGGAAAACAACATGCAAACACACACACACATGTGCATATATTTCTATTCCCTTACACCTTGAGCAACCCCTTCCATTTGCATTCGCTGCACGTGCCAAATGCAAACAGGCAAATGTCTTACGCTTCCCTGGGCTGCCTAACAAACATGCGACACACGGCAACGCAGCGACCGAAGCAGCTAACAAGACAGCCAGAAGCTAGTTGGGGTGGAAGGGGGAGGGGAGGGGGGCCACGAGCAGTTGCACTGTGCGCGCCACCTTGGCAAATTTTGTACCTGGTTGGCATATTTGTCCCAAGGGCCAACTCTATATATTGCTGTTGTTGTTGTTGCTGTTGTTGTTCCTGTGCTCAAAGCAGAGTTAAGCAGGCAGAGCACACATTCGGCAAATGCATAAATATTCGCTTGGCATTTAAAACAAGCTGCACAACATGTCGCTTAGTTGTCTGCTCAATATTTAAAATGAATTGGGTCAATAATCCCAGCAGCAACAACACCTCCTCTAATAGCCTGAAGCCATTGCAAATGGGCGAAGAAAGCGTTTTATGGCTGTGTGCATCTCTGTCCCCAAAAGGTTTGCATACTCCTGGTCAGGACGACGAGCAGAGTCGCCCGTTTGTCTCTCCGTCTATAATCTATAAGAACTAGAGACTTGAAATTTGAAAAATATACTATCGCAAAATGATTTTTTCTTTTCTGCAAATACCATATCCATAATATCGATACAAATCGATTTTGATTGCGGTTTTTTCGTCACAACTAGAACAACTAAACTTGGTGTGTGTGGTTTCTTATAGTATACATAGATTGGGATGATGCTTTAGCATTAAAACAAAAAAATACTACAATTAAAGTTAGTTTCCTTTAACGGAATCTTACTCGCAACTTCCCTCAATCGACCGAACTACTTGCATTCGAGAGCAAAGAGATACGAAGAATTGATTCTTAATTAAAGAAACTCTAATAAAATTGCAGAAATTGCACAGCGCACAGCTTGCAATACAATCGCAGTTGCAATTCGGTCTGTATGCACTTTTCGCCTTTGACTCTAGCTGTTTAAAAATAAAAATATCGATTTTAATCGATTGCTCGGAACCGGGAAAATTTATCGATTACCAAAAACAATCTTTTAATACATGGGCATTAGAAGAAGCAACATACAAAGTCTCTTGCTCTTATATATATACTTTATATATACTTAATGGGGTCGGAGAAGTTTCTCTTTAAATTTGCACCTAACCATTACACACTTTTGAATGGGTTCAGGGTATAAATAGAAATGTCGTGAGAAATAATGTTATTAAAACTTCTAGCGAAAAATGTCCCTTATTCTTACTCTGCGTATTTTTCAGCAAAATTAAAGGACCTATAATCACGATACACCTGAATTATATGATTGCGTTTCCCTTGAAAGATGTGTACCTTAACAAATAATTATTTTAATTTCATATATTTGTGGCTTTACTTGTTTATGCAAAATAGAAAACACACTCGCTTTGTTCATGTTAAATATTAAATTTCGTGCAATTATTTGCTTTATTTCAGGACCTAAATTAATTATGCACACCACCCAATTATATTTGAACTCCCATCTAAAGTTGCGCCACATGGAAATGCATTCCAAAATTTCTATTTCTCTTTGCATTTCCAATTAGTGAGCCACATATACATATATATAGAATCGAGTTCAACTTCATTAGCTGAATTCGTTGCCCAATGTACTTTCGCATTCAATTTAAAGCTCCAAATCGAAATGTTGCGTGACTTAATTAGATTGCAATGCCATCGAACAGTTACAGGGGCTGCACCACCCCCTTTCCACAACTTTCCCCTGCCAATGCCAATCAACATTATCCCCTTAGATAAACAATGAAGGTAGCCGGAGTGCACGTGATATGCAAACGTGTGCAATTTAATTTTTGCACTAGATACACACGCATACTAAAACGAGCATAAATATGCCTTGGCTAATCTTTTAATGCAGCTGATGAGAAGAGCCTCACACGTTGCACGCTTCAATTGGAATTAGGCACATTGATGCAGCTAATTTTAATGTGAGTCGCCCCTCGCTGACCTCGCTGACCAACCCCGCCCCCGACCTCGCCCCGCCCATGTTCACGCACAATCAGCAAATGGCATATGGCATAATTATCGAATTGATGCAAGTGCCGAGGGAACGACCCCCTGCTCTGTCTTGGCAAATGCCTTTATTGTCGTGGCCATAAAAGAGACTTGCAAATGGCGATTGAAGTGACATGTGAGCGAACTACTTACACACTCTCACACCCTCACACACACTCTCACACACCCTGGGTGAAAGGATAATGTGCTCGGAGTGTGACTAATGCCGACGTGATGATGATTAAGTTGTTGTCCCATTGCGTACGCGTCGATGGCGCCTTATGGGCGGCGCATCTGTGGGCGTGCCTGTGTGCAACTATTAGAAGAGTCAGCGATTGAGCAGGCCCCAGTCGCAATCGCAGCTGAAGTCCTGGTCCCAGCTCCATTTGCACCGCCATGGCCAATTTCTCAGCCCACGCACGTGATTCAATTAGAGTCCTGGCCAACATTTTTGCCAATTGTCAAATTGCCAATCAGTCAGTGGCCCTGCGGGATTTGTAGTGCCCACTTTTAATTATGCTGACAATTAGTTGAAGACGTGATGCCTTTGAGCTGTTTCCACAAAAGAGTTGACTATGACTATCATTTCCCTGTTGGGATTGGTGGATCAAATACTTGTGCAAATAATAAATATAAATGGTAATATTATTTATTTTCTTTTATTATTTCTGCGTATTGCAGCAATACAATGTGGTATAATTATATTAATCAAGAGCTTGGTTACTCCAGAAACCGTAATAGGCGTGTTCCAATTATTACTATAATAAATTGGATTTGGTTTCTGCTTTTGTATTACCTAAATCAATACAGCACGATCTTAGCGATCGTCTATATATTTAAACAATTTCTAGTCGGGCGTAACCGACTAGGTGGTACACTAAACCTTATTTTAACTTTTTTTAACTTCGAGAAAAAAACGAATAAAAATGGCAACAAATAAACAAGCACTGAATATAATACAATCGCAATTGCAATACTGTTGATAGAACTCAATAAAGGCACGCATGCATGTATGCATGCATTCAGAAATTCTTGCGCTTTGCGTAGCTGCCGACCTGCTGCTGACAGGTGGGCTGCCAATATATACACGTTTTCTTTAACAACTTTTGTGTTTTTTAACCGATCTTGTTGAAATTTTCAACAGTAGATCTTATTGTACTATAGAATATTTGTATATTCTCTAAAAGTCAATTGGATTTCGATATCGATTTTTGTCGATTACTTGAAAACGGGACAAGTTATCGATTATCGGAAAGAAACGTGTACTGCGCGGGCACTAGGAGGACCTATATTCCACATTTCAAGTTTTTAGCTTTTATAGGTTCTGAGATCCTTGCATTCATACTTACGGACGGACAGACAGACCGACAGACATGGCTAGATCAACTCGGCCATTGATGCTGATCAAGAATATAAACACTTTAAAGAGTCCTTCTGCCTGTTACATACATTTGCACAAATACATTATAGCCTTTTTATCCATTTTTCATGGGTTCAGGGTATAACAAATAATTCCTTTTTTGCGGTTTCCACTAACATTTTAATAATAGGGTAATAAAATTGGACTATCATAATAACATAGCGTACATACAAAATATAATAAAATAATAAAATTCAAAAATAAATATAAAATTAAAACGAGAAAGAAGTGCTATCTTCGGCACGCCGAAGATTTAATACCCTTGCAGACCCAACCTTTTCAAAATGCTCATAGTGCTTTGCCCGTATCTAAGAAGCACAGGGAAAATAGTTAATGCCGAGTATGGTTAAGATATCTTGAAAAACAAAACAGGTTTCCATACAACAACTTAATTTTCGACCGATCGTTCCTATGGCAGCTATATGATATAGTAGCCCGATGTGAATAAGATTTTGCATAAGTGGAGGGAGCGTAGTAAAACTAATAAATGCCGAGTTTGGTCAAGATATCTTGAAAAACAAAAAAAAATTCCATACAACAGCATAATTTTCGACCGATCGTTCCTAAGGCAGCTATATGATATAGTTGTCCGATCTTAATAGGATTTTCATATAGAGGGGGAGGGTAGTAAAACTAATAATAACGGAGTTTGGTCAAGATATCTTGAAACACATAAAAATTTTCCATACAAAAACTTAATTTTCGACCGATCTTTCCTATGGCAGCTATATGATATAGTTGTCCCATCTTAATAGAACTTTGCATATATATGGGGAGCTTAGTAAAACTAATAAATACCGAGTTTGGTCAAGATATCTTGAGAAACATTAAAATTTTCCATACAAAAACTTAATTTTCGACCGATCGTTCCTATGGCAGCTATATGATATAGTTGTCCGATCTTAATGGGATTTTGCATATATATGGGGAGCGTAGTAAAACTAATAAAAACCAAGTTTAGTCAAGATAACTATAAACAAAAATGTTTTTCATACAAGAACCTACTTTTCGACCGATCGTTCCTATGGCAGCTATATGATATAGTGGTCCGATCCAGCTGGTTTTGACATATGAGCTGCGTGCAACAGAAAGAGGGAATTCTGCAAAGTTTCATAAAGATAGCTTTAAAACTGAGAGACTAGTTCGTATAGAAACAGACAGACGGACAGCCGGACAGACGGACAGACGGACAGACGGACATGGCTATATCAACTCGGCTGTTGATACTGATCAAGAATATATATACTTACACATTTCACGACAAAATTATAATACCCTCTGCAAGGGTATAAAAAGAACTCTCGCATATTGCAGATGTTTACATGTACACCGAAAATTCATGCGCTTGGCTCTAACTACCACGTGGTTTGCCAGTTGGACTTTTCTTTAATGACACTTGTGTTTTTCCATCGATCTCGATGCAATCTTCTGCAGTTTCTTTTAGTATTATTGGCAAAAAAGGCAACTTACTTGAAATTGTCACGGTTGTTCAAATTGTAATTTGGAGCTGCTTGCTTCTGGCTGCTGCATACGCTTGCGCAAAACCAAGACACCATTTTTATCCATTTTCAATGGGTTCAGGGTATAATAAAAATTGATAGTGATGCGCCGGTGAGGTGGGACATTAGAGATGCGTGCTGAGCATGTTACTCGACCGGGTAGGGACATAAATATTTTGCGAAATGGCGAAAAGGCTTCGGGTCACAACGTTGATCTACGTAAGCACCTCGACTAAGTATTGCTGCAACTGGTTGGATATTCTTTGTCATGGCCAATGTTAGATTGCAGGAATCGCATTGCAGCTCGGCTGGAGAGACAATTCTGACAACGCTTTGCGTATGCTGACAGTTGGGCAATTGGCAAGGAAACGTGGGAAAATAGTCGCTGAACGAAACATGGAAACAGGAACAGAGAAGGATATTTTGTGCTGCCGGAGAAGCTGTAACCTGAACTGCCAATCAAACTCGGGCTCGTGGAGACAGTCACGATAACAAGCTGTCCTTGTCGAGGACAGCCCCACAAGCAGAGTGACAAACACAAACTGTGGGATAAATCTTGGCAGACAATGGGCATCTCTTCTCGCACTCGTTTCACACACTGACAGCAGCAATTTGAGCTTAGGATTTGGTCAGCGAAATTGGGGCTGCATTTTCGGCGTTATCGTCGCCGTCTGTCGCACGTGTCAATGCGTCTTTGAATGCTCAATTTAATTTGCGTCCGATGCAGGTCGCCAGCAAAAGCCACGGACAGCCAACAGAAACGAATTGTAATTGGGAATTGGCAATTGCCGATTGCGTCGGCCACTTGAAGGACAATCAGTTCAGTCGCTTGACAATCGCTCTCCCGGCAACTCGAAAAATTCGCTGCCTCATGAATTATTCACAGCTGCAGTTCGACTGTTGCTGGGCAGCTGCAGGTTTTTTATTGATATGTCAGCGAGTTGCAACAGCGAAAAATATTGCCAGCGATTTTGTATAAGTCTTGTTTACAAAACACTTACAAGTCGGACAAGTCTCGACTCGAACCGGGGCTGATTGGCCGCTGAATGAGCGAAGTTAATGAAAGTTTTATTGAGCGCCACTCGAGCGTCGGCTGACTGGTTGATGGATTGACGGATTGACGGATCGAGTGACTCTCTGGCTGAACGCCATTTTGTCGGGCTTAATGAATTTTGCCAGTTGAGCGGAAACGGAAATAATGCGCCAACGTTTTCTAATGTGTAGCTAAACAAAGCGCCAAGCAGCTCACATCTATTTGTGTGTGTTTGCAAAGTTTTCAATTGTGTTTGGCTTTATTGAAACACTTTTCATTTGCTTGCCGCTTGGTTTCTCACATTTGCCAACTTTTATCGCAGTCATTAGGCAGCGACCTTTTCACCTTTCCCTCTACCTCACTCGCTTTCATATTGCTTTATCATTGTTTGTTTGCCCTATCTCTCTTTCTCTTTATTTTTACCATTTGACTGTTTTCTAAAGTTTTTGCTGCTTTTCCTTTGCCTTTGCCTTTGCTTTCGATTCCCTTCGTCGCTTGCGTCTTGTATTTCATTTGCGATACTAACAGCAAATTTACATGCAAATAACTTTTTCAACTTTGGCACTTCATATGCCACAACAACACACACCTACACACACACCTACACACACACCCACTCGCACGCACTGACATTTTCACAAATACGCGTGTCGCCTCAATTGCCACTTATCAGCTCATCGATGAGGTTGGAAAAATACAACTTTTGTGGCTCAACGCCTGCCCAAAAAATAAAAGTTTCTCTAGCTGTTTTTGTGCTCGGCCATTTCATTGGCAATCGGCAAATATCTGTCATTAATATGCGATTTTAATAGGCACATTAGTTTTGCCAAAGCCCAGAACTTTAATAGCCCTAAAGGGCTGACACACACACTAACCACATGGCTGTGGTGCATGTGTGTGTGTGTGTGTGTGTGTGTGGTAAAGTCAGCTTTAATCATAAATTATGATGGTAACCGCATCAAAGCTGCAGTAATATCTGCACTGGAGCAGATCCCTTGATGTACGACACCACAGTGGGCCCGTGCGGTCTTAAAGTGAATTATTTGCATAGCGCCACGTTGATTGAGCTGCAGGTGCCAAGCTGGTCAAAAGTTGACACTTGGCCCGCAGGCAGCTGCAGGCAGCTGCAGCAGCTGTTCGCCTTGTAATTGATTTGTTTGGCTGGCTCGGTAATTGAAACGCATTCGCACAATCTGTCAACGCGACGTGGCTGACCCTTTGCACGCCTTGGGGTCCATCTAAGGGCGTGGCATGGTTCAAAAGAAGCAATACAACACGAATCGGAGTCAGCTGAGCATGCAAGTCCCACCCAGACTTTATCTGGTTTCTTTACTGGTGGCATGCGAATATTAAATTTTAATTTGTGCTCAATCTTAGCCTTGGCTTGGGGACTTAAGGACTCTCAGCTGCCTGGCAGGGTGCCACTGTTGTTGCCACTTGCCCCATGCTGTGCACTTGTATTTGTTAATTTTGATTTGTTTGCTGCATTTCATATAATGCGGAACTGGGACACCCGCGAACAGCGCGTGCAGCCCATGCAAATTGATTTCGCCAAACGATTGTTGTTGTTGCTGTTGTTGTTGTTTGCCAACCAATTTCGATTGGCTTTGTTTTTTGGCAAGTAAATATGTGCTTCAGCAAATATTTTTGCATGTTGAGTGTACGGCGGCCTTGTGTGCTTTGTGTGTTTTTTTTGGAATACCGTCATCATATAGATTAATAATGGAAAAGAAGGGTATAACACATGTGTGTAACAGGTTCGATGCAGGAACATTTAATGCCATTTGGAGGTGAGGTGTACAAGGTGTGTCTCTATATCAGCTAAAACTTGTTTATATAGGAATCAATAAGATATAGATTTGATAAATGTTCGGTAAGTAGGCGATCGCATGTTACCTTCTTCAAATTAAGCAAGGCGATGCCATTGTTGCATTGTTTTTTTCTCATAATAAACTTTGCCTTCCTATAATTTTATCTGTTTAAATCGAAGTCTACAAGGGTATTTTATCGGCGGCATTCACATTTCTGTAGCATTTTGTTTTCGTCGAAATGTTTGCTTTTAATTCCGGCTACTTCCAGTGTTCGCCATTTTATTAACGATAACAAAATGACGCCATCGGTAGGGCAAAAACAATTTTAAAACCAGCAAAATTACGCATTTTATTTAATGGCTTTTCCTTCAGCTTCAGATGACATGCAACAAAACGTCCTTAGTATGAACCCAAACAAACTGAAAGTGTCTCTAACTAGAATTGCATGTTCAATTAATTTATAAATTACAAAAAAATTGTGTTGTGCTCTGTATTCTATTTTTTATTCAATATAATCAACATTTATAAAAATTTTTTTCTTTATTTTAATTAATTTTTATCTAACTTATTATAATTTAAAATTAAAAAAAATATACATTTATAAATCTACAGCTTACGAATTTAGCATAGTATTTTTTTATATGTATATATAGATATAAATTATATGCCAGGTTTACAAGCGAGCAATTGTCGGTTCGAATCAGGCAGAAAATTTCAAGCTGTAAATTTTGTGATTTTAATTTAAAAAAGAAATGAACACTTACTGCTAAAATAGGGCAATGGACACCTGACAAATGGAGTGGATTTGTATATATCTGAAGTTAACGCGACTTTCAGAAACATTTTATATGGCAAAGCTGCTAGATATAAATAATATATTCTACTATATATATAAAAAGCAAGTAAATTTTATAAATATTTTTAAGTAATAGTAAATAAACATGTATAAGAAAGAATACCTGACAAATTGTAACTTTGGGGCCATTTTTAAAAGTAAATGTTTGCATTTCTAAATACAAATTTAATCCATTGCAAATTAATAAAGTTTACAGTGTACACAACATGTTCCCTGTGCGTTTGTTGTTCCTTCAATTCGACTGTCCATAAGCTGGAAATTAAATAAGCATTTAAATTGTTCTTGGCTTTAACATGAACGCAAGTTAAATTTGCTTGCAAAATGCAGAAAATTGCAATGCGTATACGCATATATAATTAAATAGTGTTTAAAATACACACATTAAGCTGTATACATAAACAAATTTATGTGATTCGGTAAATGATTCCTGGTTGACATCAATTTATATATGTTATGTGTGTGTGTGTGTGATGTTTATTTATGTATGTGGTTGCTGTCAGCCAAAGTGCGTGAAAAGCGGATGTAGCTAACCGGAAATGGCAATAACAAACAGAACCATGAATTAATGCGGCTTAACGCCGTTGGCAATATGATACGCAGCTATTTAATTTATTTGTTGTTGAGATGTTGTAGTTTACATTTGTAATGCAATTGATTTCCCTTAACTTCCCTCAAAATAATAAAATAATCTATAATAAAACAAGTAAGAGGTTCTAGCCGGGAGCTCCCGACTAGGGGATACCCTGAACCCTCTTCTTCCAACACCAAATGCAGCTTGCGCTACGCTCTCTTTTGATTTAGTAGTAATAAAGAAAAATGAAAACAAAAAAAAATATTGTTCCCTTGGCAGGGTTCGAACTCGCAATTAACCGCACCACCGAAATTCTTGGAATTTGCGCAGCAGCAATGCTGCTAACACTTGCGCACATAACTTTTGTGTTTCTTAACCGATCTTAATGAAATTTTCGACAGTACATCTTTTTGTAGAATAGAATATTTGTATATTCTCTAAAATTCAATTGCTTATAAATTGTGGCTTAAATTGATGGGCAATACAAGTTGGATAATTAACTTGAGTTATAGCTTTAAGGTGGTAGCGGGGAGGTGGCGATAGGTATTAAATGAAAGATACTTGATATATACATGCTGTTCTAGAAGCTACACGTCAAGTTTGGTGACTCTAGCTCATATTATTTGCCGAAATTACAGGATTTCGATATCGATTTTTATCGATTACTTGGCAACGGGGCATGTTATCGAATATCGAAAACAAACTCTATCTCTATCTCTATCTACCTACAGCTAAAATTTCTTTTAAGTTCTCAGATCCTTGCGTTCATACATACGGATAGACGGACGGACTGACGGACGGACTGACGGACAGACAGACGGACATGGCTAGATCGACTCGACTATTGATGCTGATCAAGAATATATATACTTTATGGGGTCAGAGATGCTTCCGTCTGCCTGTTACATACATTTGCACAATTACATTATACCCTTTTTACCCATTTATAAAGGGTTCAGGGTATAATAAAAGATTATTCGCAAATTAAAGCTAAAATATTATGACAATGTTGAGCTTAATGAAGGAAGAAACGATTCTGTACTGCAACGAATAAGTCCAGATCATTTTGGAGTCTCACTGGGCTCGGGTGCCAACTGTTTACTTGGCAGGCGCCAAGTCCTGGCACTATCCTCATTTGCCTGTCAGAGCCTTTTTAATATTTCGCTGCTGACATCTTGCCGTGTAGGTTTTCCTTCCCTCTCTCTCGGGCTGCCTCTGTGCATACTTTATTCACTTTTTGTTGTTGAATTTCATTAAAATTTGCACCCATTTGCCATAATTTGTGTATTTTTTTTTTTTTTGTGTCATACGAATGACAGCCATGCCCCCACGCTCTTCGCCGACCCGCGGCAGTGCCGGGGCCGTGCCACAGATGAGCTTGACAAGCAAATGAAAAAATGTACAAAAGAGCCTCGCATTTTGTGCATGCGACGATGTATGCGAGAAATAAGTAAATATTAAAAAATACAACTCTGGTAAAAATGGCTGTGCTCAAAGATACCCTGTGCGACATGTGGATACCGATTTAGAAAACATTAAATACTGTATATTATATTAGGGCTTGAAAAACGTGTACTTTATTTTCATACCAATTCAGTGTTCATTTAATCAGTACAGGGTATACAGAAGGTGACGCCATCAACTCCTCCCACCACTTGTCGCACCATTTGTTGCGATCCAATGAAATGCCAGCCAGTGTCAGAAATGACAGCAACTCGACGTATAAGCTCCATGACACACACACACTCACATATGCACGAGTGTAAGAAAAAAGCGTTATTCGCTTTGTGTGTGCATTGTGGCAGTGGCAGCCATTCAGCAAATAATGCACTTAAAGGTGAGCAGATTTATTTGCTGTGGCCAAAGTTGACACTGATTTTGTGCAGCGATTACTCAACTTAACAAGCAGAGTTTTCACAGCGACATGCCGCATCGCTCATACGCACCGTTTGACATTTAATGCGGCTGACTGACATGTAAACTACTTATTTTTGCCCAGTATACGACCGGGGGGCCCGTCATTAAACACTGCCAGCGTTCATTTCCAAGAGCTAATGCTAATGCATTTCGCATTAATTTCGTAGCACGACAGTTGGCAGCAAGATGCATGTGAAGATGAAAATGAATTGCTCGAAATTAGTTAAAACGCATTTGACGTTTTCTAAGTTTGGCGTTAAGTTTCGGCTGCCGACACGTGCGTGGCGCGAGAAGAGAAGAGGGACGGGGTGAAGGGGGCGCCGCTGGCATTAATAGTTATACAACAACGGACATATTGATAAATGAGCGTATTTTCGAAGCGCTGTTTGGGGCTGGCGAAACAACAACAACAACAACAACGACACGTTCCACTATTTCAATGGCAAATGGCTCGTAGTGGGCGACGCAGCAGCAGCGTTTGCGAAAAATGACTTTAGTGCCAAGCGTGAGAATTTTCAGTATTCGCTATGTGTGCACACACACACAGACACAGACACACGCACATGAGCACACGGGGTGGGAAACAAATGCTTGCAAATATTTCTGCAGCTGAGATTCCCCCACTTGCTTTGCTACGCACAACAGCCACAACAACAAAGTGGACTAAAAGAGAAAGAGAAACAGACAGAGAGAGAGAGAGGGAGGGAGAGAGTGGGGTGGGGGATTCGTTTCTCCATCGAATGCGCCACAATGAGTCAATTTTTTTACATTTATTTGACAGAAAATTTTCATTTATTTTGCTTAGCTTATTTCGATGCGAGCGAAAAGGAAAAATTTAATTAAATTGAAATTAATTTGACGCGATATTGCTGGCAGCGCCACAACTATTAATAATGCCCCAATGCGAATGTGCGTGTGTGTGTGAGTGTGAGTGCATGTGAGTGTTGTGGCACGGCAAGACAAATGCGCGCAAAATAAATTCTCATGTTGCGCTTTTGAAGCTGCTCGTCAAAATTGCACAGGCGAAGCCAAGCCAGAGCCAGCACAGACACAGATACAGACAGGGAGTGGAGTAGAGAGAGGGAGAGAGAGGGGCTAGGCTCTTGGCAATAAATCATTGCATACGCTGCGGCGCTCGGAGTAGAATATATATTTTTGCAAGCGGCGCTCGCGGCACATAATTAATTAAATTTCACTTTTAACAGAACAACAATACCGGGGGAAAAAAGAATATCACACATACGCCTTCACTCTGACACTTGAAATTGACATACGCACAAATAGATAGGCCCAATAAATTTTGGGTCGCCCGCTGAACGTGCCCAAAATATTTCGCATACACTGTACAATGTTAAAAACTTTCACTTAGGTGCGCTATAAATCGCGTGCTGCTACCAAAATTTTTGGTGACGCCCGGGCGCCCTTTTTGGGCAACGCTTGAATCCTGACAGCTGTGCTGGGCAGCAGGGGCTTAACTGGGCGTGGCATGTCATTTAAAGGTTGTCGCTGGCCAAGAGCAAGCACCAAATGCCACGCGCCGCAACGTGCTTAAGTCAAATAAATAACAAACATTGGCGGACAGCCAACAAATTTATGGCCAAGCAGAAACAAGCGAAATTTTTAAAGCCTCGCTCATATGGCAAATGAAATGAAAATGAAATTTCGGCTAAGCTGCCTGAAAACTACTTTAAACTTGGCCCAAATGAGCTGGAATTGGACAGCCCTTAAAGTGACGGAATGAACTGCCTGAACTGCCTTGACACCCTTAATGCCCCGACTGAGTAGAACTGGCGATGACAATCATAGCTCGAGTGGGCGGCGCGCTGTCGTCTCCAGCGTGCACATCATTGGGCATTAGGTATGCATGCCATTGCGCATTGGTGGAATATGAGCCAAGAGGGGCTGCTGGCTGTCGCACTGCCAAAGATGTTGAGCAATGCGCCCAGAGACAATGACAAGGACGATCAAGCGACGGCAGCGTTGAAGACGAGCAGCGATGCGTGCTGGCAAATGGTAGCCTCTGCCTCGATAATGAAGTTAAAAATTCCATACATACGAACACAAAATGACTGACTGACAGCCAGACGGACTGGCGGCCATGCGTGCGACACAGATAATCCTGCAGTTGCTTTTCTTCTCGTTTTTGTTGTTGTTGTTGCTGTGCGGCATTTGCCTTTGGTATTTATGAGTACGTTGTCCTTGATATGCCTGCAGAATTACTAAATGTCCCTGACTTGACACTAGCTCACACGCACACTCGCACACTCACGCACACACACACACGCATGATCAGCCTTTCATTCATTCATACAAACAAACACACATTCGCTTCCGTTTGTCTGCGTCTAAGCTGTCGCCCAACACTGACTGCAATATGTTTGCCTGCCACGCCCATATCAGCACCAGCCCAGCAACAACAACAGCATCAGCTCCCTTGCGAGCTGCACACGGACACCTTTTTTATGCTCTTGCTTAGGGTATTAAAGGCAATGTTGGACGCCTCTAAAAATTTATATTTTTTAATTATATTTTTAACGATATTTTTCAAGCAATTAGAATGAAAATTAATCTTTTGATTCTTAAGCTTAAGCTTAAAAAACTTTGAAAAAATAATAGTAAGCATCCCTTTGAAATTAATGGAATACATTCCGAATGTTTGAATACACGACACAGGAAGTTGTTTTGAAATGTAAATAAATAAAATAAATCTTAACAAATGTTCAATTACCAAACTTTTATGGCTGAATTATAAATAAATCTATAATTTACTTAGCATTTTTTTCAAACTGTATTATTACTGAAAAATACAATCCTTTTGTTTACACAAGAATCATTTTTAATTTGGTGATAATATGGTTACTTGGTATAGAAATTGACAGGCACATTTTCCACATCTGCTGTAGAATAAAGAGTTATTAATATGCATGTTAGGGTATTCAGCATTCGATAGTGCAGAGACAAACTTGAATCTTATATGCTTTTGTTGGTTTGTGTGCGTGTCTATGTTCATATATTTTTATCTCGTACGTGCAGCTATGACTGCCCCCAGCTCGAAATTTAAATAGAAATAGCATGTTGATGTTATTCGATGTAGGTTTATATATTTAATTTAATATCCGACTCTGGTGTATGTGCAACCCACAGTATGTTCGTTAGAATTTCTCTTCCACAAATACATATGTATTTTTATTTACTCGCATACAAGCAGCTAGCTGCAGCTTCCAACTAACAGCAACAGCGTGCAACAACAATAAGAACAACAGCAACGACGTCGACGAGTA
This sequence comes from Drosophila lacicola, assembly GCA_035045355.1. Lineage (NCBI taxonomy): Eukaryota > Metazoa > Arthropoda > Insecta > Diptera > Drosophilidae > Drosophila > Drosophila lacicola. The sequence goes on along the minus strand of JAWNPB010000347.1, from coordinate 853,357 downwards.
AATCTACTCGACTTCTCTCGGGGCTCGCCTCGAGAAGTGGCACTCCCATTACAATCCCAGTTGCAAGTGACTCTCCATGTAAGCTCTGCAAAGATGCGTGCTAGGCGAAACAATGTCGATGCGAGTGCTGCAACATTGTCATGCTCGAAAGTATGCTGCAGTTTTTTTCTCTTCTCCCGCTAGCTGTCGCACTGCTTGGTTGCGTATACGCACCGATAGCTGGTGTATGTGCACAAAAATCAGAATTTCAGCTAGACAAATAATGTTCGCCATTGGGATATGAGGAGTGGCAATAGCAACAATGCTAGAAGTGCCACTAGAGCTGGCCACGCCCACACGCCCAGTATACAGAGCCAAGGCTTGAGTGCCAACAAGTGTAAGTTGGCTGCTCGGCTGATCAGCTAAGTGCAGATAACAAGTCAAGTGGCCTGAGAGCCGGCGCTTAGGTGTGAGTGCTCTGCTCATGTGTGTGTCTGTCTGTGTGTGTGTGCGTGCGTGCGTGCGTGCTTTTGTGGCACCTGGCAGATCTGTACTTCAGTTTTTGCATGAAATCAAGCAGAATGAGAAACCAATTTGTGTGAAAACACAAAGGCAACAGTGAGATGAAATGAAATTGGCCAAAACGGGTGCCTGGCGCCATCACCTTGAGTTGGATTTGGGTTTGGCGTTTGGGTAAGTGGAAAGCATTGCGAAAACAAACTTTTTAAATCGTCGCAAAGTCGAAAGTAATAAATTGTGTGGCAACTTTCTTCACCCATAAGAACTTGGCACAGGAATTTCATTTTTAATCGAACCCCAAAAAAAAAGTAAACCGAAATGAAGAGAAATCAAAGGAAAAAGCCAGCGACATACCCAAGGTTCAGTCAGTCACAATAAAGCACCTCAACATTATTTAAACGGAAAATAGTTCCAGTTGCGGGTGTGTGTGTGTGTGTGTGTGTGTGTGTGGGAGTGTGTGTATACTGTTGTGCGGTGCACTCAAATGCTGGATGGTTAACCGAGTCGGGCAAGAGCAACTAACATTATTTGATTCACATAAATGAAGCCCAAAGCCAGTGGGGCATGCAACAGCCCAGCCCTGCCCAGCTGCATAGGTGGACCAACCTGTGCATGTGTGTGTGCGTGTGTGTGTGTGCGCGTGTGTGTGCAAGGTCGTGCGGCCACTCAGCGTGAGAGACTGCGACTGCGACTGCGACTATGGCTGAGGTTGAGGTTGCGGCTGAATGTGCGCCGCAGTGGAAATTCACCCGAATAAACACAAAATTTATATGCACACATGGGAGTTGGGCTAGCTGCAGTCGAATCCTCTCCATACACTCGCACACACTCGCACACCCTTTCGCTGCATCTGTATATGTGTGTGGCAACAAAAGCAATATTGTCGTATTATGAATTCCTTTGGAATAAAATGGGGTGCATGGCTTTAACCCGACCTAAGGCACATTTCCGTTTATGTAATGGAAACACACAAGTGCTTTCTAATTGACTACAAAATACCCTACTGTTATATATAATCACATGCATATTTACTACTAATCTTTTGTCGCCCGAGTTGCATTAATAATGCTGACAATCGAATTGTTTCGAAATTGTTAATGTAATTCGCGCCTACTCAAACCAGATACAATGCCCCACAAGTTTGCTTGAGCAACAGCTATACAAATTGACAATGGCTGTCCATTTGAACCAGCGACCTCTACCTTGTGAGTCCGACGCTTAGTCATTTAAGCCATGCAGGCTCATGATGTTTTTGCTGCTTTTGATGATTTTTGCACAAACTTTGCGCACAGTTTTTCCTCACTTGCAGTCCAAGTTTTTCCAAATGACCGCCTTAGTGCTTACATTCCACCCAAAAAGGAAGTTTCAATAAAAACGTAGGTTTTTTAGTTCTTATAGTTTTGGGCTGCGCGTTGCTCACTGTTCAGTCAGTTAGACAAGACAAAGTTCTTTATAGTTTTAGATTGATATAAATACTGTTTCACATACTTATAAGGAAATAATAAAAATTTTGATTGAGCTGTATTTCTTGAACTCAGATACCCATTGAGTTTGAACTTACAGGATATTGGCAAACGGCGAAAACAGCATTTTCAAATATATTTTTTTTAGTTTTCATTTGAACAAATCGTTTTGCATGGTACATTTTTGTGCGCTTTGTCAAAGACTCGACAGCAGCGGCAGCCATAGAAATATTGTTTTTTTGGAGCTGCGAAGCTGGACGGCACACGCACACATTTGCCGAGTTTATGCGGCTCATCAGCATGAAAACTTTTTTGATTGACCAAAAGTACGGCGTCGTTTTTATTGAGTGCAGCTTTGCCAGAGGTCGTCTCTTTGACAAATGTGGCTCATGCTGTTTGGCCTTTGGCATATTCAAGTAAAAACATGGCCTGCTCTTCTACAGGTTGTTCTCCACTTGCTAAACTTTCATCGGAATTTATGCCCACAACTGTCATTTCACAGATTTTTCCTTTTTATGCCCTGTAGTCATGAAATGGCCGATAAAAGGTATATGCATATGTATGTATACGTATATGTATATGTATATGTATATGTATATGTATATGTATATGTATATGTATATGTATATGTATATGTATATGTATATGTATATGTATATGTATATGTATATGTATATGTATATGTATATGTATATGTATATGTATATGTATATGTATATGTATATGTATATGTATATGTATATGTATATGTATATGTATATGTATATGTATATGTATATGTATATGTATATGTATATGTATATGTATATGTATATGTATATGTATATGTATATGTATATGTATATGTATATGTATATGTATATGTATATGTATATGTATATGTATATGTATATGTATATGTATATGTAGATGTATATGTATATGTATATGTATATGTATATGTATATGTATATGTATATGTATATGTATATGTATATGTATATGTATATGTATATGTATATGTATATGTATATGTATATGTATATGTATATGTATATGTATATGTATATGTATATGTATATGTATATGTATATGTATATGTATATGTATATGTATATGTATATGTATATGTATATGTATATGTATATGTATATGTATATGTATATGTATATGTATATGTATATGTATATGTATATGTATATGTATATGTATATGTATATGTATATGTATATGTATATGTATATGTATATGTATATGTATATGTATATGTATATGTATATGTATATGTATATGTATATGTATATGTATATGTATATGTATATGTATATGTATATGTATATGTATATGTATATGTATATGTATATGTATATGTATATGTATATGTATATGTATATGTATATGTATATGTACATGTATACGTATATGTATGTGAGTCAGTAGAGCGGTTACAGGGTATTTTCTATTCAATCATTCAATCAGTCTCGTTTAAGGGAAGCCAACTTGTTTCTGATGCTCCGTTTTGCGCAATGGGCATATAAAACTCAATTGGGTCGTTAAATGTAAAAATTGTGATAAATAATCAAATTACACGCATTTGATGCTCGCCAAGATTTGGCGCTTTGAATTTTTATGCCACAGATTTTTGGCGTATTTTGTGGGCCTTTCATTTCTGGCCGTTCGCCTGCTGACGAGGCGCATAATTTATGGCCAGCCGTCGATTTGGATAAAGCGATTATGAGGCCTGTTGGGCGTTGGCATAATGACGCGAGTGATTGGCTTGAGTCGGGAATGTTGTATGCCATAAATTGTGTTATGTTTTCAATTATCGCGCATACGCCACTTGTGACAGGCGACCGACGAGTGATCTGCGGTCAGCTCGCGCGCTGTCCAAACCTCTAGAATTTCCAATTAGAACACACTTATTTCATGCAAAGTGCCTGTGGCTGGCGAATTCTCCAATGCCAATTTCAATTTCAGTTTGCGAATTTCTTTAGTGCGTAACAGGTGAAATTAAAGGCAGCACCGCATGACTCAATGTGTGTGCATGGTTCTGGTTGCCTGTCAGTTAAACAGATTAATGTGCTACCGTCAATGGCGTGACGTGTATTTGATTGTTACTCATACGCCCCCTTGGGTCCATAAAGGGCCTTCGCGCTGTTTACAGGTAAACGGGGAACATAATTTCAATTACTTGACGAGGTGGTTTGCTTCAACTATTTTAATTAGCCGTAGCACACGAAATGGCCAGCCGAATATCGGATCAGAGACAGGCCTTTGATGTGGTCTTGACATTTTCCATTGACACGGACCGGCTGGCAACCAGAATTCGCTCGGAGTGCGTCAACGCTAAAAGCCCAAAAAACCAGAGGCCGCGAGAGTTAGCGTCCACGTTGGCATCGGCATCAAAATCAAAGTCAACGGGCCATTGGCGACACTGTCATGGGGCATGTCAAGGCGTTATTTGATACGCGAGACCGTCAACGCGCTGACAGTTTGCACATTTTTCATAACTCGCTCGGCCAGTGGCAAGTGCCAGTTGCCAGTTGCCAGTTGCCAGTGGCAAAGTGCCGCACTTTCGCTTGCCGCCAGTACTTCCACTAACAGCTTACAACAAACACTCGACTAGACCCTGCCTGTCTATTTTGGCAGCGGCATTTAGCGCTTTGGGACCCGATCAAAGGTGTGAAACACTTTTGGTTCGCTTTGTTTGATTCTATTTGCGCTCAGTACTTATATTTATATACATACAAACTTATCGGCTAAGTGGATGTGTGTAACTGAATGTGAAACTGTGTGTGCGTGTGTGTGTGTGTGTGTGTGAAACCGTGTCTGCTTTTCGATATTCATTGGCCGTCGCAGCGTGTTTCACAGCTGTCCTGCGTGCAGAATCGATTGCGATTGCCGTTGCAGCCCTTGTAGTTGAAGGAGCGGCAGACACCCTTGTCGTAGTACCAGCGGGTCAGGGCCTTTGTCTGATCCTTGCTGTTGCAGTAGTTGCCCTCGTTGCGGCCCACATAGCAGTTAACGTTGTCTGCAAATATGGCAAAAGAAACGTTCTGTTTAATTGAGCAATTATTTGGTTAATCGATTCCTATTTGTGCTCATAAATCATGCATTATTTCTTTGCTTCAATTCCATCCATTCTAGCTAGCCTGCCCCCCCACCCCCTTTTGTGTTGGCATGCGAGTGGCCTCATTTGGCCCATTTTAATTTTGTTACGGAATAAGAGCATTACGCATACAATTTTGACAAAATATTTTACAAATTCAAAGAGCAGAACGTGCACACATTTCTATAGAAAATGGCAAATATGATTGACAACAGTTTTGGCAGTGGTTTGTCAAATTGCGAACGAACATTCAAGCATAAAGCAGAAATTGGCCGAAACTTTTTTACATTATTCAGAAAAGGTTGAATAGTTGGGAACAATATATAATGGAAACCGCTCAAAATACCTTTCAAATCTAGCAAGGAGAGTGAGAGAGTTTAAGGTATTGTTAGGACTAGTTGGATAAACTGCGAGGGATAGAATAAGTATTTTCAATTTCTAAAGAAATTTGGCAATAAAATTTCACCTCTGGAATCTTATTAATCGAATACAAACAATATTTGTCAAAACTGAGTTAGCTTAAGTTAGACCGGAGCCGGTGATTCTTATAGACAGATATTAAGAAGAAATAATATATCTTACAATTTTAATTGCAAATACTATACGATTTTTCTATTCCTATATTTGGCATGCAACATTTGTTGATAGTTGCAGCAATTGCAACAAATAAATCATTTTGGATACTACCTGGCTATAAATTAAATTTTAATGGTCTATTTGTTGATATTTTCTGACATTAATGCGGCATTTTGTAGAACTTACTTAGCTCCTTGCACAGGCCCTCTCCAGATCCGGTTGCAACGATTCCGACCGTCTGAGTCAGCAGAATGACAGAAATAATGCAGACTAGTGCCATGGATAGGAACGTCAAATTGATTTTAAAATTCATCTTGTTTTCTTGATTTTCACGCCGCGCACCAGCAGTAAAATGCAATAGAATTCAGATCGACGAGTGAAATGTCTATGGCTGGGCCTGTGGCTGTTCCAATAATTTCGTTGTTTATTTTAAGTAATTTGCGCTACTTTGACAAAAACGCGACGTGGGCCAACGAACCGAGCGAACTGAGTTCTGGCCGGGGTATACTTTTAGTTTATATACGAAATGCCGGAAATTGTGGCGAGATTTTGGCCCGAAGCACGAGCACGAGCATGCGGCTGTTCCCATTTTCGTGATACTTTTGTAATTTTGTTGTTGTTTTGCTTTTTGTCTCTGTTGCTGTTGCCGCTTCGAAAATTCGAAAATACTTTGAGCAATTGTCCATCTGGCCAGCCATTCATCCATCCATCCATCCATCCATCCACTCGCAGAATCGTCCAACGGTTTATGTCCATCAAAGCTAAGTAGGGGCGTCTATTTTGGGGTCCACAAATATATTTTGCGGGCTCCGTCAATTGCACTTAGCGTTATCGCGTGGCGTTTACTTTGGGCTCGTTTGCATAATTTTCAACTTATTGAATATATTCCACATAATTAATTTTAATTATTTGTACATCTTCTTTTGTTTTTGCAAGTATTTGAATTAATTTCGATAAGAAAGGCAAAAAGGGTCGACCCTGTACCCAGTCAAGGGTTCACTGCCATTGTCTCTAATTACAATTGGGCGGCATTTGTTTTAGATTTTTCAATGTCACACCCTGCATAAAATTCCCCATTTGACAAGTGGTTCGCCCTTTGGTCCAAGTCAAGAGCCAAACACAAAAATCAATCTTCATTTTAAATTCAATTTTCTTTCTTTTCGTATCGTATTCGATACGCTGGAGGGGGAATCAAAAATCCTATACATATAGATTTTGACTGTTGACGACGCATTGCTGCAAACTGACGAGGGAATTTCGCCTGTCGTCAGTCACGGGGCGAGTAATCAACAGCTTTGCCGGAAAAAAAACTTAAAACAAAATAAAAATTGGCAGTTACCAAAAGTCGAGTATTGTTTCGAAATATCCTTGAGTAAAATGCTTATAAATATGCATGCAAGGAGGATTATTTTTCCGACCGGAATATTCGGTACAATGTGTCGTATGATTAATTGACAAGTAATGCACATGAAAAGCGTTAATGAATGAATGCGCCACGGAAAGGACGACATTAATGATGATGTTACCCGATGATGTGGCAACCAGTCGCTCGGTCGCCGCCATTCCCACATGACACGCCCCATGTTTCCAGTCATTCGACCAAATGCCAACAGACTTTTTAATTGGACGCTCTGCGCGCAGAGAATCTCGCATTGGGCAGCGTATCTGTAGTTGGGAAATCATCAAAATTACAAGGAGCGGAAATGTAAAATTTTAAAACGGAAGTATTAACGAAAAACCCGTCCCCAGGTATTCAAAGCCAGTCGACTGAAAGGGCTGCCAAGCTGGAGCCGGAGCTGCCGCAAGTCCACAAGTTTTGAGAGCGACGCCCGTGATTAGTTACTCAAGGGCCGAAACAATGGATACAACACGGGATGTGTATCAGCGACAGTAAATCAATAGCTACTTAAATGTGGCTCAGTCTCAAAACGATGCGATTTGGCTACAAAGAAACGACAGATATAAAATTGACAACATAAACAAGAACAAAAACGGGCAATAGAAAGCTGCTCACTGTAAGATACTCTGTTCAGAGTGAAAAATAGGTGCAAAATACTTTTTGAGAATTAAAGTTGTGGATGCTCAAAATTTCTCTTATTAAAAGTCGTAGACAGCAGCAAGAGGAGGCGAAAAATCCATACGAATGTTTTGATGTGAAAATACACCAGAATAAATTATACTGAGCGCCCCATGTCGACGTAAACTGTCAGAAGTGTGTCACGTCAGCTCATGACAAGCAAAGAAAAAAAATAAAAATGGAAATATTAAAAGAAAATTATATTATTATAACATAATTATAAGTGTAATCCAATTAATTCAGAGTGAATTAATGGTAATTAAATTCGTAAACAGGTAAGAGGGAAATCTTTAGCATAAGTCATATGATATTGCAGGGACTTGATTATAAAAGTGTGCTCACTAGATTCGAGGAAAATTGAAGGAAATATATATGAAGAAAATCACAAAAATGAGAAGGGTTGTACGTATCACAGCGAATCGATTTGTTGTTGGAGTTGAAATTGTTTTTTGCGGGAGTTGTGAATCTCAATTATGGAGCTGCATCATATGGTTGCCCACAACAATATGCTCTTTGTCACTTTGAAAAAAAAGAGTATACAAAAATAAAAATAATAATAAAAAAAATCAACACAACATAAAAGCGTTCGGTTGATTTCTGCGTTTCCTATAGCCAGCCACGTAATGTAATGCCGTAATTTGTGATTTTCCACTTGTTTTGGCAATTTGCTGATTTTCTGATTTTTCGTATTTAATTTTGACGGACTTTGCAACGCAGTGGACCAAAAGTTATTTAATGGCTGCACTTGAACGTGCCGAAAGCCGATGCCAGCTCAAGCCTCGCACGGACGGACGACATTTTCGCTGACTACATTCATAATATTGAGACGTTAAGGAATGGGACTTAAAACAGGCGCAGGATCCGAGACGACTGTGATTACAAAAATGCTGAGATTTTTCTTACTTCTGCCTTGTGTTGATACCTTTGTTGTATTTTCTACCTTGAACTCTTTATCATTTCCTTTTGACCAGTTTTATTTTACTTCATTTTTTGGTTTCCTTATTTTTTGGGACTCCTTTTGATTTAAAGTTTCGCTTGGCTCTGCCTTGACTTGGCCGCAAATTGAGGAAATGAAACATTTGAATGATTCACTTCCGGTATTTGTTAAGCAGATCGACTTTTCTATGGAAATCAAAAGAGTTTCTTTTCTCCCCTTTGCTAACTAAAATATTTAAATGCCCAAGGATTAGGTCTCTGTTGTTGGGACTTAGCTGTGTTATACAAAACAAAACAAGTAAGAAGTTCTAGTAGGGAGCTCCCGACTAGGGGATACCCTAAACCCTCTTCTTCCGACAGGCGATAGGTATAAAATGAAAGATACTTGATATATATATACTAATCTAGAAGCTACATGTCAAGTTTGGTGACTCTAGCTCTTATTATTTGCCGAAATTGCTCAAAAAACAGGATTTCGATATCGATTTTTATCGATTACTTGGAAGCGGGGCAAGTTATCGGAATATCGGGAACAAAGTCTATCTGGGCATGAACTAGGAGGACCTACAGCTAAAATTTCTTATAGGTTCTCAGATCGGACAGACGGACGGACGGACAGACAGACGGACATGGCTAGATCGACTCGGCTGTTGATGCTGATCTTCCTTCTTCTTCCTTCTTCCTTCGGCCTGTTACATACATTTGCACAAATACATTATACCCCTTTTACCCATTTTCAATGGGTTCAGGGAATAAAAAGTAGGAATTAAGTACTTCATTTGGAGCTTGTGAGCTGCCCGCAAACGTTCGACTACTTAGATGTGGACCTATTGATGCTGGAACTGCTTATTATTGATTTCAATCGTTCGGAATAGCTAAATGGCAGGCAGTTTCTTACAGAACATTGGCATAGTGACAATGAAAACTGTCGACAGTGCCAAACAAAAAGGATTCGCGCAGGCCGGTTCGGGTTCGAGTTCGGGTTTCAGCAGCAGGTTTGCGGCTGTATCGTCTTTGTGTTAAAGTAAAAATTTTACAATTTGCAATAAAAATTCCAGTTTTGCTTTTCGGAATTCAGTTTATGGTCGCCTCTAGCGCCAGGCTAAGCCGCTCTGAGCGCATGTATCCTTGAAAGTAGCTGGGAAAACTCGGGAAAAAGCGGCAGCCGAGCTTTCAGCTCGAAAGTTATTATGCGTCGAGGAGACTGCGTGCCGTGCGGTTTCTCGGTTTACGCTGCGGCATAGAGACGGACCGAGCAACAATTTAATAACAAAACATATTTCACTTGCATGCCAAAGCTGTTGGGCAGGAATGCGCTGTGAACAAAATCGAATGTGCTTAACTCATCCATGTAGCAGAGTGTACACTGCCACCACACTACATACATACATACCTACATATTATTTTAAAGCCATGGAAGCGCTTTGACATTTGTCAAGCCAAAGGACTGCCCCGACCCATTTGGAGGTTTGTGTGCGCGCTTGCAGCTAAGGCGAGCGCCAGTGTCATGTTGAATTCGTTCATTTCCGACTCAAATGGATTTTGATTGTCTGTCCGGGCCTCCTGGTCTGGCTCTGCTCGGGCCCGTGATGGTTGGAACGTGTCTGCCATTTGTCTGCACACTCGTTTGGCAGAAGCTGCCAAATGACTTGCTTTTTCTTAGCCCAGTTGGCAGTTGGCTCTTGGCTGTTGGCTGTTGCTTCGGGGGCCATTAGGTTTTATTGTAATGATTTCTATTACCACACTGAATTCTCCAACTGCTGCTGCTGCTGCTGCTGCTGCTGATTTTCTTGTTGCTGTTGTTTTTTTTGCTGCAGCTTGCAGTTGGCAGCAGTTGGCAGCTTACGTGGCCATCGCGCTTAATGAGTAGTTATTTCCGCTTGTATATCTTGATAATGCCAAGTCATGCGAACAACGCCTTTTGTGGTAATCGGCCCTGTTCCGAGACACGTTCCCATATTAATTGCTCTTCATAAACGCGTTCGCGTAAATTCATTAGCATGAATGCTTTCTAATTGAATTTATGCATATTTTATTTGTTGTGTGTTCCAAATTTGGATTCATTTATACAGAGCACGATTATATATTTACACATTTACAAAGTCGTATATATACTCTATATGTATATATTTATTATTTTTTTTTCTTTTTATGTTTTACTCTGCGCTGGTCGCTTCGAATTTATGAATTTCATTTTGCAGCTGTCACAACAGAGATAATAAAATAAGCTCGAATTTGTGGCAAATCCACAATAAAATTATGTTTTTCATTCCTTTGTTCTTCTCTTTCAATTTTAATACATAATTACGTTTTATGTGGTTTGTGAATAGGGCTGTCAGTTATAATGAAAATCCCTTTTAGTCTGCACATTCATAACTCCACCAGTTGCTGCAGTTTCCTAGCCCGATTATGACATAAAACATTCATTATTTACATACACATATATCTCATTTGCAGTATCAGGAGCAATTCTTTAGTGAAATCAGCGATTGCCATTCACAATCCGCTTCACCCTCGATTAGAGAAGCAACCGCCAATTTGAATTTGGCTCTGCTCGCAGTCTGCGCGCTCGACTCTTATGTGGTTTCCCTCAGCACATTCGCCAGCACGGGAGCGAGTACAAATTTATTTGATGCGTCTGCATTGGGGAACACAACCTGGCGCTTGTGATTTGTGGTGGGGCTCCGCTCCGTTCGTTTGAAATGTTGATGATTATCAATTTACGAAATGGGATTGTTGTTGAAAATCGCTTAACTGGTTTGCAAGCGAAATAAGAATGTCTCACAGTGGTTCGAGAAACCACATATTTCTGATCTTCCGATTTTTTTTATTGAATGTTTTATTAAATGTTATATAATGAAAACTTTATATTAAACTTATACAAAAAATACTAATATAACTTATACTACTGATAAGTCTAACAAGACATTCGAATTTTACGCTCTTATTTTCAGTCGAGCCTAAAAGTATGCTATACAAATTTATGTGGAATTCCTTCAAAAATTTGCACACGTTTTACCAGTGCGTATAAAACAGCTTAACTCTGAACAACCTTCTGTTTAAATTATTAAATTATTTAAATTATTTTTCCATTATGTTTCTGCGCATGAGAAAAATTAGGCACTTCTTGCAGCTAGAGGTATGGATCAACAAACTTTATATTTGTATTTATTTATTATCTTACACTAACCGACTTCACAAAAAAACTAAAAGGATCAAAGATAATAATTATTTTTCTTTTTTAATGAAATATTTGTTAAGCAAATATTTAAAATGTTTGACTAGAACGGACTTGTTAAACTTTTATAATGATGTAACTTCCAATAGGTTTCCCCTCATCTCATCTTATTCCAATTTCATCACGATTTGTGCACATACGACCCACTGTGCGAAACTCTCAATGCTCGGAAGTAAATTGAAAATGCAAACAAACACATGAAAATGAAAGTAGCTTGCGAAAGTTGTTAGTCGTTTTTCCTGTCCTGGCTTGGTGACCGCAAAAGATGTGTGTTTGCTCGCAGAGATTAATGCTCTCGAAATGAATTGATATTTGCCAATTGATAAAAATGCTGGATTTTAATTAAACTATCGCCTACTGCATTTTCACACAATTGTTGCTTGTTAGCGGCGGTCGGTAACAAATGCTTTAAAAAGTTTAAAAAGTTTTAAATGCAGAGAGAATGGCGCAAAAAACGATAAATATTGCTAATGCTCGACCGGGGCATACCCTATACTTATATGCAAAAATAAAATTTGAAATTAAATGAAATCGCCGGATCGACTATTGACGCCGATAAACATATGAAATACTATATATTTTAAGGGGTTAAATATATGTCACAATTATTTATTTAGCCCTTTTTTCACCAAGTTTTATCGGACATAGGGTATAAAAAAAGAGTACGGAGTTCAGTCAAAGGAAAACAAAGAAAGTTATGCAAATTTATATGCAACAAAGTTGCTAGCTTGTTTGCCTGCAAGTGATTTATATGGCCGAGACCGCGAACCCGGCAACATTCATTTCACACTCGCCTCCTCGCCGCCAGTTATAAATAATACGATGCTTAAGCAATGAACGCGGCGAAAACAACAACACAATTTGAAAAACAATGCAAATGAAGTGCGGTCTTAAAGTTGTGTACACGTCCATTGGGACGGGCCTATTGAAATTCCAATATACAAATAAATGTTTGCATTGGGCAAAAAACCGCACGACAGCTTGCCAACCTGATGTCTTCCATATTCTCGACCAGCTGCTATGAACGTTGCCTTCTATCGAATTTTGGCACAAAAGTGCCGTGAAAACATTTTATAAATGGCCAAAAACTGTCAAGCTTACGCAAACGTGCCTTTCGCAATACACTTAGAAAAGCACTTCGGTATATTGTTGTACGAATGGTATGAGGGGCTTTTTTTTATATTATTATAAATAGGCAAATATACATATTTAAGATATGGTTAAAACGAATATTAATAAATTAATCAATCTCAGTTCTTAAATAAATTAATTTCTCATACACTTATTCTATTATTGGAAAAGAGGCAGGAAAAATGGTATGAAAAATGTAAAGAAACTAGATATAGCCTATTAAACCTTAAGTTGATAGGGTATCTACAGCCTGTTCGGCAAGCTATGCCCCTAGATAATGCTGGAAATGGTCAGTCAGTTGCCCAAGATATTAGGGGAAGAGTAAGTTCTATGGAGAAAAGAATGGTAAAATCTAATCTATTCAAACAATTGCATAATAATTCAATATTATATAAATATATATATTATGTAATATAATAAAATGCAAGAATTCTAATAAAAATAAGTATAAGTATAAAGTGCTCACAATATGAAATTTATTACATCGTTCGAAATAAGTTTTCTGATGTAGAAATTTGAACTCAATTTGAGTACCTACTGTGTTCTCTCAGTGTAATTTGTTGGCTGTTAGTGTTTGCTGCAGTTGGTTGAAATGCCAACAGCAACAATGAAAATTTACGAAACTTGTTAATATTTGATAAGATATATAAGTTTTCCTAACTGCAATTAAAGTGCATGCAGCTAACAAAAGCATCTCCCCCTGGATGTTAGGGTTTAAAAGTAGTTTTCGGGCTATCGCTTTACTTGTTGGTAAACTCGCGCTTGACTAGCGCTAAGCTGAGGGCGAGTTAAATATTTAATTTGCATGCATATACATGTAAGCAGTTATTAGCTACCGCACAATACGCTTTCCCTGTGGTGTAGGGGTCACAGGTCGATCTATCTAATGAAACGGATGTATTACTTGGTGGCCGTGCAATAAAGCCACGGCATGTGACTTGTGTGCGTAACATATTTATTCAAATTCCTTTGAGGGCAGATATATGTTTGACTTTGATTTGCATAATTAATTTTGCAGCCTGCAATTGTTTTGTGGCTGACTTGGGCGGTTGCACAAATTGCATATTGAATGTCATTAATATTCAATTGTTTCCGTGTGCGTGCGCATGTGTGCATGTGTGTGTGTGCAATATGCAATGCTCTAATTGCACTGCCAGCAAATCAAATGAAAAGCATTGCCTACTTTTCAGCGCTGCTTGATTGGCAGACGCTGCACATAACGCAAATTTAAGCCGACTGGATAATATTGTTAACACATAATTTATTTATTAATGCGTTGCCAGTTCAATTCAGTTAACACAAAAATCAATTTCCGCTGCAATCAATGGCAGACTTTTGTTGGCTTCGCTGCTTCTTGCGCTTTTCATAACTAAAGAATGCGAATGTCTTTATTTGCATCCCAGTGCATGAATGCACACCTATGAATGTGTGCGACTGTTCGTCTGTCTGTGTGTGCGTGTGTGTGTGTGAAAATGATGTTTTTCGCTCAAAAGGGGAAAATACTCATTTCACATGCGCTGCAATTTTCTCGCTCACTTCAATTATGCAAATTGTGTGTATGTCGAAACCAATTCGCATAGCTTGCCAGCTCATGTGTGGCAGTTCTCTGTCCATACATATCTTTGACTGTGTGTGTAGGTGTGTGCTGCTGTATGTGTGTGCTGTCTGCCGTTGTGTGAGCTATCATATTATGCAAGCCGATAGGCGACGCAACGTTGCAGCTAAAGAAATGCACATCAGCTCACCATTTCCAATCGGCATATGCAACGGCAACGGCAGCGGCAGCGGCAGCATTAATGTTGTACATTCAATTAACATGGCTGGCACGATTCGCTGTCGACAGTTGTACGTTGTACGATGGGACGAGCAATCCGACAATCCTGCTATCGGGAAAACCCAAATGGAACAACAAACATATCATTGCGAACGGACAAGTTGTCCCGAAAGTTGCACAACCGAAAAGAAAAGAACTCATTATAATTTTCTTCAACAGAATTTTCGCTTGCTATTCAATTCGTTCGTTGTGTTCATTAAAAGCACCGCATGTCCTGCATTTTGCGTCCTTTCACTGCGGCCTGCCAGTAATTCAATTTACATGACCTGCTTCATCTCCGAACCAGTCTCTGACGCCCAAAGTTTGCCCAGTGACACGACTCTCTGCCAGCTAGTTATATATTAATTACTAATCTGAAAGTTTTGGGCTATGTGCCGGATTATGGGCACGTTTTTGGGCCAATTTCCTGACTTTAGCCGGCTAACCAGAGTTTTGGCTGGAAACTAATTTTTTTAAACTTGCCCAAGAAGTGTTAATTCAATCAATGTGTGCAAATGTGGCAAATGGAAGGAAACGGAGCTCGGAATTCCATTATAGCTGTTTTGGCAAAATCGAAATTAATTTAACTTTAATTGGCGCTTTGTCTGAAGCCGTCGCCGTATTTGCTTTTGCGTTTTGCCAGCCGCCCTAATTGACTGGCAGGCAGACCGAGCTGAAGACAATTTGAGTGCAATTTGTGAGCAGCTTGGTCTTGTGGCGATTTGTTTACAATCAGTCCGAAGGGTCCTTGTGAAAAGCCAAACTGCACTCAAGTTGGTCAAGCTTTTGGGCTTAAATGCAAAGGCTTAAATATTAGCTGCATGGCTGCTTGTTGCTATTGCCCTTTGGCCTCAGTTAGCTAGTCAGGCAGACAGCCCTAGAGCTAAGCTAACTTCTAGTTGGCCGTAAAAACTAAATGTGTGCTAAATTTTTCAGCTTGAGCTGAGCGCACGTAAAACTGAAATGTAGCATTAAAAAGTTTCTGGCAAAAGCAAAAACCGATTCAATTTAATTAGAGAAGATTTTTGGGCAACTAAAACTCCGCTGCGCACTGTTTTTATGTGCCACTTTTATGGTGCAAGTTTCATGTTCGGCATTTTCAATTGAAATGCGCTCCAGTCTCCATTCCGGCCAACTCATGCCGGCACCTGGTATTCGATTGGAGAACCAACTAAACCATTGAAATTCAGGAAAAAATTCTACAAGAAACGCGCATCAAAAGCAAAAACTTGGCAGCCAGCTAGCGAGCATATTGAGCGGCAAACAGGTGAACCCACGTAACTTTGATGGATCACCAGCCGCCAAAGAGCCTCAGGAATAGGTCAATACCAGGCCCAGTCCCGCCCCGCCCCGCCCAGCCCCGCCCCTCCCAGGAGTCATATTTCATATTTTATAAACTGGCAGCTTACATTTCCCATTGATTTGATAAACTTGGCATGATTTTTGTTTTGCCAGCTCATTATTCGTCTTTCAATTTCGTGCGTTTCCATTTATTCTTTCATTTTATGCCTTGCCACGCCCCACAAAATGCCTTTGGCTTTGTAGATTCGAAGCGCAGTTCTCTTTTTCTATTTTGATAACAGTCTAGAGTCTTTTGATTCTATCATCAAATGTGTAACGCATATACATATGTATATATAGACTCTATTAAAGGTAAAGCAAATATTTGTCTATAAAAATATTTTCGCGATAAACCGAATTTTGAATCTCTTCGAGCCCAGCCGAAAATTAGATAGTGGCATGATTCGATTAAATACTTTTCAGTTATTTATCATAATTATTTTATTTTTACTCTAATGTTTTTATTGGCCACAAGCCCAACTTTATATCGGGTTAGTTAAATAAACAATAATCTGAACCTGAATGGAAACATATTTTTTATAGATTTTTAAACTTTAAACTATAACCTAGGCTTATGGACGTGGAAGCCAAGATTTACAAGCCGAATCATAAGGTGTTCCCTGAACCGAAAACATTTGTCAGGTTTTGCAGCAATGCCACAAAGTTAAGATTAATGCCTATTAAGAAAGGGTATTAAATCTTCGCCATTTGATTTGGCTGTGACTTTTTGCGCCTCGACTGCTACTTTGAATACCAATGCTGTGAAAAGTTGGTGGCGCTTCCATTATGAAGACGCAATAAAAAAAGTTACTTTATGAGGCGTCTACGTGTGCTTCTTTTTTCTCGCTGTGTCTCTCCCCCTTTTTGCACCTGCTCTAGCGAGCACTCTTTCCAGGTGTGTAGGTGTGTGCTAAGTGCGCCTTGTTGCGGTTGCGAAAATGTAGATTTACTTAAACCTTTCAGCTGGCTGCTGGCTGCTGACTGACTGTCGGCAGCTACTGGTCGGACGGTTGATATTTGCGTTTGGGTCTTGCATGTTATTCTGACATTGGCAGCAGGCAGCTCGTAAAAGGCTCTCACATCCTTCTGAAATGCAAATGTAGCGCCTGCATGGCAATGAAGTTGTGGCCCATCATTTATTGGCAGCCATATAGACGAAGACGTACTGTATGCATTGTATTTGGATTTCCAACAATGGATATATATTGTACAAATTGCAAGGGCCATTGCCGATGTGTTTGCTGCTTAAAGAGCGGCCCCCACGGCAGCAGCACAGACCAGTTTCAAGCTGTTTGTTAAAGCATGATGTTAAAAGGAATGTAATTTTTGCATTTAGCCTTTACTGTTGCCGGTGTCTTTGGTGGGCGTCTTAAATTTTTATTGCAAGAAAAGCGGAATCCTTGGTAATTGCTCTCTGGGCGCACATAAAAAGATGTGTAGCCAAGTAAGCAGAAGAAGCTCCAGGCTAGCTACATGGCTCGGCACGCAAACTATTACAAGCTTGTCTAATGCGCCGCAAACACTCACACAGCAGGTGTGTGTCTCTCTCTCTCTCTGTCTCTCTCGCTCTCCCTCACTCTCTAGCCGTTTGCGTATGCGTGCTTTTTTGAAGAGCCCCTTGATAGCTCGTAATCTGGGCGACAGCAGCTGTGCTAACCTTTGCAGGTGTTAACTGTTGGCCAGTCCAGGTGAACTCACAACGCTTATTTATCTGCCAGTTGCCCGGCAATTGAGCTGTCTGAATTAAGCCTATTCATCAGCCTGCCCCCGAATGCTGACCCCGTCCATGTTGGCCTAATTGCGAACGCATTTGAGTGGCATTCAATAAAGTTCCGGCGGCCAGTTCATAATTCACGCGCCAACTTTTCGGCAACAATTGCGAATTGACAAGCTTATTAATCGCCTAATCGGCTAGCAAAGTTTCATGTAAATCGTCTGAATCAAGACGTGCCCCGGGGGGCAGGAGCAAAGCCACGGCTGTTAGTTCTGTGTGTGTGGCTGTGGGCAATAAACTTTTCGCTTTCGCTCGACTCACAAAACTTTTTGATAATTGCGCTCGAATGGCCATTACCGAAAAAGGGTTTCCCGCCAGTTGCCTTTGCGGCCGGCAACTGTGCCAAATTGTTTTGTTTTGGAGCTTAGCTTTAATGAGGCGCCAGTAAAAAAAGCGCCTAATGACTGCAGTAAATCGCATCGTATTTTTGGTTGACTGGCTTAGTGCGCTGGCTGGCCAACTATGTTGATCTGGGCCCTAAGCTCAGTCAGCTCCACATCTGTCGCAATTTTCCTTTTGCATTTCACAATCTCATAAATAGGAATAAAGCGAAATTCAATGCTGCAAGCTGCTTCATTCCAATCAGCTCAAGTCAACAGCAGTTTCTTGAGCGAATTTAATTTCCGTGCTTGTTTTGCTCTCAGCCAAGTCGCATATTTTTTTGGCGCTGGCTTTAGCCACCTCCGAGCGTGCGGGCTGCCTTCCGTTTAGTTTTTGGCTTAAACTTCACTTCTTATGGCCAGCACAGCCAGCACAGCCAGCACAGCAAGGACAACAAAGACAATGGCCCGCAAATAGATAACATTAGCCACTATATACAGAAGCTTCCATTTTTTTTTTGGTGAGCAGGCAGGGGGAGTGGGGGGGGGGTGCATTTCAAGTTTATATGAGCTGAAATCCGGCCGGGATGTTGTTGCCATGGTCGCAGCGCTTGGCAGATTATTCTGGCCAGATTATGGCGCGTGGCGTCTATAATTTGCCGTATCTTTGCGAGTGTCTTTGCATCTGTTTTGAGCACTGAGCCGAGTACTTTAATTCAATACTCTCGGCTACTTGTTGGCCCTCGCTCAGCAGCTTATCAATGCCAATCAAAACGCAATCGAGATGCTGCCTGCAATTGCCAATTTATTTATTTATTGTTTCGCTCGGTGTGTGTGTACAATTTATTTCCAATTTGAAGTTTTAAATCCCAAAGCAAAACAACAACAAATGCAAATAAGCAAAAATAAAATATGCTTTCCACATTTTTTGCCGGCCAAAATATGCAAGTTGGGCTCCGCTTTGTGGGCAACTTTTGAAGCTGCTCTTTTGCTGTTGCTTTTGCTATTGCTTTTGCTTTTGCCGCCCGATGCTCACCTGAAACATTTTTGGGCAAACTTTTCGACAGTTTGTTATGTAAACTTTGTTGGCTCTAGGGCTGTTCTGGCCAGCTGTGAGCCCACTTGAACGCGATTCATGTCCCCCTCTTAGTGTCCCTTTCATTTTCTATTGTTTGAAGAGCATCTGGTTTCTTTAGAAGACGCTTTATTGCATTGCCTGTGGCATATTTCGTAATTCCTTTATATTAGCAGTTTATTTTGTCCTATGGCTAGTAATCCTCTTCCACAGAGTTCTATGTACTTTTGATTGTAGTTCCCCTTGTAGTTCCCCCTGAAACTCAATTGCTTTTGAATAATCCGAAATAGCAACAATTTTATAACTATGCAAAACTGTCAAATAAGTAAGTTAATCGACTGCGCGTTAGTTAAATAATTTAAAAAAAAACCCAGGGAGTAATATTACCGCTAATCAACTCGATTGTGAGGTTCTTTGTTTACCTGTGGCACATTTTGTAATTTCTTTATTATAACAGTTTATTATTCTTATGGCTAGTAATCCCCTTCTACAAAGTACTATGTATTTTGGATTGTGCCATATTTTAGGTTGAGTAAGTTTTAGTTCGAATGGATTTGTGTTCCCTCTGAAACTCAATTGCTTTTGAATAATCCGAAATAGCAACAATATAATAACTATGCAAAACTGTCAAATAAGTAAGTTAATCGACTGCGCGTTAGTTAAATAATTTAAAAAACCAACTGGCAGTTATATTACCGCTAATCAACTCGATTATGAGCTTCGCTGTTGGCAAATGCGATTATTAAAATGTGCGCGTGAAATGCAATAATATGCTTTTATGCTAATAAGACCAAGCGAGGAGTTTAATAAACATATGAACCGACACACACACACCCACACACACACACACACACACACACAGCTACAATACGATTACTGTTACAGTGAATGTGTGAACAAATATTTGCCGGGCCACAAAATCATTGCGCAAATATGCAAACTATGCGCGACAATGAAAAATATTTTGCAAAAACAGTTGCAAAACTTTATGAAGGCCCATTTACACGGCACAGCGCGTTGCAATCCAACGGCTAAATGCAAAAGAGAGGCAAAAAGAGAGAAAGAGAGAGAGAGAGAGAGTGAAAATATAATAGCCACAACGACATTTGCATGCCCTTCAAGCAGCTTAGATTTTAAAATTTCGAACTTGAGGTACTTTATCAGTTGCGCTTGCGAGTGCATTACTTTTAATATTTCAACAAGTTTGAAGTATATAATACAAATTTGTATATATTTTAATATAATAATAAAAATAAATAAAATCGTATTGCGTATGATATCCGTTTTAGATTCTGAGATCGTAGAGTTCACACAGACGGACAGAAAGCTGGGCACATCCTTATGAAGAATATATATAACTTATAGGTCATATATATATGTTTCGTTGTGCCCATTTTTAAACATTTTCAATGCGCTTAGGGCTTAAAAACAAAATACCGACATCGAGTTTGATCGATTTATCGATAAATAGAGCAAGTTATCGATGATTGAAAATAAATTCTCATACGCACGGCCTTAAGGAGGAGCTTTATTCAACATTTTGAGCTCCTATAAGTTTTGATATCAACGCGTTTATAAATGCGGCTAGACGGGCAGAGGAAGAGAGAGAGAGATGTCCATCTCTCTAAATCCACTCGGCTATAGATTCCCGTTAGAGATGTTTTATTCTGCCTGTTACATACATTTGCACAAAACTATTATACACTTTTAAAGCATTTTGAATGTGTTGAGGGTATTAAAAGCGTAACATCAAATCGGTTCGGCATACTTAAAGGCAAATAGAGAATTTTCAGCCCTAAATGGAGACCAGCAATAAACTCTATTAGATCAGAAAGCATTCTTCCTCTCTTCTTAGCCTAAATGGATAAACTACAAATTGAGATATAGGTTTTTTTTTGTGTTTTAGAGAATTTTCACAATTTAAATTATTTATACAGATAAGTGGCATGCTCTAAAACCCTCTATATTATCTTGCGCTGGTATCGGAGCAGAGAAACAATATGTTCTCCTTAGCTTTTGGATACCAGCTGCAATATTTTAGCATTTTTTAAAAGTCTCAAGGGGCCTTTGTAGACGCTGTTAAGGCTTTCTGAGTTTTATTGAGCACATACTATTTGCTGGATTTATTTTATGCCTTAGCAAGTTTTTAGAGCAGTTCAAGTAAAATGTACTGAGCCTATAAAATAGTAAAAGAGCTTTATATTATGAGCTGTGTATGCATTTTATAATTCTTGGGGACACGATTTAAAGCCCTAGCTAGGCGTTACAAATGTAGACAAAACGTTGTTAACCCCAATGCAAAGCTTTAAACGCGATTCGCAACATTATGGTTATGGGGCAAATGTGCATGCCATTGTTATTCATTTATTTATATATTTTTGTGTGCGACTAAAAAAGTTGCAAACGTCCAAAATCAACAGTAGTTACAGCAGTTTTTTGTTTTACGGCCACATTTGTTGCGACAGCGCAAAGTGACATAAAACCAACAACAATTTAAAGTTTTTTGTTGGTCCTTTTTTTTTTTTTTGAGCAACTCGACATTTATGTTAAAGCGATGTGGGCAACCGACGTGTGGTTGTCAGCGCAATGCACAGCCTTCACAGAAATCATATGTAAGCATTTAGTGCGGCAGCTGATGCCTGAGATTATGCAATAGATTTTAAGTGGAAGTGTGTAGGAGAGTGAGTGTGGGGGGGCAAAAACTTAATTTTGACTGAGATAAATCAGAGCCGGCGGCCATTAAGGGTAAACCAGTCGAGAAGATAGCCAGATTGATTAAAGATGGGCGCATTTAAATAAATAATTTAGCATGTGTTGGATTTTAATTAAAAGCCATCTTGCGATCTAACCAAAGCCGTTAGTCAAGAAGTCGCTTCAATGCGCAGTTTGGCCTAACTTAAGTGTGATTAATGCTGGCCAGGATGTTAGATGAATACCTGACAAGCTAACACGCACACAGGTGTACACACAGCTTTCACGTGTGTGTATTTGTGTGTGTGTGTTTGTGTGTGTTTTTGGCAATCAAAAGTCTCTGGCCCTTTGGCGGCAAGCAAAGGGGTTTCAATTTGATTTAATGATGCCAGGACAAATTCAACGCGTTAGCGACACCGAGCCCGGACACAAAAGTCAATTCCATCAAGTTCCGGATGCCGCATTGAATAACAACTAGCTGGGACCTGGGCAGCGCCGGGTAACACCACCGGGACGTAGCCCACTTAAACTTTTGCGGCCATGGCGACGATGGCGACTGCGACTGCGAGGTTTTCATGTCAGCGTACATTTGCCTGCATACACATCTTGATACATCTATGTGTCTGTGTGTGTGTGTGTGTGTGTGTGTGTGTGTGTGTGGTCTATGTTTTGTCCTGCAGGTGGTAGACTGTCAATGACTTCATGCATAATAATGAACTCGAATGTCCTGCCCGGTGCTGCTGTGCGCGCCTTGGGGCAGCAAATCCTTTCGTCCGCATTCCTTTTGCCATTTAAGTTTGGATTTATTGTACGATATTGCTTGTTGAACATACATACATAGACAAGACTCAAATATTGCCAGAGGCAGTCGCCTTGGCCTCGCCTTTATCAAATTGCTCGTGATGTTTTCTTAGCATTTTGTGAAAATGTTTTTCTTTCAGCCTAATATTTGCTTTGAATGCATAACTTAATTATTTCTTGACCAGCTGCAAGTTTTACGTCTCTGAACAAACGATCGAAATATTTCACTCAAAACTTCGTTTGCCGCATTTGGCTATCAATTTCAATTATTATGCAAATAATTAAATACCGAACGACCATATGCAGCTGACAGTTATTTAAAGGCTTGACTGCCCTGATAACATTTATCTAATATTAATTTGTGCATTTTGACATATCTATGAACGATGACCGCTTTCTTAACACAGCTTGGCTGATTTGATTAAATGCCAAGCACATTCTCCATACGCATTTATAACTTACAATTCAATAAAATGACATCATTTTTACTACACTGTGCGAAATAATAGACGTAAATAAACAATACAGTAAAGAATTTTCGTTAAAATGTATTTAATGAATAAAAAGTAAGAAATGGGAATCCGTTTACTGCTCTTTTTCCTTTTGGGTATTCTTCGGCCTTGCCAGTGGCAAGTTTTGACCCAGAAAATATAACTTTATTATCCAGTTCCCGACCGTGGAAAATTTTAATCGTACATTTTAATCTTGAGGTAAGAATCTTGAAGCCGAAAAATAAGCTTTACTTCTTTAAACTCTTGAGCTGCATTTTCCATACAAATCCATTTTCACAAATCTTTAAAAATTAGTTTGATGTCGATCAGAAAGTAAACAAACAAATTGTTAATTTTCCGCCATGTTCCTACCTTTGCGAGTGGAATTCACAAAATCGCTGAAATATCTATTCATTAAGTTGCTATGTGGAACCATAAAAATAAGTTAAATCTTCTTCCTAATCATCTTTGAGTATTTATAATCGGTGAGGCTTGGATTCTGTGAAAAATAAAACAAGTCTCAAATGATTCTTCACAAAGATCCTTGATATGAATTTGAGCTCGAAACTTCACACTCCAAATCCTTGACCTCCATTTCCACCAAGGAGGATTGGATTTTCCAAAAAGAGTGAATTTAAACAAAGATCTTTAAAAATGATTTCAAGGCCGATTTGATGGCAAACAAAACAATTTTAAAAGAAAGTTTTCCCAATATTTCCACATTTGCGAGTGGAATTTCCCAAAACCTCGACTAAGGATGAACCTGCATAACACTGTGAGCGTCCTATTTCTTACGGCTTGGGCTGTCAGTCACTAATCAGTCAGTCAGTCAGTCAGTCAGTCAATCAGTCAGGAAAAACAGCTTTTTATATATATTTAAATATATTGATTGATAATAGATATCAAGAAAAATGTTTGGAATTATTGTTCTTGTATTATTTTGATCAAATTGAATTGAGTTCACGCATATTTGATTAGGACGTGTGTTGAGTTCGCATTGTTGCTGCGCCCACATAAATTGTCTCACAATTGGAATAAATGAGCGCTTTAATCAAATTTTCGCCACCGAATCACGTTCATTAATATTGTACGCAATTATTCAGAAGCTCCATCCTCGAAATGCCTTTGCCTTTGCGTTTGCCTTTGTGCCCCGCCGGTTTGCTAAACAAAATACGCACAATCAAGCGAATAGGCCGCAAATTACTTTTCATTACAAGTGTAGAATAATCCGGGACTGACCAGCCGGGCAAGTGTCAAGTGCCGGATGGGGCACAGCTCAGGCATTTAAGCACAACTTCATCATCATTAGTAAGTGGTACTACAATGTTAACAAGTAAAATATTAGAGACTAGCGTGTGCTCAACTCTGAGATACTCTGTAGCCAAAACAAAGATAACAAAATCATATTCTGGCATATATTTTATTTATTTATTCAGATCAAAGCTGTTTCGTGATTTTTTGATTAAAGTAACGAAACAGTAATATATTTGTTATAATTAATTACGCAGTAAAATAATCGCTTGTCATCGATAGTCCCAGCAGTAATATATATTAATTGACATCGTTCAGACTATAAATAAGCAATGGGATACGTTTTTAATGGAATATTGGCACGACGTTCACGGGCCTTGAAATTCATTTTCGTGCGGGCACAGACCTCTTCTTAAAAGTACGAAAAAGTTCAAAAAGGCAAAATAAAGCTCGAGGAAGAAGATCTAAGTCAAATGCGTCAATATCTGAATATCGCAGCTAAGCTCAAGCATGTGTCAGAGTATTTATAGTCATTTCCTTTAAGAAAAACACAATAATGCAGATTAAAAGAACGCCGCGACAAACTATTTAAGAATCGGTTCGTCGCAAAACTACAAAAATATTGTTGTTTAATTATATATAATAATATTTATTATGTTTTTTAATGAAATTGCCCGTGCAGTTTGAGTCGGCCCTCGTAAATTAGGCAGACGGACAGACGGATGAATATGGTTAATTCAATTAATTTAATAAATAATGATTCAATTGAGGCTAATCAACAAATTAAATACTTTATATGGTCGCAGCTGATGACTTTCCCTGTCCGTTACATACAAGGACATAACTTGAGCATACCCCTATTAAATCTTTTTCTGATGTGTAGAGGGTATAGAAAGGCGCTCATAATGCTGATTATGGCGCATAAATACAAACGCTCGCCAAATATGTAAGCCTGTGTGTGTATGGTTGTATTTGTGTGCGTATGTGTGTGTGTGTGCTTGACTCCTGCTGTGTAATGAAATCATATTGAGTGTAGATTAAATGGCGGCACGTCGTCATGCTGGCGTATAAAAATCCATTAGATGTGAAAATCTACTGCGTAATTCTTACTGTGTGTGTGTGTGTGTGTGTGGAACGAGGCTTAGCAATTATCACAGTAGCAAACGTTCGACAGGCCCCCAACTAAATCACATTTTTGCAAGCGTAAGCACTTAAGCAAGCCAACAAGCTGAATATACCCTTGATTTCGATATGCGCCCCCCCCGCAGCTCTCATTCATAAATAAGTACACGACTTTACTTTCATATGTACTTAACCCAAATTATTTGAATTTTCTCTCATGCTTAAGAATTCCAAAACCTTATCGTGCCGCTGCCAACTGCTTGACTCTGGCATAATTGGAAAGGGAGTTAGTTTCTCTGTGTCAACTGCTGACAAATGAAAAATTAACCCGAATTTGATTTGGTTTTCTTAATCCTTTTTTTCGTCCACATTTGCGACTTGTCTCAGACGGAAGGCGCTGCTGTTCGGCAGATAAGCTGCATATGTGGGCGCTGGAAGAGTTCTTGGCGCATGGCTGGAAAGTTTGGATTAACTACAAGGACTTGGCTTCCGAGGGAAGCTAGTCAATGAGATCTGCATGCGGTATGCGACAGACTTGTCAAAGTTTTACTGACTGGATTCTGGGTCACTGAAGCGGCACGCCCATAAGTAATTCAGTCGCGAAAGGCAAGTATTTCGCGGGCGCGCACGACAAACAACTATCACAGTTTTTGCAAAACTTGCCGCTGCAATTATGTATGATTCAACTTCTGGCGAGAAGCGAGCACAAATGCATGCTATGACAGTGCAAAAGTTTCTCAATGGGTAGCGGTCCACAAGCCACGCCCACTAATTGCAAACTCTGACTACTGTTTGACTTGTGAACTTGCGTTGTCTGTCGGAGCTGACAATCATGATTGTTGTGGCTCGGCGGCGGCGGCGGCAGCGTTAATGTGCCCCTAATGATATGTTGCGTATACGCCGCGTGGGCTGCCCGGCAATAACTCAAAATCGTAACCTCGTAAGCCAATTTTCGTTGATTTAGTTTATCATCAGCATCAGCAACAGCAACAGCAACAATACA
This sequence comes from Drosophila lacicola, assembly GCA_035045355.1. Taxonomy (NCBI): domain Eukaryota; kingdom Metazoa; phylum Arthropoda; class Insecta; order Diptera; family Drosophilidae; genus Drosophila; species Drosophila lacicola. Next base: position 826,668 of record JAWNPB010000347.1, on the reverse strand, counting down.
AATGCCAAATGCCTGTGTGCGTCGCTTATTCCCACACGGCTTGCCGCATCCAAGTTTGTATCAATTGCCCCGCCCCGAGTTCAAGTATGCCGACTCGCACAGGCAATTTGATTTATTGGCACAAATTGCCTTACATTACATTATCGCTTTGAGTTCCACTATACTTAACATCAGCCCGTGTGTATTGCCTGTGTGTGCGTTGCCTTACCTTAAGGCATTTGTCTGCTTCCCCTACATTTTCGTGGTAGGCATTGTCAGTGCATTTTTCAATTATTTAATGGACAGCTGTCGCTTGAATAGATATTCGCTGCACTGCGTGTGTTTTTAGAAGAAATTCGAAACGACTTGATTGAATTTTATTTGCATTAAACGCGTGCTTTGGCTAACCCCCGCCTTAAAATCAGATCAAACCATTGACAAATGGCTGGCAAAATGGCAAAACGAAATAAGTCCGCAAAAAGTGTTCGCTTTAAGGCATTCAATTGGATCCGAATCCGGCGGCAATCGATGCTATCTCGCGCGGCATTTGCAATTACGCGCAACGCGTGAAACTCAAAACGCCAACCAAAGTGGACCCTTTTTGGTGGCCCGATCTGACACCGAAATCGCGACAGGTGTCAGCTGGCGATGGGGCGTTATGGGGCGATATGGGGCAGCTGTGCCAGATGCGCTTGATTTAGGTGAGTTTTGTATCCAATCGTGCGCATTTTTGAGCCCTTTAATTGAAACTGAAATTCTGATTCAGATTCCAACAGGCGCGCCTCGTTAATTACGTTGTCTATGCATTAAATCTCGCGCTTTAAATATAGCCTGGCTAATTTTAATTAAAATGCAGCCAAAACCAACGAATTTCAATTACAATTAGTCGGTTAAGCCATTGACTACAAATTAGAAATGACGCCAAACAGGCAAACAAATTTAAATTGAAAATTAAAAACAAAATGTTGGCATTTTTGAAGAGTTTCGAAATAAAAGTTGCACAGCTGATGAAATCTATATGATACAATAATGATTAAAATATATATAAAATTTTAAAAAGTAATTTTCGATCTTATTAAATATTTATAAAGCTCTGTTATTGCCTACGATGACAGCTGCAGTCAACTCCCAGCAAAATAAATGCCAGAAATATGTCATAAAATTGTTGAAATGGGGAATATTTTACACTATGCAACAAAATGCAACCATTATTAATTTTTGGTTCATTGCGGCCTCTTTTTTTACTCTATTTTTTTACTCTACCTTAAAAGTCGAACTTTGTGACATACTGTTATTTGTTTTTAAGTACTTCTTACTTAAAATGATCAAAAAATTATCAAAGTTGCCTTTGAGGCATAACAAATTTTCCGTGTAGACTTTACAAATTGAATATTACAAATTTGTAACTTGACCAAATTTGCAAAGAGTTGAGCCTTTGTGGTTGCAGTAAGCAGTAAATTCTTTCGACCGTTGGCATAAAGAGAATTTGTTAGCAATTTGGTGAACTTAATGCGGCCTCTTTTGGCTTGGCTCACTCAACATTTTTGTGGCGCAAAATGGCCAAAGTTTCGTCCTGCAGAGATTTTCACTATGCAAAACGAGGTCGATAAATGCACTGGCCAAGGCCCCAAAGCCAGGCGCTTTATGAGCCGCAAGTTATTTCAACAGAGCTCTGTTAATTAATTGTGGTCAGCAGCTCCGGCGGCTCCGGCTCCATAATGGAAACCAATAAATTCATGACTTTATCTTTTGTTACTGGTTCTTTTGGCACTCTTAAAGCGCGACTTTCAGCACCTGGTTGGCGCAAATTAAGTTTCAGCACGTATCTGGCGTGCATGCGAAAAGTTTTCGCACTAAATGAAGCGAGGGTCAACTGGCCACGGCCAGGGCCGACTAAACTGTGGCACCTCTGGCTATTGGCCAGGTCATAAGTCGAAAGGTTGAGTCGACATCAGGAAGTTCATTAAATAACTTTCTTCTTTTGCACTTTGCTAACGATATGTGAGCCGCTGTTCAACTTTCGGAAGCCACCAAACTGTATCATCTTTAAGACAGTTGTCTGATTTAAAGCAATTTTATCAGATTTTCGGCTGACAAAACTACATTTAATTTTGCTTTATTTAAGCCACAAAACTGTTGCGCAAAGCAATGTCAATTTAGTTTTGATTGCATTTTAGTATACGCTTCTGAAGGACTCTCTGATATCGGATCACATAAATAATACTTATGTATTATATTATGATAAATAGAAACGAGTTGATATAATCATGTCAGTCCAACAGATTCGCTTAGTTCAAGGATTGCCATGTGTTGAAACAGTTTGAATGGGATAACAATATCAAATTACCCAGAAATTGAGTTTACTTTACTCCTATTCATATTAACATTTTCTAATATTATTTTTTATATATTTAGTTGCCTAGTCTGGTCGAATTAAGTACCCTATATTGAGAATTAATTTGATTAACCTACATCTGGGGTAACTTTGATAATAATAGAAAGTTTTACATATTCTTGATTATGCCGCCATTAATTAAATAAATAATAGTTGCTGGAAAAGGGTATTTAGTCTTCGGCATACCGAGCGTAGCTGGCGTTTTTAATTTCAGCCGGTATCTACGCTCAACAGCAGCTCTTCAAATATTGCAATTATTTAGAAATTTCAATTTGCGTTTATTTCACACAAAGCGAGCCTGCACAATGCAAATGCTTTGTTATATTTTGCGAATGTTGCAAGTCAATTGCTGCATGCAACTAAATTGTTTTCGACGTGCAATATGCAGCGCAGCATTTAGAGAACAGGAAGCCCCTGCAATGTGTGGGCTGCCTAGCTGGTTTTACCTGGACGGCAGGTTGAGTTACAAGTGCGGCCAAATTGAGTGAGGATTTGGCTTGGCTCGTGGCTCTTCGCTCTTGGGACAGCTTAATCGCATTTGCAGCTCCTGAAATTGGCCATATTGCCAATGAGGCCTGAGTGCTCGCCAAGGCGGCCAAGAGATTTTTGGTCAGTTGGCCGTCATTAGGAGCTGGGCATAATCAAGGCCGCAGCCAGCATCGAAATGCTGATTGAAAATCAATTGAAAGCCTTGACAGCACAGCTGCTCGCTGAGCGTGTCCAATGCACTCGGCTGCAGCTCAATCTTTGCAGTATCTTTGCCCAGGCTATCTATTTAAGGCCAAGTAGGACAGTTGTGGCAGCAACGGCAGCTGGAACATGTTGCATTAAATGTTGCAGCTTGTAATACCGCATGTTTTACAATGCAGCAACACACAACTTTGTTGTACGCATTAGTTTTGAAATTTGTTATGCGACAAAAAGGAGAAAAAAAAAATGGTCATGCAAATATTTGCACTTTTGCAACTGTCGGCGAGTGGAGAGGGAGGGAGGGGGCAGGCCAGGCCCCCCCCTGGGCACATAAAACTTGCACAGATGACTTTATGCAAATATATTCAAAATTAGTTTCCATTTGGGTATTTTTATTTTATTTTTATTTCTAGACAAATATAAGCGCAAGCTTACCCCTCGCACTCAGAACTGGCGCAGCTGGCAGCAGTTGTTAGCAAAAACATAAATTTCAAGATAGTTGAATAATATGTTCAAATTTAATTTATGTAAAACTTAATTCGAAGAAGTGTTTTAATTTATTCAATTATTAACATGCCAAAAGAATAATTGGAACCGAGCTACATTTGGAATGGGATAGATCAATAAATCCTTTAGCTAACATTTCTTGAACCAACCTAAAACTTTTCTAATAATTCAAATCTGTCGACACACGCATTGCTAGAATCTAATTATGCTTCTACTTCTTCTGCACAAATGCAACTAACAAGTCATTTTATACTCAAGCCGCGGGACGTCTGAAGGCTGACGGCGCACGAGGTGCTCAACTGATGGCTGTTAAAGTTTAACTTACGAATGCAGGACTTTGAAATACCCTGCAAAATACGACAGATACTTTAGCTAACCTAAGGCTTTCTTTTCACCGAATTTCAGTAGTTTCTGGGAATTATGAACAAAATAGCATCGATTACACGAACTGATGTTTCGCATAAATACGCATTTGTTCATTTCATTTAAAAATAACCTAGGTATTTATGTTCTCAAATAGATGAATACCAAGAAACACAGACAATGAGCATACCTAGATATAAATACTGACAAGAAAACTACCCTTTACAGGGTATTTAATCGGGAGTATATACTCTCTATATACTATTTAACTAATTCTTTGCAAGGTTTTCAATCAGCAACCATTGCTTGTAATATGCATTGTGTGTATAGGCAGCTATATACTCTTACTAATTTTTTGCAGGGTATTTAAACAGCTACTATTTTTGCAACTGAGCTACACAGAATTCTAATTAAGTCATGGAGTCTTCAGTTGCCCGAGCTGGCGGGGGGGGGGCGGCACTTTGTGTTGCGAAAATTTTCGTGTCGGCTTTGGAAAATGTTCACACAAAGCAGTCACACAGCAAAAAGAAAAGCGCCAACTATGAAAAGGCCACAGGCGGACGCAGGAAAAGCAGGAAAAGCAACGCAACTGTTCGTAACTGGCGCAGATTTGATAGCGTTGCGGCCAGCTTCATTTCCAGGTCCAGTTTTTGATGTTTGCCTTCATTCTGCACTGGACACACTGCGTCGCCATGCCTCGTCATCGCATGTCCACGCCTATGTTCACCCCCTCAACCATCCCCTCGCCCACTCCCTCGTCCACCCCCTCCACAGGCCGCGGCGCACACAACGCTTTTTGTGCAACGTCGCTTTTGTTGGGGGCCTTGTGGCTTTGTTTTGCTTTGTTATGTTGTCGGGGCAGCTAATTAAAAATTTTTTAAGTGTAATATGTAGGCAAATTTCAGCGCTTTCTGACTGCCGCGGCACATAATTTCTGTCTGCCTACATTTTACCTGGCCACGCAGTCCGCTCTCTCGTCCTGGTTTCAAGCACATAAAATTCGGGCAGCTCTGCCAGAAAAGGTCCTTTTATGATTGTGCAGCCGGCCAGGAATCGGTCTCGAGCCACAGATACGGGGTTGAACATTTTGAAGTATTTTCTTTGACGTGGCGTGCCTCGAGGCAAATGACCTTGGCGCAATTAGCTGCACAACTTCGTCTTAAGATTAATGGCATTTTTTGGCAGAGTCCATTGAGTTGTTGCTGCCTTATTGACTATCGCCCCACAGCCACCCCCCCCTAAGCCCCTAGCCCCAAGCCACCCGTCGGTGGTGTCAATAAAACGCTTGTTGTTGCGTTAATAAAAATAATAAATGATGTCGTTGGCCCCGTCAAAAGTTGAACAGAAAACGGCACGTAATTAAGCGCATAAATTTTATGACAACTGCCAATGGCATTCTTCGTACCAGTCCCAGACTTTAATAATGGAAATGTGGTTGGGATCAACAAAGTAGACGAAAAAAACCAAGCTCAATCAGAAGAAAACCCAGATCGATAATAACATAGAATCATTGTGGATTTGTGGATGAAGGGCAATGCCAAAAAAGGAATACATGTCAGAAAAAAAGAAAAACTACTTCTCGCAGCTTACCAGACACATCAAGTTTTAAAGTATGTGTTTATTTTTGTCGAGGCTCCAAACCGATTACGGCCCGAATCGATTCCAGTCCAGAATATACCTTTTTTTATTTACTATCCAACGAACCTTAGTTGCGAAAAAAGGCGAACCTAGACCTGATCCGAACTATATTAAAAAACCGTATCCATTAAAATATTTCTTTTACTCCATTTTAAAAATATTGCGGCAGGTTTTTATATTGTCCTTCTCTCTATGAAAAATTAATTTTTTTTCAACAAATACAACAAAATATGAAAGAACTAGCATTTCGCGTCGCTGCGGAATAAAAAAGCACAAGTAACAGCTGCTGTTAGCCAGGTCAAATTAATTGTGTTTAAATCAAATTGTACTGAATTTCTTTGAGCAGATAATTATTTTCCAGAGACAAAAAATATCTGTCGTCGCCGAGGTCAAATGAATAATATGGAAACGCAATATGCAATATGTAATAAAAATATTAACACTGTATCTCATATAAGTAACATATTTCGAGAAAAAATTATATTATCCTCTGCAAGGGTATAAAAAAAAACATTTCTAATATAAAACATGATGCTGTGCACTCTAAAATTCGTGCTCAGTGTGCCGAGGTTAAGTCTACTTTAAATTTCTTTTAAGTTCTTAAATGTATTATCAATAATAACAAATTAAATAAACAAATGACGATTGCTTAATGTGAAATGACGACTTCTCGTTTGTTAGCCTGAAGTTCAGATAACTACGCCATGTAGCCTAAGGTCGTCACGTTTGCGGAACACAAATAGATTATTTGAGGTTTTTCATCGAAAATTTGACCACCGTTTTCCCCTTCTTGCAGGCGGATATTGATATAGAAGGGGAATGAAATAGATATAACAGCCAGCGAGGGGAGAGAGAGACTAACCATAGGATGTATCGAATCTCCATCTATACCCAACGGAGTGCATTACCGAATAAAATTGTACATAGATGTTGGAAAATGAGAATAACGTCAATAGGACGAGTTCTTTTTTTTTAATATTTTTTATATTTTTTTTATTTTATTTTTTGTATTTAGTGTTCCTGTACAATCATAATTTAGTACCTTAACAACACATGGAAAATGTAATTTATAACTCAGTATAAGGATTTTAGTTAAAATTTATTGACGAACTCTGCTTTTTTTTTATTTTTGTTAAAATTCATTTATTTACAGCTAATCTTCTGTTACTCCTACTTAGCAACTTTTATCAGCGTGAGTTCACTTTTGTTAATTAATATTTTATGCTTGTAAGATGCTCAGAACTCATAATGGCTCTGCTATTTTCCTTGTCCAAGCGGAGAGCAGAAGTGTTTGTTTCCGTGCCCGGCTAAGCAGTTAATTTGTTATGTTGTGTGCTCCGAAGCGCTTGTGACATGCACATGCAGGCACATGCAGGCCGTGTTGGCCGGATGGGCAGCCCGTTGTTTCCCCAATGTAGTCCGATTGCCCTCTGCTACCACTCAACGGAGATCGTCAATATACAATTAGGTGCACGTGTTGCCCGCGCTGCCTTGGCCTAATTGCCAGACTAATGACAGTCCACCAAATTAAGAAAGCTCGAAGGCAAAGGCCACATCAAGAGATTAAAACTTTAAATGGTTCGCGAAGTTATCGGCTCGCAAAGGTTGGCCATTAATTCGATTTTGTTGCGCATTTAGGTTCAATTGATTGTTGTTTCAGTTAAAGGAAAATTGAGATGCTTTTGTTGTTGCTGATAATTTTCTATAATTGTCTGCGTTGCGCCTGCACATGAACAGCACTGCGCGCTTAGTCCGGGGCATAAATAATTGCCGCTGACAGCTTGATAAATGAGTTTTCAGCCAAGTTAATAAAACTAAAACAGGGCTCATGAGCTACCTGCCAGCCTGTCCAATGCAGTGTTCCTCTGTTGGTAACGCGCTTTTAAATTAAGATAATGCATCGAGCGGCGCTACGGTGCGTATGAGTAACGCAATTTCCGGACCCAGTTTAACGCCATGGCAGAAAGTAGCGCAGCACTCCCCTGGCTCACGGCAAGCTTTTAGCAACAATTTTCAAGCTAATGCGAATGATAAGCGCACATAAAATATTCCCAGCCATTAGCGAGCTGCATTTGCGCATTTTTCAACTGAAGCCGCGTGCTGAAAATGTTTTTGCGTTAGGCTGCCCGTTCCACTGCCTTTGCCAGTTTTCAGCTACCAGCTTCTATTCGCAGCTAAGCCCTTAAATTTTGTTCGACAAACTAAGAAAAAATAAAAAATGCTTTTACCGAGTGCTCAAATTATGTGAGCTGGTCACATTTGAGGCCACGCCCCGTTTTAAGAAAACCACAAATCCGATTTCATTATGCAAAACGTGCGACGAATTAAAATTAGATTTAGCCCAGCGGCAACTTCGGTGCAGACGTTGCCCTTAGACGGAAAGACGCAGTTCCCATTAGCGGCTGCAATGTGCGTGCTGCAGCTGCAGCGCGACATGCGACAACAGCATGCGTACGCATACGCATGCACACATGTATGACATGCGTACGCATACGCATGCACACATGTATGCATGTGTATGATTTAATGTATGCGCATTTGAGGGATTTGCGCATTATCTATGCAGTCAGACTGGTTAAAACCCGTTGGTATATGCGGCGTATGCGCAATTTAATGATGCCAGGCAGTGTGGCCTGTGTGTGTTGTGCATGTGTGTGTGTGTGCCATTGATTGGCTTTGCACAAACATGTATGCCATGCATGTGTGTGTGTGTTACTTTCATAGGCAGTTAATATAATCAGTGCTTGACAAGTAATCTTCTGTCAGGCATTGACGCTGAGTGTCTGCCGGTTGTTGCTCTTTCAGTTGCTTAGTCTTTCCGGCATTTGTCACTTCACTATGAACGAGTGTGCGTGTGTGTGTGCGTGAGTGTGTGTCTCTGGCCGTCACGGCAAATAAGTTGCTGCCGTAGCAGAAGCAGCTCACACGCTGCTTGTTTTGTGAGGCGTCGCGGACGCCTTTTCAGATTTATTATGTTGATGCGGATTTGCTGCGTGTAATTTGAAATTATGCACGGCGGCAGCACGGCGTATGCTTAACGTAATCAAATAACTCGAATAACTCAAACGCAGCAGCAGCTCATAAAAAACTTCCAGGCGAGCTGAGTGTGCGCTCAACTTTTCATTATCATAATAATTTCTAGCTGATTTCATTGCTACCAGCAGCAGCAGAAACAACAACAACAACAACAACAGCTGGAGATAGCGCAACAACCTGTTTGGTTGCACGATTGATACGCTCAAGTTGGCTTTTCAATTATGTGCCCCAGCTACGTGACTATAGAGCATAATGTGCGTGATACTGCGGCATATACATACATATATAAATACATTTATATAAATACATTTATATATATATGTATATGGGCCTTAATCTATATAGTTCTCTTTATATAGCATAGGGCTATGTATTGTGTGAGCCCGCACGCCTTTTGATGGCTTTATTGGCACAGTTGGGGCGCAACTTTAACAGGGTGCAAGTCGTGAGAAGTATTTAAAAGGTGAGTCGGCCAGCATTTGCCGTGAAAACAAAGCCAGCTATGTGGGTTGAAATAAAAAATGTAAACAAAAAGGCCGCATCGCACACATGGGCCTCGTTGGCCGGGCCAACATTTGTACCAAGCACACACACACACACACACACTGACACACACATACACATACAAGTCCTTTGGGGTGCAACAGCGAAATGGAAAACGTGAAAAGTGCTGCAACAAATGGGTTCGGGTTGGGTTTTGGATTTAGGTTTAGGTTCACTTTTAGGTTTGGGGAATACAAACACACACACACACGCACACGCACTCGACCAAAACAAACTGAGTTGAAACGCATGGAAAATGAAACACAACGAGGCAAGAGATAATTTCCCTGCGAGCAAATTTCCCCACAAGTGAAACATGCCGAAGAGCGTCAGAACACGAACCAGAGCCGATGCCGATGCCGATGCCAAAGCCGAAGCAAGCAGCAGAGGCTGCGTGTGTGGAAGACAATTTTGGTAGCAAATGTTTGGGCCATTCAGTTAAGATGTGCATTTCCAGCGGTGCGAACGTGTCGCGGGCGCGTCAGCTGGACCAATAGCCAAGTAGCCAAAAAATAATATCAAAAGAAGCAAACACATCCATTTAGCCAAGGCAGCGCCAAAACGAGTCAAGAAATGCCCACGCCCGATTGAGTGTATTCAGTGAGGCGCGCGCGAGTCGAGCTAGAAATTGTCTAGATATTTTGTAAATAAACAAACAGAGACACGAACAAAAGATACATTTCATTAGCAAAGATATTCAGACTGTTGATCAAGTGCAAATAAAAAAAAAATAAAAATACAAAGTAAAATACCGCAAGTGCGTGGAATGGTGCGGCTAAAGCGAGGCGTTAGCGCAATGTGATCGGGCCGATCGATGGGAACGAGATCGAGATCGCGATATCGAGCGTGGGGTTCTGGTGCCGCCCAGGCGATGAGTCCCAATTGTATATAGTCAATATTAACGGGCAATCTATTTCCATTGTATTCGTTTCATCTGTCTGTGTGCATCTCTCTCTCTCTCTCTCTGTGTATGTATGTATCCGTGTCTGTGCACTTCATTACAAACCACAACAAAAACAAAAGTTAAATCTTAAATAATTCAAATAAATTAATCAAAAGTCGCGCGAGTCTTACGCACACGCCACAAACACACAAGTTTCGGTGCAAAACGGGTAAAAAACAAAAACATAATCGAATTATTACGAATCACAAAACTATGCTAGGCATTAGATAAATTATTAGAATTAATTGGGTGTTAGAGCAATAAATACTGAACGCGCGCAAACGAATGCAACGCATTTTCTAATTTAATTGTAAATATATATACAATATATATCGAAGCGAGGCGGGCAGCGCCAGCATGGGACCAATCGGACGCTAGACAGAGATAGACGCACACTTGACAACATGGACTACGCCAAGGTGGATCCGAGCATCAATACGGGCAACATCAGCACCGACGACTTTCTGGCCGTATTCACGAGCGGTATTCCGACAACAACAACAAGCACAATATCGCCGCTGCCAAATGGTAATCCAGGTGGGACACTCAATCCGCCGCTGGTGACCGTCGACGGGCAGGTGCAGCTGCTGCCGAATCTGCTCGACCTGACGCCGTCGGTGAACGATACGATCTATCTGCTAAATGGGAGCTTGTACAATGGCAGCCTGCAGCTGGCGGGCAGCTATTACAATCAGACGCCGGCCAATCTGAGCCAGGGTCTGCTGGGCAACGGCAGCAATGCGACGGAGCTGCACTGGGATGGACGCTATCCGAGCGGATATACGCTGACGCACATTGTGATCGCCTCGATCATTGTGACCATACTGATGATCATCATTGTGGTCGGCAATATGCTGGTGATCATTGCAATTGCCACCGAGAAGTCGCTGAAGAATATACAAAACTGGTTCATTGCCTCGCTGGCGGTGGCCGACTTCTTTTTGGGTCTGATCATCATGCCCTTCTCGCTGGCCAACGAGCTGATGGGCTACTGGGTCTTCGGCAGCTGGTGGTGCGACATACACTCGGCCATGGACGTGCTGCTCTGCACCGCCTCCATTATGAATCTGTGCCTCATCTCGCTGGATCGCTACTGGAGCATCACCAAGGCCGTTGACTATCTGAAATCGCGCACTCCGGCCCGTGCCGCTGTTATGATCACCGCGGTCTGGATTATGTCCGCACTGATATGCATTCCGCCGCTGCTCGGCTGGAAGGTCAAGATGCCCGAGGGTCCGCTGCCAAAGTGCGAGGTAAGTGTTGCACTTGAGAAATTCAAGCCAATTGCCGGCAATTGACGGCATGCCACTCGCCAATTTACGTATTTGCAAACAATAAACCGACTCCACGCGAAATCTATGCAAATGCACAACACACACACACACTCGTACACACACACGCCTCTATGCAAATTTATCGTCTTGTTCGAGGGGCGAGCACAATTGTCGGGCCATTTGGATGCGCATTGTTATTGGATTCTCTGGCCAAATGCCTTGGCGCGTCGTAAAGTCAGAGGGGGCCCGACTAAGCCCACAAATATTTATGCATATGACTTTTACTTTACCCTCCGTGTCTGTGTGTGTGCGTCTGTTTCTAATTTTGTTGCCGCCCACTGATTCATGCGAATGGCTCGCTTCTAGGCAGACCCAAAAACTAGGCAATAACCCATCAAGATATGCGTGTTATCATGCGGGTCTCTCTGCCTGCCTGTCTCTGCCAGTTCTTGTCTCCAATGTAAATGCCTGCAAACATTTACATTTTCGTTGCCACACACACACACACACACACACACACATGCCCACATTATGAATGTGAACAAGCTAGCTGGAAAATTCACAGGAGAGATTCCTTGACAGCCACAAGGCAAATTTTGCCGAGTTCATGTTGTCGCTGCTCACTTTCAAAAATGCTTTAAATTTTACCACAAAGTTGGGACTATTCATCAGGGAGAAGCAGAGCGCGGGGCAGGTCAAGCACACACACACTCACACACACATAGCTGAGCTGCAGGGCGTGGCATTCAATCAATGTGTCAGTGAATGATTGAGTGACAGCTGCGGCAGTCGCTGTGCAAAAGAATTCAACTTTGAAAACTAAAGCGATGCTCAATTGCAACAGAAAGTTTTTAAATTCCAAACGGGCTACAGGTGCTTTAAGTAAAATTGATTTTATTTTACCCACACACACACACACACACACACATACATGCACACACATATGCTGCCCTTTGTCGAGATAAACTGCAGAAATATTTATTGCATCCATAATAAATGCAGAGTCAGACGCCAGTTAACCGCGAAATTTGCGAATATCCTGAAACGCAACATCTACAGAGTTTTGAAAAATAAATAACACATATTAAAAAAAAGAGAAGTACATCAAAAAAGAAAAGTAATAATAGTTTCGGAATGGTTGCGTAACTTTGGCCATTCAAATTAACCTTGAGACAATAAAGCCAACCCATTTTCGAGGTCGAGCCGAGAGCTCCGGGTCTGTTATTTACGGGTGCATGAGCCGGGCACCAGGCTCTGCCGGAAAATGCGACACATTAATCAAGACTAAGTGGTCGGGATAACGTGCAGCCAACTGCTGGCCAGTAGGTCACTTGGCTAACAGTTTTACCCACATATATATATATATATATATATATATATTTTTTTTTTGCTGCCAAACATGCTGTAAATTTAAGAGACACAGCACTTTAGCAGCAAAAGTATCCACAATAGTGTCTATATAACAAGGGAAATGGGATAAATTAAGATAAATAGATATTCCAACAAAAAAAAAAAATAAAACGACCTACAAATAAATAAACATCTTTAGCTGCAAATAATAATATTAAGATTACCTTAAATTTATTTTAATTTATACCTAACTTTAAATGAGAGGCGTGATTGTCTTTTGCTTAAAATGTGTTTTATGTAGGATTTTTTATTCGTATATGAACGCAGTCTCTGCTTTCGATACTATAATAAATTATTTAGCAGAAGGCAACAAAATTTATTCGAAATCATCTTTCCAATAGATAATCAGAAGTCTAGTATATTAAATATTTTAACGCGAATCATTTTCATTTAGTCTAATAAATCAAAATAATTGATCTTATCGTTGAAACTGTGGCAGAAATTATTTTTTTTATCTTGAATTTAATTTAAATCTGACAATCTGAAATGAAATTTTAGCGCGAACCATTTCCATTTTCGGCAATTGTGCAAATAAGTCTAATAAATCAAAATAATTTATCTTATCTTTAAAACTGTGGTAGATATAGAAAAATTGTTTATTTGTGCGGCGGCATGTAAATTATTATGAAGGTATATATGTAAGAATATATATTTACAAATTCATGTATATGTAAAAAAAGTAAGCTGCTTTTAAGTCATTGCCTCATACAAAATATTCCAAATTTTGCCTTTATGAATTGAGTGAAAGAAGTCCACGCATAAATCTTTTCTAAACCCCTTTATTTTTTTTTTTAAATAATTGTAATATATAATTGATTGAGCTGTTCTCTAATCGTTGCTTTTTTTGTCTCACCCAACTCAACTGGTTATTATGCTGCCAAATGTAATATCCTCGGGCTTGACATTCACAGAGAGAAGAGCAATTAGCAGCATAGTCGTTATAGCCCCCAACAAATGGCTCCCAAAATGCGGCTGAGCAGCAGCCGCAAAACCAATCAGCTAACCGGCAGCCTGAAGTGACCCCACCGCACCAGAATCCAATTCCCAGTACCCGGAGGAGCAGGGAGGGGGAGGGGGAGGGGGGCTGGTCCCACAGCTCATGCACCGACTCCGACCCCGACCCCGACACCATGCCCATCATTAAAAATGCCGCCCAACGTAAAGGCAAACAATAGCGTCGACATTTACAAAGGCAACGCCTTCGGGCGCGGGTCCCGTGTGGGGTCGCGAATTTAAGGCTCCAATTTGCAAGCGAATCGAACGGCGCACAAGCAACTACACACACACACACACACAGACTTGGCCGGGCTGAACATTTTAATTATGACACCATGTTGACATGTTTAAAATTGTTGTGCACAGTCGCCGGCGTTGGCATTCGCAGCACATTGAACCGCAACGCAAGCCGCAGAGAAAAGCAGAGACTGGCAGATGGGCGGGGGCGGGGGCGGGGAGGCAGTGGGAGCCACGCCCAGCCACGCCCTGTCGCTGTGGCTGGTGTGACACTAGCCTGTCGCATTTAATTAATAAAATCACATTTTAGAGAATTATGTCGATGATTTTGACTGTCAGCTGAAAGGCTCAACTGACAAACTATTGCCATGCCCTTTCCCCTGGAGGGCCACACGGCTTTTGTCGTCGTGTTTGGCCTGTGTAAACATTGTGATAGACACATTTAATTGGCAGCCAGCTGATGGGGCAACTGTTGAAAGTTTTCACTCTGAATTGGACGACGCGGCTGCTGATTAAAGCAAAGTTTCAGCTTTTATGCGGCATTTGTCTAATGAGGTGTTGGTAATTACGCATGTGTCTGTCAGTCTGCCTGCGTGTATGTGTGTGTGTGTGTACGTGTGCGTGTGTGTGTGTGTGACCCCATCCGGCTGCTGTGTTATTTTTGGGTTGTCGCTGGCCTAATGAATCCCGCGGCGCTGCTTGGCCCCGTAAATCAGCAGCCATTGTTCGTCGCCGGCTAATGATTGCGATTTAGCCACGGGCCAATTTAACGAATTCAATGCCCGAAAAATTGCGCTTAAGTAGATAATTTAGTGCACTATGCAAACGAAAGTGAATGATCTCCCAAGCACAAAAGGACCCTGATTATTGTAATCCTTTAAGGGTCACATACACAGACACTTTATTGAAATATTAATCGAATATTATGCACAGCACAGGACAATGGCAGGAGCAGAATCTGAAGCTGCACTTTAAGGCTGGCTGTGCATTTAAGTGCCTCGAAACGGCAGACAATTTTTGGTGGCATTGACAAGAATGGCTTCTCTGGCAGCAGTTGTTGTCAGCTGAAAATGTTGCCACAAAATGTGGCTAGAACAACGCTGCGTATGTGTAATGTCACGACGCACACACAATAATGACTTAAGTCATCGCCTAAGTAGCTCATTAGCGTCGCTTTTGCCCGGCTAGGGTACTTTAAAGAAAACAAAACCAAGTGGAAAGCCAACCAGGCCTGAGCGAGACGCCTCGGCCACGGCTGGTTGGCCAGCGGCAGTCGCAAGGGCTTTAAGTTGACATTCAGCCCCCGCGGGGCTGTGCAGAAAATATCAAAAGTGTGTGCCCGTCCACTTTTGATATTTTCTCATTATTTTTTACAGTACGTGTGAGTGGCATTCGAGTGTGTGCGTGTGCATGTGTGTGCGTGTGTGTTTGTTTGTAATTTTGCTTTAGGTCTTTGTTACATTTCATACACTTGACTGGCTTTGCTTTAAGTCTGTCCTTGTTGTTACTTTTACATGCCATCAAACTGCGTCCCAAACTCATTCACAATACATTTTTCTACATTTTTCGCAGCGAAGCCCTGTCGAAAAAAAAAAAAACTGAACTAATGGGCGCAGCCGTTGGGCTTTTGCCTAGCTTGAAAGGATACACTATGCAGCATTTTCTTGGCTATTACCGACTGCGACAGCTCTTAAGATCATAATCATTGGCATTTATTTTCAATCACATTGTGGGCGTGGCGCAGCGCCCTCCCACATTTTCACTCAAAGTGCGCCCATTGAACTGCGTTATTACATCCTTGATTTGTTTATAACAGGAAATTGTTAAGGAATATGGTATGGTAAAAAAAATGAGTGTGTGCAAAAAATGAAGAAAATCAAATAACACGCATACGTCGCGTTGTCTCGTTGCCAAAATTTCCATGTGGCCTCGATGTTTGCTCGCCTAAAATCGTTTGCTAATTTCCGCTCTCGGGGGTTCTGGCTACAGATATGCAGCTGCATGGCCAAAAGGGGGGGGGGGGGCGCCTAGAAAACATATTTTAAATGTCCGCTCAGCACGGCCCAACACACACACCCACACACACATGCCAGACACATATTTTGAGGCACATGCTTTGGCGCGTTTAATGCGCGGCATAGGCAAATATTGACATTTGGGCTTATGGAGCACGCGCCACTAACTGACGCCTCCCATTTTGGCCAAGCGTGAGGGGGGGGCATGCTTAAATTAAATTACTGAGCAATTCTTTCCGGCTGCTTTTGGCCCTTTATTGCCACTCTGTGGCATTGTTCTGCTGAGTGCCCCACGCGGCAAACGTATGTAGCGTGTACAATTTGCGGTTCTTTCCCTCTCTTGTTTCCTACTTACTTTTTTCCTTTCGAGTCGACGTCACAACTTAAATTTCATTTGTAGTCCCCCTCCCGCTGCTGTGCCGTGCCAGTTGCGCATTTCGCCAGTGGCTTCTCCTCCTTTTGGCTAACGCTCCCCACTTTCCTCCAATTTGATTAAAATAAAGCAAAGTTTTTAAGCTCGGATTAGTGTCAGAATTTGTTGGTGCACCGCCAGCCAGTCAATTGTTTGGCTTTCCCCCGACACAGATCCACATGCGTGGTGAGGGGAGCGGAGGGGGGGGGGGAGAACTGATTTCTAGCCGGCAGCTTAGCGTGCATGCTTTTTAATATCTACAGCAGATATTCCCAAGAGATTCGCCAAGTTAAAGACTCTCGTTTATTGCTTCAAAAATTCGCATTGCATGGCCCGTGGCTGTCTGAAAACTTTTTTATTGCATTCCTTTAACTGCTGCAGCCCGTAGGATAACGGCATTCCAGCCCAGCCCTAACCTTGAGTCCTTTTCACGCAGACAAGACGCCAACTCTTCGCGGCAGTTAGTCATTATACGCTAGCGGAGGGTATATCAGCTATGTCGCGTCTTTTGCAGCTTAAGAAAAGGCAAACAGCTTAGATAACTATATAATTTTTTTAATTAAATTTTTTATTAGTTAAGCCAAGAATCAGCCGTTTATATTGATTATAACAAATTTATAAGCCACGCCTTGTCAAGTAATTTTATAACACAGTTGTTATAGAAACAATCCGTCAAAAACTGAGGTGTTCTCTATAAAACTTTTGTCTTAAAGAAATTTTGTTTTGAATTATATTTTCTAATATTATATTAGATATATTTTAATCTAGCTCAGACTATTATATCGTTTTCCAAGACCCATTTTTAAGCATAAATTATTGCTCTTGTGTTAGTTTTTCCTCTTGTTGTTATTCTTATCGCACTTGGTACTCGAGAGTTTGGCTGGAAACCTTGCCATGCACGCATACACACACACACACACACACCAACACTAACACGCATACAAGTACAGGCGAACTCATGCACACAGGGAATGCAATTTAATATGCGCTGATGTCATCTCGTATCAGGAATAATTTCTTTGGCAAAAGTTTAGCTTCATATTTTTGCTGTCGTGGCTGGCTGTTGCCCGATTTTGTTGGCCACGTGTTAAAGGCGCCTGAAAAATTCGCACGCGTATTAACTTTCACTTGGCTGGCAAAATAAACAAGCTTACGACAACAACAGCAACAAGAAACAAGAAAAAAAGCTAAATAAGGCCAATGAAAATTGAAACAGATTTGAAATTTATGAGTTCCTACGCTCCTGCATTTTGCCACGCTGGGCGTAGGGCAAAGTAAATTAAAGTTGGCAAACAGATGAGACAAAATAAAATCAAAGAAAAAATATCAGAAACAAAACAATTGCACGACCATTAAATACCCTACATATAATATACTGCAAAAGGTTAGCTAGGCTAGTTAGTTGGCTTAAATATTGCAGACAAGATTTTGATGGGATTAGAAAAGGGAGAAGGAGAAAAAATAAAATCATATTTCGTGTTACACTACAATACATAAATACTAAATACCAATTTTTTTTTTTTTTTTTTTTTTTTTTAGTATCTTATTTATTTAATTTTTATGACAATCAATATTATAGAAAAAAGGTCATGAGCTTGTTCTGCGTAGAATACAAAAGAATATATGTTTTGTACAAATGTTACATAACTTTGCACAAAACTATTCTACCCCAATTTCAATGGGTGTAGGGTATAAACAGATCCGAAAGGAGATAGGCAAAAATGGCAAACACTGCATGGTTTCTAGTTTCAATATCGATATTTATCGAGATTCTGAAAATGGGGCGCTATCGAAATAAAAAGGTAAAGACGAATGATACTCAAAAATATGTATCTCAAATTTCAAGCCTTTTTAGTTTTTATACTCAGTTCTTCGTCCTTTTACACATAATGGGGTCGGAGATGTATCCTTCTGCCTTCGCAGAAAAACATTATACTCTTTTTTAAGCCATTTTTAATAGGTTGCGGGAGTGAAAAAAAATATAATCAACTCTTTGTGCAAATTCTTATGAATTTCAAAACTCTTGCAAAGTTCTTGTTTGTTGTCCTTACACTTAAACAATTTTAAGACGATTTCCATCTACGGCTTCGAGCTGGTCAGCCAAAGTGTTGAGCAGTTAATTTATTGCAAAGTCGCGAAAACTCTGGAAAAGTCAGCTGGCGCCTAATTGGCAAAACAAGCGGAAAATCGCAAATTAAAGCGAAAATGCACGTTCGCTCCTCCCCTCTCTCTCTCTCTCTCTTTCACTTGGGGAGAGACAAATAGAACAAATTGCGTATACGCCTGTTGTCCCATTTGGCCGCTTGGCATTTGCCTAGCCCTGTGATTTACCACTCCGCCACGATGGGTTTTATGAAATCAACTCAATTCTTTCATGCCACATCAGTCACTTTTAACCAGACGCCGGCGCCAGGCGGCTTTTCTTTGGGCGACTGCCAGCAATTTGCGGCTGGCCGAGCTGCCTGCTGTGAGATCCCCAATTAAAGGCGGTTTCTTCTGCTTAATGATGGAATTAAGCCCACACACACTTTCTCTTGCTCACACACACACACACACACATCGAACTCTGGCGCGGTCATAATTCTTGAACGAAAATCCCAAATATTTTTGACATTTATGACAACATTTGCATACATGAACACCATAAATTAACCCCACGAGCGCCAGCCCCCTGCCCCGCCGCCCAACACCTATAAACGACAAGCGTGGGCATTATTATTGCTGTTGTTGTTGTTGTTGTTGTTGCTGTCATAACAATGTCAAAACTTAAATATTGACAATGCCATCGACATTGACGCCAACGCCATCGCCGTGCTTTTATAGTCGGGCATAATTTTTCGATATTTTTCGCTTGTGTCGATGTCAGAGATTTGGAGAACCCTTTCGCACAACACGGCGTCTTTTTCTGCTCAGCATTTATGTGCAAATTGCGCGCAGTAAATAAAAATAAATGAGTATGAAAATTTTTACTCCTATCAGCAATATTTTTTTATTCGCCAGCTCGGCATGGCGGCCTGAGCGAAACGATACCGAGCCGAATCCGTTCAACCTATTGCCGCCACACATGCTCCGCATGCCCCACACACACCCTATACACACACCCACACACACACACACACACACACACATGCTCCACCGTAATAATCGTAATGAATGGCTTATCACGCCAGCTGGCATTGTCAACGATTTTCCATCGGCTGGCGCCTTTGTTGGTTCGATACACTCTGGAGGAGCAGGAAACGGTTAATAAATGAATGAGTTATGCTGTCGTAGGAGGAGGACGAGGCTCAAGTCAACGGATCAACGCTTCCGTCAGACGTCGCGACGCGTCGCAACGCCCGATTTCACAATCAAATGAAATTTAGCCATCGAGTTGAACGCGTTATTTGCCCTAAACTGTGCTCCACAAGACGCATATTGATTTACTCAGCTCCCAGCACCCAACTCCTGCTCCACATCCGGCGCACAGCAGCGAAAAGGAGGCGCGGCGAGTGTTAAATAATTGCCCGGCAAAAGAGAGCCGCATACACATGAGACCCCGGCCGCCATATGGAGATTTATGGGCGCACAAGTGCAGCGGCTGCTGTGAAATCAAATAACAATTTCGCTTTTCATTAAATTTCAACTAAAAAGCGCTCTCCTTAAAGGCAAGTACAGGATGTACTTTGTCGCACCTTAAAAGCTTAAACCAAATCGAAAAGAAAATGTGTCTTTGCCATTTAATACTCGAACTAAGGCAGCATTAATTTGAATGCATCTGTGAATTTGATACACACCAAAAAGGAGGGGCGCATAAAAATCCATTCAGTTCTTTACGCGGAGTATCGGATAACTTTATTCCAATTAATTAATATAAGACGCACACATGAAAAGAAACGCATGAGAAATCTAACTTAGTCATGAGGATTTACTTTGTGTGGATTAATCAGAGCACGAATATAATGAAATTCCCGGACACGTTTGGCTGATATGAGGCAAAGGAATTAAAGTAAATGGGAAAATGAGAAATTACTGAAACATGACAGAGATTAATAAAGGGCCATCGATTCCAAAAAATTGAATATTCATATATATTGAATAAAAGGCAGGATAAGAGCTATATATATCGCAAAGTTAAACAATTTACAAAGTTTCCCTATCTATATAGTTACATCTATTGATAACTTATATAGTTGTGAGAACGTGAGAAATTCCTTGAAGAATGCAAAAATAGTTAATGTACCGAAACGGAGCAAACGATGTCATTTGATTTTGATTACATTTATTATGTTTGTTTAATGTAATTTTCGTTGAACATATTCTTTTGTGTGTGATGTATTTTTCAAGAGTATTAAATGCTCTTTGTGCGTTTGCTTTCGCATTGTTTTTGTGCTGTTCGCAGGCGGCATTATCCATTTTAAATAAAATTCCAAATGAACAGACACAATGAAGGCAGCCGAAACCTGCGACATCCTTTGCCGCTGTTGATGTTTTTGCTGTTTTTGCTGGGGCGCCCGTTGCCTTTTTTCCGCCGGTTCGGCGGGGCAAACACACTTAAAACATGAGCACGAAAAACATTTACATAAAATCGTCTTAACGCATTTGCCGCCTCATCGTCATCGTCGGCGTTCTCGTTCGTTTTTGCTTTCAACATGCCCCTGACCGAGCAGGGCAGGACTATGGCAAGGGACGGGGACGGGGACAGAGGGACCGGCTGTGCCTTTGGGCCAAATAAATTACATGAAGTGTCGTCGGCCCCGTTCTGTGGGCCATTTCATCGCAATTTAATATGCACTCAAAAAAAAAAAAGAAGCAAAACGACAACTTGCGTATAGATAAATTCCAGGGGCGTGGTCGTGGAATTGTGGCCGGGCGCGCAGTTTAAGTTTAGCGCGCAAAGCAGCCCTTTGACTGATGGCCAACTAATTGCATTTGCTGCTGCTGCTGATAACTTTTAATTTGCATTTTATTTGCACAACAAATCTGGCCTTAAATGTGAGCTTAATTAACATTCATTAAGAGCGCCAAGTTGTACATGTGTGCCACTTAATTGCATTTCATACTCAAATGCATTGCGTAAATAAATTTCGCTGCTAGTTTTAATTTGTTGTGCAAGGGGAAAACTTTCAAAATCTGATTTGCCAGCAGTCGGGCGGGCAATTGGCAGCTGGTTCGTGCTTTGGGACTGGTCCAACTGTTGTTGGTCCGACCAAATTGAATACTCTCGAGAAATCAGAGAAATAAAAACTTCACCAAATTAAATGAACAGCGGAGCGACTAAGCGAGACCCTTTTGAGACTGAATCTCGGTTGTATCATTGACCGAATGGCAGCGAAAAAAATTCCATTGAGCACATGAGCTCGGCTTCCGTACGGAATAAAGAAGAAGGGCAACAGACACAGATTTGTGCAGCTTCTGCAACTCGCTCATCGCTGGTAATTATGTAAAAGTTTTTCGTTGTTACAGTCGCGCTCTCTCTGTCTCTCTCTCTCTCGCTTTTGTTTAGCTGGCTCCCAGTCCCCAGGGGTCAATTTTAATTACGCTCATTCGGAGCACAAAACGAAATGCAAAATGAAATAAAGGCAAAGCAAGGCGCTTAAAGTTTTTGACAGGCGGCAACGAACTGAAAATTGCTGCCGCATAATTGAAAGCGTGTTGCTGGGCAGAAAGCCAGGCTAAAAAAAAAAAAAATCGGTTTCCTTACTTGGCATCTGGCTGCATAATTAAAAATACATTGACATTTAATGGCACGTCGTGTTATAAATATTCAGTTTTTTTTTTATTGTTTTTTTTTTTTGTTTTTGCTCACATTCTTTATTATGTTTGCTCGGTGGCTCAAAGTAATTTTGAAATTCCTCTAGCATATTTGGCCGCCGGGTAAGCCTTTGACAAGCCAGCTCAGCTCACCTTTCCGGCCCCGGCCCCGGCTCGGCCGCATACTTTGCGGCCTTTCGCGCAAATGCCGCGAATCCATTGGCAAGGCAAACGCGCAGCATACTTAACAATTCATTTGCGAAATTCCTTTTTTATTTCGCATGCCAATGGCCTGAGTCGAGCAACTCGAGCTTTATATTCATCAGCGTTTATGTTCATCAATCATCATAATTGAGGTACTCCAGCGCAGCGCAGCGCAGACATTGCGTATACGACCCGTCGTCGGGCGGGGCCAAGTAACTCATTTTCAGCTCACTGCAATCTACACTTTAATGCTTGTCATAAAAGCAGCCTTGGCTTGGCTTTGCCGTAAGTCAGCCTTAAATTTCTAACTTTTACATTTTCTTTATCGCCAAATTATAACTACAGCATTCATTGTCACTTGACATTGTCGCACACATTCATATATATATATTGCTGGCGCCCGGAAGTGACGCTGCTCTTTGAAGATTTCCCAGTCCGCCGTGGGGCTGGGCGACTTTTGAGGATGTTGCCAAAAATGTGGCAGGACCAAGTTGAGTGCGAGATAAATTCATTTTTGCCCTGCACTCAAATGATATCTCTTTACTCGGGGACAATTGAAGTGTGCCGCACTGTTTTGCGGCATTTCAGGCATTTTTATTTAATTTGGCTTTATGAAATTAGTAAACGCCTGGACCTTGTTATTGTAGCTACGCTTTAAGAAATTCCATAGTAGCCGGAAAGTCCTGGCGAGCAGAAGGACACAGACTGTGTGCGTTGGGGTAAATGTTAAGATATGATTTGATATTATGGCCAGGCACGCCCCAAAAGACAAATGGACGGAAATGGTTCAGTTCGGGCAACTGCCCCATGTAGCTTTGGCATTTGTTATCCTTTTTATGAATTCGAGCATGCAATGCGAATGCTCGCACTGTAAGCCCGAATAACAACAATAACAAAAGCCAACCGCAACCCAAATTAAGTGTTGAACCTCATAGGAATTTTGATTGCAAATACTCGAAGCAAAACAAAATCTGATCCGATGCGCAGCTGGGGGCCACAGCCACAAAGATAAAATCAATTTAAGACATACTTATTTTAGCCAAGGCACACGAAGGATGCTCAATGTTTCAAGGGTTAGGCTAAGTAGCGAGTTTCTGTACAGACTGTCGACTAATTTGGCAGGCACATGTTTTTCATCTGTTAAATCATAAAAGCCCTCACAGAGGGAGAGAGAGACTAACGGTAAGTGGCCACAAATGGCAGCTGGCTTACAATACTTACATCGAGAAAAAAAAAGGCCAAAACTAACTACAGTTTGGCATGGAAATGAAACAGCTACTGTTTAAGTGGTTGCCGTGAGAGATAGCCTCGGCCTCGGCCGAGCTGAAGCACGGCAGGAAATTCGCTGTGAAAATAAAGTCAGTCAGGCGCAAGCCAGACAACGGCGGACTTGTAAGTACAGCTGCTGCTCCTGGCCAGGGATAACGGGTGGGATAGCACCCTTCCCAGTCGAACAGCTCCCATGTCCATGTGCTGCGACTGTGCGACCGCATTGCCCGGCGTATGCTGCACGTCAAGCTCAGTTGCTGATCATAAACTAGCCGGCACACTCACACACTCACACACACACACACTCACACACACACAGAGATGGCAGCACAAGAAAAGCACAAATTTCAACCCCTGCACATATCCAGCACAAGACACTACAAATCATTTGTAGCTCCTTTTGCCTTGCGGCTTGTCCTTTTCGCTGTCCTGTTTTGTCCTGCTTTCTCCACATGTGCTTAGCAATTCTTTAGCAGGGCAGCATGTTTATATAAAACACACAGATATTTTCAGAAAGTTGGTCATCCTGGTTCAAATATATAAAGGAGCACATTATTCAACCGATTCAGGGATATGTTGTAGTGTGCTTTCTTATCCAACTTGCATTTTCAGCTTACAGGGTATTTCATGGTCGTCCTTTGCTGTTCGCTGTTATTGTCATTGTTTCCATTGTTGCTGCTCCTTGTGTTGTTGAGTTTGCGGTTACACTTTGCGTGCTGTGCATTGGTCTCCCCCATGCTGGCACACCACCACTCGCCCCCTCTCTCTCTCTCGCCCTTCCTCTGCTTCCGCTCACGCTCCTGTTTCAGGCCCAGGCTGTGCTCGTGTCCTGTCGTGTTTTTTTTTTTTTTTTTGTCGACTTCTACATGCGTCGCGCTGCGGTTGGCGTTGCCGTGTCTATTGTGCTAATAGGCAGCACTATCGTATTTTAACAGCTTTTATTTGCACATATGTGTGTGTGTGTGTGTGTGCACACACACACATACGTGGCGCAAGCATTTCAATTGTTTATCATGGCTTTTTACTATTGTTGCTCTTGTCGGCTATTTATACCCTGTAGCCATGCAAATGAAAAGTATGAAACAGGCAGAAGTTTGCAGGCTTGAACTCAGTAAAATCAATGATCGGAAATAATGTTTAGAGGGCAGACGATAGGTGACGATAGGCGACGATCCGTGCATTGTTTTATATGTATAGACGGATCTTCCTTCCCTTCTTTGATCGATTATTTATTTACCATCGATTAAAACAATCGATATAACAAATTATAATACCATAGGCACGGACCTAGCTTTGTTTTATAAGTAGAAACGGTTCTTTCTTTTCTTCTTTGATCGATTATTTATATACCATCGATTGTTTTATAAGTAGAAACTGATCTTCCTTTACTTCATGGATCGATTATTTATTTTCCATCAATTAAAACAATCGATATAACTCATAAAAATACCTTTGATACGGCTTTTTCTATTAATTGGTCTTAAAACTATCTTCATTATCTTACAATATTGCAATATTGATTAGAATTATTTTATCTGTGGAAGTGAAAAAAAAAACATTTATCAAATATATACAATCATCTTTACCATTGAAAATCAAGTCAAATGCGTATCACATGAATCGACAGTTTTACAACACTGGAAATTAAATTTGCATAAATCATAGACATCACACTCTCTAGGGCATCTCTTTGTTCAAAATTGTTGGCTCGTGCGATACCATTTTTAGTTTGTGCAATTATGATACGCTTGCTTCATAATGTGTGCTTGATTTTAATCGGTCTCATTATTTGTATACCCTGAACGCATTGAAAATGGATAATGAGGGCATAATGGTTTTATGGAAATGTATGTTGCACGTAGAAAAAAGCAATTCCGAACCGCTGAAGTATATTCTAGTTTTTTCGTATCAGATCAAGTATATTCTTTATTTAAGATATCATTATCCCATTCCAAACAACTCCAATTAAAGCCACAATTTTAAATGCACAGTCAAATTTTGTTTAGTCGAGCACGCCCGACTAGGTCACCCAGTTGCTTTGTTTCATTTGACTGTAAGTCCTTTGGTTAACAACTAACGCAGCTGCCTTGATCAAGTAGTCCATTAAAAGGTGCGCATCATTTTTCGGACTGGCTCAGCTGTTAGCTGCAGATGAGCCCGGCTTAGCTCACCTGGGCTCAGTCATCCACTTGTCAGCCATAACAAGCTTCACACTGTGTGCTCGGCTCACACGCTGCTGCTGCCCCACGTGTTGCACGTCATCAGCATGATTGGCATTTTCAAGTAACGGCATTTTACTACCTGTCCTTTGTAAAAGCATTTTTATACCCTTAAACGGGGTGTTATAAATTAACCATGAAATGTGTGATGCATTGAAGGATAAGTCTCCCAGAGAGTACATATGTATATACTCTTGTCTGTTTCTATAAAAACTTGTTAGTTTGAAAGATGTCAGCACGAAATTTTGCATATATGTCAGCTGTCATTAACTTGTTTAATCACGAATAAAGTTATTGTATATGTTGGAATATTGAGTGTTGAAATAATAAGTGAAATCTGGTTTCACAACACTATGTTGTAATTAATAATTTAACAACACTGAAATACACACAAACACTCAATCATAGAAAAGTTACAGTGACCAAGTAGGCTTTTGTTATTTTAAAGACTTTAGTCTTGATACTGAAGTGCTTAAAGGATTTAGTCTCACTCTTGGTGCAGCTCAGTAATCCAAATAATAAATATCAAAACGAACATAAAATAACACAAAGTGTTATTATTTAATTGTGTGTGATTGGAAGGCAATACTCCAATAGTATAAAATCACCCTTTTTTTCCAACACATCCTTTATTTTATATACTTAGCATAAAGCTGTCTGTGAAGAATCAGTCAAAATGAGTTTTTGTGGTTGACAAGCCTTTATTTTATGCTAGATATCTTGACACTTTATTCTCCCATTATAGCTGCAAGCTCGTAACAAGTCGGATTGCCATATCTTACGGTTGCAATAGATCTTAAATCGGTTGTCTATAAATCCGAAGGTTGGAGAAGGGCACTTTATCTTCGGCGAGCCCATGATAGCCGTTCATTCGTGTTTATTTATTTTTTTTTTCTTTTTGGCGCATCAATAAAAATACAAAAATGACAGGTTTTATAATTGGCGATAAAATGCCATCAACGAGGGACAGCAGCTGGCGTCGAGCTGGAGCCGGGACACTGACAATAACATGCAGCACATAATGATGGTCCTTAAGGACTCAACAGCAGCAACAGCAGCAACAGCTGCTGCAGCTTTCGGATGCCTATTTTCATTTTCCAATTCGGCTGAAGCA
Organism: Drosophila lacicola; assembly: GCA_035045355.1. Lineage (NCBI taxonomy): Eukaryota > Metazoa > Arthropoda > Insecta > Diptera > Drosophilidae > Drosophila > Drosophila lacicola. Next base: position 799,691 of record JAWNPB010000347.1, on the reverse strand, counting down.
AATACCATATATAAAGAAAGCACGCTCCCCAATCGAACTTTAACTTTTATTTGGTGCATGTACAGTCAATAAAAAAATGTTAATGGACAATGCCTGACGAATGTCGAAAGCAAAATTTGTTGCCTTAACTGAACTGAACTGAAAGCTGGCAACAGTCAGTCGGTGCTAGCTTAAGTTTCCTGTTGATAAGGGGCACATTTGCGTGCATAGCTGCGGATGTGGCAAGTAACTGGACTTCCTGTTGGGCGCCAATAAACTATAATAAACACTAAAAGGCAGCTGCTCGAGGAAGCTGCGCATTTAAGAGAGAGGAAATGGCTAGGAAATTAAAACAAATATAAACTAGACGGCCAGCGACAACAACAACAACAAGGAGCTGCCAACAACTTGCCAAGGATAAATATGGCACAAAACTTTGCCCGCAGCCAGCCGAGTAGCTCAGCGCAGTCCGCCGCGGGGCATTTAAATATGGCAGAGCAGCACTTAAACAGCGAGCGGCACGAAACGCGAAACGCGTCTCTGTGCCCCAGTTGCCAGTTGCCAGTTGCCCATTGCCAGTTGCCATAAAAGTCAACAACTTTCGCTGTCGCGGCGCTGATAAAGGCCAGCCGAGCTGGTTGCCCAATCCAGCGTTTTGTTCGATTGAGTTACGCGTAATCGTTTCGAGTGCTTAAAAATTAAATTAAAAATTTATTTACTTTAAAAAAAATGGCAGCAGTGTCTATGGCGCTGCCAGCTTATCACAGACGAGACGCACAGCTGGCTGCGCTGCCAAGGGCCATAATAAACCGCAGAGTGATAAGAAATCGATTTGTCACCGGGACGTGAGACTCAATTGGCGCTTAAGCAAACAAAGGCCAATGCGAGCGCAGTCATGAGGGCATAAATCACGCGCATACCAACGCAAAATACACTGAGACGCACGCACACACGCACAGGCGCCCGCTGAGAGGGGCGCAGGTGCTTCTCCTCTATATCTGCTAGTGCGTGTGCTTGTGCATGTGTGCATGTGTTTGTCTGTGTGCGCCACATTTAATTTTATTACAGTTGCTGCCGCGAGTTGTTTTGAATCAAATCCCCAACAAAATACTCGATGCTTTTGTGCCAAATGTGCGCCACTGAGATTTGGATTTACTTGTAATCATAGAGAAAGACAAACACACGCACACGCACACGCACACTTACACACGCACTCCAACAGCTGTGGGGGGCGGGTTGACAATGGGGAAATTGAAACAAATTTTTGAGTCATGCCTTACACTGAGCCCAGTAAAGCCGCGTTCTTGAAGCGGGCCTCTTTGGCAAGTGGGAATATTTTCTTTTCTCTTTCTTTTAGGCCAACACACTTAATGACAATATTCAAGGGAACGCGATAATGAAGTTGCAGGTGCTTGTGTTGATTTATTTTCGATTTACAAGTAAATCCCCTCGCTGTGAAATAACATATAATTTCCATGTGTTTATTTCTGCAAAATTTACTGCTCCGATTGAGCGACTCCTTTCGATCTACGCCCGATTGTGACAGACGTATTTGCCCCTTGCTTTGCCTGCCCCTTGCCTCACGTGACTACACAAGCTCCCATTTGAATAGTAACAGGAGCTGTCAGGCAGTCGGGCTGTTAAAAATAAGGTAATGCCAAATATTGGCAGCTATAGCAGCAGCAGCAAGCCCTACTCCTTCAATTGCCACTCAACTCCCTCTGCCTTTGCTCCCAGTTGATGCCGAGCTATTTGTACTGGCTGCTTCTACTTTTGGCTGCCGATTTTCGCCTCATACACTTTAACAAGGGGTATTCTGCGCTCTTCTTTGGTTTGTTAGTATTTTAAGTAAAATGCTCCGATATGAATATACTTGAATATCAGATGAACTTATGCATAAAATGTATCATTTAATGATTAAGCAGCTTATCCGCTTATAAAGACTATAGGAATTTTAATTTATGTATTTTTTGTCTATGAAGAAATCCGATTAAAATTAAACCGTGTGATAAAAATGATTATTTGAGTTGTTTTGTTGAAAGAAACAAAATTTAATTTATATAAATGTGACATGATTTCATTTTGTACTACGTATTTAGCAACAACAATTATGATTAAATATTTACCTAACACTTGTGAATGAATAGCTTTGCAGTTTTTTATTTATATTTTGTTTATACGATAATTGTGAATTAGATTAGTCTATCATATATAATTGCTATTGAATAACTGTGCACAAATTATATGTAATTTATATATTTTTAAACATATATATAAATCTTAATGTATAAATATAATGTATATAATATATATAATAAATAAAATATATTTAATACATGTAATATATACTTTAAATTCACAATTTCTTCATTCGCCTAATAATTCTGCCATGAATTAAAATTTTTAGCCGTCTGGATAAAAGTCTCGGGCTGACTCGAGTCTCGGGGTCTTCTTTAAAGTATTTTCAGCTGAGGAGTATTTAAACAGCTCTTGTTTATTAATATTTATATTTATATTTTTCTTATATAATAGTTATAATATAAGTGTGTATAAGATCATATAGAATTCCTATAGAATAACATGGAACTGCGCACAAATCATATTTAAATTATATATTCCTTTGGATGTTTAGCTAGCTCGAGATGTTTTTACTATAACTTTTTATCAATATATTTTGACTGCGCATAAGTGAATTTAAATAAGAGTTAAGCAAAACTTTCGAGATCTAATATTAAATATTTATATATTAAACAGCTCTGAAAGGGTATTTAAGTGCCTGCTTGTTCGAGCAAGGAGCTGTGTTCTTGCTGTCTGTGATGCCACTTTTATTCGTTTTGCGCTCTGTTCGCAAGTTCTTGTTCTGTTTGTTTTTTTTTTTCCTTTTTATTTTGTTTTATTTTTATTTTTTTTTCTGTTTTAAGTCTCGACGGTAATGTTTTGCCTCAGCTGCACGTGAAATATTTTCGACAGCCACAGAGTAAACAAGCGCACACATTAACTTTCGCCTGCTTTATGTGTGTTTGTGTGTGTGTGTATGAGTGAGTGAATTCGTATACACTCTCAATTTAAACGCTTCATTTCACTTTATTTCGACTGCGATTTCAATTTTAACTCCAAGATTTTCCTTCAGCATTCAGCATTCCAGCAGCTTTTATTTTGACTTCGCAACGTTTTAGCTTTCGCTTTGGCTTTTACTTTGGCCGCATGAGAAATGCTCATTAAAATGAATGGATTTTGGTGATTTTAATTTTTAATTTGGGCTTTGCGGTCTGCCAAGTTTATTTGGCCAACTTACACGCTGTGTGAGTGCAGCTCGAAGATTGGTTCATCACTTAGTTAACTTTAATTAAAAATGCAACGCAGCATATTTGATGGCAACAATCAAATTGATGTTCGGGTCAATCAATAAAGCGCTTTAAATTCGAATAGCCCTTTTTTGTGAAACGAAAATCTTTTAATTAACTTTTGTTTACCCAGCGGCTAAAAAAGTTTTTCATTTGCTTTGACTCCGCTTCAATGCTGTGTAAAAACTTTCCGCACTTGCAGCAAAAACGTTATACTACAACCAGTGTGTGGCCACAGCTTTATTGGCGCCACTGTGCCAAGTGGCCCCAAAATGTAGGCAACACTTTTTATGTGCGCAGTGCACATTTAAATAAATTGCTGTTTGCTTTCAATTTACTAAAGCGCCATCGCCATCGCCATCGCGAGCTCCAGCTAAATCTCAATCGCAAATCCTTTGTCGCATCAACGTAAATATTTGCCCTTTGGCTAAAACCATTTTCTGGCCAACAGCTACGCGGCTGCCTCAACTGATGGCTCAGTTATGTGGCAGCAGCAGCTTAGATCGCTGACAACATATTAACTACACATTTCAGCGAGCTGCTGTCAAATAACTTCAACTTTTAGCTGCCGTAAATTCCCTCGACAAAAAAAAAAAAAAAATAATAAAAAGAAGCCAACGAGAGACGCATTGTTTCGCTCAAAGTATGCAAATGCCAGCGACTGCAACTTTTCGGACTGTAAAAAGTTTGATGTGGTGCAAGTTCAGTAATTGCAACTTTTATGCAACAGAATCTGTTTCATTAGCTTAATGCGCAAATGGAATTTTGCGACGTGGCTTCTCGGCTTAGGTGCTGACCCCTCGGTAGAGGTGCCTCTCCATTAGGCCCTTGCAGGGGGTTGTGCAATCAAATGCAGTTGGGGGCATTAGTGGTTGCCGTTCGCTGCTGGCATTGCGGCCATTATCGCAACGATGACGCGACAAGACGCCACTTAGAGCAGCCCGTTTGTGGCAGTGGATGTTGGAGGGAGGGAGGGAGGGAGGGAGGGGCAGCAGCAGCACTCCGATAGAGACAGCACAGTAGCAAGCGACATTTGGTGGGCAGCAGGCGACCGAGGCATGACCATAACTAGCTTTCGGTCTGCGTTTTGCGTTCAAGCCAAGTGACAGGCAACATGCTACGGCTGCTGCTGGTGGCACACAGCCGAGCCGCAGCCAGTGCAGCTGCGGCAATTGCGGCGGGCAGCGACAACAGCGACAACAGCGACAACAGCGACAACAGCGACGAGGACGACATCCTCCACATCCTCCACATCCTCGGCGTAGATAAACAAGCGTCTGTTGCTGTTGCACATAACCGCACATATCGCTCATAAACACGGCCATAAAACTAAAGCAAACAAACGGCCAAACAAATATGTGATAAAGACTGCAACAACTAAATATGTGTCCGTGTAAGTAGGGACGCAGTCGTTTTCCAGTTTAATGGCCCAATCAAAAACGGGAGCAAGCGAAAACTTTTTGGGCGCGCACAGCCATCAAAATGCCATATAAAACTGTCAATGAAAACTTATCTGAATTTAGTGCAAACTTGTATTTATTTACTTCGCGCTGACTGACTGACTGATTGACAGACTGATTGATGATCAAGGCCTAAGTTGTAGGAGTTAGGGAGTAGAAATTGTTACTTTAGTTACCTTATCTGATAAAGGAGCACACTAAGACACGGTTGAGGGAAATTGCACCCGCAAGTCAGGAAAAATCCCGAAAAAAAAACGATCCTCTACAAAGTTCTATACTTGAAACAGACTGCGGCTCCGATCAACGTAGAGCCTCGGACGTAACATGATTGGATACGTCTCCGCTTCGACACTGTATCGACTGACTCTCAAGGTCTGGACAGCATTTCACCAAGTAGATTCTGTTTCAGATTATGTTGTCATTTGTCCAGTACAGCCGGCAACGTGGCGTATGAATAAAATAGAATTGCAATGCGTACACAAAGCTGATTACAACTTCATTTGCAACATTACAAGCGTTTGCTTTAGTTTTTGTTATTTTGTTTCCAACGTGAGATGGAGTATATTCGCTGGCAAATAAGCAACAAATATTCTAATCAATTAAAACCATTAAACTTAAGCCACCAAATTTGTAGACAACCTTAGAGGATACGATCAAAATATAAGTACGCTAATCTTTCTCTCCTAAATTAAACCTACACCTTTTTGAAGTTAAAATAATCACATTAAAAACATGTTATAATCCAACAAGTTAGTTATATATTAGGAGCATAGTAAATGCCGATTTTAACATAGAAACATTTAGACACCAAAAATCTTTTCATAAAAGAATTTTTAAAAACAATTATTCCTGTGACAGCTATAAAGTTTGAGAACTGAGTGAGTTGTTTGCATAGAAACAAAGAGACGGCTCGTCTGTTGAAAGTTCAAGAATGTATTTACAATTTTATGGAGTCGCAGATGTTTATATTTATGCCTTAGCCTTACATATTTCGTGACAGAATTATAATAGGAAAATTATTATAGGATATAGGCAAAATGAAGCGAAAATATTTTGACTACATTCAGGCAACCCTGCCTAAATGAAAATCTCCTAATTTAATTATTTTAAAGCAATTTGGAGTCCAAAAAGGCAACAAAACTTTCTTTTACAGCTGTATTAAGCTTGTCTTATATTTTGTTGTCGGGTCATCTCCAAGGTGCCTATTTCTTTAGAGCAGCCTTTGCTCCGACTTAGCCCAATTGCCAACGCTTAGCAGAAAAATAAAAAATACAATAAAACGAAAATACAATGGCCAACCAAGCCTGTGGCCAGCGCCAAGCTGTCGTAACAAGCATTCGAATTTTCTTTGAAACACACACACACACATGTGCTAAGAAACACACAAACACACTCAAGCTGAAGCTCTTGCTTCTTCTGCTCACACACTTTAGGTGTTATACGAAATCACAGGTGTGTAATTATCTGTAAAAAAGATTTTTTTTTTAAGTTAAAAATTCTTTCAAAACAGACCCAACATACCAAATATTGTGTTTAGCTCTTAAATGCTCTGAGAAATGGTCAAAAATAAAATCAAAAACCTTATATTTCGTGGAAAAGGTTCGAGGAAATCATAGGAACATAGTTATGGTCTCTTATGGTGACTAGATGGATGACTAGATGGACTCTTCAGCCTGTTACATACATTTGCACAAAACCGAAATACCCTAAAAGTCTTTAAGGGTTTCTTTTAAGTCAAGTATTCTGCCAAAAGAGAACCAACATGCCAAATATTGTGTTTAGCTCTGAAATGCTTTGAGAAATGTTCAAAATAAAATCAAAAACCTAATTTTCGATAGTTATCCATTTCGTGGAAAAGGGTCTAGGAAATCATAGTTAGCTTTTTTAGGCTCTGAAGTCGACCCGATCATGCAGATCGACTCTTCAGCCTGTTACATACATTTGCACAAAACCAAAATACCCTAAAAGAGCTAAAAACTAAGGAAACTAAGCAGATGATTGCATTTGTTGCAGGCTCTGCTCTGCTTTGCCATCGCTTTGCTCCGCTGTCATTTGTGTGCGGATAAAATTTTAGCGTCATTTAAGAAGCAACAACAACAACAACAAGAGGCAAGAGCAGAAAAACAAGTACAATAAGTACACAAGCTGGTAGCGACAGGGCCCGAAGTCTTTAAGCATCCGCATTGATGGGAATGCGGATGCGGATGCGGATGCGGACCGAGTGGACAGCTGGAGAAGCAAGCGCTTGGGGCGCTTTCGCAGCATTTCGTTTGTCTTCTTGTTGCGGGCTAGCCCCATTTGCCAGGAACTGGCCCACACAGACAATGGAGAGACACGCAACGCAGGATGCACGCTTTATTTGCCTTAAACAGAGCGCGTCGCATTTGTTGTTGCCGTTTTTTGTTTATTGTTTCTCTCAGAAAGTAGGCTACGTCGTCGTCGTCGTCGTCGTCGTGCTCAACATCCTCGGGCCATCTCCTGTTCAAATTAAACTGCAAATTCTTGTCCGCTGCCTTGTCTGGCCGGGCCGGGCCGCAGCGCTCCCAAGATGCCGTTGGCCTCCTTCGCCCAGCTCGAACAATGTTATGAGCCAAAGTGGCAGCACTTTTTCTGGAGCACTCACAGGCGCCCACAGAGACAGCCCATCGCTGGTATGGCTTGTAATTAAAGTTTAAGGATTGCGTAAAGTTTCGAAAAAAGTTTAGAACGAGCGATGCCAGCTAGCAAAATATAATTCCAGGAAGAGCAGCGGCAACAACAAGCGTCTAACAAAAGCCTTGAGAACAGAGCACAGGGGCCTGGTCAGCTATTATAATCGATAGCTCTTTAACTCTGGCACACAACTGTGACACTGATGGGTTAAGCTCGCGCTTAATGGCCGTCTAAGTTGACACAAGCCAACGGGAAAACGGAAAATGAAAGAAGAAAAACTCCATGGCCATAGCTATAGCCGAGCTATCAACATGGCCGAGCGCCGACGAACTGGCTGACGATTATGGGGCGGCAAAAGTTTTTTGTTGATTTATTAAATTAATTGCTGCCACATGCAGCTGCCCCCCCGAACACAGCGCGCGCGGCAACAAGGTTAGCATTTATTTGTGTTTAATTTAATTTATACGAAATGCCGCAAAACTTTTTATGACAAGATTCATGCGAGTCCATGCCCTCGGATTTCTGCTACTTCTGACAGAACATGGCACTTTGGCCAACATCATATTAGGCACTCCCAAGGCCGCAATTTACGGCTACTTTTAAAAAAAAGTCTCTTGTTTTGAGCAGAAATTTGGAACGTTTTTTTATACTTATAAATACATACAAAAGTTGGCTTTCGTTTTGCTAGATTTGCCGTCTTTTCTTTGTTTATAATTCTCAATTGGTTATAGCTTCAAATGGGAGAGAATGGATTGTCTATCGAGAGTCGGCAGCAAATTGTGCTCATGATCTCACTGGGATTGTTTTAAGATAGTTACGACAGACAGACAGACAGACAGACAGACAGACAGCCTGGTTATTATGGCGCTGTGACCAACATTGACCTCGAGGCGGCCAGCTTAAGATTAAGCTTTCACTTGAAGAACTCACTAAATATATTTTGCCATTTAAAAAAAAAATATGTACTAGAATAAATTACCAGGCATTGTCCGGGTTAAATGTATAATGTGGAAAATGCAAGTAGTACCTAAGTTGTTTGTATGAATCGCGTCAACTTAATTGCCTCTGCTGTGTCTATGCCCTCCTGATATCTTATCACATTCACCCTTTCCAATACATTCAACCAGTCCATTAAACTAATTAAAGGCTTATTTCCTTCATTTATATATATATTGCCTTGATTGTACAAAAAAACATCGAATTTATAAATAACCAGCTGGTATTTTCCGGCCTTCAAAGCTTTTTGCTTCAAGTTTTAGACATCGATTTTACACAAATATTTTATAAAGGTTTTTAGAAATGAATTTGAACTCGTAACTATGCCAACCAAATATTTTATTTCCTTTTCCACTTAGAAGCGGTTAATTTTCAGAAAAGTTTCAAAGACTTCCCAAATAAATTTTAAGAAAGATCTTTGAAAAAGGGTTTAGGGACAAATATCTTTAAAAAAATTGGTTAAGGAAAAAAATTGGTAAACAAAAAATGTTCATACAACAGTTTTTCACGACTATTCCACAATTGGGCGTAGAATTAACCAAAATCTGTCTAACTACAGTAAAAAATTCAGCTTTATAGACTTTATGGTAGTATATGGTGCCGGTATATCAGTTGTCAGTTTTAAAGAGACTAAAACAGACAAATTATCTACGTCAAATTTAAAAAATATTTTTTTTAACGGGAATTTCCACACCAAGCTTCAAGTTCTTATAATTGTGACACACACCTTATTCAGTTTTATTTTCTATATAACTACCTTTCATTTTACATAACATAACACATGCAATTTTCCTAAAACTTATATTTTCCTCGAATTTTGTTTTACAGTTGACAATGTTGTGTTTTATTTATTTTTTTCCTTATGTTGGTTTTTCGTTGGACTTTTTTAATAACGCAAAGTAACTTGGTATATTTGTGTTTTCACGAAGCTGAGTGCACAGAATTGTGTATTTTTTTTTAAACTCTTATAAACGGTGTTGTCTCTTTCAAAAACACATATTCTCATGCACATAAATACATTGTCGCTCAAATAGTTAAAGCAACACCTGCGACTATTTTAATTTGTAGAGGGCTTACTTTCTTCTTGTAAGTACAATTATAGTACAACTAGCTTTTACCTAGCCTTAAACCTACCTTAAATTATATAAAATGTCTATCTGTTCAGAAAGTGAAAAGTAAATATTTTTTATCTCTCATTATTCGACTGCCCGTATAAATTTTTTTCTCACTACAATATGAAGACAGCGACTTTAAGTCGCGACATATGGAGAGCTTATAATTTTATATTCTTTTCTTAAAGTTTTAGAAAATCTAAAAAAGAGAGGGAAGAAGAAGCTCTTGCGGCGTGCGTGTTTATGTGTGTTCTTTTTAAATATATATTAAGAAATATTCCGCATGATTTTAAGGACAGTTTGAAAGTATCTCCTAGTTGAGCACTGCCGACTAGCACAATTTTACATGATATTTTTTTAATCGAAAATATAGTGTAGTTAGCTTTTGTGAGAGCCCAGGCTTTCGCAATATTCACAGATATGACAACATTCTAGCTTTATGCTTTTCCAAAAACTTTGTCGTCCAACTTATTGTGTACTCTCGTTCCACAGAAAGGTTCTGTAAAAATGGGTCTTTGTATTCCCATTTCTTCAATTATTAATAATAAATTAAATAAATTGAATAACGAAGACATAATACTGGTTTTGTTGTCCTGTAAACGGCAAAGCTCTCATGTCTTTTCCTTGACAGGTCCTCAATCAATCGGTTGTGTATGCGTCGTCAGATTGAGCGCAAAGCTTTGGGATCAAAACCCCATGAAGTCGGAACACAAATCTCTGTTATATAAATTAAAATAATATATATTTTTTTATTGATTAAAAGAGTGTATTTTTATAGCAACAAGACTAGATAATATATGTGAACGTAAACAAGCACTCGAATTTTCAACATTATCAATTTGACCCAGAGCTCGCCTAGTTTTTATCATCGAGTGTAATATAGATTTACTCTAAGCACCTCAAACTTATGCTTAACTCATATTCAATGGAATCTTCCAACTTCGTATAAAATGCAATCAATCTGTTTGGATATGATGCTAATTAAAAGAATTTATTTGATTTCTTGCTGGACAATTGCTTTGCTTATAAATAGTTTCCACACAAATAGTTTGCCATCATATTTTGCACATAAACGGAAATTGAGTACATTTTGTTATGCTGGAGCGAAAGAAAAAATGATTTATGCGATCGAGGCACGCACCGAACACGCTGAAAGTGAGTACTGAAAAGGAGCAAAATGAATTGCCGCAATACGTGTTTCTGTTCCACACAATTTCCGGAGGGACGAGACACCAGCAAAAATATCCTGCTGCTATCCTGGCGCTGCTGCCCACCTCATCACTCAGAGGGCACAAAGGCGAGGACATGACATCCAATCGTTTCGCACACTTTTGCAATTGATTTAGCATCGCTGCCAAGCAAGCAGAAATCGAAGGACTAGCGCTGGGCTCCTGCCTGGGCTACACTCCTTAAAGTGTGTGCGATTTGTTGCGTCGGCCAACTTGGGGCCTTTAATGGCGTTACAATTTGCCTTCGTTATTGTTGGCGTCCTGCTGCTCCTGGCTAGGTGTTTGCTTGCTTCTCTAATGCTGCTGCTGCTCGACGAAGAGTCCGAGAAAAATGATGCCACAAAGCCCCACGGTGCAAAATGCTCATTTATTCCAAGCTGAGTGGGGTGTGTGGCACACAACAGCCCAAGTGGCAGCGAGCGGGGCAAAACACGGCGAATATGTTGCACGTTTAACGTTCGCTTCAGAATTTATTGCTGGGCGTCTGCGCGGTTGACAGTCGAACCCATAAAAACTCCCTCGGTAGTTCCGGGGGTTGCGGTACTTAAGGGCAGGGTTTGGGGTTGCACGTTTATTGCATTTACAGTTACTTAATTCTTTTGCATGAACTTGCCACATAAAACAATAATAATTGCACACCTTTACACACAGCTTTCTCGCACTCGCCCCCTACAGCCCCGCCCTGCCATCTCTCTTTCATTCGCAGTTAGGAAAGGCATTTTGATTGCCGGCAAACTTTTTGTAAATACCCTTAAACTTGCAAAACTGCTGCCATTACGGCACAGCACATTTTTTGGGGCATGGCGCGTTGATTGTATTATGAGTGACGTGTACCGCAAAAAAGCTTTTAAGTCATTAAATTCATTTTGGTACAGCATCGGGCTCAAAGGATTTTAAAGTGCACAAATTTCGATGCAAAGCCAGCCCAGGTCTCAACAGGACACAGGACAAACGCAACGCTTGCCACATTTACAAGCCATTAAGACGATTTACAGACCGAAAGCAGATACAGACATATATGTCTGCCTGTCTGCCTGTATATGGGCAAATGTGTTTCATTAGGCCGAATGAATTTGCGCAAGATGCGTGAACATGTCAGCCGAAAATAAATCTACTAATAACTACGATTTATGACAAAAGCGCACACATGCTGAATATATATATGGGACTGAAAAATAAGACGGAAAAGCAACATTTAAAATCAGCCCGATAAACCACAAGAGAAAGGCGCATTTGCCCTATACTATATTTTGTGGGAAAATCAGAGAACACAATCTGCATGCAAATGAATCAAATGAATTGGTTTTGCCAATTTTTAAGCAGAAGGCAACATCATATATGGGGGGCGTGGCTATATATCCCTTGCTGTGGCTCATGTCTGCGGTTGTTGTTGGCAAACTTTTGCCTTATTTGATTAAATAATTTCCATTTAACTTCTTACTTTATGCTTGCCTTTGGCTTAGGCGACGACATCCACCACTGCGAGGCAAAGGACTTGACACACACACACACACAGAAATGTTCGTAATTAAGAGCAACAAATACGCACTACACATAACATACATAGCTGTTTGGCAGACACGCACAACAATTTAGCTGGCAAATTAGTATGGCAAAAACTTAATCTTTGGACCGCAGGCCAAAACCTCGAGAAATAAAAAAGGTATGCGAGCGCACAAAATGCTCACAATAAATGACTTTGCGCCACAAGCAACTGCCATTGATTGCCCTCTGTATACTAACTATAGCTACACATGTATATTTAGTTGTGTTTGTATTAGTAAAAAGGACAGCTACACCTTTGATATACACGCTCAGCTAATGGGAAGAGCGGGCTGATAAGAGCAGCATTTGAAACAAATAAGGGGAGTGCCCGACTAGAAGATAGCCAGCCAAGCATTCGAACTAACTTATTTTTTTATGTGAATTTTATTTTTTAAAATTTAATATATATTGTTTTTTGCGCTGGAGTCGATCAATGCCTTTTGATCTCTACCAAGCTAAGGGAAGGAGGCTTAGTTACTATAATGTGACTTATATGATATTTGCAATGAAGCCATTTACAATAATGGGGAAAGAGATGTTTAAATAATACGCCTCGTAGGTAGGTCGTCAAGGTATAAACTATCTTCTAATCATATGTATATCTAATAAGTACATACAGACAAACAGCCTGGCCGCTAATTGACCTCTTTACGCACCGACTGTGCCTCATCTTTCCCTAGCCACAGACTATGGAAAATGCAGTGTTGACTATATATCCGAAACATGCCACCCAATTCTTTGTAAATACCAAGGATCAAGGATTGAGATATTCACAAAAATTATTCATTATCTGTGTATACTATACATGAAACTACATATCAAGTTTGCTGTGTCTAGGTCGTATAATCTGGCAGTTGTGTTTAAAAAACCATGTGCAAAAATCAATATTTATCAATATTATGTCCATGTCTCAATATCGATATTTATCTACATAATGGAGTTATGTATATTGATGTACATATTTTAAATCCCGAATCTTTAACTTTTGACAGACAGTCTTGCTGACTAGATCGATTAAGCTCGTCGTGTTGAATATATATAATTGATTCGGGAAGTGAGATACTCTCTTCTGCCCGTTACATAATGCTGCACAAAACCAGCATACCCCTTTTAACCATTTTTAATGGGTCCTGGGTACCAAAAAAACCACCGCTGTCTGATTTAAATGAGGAGACACTGTGACTTGGGTCTCATGACAGCTAGATTTACAATATGTGGTCACATATAAATTTCTGCATATACTGAGCGAAAATATTAATGAATTGAAAAAAATATTTATTCACTAAATTTAAATTCCATTTTGTTAAATTTATCATAACCATTCCTAAAATGTTGTTAAATTCTTTTGCCTATTAAAACAATATAAATCAAAACTCTTGTTGCAATCTAAGAAATTATTGTTTATTTTGCACATTTCATGGAAAAGTGTAGAATTTGTTTAAATGGCTGTGAATTATTTAGAACGAGATATTTTTGTGTCTTAGCACAAGAATAAATCAAATGCAAAACATTTTTAAATGTTTGTTCAATAAACACAATAAGAAACTCAATTTGATAGCATTTAATAATGCATACTATTTTTGCGCAGTGCACATAGAACTAAATACAGACCCGGGAAAGGGACTCAAGGGGGGGGGGGGGGAGGGGGCAGGATATAAATGTCTGGGTGGCGCCGTTTGGCTGTGAGTATGTAATGTGGAAATAGGGTTAAAGCAACAAAATCCACGCACCAAGAAATGAAGTTAGGGGGCGACGTGGGCAATGGGGCGGCGACGGGCAGTTATGGGTTAGCAAATTGTATTGTTTTTGTGTAAATTAGTTCATTCTGTTAGTGCGTGTGTGCGAGAGTGCTGTGTGTGTGTGTGTGTGTGTGTGTGTGTGTGTGTGTATGGGTGTGGGTTGGTTTGTGCGCTCAATCCTGAGCTTGGACGACGTGTTCGGTCCTTTTAATTTGCATGTTTTATGTTCACTTTATGAGATTTGAGTTGGTCTTGTGGTTTAGCATAAAATATTAAACTGGCCACATGTGCGTGTGCGTGTGCATGTCTCTGTGTGTGTGTGCGTGTGTGTGTGTGTGTGTGCGAAGGGTCTCAAGTTAGCTGCGATCATAATTTATCGCTGAGCTTTCGTGTGCGCAGACCCAGTTTCAATTTGAGCTTTATCCTGACATCGCCACAAATCTGGCGCATGTTTAGTTCCGTTTTTGTTTTCGTTTGTTTTGTTTTGCTATTTATTTAATTTATTTATTTATGTCGCACACTAAAACCACTTTAATCAGCCGCAGCCGCAGCCGGCATTGCCAGCGCATCTGGCCTCGGGATTAAGCCCGCCATTTAAGCCAGCCCGATTTGGCCCGCGGGTCGTTTAGTTAGCTATAAACCGTCAACACGCACGCCGACTCGGTTAATGACGGCTCGTTAGTCGGTCAGTTGGCCAAACTGATTTTATTTATGGTCAACTTTTATGACACATTCAGAGCGGGCAACTGGCCAAGCACATGCAAAGCCCCGGTTAGGTATTTAAAGCAGCCACACGAATTGAATTCAAGTTGAATAATATAAACATTTGCAAAGCATAGTAAATATGTTATTAAACAAATTAGTAGACAAAGGCCATGTCCACTTGGCATTAGGAGTAGACGCCACTTGAGTGCGATTGTTGCTCAATTGCTGCCAATCACATCAATAATTTAACTTATCGAGTGAAATTCCATTTGTGGCCAGTAACAGATGAGTTCCTACGTGCAGACTGCGAAAGGGAGTGCTTTGTGGCCACATTTTAAACTCTTTACACCGGCATAAACATCGGGCAAAAATACGTGCGTGGCATGATACACTGTAATCGAGGTCAACGACATCAAAGCGAACGACGGGACAGCTGAATGGATGCCTGAATGGGACGGATTGTGGCATGAAATTGATGAGAGCTGCTGCGTTGTGGCGATGTGACAGCATATTCTGCAACAAAACAGGAGAGAGTGCGAAAGTCGGGAGTGTCCGACTAGCAGATGCTCTGTACCTAATCTCTCGTTGCAAATGTATACAAGCTTCCATCTATACAAACACATATACAATGGGTTCGTGATATATGCAGGTGTTTATTTTCCAATTTATTTCCCAAATGCGGCTGCATATACCAAGGCCCAAAAGCGTGCTTCTGATTTGTAGATTAAGATGTATCCAAAAAGTATTCTGTATCTGTGTAAACTATAATATACGAGAATCTAACTCCTATAAGCGCCGAGATATTCCCAACAAGCAGGCTTTCGATATTGATTCTCTTCAATTAAGTGGAAAAGGGCCAAATTGTAGATTATTTCGAGCTGAAGGCCTGGACGCTAGCGCTGCTTAGTTGTAATACATTATAGTATTATTTATATTATGAATGTATTATAGTTAATCTTAATAATTATAATAACAATATAGATTATTTCCGACAAGCCTATTCTGTGGGAGTAGCATGATGGCTACTTTCCAAATTACTCTAGCTCTTATAGACTCTGAGATCGAACGGACAGCCGGATATGACTATATCGTTGATGAGAAAACTCGTTTAGGGTATCCAAAAAAATACCCATATCCCACTAAGATCCTGTCTGGTGGCAACCAAAGCAATCAACTGTAAAATGTAGCAACAATGGCACTTCTCTCTCTTTATTTCTCTGCTTCTTCGCCGGCGCGCTGTGCCTGATATGTTGCCAGCGAGTGCAAGTGAAGTGCGATCTGATGCAGCATGCACAGGAGATGCTAAAAAAGGCGAAAAAAAAACGAAAACGAACAACAACTGGAGATGGCACATTGCTGGCACATATTTTCCAACGGCTGTCAACAGAAATTGCTGTCAGCGAAGCAGCCAGGACATTGAGGTTTTCAAATTGTTTGCTTACATGCGGCCTTGGTGGGCGGACGATTGGGGTTTCGTGGTGCCGGGTGGGTTGGGGTTGGGTTTGGGGTTGGGCTGAAACCCGACACGACCCAAACCCAAACACGTTACCATAAATCTGGAAATGAAATAAGTGTACACTCTTGTATAGTTGACATTTGGTCACTCAAACTCGTTACG
The DNA here is from genome assembly GCA_035045355.1 of Drosophila lacicola. Taxonomy (NCBI): domain Eukaryota; kingdom Metazoa; phylum Arthropoda; class Insecta; order Diptera; family Drosophilidae; genus Drosophila; species Drosophila lacicola. Next base: position 783,312 of record JAWNPB010000347.1, on the reverse strand, counting down.
ATAGCGAATGAGTATTCAGGCTATGTCTCACCCGCTTACCCCCCGCCCACTTTTCTCCCCCTTATCTCAACGTTAAGTTGAAGGACTTGTAGCCAGCACGTACCGCATGTAAGTGTCCCTATGCGTATGTGTATCTCTCTCTCTCTCTTTGTGTGTGTTTGTCTGCCACAAGCACATGCGTCAATTTAATAACAACAAGAACAAGCTGGGCAAAAGAAGTGGAAGAAGCGACAGTCAACCAAATAAATGAGATATTACCAATTTGTATTGAATGCCCCGCATGATATAATGGCCAAGGCGATGGCACACGATGCTCCGCTTTGGTTTGCTGAGTTGTTGTCGCTTATCGAACCATCTAATGCCCATTCGGGTTATTTGTGCTGTCCCCAAACGCAATTAGGCGAGCACAGGGCAAACACTTGCAAGTCATTAAGCGTGTCAAAGCCGAGGCAACACACAATCACATTTATTAAGTATACGACGTGGGGGACACGGAACGAAGCCCTGCTAAGCAAATAGATAAGCATTTGTATAGCTGAGCTAACAAATTGCATATTAAAGGAAAAGTGTTCGACACCTCTAAGTTGAAATCGTTTATATTATCGACAGATCGATGCTATATCTATCAAAAGTTAAACGACCCCATGGGATATTGCAACGCAAAGTACAAACTATAAAAGGAAAATATGTCAAGCAGGGCTTTCCATTTCCACAAAACACACAGCTGAATGGACAAAACATGTGCCAAGCCGAGCTGTGCGCCAGGTTCCTGCGTAGCATGAATTAAATGGACTACAAAGTAACAAAAACAAAGTAAAACAACAAATTGAACAAGCAAGAAATTACGACAATATTTGGCACGCCGAAGATCAAATACCCTCACAGCTTAGCTGGGCAGAATCTTGAAGTTCGTAATTGCTGTGATTGTTTGGGATATCATGAGAGACAGAGTCTTCCTATTGAACTTCATGATATTGTGAAAAGACAGATGGAGAGTAGTATAAGATAGAATAAGAAGAAATTATCGATAGTCTGATGGATAATGTTGAGCAGAGCTGACATGAAGAAACGGCGCACTCAAGAACTTATTAAAAGAAAGTATAAATTTAAAGTATATATATCAAATATAAATAATATATGCTAATCGATGGCCTTAGAAGCTAGCACTCCCTCCCTTTAGTTGTTATATAATCAAAACAAATAATAAATATAAATAATATTCATAAATAATCAAAGTCATGGAATGTATTCCTGACAAATAAATACATTTTGCGACAATATATTAGTCCGATGTTAACAAGATATCGAGCACAAATAAGTTAAACTAATCAAAGCCGAGGTTTGGTATAATTATCGTGATAAACAACAACATTTTTAATTAATTAATTTCCAACCGATTGTTCCTATGAACATATAATATGATGGTCCGATCCGGCCTGCAGCAGCAACAGACTGTTAAGCTGACAAACATAACTGTTGATGCTGTTCAAGAATATATATATATATATCTTATGGGCTCGACGATGTCGCCTTCTATGCGCTAGAAATTTCATGACCTCCACAAGGGTATAAAAACTGTAGGAAAATAGGAGAAAAGCGTAACAGCAACAGGGCAGATTGGGGGTATTAGGGGAGTGTAATAGCAGCAGCAGCAGCAGCAGCAGCAGCAGCAACAAAGGAAATTCGTACACAAATTGTAAAGAAATAAAATGTTAGTATGCGCATATTGATTTTATGATCAGAAATAACTACGCAGAGCAGGCATATCGGGAGGGATATATTTCAAAAAGTGCAAAGCAATCACGAGCCTGTCTCTGTGTGTGTGTGTGTGTGTGAGTCCATGTCTATGGCAAAGCAATGTTAAATTGCCGGGCATGAAATCGAAATAAAAAGCGAGAGCACAGCGTCGACTTTGGAGCCAGTTCCGCAGCTGACAGTCTGGCGACAGCCGTAAAGTATCTGCCGGCCATACATTCGACAGTTGTGATAAATTTTTGTGTTAGCAACACATTTTTGCCTTTTTTTCTGTGGGTCTGCAAAATATTTGCCCGCATTTTCAACGTTCGCCTCGCAATTCCTGTGGCATCCTTAAATATGTTTAATTTAATGCAAATTGATTGGGCGCCCTTGCTAATACAGTGTCAAGTTCAAGGCTGCCTGTGGAATTGACAAGGAAAATATATGTATAAGAAAAGCCAACGGAAAACTTTTTTATTATTGTTAATATATGCACAGGAAAACATTCTTCAAATCTAAGACACACAGTCAAAGTTTTTAATCTCATTTGCTCATTTTTCGCATTATACGCTTCATAAAAATGCCATAATCCACTAAACCTTCTGCTCTCAATTGATGCCAGCAAAAGGCCATCAGACGTTAAGAAAATAAAATAAAAACGAATACTTCAACAGCCCAACAAACAGCAGGGCCAATAAAAACATGAGGAAAAAAATATTAGCTGCGGGCGCCGAAGTTTCAATACACTTACAGACAAATATATAGCTGGCAAATATATTGCTTCTATTCAAAGTACGAATATTCAAAGAGATTGTTGGTTTTTCTTTTTCCTATAACTTAGTCATATTTTGGGCAATGGTTGAAAAATTATGTTTGTGCCATGATGAAGCTCATAATTAAGATAAGTCGTTTTAATAAATAACCTTAAATAAAATGTCTAACAAACAGCTGGGCCAATAAATCATGAGGAAAAAATTAGCTGCGGGCGCCGAAGTTTCAATACACTTGCAGACAAATAATATATTCAAAATCCAAATATTTAAAGGCTTTGCTCGTTTTTCTTTTTCCTAAAACTAAGTCATATATTAGGCAACAATTGAGAAATTATGCTTAAAATGATTGTGGCATGATGAAGCTCATAATTAAGATATGTTTAATAAGTAAAGAACCTTAAATAAAAGGCTCTTTATATACATTGTCAGTTCCGATTTATGTGATCGGATATAGCACACATATGTACTGTCTGCAGCTAAAAAATGGCTTGAATTAAGCCGACGAAAGTAAGTTGTTCTGTGCGTGGGGGTAATAAAACCTTTATACCTTGTTAAGTCACCTTCAAAGCTTTAAAAAGTCGTGCTGAAATTAAGATACTCTTTTTTCTTTACAAGCTTCTAAAAGTCACAGCAAATAGCAAAACAGAATGAAAGTGTTTAAATGCTGTGACTGAAATCGAGACAAGACGAGACAAACAGAGACGAGGCAAAAGAAGCTGTTTTTTTGCGAGGCTCTACGCCCAAATGTATGCCACAAAATATTGTTTACAAATCTCTTCAGCAACGCCCACAAATTTGTATGCTGGGGCGATGATTGTTGTTGTTGCTGTTGTTATTGTTGTTGCTGTCGATTTTGGCATGCGGTTCAGAGGTTGTGGATTTCAATATTTACTTTGGCCAGCAGCAAAGGAAACAAACAGAAACTTTCTGCTGAGGCCGCTTAATGATAGTAGCTTAAAGTTATCGCTGCCGTCGATTGTTCGCTTTATTAAATTAAGGTCGGATAACAAGAAGAGGGCGGCACTTTTACCAGCTGACACACGAGCACAGAGAAGCCGCCATAAATCGGCCAAGTGGAACGGAACAGAGCTGAATGCTGTGCGGAGGCTGAAGGCGCCGCCCTTTAGCACATGTCCAGCAGCCACTTGAGAGCCGTGCCGGGCGTCCACTTCAAGCGGCTCGAGTTGCCAGCCCACAGTATGTGAGTGTGTGTGTGAGTGTGTGTGCTTTAGCTGCATAATAATTATGTCAGTTTTGGATAAATCGATGCAGAGTTGGAGGCGGCAGCTGTCGCACACTTGAGCGGTAATTTGAACTTTAACTTGACTTTAAATGTGGCGGCAACAAACTGAAGCGACCTCATGATTGTCCTTAAAATGACATTTGCGACGACTGCAACAACAACAATAACAGCCAAAAGTTTTTCCCCTTCGCAGAATTGAAGCCGGAAAAAACAAGTAAGGCAGTGCACGGCCAACAGATACCCCGCGCCCAGTCCAGCTGCCGTAACAAAACAAGTCTTACAAAGAGATGTTTTTTTTCTGCTTATCCGTTGTACCCGCTTTTCAATAGCTGCAGGGTATATAAGTAAAAGTGTCAAATAAGAAACTAAATCGCATGTCCGCCACGCCATTTTGTAGCTGACCCTTTTTTTGGCGGGCAACTCGAATTGAAGGCTGCTCATTTATCGCCCTCTATAATACTATATATATGTATATATATGTATATATATATATAGCCTTGTGGGCTCCGCTGGGGTCGCTTTTAGCCCCCGGACGGCATTTAATTACGCTCGTGTTCGCTGTAATGAGGCAAATTGCTTTTTGCTGTCAATTAAAGTAAAGTTTTCTCCTTTACGCCGCCACCCATTAAGGGGCCAATCAAATGTGGAGCACGATGGCAGCGTGTGCAGCTCAGATTTTTGTGGTATTACCCCGGCTGTAAAGTAAAGTTCCAGCTACGCACACATTTATATTTACCTCTGCCTTGTTTCCTACATACACTTCCACTTCCACTTCCGGGGCGTGGCGCAGTTACTACAATTCGCGACGTGTTCTAGTTTCGCTGCGCCTTAAAAACTGACAGTTAATGCGTCGCTGTGTGTGTGTGTGTGTGTGGGGGTGTGTGCGGCGTCTTAGAACACGTTTGTAAACATCTTAAATGTGCTTTTAATGAGCAGCTTCCATACCAAAAAAGGCAGCTACATTTGTTCCCCTGCCCGTCCCGTCTCTCGTATCTCTGTGTGTCGCTTCATCCTACCTGGCATCAACTTATATACTCGCGGCAAATCGCCTTAGTCTGCCGACAACGTTGTTGTATTTTAATAATGTTAATTAGCGCTCTAATTAGTTGTTGCCTTTAGTGGTCGCATGCTTAACGCGGCTTCAACATGCACAAGCGTCCAACTTAAGTCCACACATGTGCAAGATGGTTAAGTGGACCCGGACTCTAACAAATTCAAGTCCAAGTCCATTTGCCGCCGTGGATAAGCATCGGCAGCTGCTGCACTTGCTGGCCATTGCGTTTAAAAATTAATGCAAATTATAATAAAATTATTACCGGCATTTAACATAACAAATCGTTTGCCTTGTATGCAATCAGCCACGCCCCCCTCTGCCCCCTCTCCCACCCTACTGGGCTTACTTGCGTGCAGCCGGCACATTTTATGGCAATGTGAGCATTTTTAAACAGATCACGAAATAAAGCTGCAATTAAGTGTTTCATATTAAAACAGAACACACACGCACAATCCGACACAAAGTGCTTAATTTCCAGTTTGTATTGCGTAATAAAAACTGCAATTGTTTAACTTGTTGTTGTTGTTGTAAAGATTGTTCAATATGCCCGGATTCAATGACAGACGAAACAGCAATGCATTTAATGTCATTAACTAAGTGCTTTACGCGAATATATAAAGGCAATTGGGCCCGGCGATTTTAATTAAACGCTACTTTACAATCGCATCGATATTCGCACTGAAACCATAAACAATTTCAACTAGCAGATACTCTGCAAAATTGTGTAAAATAGTGAATATGCAATAAAATGTAAAAAATTCCATTTATTTTGCAATAATTCTATGATTGAAATGTGCAACAAATTTGCCAAATGACTGACTGCAACATTTTGAGGCACTGAAGCGTGCAACAAACTGACATCCGCTCAGTTCAAAAAAAGAAAAGGTTACGAGTTCAACCAGCATACCCATTTTCCATTTATGCTCAATTAAGGCTACAATAAAATTCAGTTAGCCAGCTGTCCATGCAAACTTTATAAACTCTTTAAAAATAAATAAATAAAAAAATTTTCAATTTATTGTCGATGCTGCTAATAATTATAAAAACAAAGCGACATTATAAAGCGCACTATTCAAAAGTCTGCAAAGACAAAGAACTCAATCAATTTAATATTTAAAATATCTAGAAAAAATTGCAATTTTTTCATATAAATAATTGAATATGATATGCCCTCACGTAGAAATTAGAAACATTCGCAACTGGTTTACTAAAAACTGAATCGAACTGGTATGCAATTAAATGCAATATACTATTGAAAATGTTGGAAAGTGACATGTCAATTGCTAATAAATAGTTTTCAGCCAATTGACATAATTGCAAATTTAATTAATTCATATTTGATTACTTGTGCCTTTCTGCAAAGGTTCAATAGGAATTTAAAAAACAATAAATAAATTTAAATTAAAAATGTTTACCTGTATTATTCCACTTTATTGAAACACAAATGAAATTTGAATGAGCTTAGGTATTTATCTGAAAATCATGTGAGAAACAATTTAGGCAATGCACAAAGCATAGAGTCTAAAGGAAAATTAATTATATTTTTATAGAAATAAATATACTACAAATATAAAAAAAAATCTAGTAAATTTGTGAGCTTAAGAAAAATATACAAAATTATTAGCTGAATGCACTAATAAACAAAGTTATATTTAGATACATATATAACTAAAATGTTATAACATATTTATTTAAGTTTAAGTTAAAGTTATGAAATAACGCCTTAATTCTTGCTAGCTAGAAATATATTTCTTTGCTTAGCTATAATTATATTCAAGGCAGCTTTTAATAATGTACAAGTTATAAAGCGAATTTAAACAAAAGGTACTTCTTAAAAACTTTTGGTATTGAATTTCATCTAATTTCAACAAAATGCACAATGCTTTCAATAATAGATCGCGTAATATGCAACGTGAAATATGTTAGCCTCCATTTAAAAGTCGTTGTGGAAAATAACAAATATTGAAACTCAATAGAGCACATTATGTGCATGCGGTTTTTTTATGCATGTACATATTTAAGGCCATAAATAATGGGCCAGTCGCGGCCAGAGGGGGGCGGGGCATCGGGCAGGCAAAGTTCGCCTGCAGACTATACAAGCCAGAACAACAATGGAAATTGCGTGAGCTGTGCAAAACTGTTTTGCTTGTTAAGAGATGGTCAACAGCAGCGGCAGCAGCAACAACAACAACAACAGAAAAGAACAAAAAAAAATACCCATTCAGAATGGGTAAAAAAGGGTATAACAAATGTATGCAAAAGGCAGTAGAAGGCATCTCCGATCACAAGATCAGCACGACGAGCTGAGCTAATCTAGCCAGATCCGTCTGCCAATCTGTCTCTTCATCTGATTGTCAATCGAACTAGAGAATTTTGATTTTGAAATATATATCATAAATATAAAATATATATCATATATATGATATATATACCCATGTCACTATCTAGTTCCATTTTCGAAATAACAATTAATAAAGATTTTTCAGACTTGGTTTCTTAGGCATAACTCGCAAAACAAGCTCGCATATTTGTCAATATTATTTCACTTCAATTCAAAAGAAAAACCATACCTTAAAAAATTAAAACTAGCGACTTGGCGTTGGTATTCACACACACACATTTGGAAGCCATATTTATGCATTGAAAATTTCATAAAGAACTTTAAACAACGAAGCTATTCAAGAACTCAATTTCCACAATGCGGAGAAGAACAACCTCAGATTGTGTGTGTGTGTGTGTGTGTGTGTGTATAGAAGACAACTAGATACAGGGTATCTGCTAGTTGAGCACGTCCGACTATCGCAGTCTTGTTTGTTTGTAGTTGTTGCTGTGGCAGTTGCAGTCGTTGCGGTCGAGCCCCGCCCACAGCACAGTTCAGGCCCTTCCACCCCCTCCGCCAACCCATCGAAGTCCCTCAATGGGCAACTTGTGCATGGCTTACAGCCGCAGTTGTCCATTTGTTCGGCTCACAAGTGTCATGCTGTTTGCACCCATTGCTGTGTGTGTGTGAGTGTGTGTGTGTGTTAGTGTGCCAATAACAATTAAGCGTTAAAATTTGTGCAGCTTTGTTGCCGTTCCTGCCTGCATTGGCTTGTGCATTAGCCGTACGTGTTGCGTATTGTGCGTGTGTGTGTGTGAGTGTGAGTGTGAGTGAGTGTGAGTGAGTGTGAGTGCAACCAACAAGATTTGTTAGCCTGTACAAAACACAGTAATTATTTTATGCTTCTAATGGTCGGCAGGCGAATTTGGTTACAGCTCGCACATGCGAACGAATCGCCCCCTTTTTGGCAAGTGCCAAACCAAAGCTGGCCCAGTAGTAGATCATTTAAAATTTCCGATTGGCTTGACAGAGACACACACACACACACACACAGGCACAACCCGATATGTTGGTAGCCTTGGCCATGCTTGGTTAACTGCTTGCCTGGTGTGAGTACGGCTCCGGCTCCGGCTCCGGCTATGGCTCGGGTTTTTGGCCCAATGCGAGGATGCTTGTATTTAATTTACTGTTGAAATTAACGATGCGTGCAGCAGTATTTGTGCCTGTGTGTATGTGTGCGTGTGTGTTTGTGCAAAAGTCAAGCCCCAAAACAACAATTTGGCAGCAATTTGTTACAACGATGGCAACTGCAAATGATTAACAATGTATGCGACATTGTGGTTAAAAGCATAATATTATCATACATTTCGATACGAGCGAGCATACACTGAACATGCTTTTCCAAACACACACACACACACACACACACACACACACACACACACATATACATACACAGTCTATATGGAAAATAGTTCTCTAGCATTTAGCCGGGCACTAAAACGGGCCCATTAGCTTGTTGTGATATTTATGTGAATGCCATTAGGGCGAGACAATGCCCGTATTAATTACACATTTCATTTATTCCGGAGCACCCAAAGCCAATGATGCAAAATCAATAACTGGCCGCAAACTAGCCGGACCCGGAATTGAGTTATCATTCGTATTGCCCTGCCATGAAGTCCGTAATCTAATAAAACGGAACGCAAACCGTGTTTCTCTAATTATAGAGCGCCCCGTTACGAATAAACATCAATCAAAATATATATAGCGGCTGCGACTAATGCCCGTAGGCCAAAACCTGACCAGCAGGTGAGAAAACAAATTGCCGTGCAGTAGGTCAGCACACACACACACACACACACACACACGCTCGCATATCGTGTCAACAGGCAATTTCCACTCTGAACGATCTGTAACAATAAAAAAAAAAAAGGAAAGTAAAAAATAGGTACAAATATGAGTACATCCCGTAACAGACCAGCAACAGCAGCAGCAACAGTTGGCGAGCTGTGGTTTTTATTTTTACGATAATATTAGGTTGGGGCCTGGCAATCAGCATAAAGTGGTTGGCATTAAAAATTGTATCAAGCCGCATAATAAAAGCGCCGTTTCGCAGCGGAAGCGCGGGGGAAGGGGGGTCTGCTATTATTATTGCTCTTGTTTTCGTTGTTGTTGTTGTTGTTGTGCCCATTGTTGTGCAACATAATCAAATAATAAGCCCATAAAACCGCCGGCCACAATTAAAAGGCCGCTGGCATAATTTCAACATTTTTTCTGTTGCCTACTTTTTGGGGCGGGCTTTACGCAATGTCGGCCAATGCATTTCCGCGGCTTAGCGCATTGTGCTTCGAAAAATTGCAATTTAATGAAGCATACCGTTAGCCGCAATTAGGCGGCAATAACCAACTGGCCACGCCCCAAGCAACGCAAATAATATACTCTGCTTTTTCGCAAACATGGCGGGGTATATCGACAGGCACAATTTTAGTTTCGATTGAAAGCTCTTCGGCCATTTTATGCTAATGCAAGCATTTCATATCCGGCCTTCGAGTAAAGAAAATTCCATTAAATTCAAATGAATTTCTCTATTATCAAAGTATAAAATAGTATCCTTTTTCGTGGCTCTATCGGATTGTTGAGGTGTTATTAAACTGGCAGCTAGGCAAGCACCTTGGTCTGGTTGATATTATCTGTTGAGGGCTGCCGGCAGCAAAACTCATTATAAGCGGGCATCTGTTTAAATTTTTTGTCATTGGGCACATTTAATTGTCGAGCACTGTGGCGCGTGTTGGACATTTAGTTGGGTTATTGTGGCCCTCAAAGCATTAGCGCACATTTAAGTAGCCAGCTTTTACTTTTCTTTTCCTTTCCTTTCCTTTCCTTTCTTCTCTGCTTTTTCTTTTGTCAATTGATTCAAGTTGATGGCGGGTGCGAGCAAAGCCAAAGAAAATGAAGTCAACGCGTGGCAATTCCAACCGAGTCGGCGGCGACAGGGGCTCAGTTGGGTACACTATATACATATATATATATATGGAAGCAAACAAAACGCACTCAATTGAAATGCAAGTGCAAGTCCAGTCAAGTCGAGTACAAAAGAAAAAGGAAACTGTCAGGCAAATTGGCAGCGCTGACTACAAAATAGTTGCTCCACTGAGCAACGACAAACAAGAAGGAACCAGCAGCAGCAGCAGCAGCAGCTACGCCAATGCAAATCAGGAAGGCAAGGGCAGTTCGACTAAAAATGACGTGGACTTGGGGCAGGAGGGGGGAAGGGGGGTGCTTGCCCAACTAGTGACAACATTGTCAAAGCTGGCAAAAGCTAGCTGCGCGTGTTTCTTTGGCAGCCAACTGCAAATTGTAGTCGCACTTTAGATTTATTGATTGTTTCAACAGCGTCGGCCTTGTGGGTCCAACTGTCCTGCGTAGATCCGGCTGCTGCTGCTGCTGCTGCTGCATTGAGTCTTGGCTTATTGCTGCCACAAAAAAAAACGTTGCAACGGCAACAACAATAAAAGCTTTGCTGATGATGACAAGCGCTTCGTTGCCCCCCTCGCGTCCGTCTTCGACCATGCCAGCGCGCTGGCGTCCTCGAGGCAAGACGCACTTTTTTTTTTGCCTCGCTCGCACAGAAATATACACTTTCAAACACTTGGTCCCTTTTTCCTTTTTTTTTTATAAATACCCTGCACCTATTGACAATGGCTAAAAGGGCTGTAATGGCTTTGTGCAAGTGCACGTAACAGGCAGAAGAAGTCATCTCCGGTTGCAAAAAGTGTTTTTATTCTTGATCAATATGGACTACTTCCCCGATCTGCCTCGATTTTGCCGGATGTCTATCCGTGCAAAATCCTGATTCTGCATTTGTTATTCTCCATTAATATATGCATAACAAATTTCAATATTTTTCGATATTATTTCCATACAAAATCGATAAAAATCGATTTTCAAACAAGGTTTCTTAAGCATGATTTGCAGATCAGAATATTTTTTTACAGCTCCGGCCATTTCTTCGAAACCTAGAGAACGCCTTTATCGCCATGAATTGCATCCACATTTTGTTGACATTCTTAAGCCCAGGCAATTTCATAACGATCGGACTATACATACCGAAGGCATTCAAAAAATCATTTAGGCTTGAGCGAAGAAGATCAAAAATGTATGCCACTTTTGATTTCATACAACAAACATTTATAAACAACAAAATTAGGGAAGAGGAAGCACGAGGTTAGATCCCGCGGCAACTGCGTGCTAGCTGCAGGGTATCTCCTAGTCGATCACACTCGGTCGCCAGCAACTTTCACTTGCGCTTCTTTTGTTGCTTTGCGCTAGCATTTTTGTGCAAACTTTTAGCAACGATTCGGATTGAAATTCTTTTGTGCTTACAACAGAATTTTTGGCTTACACACACACAAGTATTTACACATTTTCCTTCTTTTTTTTTGTTTTTGCTTCAAATGCACACACACACACACACAGGCGCGCACACATAGTTGATTTGTTTTGTAGATCTTAAGCATTATTCATACGCCATGTGGAACGGCAGCGGGTTGTGGGTGGATTGTTGCATTTTGCTGGCTGGACAACATTTTTATCATTTTTTTTGTATCTTTTAATTACAGTCATTTGTGTGTGCTGTTTCATGTTTACATTTCAATAAATTGTGCGCTTCCATCTGAGCACTTTGCACTGAACATTTTCCACTTCGCATTGTCATCCTTGCTTGGCAGTTGGCTCCGGCTTGGCTCATCAACAGTTTTTTAGCGCCGCCGCCGCGTGACTGTAACGATTTTGGTCGCCCATAATGAGTTTTTGTTTCCAGCAGCTTAAGCTCGGCACAGCGGCAACAGGATGAAGACAACAACAGCGGCAGCAACAATTTGCCCAATGCCATTTAATTAAAAATTGCAGAATAATTATATTTCTTTTCGCATCTTTTCACTGTGCTGTGCACACACACACAGTATAGACGGTGAGGTGAGGCGCAAAGAACTTTCAAAAAAAAAAACAAAGCGCAATTTGAAAATCTGCAAATTAGCGCAAATGCAGCGCAGAAGAAATGGAAAGAAAGCACAGCGAAAATGGCAAATGCAGAAAGCAAACTTTTCAATTACATTAAATCCGTTGGCAGAAGTTGGCAGCACGCAACGTTGACAATTTATTTTAAGCAGCTCGCCTGTTGCAACTTACGAGCTGACAGTTGCCAAAGGAGCTTTGTCCAGATGCGTTAGCCAAACATTTTCGCCAGGCCAGATAATCACACACGCACACAGGTGTTAGGATTACGTGCCCAGGCAGTTCGGCAAACTTGGCGTATGCGTAACTTTTTATGCCTATGCGAAAGTTTTCGGCTCATTTACGAGCTGTGCAAAAGGGAAACTTAACTTACGCAAGCAAATGATACTTTAAGTGCTCCGCAGCCGAAAAAAACTTTAGTTGCAGCTTAAATTTTTTGGTTTATGCCGCAACAGCTTCACGTGACTTAACGGGCTGCGGGCGGCGCTGACAAATGCTGTCGAATATATCAACAGTAAACCGTAAATGATGGCGCGATTTATTATGCCGCAACAAAAGACGGCCAACTGCAGCAGCCGGGAACTTGCAACAAGCAGCAAGGCTGCCACAGGCTGCCACTTGGCATACTCTATACTATATACACTGACAGGCATATAGTACGTGCTGCCGTTTAGATGTACATATATTTTTGGCCGCCTTATACTCAACGCTTAATACTTTATGCTTATTTTGTTGCGTCATCTTGGGCTAGTTGCATGAACGAGAGCATGTTGCACTGCAAATTTATTTTGCCCGGCTGAAGTTTATATGGCAGCGCTTCTGTGGCTTATGATAAGCCCGAGCTGCACTTGAGGCTCGACAGGCACTTGCTCAAAAATTCAATTTTGGCTGCCCCTTTTAAGCGGTTTACAAGTTAAATAAATTTCTGCTGCATAAATATATATATTTTTTTTCTATAATAATTGTTTAGCAAACTTGGTCTAAGCAGAGTTCTGGCTTCTATAAGGCTGCGACAGCAGCTACTTTTCATGATGTGCGAAAGCAGCAACAACCAAACAACAAAAACGGCAACAACGGCAACAAAATTAACAAAAACAATAGCTAAAAGGGCATTCGTGCAGCTTGGGGGCACTTGTGCCGTCTCTCGGCCGCATCAAGTGCACTTTTATTTTTTGTACGCTTTTCATCAAAACACTTAATTTGCATAATTTTGTGAAGAGACTGCCACAAGCAGCAGCAGCAGCAGCGGCATCCATCTGGCCGGAGATCAGAAACCGTGATGCTATTTAATTCCGCCAGCTTTAAATAAATGAAATGCAGCAGCTAAAAAATGGTCCGCAATCCGCCAAACCACCCCCCTCCCCCTCCCCCTCCCCCCCTTGGTCGCAGAGATATTGTACGCTTTTGTGTGCTGTAATTTAATATTTTTAGTTCATTTAGCGTTATGCAATTTTCCGTGCAAATCGTGCACTTTGCATTTTTTTCGACCATTTTTTCGCCCGTTTTTGCACGGCAAGAACTGACAAAGCATTTTCCACAGTCGCAGCAGTAAATGCATTGCCATAGTAAATCAGTCTAATGCACTCAATATAACTATGAGTACGTACTTACTTTAATGCCAAAGGCATCAGGCATCAGGCAAAGGCACAAGGCTTCAAGTCGTGGCAAACTAAGTAAGTGGATGAAAGGCTCGCACAGTGACTGCCAGCAGTCAAGCGCCAGTCAATGTTGCATTCAATTTAAGTCCCTAAATGCAATCAACTGAGCAGCAAATCGCTTGCACACCGAACTCAAGCAATTCGGGCCAAAGAAAAGAATCTGCCTTATAGCAAAATTGGGTAATTCCTCAAATTTGCAGCTGTTTAACATCTAAACAAAATTTGCAAATTTGCATTTTTACTTATTTACCTTCTGACGGAACTAAAGAGATTAATTGATTTTACGAAATAATCAGCTTTTAACCATCAATCAGGGCCTTTTTGAGAACTGAAGAAATTTTGAGATGTAGGCTAGAACCATTGTAAGAGTTCAGTGTATATCCTGTGTCCTACTTATTTGTATACCCTAATCCCATTAAAAATGGGTAAAAAGTTTATAATGTATTTGGGCAAATGTATGTAACAGCCAGAAAGAAGCATCTCCGACACCATTAACTATATATATTCTTGATCAGCATCAATAGCCGAGTCAATCAAGACATGTCCGTCTGTCTGTCCGTCTGTCCGTCCGCCCGTCTGTCCGCACGTATGAACCCAAGGATCTCAGAACCCAAAAGAGATAGAGACTTGCAATTTGGAACGTAGCTCTTTCTAGTGCCCGCGCTGAACGAGTTTGTTTCCGATAACCGATAACTTGCCCCGTTTCCAAGTAATGGATAAGAATCGATATCGAAATCCCGTTTTTTGCTTAAATCTCGTAAGTTATAAGAGCTAGAGTCACCAAAGTGAACATGTAGCTTCTAGAATAGAATATATATACATATGAAGTATCTTTCATTTTATAGCTATCGCCACCTCCCCGCTACCAGACATAGATATCAATATAGTAAACTAATTTGTGTTGCCCACCAATATAAGTCACAATTTAAATGCAATTGACTTTTTGAGAATATACAAATATTCTAAAGCACAATAAGATCTACTGTTGAAAATGCTGCATTTGGTGTTGGTGGAAGAGGGTTCAGGGTATCGCCTAGTCGGGAACTCCTGACTTAAGCCTCTTACTTGTTATTTTTACTGTTAGTAATTGTATAACAAATCTAATAGCCAACAAGAGATTGTAACAAAATCCTTTAGATATTTGACTTTTGAATACATTTTTCCCATTTACCGAATAATTGAGCTTCGATTAGTCGAGTAAAATGAATTCGCAAGCCTTGCCCTTGCAGGCATTGTTATTCTAAAATGTTGTCTCAATTTGCTCATATCAGATATATTTTTGGTATTTATTAAAACTATTAGTTTACACTCCTTGCAACAGTATTTTTGTTTATTTATCGAGAGAACAACTTTAAAAACAAATTGGATTTTAAATAAAAAGGTTAGAAATCGCACTCAATTTCTTAATTCTGCTCAAGCTCAGAAAATCGTGCAACGAGTATTTATTGTTGTTTGAGATTTGAGCAATTTCAGCGATAAATCTCAGCGGAAAACAAATCCAATCTAAACTCATGCTCTCTCTCTCTTTCTCTCTATCTGCTTGCAGCTAAGCGAGGACATTGGCTACGTGCTCTACTCGGCGCTGGGCTCCTTCTATATACCCAGCTGCATCATGGTCTTTGTGTACATACGAATTTACTTTGCCGCCAAGGCGCGGGCGAGACGGGGCATTAAAAAACATCCGCGCAAAACAAACAACGAACAGGTGAGTGAGTCAGTGAGTGAGTGAGTACCAAACGTGTCTTCTTGTGGCTCTGCGAGTGATAGCTTTGGCATATTTGGCCCCCCTCCCGTTGCTCCTTCGGTCAGTTCAGCCAGAGTAAAGTTGAGCAGCAGCCGCAGATGCGAATGCAAATTTTGCCATTTGAATGAACATGAACGCAGCGTTCAGCTGCTGCCAGCTGAGGGCAGCAATTTAGCCCGGGCATATGTGGCGTATGCGCAATATTTGTGAGCTTAAAGGCGGCGGACATTTAAAGAGCAGCTCGAAGCGGTAGCAGCACGCACTCTGCTCCCATTTCTCGCCCAATTTGTGCGCTACGTGTTGGCCGTAATGGCTGCGGCCATTTCCTCATGGCTGAAGCTTGATTTAAGCTGCAAATTATCGCGCAAAGTTGCGCTGATTGAGTACAAATCTGCTCTAATGGAGCGTCAATTACCTTTGCCGAATTGCCAGCAATTACAGAACTGAGCAGCATTTGCGGCCAGCCAATTCGATCACAATTTGCATTTTCAATTAACTGGACGCAAGGCAAACACAAACAGAAAAAAAAAGGAGATAAACCTGCGACACTTGACTAACAATTCGAACAAACAAAGGCCTCCAGCTGTGGCAGCTGCTGCTCAGGCATGAGATTAACCCACGCACACGCACGCACACTCCCACACACACGCCCACACACACCCCATTGCACACCTGCTGTGCATTTGCCGTGTGCTGATAATTGCCGCAGAGCTTACACGGCAGTGCCACGCCTCTGTTGAGCGTGAACTTAAAATCGTATTTTTGGGAAATGGAAAAGCCATGTACCGAACTGATTGGCGCCTTCTTTGCAGGTAACGAGCTTCACCACCGCCAACAAGAAAGGCACAATACCGATGCCATCCTCCAGCTCGGGCGGAGCGCAGCTGCAGCTGCACCAGCAGCGACAGATAGCCACAATTGAGACCCCACCGAATAGCGCGACATTGCCGATGCAAATACCGACGGTCACCATGGACTTGGCCTCCGATATATCCACCTCGGAAGCGGGCGAGCTGGAGGCTGTGGCCGCCCAGGCAGCGCTGGCCTATGCCAATCCCAATGGGGGGTCGAGTCCAGCTGCCGGACTGGACGGCCTGCCCGGCTCGCCCAAGGAAACGCTGCAGGTCAGCACAATTGCGACGGGCCGCGGCATTGGGCTCAATGTGCCCGTGCCGCCGTCGATGGGCGGCGGCAGCAACAACTCCGTCAATGTGCTGAACAACAACAACGGCTGCGTGGCCACAGATGCCGTTGGAGCCACGTTGCAGCCGGGCGGCAACAGTGGGGCGGCAGCTGGCGGAGCTGGCGGCGCGGCGAGCAGCAATGAGCTGCGCGTGTCGCCGATTGCCGGACGTTGTCGTGCCCTGTCCGTGGGCATCGATACGGACATGGTGAGTGAATTCGATCCATCCAGCTCGGATTCGGGCGTGGTCAGCCGCTGTGCGGTTGTCAAGCCGCTCAAATTTCGCCTTTGCCAGCCGATCTTTGGACGCAAATCGAATCAGCAGCGCCGCAACGAGGCCAAGGCAGCCGCCGTTGCGGCCAAGAACAATGCAGCCGCCGCCGCGGCCAAGGCCAAGGAGCTGACGGCCAAAACCGAACTCGAACCGGCCATACCGAAGACGCCGAAGCCGCGCGATCCCGAGAAGGAGAAGCGACGCATCGCAAGGAAAAAGGAGAAGCGCGCCACACTCATATTGGGCCTAATCATGGGCAGCTTCATCGCCTGCTGGCTGCCCTTCTTCTTTCTGTATATCCTGGTGCCGGCGTGTAGCAGCCATTGCAATATACCCGAGTCGGCGTTCGCGATTGCCTTCTGGCTGGGCTATATGAATTCGGCACTAAATCCGGCCATCTATACCATATTCAACAAGGACTTCCGACGCGCCTTTCGGCGCATCCTGTTCAAGTGATGTTTGGCCTACGTGTGCTGCTACAAGTGCGTCTATGCCAGCATCGAGAAGGCAACCGAACGCGCGATGGGCAGCACACCCATGGGCTACGGGCATGGCATGTATCAGCATTACAAGCGTTAGATTTGCTTTCAGTTAGTAAATTATTATATTTATTTTTGATTTTTATTGCGTTTTGTAACGAAGTAACGAACATTGTAGCTCATTTCAAAAGCAATGAACGGCTGTGAATTTGATGGAATCTCTCAATTTCAATTTATGCGTTTTCTGTTTTCTGTTTTCAGTTTTCAGTTGCCCTCGAACTGCAAACTTGAACCCCAGCTGCTGCACACACACACACACACGCACACACTCGACCCTCGAGCTGCGCAAACACGAATTTCATCTAAGCAAACATCTTTTATGCACACTCAATGGCCATTCAACTTGATATTATTTTCACAAATTTTCCATTTTTCATTTTTTTTTCTTTTTTTTCTGCTCGGCGACAATATGTCAATGGGGCAGGTGAACAATGTGAAAAGCGAGAGCACATTTTCTGGCACTCGATTTGGGGTCATCAAAGTGTAAACCGACAACTGTCAGGCAAATGACATTGGCTGCCTCTAGTAAAAATATGTATATACTGTGCAACAAATTAATTTTATTTTGTCTCGTTCATCGCCTCGTTGCCTGCTGCTGCGGTTGCGGTTGCGGCTGCAGATGCTGCGGCTTCTACTGCTGCTGCTACTGCAATTTTGTTGCAGTGAAAATGCATTTGAATACTCAGCTCCTATTAGCCAAAAAGGCGTATTTCCGTCTGGCAGTACGTCTGATAGAAATCTATTAAAGTCATCAAATTAATTTGTTTTTATTTTAATTAGTTTCTCCTATATTTGCATCTCAAATATTGCCGCAATATTCAAGAGACTTTAAATCCAATTGAATATTTTTTATATCTTTCAAATACAAATGTAAAATATTTTCGAAATATTTTATAATGAAAGTTTTATAGACATAAAATGCAATTAAATATTTTTTATATCTTCCAAATTCAAATGTTAATAATTTTCGAAATATTTTATAGTCAAAGTTTTATAAACATAAAAACCAATTGATTTTTGAAATATTCAAACTGAAAGTATTCTATATTTTGTCTTATCTTCTTCCATATTTAAAAGTAAAATGTTTCCATCATAAAATGTAATTGTTTTTTGTTTGCTTCCCCATTAAAATCAAAAATATTTCCGCAACTTGCCTAAATGGAAAAACATATTTTTCACAGTTTTTAAGCAACTTGTCTGCGCAGTCCTCACAGTTTTGCAGTCACTCAACTTGGCTATAATTATTTCCGTTGAAGATAATATACAAACTAAAGATCTTTAACAATCAAAATTGTTTTAAAAATCAGCCATATCATATCACAAGAAATATATATTTATATATATATTAGTTATAGTCTCTCGGAACAACAAAATTAGATACAAGAATAGATACATATATTATATATATATTTTTTGATTACCAATAAGTTTCTGGATATGTAGCCAAACGTATGCATTGACTTAAGATCGATCTCTTTTCGCATGTCAAGTGTTATTACGCCAGGAACAGAGCATTGCGCAGTCGAGTGATTCGGAGAGCGGCGTTAATGTTGCCTTGTAGCATATTTCAGTGAAAGGCGCACATAAATGTAAGAATAATGCAGCGAATAGAAAACGCCAGACAGGCGGCCAAAATGGGCCAGCAGCAAATAGACGCTCCAGTTTTCTATGCATGCATAAAAAGATATATTTTCACATTTTCTACAAAAATAGAAGAAGAATAGCCGCCACAAAAAGCTACAACTAATGGGCGTACACAGATGTGCCATAGATGTGCCTCCCTGCCACTTTAGATGCCATCATTTTTTCTTATTTTGGCCATGCATCAGCAAATGCATGCGCCAGTCACAGGAATAAACGACACGTCATTCAGTCAGTCAGTCAGACAGTCAGAGAAAAGAGATAGGTAGTTGCGACTGGGAGAGAGAGAGAGAGAGAGAGAGAGGCAGAGAATCTTTTGGCATGGGGCCCATTCGGGCCCCCATTTAGCCAAGTCGAAAGGCGAACCGCAAACTAGGCATAAACTACAGCTGCTACACGAATCTCTCATATATTTTAGACACTTTGCGTTTGGCTGCACCCAAAATTTAAGAAGCGTGTCTCACCGAGATGTAATCGTCTTGTTCCATGTCTTGAATTTATGGCTGCTTTTAGCTTTTAGCCCCTCGTCGTCGTTGTTGTTGTTGGCTTTCAACACACACCGCAAATGTTTCCAAATTTATTGGCGGGGGCCAGCCAGACTTTAAATTGTTCAAATTCTCATAAATAATGCGCCAGCCAAATCCGTCAGTCCGTACAACAAAAACCGAATTCTATTATTTGTGAAGACAGAGGCTTTTCTTTGCAATCAACATGCATTTTTAATGCAACACACACACACTCACACACACACACTCACAATTTGATTGTCAGCAACAACTGCACTTAAATGTCAATTGCAACAAAAAGGAAGCACAAAAAACAACAACAACAACAAGTGTGCTCTTATCGGGCGTGCCCGACTAAGAGATACTAGCACTTCTAGCTTTCTATTACACACACATATGCACACACGTATGCACACACATATACACACACATATACACACACATATACACACTCATATACACACTCATATATTCTATACATTCTATATATATATATATTCACACATTCTAGATAAACATTCTAGACTTGCTTCAAGTCCAAACTTTTACTGACATTTTCAGTCCCTGGAATTCAGATATGTTTTTTTGTTCCATTTTTAATGGGAATGCAGGAATTTACCAGAAAAATAAAATACTCTTAATCTGCATATACTTTTTTTCTATCTCCTATATTTTAATGTTATGCCTATAGAAATGGAAAGAGATATCCATAAGAATGTTATATATCAAATTTTAAGTCTCTAGCTTGTGCAGTTTTCGAGATCGAACAGACAGACGGCTCGTCGCCTCAAGAATATACATACATATACTCTACAAGGTCGGAGATGTATAAATATATACATTAAACCAAAATATAAACATTCAATCAAGAATATATACTCTATAAGGTCGGGGATGTATTGATATATACATTTACACAATATATACATTTGCCGGAAAGCATTATACCCTTTTTACCTACTTTCAATGAGTTTCAGGCTATAAAAAAACAACAACAACAAAAAAGGCAATGGGCAAAAAATGGAAGCGAAAACAATAGAAATCGATGGTGGGGCAGAAACATAGCATATAGCAGGCAGCCACAGTTGCATTAAAATGCACACACACACACACACACACACACAGGCACTCACTCACACACACACACACACACACACACACACACACATACACACCTAAAGCACTTAGGTGCGACACAGTCGGCGGATGAATTTTGAACGATGCAACATCATTTCTGCAGCTGACTTTGTTTTCGCTGGCACATCAAAATTCATTTGAACTGTAAGTGTTAAGCGACAATAAAAACAATAAAAACAATGATAACAACAACAGTAACAACAACAATAAACATTTGCTGTTAACACTAGATGACACATACGCCGCGTTGTCCATACGCCGCGTTGTCCATACGCCACGTTGTCCACATGCCCGTTTTGGCCATTTTGGCCTGTTTTTCTATAAATTTGCCGGCGGCTTTTAGCGCATTGACGTGTTATCGGACAATTGCGAGCACTTATTCATATTTAATTTGCGGATGGCCGTGCAATTAACATAAATTAAATTCGGTGCAAATATCAAAAAAAAAAAACAAAAACCAAATAACAATAGTTAAATACTACAAAGCCATTTATTTATAATTCAATTAAACGGGTTTTTATGCTAATGTTTGGCAAATCCCATTTGATTTCTGTGCCTTAATTAGCATGGAATTGTTTTTAGCAACCCAAACGAAAACAAAGTGCACATATATATAGAAATATAACTAAATTTAGCAAAAATATTTATTTAAAAAAATAAACAATTTTTTTTTGCGCACAAAATTTATGGCCAGTGGCTGCCGCAAATGCAAATATTCACATGTCAAATTGAATTAGTGCAATTTGGAATTTGTAACTGCAAATTTCTGTCAACATTAATAGCTCTGATATACTTATTATAGAAATGTGCATTCTAGAAATTAATGTTGATTACAAAAACGAACAACAAGTTATAAAGATGAAAAGTGTCAGGAATTTCAAGAGCCTTCCGGTTCTATCCAGACTTCAGATGTGCAAGACCTTGTCCTTAATTCAAAGCTATAACTAATTGAGAATTATAAGCAAGCCACCAAAAGAAAAGTCTAGCTTTGTGTGTTTATCCTTAAGCCACACAAAAGCAAATTGTTTTTCTCGAAGTGTAGTTTACACTAATACAGTTCAAATTTTTGGAAACTTTTCTCTATGCATAATGTCATAAGCCAAATGAATGCGGCAATAATTAATGAAGCATATTATGCGTAATTCAGCAAATCAATTTTGTGACATTTTCCCAATTGGAATTTAGTTGGTTTTGATGGAAAAGTGTATATTTAACAACAATTTTTATGAATGTTTATTTATGATTTAATTGCAAAAATCTGCCAGTCATAATTAAGTTAGGAGCTTAGCGTATTGTTAACAACGAAATGGCAAATAAATTGGTTTCGTTTCGCCTGTCCATAGAGGCCAACACTTTGCAACAATTGTTTACAGTTTGTATAAATCGTATATTTTTTTTTTTTTTTTTTTATTATGAAAATCTTTATTATATTAACAGATAATATGAGTTTTTAAACATGTACATGCTTCAAAATTTGCATTTAACAATGTTTGTTTCTTAGTTTATTTTCTCCTGCTCTACATAAGGTTAAGGCTAAGCTGTCTTCTTAAGAATTGTTTTTAATTGTTTTGTAAAAGACCGAAGTGTCTTTTCTTCAGTCTATTTATAGGAATAGATCCGACAAGGGCTTGTGCAGATCTGTTTTGGTGGTTTATCAGTCTTTCGTTATAGCGACTGGAGTAGAAAGAGATCTGATCTTCTATTAGCGTAATATTCAGATCTCTGTGAAGGGTCAGATTACTGACATACCAGCTGCAGCCAGTTATTAGGCGTAAAGCTTTATTTTGGATTGTCTGGAAACGTCTTCTGTTTGATTTGGCAGCTGTGCCCCAAATCTGGATGCCATATCTCCAAGTTGGCGCAATGATTTGCTGGTAGATTTGAGTTTTGCACCGTAATGGAAGCTTACTTCTTCGGTTCAACATCCAGTGAAGTTTGTCTCTCTTCAGATAACAGGTTGTCGCAGCTTTTTCAAAATGTTCTCGATAAGTAAGTCGTTGGTCGAGGGTGATGCCCAGATATCTGGCCGAGGATGCTTGTGGAATTGGTTGCATGTTGAGAGAAACTGGTGGAGTTCGTTTACGTCGTAATGTGAAACAGACATTAATCGATTTGCTGGTGTTAATTCCCATGTTCCACTTCTTGGCCCAATTACCAAATTCATCGAGGTATCGCTGAATACCTGTTGTTGCTTCACTTTCTGATGTGTTTGAGTTTAAAACACAGACATCATCGGCGTAAGAAGCCAATAACATGCCAGAATTATTAATTTGTGGGATGTCGGCTGAAAATATTGTATATAGAATAGGAGCGAGAACGCTGCCTTGTGGGACTCCAGCAAGTATTGGGTTGATTGGCGATTGACTATCCTGGACTTGTACCAGGAACTTTCTATTTTCCATAAATGATTTTAGTAGTTTAAACATATTAGCTGGGGTGGCTTGCTTAATTTTGGCTAGTAATCCTGGATGCCAAACACGGTCGAATGCCTGTTGTATATCCAGAAATACTCCGTTGCAATATTCGCCTTTATCAAACGCTTGAAGAATGTGATCAGTTACCCGATGCACTTGTTCTATTGTGCTATGACCAGCGCGGAACCCAAATTGATGTTCGGGAATCGTTTTATGTTGGTTTAAGTGATCAAGTAGCCGCGGAGCAATAAGTCTTTCGAAGACTTTGGAGATGGAGGGTAAAAGGCTTATAGGTCGATATGAGTCGGTATTTCTTTCAGGTTTTCCAGGTTTCAGTATCATTGTTATTCTTGCGACTTTCCAATGCGTGGGGAAGTGTTGCAATCTTAAGCATGCATTAAATATTATCGTGAGCATAAGAATTGCTCGTTTTGGAAGGACTTTCAGTACTGTATTATTTATAAGATCAAGACCTGGGGCTTTCTTGTTTTTAAGCTTACGAATTGTTTTGCTGACCTCTTCTAGACGGATGGCTTTGATTGGTAGACACGTTAGTAACGGAGTTGAAAGAATTGCCTCGGTGTTTTCTTTATCAGCTGTTGTGGCTGTGTCCAGTGGCGTAAATCGCTCGGCTAGGTGCTCCGCAAAAGTTGTCGCCTGTTCTTCAAATGATTTGCACCATTCTCCAGAGTTATTAAGCAGGGGAATTACTTGCTGTGGTTGCCGTTTGATAGTTTTTGTAAATTTCCATATCGAGTAGTGGGAGTCAGCGGTGTAGTCCAAGTTCGCCAGCAATGTATCAAAATGCTTGTTGCGGAGAAGTTGTAAGGCTTCACGCAGCTCGCTGGCAGCTCTTCGCCAAAGCATTTTGTCTTCGGGATGGTGGGTCCGAAGGTAGCGCCTTCTTAATAATCTCTTGATGGCTAAAAGGTTTGCTATTTCGGGGGAAGAGCGACGTACTGGTCGATTAAAACGTGATTCAGAGTTGCTACCGTTATTGTTTGCTTCTTCGGCTGCTTGCAACACCTTACTAGTAAAGAGATCAACCGCATGATCTATGTCGTCCCCGGTGTTTATATCCAAATTGAGATGGATGGACCTATTCAGTGAGTTTCTGAATGCTGCGATATTGGCATTTCTGGTTAGGAGCCGCGAGTTCGTTGTCATCTCAGTTCCTTCGGAGTCTAAGTCAATGACCAATGCAAGATGGTCAGACTCCAGGTCCCAACTATCGGATATTCTAAGCATTGCGTGGGGTACGCCTTTGTATATTGCAAAATCGATATATGAGGGCGTGGCATCTAATCTGCTGGGGTAGCAAGTGGGGGCGCCTGTTGCAAGGATATCAGCCTGATGCGTTTGGAGAGTGCAGGCAAGTTCCCTTCCCCGTGCGTTGACGGATCTCGAGCCCCATAGAGGGTGTTTGGAGTTCCAATCGCCTGCTACAATATATTTGCTGTTGTTCATGCAGGTGAGCAGGTCAGAAAAATCGTCGCTCCGCCAGGTGAATCTGGGGGGACAGTAGATCGCACCAAACGTGATTTCGCCAAGATCTGTGTTGACTTTGACAAGTGAGAGCTGGACTCGCTCTGTGGCGATTGGCTCGAGAGGAAAGTGCCTAATATTTCTTCGTATTATAACAGCTGCTCCTCCTGCTCCTCTGTCATTAGAATGAATGGCTGTGTATACACAGAATCCATTTAGTTGGATAGGTCTTCTGCTAGTTGTTTTTATTTCACAAATTAGGGCTATGTCGATCTTGTTGTCTGTGATGAAATTACATAGCTCTAGCATTTTGCCAGTCAGACCCCTGGCGTTCCACACTAGTGTTTTGAGCTTCATTTTTGGTTGGCCGAGATAAGTAGAGCCATTATTTGGCTCTGCATCTCAAATAGTTTATTTTGCTGCTCGAAGAATTTATTAAAGTTTTCTTGCATCACTTTAATCATTTGCTCAAATTTCGTCTCATGAGCCGCTTCGTTCTCCCACTGGGAAAAGGTGAAAGGCGATTGAGCTTGATTATTTTGCGGCTGTTGTCGCAAATGTACTCGCTGGGTTGTGTGCCCTTGGTGTTGTTGTTGGTAGTTATGTGTATCACTATTAAAATGATTGGTAGCATTAAGTGGAGCCTGCCTTTTGGGACCTCTGTTTGCATGACTACGTGCCATGTCTGCATAGGAGATTCCAGTTGCTTTTACGTAAGGGGATGGCGCCAAAGCAGTATATGTGCTCGAGGGTCCTGCACTCTTTGTAGGTTTTTTCTTAGGCTGTGTTCGTTGCAAATATTGTTTGAATTTTTCGCAGCCCTTGAAGTTGGCCGGATGATCACCCCCACACAGGGCACAAGTGGCTGGAGTATTTTTTGGACGTGTGCAATCGGACGTTTTATGTTCTTCGCCACAGACGACGCAAATGTATTCTCGATGGCAATATTTGGATGTGTGACCGTAATCCTGGCAGCGATGGCATTGAGTTATTTCGGAAGATTTCCTTGCGACCTCGATGTTTACTCTCTGTCTGCAGAAAAGTTTGGACCCAAGAACATTTTTGTTATTTTCTTTGGGGACTAGATTTATGAAAAACATGTTCATAGGATTGCCTGTCTTCCTTGATTTGGGGTTGTAGATGTTTAAAGCTTGATGGCCCAATTTTTTTAGTTGGTCCTCAATCTGTGTCTTAGATGTGCAGGGGGATAGTCCTAGAATAACCACCTTATAAGGCTTGTCCTCTTTTAATTGGTACGAATGAAACTCAATTTTATATGCGTTTAGCTGACGGACAGTTGCTCGATAGCTTTCAGAATCTTTGGCGTAAATTCTTGTTATTCCTCCCATCGAGGATTTGACTTCAATGTTGTCCAAATCGCAAGCTTCTTCTATACAGATTAAAAGCTCTTGAAGATTGACTACGTCCTGAATGACAATAGGTGGCGGTTTCGAGGTTTTTTTGGCTGTGTGTCCAGGAGTGTTATAGTTAGACTGTGATCCGGCAGTTAACCGTGCGCGGGCAGCAGCGGCACTGGTACTGGGAAGCTCACTTTCGAGGATATGGATTTGAGGTGGAACAAGACCAGGATATAACTCATCTAGATCCATATCAGGAGTTTCATCTTCTGCTAGAATGGCGAATGGGTTACCTTCTAAAGGATTATTGTCGATTAGTGCCGAGTTGTTGGCGGCAGTAGCATTGGTGGCATTGATGGTGTTATTATTGTTTGTAGCTGTTTTTTTTATGTTTAAAGCTGGAGAGTTGGGCAGCTTGCGTTTTTTTTGCTGTATTTGCAAGTGGCGCGGTGACGGATTGGTCGGTTGTTCATTAATAGAGCCGTTATCAGCAGTGGGCTGATCCGCATTGCCCTCTGGCAATTGGGGAAAATTATTACTATGATTAGTCATAAAGTTTGCAAATTCGCGATTTGAATCAGTCATTTTAAATATGCTTGAAGTAAGTTTTATGTGATTGCGATTGTTTTCCATTTAAAATTTGCATTCGAAAATTCCTCGGGCCTTTTCTGCAGAATTTCGCAGAGCGGGCCCACGTATTTTGTATGTATACGCACAACGAAATTAACTTTTTTGTAGTCGAAAGACCGACACAAAAGAGAGATTCCGATGTCTGGCGCCGTTGTCTGGCGCCGTTTCTCCGCGCGAAACTTGCTGGCGAGCAATAGAATAACGGTGAAATTTAAAGAGAAAAAACAACGTTTTTTGTGCGCGGCGATCGAACGGAGCTGCACGTCTGCACGCTTTGAAAGCTAGATCGCAACTGTATAAATCGTATATGGAAATTATTTTCGCTTGAATATCCAGTGAGGCATGCCATGTTGGACCAAGGTTAATGATTCAAGTGCAGTCGAATGCCATTTCTAGTCGGGATTATGTACGCTATTAGAATGTCCATTTAACTGATTAACAATATGTGATGAGATTTAATTCCCTCTCGGACAGCATAAATATTTATTTACGGCCCATAAAATGCGTTCAATTGATTAATTGGAAAAGTTGTGTGCATCAGCTCTTGAGTTTAAATGGTTTAAACGGTTTGGAGTGGCATTTTCTGTGGGAATTTTCAGTTTTTCAGCTTTTCAGTTCGTTTGCATTCATTTAAGAGCCAAGCAAATATATAATTATTTATTTATTTATGCATAGCTATGAATTTAATGCCGTAAACAAAGACCAAAGCCCAATAATAAACAAAAAAACAAATATTTGATTGCTCGACATTAATTTAGTTAGTTCAAAGGAGCGACACCAACAAATGACTGAAATGCTTAAATGAAATTGTTTCATTATAAAAAAAAAAACAAAAGAAAATATAAAACCAAAGAACAAATAATTTTTGGTGTATTTCAATAGTGAATATTACATTTTTTGCTTATAAATGTAGTTTAAATTTAAATGGATCTTAGACTCATGTTGTATATCAAAAGTTGAATTTTTTTCAGATTTAATGTGAACAGCCAGTAAATTTACTACGAGTACACGAGTTTGTATATATACTTATATAAGTAGTTAATATATATATATTTAGCATAATTTCTAGTTGCATCAAATCAAATGTTTAACCAAATTTTTAACTTCTAATTGTACGTGTCTCTGTTATAGTTGGGTGCAAACCCTAAATATACTTATTATAAACGACGAGTAATTAATCAAACTAAGTAAACACAATAAACAGCAGAAAACTAACTAGAATGTATAAGTCGAGGATTGGCAGAAAAACAAACTCGATAACAAAATCTGTTTAAATAATTAACTACCTACATTTTAAGCGGAAGTCTTCCACTACATTGTACTCGCAGAACCCGTAAATCTCCCCCAAATCTCCCTCAATCCAACCCCAACCGGACAGCTAATAAAGTTAGTTCTTTTGATAACAGCAGTATAATCGACTTTGTAACAACTTATGTATATTAAGTGCTAAATTGTATAGAAAAGTGTATGTATTTCAAAGGTTTCTCCCCCTCAAAAGATTCAATACTACACAGACGATAACGATAACGATAACGATAGCGATAACTATAGCGATAACGATACCGATAACGATAACTATACCAATTAGTCATTAAACAACATATTTGCTGCACAATTGCATATTAACCATCTTAGATATGTAAGTATTATGATAAAAACCAAAAATCTAGTTAAAAAAAAGTTAACAAAACAATTTAACATAAATTAATCGCAAATTTACCATTGAAATTGTTATTACTCTTTTTGTTGCTGTTATATAGAGAGAACTTTTGGTTTTTTCTTCACATTATTTGTACACTAAACTAGACACATATTTATATGGCTAACAACGAAGTAACATGGTGCTATGAGTTACGCATAGAGCATTTTTTCATTCAATTATGATTTTTTCGGGATGGTCAAAAACGTTAAAATCTGAGCCCCTTTTAACGTCTACGACATTGTTTTCGAATCATTTGTCTCATCTTATAACTGAAGTATACTTAAATAAAAATAAAAAAATAAAAAACCACATACTACCAAACTTTTTAGCCAGCTAAGCTCCTGTAAATACCTAAGAAATTATTATCGAATAACGTCAAAGTTTTAAATCTTAATATAACAACAAATGTAAATTGTGCAAAAGTAAAAATTGCAAATTGAAGCCACCAAAGAATTGAATTTTCGCATGTAAGTCGAATAAAACACGAAAGAAATTAAAGTATTTCAAAATAAATGTAAAAAAAAAAACAAGAAAAGAAAAGAAAAGTATCTAAAATAAGCGTAAACAATCCCAACTTGTACCCGAAGCCAGACGCAGACCCAGCTGTAACCTAAGCTACGATAGTTAAAAACTTTTAGCAATTAGATGCTCATATATCATAGTTCAACTAAAGTAAACAACGTAGCAACTAGAAAACTCATCACTCAGTTAAAAAACAAAACTACAACATATTTTGTAAACTTCAGCAACAAACGTAACTAAACTAAAACGCATTTAAAAACTTTCCGTTCTGTTGATATGCATTTTCATTCAAATATTCAGCAGTCGAGTTCGAGCAACGCATATGTAAACATATGTGAGCACTTAACATGCATATACATATACATATACATATACATATACATATACATATGTATTGTATATGTAGCCAGTTTTCCTAGGGTCTAGTAGATACTAAGACATCTCCATACGATATAACTAAATACATACTTACATATACAAATACATATACATATACATATTCATATAAAGAACGCCAGCTGTTTAAGGCATACCAATATATTAATAACTATTAGCTAAGCGAAAATGTGTCCATTTCAAGGACAATAAAAATTCTTTAAAATTAAATGCCTAACTACTAAGAACGACTAAACGGTAAACAGTAAACATTAAACGTAAAGTAATCCAAATTCCATGAGGCTTCATTTGAACTCATTCAATATAGCTAAAGCTACAAACTATGGAACCTACCTACAACAACAACCAAAAATATAATTACAATGTTTTAAAATTATTGTCGTTAAGTGAAAGGAAAAACAAAAAACAAAAAAAACTACCAAAAATCTGAATGCAAAATACAATATGTAATAAAAACTGAAAGGTATTCTTAAATTCTTTACACCCAAATGTCTTTTTACTTGCCTGCAAAGGCCTGGCAACCCTGTTGCTGGGCCACGCGACAACCAAAGGTCAGGGTTAATGCCAGCAGCAAAAGTGATTGTGCGCTCCAAAGAAAAAAATATATACATAAATATATATATATGTATGTAAAACCACATTTAATTTCGAAATTCCGGTGAAATATTTCAAATTTTAAGTGAAGCTCGCCCATTAAATGGCGCCATTTTCTGCCACATGCGCATAGACAAAAAACGCAAACTCAACAAATTCGCTAGTCGCTATTGATTTTTCGCACAATGCGACCCGTCAACTGGTAAGAAAGGCAAAAGCGGCATAACGGTAAACCTTAAGCGGCAGCCGGCATCGCAGCTGACGCCATTGTTGCCAGGGCTGTCAGCGTGCCAGAAGATTTTGTATGGAAACGAAGGTGAGTAAAATTCGCATTGCATACTTTAGGGGCTGCATGAAAACAAAAAATGCTTAGCATACTTTTGCGCTGCGGGCATATTCAAGTATAACAACGAATTTAAATTCGAGTCAGAGCACAATGCGTGCAAACACACATTGGAATTTAATCGAGTGCTGGTCTTTTGTATTATTAATTACATTTCAAGTTAAGCATATAACGCAGATTATAATTAATTAATGACGCTTGTGCCAATTTATCTTTTTTGAACTGAACTTTTGAAAAACAACAAATTATTTATTTTTAATTTTTTCAATACAAGTTATATTTAACTCAAAAGTTGGATTTTTAATTCTTAGAATCATATTGATATATAACAGCACATACATTTAAACAAACATTAACCTGGAATAAATATAATTATATATTGTTTAAGACACATTAAAGTGTAACTTTTACTTTTGGCTTTAAGCATTAAAAGTTACAAAAATACTTTAAAAATAAAACATATATTGAAATGATCAATAGCCAAAAATAACTAATATTTATTTTAAAAATCATATATTAAGACTTTGAGCAAACTTTCAATTAAAAGTTAAGACTTTGGCAATATACAATAATTCAATATTAATTATTAGCTTTCAATTTTTAAGTTATATGTTAATGCGTCGATAAATCTATTTATCGATTTACTTATCGATCCATTTCGATTTTGGAAAAACCATTAATCCTCAAAAATCGTGACGAATTCCTCAGAAGTTAGATTAATAAAAATAAAAGTCGGACCTCTCTATGTAATTTGTAATTTTTTTGATATAAGTTTAGCTGTATCTTATCTTATTGCTTACATTTTTGCAGATTTATGAGGATAAAGCTCGTAATTCCTGAGTTTGAAGAAGATATCTTGAAAAACGAAAATTTCATGTCGCATATTCCGTGTTTTTCAGCCGATGTTTCAAGTCTATCTGCATTTCTTTATATTTATTACGGTCAGAATCACAGTAAAACTCGAATAGATGTTCAAATTGGAATTATTATCAGCATTATAATTTGCAGCAGACGAAAGTTACATGATTAGAAATATATATTAAATTTGAAATATATATAGAATATATCAAGAGATCAAGATTTATTTAAGAGACTTAGACTGGCAGCTTTTTAATATAGTTTTAGTCATAGTTGCCCAATCAAGCATAAAATAAAACTGCAAGTAATTGTAGATAAATTTGTTATCTAAATATTATTTTCTTTTGTATTTTCGCTATGGTACAAAAAAGAGCTAAATAGAGAAATCTTCCTTTTATTGTGAGTTCCTACAATTTCTATAGAGCAAGACCAGAAAAGGGAAGATTCATTATTTTTTATATTCGACGTCAAACTTTGTAAGTAATTGATTCTAGTTCTAGTTATCTCGACCTCCACCATTAATCAAGGTATCTCTTCCTTCTGATTCATGAAGTGGACTTTTTGGACAGAATTGTCAAACTTTTCCATTGTTAGTTAGTTAGCTTACGGTTAATTGGAATCAAAATACCGTGTCGATACATATTTACTTCAAATTTCGTTTTCATTCGTGTTGCTTTCGCTTTCATTCTGAATTCTGAATTCCAACAAAATTTCATTAGCTTGTCCATATAATGATAATATAATAAAAGTAATTTCAAGCTCATTTGTAGTGTAATTAAATAATTATTATATAAAATTTGCCACAAGGCGCAGCTTTATTAGCAACATGCAAAGTTAGCAGCCAAGCAGCCAAATAGGTAAACTAGCCAGGTGCTAATTACACGTGTGATGCCAGCCCAGGCGCAAAGTGTGCCAGAACCTAACAACAGAACAACAACAAAATGTGAATGCAAGACAGTGTTAATTGTAATTGTTGTTGGCCAAAGCTGATGCATTTAGCGGACAGACAAATGGGCGTGGCGCAGGTCAGCCCCCCCAGCCAACCCCCCCCCCCCTCGTATGACCGATGTGCGTGCGTGCAAATATTTTAGCAGAATTAAAACGGTAGCTACAAATTATTGCCAAGGGTCTCGGTTAACTGAGTAGACAGAGAGAGAGTCAGAGAGAGAGAGAACTAGAAATAGCTGTGCAACTTTTAATTAGTTAATTTAGCGTTTGGCGCCAAAGCCAAAGCGAGCTCACGCTGCGTATGAGTAATGCACAGAGCACACATACGACGCGTGGGCTTTCTTTCTGTCGAGCTGTCGGCGCTCTTAAGGGATTGGAATCGGGCTGTTGCGGTCGACAGTGCCGCTGTTAAGTAATTTCCTCTGGCGGATGCAACTAATTACTAAACATTTCGCATAAAATTCGCAACTAGACAGGATCTAACTGCACGGCTCGTCCTGAGCCTTAGACCGCAAGCACTTGTTGGCCCTTTGTTTGTGTGCGTGTGTGTGCGTGTGTGTGTGAATTTGTGTGTTCGGCTTGTTATCAAACAAATCTACATGCGGTTGGGTGCTAATTCACCAGCGTAGGCCCCACATCCATTCAAGTTCCCGCCAGCGCGCCGCCTATAAAGTATGCGGTGCGCCAGACAAACTGGCAGCTAGGCAGCCAGGCAGAAGGGAGGGAAGCGGGAGCGGGAGCGGGAGCGGGGAGAGGGGTGCGGCGCAACACTTCCGCTTTTACACACACATAGAAGGAGGGCGTCAGCCCGTGAAAAATGATCGTAAAATAGCAGAAATTATTTAACACTATTTTGCATTTAATGCAAAAACTTTTTGCATTGCACTTGCATTTCGTTTGCAAAATTGTTGCGAGAAGTTAACAGAAGTTGCAAAGTATTTGCAACGTCAACGACTTGGTTACAAAACGAAGCGTTTAATGGCAAATATTTGTGGTTGCCGTGACTCCTTTTTTTTTTTTCTTTTAAGACCAAATAGTCACAGCAGCTGACTGAGGCGCAATAATTAACTGGCTCACAGGCATGGCCCCAACATTCCCCGACCCAAACAATTTTTTTTTTAAAAAATACATTTTTTCGCTCTTGCCAAGAGTGCTCGACTTGAAGTTATCCGAGCTGCCGAGCTCCAGATATATATATATAACTTTTGTGTTATTTATACAATCCTTATAAAAATATTAAAGCAAGGTAACAAATATAATTCATATTTAAATAGTTGTTGTTCTTTTAGTCAGGGTAGAACCTTTACACCAAAATGGGCTGTGCCTAGCTCTGAGATATACCCCCCGAAATTGGAAGGACTAATTGACAGACAAAGCTGTACATGACTAGATTCTCTTAGCTTGACTCGGAGATGCTTTTTTTTTTTTGTCTGTACCAAACATTGGCACAACTTTAATATACCCTTTCCACTTGTATTACTTGGATAGCGGTTAAAAATAAAGAAAATGAAAATAAAAATGTGCAACAAAATATTCCAATAAGCCCGCGACTCGCACATGTCATGCACTTGACTCTGTCGATTTGCTTAATTGTCCAAAGGGCAGCCGCCGATTGCCATTCCCGCTGTTAAGCCTATTGCTCATGTTAAAGCCGGCACTGAGACTGTGGCTGTAGTCCGCAGTCCAGGTCCAGCCACAGTTTGGGCGGGGCGGGGCAGGGGCGGGGCGGGGCAGACAGCCTAAAAACCGGCTCGCCAGCTAATTCATAGACCGAGCGCACTGTACATATTTGCCTTTGGTGCCAAGATGTGCAGTCATTTATTGTACAATAAAATCTGACAACTGCGACGCTGACTGCGCCGTCGACGTGGCAATCGCAGCAGGCGTCACACGAACCTTCCGACGACGACGACGACGACGTTAACGTAACGGCCTCTAGCCGCACCTGACGCTGACGACGATTCGACCGCGAGCGAGATCGAGCCAACAAAAACGCCGCCCAAGAGGCAGCCGCAGACGCCGATGACAACAAACCCGTCGTGGCACTCGCAGACGCAAGACGCAGCGCGCTTCAGTCCGATCACAAAAGTGAAAATAGCAAATAAACAAAAAACAACAACATTTAAATATCGCGAGAGAAATACAAAACCGAAACTGTTTAAAAAGTCCGCGTGCCACCTAAAATGTAAATACATTTGCTCATCTGATTTCTAAAATTGATTACAAATGTAAGCTAACATATGTTAAGGCGAGCAGCAGAGCTGCAAATTAGAATCACGCGATCTGTTAGCAGACTAATTTTCGCTACCAATGCTTAAAACAAACTGGGAAATCGAAGCATTACATAAGCGTAGGCGTGGGCCCAAATAATCATGACCTCCTCGTCTAATTACATATGTTCAACGCCAGGCTACGTGACAAACATGTTGAAACCTAAAGGTCGCCCCTTCAACAGCCCCACATTAGCCATGGAAAAGTTGGCGGCCAACTAATCAAATTCTGTTTTCTTCAAATTGTGTGCCCAAAATAAGAAACTGTAGTGGGAAATTTTCCATAAAATAAAATACCTAAAAAAAAGCACCTAACAAATTTGTGCGGCGATGCGAGGGTCACACTTTTCTACAGAAAAAAAATATAAAATTTCCATAAATGCAAATTAATTCAGTATTTTTTTTTGGTCCATCTTCATTTCAATAATATTTGAACCGTGGAAAATTTTTCATGAAATAAAATACCTAAAAACGTTTCTAAAAATATCGTAAGCGCGAGGGTCACAAACAGACTTTTGAACGGATGTCGGAAAAACAAAAAAAAAATGCAAATTAACTTAACATATTTATGTCGATCTGGCTTTAAAAAAAACTTTTGACAAGCCTTTGATATAAAATATTTAAATGTTATGCCTTAATATGCTAGAAATACCAAATCTTTTAAAAATTCTTAAATTTAAGTGAAAGAAGCGCAAGAAACGGAATTAATTATTCTTTTGTTAATATTTAGCATAATTTAGCAATGCAGAACGTGTTTAAAATATTTTGACCAGATCAACTAACTAATATATGTTTTTATTGTTTTTTTTTTTTTGGCTAAATATGTCACATGAGCAACCTGAACGGGTCCAAAGACAACAACAAAATTAATCTCTTACAGAGCTATCATAATTATTCCGTTTATAAATTCTGTTTTACAAATCAAAAAGTTGAACTTGTGACTGGTTCGAGGTCTCTTTTATTTCCCGCTCTATGTGTGTGGCGCACAGTGGGGCGAGCGCGGGTAACGGTATATGTGTGTATATTTGTTTACCTGACAATGCGCACAACTATTTAAAAACAGCACGTTTAATTAATAATAATAACTGTGCAACGGCAACAACAACAAAAAGTCTGTCAATTGCTAAGGGCGTCTGTTTCCGCAAATTATTATCGCTTGTTTAGCCGGGCGGACCGCAATCGCATTAGCATCAGTTTTTGGCCGCACAATTGCCCAGAAAATTCATAGAGAAAATTAATTAGTGACATTATAAATAAAGCATAAACATTTTGGTGGCAAATCATTTGACATTCAGCCGCTCGCTCACAAGCGACCAGTGCGCAAAAATAACCAACGTAATAAAGTACAAAAAACCAACGAAAAAAACAACGAAAAATAATCGAAAATAAACAGAAAACAAGTATTAAAAAAATAAAAC
The DNA here is from genome assembly GCA_035045355.1 of Drosophila lacicola. Taxonomy (NCBI): domain Eukaryota; kingdom Metazoa; phylum Arthropoda; class Insecta; order Diptera; family Drosophilidae; genus Drosophila; species Drosophila lacicola. The sequence continues at coordinate 747,549 of JAWNPB010000347.1, read as the reverse complement.
AGAAAACGAAACCGAAATCAAAACAAAACCGCGCACTAAAACGTCGAAATTCTGAACAACGCCGGTCGCATTAGCGTACCACTAGCCGGTCACGTGGTCAGGGAGGGGGTAATCAAGCACCCCCCTCCCTCTCTCCCCTCTTACCATCCCTGCCTGACTGGCTGCCGAACGGCGCCTTGCATAGACTTTGTGCCTGTCACATAATTTGCGGTCATTGCGATTGCTTTTTTTGCTGTTCGTTTCTTGCTTCTTGTTTCTTGTGCTCTTTGTGCTCTCTGTTCATCATCACTTATTGCATTTGTGTGACGACTCGTCACAAAGCAGACGGCGAGGGGGCGACAGTGCTTGGTGTGGTGGGCGTGTCGCGTGTGGCGGCCGTTGGCACAGGAAATCGTTGCCGCAGCTGCGCTCACAGCCTGAAGGCAGACGGCCGACCGATACATAAATAAATACTAATAACAATATATTGCATTATTTTGTCTATATTAGAAGCAAATACTTGAAATTGTTGGTTCAACAATTTGGTACAATTTGCCGTCTGGTGAAATTGAAAATATATTTTTAGATGACAGTCACCAAAAAGTGGCTTTAAATATTTTTATGTGCGCAGCGCTAATTGATCAATCAAATAAAAAAAAAAAAAACCTACATACATATATCCTCTTTTTTGTCAGACGCAGTCAACGCCAAAATTGTGTTAATTTAAAACTGGAATTTGATTAAAGGTAAGTGTGAATTAATGATGTGCCATTGGCGAAACTATTGGGAAATCTCACTTAGAGCATTGGGTGAATCATTTAACATGCGACACTTTTGCAAATTTATTCAAGGCATCCGGAGCTGCACACACACACACACACACACACATATGCACATGCAGACAAAGGGTGGGTGGTAGTGAAGGGGGGTGGAAGGGGTGGGGGGTTCGTTCATGGCATCTGCTGCTAAGCATGAAACATTTTGCAATGCGTTTGTCATGCAATTTTAATCGCAATTGCATTTTTAATTTTCCTCTTCCACCTGACGCTGGCGCTCCTCGCCGAAGGAAAGAAAAATGTGCGCAACGAAAAAGAAAGATGGGGCAAAAAACAGAAATAAAAGCAAATAAATATTAAATGCAATACACTCAATACACAGACAAGAGACAGCAGCAGCAGCAGCGCAGCAGCAGCGACAGAAACAGCAGCAGCAGCAACAGCAGCGCAGCAACAGCAACAGCAGCAGCGCAGCAACAGCAGCAGCGCAGCAACAGCAGCAGCGCAGCAACAGCAGCAGCGTCTGCAGCAGCGGCAGCCAACTGACAAGCAGACAGCCCGTGGGCAGAGAATGACACGACAAAGCACAGGGGCGAGAGTGCGGGGTGATGGTACACAGTTTATAGAGAACTTTGACTAGCGGGTTTACTAACACATTGACATAGAGCGCATGCAGAAATGCGGCTGAGGGTCGACAGGATGCGAGCCGGAACATTTGCATAAATCTACATTTAAACCATTTTCTCGCTTGGTTTTTTTTTAATGAAAATAGTATATTGGTTTTGTGCAGTGTACGCTTTGATGTACGTCTCTTCAAATAGAGTGTTGAAGCTTATATAAAAATAGATGAGTTTATGAGCTAAAGTAACCCCTAAAGATCGATCCGAAAACTTCGTCTTTGTTCACCTGTCAAGCTAATAAGCTGTGGCAGAGTATTGCGCAGTCGATGCAACCCGACTGCAGCAACCCTGCATACTTATTATGTTTGCCAGCAGAGGCACCTCAATACATTAGCACGCTTTATAGTATGCAACGAATTTATTTTCTTGTGCAACCTCAAAGACGCATCTGAGTCGAGGCTTACGCAACGCGCCTTTAATGAGCCGCATTAACTATAACGGTCCGCTGTCAAACTATGTGACATTGACCAATTAAATGTGCTTGCCCAACACTGTCGGCCTGTCAGTTTGTCAAAGCAGGATTAACCTTTATGTAAATATGACAGCAGCCGCCAAAAGAGAGGGGGGGGCAACCGCGACAGGATACCACAGCAGCAGCGGAAAGGATCCAACCAAATACAGACACTCACACCATCATTCATTAAGCATAAATATTTATGAGCTTTCAATTGAATGCATAAATTGCATAAAATATTGATGTTCATATTGTGGCATTTTTTAAATTAACCATCGAATGGTTTTATATACCCTATATTATACCCTCCTTTATAAAGTAGGTAAGATAGGCTCAAAAGACGGTCAAATGTTTGTCTAATCCGAATTTATATTCATATATCTGATATTCTTTTTCTGAATCCATGCCAATGTAAATATGTACTATTTGTTTTTTTTACCCATTTATTAGTATTATTTATTATTATTATTACCCGAATATAGGGTATTTCAAAGTCAGGCACTCTCAAAAATAAACAATCTTATTTCCTACATTTATTTTTAATTGCCTTATCAGGATGTTGTTAAGCTTTCTGGACAGTTTTCAATGAAAAAAATTGTTTTCCACGTTAAATTCCCACAGCAGAGGTAAATCACATTTCCCAAAAAGTTGCTGCCATTCTCCACGCTTGTACAAAGTATTTTTAATGATAATATTTTATTAACATTTATTTTTTACAATCCGAACATATGGAAAATAAGGGTATAACGAGTATATGCAAATGCAACAGGCAGACGGAAGCATATCCGACCCCATAAGGTATATATATTCGATCACATTATTTTTTCGTGATAATCACGAATATTCTATGGCATTATAAAATATACTGTAGAATATTTCATGAAGATCGGTTAAGATACACAGAAGTTATAGATAGATATAGATTCAAGATACATCCGTTGATGGAGGCTCGAGTTCGATCCCAGCAGGTGGAATACATTTTTCTATAATGCTAGTTATACCCATTTACTAATTTAATAGGCGAATTGCCCGAATTGCTTTTGGTTTTGTGAGAAGAAAGTTCAGGGTATCTGCTAGTCGGGTAATCTCGACTTCATCATTTTTACTTGTCAAGAACAGAAATGCTGAAAATTAAATTCCAATTTGTAATTGCTTTAAGTAACAAATATTTAAAAAAAAAAACGTTCTTAAAAAGCATTCACATGCTATTTCCGCCAATTTTCCACAAGTTTGGTTGGATTTCACAAAATCGCCTAATATTCAATAAGTCCTTATATATAGCTGTAAGTATAAGTTGAAAGCAGATCGTAGTTCTTAAACTTCGGACCCACAAACTTTGATCCCGATATCGAACAAGAGGTTTGCGTCATAAAATTAATCATTTTATAGGCACTTTTTCGCTCGAACATAAAAAAGTTGTTGTATACAAAGTTGTTTGATATAACTATTAAAAAAAAAAAAAGCAGCGCCCTTTAAGCCGGAATCATAAAATTGAATAATAATATTTAGCTAAAATTAACAAGAATTGATACTGAATTGATATATATATTTACATATAATGGCTGGCTTTTACAAAATGATTATATGTTTCCTTTTGTGAACCAAAACGTACAATGAATGTTCATGCATTCGTTCATTCATTCATTCATTTTTGTTGGTTTGGAAAAAAACACAGAAAAGTCGCTGGCAAAACGCGCGCGCTTTTTCGTACCTAGCGACTTTGCGTGCGCGTTTTTTAATTACTACAATTTGCTAAGTACTCAATTTGCATGGCACTTCAAGCACGGCAAAGGTTGGCAGCACACAAGCAACAAGCACAAGCAAAAGTGCTCTAGTCGGGTGTGCCCCACTAGGAGATACCCTCGGCCGAGAACCAAGAGGCAATTTACAATCGTTTAGCTATTTTTTCCGCCACATTTTACCGACAACCGACACTTGCCAATGGAACACCAAAATGTGAAGTTTGAAAATGTAACATTTTTCGAGCATAGTGGAATTAGGCTATTACATATGTACATAAAACCCCAATAGGCCTATAGACTTTATGAAGGCTGTGCTGCTTCTTTCCTTATGGGAAACATGTTCTTCAATAACTTCGCTGTTTATAGCCAGATCATATAAATTAAAGATAATATAAATTAACAAATTTGTATATTGCTAAAAAACTGGCGACTTATAACTAAACGACCTTAAATGCTATTTAGCAAATTAAAATAACTAAAAAAAAAAAAAGATCCTTATAAACATTTCAGGGATTAAACATGCCTATTGAACATGCATATTTATCTGCAATATTATTCTGTAAATAAGTGGACAATTAAAAAGACTAAAAAAAAAATCCTTATTAACATTTCAGGGATTCAACATGCCTATTAAACATGCACAACCTATGCGATATTTATCTATCTATAGATATTATTCTGTAAATAAGTGGATATGGGAGAAAATTATGAATTAGTTTTACGTGGATATACTAAAATATAGCCCATAGCTTTAGTATTCCACAGACGGATTATAGAGGCGGACAGACAGACTGACAGGCTCCCTTCGGGCAGTTACATACTTTTGCACAAACCCAATTCACCCTTTGCAGTGGATTCAACAACAACATCACGTGCTCAGCGCGTTCGCGTGACAAACAATTAGTTCAGTGCAAATTGTTGCTGTTGTTGTCAATTTCTTGATTCGCCCTGCGTCCGAGCCGCAAATGATGTCAAAAGCATTTAGCATTAACACGTTGGTCAAGTAGTTTGTTGTTTTTGTATATTACCTGAAGTAATTGAAAAGACTTCTAATTGCAATTAATTTGAAATGCGTTCCACAGCGCTGCCCGCCTCTAAGGTCATAAATGTACCTAAAATGAGCCGCTAAAAAATGAGCTGCCATATCAAAGTTAGTTAGATAATTAATTACGTGGCAAGTCGGTGCTTTGATGATGCTGTTTGTTGATGGATTGTTTAACACACGATGCAAATTCAAGTGTCGTAAAATAAAACTAGTTTCGTAAAAAGTTCATTAGTGCGAACGTGTCGCCAATGCGAAGCCCAATGCCAGCCGCTTCTGACTAATCAATAGAAAAATCGCAAAAATCGCAAAAATCGCACAAAGTTCAACGACTGCTGAAAGAGTTCGCTGATTGATTGCATATGACCCAAATTGAATTGCCAATCGATTCGGCCAAATAGCAGCGCATTTGGTGCAAACATGCAAACAGAAATCGAATTACAATCGAACAAACAAACAAACAGCCGAACAACTGTAAAACAACCAAACATGCCACATGCCACATGCAACATGCAACATGCATGTTCCCAGCAATTATCAATGCAATTCAATAAAAATGCATTCACAAGCGCTGCATTCGTATTGGCGGGCATTGAACTACAGAGCACACTCACACACACACACACACACACACACACACACACACACACTCAAAGGGCGTCTTGCAGCTTAACCTGTTCCCATGCATTTGTGGCTGCAACAACAACATTAGGAAACGCCAGCGATTCACAAATTAAAAAAAAACGCCCGCTTGCACCTTGTTACCCGACCTGCGTCAAGTTCCGGCCAGAACACAGGCCACGCCCACTTACCTGCGGCCCGCGCAGACAGCAGTGATAAATACGACGACAACAGACAACAGACCAGAGACAAGGAAGGCGTACAAGGTGCATCCTCTGCTTCGGCCTGTTGTTGGCTGTCATTTCAACTACATTTGGACAAAGTTGAGCCACAGCCATTTGGCTTAAGCCCCCCCCCCCCTTCTTTAGTCCAGCTATATCTCTGAGTGCACTCATGCACTGAAAAAAAAAAACTAAATACAAAAATATAAGTCCCTAAAATGTATTTAGTTTTTTAATTATATAAGCACCTATAATTTCATTGGAAATATCTTAAACAATTTACAATATTTTCGTTCTAGCTCTTAGAGACGATCAACAGATTAATTATTGTGAAATAATCTTTGATTAATTAACAAAAAGTTTTAATTCATATACAATATTCACTAGAGAAATTACCCGGCTTTGTCCTGATCAAGGGAATAATGTTAACAATTTTGGTGATATGAATGTTGTTTTTTCTTTTTTAATTCCCTCCAACTTCAGGCATAGCTCTATGCATTTCCATTATTTCATATTATCTCGCCTCAATTGGAACGAAGATAAAACTTCATACTTATTTATATTTGAAAAGCATATATATTGCCTGTCTAGGTGTTCGTTCCCCAAACTTCACGCTAATTAAGTCGCTGCTTAGCCTTGGGAACTACCGACCATACATATAAAAAAAAAAGCGAAGATTATAAATAATAATATAATAATAAGAAACACTCATTTCTTTTCGAAGCTTTCTTCCTTTATAAATCGTAAATGATATAATCAAACCAGCGACCTCTCTTTTGCTAGTTCGACGCTCAGATACATAATCAACGCTGACTCAAGACATCACATTCTCAACATTCTCACACTCATATGTCGCATGGTTGTTGGTATTTTTCCAAGAAATTATGAACACTTGGAGTTTTCATTTCCCTAAATTTTGAATTCTTTCCTAATATCTGAAGATTGCTAAATAATTATAAAAATAGTTCATAAATCATATATATCATATATTCATATCATACATTTTGTATTAATTTCAAAATTCGCATTAAGTTCAAGTCTTTTTTTGAAGTGCACTCCAAACACGATTATATATATTCCGGCTCGCTGAATTATTCCATGCGCCACTTGGGAAACACCCTCCGACTCCCCGCCTCGCCCTCCCCTTTCCTGCCACACACACACACAGCAGTTAGTTAAAAGTTTTTTGAAGTCCAAGTCGGGAACGTGCACGAAATTGTAGCGCGTCTCTAATCATAAATCGCCGCATGGTTTGCATTTTAATTGCGCGTTTTATGGTCGAATTATTTATTTAGGAACGACATTTGAAAAAGCATAGAAGCAAATTTGTTGCTCGACAACAATTTGAATGCATTTTCATACATTTTGTGGCATTACGTATCATAGCCGAATTGATGCAACTATTACGATTGAATAGTCTTGCATATCCTTTGCAATTGTCGACGCGAAATAGCATTGATGCCCAAAAGGGGAGTCCTGAGTGTGTATATTGAATATAAAATTGTGCAAACTTTTGGCGCCATTTTACGTGTGCCGCAATCAGAGGCTGCAGTTGTTGTTGTTGTTGTTGCCGTTGCTGTAATCTAAAGAAATTGGCCGAGGGTTGTGCAGAAATTGTCGAAACCAAATCAGCCGTAGCAAATCCATAACAAAGTAATCAATGAAAGCTGCAAGCTAGGACTGACAAACAAGTCGGAAGCCAAAAAAAAAAAAACCGTTTCTTGTGGCTGCAATTTGTTGGCCAACACGCCAACAAGCCAACAAGCCAAGAAGCCAACGAACCAGCCAGCCAAATCAAACAAGCAACTGGGACAGCGACGATTTTCCATTCCTGTCCGCCTTGCTGGCTTCCCTTTCGTTTGGAGTGCGCCTCAGCGGCAACAATAGCAACAAGAAGCAACAAAAAGCAGCAGGATAGTTTTGTGCAAAAGTTCGCCAGCGAAGTTATCAGGCTCGCATTGGGTTTGCTTTATGTGACTAGGCAGATGATTGCAATTGCAATTGTTGTTGCTGCTGCTGCTGCCGGCAACTAATTGAATTGCTTGTTAGCAACACACAACAACAAAGGCCGATTGTAGCGCTTCTCCACACTATTTTGTTTTTTGGATACCCTACTTAAAGAGGGTATTTCAGTTTGGTCATGAATCATGTAACGCATAGAAGGAGAACAAACAAGTTCTTGATCAGTATCAAAAGAGGAGTTGATATACTCATGTCCGCTTTTTTTTCTCTTTGAAAACTAATTTCTCAGTTTTAGGGTATTCCCTATGAAACTTTATAGGTTCCCTCTAGTTCCGTCTACTCCGAACGGAGCGGGTTACTCTATCATAGGGCTGTCATTGGAACCATCGATAGAAAATTAAATTCTCGTTTAAACAACTTTTTTGCTTTGCAAATTATCTTGAACAAACCCCTCATTTATTACCTTAACAATGCTCCTTATATATGAAACATATCAAAGCTTCCGACTTCCGACTATTAATTTATATACATTTTATTTTATTTTTTTAATATTTTTTTATTATTTTATATAGCTTTATAAAAAGAATTGGTCGAAAAATGAATTTTTGTATTAAAAATATATCTGTTTGTCTCCAGCTAAGGGCTTTATACTTCGCCTCAAATATCTGCAATTTAATAGGCCACATGTTTAAAAGGGTATTTTATTTAAGGATTCTTTTTGGTTTTTTTGTTTTGTTTTATACAACAGCCTCGATACTGTGAGGCAAATATTTAAGGTATTTGATATTATCATCAAGTTTCTTTTACAAACTTTTATCATGACGTTTATTCAGCCCGCGATGCGAGCCAATGCCTTCCGTTCAGTTAAAGCCCACTTGGCAGCCCTTTTCCTCATTATTACTAACATAAATATTATTGATTTATTTCATAATATAGCATTAAACTATCAGCCCGACTATATTTTAATTAGCACTTTCTTAAGCACACTTAAGACAAAAGACTGCGCATCGAATGAGTATGTACTCGAATATGCATATAAATATATGAATCAAATAAGCAACTATTTCATATAAAAAGACATAAAGCTGTCTCGAAACTGTTTACAGGGTAGTTTTTCAGTCGGGCAGCCCAGCTATTGCGTATTACTTGGCACAAGCTATTGTAGGCGGCGTTCGCCGACTGCAGTCGACATTTTTGTGCGAGAGCTAATTTTCGAAAGCCGCGCACGTGGCGTATGTGTAATATGCAGTACGCACTGTTGGGTGTTTGCATTTTGCATTTTGATAAAGTAGTTTCGTATATTTTGCCAGCATAATATGCCATCAAACTGAAAGGCAGTCCTGCCGCTGACTGAGCACAAGTGCGGCGCTGTCGTCGACACGACGGCAACGCCTTCTAGCCATGCTTGGCACGCAAGATTCTCATAAAAATTAGAGCCTGCACTGGGGCTGAGTCTGAGTCTGAACTGGGGGCCTTAAGTGTGCGGTCTGCGTCGAGTGCATGTTGCATGCAACATTGCTATTTATGAACTCAACGAGGCTGCCACACCCTTCGCTCGCTGTGCACCATAAATCGCAGCAGATGAATTTCATTCTCGGATTTCGTTTTGCTTTTACCACAACGGCGCGGCTTACATAGCTGGTCTCTGTCTGCCCTTTGGCCAGCCAAGAAAATATTATTTAGCTTACTCTAACTACAGGTTGGCGCCATTCACTATGCTCAGCTGTTTGTGGCGAAAAAGCTAAACTCAATACGGCAGTATTTAAATATTCAAAATAGAAGAAGAATTCATTTCTTTTGAGTTTTTATATATTATATATATTTTATTATTTGTTAGGTATATAAATATGACTAATACACAAAACATAAATAGATGTGAATTCTTTTTATTCCCATTCCTAACTATTAAAAAAAATATCTGCTGGGTTTCGAACCCAGACCCAACTGTCCGGCTAAACTGGCTCGCTTTACTCTAACGTTGCTTAACGCTTGCAATTCCCAACCAGTCAAAGCTTCAACAAGGAGTTAAGCATTTGTAATCATAGAGCAAGATCTGCTATTAATAGAGTCGGGTACTTATTTTTTTGAAAATAAACAATATTAAGAGAACAAAAATCAACATTAGCCGGCCAACTTTATACTGTTACTTATTATTTATTGTTGATTATTATATTTATAAACTTTGCTGTAGAAACAAATTTTGTTATTCAAAACTTTTTGATATATATATATTTTGATGTGCATTTGATATAGTATTTCGGCTTCGGTGCGTGAAAATTGTGCATTCTTTCAGTTTGGCAGACTGGATTAAAATCGTTTTCATGCTCCTTCGCCAGGCACACACAGAACACAGTTGCCCATTTTATTTATGTCAATCTGTGTGTGGCTGTGTTGTACTTGTTGGCCGTTGGCTGCTTGGCAGACAAAACTTGGCCTGCCAGTAGGCCCGGGCAGTATATACCATATATATTCGAGAAAATAAATAAATAAAAATAAATAATCAGCTGGCAGCGACAGGAAGAGGGCGTGCCCCTGTTGCTGTTGCGAGTAAAAAGGTGGCAATGTTGCATTATTGTTGCTATTTAATTATTTATATGCTATTTTCTTTTTTTAATTTTCACTTTAAAATACCACTGATAGTTTTCAGTGGTGGCTGTTGCGCTGTTATTTATTTTCTTTGTGGTGCATTGCGTTTTTAATGCATTTAAATTAATTACATTCTTAATGTGACCATAATCCCCGCCATGCGTTAAATGACTTTTATATTTTTTTATTATATGACCCAACTAAATACATATAAAGCCCTTGGCACAAGGCACAAGGTTTTATTCGAAGCAAATAACATTAGTTTGAGAATTGAATCAGCTGAATATTTAACCAGTTAATTTCATTTGCGCTTATTAATACTTAATGGACTTTAAATAGAGCAATAAATAGCGCTGCACGCCACGTTTATCAGTCGTATCTTTCGAATATTTCAATATGGAGGCATTAAAAAAAAATTAATAACGAATGGCAAATTACAATTTCATATAGTCCAACGTCAATTGAATCAGCGAGGGGCGTGCAAGAGCCAGGATAACACACACAGCAGCTTGAGCCGCAATAAAATCCTGCAGCAATTACCAATTTTTTTTTTGCTGCTGCTTCTGATGCTCTTGGCCACATTTGCAACACGCATTTAATTGCTTGTCAGTGCGGCACATAGTAGCACAGTACTTGTTATTATTATTGTTGTTGTTGCTGCTGTTCTTGTTGTTGTTATTATTATTGTGGCCGGGGCATTTAATTTGCTGAACAGCGTGCGCTTGTCACAATAAAAATCAGTCAAGTGCAATTTAACCCCGGCAAATGCACCACGCACAGTGGACGCTGAAAATATTTGTAACAGCATAAGCGAGAGCAAGCGGAGTGCCTTTCTATGCGATTCTCAAAATGGCAAGCATCATTGAGGCTATGTCATTATCTATAAAAAAGCTGTCTCTCTATCTCACTCTCACGCTGTCTTGCAGATATCGCCTTTCTATGCGATTTTCATGAATTTATGTACTTCTTGCTTGCAAGCTTCATGTGTTTTTTTGAGTTTGTAAAACATCTTCTGCTGTAAGAATGCACATAATACGCATAAACGAGAGCAAGCGGAGTGCCTTTCTATGCGATTTTCAAAATGTCAAGCATCATTGAGGCTTTGTATTTATCTATAAGAGAGCTGTCTCTTTAACTCACTCTCACGCTGTCTTGCAGCTAACGCCTTTCTATGCGATTTTCATGAATTTATGTAGTGATTGCAGACTTCATGTGCTTTGTTGTGTTTGTTAAACACATGCATGCGCACCTTCTGCTGAAGAAATGCACATAATACGAATAAACGAGAGCAAGCGGAGTGCCTTTCTATGTGATTTTCAAAATGTCTAGTATCATCGAGACAGTCACTATCTATAAAAGAGCTGTCTTTTATTTCACTCTCACGCTGTCTTGCCGCTATCGCCTTTCTATGCGATTTTCATGAATTTATGTTATGCTCGCAGACTTAATGTGTTTTGTTGAGTTTGTCAAGCACCTTCTGCTGTAAGAATGCACTTAAATAGAGAATATCAATCTTTGATTTGTAAATTTCAGAGTCAAGACCCTGTGAATAGCGACCACTGTGCGACGGCGGTTGTCCGCACTTTGTTAGCCTCGACAGTGGCGAGGGTTTTGGGCTCGCAGTCATTGGTGTGGCATTGCACTACCAATGGCTGTGACAGTTGCATTTGCAGTGGCATTGGCGGTGGCTGTAAGTGGTTCGCCGTTGAAATGCTTTTGGCGACGCGTATGGAATTTTTGACAGCCCATACGAGTCGACTGCCCAGGCCAAATAACAAGCAAACATGAGAATTCAATTTGTTAATAAAATAAATCTGCTCAATTTGGAAGCCCTGCAAGGCCCTGGCACACACACATGCTGCGGGTGAAATTATAACCGCAGCTGTTCAATCGATTTCTTAATGACAGGTGCATTTAATAATGTATTTGCTGGCATATATTATTTCAAAGGTTTTAATTTACAGTAAAAAGGGATACGGATACTTCAACACACCTTTCTACCGTTCATCGCATTTCTGTTAAATATAAACCTCTGATCGAAATCGAATGTCTCTTATGTGATATTCAAATTTTTAAACCCTATCAAGTTTATTTTCTATACAAAATCGCATGTTTGAAAGATGATTGATTGAATGCTGATTTTTTATTGGAAAAACGACAAGTATAATTTAAGAAACAATTATTTTGCAAAGCATTATGGAAATAATTTATGGCGCATGATTAATATCTTGCTTTTTTGTCATGTAAACTTTGTCGGGCAATTTGTTTAATTAATGTGCGCCGCAAACTAAAATGTTTGGCAATTCAAGGTAATTAAATCAATTAATTTAATTGAATTTCGCAGAAATTATTTGTTTGCAACTCCTGAGCACATCAATCTACGATCTTTACAACTAATTGGACTTTTGTCAAAACTCTTAAAAACTAGTCAAACTATCAAATTTCTACATTAAAAAAATTTGTTTTCTAATTGTGGAAACATAAAATTCAACAATTGAAAATTGGGCAAGCAATAATTACTGGCTGGCAGGCAAAATGCTTTTAGCAATTCACGTGATGAGTTTTTAACATTTTTATTATTGTTTGTTTGTTTTGGTTTTTTTATCTGCAAAATACAATTTATACACATCTTTTCAATGGCGAGTGTGACATTCTACACGCGAAAAAACACGCTGATATGCGATGACAGACTGTAGATAAAGTCACTCAACAAAAATTGCCGATTGTTGATTGTTGTTGTTCTTGTTGGGAGACAATGTCACTTGGGAGTGCCATCATTGTCTCAATTTGTGTTTTGTTTAATTTCATTCGAAGAGATAGAAAATCAAGTGCATTTAAAATAAATAGTTCGCCTTTTTTCATATGACATCCGCTGTGGGATGATGTGATATGAATGTTCGTAACTCTTGCAATTAGCGTTAAGCGTGGTTGTTATCGCAATGTGATTGACACACACACACACACACACACACACACACACACGCACACTCACCTTATGTAAGTCCAGCCCACACCCGTAACTCTTGACACACGTTAGTTATTTGTTTGTTTAGGTTCAAAGTTAATTAAATGTGAAATATCAATCTGTGGCAAGCATGCAAACGCAATTATATGCCTGTCTTTGTACAAAATGCACATTATCAGCCATATTTTTTTAAGCTAACCTGAATTGTTCGTGCTCTGAACACGTCTAAAGTCTATAGTCTATAAATACCGACGCGTGCAGACAACGCGTTTCGATATGCGACAGACAAGTTCAAATATTTGGCACTCTCCACCTTTGGGGGGAACTTTCGCTGGCCGGATTGTTCTTTTGTGGTGCCTAATTAACCAGCTGCCAATGATAATAACAGCAACAATTGTGCACAAACAAGAAGCTCGACAGAACAACGTCATAGCATAGCAACTAGTCATCCACAAAAGTTGAAGTTGTTGTAGGTGAGACGCCGCCCCACTGCGAGCAGTTAAAATTTAATTAACGACGTTGCAGAAAATTAGCATAAATTATTTAATTAAAGGTAAGTGCCAGCCGCGACCAGAGTTGGCAGAGATCGCAGCCGCAGCTGGCGCGTAGTTAACAGAATCATGTGTTAATTTTTTAATGGCATTTCATAAATCTTTTAACGCCTGGCCGAAACCACTTCAGTCCACAGCCACACCCCTTCCCCTCCCCCCCATCACTATGCTCGCTTTTAACGAGTGGAGCATTCCGTCTAATTGGTCGACTGCATTTAAATGCACATAAAACGTTTGCCAAAACAATTCTATTTAATTGGCTAATGAATTTAAATACGCTTGAAATAAAATGGTAAACAAAATTGTTAAACGCATGAAATTGCGTATAAACGAAGAGTTTCACATTGTGCACAATTAGCCAAATGCAAATAACAAATGGAATAGTTTTTTTCCCTTTTTTTCTATACCCTGTTCCAACAAAATGGCCAAAATGAAAGGGTTTCCATATGAATTATTCGATTAAAAAACTTTATACAGGATAACTCCCAGTTAAGCACATCACACTGAATAAATCCCACTTGTGGTTCATGTTTTTTTTTGTACCCTGCACCCATTGAAAATGGGTAAAAAGGGCATAATGTATTTGTGCAAATGTATGTAACAGGCAGAAGGAATCATCTCCAACCCCATAAACTACTATATATTTTCTTGATCAGCATCAATAGCCGAGTCGATCTAGCAAGGATCTCAGAACCATTAAGAGCTAGAGACTTGAAATTTTAGCTGTAGGTCCTCCTAGTCGCCGCGCTGGTCGAGTTTGTTTCCGATATTCGATAACTTGCCCCGTTTCCAAGTTATCGATACAAATCGATATCGAAAACCTGTTTTTTGGGCAATCTCGGTAATAATAATCTAATCACCAAACTTGACATGTAGCTTCTAGAATAGTATATATATATCATGTATCTTTCATTTTATACCTATCGCCTGTTGGAAGAAAAGGGTTCAGGGTATCCCCTAGTCGGGAGCTCCCGACTAGAACCTCTTATTTGTTTATATCAGCATTATGTACAAAACGGCGACAGCTGCCGGACTTAACGCAAATTCTATAATATTTAATGCTGCTCTTGTTAGCCAGCCAACAATGATGGTCAAAACGGTCGGAGGGCAAAAAGTGCGCACAATTAGTTTCATTTGTTGCCTCTTGCTGTTGTTTTATGGTAAATAAATAGAAACCGCAGCAGAAACTATTGTTATAAAAACATTTTCATTGCCTTTTCAATATGCACAATGAGAGGGCAAAATTGCAAATTGATTTGTGAGGTTTTATAAAAATACGCATTCACTCGGCTTTTATGCTGACCAGCTGACCAGACCGTCCCCGCCCCTTGCCCTAACTTCTGCTCCGCCAAAGCGCTGCAACAAAGAACTTGCACTTTTTTGCCGGCTCATGTATTTTTAATCATGCTTTCAAATGCAGCATATTTAAGTCCAATATAAATAAACATTTACACAAATTTAATTAACTTAAGCGTGTACTTTCGTAGAGTTCAAATATGAGTAATAACAGAGTTGGAGTGCTCTAGACGGGTGTGCCTGACTATAAGATACCCTAAACCCAAAGCTGAGCTGCTTTTGAAACTATTCTTTCTCCCTTTTACACACACACACATATTTCCCTTGGCCACATAACATGGGAAATGCCTTGATGATTAACTTTGTATAAATACTAAAGATCACAGAGAATATATATTATACAGAAAAAATAATGTTATTTAGGATTTAAGTTTACCAATCATCACTTAAAGTGGAAAAACTATTTTCAAAATATCAAGTCTATCAATCATATGGTATTTTCAACCTAGATCTAATTGACACTCAGCCTGAATATAATGTCAAACATGCTTTCTTCTGCTTTTAGGTAAATTGAACAAACCCATTAAATTATATATTATATATTAAAATCTAAAGATAGCTCTATAACTGAATATCCAAAATTGAAAACAATTAAAAAACAAGTAGAAACAAGTTTGCGGTTTAATAGCAGCTTAAACAAACAACCTGCCAAGCCAATTAAGAGCTCGACTTTCGCGATTAGACGCCACGTGAGCCATATAATCGTAAGATACTAATTCTATTTTCAACCGATCAATACATAATATTGTATTCCGATTCAGCTTATAGAGTTTTTCTGCAAAATATCATTAGTTTTGATACCCTGAACCCATTCAAAATGGGTAAAAGGAGTATAATGTATTTGTGCAAATGTATGTAACAGGCAGAAGAAGCCATCTCCGACCCGAGCTATCGAAACTCTGTTTCTTGAGCTATAAGAGCTAGAGCCACCAAACTGGACATGTAGCTTCTAGAATAGTATACATATATCTAAGTATCTTTCATTTTATAGCTATCGCCACCGCTACCACTATATAGCTATTAATCAGTTAAATAAACTAATTTGTACTGCCGACCAATTGAACCCACAATTTAAGTGTAATTGACTTTTTGAGAATATACAAATATTCTAAAGTACAATAAGATCTACTGTTTAAAATTTCATCAAGATTGGTTAAGAAACACAAAAGTTATTAAAGAAAACGTGTAGAGGTTGACCACGTGTTTGCGGCAGCTAGCGCAAATTGCAAGAATTTCTGTATACATGTACACACACACATTCACGCGCGTCTTTATTGAATTCTATTAATAGCATTGCAATTACGATTGTATTGCATTCTGTGCTGTGTGTATGTTCCTGAGGAAACTATTTCTTTGTTTGTCAATTTACTTTATTACTGCTAAAGCAAACGAGCTCGTGGCGCGAGCCGCATTTGGTGTTGGTTCAGGGGACCCCCTAGTCGGGAGCTCCCAACTAGAGCCTCTCACTTGTGTTATATATCTACAGATAACTTAACATTTTTACAATTCGTAATCGATATTGACAATGAGTATTGAGGTAGCACACGATAATAAGTTTGTACAACAGTAAAAAATATTAATTATATTACGTTCGACAGAGTTGGCAAAAACTAACTTAGATAAGCAGTATATAAATATTTAACTAGAATGTTTAAAAGTAGCCTACCGGGCTTATCTTTATAGCGTTTCACCGCAGAAACATTCATTTGTGTAAATCTCAAAGCTGCTAAATGTCACAGTCATAATTCAATTTTTTTTTATGGAAGCAGAATTCCGCAATAGTATAGCGTACTGCGCAACCTCCAAAGCTTATCTAAAAAAAAAAATATAAATTTTTGCGCTAGCCAAAAGACAATGCTGCAGCAGTTAGGTGAGATCAGTTTCCGATTATTTAAATTAAATATTTAGAGAGTTGGCTTTCAGTAACTCTCAATATTTTGGCAAAACATTTAAGAGAACATTTTCTGCTACTAGTATTTCAAGCGATTTGTGTGCATGTGACGGCTTCATGTTGCCAACTTATGACGCAGGCGACGCAACAGCTGCTGTCTTTTGTTGCTTTCTGTGATGTCTGTAACCCAAACCAAATGCATATGCTTAGGTAGGGTATACTGTATTTTTGCAAGTGTATGTAACAGCCGATCAGGATGACAAGCTGTGTCGATCTAAAAACTTAAAAGGATCCAAGTGAGCTTAACATTCGTAATTTCTCACATATACATATACGCATTAAAAATATTTTTCTTAATGAATACCCGTACCGCCCGAAATTGGAAAACAAAGAAAAGTAATGTTGAACGGCAGGAAATTGCTTTTGTATGCCATATCTAAGCTCTAAAGATCGGACAATAAAAACCGAAGTTGATCATGAACGCATTCTCCAAACTGTGTGTCTAAGGAAGAATAAAGCTAGAATCTTTGCAAAGGCTAATTCTCGATTCAGGGTATCTCCAGGTCGGGCACTCCCCATTTGAGCACTCTCTTGTGTATTTTCTGGCCAGCAGCAGGTGGCGACCGTGTTTTCTTATTTGCTTATGAGTTGACGTAACAGGGTGTCCTGTTTTCAAGTTGAAATCAAAAATTGCAAATGCAAAAACCTTTTAGCGCAACGTTAATTTTAATAAACTCAAAACTTTGGCCCAACTCGAGAGTTGGCCCATAAATTCGATGTGGAATTTGGCTTAGGCTGCCTTAAGCTGCCCGCCCAAAAAAAGCAAAAACAACAAAAGCAACAACATTTTGGCTTGTGTACAGTGTGTTACTAATGAAAATTTATGAAGTTGGCAGTTGCAAAATAAAAACGAGCGTATTACTTAAAATTATGGAGTTGCAACTTTTGTTTCAAATGAAATTATGGCTCATTATTTTGCGATAAGCTGAAGTGCGGCTCATAAATTATGCTCCGATTCAGCCCGCAGCTAATCCAATATTTTACAGAGCTGCAGCAATTCATCGAACAAAACGGATTGCCACATGAAGGATGTGTGCAGGACGCCGAATCAAAGTCTGGCAGCACATTTCTCATCAGAGATTAATGAGCCACACGCTGAGATAAGTCTAGCGAGTCTTCCGAGTAATCTGCGATAACGCTGCGTATACTTTATGGGGGCAACAGCACACCTGGTGTGTGATGAAAAAAAAAATAAAAACACTTCCGTTGCATTTGAGACTCAGTTGTCTATCAGCTTTATCAGCTGTAGGTTGATGTGTGGTTACATGCAAATGATGCGAGATTAAATGCTGCTTTTTATGATTTCATAGATGGGCAAACATTTGCCAGTTGTCTGGTAAGATTCCGAGGAACTGAATGCCTAATGCAGAATCATAAAAGGCATAAAGATTGTTCACCAGAAAAAAAAAAGCAGCTGCTAAAATCAGCTGTCGCACTGCCTAACACATACATATTTGTATATACATATATATTTGTATAAATATTTTCACCGTAAATTACGCGAGTCGGCCGACGCCGGAGGCACCATAAAGCCCTAGGCATCTTATAAATACGGAACTGGAATTCCGACAGCGTCATTCCATTTTCAATTTGTAACCGTAAGGTCGACTAACAGACACTCGAGTGCGTATTATAATCTGAAAGGAAAAACCCCAAAAGTACCAGATATTACAAATAACTCTTTAAACACGTGAGTGCCCATTGTTTAAGCTATTGTAAGAGATTCGAATTGATCGATTTAGTCAGCGATTACCATAGTCATATTGGCCGCCTGTTTGAACAGTTGTCGTTTATTCCATTTAGCATTTAGCGCATGTGGCACAGGTCGACATTAATTTTTGGTGATTCAGCTCGCGTTCATACGTTAACTCATAACGCAATATTGTTTGGTGTCATGTGCTCAAAATAGCTCGCACTATGTTTTTAATTAGACTATAGTCCGTTTTTTTCTCATCGTTTAAAAAGGCGTTTACAACTTGTCAGCTACGTGATCAATTTGATCACAATTCATTTAGAATTCCTGATAAAGGTTGATTACAGATTTCGTTCGTATTAACTTCTTAATAGGCAGCACATGACCGGATGCTCAATCCGAAAGGTAATCGAGTTATCCCCAAGACAAAACTACATTAGTTAATTAATAATTTTCAGCCAAATAATATCAGAATATGCACTGCATAAGCCAAGTCATTTATCTGAGCTCGCAATAACTTAAAATTGAGCAATGATAGCAGTTTAAGATATTTTCAAAGTATAACTTTTTGCAAATATATCACGTTATGCCACGCATAAACTAAGTAATTCACATTAACTAATTCCACATTTAGCCTGGCTTGTTAGTATAAATTGAGCAATCGTTCCGTTACCTTCAAATAGTTTGGAATATTTAATAATTTTCAACCAAACAATATCAGATTATGCACTGCATAAGCCAAGTCATTTATCTGAGATCGCAGTAACTAAAAATTGAGCAATGATATTAAGATATTTTGGCAGTATAACTTTTGCAAAGTATATCACGTTATGTCTCGCATAAACTAAGTAATTCACATGATCTTAATAGCACATCGAACTCTGCTATATTAACGAGAATATTCCACATTTAGCCTGGCCTGTTAGTAGAAGTTGATCAAGCGTTGCGTAACCTTCAAATAATTAAGGATCATTAACAATTTTTAGCCAAATAATATCAGATTATGCACTGCATAAACCAAGTCATTTATCTGAGATCGCAGTAACTAAAAATTGAGCAATGATATTAAGATATTTTGGCAGTATAACTTTTGCCAAGTATATCACGTTATGTCACGCATAAACTAAGTAATTCACATGATCTTAATAGCACATCGAACTCTCCTAAATTAACGAGAATATTCCAAATTTAGCCTGGTCTTTTAGTAGCACTTGAGCAAGCGTCGCGTTACCTTCAAAAAACGAAAAGCGTGTACGAAATGTCTATAGGCGAGCTGGGCAAATATTTTGGGTAAATCACCGACAGAAATTGTGTTTATTAGTGCAAGTGTTTTTTTTTTTTCTGTTTTCTGTTTTCTGTTTTGTCTTGTTATTTTTATTTTAATCCGGAAAATTCGGTTATTCTGTTGGCACGTTTTTGGGGCTTGAAGTTGAGAGAGACAAGCGTCTTAATGAGTGAACAACAATTAAAATGTCGACAATCTGAAGTCTATGCAAATTAACTTACTTTGCTGGCAACTTCATTTGAATTCTCGGCCCCCCCCCCCCCCCCCCACCGACCCAGATCGTGGGCGTGGCCAAGGAAATGCCAAAGGGCGCCCGGCAGCAGCAAAAATAACAAGAACAGCAGGCGACAACGGCAAACAACACCCTGCTGGGGTAAAATATGATGTGACCGAAACGGGACCTGAGAAAAACAACAAGAGCCACTTCCGTTTCCCGTCAACACACACAAACACACACACACACACACACAGGCACAAGAGTCCAGTGTAGTTGCTGCTGTTGCTGTCAATCAAGACGTGCAACGTTTTTAGCATAAACACAAACTGACTTTGTTGTTGCTGCCACACAAGCTGCTGTTGTCAAACTTTGTTGTTGTGTGTCGTTGTGTGTTGTTGTGTGTTGTTGTGTGTTGTTGTGTGTTGTTGTGTAATTGCTGTTACGCTTTTCCAAGTTATTAAGTGACTTTGTTGCTGCTGCTGTTGCTGCTGTTGCAACATAATCTTCTGATTATGACAAGTTGCTGCTGTCCCAAGCGAAACGCAAATTACACTCGACAACTTTATACTGAGTGTTCGTGTGTGTGTGCGTGTGTGTGAGTGTGCGTGTGCGTGTCCGCGTTGCCTACTTTCAGGCTAGCCCCTAATTGATGGGGCAGAAATTAATTTAAGTTTTGGCTGCCGCTGCCAATTTGCAATTGAAATCCTTGGAATGCAACACTCGCCGCCAACTGTTGCATTCCACATTAGCATCGACAGCTAATTGCCATTAATTATAAATTGAACTGGAAGCGAACATAAATTTGTGCAACTGATATACGCGAATGTCTCAACTGTCAAATGCAACATATGAGTTATTTGAACGGCATGGTTATCATACCCTCTAAACTTGGCTAAATAGAAGAGGGTATATTCGAGTCGAATAATTTATATCCGTATAATGATCAAAATGCAAGTGGAACCGAAAGGCAAGTGATAACTATAAACATTTAAAAATGCTGTTGAATTTGAACCGGTGACCTTCCGCTTAGTAGTTCGAACCACGCAGGTTCATAACGTCATGCTGGAAAAGCTCACTTATGCGGTGGTAGAATTTTTCCAAAACGTGCTCACTTTCAAAGAATATATTTTCTTTAAAGATTATGGAAATTATGAATGTATAGTGCATAATTTGATCTTAAAGCCCAATTCCACTATTCTCAAAAAATGTGACATTTTCAAACTTCACATTTTGGTGTTCCATTGGCAAGTTTCCGTTGTCGGTAACATGTGAGTACCGCTTCTTAAAATAATCAGCTGATCGGTTTGCTTTAATATACTTAAAAGTTTTCCTTCCAAAAGTCAAATAATACGATCTCGAAGTTGGGGCACCATTTCTATTTGGCCATCTTTAAATGTTAAGAACTGTGGGATTATTAAAATTTGAAGTTATAATTTAAAGATACTTTCAAATTGTTGAATTTTGTATAACATCGATACGAAAATCGATAAATCATCGCAAAAAGCACGAATTTTTCGGGGCGAATAAACACATTTTTTGAAAATGTCACATTTTTGAAAAATGTGAAATATGTGTTTTCTTATGGGAAAACGTACAGGCAACATTTTTCAAAAATGTGATATTCGCCAAAAAAATGTAAGAAATGTGTACAGTGGAATTAGGCTATTACATAAAAAAAAATGTACGAATCGATGTAAAAAATGCAGGGTATTCTCAAGTGCAGTCAGAGTTACATTTGATTTGTTGGTTTTTGCACATGCGTAGGTGTTAATGATGCTTTCAACAGCCGCACGAAGTGGCATTGAAATTGGCTAATTGCACGCTTTTTACCGTCAATTAAGCGCCAGGCAGGGGAATGCGGCGCCCCAACACATAAACAGATACAGATACAGATACACACACATAGATACACGCAAACATTGTGGATGGAGCTCATTTACGACATTAATTGCATATTGATAGTGTTTATTTATTTGTTGTCGCTGTTTGTTTATCTGCCAGCTACTTTTGTAATTGCAGCTGGTTATATTTGTCTTAATCAATCAATCAATTAAACTATGAATGAATTAATTATGGAAGCGCAGTCTGGCCGTCAGCTAAAAAAAAGTTTGCGACACTTTCACGCGCAAATCGCATTTGGGCAAACTTCATTTGATAAGCTTATCATTAGCAACAGTTTTGCGAGTCGACTCAATTGTTGGTGCTCAAGTTGTCAACACTTTGCCAAATGTTAAATGCAATTTGTGTCTCATGAATATTTATGCCAAATAAGTATAATTAAATATGCTAATTACAGCTGATTGTACGCAAATAATTTGTACAATCATTTGAAATTATAATTCGGGCCCCAAAACAGCGACAACAACAACAACTCGGACGGGCGAGAAGGATAACACGCATTTTTAAGCTAACAATTTAGCATAAATTCAAATGGAATCTAACAACAATGTTGCGACAACGTGCTGTCGGGCAACTGTTGCCAATTTAAGCAGCAGCAGCAGCAGCAGCAGCCAAATGCCAACAACAAAAAAATGTGGACAAGAATTAAATAAATTACTTTGTAGCCCGAGCAAAGTTTTAGCTGGCAGCAAACAATTTGCGCAGCTGCCACATGCAGCCGAAAGGGTGGGGACAAGGGGGGCAAGGGGGGGGGGCAACCTGCCACATGGCTGACTAGCCATTTTTACCTGTCGTGGCTGCATAGAACATTTTGTCTCTTATCTTGGCACAGGTAACGGGGCGCGATCTGCATATTGGCCAGCAGCAACAGCAGCGGCAGCAGCAGATGACACGAAAAACGTTGAGCCAACTAATTTTTTTTATCAAGTCAAATGAATTAAAGTTTTAATAACTGGCAAGGGGGCAGACGCCTTCCGGTCTCTCCACTGCACTATCAAAGTTAATTGAAAATCTAATGGCTAGTCGCAAGGATCCGTTTACGGGCAGCCCAATTGCGAAAGTGCATCAAAGCAAATTGCTACCAACTATTGACAAGCGCCAACGAAACGTTGACTGGCTGTAAAACAAACTGAAATTGACAGACAGATAATTACGAACGAGAGTTATTCGTGGGAGGGTGCCGAATACTAAATACCCTTCCATATAAAACATATATATATACCCTTGCATATATACAATACTTTAATCAAGACTCAAATGCGTATCTTAGTTTTCTTCGCACATCTTTAAAATCGAAGTCAATGCGAGCCTTACTTTTTATTAGATTAAAGAGATATGAATACCCCTATTAAAAATGTTAAAATATATAAAAATTGTTATATTTCGAATTCTAATCGTAAAATCCAAACAAAAGAAAAAACAAATTTACATTTTAATTAAAACATTTTTACCTAATATTATTTTGTGACATTTTTGCGCTTGAATGAACATAAATTATTTTTAAATCATCTAACAAATGCCGTTTAAATTGACATTTCTACTAAATACATTTAAAATATTTTATAGAGTGTGGATAGTATTTTTTGGTGATATTCTTGAACTTGAGAGTAAGAACCATTAAGATATTGAAATATTTGAAAGAAAAATTAAAATCGATGTGAGGTAATCAGATATTTTTCATTTGTGACTTTGATAAAGATGTATTGAACAACAAACAAGTTTTCAATTCAAACATTTTATTTTTCGATGATAATTTTCAAAGTATATTCAAATTAAGCTGACCCTAAAATGAAGAATAAAGATAGCTTACAAGCCAGTAAAAGACAATCATTTGGCCAGACGAACATGACTATACTCAACGCTTGATTTAGATTAACAATTTATATAGTTTATGGGTTCATGCGTGCTGAAATCTATATTTAAATTTCATGACAAGCACATAATACACAAGTGCAGAGCAACTAAAATTCTAAAATAGAGCTTAAGGTGCTTATGCAATTTACTAATTCATAAAGCAAATGTCAATCTTAACACGCACCTGTTGTGGACAGCGAAAGCTGCAAGCATAAATATCCATTTAAAGCAAGTCCTTGGTGACAAAATGTTGCAAGTTTAATTTATAACCAAAAGGCAGCCTTTGTGCAAACAAAAAGAGCCCGAAAGAGGTTTTCATTTGAGCGCTTGACAGGCAGAGGAAGAGGGAAAACAAAATGTTGCCTGGACATGCGCTTTCCACGCTCAAGAGCTTCTGTAACAGGACCAAAACATTTCATTAGTTCAATTAGTCTCAGTAAAGCAACGAGAACTGGCCAAGGATTGGGGCAGGTTGCGTTGCGTTTCGAGTGACAGAATTTTAAACGATGATTAGTGTCCTTTTGTTGTGTCACATGAAATACAAGACAAATTATAGTTTGTTTAGCCCCTGGCCGGACACTTAAATGCAAATTTATGGCCAGACAGCGAGACGCAATGCCCTCTATTTACGGTCATTAACACGGGGTTACCCTTTGAACGTGGTCAGGGTTCAGTGTGCCGCCTTTTTTCTTTTTTGTCTCACATATTAAAACAAGATTCTTGTTTTTTGCCAGTAACTATGCTAAACGGCTTGTCTGCTCGAGTTGAAAGTTTAAGGCCCCTTAAGATATGTCAATATACCCTTATATGTGTACGTATATAGAAATGTATGTGCACCTTGTCTTTTATTGTTTGTATGCAAATATTTGTTTATTAGTAGTGTATATTTACCGAGCACTTACAAAGTGGCAGCAAAGTGCCTTAGTAATTTGTCACAACTCAGTTTATCAACTAATCAGCCCTCAATATGTGAGATATTTGAAAGAAAAACAAGAAAGAGTGAAAATTGAATACTCTTATAGTCTTATTGCAGAACGATTGTTACAATGGGAGCCATATAATATAGAAATCCAGATATGTTAGGATAATAGTAAAGCTCGTAATTGCTGAGTTTGGTCAAGATATCCATGAAAACTTTGAAAGATCGACTAATTTTGTAGAATTAAAGCTTACAGTTTTACAGATTAATTTTGGAATATTGTGAAGCTCATTCTTGGACAAATTTTGTCTATAAAGTCACGTGATATAGTACTTCGATTTTAATAGGACTTGATTTAAGACCTAATAAGAGTAAAACAAATAATATATATTGGTGCAAATGAATGAGAGTCCATAATAAAGATTCATGAACTGGCATAAGAACTTACAAACGGACTGAGGATCGTAGCTGTATCAACATTCGTGACATAGTTATAATACCATTTGGAAGGGTATTATAACTAGCATAACTTTTAAACAGCCGTAAAACATTATTTAGCCAACTTATAGTCAAAGCCTACTTCAAGTATATTGTTTATTTCTTTGCAAATTTTACATTTATTAGGCGTTCGTTTAATACCACAAACGAGCAATTCAACATAAATTAAAGGCAAGGGAAATTTAATAGCCGAACTACTGATAATCTCGCTGAAGGACACCGAAAACATTTTTGTCATGGCCACTTCCGTTCTCGTAATTAACAAGGTGCTTTTCCGCCTGTTTGTGGCCGCTCTGAAAACTGAAAACTGAAAACTGAGTACCTCGCAGTCGAGAGTTTTCAACAGCAACGTTTTCATTTTGTGTTTTCATTGTTTCAGGAATTTGTTGTCCAACTTGTGAACTGCTCACAGTTTTCCGAAATTGTTTATCGATTGGTAAAAACCTTTCATAACAAAACAAATATGCAAATGATTGGGGTAAAGCTTCAAAGTTTTTTAGTTTTTAATACAATTTAAACAATATTTAACTTAAATAGAATAAATGAGTAGAAAGTAGTTTATATCCTTTGACGAAGGGATTTTATAAGGACAGGAAAATTCACGATTTAATGCGGTCCAGCTTGATAAAGAAAAACCCCTACTTTGAGCCTGCTGCGGAATTAAAATCTTTGTCTAGTCTATTGTACACATTGAGCGTTGAAAATTTAATGTTACAGCGAGATTATTAAGGGGATGTTGTCGTGGGGAGGGGAGGGGAGGGGGAGGTGAGCCACAAGTGGCCAGGCCAGGCCGCAGCTAAACGCGTTAATATGCCTAATATGGAAAATTGTCGGAAGCCATGGTCGCACCACTCAGCGCGTTGCGGGCTAACTAATCTAATTATTTGTGAAATGTGCGCGGAGCGTTAAGGAGACGCAAACACAAAACCGCAGCCCATTGTCTGGCGCAGCAGGTGAAAGTGGAGAGCAGTTGACAGGAGAGGCCAGTTGAAGAGGGGGGGGGGCGAGACACACTGCACAGCACGCGTAACGAAAACTTTGTTAAAGCAAAAGTGCAGCTGCAAAAAATAGGAAAATATCTGTGGAAGCCCAAGCCAGGGGCGACACTGCAAGCCGAGTAGCATTCACTGGTGTCGAGTGGAGCTGTGTGGCATCCGGAACATGGACCTGGACGTGGACGTGAAATTAGTTGTGCATGTTTGCAACACAAGAGCCGGGCATTAAGAGAGAGAGAGAGAGAGAGAGAGCTGGCAAAAAGTAACTGTGACCAACTAAATTGCCAGCATGAAGTGTTGCCCCAGCCCAGGCCCAGGTCCAGGGGACGCCCCCCCGGCACGATGTTGATCAAATTAACAGCATGTGGCCGCTTGCCTTGGCTTCACTTTTCTGTTGCATACTTTTCAGCGGCAAATTTGCTTAAACGGGCCACCTCTGCCTAATTGTTCCACAGATCTTGGCAGCTGCAACAATGTGAGGCAAGCAGCAGCAGTTGCAACTGTCGCCGACTTTAAGAGCACGAAATACTATTTCAAAGTCGGGCTGCAAATAAATTACAAAATCCGGCAAGCGTTATTATAAATTGCAGCCAGGGGGCAACTGACAGCTGAAGTCAAACTGGCGACTGGAATTCGAAGGTTCTTTAATCTCTGAGAAAGTGTGTGCATGTGTGTGCGTGTGTGTGTGTGTGTGTGTGTGTTATGTGTTTGTGTGCTGAAGAATGCGGCGTAATTGAAACTTTAACCCAATCACAGTACGTTGGCAAGTTGAAAACAGCAACAAGAACAACAACAAATAGAAAGAAAGGCACGCCGAAGATTAAATGCCCTTACAAACATATGATTAAGACGGGTTTTTATACAATAACTTTATTTGCAACCGAGTAATGATATAGATCTATATAATATGCAGGAATAATGTTGCAAGATTTAGTTGCCAAATTGATCTATGAACAAAGACCTAAACCTCATAAAAATCTAATGAGACTTGACCGAGTTATTGGGGTGGGAAAATTTGACCTATGTCTATATAGGGGATATTTGAGGGTACCATTCTTTATATGAATTTTGACCAAAAATAATGTTGCCAGATTTAGATGCCAAATTGATCTAAAAGCCAAACCATGGACAAAAATCCAAACTTTATGAAAATCGCTTGAGATTTGACTGAGTTTTGGGAGTAGGACATTTTAACCTATGTCTATATGGAATATTTGAGGGAACCACCAACAACGTTGATCACCCATCAGTTAATCAGGACGAACAGTTTTATATATAGAGATTAGTAAAAAAAATTTGAAGAACAAAAAGTTATTCGGACAGGAACAGATAGAATAATCTGCCATGCATTTGGCAGTTTTATGATATGGGGGTCTATATAGAACGGTTTGCCACACAAAAAGTGGAACTACACTGAAGAAAATTGTTTACCTATATATTTTCTAATTTCACACAATTTTTTTGTTTGTCATATTTTGGCAATTTTTGAAAATTAATTTTTAGACAATTACTTTAAATCAGGCGGACATGCCTATATCGAGAATATATACTCTTTATAGATTGTCTCCTCTGCATTACAAATATATACAGTGATCGTCATAATTATATTCACGAGACCAATTGTTATATATGTATATACTTTTTTTTTATAATATTCACTACATTAATTGTTGATATTCCCTTTAATTTGAGCATAATAAATTTGTCGTTATTCCATGCAGATGAACTTAGCAAAGTTTTTCTTTAAAATAAATATGCCGACCACTGTAGTACCCTTCGAAAGGGTATAAAAATAGCCACAGGAACTTTACGATAAATAAGCAGCAACAACTGCAGCAAGTATGTATTTATTTTTGCTGCTGTCCTTTGATAAATGACTTTGACGGCGCTGCAGAAGGCAGGGGGCAGAGGGGTGGGGGGGGGGGGGAGAATTTCAAGTCAGCGAAAAGCCACATTTGAGGCGTGACAGCAACAACAACAACAAAGCCGCCCCAATGACTTTTCTCATTAGACAGACGACCGAACGTGGTCAAAAAGGGAATCGAACAAAACGTTGCCAAAGCGCCGAACGCAGTCAAAGGGCAGCATGTGTAAAGCAAAAACAACGCAACAGAGAAAAACAAAGCAAAAGCAGAGCAAAATGCAAAAGAAAAACGAAACGAAACAAGACAAAACAAACAATTGGCCAATGCAATGAAGGAAGAAAAAAAAAAGGGAGACGCAGAAGAAGCAGTTGAAAAACATTGAAAATCGCTGAAACAGTTGCATGTTGGCAGAACTTTGTGAACCGCATACTTCAACTTCAATTTGCCGGCAAAGTCGGGAGGGCAGGGGAAGGGGAAGGGGAAGGGGATGGGGCAGGGAGACGTTGGCCACGCTCGTATTTCATTACCCGAACTGGTATTAAGTGGCAAAGTTTTGTGTTTAACAACTTTTAGCAGTCGTGTGGCAAAAATGAAGAACAAAAACCCGATGAAAGTTGCCGTTGCAACAAGCAGCAGCAGCAAATATAACTAAAAACAAGTAAGACAGCTCTTAACGGGAGTGCACAACTGGGAGATACCCTGTAACCAGCGCCGAGAAGATGCTGTGACTAATATTCGATCTTTCCTTTTGTACTTCGGGATACGCTCAATAAAACTAATCTGAAAATCGATACCTATCGATATATAAAACAAGTAAGAGAGCTCCTAACGGGAGTGTACAACTGGGAGATACCCTGTAAGCAGCGCCGAGAAGATGCTGTGACAAATATTCAATCTTTTCTTTCGAACTTCGAGATACGCGGAATAAAACTAATCTGACAATCGATACTAATCGATATATAAAGCAAGTAAGGCAGCTCTTAACGAGAGTGTACAACTAGCAGATACCCTGTAACGAGCGCCTAGAAAATGCTGTGACAAATATTCAATTTTTCCATTAGAACTTCGAGATACGCTCAAGAAAGCTAATCTGAAAATCGATACTTATCGATATATAAAACAAGTAAGACAGTTCTTAACGGGAGAAGTAGGAGATACCCTGTAACCAGCGCCGAGAAGATACTGTGACAAATATTCAATATAAAAAGCTCACCTGAAAATCGATACTTATCTATATATATATATATATCCGGGGTGCTTGACTTACTATATTCCATTTTATTTTATTACTACATTATTTTATTCTCTGAGATCCACGATAGAACACACATAAATATTACATATTCCTCTTTCTGCTTGTTGCATATATTCACAGAATATTAAACCATTTTACCCATTTGCTACACGTACAGGGTATAAAACAGAAATATTAAAAAAAAAACAAAAACCGGCAACCGAAATAGAAGTAACTTGCAGGCACTTGACTTAACTGCACTTTGCAACCAGTTCGGAGGGGGGCGTGCAAAGAGGCGTGGCCAGCGTTTAAATGAAAGGCGACAGTTTTGCTGGCGAACTGACAAACGCGATTGCAAGCACATTAAAATGAAGAGGTGCTCGTGGGTTCTGAGACAAGACAACTTAAAACACTTGATGGTCCAAAACTTATACACCCCTCGTCGTTGTGGGCCATCGTGGGTAAACTTTTGCCACAATGCCATGCATTTTTGATTGGCAAAATCTGCTTGAATCTCAAAAACTTGCTGCTGCGCGACTCGAGCCCGAACTTCCAATTTGCCGGGTACTTTAATTAGCCAAAACGCACTTCGCAAAATGCAACGAACGTCAAAAGTTTTATGCATTGTAATGAAATGCATACATCGCTGGCAACTTTGTTGTTAGCCAACCCCGTTCCCGCTGCGAAAAACGGGTAGCTGCTACCTCATAAATCTTGTTTGGCCTTCGCATAATGCTTCCAAGTACCTTAATCAAGTGTACATAAGCCCTATAAGCGCTTTAGTGCAGGAATTTGTATTTAACCTTCATGCAAATTAATTGCTTCTTTTTTTACCCTACTTTTAAACTTTTAAGCTCTTTTAGCTGCTGCGCTTCTTTGTTTTACATTCCATCCCTTTTAATATATATTTTATAATTTTTTCTTATCATCATCGACATTTTTCAAATTCCACTTTTCCCATTTTTGATACCCTGAGCCCATTGCAAAAATATTAAAATAAAGTGTATATTGATTTATGCAAGACTATGCAACAGGCTGAAAGAAAGACAACCATTTCGACCCTAACAAATATATATGTATATATTCTTGATCAGCAGCATAATCCGAGTCGACAAAGACATATTCGTCTGTCTGTCCATCAGTCTAGAGCTATAAATTGGTTGAAATCTTTGATAGATTTGATCGATACTTTAATCGATACTTTAAAAATCGATCAAACTCGCTATCGATAGCCCGTTTAGTAAACATATCTTGGAGCTTATAAGAGAGAGAGATGCCAAATTTAGCATGTTGCACAGGTCCAAAATATTTCACCTTTTCAAAGTATTCAAACTTTTGGCTCACATATTTAACCCCTCAAAGTGTGGTGTGCTATGTAAATATGTGTGTTTGTGTACTATGTATAGAAAGTTGCCACAACCTTTTTAACGGCAGCTTAACACTAAGTTTAGGGTATCTTCTAGTCGTGCTTTTCGGACTAAAGCACTTCGCTTTTTTTATTATCTCTTTTCTCACACTTTTTCTTTGCAAAAGATAGTTATATTCATTTCAATTTAACTATACATAGAGAAGTTGTAAGTTCATATAAGTTAGTTGATTTTACAACAATTTTATTCAGTCTTATCGCACGGCTTTAAAAACTAAGTTGCCTGACAACACAATCTTTCCATTAGCGCATTTAATCAGTTAGAACTGACGTCATTTGCCGTCGATTGGGCCACGCCCCAGCTTAAGCTAACAAGACAATTACCATAATAGCCAGGTTAAAGTCATAACAAGTAAGTCTGCTTTAGACGAGAGAGTAGTCGACTAGGAGAAACTCTCTAATCTAATTAAAAGTACTCTCGAAGTTGACCTCACTCACTCTAGAATTTCAATAATCGATAGGCGACTAAAATTTGAAAAGTTTTAAACATTAAATAAGAATGAAGGAGAAAGAAAATTTGAAATTTCAATAAGTAGCTAACATTATTAACTTCCATTTCATTTACACATTAAATATCCAATTCGATTAAAAACTATCGATTATGGAAGAATCTAAAAAGGAACCACCCTACTACTTATGAACTACCGCACCCTACTATGAACTACCGATAACTTACTTGTGCACACAAATCATTGAAAATATATACATTTAATTCGAGGTAGACTTATTGGATTTTTATACCAAATTTAATTTCTCTAGCCCTGAGCTCGACACGATCATGCAATCAGGACATATGAAATGGGTTATTAGACAGGAAAAACAGCTACTAAATATATACATAATATATATTATCCATTTCCACCATTTTCTACCCGTGAGGAAATTCATATAATTTACATAGGTGTTTGAAAATGAGTTTGAAGGCGACCAAAGGAATATTTAAACGTCACCCACAAAACCTTTGACCCCCATTTTCCACCCAGGCGGGATGGATTTTCCAAAAGTGTAAATCTTAAATTAATGTTTGTCGCGAACTTTGGGAATGAATTTGAACCCAAAAAGCCGCCTATCAATTGGCGATCCGCATTTTCCACCAAGAACAGGTGGATTTTATGTAGTGTGAAAAACCTCTCAAATCAATTTTTACAATGTTCTTTGAAAATGAGGATGATCATGAGCTAAGCACAAAAAATTGCATACAATCGTTTTCCCCTCATTTTCCATAGTTTTAGGTGGAATTTGCCAAGGTTCCGACTTAGGGTTATCTTTCTTAATAACCAACTCTTACGGATCACAAATCATTCAGGCAGTCAGTCAATTAATGAATAGTTAAGT
Source organism: Drosophila lacicola (assembly GCA_035045355.1). Classification (NCBI taxonomy): domain Eukaryota; kingdom Metazoa; phylum Arthropoda; class Insecta; order Diptera; family Drosophilidae; genus Drosophila; species Drosophila lacicola. The sequence continues at coordinate 715,443 of JAWNPB010000347.1, read as the reverse complement.
CAGGTCAAACATTTTTATATTCATAGGGTCGCATATAATAAGTATCTAGTTATCTACATTAATGTAACTTTATTCTACCCCACATATTATTACCATATCAGTGCAGGGTATTAAAGAATTGATGAAGGTGCTGACCAGGTGTCCACCTGGTTACGTCTTTCGCTGCTTCGAATGCAACAAAAAATGCAAAGTCATGCATTAAACATGCAGCTACCGCTTCTCGGTGTGTGTGTGTGTGTGTGTGTGTGTGTGTGTGTGTGTGTGCGTTGGGGCAGGTGAAAAAAAAAAACGAAGATTAGAGTTTTTCATACGTTTTGCGTCATGGCGGGCACTTTAAGCCATAGTGCGGCGGCCACTTTTGCTGCCCTTTGGCCTGCTTGGACGCTGGCCAACAGAGGAGGCGTTGCGCGAGGGGACGGGGGGGGGGGGGGGCGTGGCTGGAGCGCGCAAAAGTATGCAACGCAATGCTGCACTTTGGCTAAATTACATTTTCAATTTGTCAGTGGCCCCGGGCAGAGAGGCGGAAACAGCGCCCAGGCAAATAGCCAAAAGCAAAAATAGATAAAGCACAAAAGCCCAGCGAATATAATAAAATTTAAATGTAAAAATAAGACAGCAGCAGCAGCAGCAGGCAGACAGGCGGAGGGCGTGGCCAGAGAGCGCCCATCAATGGCAAATTAAGTAGCAACATTGCAAATGTGTTTTTGATATTTTCATTGGACTTGAGATTTTTGGCGCATTATCCAGCAGATTTTTCGGATCTGGTGTCACGCATGCTGAATATTTCATGAGGGCCACCCATATACTCTCTCCCCCTCTCTCCCCCTCTCTCCTCTTTTATTGGGAGTCCTTTCGCTTATACAAACTTCCGTTTCGTTTTTTTTTAATAACTTTGCATTGTGGCTGTCGGTTTCAGGCACACACAATGGCCTGCCAAGATTCACGACATGTCAACGACTCGCTGTTGTTGCTGCTGTCGTAGCTGCTGCTACACGCTGCTTTATAATTTATGATCCTTGGCTCCATCGACGACTCCTTCGTCATCGCAGCGCAGCGCAGCGCACACACATGTCGCCAAGTTTCGGTATCATTTTTCAAGCTGCGCCAAAAGTGCATGAATATTAACTGCAAGTGTTTTTTCGGTGAACGGCCCGGAACGGCGCAAACTCCCTGCCATCTTCATCTTCATCTTTTACGGTCTACTTGAGCGCCACTTATGATATATTCCTTGTGAAACTTTGAAATGTCAAACAGCAGCGCGTCTGTGCGATGGGACTTCCTGCTAACTTATGCATACGTGTGGCTTAGTTTTTGGCAGCATTTTACATACTTGATGAAAATTTGCGCAAATTGCCGCTGCTGTCTATTGTGTGGGGCAGCTCCTCCTCCCAGCCGGCTAATATGCCCCCAAAGCGTTGGCTAAGCGGACTTAAATGCTGTACAAAGCGGCGGCAGGTAACAAAGCGCTGGCAACACGGATAATTTGCTTAAGCTCAGCAAGCAGAAAATAACATTTTTCGCACAGGTTAACACACACAATGAACGACCTTTGTGCCTGGGTTTGCTCTTGTTTGGCTTTTGCTTATCACATGACCAAAGAAAATTCTCACCGAACAGCTGTCAGCTCTGGGGCAGCTGCTGCAGTTTAAATGTGAATCACCTTTAGCAGAAAAAAAACAAAAAATCTAAAACAAGCCGGAAAAAACATGACTAATAGTTTGTACAGAAAGGAAAAACAAAAGCCAGACAGAGTGTCAGATAAAAGCTTAGAGCATGGCAAATGACAGACACACAGATACACATGTATACACACACACACACACACACACACACGCGCACACACACACTGACTGCCTGGCAAATGTTGTCAATTAGTTGGACATCGATAATAATGATCGAATGAGCTGGCATAAAATAAATATACAATTTGGCCCTGATGCCCGTTTAATGGGGCGTATGAGCAATATGAGATAATGCCTATTTAAACAAATTTCAATTTAGGTATGTTATATTAGCAAAGCATCGATAAACGTAGACTATGGTAATACATATTTAATTTGTTCATGGAAAACTAACTGGTTCACGATCCGAACCTCAAGAACGAGACAAAAGTTCAATTTACAAACTAATCTTTGATCTTTAGAGGTATTTACCTGAATATAATAGGTAAATTAATTTAATTTTTAGTATCCAATATTAAAATAATCAAAACACTTTCAAATGAAAAAAAAAACGAGAAAGAAGTGCTATCTTCGGCACACCGAAGATTTAATACCCTTGCAGACCCAACCTTTTCAAAATGCTTATAGTGCTTTGCCCGTATCTAAGAAGCACAGGGAAAATAGTTAATGCCGAGTATGGTTAAGATACCATGAAAAACCAAACAGGTTTCCGTACAACAACTTAATTTTCGGCCGATCGTTCCTATGGCAGCTATATGATATAGTAGCCCGATGTGAATAAGATTTTGCATAAGTGGAGGGAGCATAGTAAAACTAATAAATGCCGAGTTTGGTCAAGATATCTTGAAAAACAAAAAAAAATTCCATACAACAGCATAATTTTCGACCGATCGTTCCTATGGCAGCTATATGATATAGTTGTCCGATCTTAATAGGATTTTGCATATATATGGGGAGCGTAGTAAAACTAATAAATACCGAGTTTGGTCAAGATATCTTGAAACACATAAAAATTTTCCATACAAAAACTTAATTTTCGGCCGATCGTTCCTATGGCAGCTATATGATATAGTAGCCCGATGTGAATAAGATTTTGCATAAGTGGAGGGAGCATAGTAAAACTAATAAATGCCGAGTTTGGTCAAGATATCTTGAAAAACAAAAAAAAATTCCATACAACAGCATAATTTTCGACCGATCGTTCCTATGGCAGCTATATGATATAGTTGTCCGATCTTAATAGGATTTTGCATATATATGGGGAACGTTGTAAAACTAAAAAATACCAAGTTTAGTAAAGATAACTTTATAAACAAAAATGTTTTTCATATATGATATAGTGGTCCGATCCAGCTGGTTTTGACATATGAGCTGCGTGCAACAGAAAGAGGGACTTCTGCAAAGTTTCATAAAGATAGCTTTAAAACTGAGAGACTAGTTCGCATAGAAACAGACAGACGGACAGACGGACAGACGGACATGGCTATATCAACTCGGCTGTTGATACTGATCAAGAATATATATACTTTATGGGGTCGGAGATTTCTCCTTCTATGCGTTACACATTTCACGACAAAATTATAATACCGTCTGCAAGGGTATAATTATATAAGAACGAGAAAGAAGGGCTATCATCGGCACGCCGAAGATTTAATACCCTTGCAGGGCCAACCTTTTCATAATGCTCATAGTGCTTTGCATCTAAGAAGCACAGGGAAGATAGGTGATGCCGAGTATGGTCAAGAAATCTTGATAAACAAAGTTTTTCATACAAGAACCTCATTTAGACCGATCATTCCTATGGCAGCTATATAATATTGTGATCCGATGTAAATAAGATTTTGCATAAATGTAGGGAACATAGTGAAACTCATAAATGCCGAGTTTGGTCAAGATATCTTAAAAAACAAAAAAGTTTTCCATAGACCAATTAAATTGCGACCGATCGTTCCTATAGCAGCTATATAATATAGTGGTTCGATGATGAGAGGATTTTACATTTATACGAGCAGCATAGTAAAACTAATAAATTCCAAGTTTGGTCAAGATATCTTGAAAAACAAAAAAGTTTTTCATATAAGAAACTACCGATTATTGTTATATATTAGTTCCGACATATGTACTGTGTGCAATAGAGAGAGGAATGTATGCAAAGTTTCATGACAATAGCGTTAAAACTGAGAGACTATTTCGCATAGAAACAGAGAGACGAACAGGCGGATCGACTCTGCTGTGGATACTGATCAAGAATATATATACTTTATAAGGTCGGAGATGCCTCATTCAACACATTTCACGACAAATTTATAATACGCTCTGGAAGGGTATAAAAATATATGGCAACTTTTGTAAGCGCTTTTATGCTTATTTTAAAGAATGTCTAGGTTTGTCTTTAAATTGGGGGATAGTAGAAGTTGCTTAAATAAATCTGTATTCTAAAAGAACAATTGACGCTATTCTAAGATTAAACTATATATAATATATGATATAAAACAAGTAAAAATATAAGTTATGCTGTGCCCTGTAAAGTGACAGCTCTTCGTCAAAATCTAGAATATTTCAACTTTATGGTAATGGACATATTCTTCATATTGTGACATGACTTCAATAAACTCTCTAAGCATATAAAGCTGGCTTAGAGTGCACAAGTTGGGCTGAGTAGAGGCAAGTGAGACTATAATATTTAGATTTCCGCGCACAAGCGGATCAACAGTTGGCTTTGGCCTCACTTCAAGTGCTGATATAAAAAAAAAAGGCACAAAGTTGCAAACCAAATCGCACATAAGCGGCGCGTTTTGTGGCCCACAAGCAGCTTGTCTCCGGTAAGACCATGCCCAGAGAGAAAGGGACACAGGTTGGTGCAAAAAGACGGGCAAGGCTCCGGCTCCGGCTCCGGCTCCGGTGTGTGTGCCTGGCGTGAATACAAATGTCAGCATTGCGAGCAAGGGACACAGTCCATAAATTTTGTAGCGCGCAACATTTTGCTTTGTTTAAACTCATTTGCTGTGGCGCCAACACACACAGACACGCACACACAGGACGTGTGCAACCGCAGACGCTGCCCACGCTGCGCCGGCGGCTATGCAACAATGTGAGCCAAAGTTTCAGAGTCGACGTTGTCGGCATTATGTGCACCGACCGTGACTAATATGCACATGTTCAACTATGCTAGAAAACGTTTTGACAACAACTCCCCTCCAACTGGCGGGGCTCCCCCGCCAAAAAGTTGTTTTGACCAACTTGGTATTTGATTTTTGCATTCTGGTTTTTTTTGGTATCTTTGCAGCAGCAACATGGCCAAGGATTTGAGCACTCTCGGCTGGGATTACTTCATGTTTGTTGCATTTATAGCGCTTACCGTCCTGGGACCACTCTGGACGCGCATTTTTGGCAAGACGAAGCAGCGCAGCAAGGCGGATTATGTGTTCGCCACGGGCGGCGTGTCCCTGGTCGCCGTCATGATATCCATAGCACGCGGCACACTCGGCGTCCGATCCGTTTTGGGTAAGTTAAATGCCAGTTGGGCAATGATTAATGTATTAATTGTGTTATGTGTATTTTTTATAGGGTATCCCAGTGAACTGTACTACCGCGGCTCAGCCATGTGGGAGATAATATACGGCATGATGAGCGCCTATCCCATTGTATGCTTTATGTTTGTGCCCGTCTACTTCAACCTGGGCATCACCTCCGTCTATCAGTACATTGATCTAAGGTGAGTTCCCCCCCCCCCCCCCCCTCACCATCCCTTCCGACAAGAACGAGAACAGGCATTTAATTAGCACAAAGCGACAACATGAAAATTGTTATTTTAGCATTCAATTTAATTTCACAAATGCGACGTGAGTATTGCCCACGCCAGCAACAGCAATGTTGCGCCTTATCGCAGCCCCGCACAATTTTCCATCTTCATTAGGAAGACCAAAATGAGACCAAACAGACACAGCTGGGCATGCACAGAGAATGGGGGACAGGCTGGTTGTTCAGCTAAATAAATTTGAATAACAAACATTTTGCAAAATTAAATACATAAAAAAAATTAACAAACACAAAAACGCGCAAAGGCGCAACAAAATCATCTATACATTTGTCCTTGCCGCGCCAGGACACTACCGACTCCCCACTCCCCTCTCCCCATTCCCCTCTCCCTTCTCCCCTCTCCCCATTCCCCTCTCCCGACTCCGACCTAACGCGTAGCTGTCACAAGTTGCCGCCTCTCGACGTGCGGCCGCCTTGTCGCCCGGGCAGCCTAATTGTTTTTTAAGATTGAAATTAGTAAACTAATTTGTTATCAAATGTTTGCAGTTTCGACAACAAAATTCAATTAATTGCCAAAACTGAGAAGCGCTACGCACGCAGCTCGGGGCAAATCTAAGCAGGAGGCGACAAAACAGCAGCATAATTTGATTCAAATTTAATTGGCAGTGCGACCGAATCTGTAAGAAATTGACAAAATTCTCAAATGTAGCACAAGCTGCCAGTGATTGATAGCCAGATGAGACACACTTTAATATAGCTCAAGAGCGAAAAAGAGATATTAGTTAGAACTGAGAGATTAGCTTCTAATTGCTGAGCAATTATTGTTAAGTTTTGTTTTATGAAACCCGCTTGAAAATCGAATTTACGAAAACTCCATGAATTTTAATTTGACCTTTGGCAATTATATTTAATTAATACAATTTATTTTAGACCTAGTATTTTCTTTAAATTTAAGACTTTACTTCCTCATAATTTTAATAAAGTTAATATATTTGAAAATTAACTTCCCCAATTTCCTCCCATATGGTGAAACTTTGAAAATCGTTGAAACTCTTATTTATATTTATCTATAACAAAGATTGGCCCGCATTTTCGTTCCAAGACGCGTGGATTTTGCGAAAAGTGCGGAACACGACTCAAATAAACTTTCGAAAATATTTTTAAATATGAATTTGAGTCGATAGTTGGTAAAAAAGCTGCATTCAATCGTTTTTTTCTTGACCTCTTAAATTAATTGGCAAGAGTATTTTTAAAAATTAATTTATAGACATATTTCACGAATATTCCGCACTTGCGGGTGAATTTCACAACAACAACTGAATTAAAAATTTCAGCTTCCCAGCTTTTACGGTTTAGGCTGTGCTGTAATCATCAATCAGTCAATCAGTCAGTCAATCGGATTTTTAAAAATTAATTTTTAGCCATTTTTCACGAATTTTCCGCAATTGCGGGTGAATTTCCTAACTACAACTGACTTAAAAATTTCAGCTTCCCAGCTTTTATGGTTTAGGCTGTGAGGCGATCATCAATCAGTCAATCAGTCGGGATAGAGATTGAATTAAGCACTAGAACCCAAACGCTTTAATTTTCGAGCAACCAGTGTAATACGGTTTGCTTTGTTTCAGCTTAAATGAAGGGCAATATTCTGCAAAGCACTTCAGCTAATTGTACGAAGGGAATAGTTCCAAGCAGGGCAACCGTTGGGGCCATCAATCTTGGTTAGTGGCCTTGTGTTTGGCTACGATTAGCCCCGTCCCATGTGCACATTCGAGATACATGGCGAATTTCATGTGCGATTTAGTTTGATGACAACCAAATGACATTCAAGACAAACCCAAAAGGGGTTGGATGGGCTGAGGGTTGGGAAGCAGTGTCTGCCAGACGCAAGATGTTGCCCGGGCAACGAAAAGTTGTAACAAATTTGAAGGCTCATTGTCGCTTGTCAGCGCAACTGGCGCTGCGCGACATGTTTATGCATACAACTCCATCAAAATTGGCAAAAACAGCGACAACGACAAAAGTCGCATAGGCCGATAAGTAAATATGTTACAAATTGTGAAAGCATATTCAGTCCGCAAGTAAGACACAAAGCGAACCTGGCAAAGACAATGACAAACAGCAGACTATGATAATGCAAAACAAATACAATCCGAAAATGATCAACTAAAGAATACCCTTTAAAAAGCTGCCAAGCATAATCTGAACAAATCCTTTGCTAACTCTCCGGCTAAAGTTCATTTAATTAAGATATGAAAGGGAAAGGTTCGCATGCGAAACAAACTTGTTGGGCATACGGATTAGAAATATCAAGTCAAAGATTAAGCCTTCAAGCGCTCAGGGTATAATAAACCAGAGGCCAGCTGAATTCATAAAAAAACAAAGCAAAAAAGAAGAAAGAAAAGAAAACAAAGCGCCCTCGTATAGACCCAGACGCTGGCACACTTGTGCTCGTTGTTGACAAATTGTATGACAATTCGTTTGTGTCATAATGTTTATAAATAGCGCGTGTTGTTGCTGTCAGGCCAGGCCAGCATCCCGCTTTGACAGCCCACCCAAGACTCAGTCAGTCAGTCAGTCAGTCAGTCAACGGCCCAAAACTTGCAAAAACAAAAAGCGAACCCGGCGGGAAACTTTAGCATATGAGTACAACCAATTCTTGCATGGCTACATTTTCCGTTTTCCTTTGAATCAGCATGAAAAGCAAATTTATTTGCCAAATAAAACTACCCCAAAAAAAAACTGAAAAATCTACGAGCGAAGTTTCATATAGTAAATTCAATTAAATTGAATTAAATTAAAATAGTATTAAATGAAATTTGTTTTAAATAAACGAAATTCTTAGAAGCATTTTCTAGCTAAGAACTATACTAGAGGCTAAGATCCAATTGAATTCCTTTCGAAATTAAACATAAGGCATTAATTAATTAATTGATTGCAACTTTAACTAAGTTTTTATAGATCTATTTAGTCTTAATACTGTTTATTGTAAAAACCTGGCCACACCTAACTTGATTCTAAGCGCATTATAGAACACTCTTGAGTTCTGATTGTCAATTATTATTGTCATTTCTATCGATAGCAAAAAGAAATGATTTGAAAGTAAATAGTCAATAATCGCCAAGTGTCAAGCCAACTATTTTCTGCTTTCCTCATAAATTCCACTGCCGAATCTTAACTTACTATAGAAAATGAAATAAAACCAAATATCTGTTCTCCGTGTCTTATGTGCTTTGTTGTACGCTTGAGTTTCCTGCTGGGAATCATTTCACCAACACACACACACACGTACAGCACACGCACACACGCACAGTTCGCCTGTCAGCAGCCCGTCGCAAGTGACATCTGCCACTCAGCACATGTCCTTTGCCTCTTGTCTTAGGCTGGAGCTGGAACGGGAGCTGGGAGCTTTGATGCGAGCATTTCTTGGTCGAGATTTGTGGCTGACTTTTTGTTTTCGCCACGAGTTCAATGGTCAAGACCTGGAAGCGGAGCCCTAGCTTCAGGGCAGCACAATTATTACACACACACACACACAAATTGATTTGAGGCTTGTTTCGGCCGTGGCTCAATAAGACACTTGTTAGCACTTAGGGCGCGACACAGCCACAGTGCTCGCTAGTAAGTGCATTTGAGTTCCGCTTGAATATTTACGACATACAAGTGCCGTCCAAAGTGCCCCGGGCACACAACACACGCATCAAAAGGATGGCTCACTACTGACACACAAAAAAAAAAAAAAAACAACAGGATTGAGGGACAGCGCATAAATAAAGAAATTGTTGGCAGCGACTAAGTGAGGACATGATTTGCAATTCAAAGACAACAGAGAGCTGTTGCTGTTAACACGATTTTAGCCCAATTCGGTGGGTGGCTTTTATCGCGACCTGATGCCTGATTATGTTTATTTATGCGCCGCATTTAATCCAATCAAAAGGCAGCTACCCAGTTGGCAGCAGATTCGCTTTTGATTATAAAATTAACTCGACAGCAATCGGAGCAGCGATTAGTTTCGCACAACTTGCCATATTAAATTTGGCGCCCTAATTTATGCTTTTGTCCATAGCCGAACGGGCTCAAGCTCGGCACATTGATAAATTATGTGTCCGGGCTTAAGCGAATTGTCAATGCGCCAAGCTCCGGCTGCGGGAGTCTTAAGCGCTTTACACGGACAACGCAGCAGATCAAGAACGGGGCATAACAGCGCAGCGAGCGCTAATGCATTTAATAAGTGAGAGAGAGAGAGGGGGGGAAGCGGACGTTGCCCGGCAATAAGCATTGTTCGTGGTGGTTGGGTGGTGCATTATTGTGGCCCTGCTGGTAATCGCATAAACGTTGGCTGCCTCCTCGGCTGCAGCAATTATTGCATACTTTGCGGCGCTTATATTTAATTTTAAGTTATTAAGCGACGTTCGAGCCTGGGATAGAAGAAGGGGGTCAAGTGGGGGGCAGGTAAGAATAAGCTGGGAGGCAAATCAATTAAAGTCAATAGAACAAAAGCCGCCCACAATGCCAAACAAAGCTCAATCAATTGGGCAAAAGCGGCGACAGCGATATCGAAAGCCTCGGGTCATCATTCACACAAAATAGCAAAGAGAGAGAGAGAGAGAGAGAGAGAGAGAGAGGGAGAGGAATAGATGCAGAGCACTTATTGTGATGAACACGATGTTAACAGGCTAAATGAAAACCAATTGCTACAAGCTCAAGACAACAAAATAAAAACACGCACAAAGCACACAGAGAAAAAGATAGAGAGAGAGTGAGAGAGAGAGAGAAGGGGGGGAGAGGGAGAGAGATGGCTAGAAACAATAAATCATATTAAATTGACATATCAGGCAAAAATTGACCGCAAGCGAGCTGTGCGATGTGAGATGTCCTGCTGGGCTGCCAAAAACTATAGAACGAGCATGACAATGCCCACAATATGTTGGGCGTGTGTGCGTGCGTGTGTGTGTGTGTGTGTGTGTGTGAGAGAGTGTGTGTGTAGCTACAATAAAATTTCTTTATCAATTTCCGTTACACTGTCTGCTACAACAACAAAAACAAATGTGCAAATGCCTAAATAAACGTTTGCCCAGCTCATGATTCTCTCTCCCGCTCTCTCTCTCTCTCTGCTGTCTCTCCCTCCCACGCTCCTTCGCTTTGTGTGTTGCTTTTCAATAGTCACGCCCCTGGAATTTGCGGTCCGCCTTGCGACATGCTCATCATAAAAGCCACGCAAATTGGCGCGCTCGATTTCTATACTTAATGGGCTCTTAATAAAGCCGCGGTGGCACTTGCATTATGCTCAGGATATTTTCATGACAATGAGCACACTATTTACATTCCCCATTCCTCTCACACTCTCACACTCTCTCACACACACACACACGCACGCGTTCTTAACTGGGTCAGCATTGTCATAATTAAAATATAACGCATGCGACATGTTGTACACGTTGTGAAGGATGTAAGCCGCTTTAAGCCCAAGTGAGCTGTGAATTTACAAATGCATTTAAGCGCTTTTAATGCTTAACTTAAATACGAAGAAGAACAGGGGAGATGCTTGACTGATTGATATTTACTTATTGATTGACGTCCGTCGCGTTCTATTCGAATCATTTAAATGACTCGCTGCCCATTCGTCAGCCAATCATTCATACTTATGCCGTAGCAATAGCTACAACCTTAACATGCAGATAAGCCTGGGCTTGCTGACAACACGGACTAATAAATAGTATGTATTTGTGGGTGGCTATTAATCATTTAGTGGGCCATCAATAAAGCCAACCAAGCGCATACCAACACTGGATTATGCAGTCAGCTTAGGCACACACACACACTCACACACACACACACAGCTAAAGTTATGTGTTTGTGTGTATGCATGTAACAGGAGGACAGGGTTTTACTGTAATTTTGCCACTTAGGCCCCAACTGCCAAATATGTCATAAGTGCTCATGTGAGCCCGACGAGCTCGTACACACACCTACAAAATATTTCAGTACTTTGGAAGGAGTTTATTGGCCTCATGCAATTTATACGATATATCTCTGTATATAAAACTGTTTTGTCTGTACTAAATGACTGCTGATTAATTAATTAATTAATATATTAATGGGTGGGTTAGGTTTCGGGCCCAAATTTATTTTTAAGAATCTGCATTAAAATTTGGAAAGTTCGTTTCACAATTTCCTCGAAGAAATTCGAATAAAAGATTTCATTGGTTCTTATGTTGGATAAATATCCGCAAATGTCCTAAATCCGCACAGAACGGGTGGATGTTCCGAAAAGTGTTAAACATGTCTCTATTACATTTTTTTTAAATATCTTTGCAAATGAGCTAACATTAATTTTTCATGCAAGAGGGAAAAATTTCAATTTGAATTTGAATTTTTATTTATTGAACTTTAAACTGATTTTCAAATATCTAGACGTGAAGTTCAAGATAGAACGTGCACGGACGGAAAATAAGTGGAAACTGGTGTCTAAGGCTTGAAACAAAAATCTTTGACCAGACAACGCCGGTTAATGCCAGCTAATATTAAACACGACTGAATTGAAGCGAATTTTAATAAAGATACTGGAAAATAAATTTGAGCCCGCAAAATCTTTGACCCCCATTTCCAACAAAAATTAATAGATTTTTCGAAGAGTGAAACAATTTGCAAATGAATTTATACAAATGTCTTCTAAGTTTAAGGTCGATCTGATGATAAACCAAAAAGAAACGACAAAGAAAAATTAGCTTTCATCTCCTTACAATACTACTAAGGAATTGTACAATTATCCAATGAATTCAGTAGAAATTCAACACATAGCTCCATGTGATACTAATAAAATTTAAATGCCAGAATTTGATAATAAATAAAACCGTTGGCCACTATCAATTTACACAAGCAACAGAACATTTGCTAAAGTTAATAGAATTTAATATTTAATCCATCAAACAGCAATTCATGGAAATGCAAACTTTCGTACTTTCGTGTTGTAGCCATCGATTTTTCTTTTGAATACACACATTAAAAGCAACATTTCAAACGTAAGAATTTTTCTATGATTTATAGAAACTATTATCGAGTTTTCGTAGAAATTTAATTTATTTTTCATATGCTTGAGAAACCTTTTTGATAAAAACCAAAAGTTCACTTTTCAATTAAATCTCAAGCTAACACACATTTTTGTGGAAAAGCAAATAAAATTCAAATGCAAACATTTAAATTTGAGAAAAACGAAATCAGTTTACAATTAAGATTTCTCTTTGAGGGTATATTTTAGACAAAAGAAAATAAATGATATGCTTGCACAAGTATAATGTATTTGCTTCTGCTTTAATCCGACGGACTACCAAGCCCCGTTCCCCCCGACAGCTGTCCTAAAAGTCAAGTCTATAGTCAGACCCGTCCCTGATGGGACATCAACAAGTTCATTACACATACTGAGCGATCATTAGAGGACCGAAACTGGATACCTCTTTGGGCCACTTGGCGCCTTGTCGCGCATTTTACATCAAATTAACACACACACACATTTTTATGTGTAAGGGACTGCATCATAAAAACCCGACACAACTATAAAAACAATCAAAACGAGTTACGAACTCGCCAATTTTCGTTGTTAGACGACGCTTGCCTCAGCCTCAGCCTCAGCCTCGGCCTCTGTTGCCCTGTCGTAAATTTGTGGCACGGCTGAAACTTGAGCTGCAGCTGCCACGCCTCTCTCAATGCCGCCCACTTATTGTAGGCGCCCTCATTTTACAGCTGCATAAATCATAAAAAAAAAGAAAAAGCAAAAATGCGAAATGAACGCGCTCATAAAAAGGGCAAACCCATTAAAACTTTAATAAACGCAGCTAATAAAAGTAAATAAACGAGAGGGCCAGGCATTGAGCCGGTTCCTCCGCCACTTCCTGTTGCTATTCCTGTTCCCGTTACCGTTCCCGTTCCCGTTACTGTGGCTTAATTAGCGCTGTAAATTGAGCCGATCCCCACCCCCACCCCCACTAAGAAGCATGTACTCACCTGCCTGGAAACCATTTGCTACTCAATTTTTAGATTCAAGAGTCGCACCGTACGCTGCCTCGCCTCCGCGACATATATTGTGCGACAAATCTGTAATCTGGGCATCACAGTATATACGCCCAGCGTGGCGCTATCCGCAGTCATTGGCATACCCTACTGGGCGTCCATAGTTGGCATGTCGGTCATCTGCATATTCTTCACCATTATGGTAAGTAGACGGAGAGGTCTTCAATGGGCTCTTAATATCGTTCACTTTTTGCTTTTTTAGGGCGGCCTGAAAGCAGCCATCAATGCGGACGTCATACAGACGATAACCATTCTGGTGGTAACCGTTGCGGTCTGCATTCAGGGCACCATCTCCAGCGGCGGCCCCAAGAAGGTTTACCAGCTGAACCGTGAGAATGGTAAGCAGTCACTTTTTTTCGGTTTTTTGGTTTTCAGGCTAGGCAGATTGGCTCCGATTGATCATGGCAGCTTATTAGCGTGTCCTGTCAAATGGCGTTGCATGTGTGTGTGTGTGCGCCACTTTCATATTTATGCTGACGAATGATGACTATTAAAATGACAACCATTTTAGGTTGCTGTTGTTTTGCTGCTGTTGTTGTCGCTGCGTCGGCTCATTATGCACATAAATGATGATGATAAAACCGGCGTATAAAACAGCAGCAATCCCCTCCCCCCCCCCCCCCCTCCTCCCCCCACGCACAACACCATCAGCAACAGCAACTTGTGCTGGGCAATTGTTGTTGCGCTTCCAGCTATTTTCTAGCTCCATTTGGCTATTTCAAGCAATATGTAGCCGTTTTATAGCCTCTATTTGGCTAGCACAAGCAACCCTGCTTATTGTCAGTTTTGTGCTCAGCTATTTTTAGCGACAGTTCGCAACACTGTTTAGGCTGCGCGGCTGCGTGACGACGGTAATAAATGTCGGACGGCAAGGCGTTTGTCACTTTAGCTTGAATCCTTGGCTGTCATTGTAACAATTGCCGAGCTCTGGGAATCTACCCATATGGCGAGCCATTGAATACATACATTTTTTCCATGCCATGCAACTGCACTAAGCTATACGCACTGAACTTTTCTTTTACGTACTTAATTTTCGTATCCCATAGGCCGCTTAAACTTCTGGAACTTTACCGGCGACCTAACCGTGCGCGTTGATACCACCTCCGCCTGGCTGGGACAGCTGTTTATGTCGCTTTCACAGATTGGTTGCCAGCAGAACTTTATGCAGCGCTATGTCAGCCTCAAGTCGCTGAAGGAGGTGCGAAGGTTAGTTTCCCAACTGGTAACAGACACTATATTCTCACATGTCACAAAAAAACCAACAATCACAAGCAAAATATCGATAAGTAAAATCACGCCAAATGCGTAATAAATATATCGAAGTGTGGCCGTTTTTACCTGAAGAAGTTATCGATATCCTGCGCTTATTGCAACCGATCATTGACGACAAAACGACTTTGAAATCATGTTTATAAAAGATATTCCTTTTTTTAGGGTCATGCTGAGCAACGTGCCCATAGTTTTTATATTCTTCGCGCTCTCGTGGCTTTCGGGCATGGTGATCTACTCCACGTACATTAACTGCGATCCCTATGCCGAGGGTTACATTAGGAAGCCAGATGAGATTTTGCCCTTCTTTGTAGAGGATCAGCTGGGTTTCCTGCCTGGCTTTGTGGGTATCTTCATGGCCACGCTGTTCAATGGCGCACTCTGGTATTTGACCTATTAGCTATATCACGCTTACATATGCTAATTTTTGATGATTCCACTAGCATGATGGTCTCGAACCTTAATTCTTTGGCCACCGTTTGCTGGGAGGATTTCGTATCACAGTTGCCAAAATTCAAGGGACTCAGCGACAAGCAACAGTTGCGGATTATTAAAATTGTCACAATTGTTTGCGGTCTCATTATCATGTGCGTTGCCTTCGGCGTGGGCCTGCTCTCTGGCGTTATCGAGTCCTCGCTGTTGGTTTTCTCGGCAACATCGGGTCCGCTGCTCGGTTGCTTCATTTTGGCCATGATGGTGCCCGTTGCCAACTGGAAGGGCACATCCGCTGGCATGATAACGGCATGCGCCTTTGTGCTCTGGATAATTAGCGGTAGCATGACCATTGACAAGCCCTCCAACATGCTGCCCACTTCCACAGAGGTAAGAAGCTACCAAATGCTCGAAATGATTAACAGATTAATCATAGTTCATCTTTTTTAGGGCTGCTCAAACTCAACCTTCTCACGATCCATTGGCAAGCCCAGCAGCGGCATTGATGAGCTGCCTTGGCTGTTAAAGCATACACCAATCGATGGCTACAATCAAACCTTTACAGATCCGACGCCCAGAATTGCTCACGATCGGTAGATAGCTTTTAGTTTTTATGGTACAAACATATATAGTTGACTTATATCCATATTTCTTGCAGAACTGCTTTGGAGTCGTTCTATTCCATCAGCTTTATGTACTACAGTTTAATTGGAACAGCATTGACGGTTCTCATTGGCACACTCATCAGCTGCCTGACCCAGCACTCGGATGACGAGTACGATGCCAAACTGCTTCATCCGATCATTTTCCGATGCTACGAGCGCCTGAACGTGCCCAAGCCGTACTACATTAAGCATGAGGAGGAATCTGGTCTGAATAGACGCAGCAGCAGCAATTCCTCGGCGACCACCACGGGCAAGGAAGAGAAGATCAACCAAGCTTTTGATGCCAACGAGATGCTTGAGAAGGCGAAGACCAATCCCATAGCTGTGGTCTTTACAAACTCTTCCAATGATGAACGACAGAATTCCATTTGCGATGCGAGCAGAACCCAACTGGAGACAGTGCCGTCGGGCGAAACGGGTATCTATCGACAGCTCGGCTCAAAGACGACTTTCTAAGATGTACTGAAACCCTCCGCAAATACATACATATATGTATATGTAAATGAAAACGTAGTCTATAGTTAGTCTATAGTTCGTAAGCTAAGCCATCGTGTAATCTAATTAATGAGGGGAGTTACTCATACACCTTCTGTGTATCAAGTCGATAAAGATGCTGTGATCATTGTACAAGAGTATACTTGCGCATATTTCAATATTTTTGAGAGATATTTTGTGATGCGTAGTGTAGAAAACCAATTTTATGTGTATGTACTTATGTATGTGTAGTAAGCAAATGTAATAACAGAATTTTAAACTAAATATAATTTTGTGCAATAAATAAGAGAAATGTATTTTATTAAAAGTCAATTGCAAATATATAATTCCTAAAACTTGCGATATATCGCAAATTTAGTTTGTTTGATTTTTGATATTTTAAAAGCTTAGAATAAAGTACATAAGTATTTATAATATATTTTTAAAAAATTCTTGCCCACAAATAGTTTAAATAGTTTAGCCCAAACTCAGAGAAACCGTTAATTTTCATTTTCAAATGTTTCGTCAAATGCTCTTCAATTATCTACGTGCAAGAAGTGCTGCCATTTTCTTTGTACTGATGGTGCTGCCCATCAAACATGCGCTCAGCTGCTTATCGATAACAATTTCACTTACAGCTGTTCGGCAACAGTGCTGGCAAATGCTTATTAGGTCGCTTAGAACTAAAGCTAAAAAATTATGTGCTTAAATCTTAAGTAAATATATAAATACAATACCCATTTTAAGGCAACAGAGCTATAATAAGAGAATATGCGCATATATCGTCGCACATTGCATATAGCCCCTGTAATATGCATATACTCAATATGGTAAAAATCAGCTAAAAAAAACTGCGCATCACTGCCAATAACAATCAGTTTTGTGGGGGATTTTATTGTTAGCGGCGCAACGAAATGCAAAGCACGCAAAACTTTGCCAGGCCAAGTCTAGGAGATATATAATTTTCGACAAAAATGGCTACTTTGGCAAAGCCAAAAAAAGAAGTATGTATCCATGCAATTGTATTTATATATGTATATATGTAAACAGCATTCAATTGTAGAAAACAAAAAAACAAAGGGCGGTCCACGATCGCCAGCAAGAGGCAGAAGAGGAGAACGAGAATGACCACGAACAAAGACAACTGGAAAATGCGTCGCTGCTGGAGGAGTTCGAGCGTGTTGCTGCACTGGCCAGCAGCAGCAGCAGCAAAGCCGAAGCCATCATTAGTCACGACTGTTGCATATCAAGTGACGTAGTCCCCGACGAGCAGCTAGAGATAACGACAGCAAGTGAGGAGCTTGAACCAGCGCCGAGCGCACCGTGTGCACCTGTTGCCCCTGCGGCATGCGTGCCGTTAGTGCAATATCCCAATCTGGCGCCGATACGAGTGGCCAATGCGCTTGTCGAGGAGCAGAGGACGCCGATTGTTTTTAGGGAACGGGCGACGGCGCGCTCGCCGGGCTTTGCGCTGGCCAGCAGTCATCTGAAGCCGTTTAGCGGCGAGCAGCTAAAACAGATCTATCAATGCACCGACCTGGAACTGGTCAAGCAGTTCGAATTGGAGTTCCTAATGAACACACTGCTCGAATCCAGTGAAACAGATCCGCTCTATCTGGCACTGCAGGAGTACTACAACTTGCAGGGCAAGCTCTCGTCGAATTTGCACGATGTCAAAGACAAGCGCAAGGAATGCCTGGAGACGCAGCAGCTGGTCTGGACGCGAGAGCAGGTGACACGCAGCTTCAGCGCCAGCTGCGGCGATGGCAACGTTGTGCGCGAGAGCATAACTTACGAGTAAGTGCGGCGATACCTAAATCCACTTCAAGCTCATTAAATAACATTGATTATTTTGTAGCCGCATTAAAGTTGACCCAGTCAGGTTGGAATCTGCCACGGCGGCATTGACAGTCCTCTACGACCTGGTGTGCCATACATACACCACCAACCTGATTGAGGCAAAGATAACAAAGGTCAAGATCGATCAGCTGATTGACGAGCTGCTCGCGTATCCTGTGGATGCTCAGGCAACAATTGTTCTGCACAACCAGTTGGATGCAGCTGCTCTGGAGTGCGTGGCCAAACTTAGACGCGCCATCTGCATTCTCTTTAGCTTTGCGCGACGACCTAGTCCCAATGCGGTATTCCTTTTTCCTTTTCTCAATCTTTGAATGCTTACTAAACAAATGTTTTGCACCTCCAGAACTTTGATGCGGATCTGAAGCTGTGGCTGCGCAAGCTTGTGGCACTGCAGCTGTTGCTGGCGACCAAGGAGGATAATTGGTTTCTGCTCTTCAACATTTTGCGTTGCCCCAACGGCGTCGGCGCCTGGGCTGCCGAATTTTTGCAGCTGCCCGGCATGGTGCAAGCACTTTCAAAGTCAAATGGAACGCAGCCCAATGAGCTGCCTCTGCCACTCGATTCCCCGGAAATTAATCACTGCATTGCTGTGCTGCAAATTCTGCTGCTGCCCATTAAAAAGCGCAACGAGTATCTCAAGAGTCAGGCCCAAGCGCAGCGCGAGCTCTCGGAGGCAACTGGCGGCGCTGAGCGCTGGACAGTTGTCGACTCGGATGGCGAGGATACAATGACGCCCGCAGGCGAATGTGTTGGCCTCAAGGAGACCGATCTGATAGCGCTGCTCAATCAGCTGCCATTCGACAAACTCTTTACGTAAGCTCTGCTGTGGCAGATTGACTACGATTGATTAACTATGGTTATCTTACTTGACAGCTCCGCCTTGTGCATTGAGAAATTCCTGAATGACTACATCATTGAGCCGGACATGATAACGCCACAGCAAATGCTTACTGTCGTTGCCTTTTTTGCCCAATTGGTGGAGACGCTGGGCGAGGGCATGATGACATACAACAACGAGCGCTACAAGCAACTGGCCAAGCGTCTGGGACGCCTGGTGCGCCATTCGCTGCAGTACGCCTCCGATTACCATGAGCTCTTCCTGTAAGTTAACCATGGCAATGTGCATGTTGATAAGATTAAATACTTTCGATTTGCAGCAACAACAATCTGGCCAAGTCGCCGGAGCTTAGCGAGCGCATCGAGCTGGAAATGCAAGCATTGCTTATACGCGCCTGCAGCTATATTTATCGGACACGCAATTTGGGCACTTGGCAATATTTCTCCACGCTGCCGTACACCACGCTTCATGCGGACATTATTTGGCATCTGTTCTACTATCTCAACGTGGGCTTTCCCAGCGATTTGACGGCCCAACTGACCGCCGATCCGGAGGCTGCATTTCAAACGGATTTCTGGAGCAAGTTCGATGTGGCCAATGCGGATGTGTCCGCCGAGGATATGTACTATCTACTGCAGGCCTTCTTCGAGATGGCCAATGCACGTGATCGCACCAAGGACTGGCCGATAATCCGCATCATTTGCCTAACCATCTTCCAGGTAACTTATCATCAATGTCAATGTTTCCACTTTGTCGTTTAATACTTTCTAACTTCCGCAGATTGGGTATATTCATCAAGGCACGCGCGAGTTCTGCTACAAAGCCGCACGAGATATGCTCATTAGCATTACCCTGGCTTACGAAGAGCTCTTGGATTGCCTGTTGTTGCAGCTGAAGACGCGGTTCGCCGAGATCGAACAGGCCGCATATCTGTTCAAGGCTTTGCCGCTGGAGATTTGGCGGCCAAGCATGGACAGCTTTGAGCTGCTCTCGAACTGGTTGCTGCACTTTGATTACCAGACAGCCGAAAATCGACTGGCGCGTCTGATCATTGGTCATCTCAACTGGAGCTTTGATGACGAGGGTCGCCTTTATTTACAGCACAACATTCACGTACGCATGGCTTGTCTTGTGGCTGAGGCGATAACGAAGCACGCACCGGAGGTACTTGGCGCCTCGAGCATCTCGGAGAGCGTGCGTCAGGTCTCCTCGCTGATCGACTCGACGCAGTCCAGCCGAGAACAGTTCACCAACTGGTGCTGGCGCATGATATCTATGCTGCGTCTGCATCTGATGGATCAGAGTGTGGAATCTGTTAAGCGCACGCTGCAGCATCCGACGGAACCGTTGCTCTTTGTGCCCGACTTGGAGCGTCTGGAGATGATTTGGCAGGGCGTCACCGAGCAGCGCCCACTCGCACTGTATGTCGCCGTTTTGGTCAGCTTGCATGGTCATTCGATACCGCTTATATGCCAGCATGGCTTCGGGCTGCTCCAACAGCTGCTCGGCGACCATCGCCATGCGGCTGTCATACGCAGCCTCGAGCTGATTGTGCCGCTGTTCCTTGAAACGCCCGATACGCTGGCCAACTGCGAAAGGTAACGTTTAAACAAAAGCAACTTAACTAACTAACTTCAGCGCATTTTCTTGACAGTTTCCAGAAGCTGCTTGTGACGCTGCTCAATGCGGACAGAACTTACCTGAAACTGGCCAAGGATATGGTTTATGCCAACTCTATTGGTCCCATTCTCGAATTGCTGGACAATATGCTGCATCATCAGATTGTCGCGTACACCAAGTAAGTCTTAAATCAATTAATTATATTTGATTGATTACTATCGCGTCTTTGGCTACCTTCTAGCTACGGTCTCTGCTCGCCTCTGAATCTTATCAATATCTGGCTCAATTGCTTTACCGGATTACCTGGCTGGGCCCAGAATGCGCACGTTCTGTACCTTCTGGATAAGATGCTGCGCATCGCGTACCAGTTTGCCGATTGTCGGGTGCAGGCCGTTGAGTTCTTTTACAACTACTACAAGGTAGACGACAGAAATTGTATTTCATTAGTTTCGTATATAAAAATCCTATTTTGCAGGACTACACCGACTGGAAGACAGCGCCAAAATCTTCGGCACTGAAAGCACTATTTGGCGGCCAGGCAAACTTGCGTATACCCGTGCTCGCGACCCAGAATTGCTGGTTAAATCTTGTGCTATTAGAGATTGAATTCAGGCTACAGGACACACGCTTTTGGGCAGAACTCTTGCGCCAGCTGTCTACACAAACGGTGGAGGCGGCACTCAAGAAAACTCTATCGTTCAGCAAGACGAACTGCTTTCCGGCCCAGCAGCTGGTCATCTACAAATACGCACAGCTGCTGGCCAGCATGGATATCCGACACGCGCTCTTTCCGATCGTCTGCCAGAAATTCTTTGAGCTCTATCTGTGGCGGTTGCCCGCGGAATGCGATGCACAGCATATGAATCGAAACTTCGGTGTCGCCGAAAAGTTCTACGAGCACAACGTAACTCTAATGAAGTCCATTAAGACGCAGCTTAAGTCCGCCGAGATCTATTACGCTGCGATTGCCACAAAGCGCGCCGAGGACGATGCGGCCGCGCATATGTACCGCAGCTGCACGAAGCTGATGCAAAGCTGCGCCCTGTGGCTGGAAGATACACAGATTAATAAATTCGCCAGCGATGCCTGTCAGCAGCTGCCAGCACAATACAACGGCGAGAAGCTGCGCGAGCTGCTCGCCGGCCATGTCACGCACTGGACCGAGTTTATTAGCCCCGCCGATTTGCGCAAGGAGCAGCGCGATCAGGCGGACAAATGGTCGGCCAAAATGTATCGCGTGCACGCGCACAAAGTGCTGCGCTCTGCGCTCCAGCCCAAGCCGAGACTGCCGCCCGCCCAGCGTCTCAAAGCGAATCTGGCTACCTATGATAAACGTCTTCCACCACCCGCACACAGTCGTCCGGAGCAAATTCAGAAGCGTCCCATCGATGGCCAGACGCTTGCCGAGCTAAAGCGTCGCATACAAACGCTCAACAGTACAGCCAAGTAAGATAATTGGGGACTTATAATATATATAATATATATATAGGTTGTTGGAACAAGATCTGCGGGATATAATTAATTATTTGGCGTGTGAGGAAGATCTTACATAAGTTGCCTTTGGGAATGTGCACTAATCCTTTATGTTTAAATTAATTGAAAAGCTGTAAATAAGAAATCCGATTATAATCTTTATTAATATTTAAACGATCGTTTTCAAGCTAACAATCAAAATTGAATAGTTGCATCTGCTGTGCAATTTTGATTATTTATTTATTATTTATTCGTAATATATTAAGTTAAATGTAATTCTTAAAACTATCTAATTGCATACTCTATTGCCATAATAGCAAGTTTCATTACAATACGTCGGAGCTGAACTCTCTGAACTTAAACTATCTGGAGCGCGTGCCAACATTGTACCAGATGGTGCCCTACAATGAGACGCGTAGCAAGGAGTGCGAATCGTTACTCTTCAATCGAAAGTGCATGCGACCGGCGCAAATCCAGTTGGTGCCGGAACACATACGTCGCAACGAGCAGGTGGCGCGAAAGCAGGAACAGAACAGGGAACGTCACGATAAGATCGTTGAAGAGATGCTGGCGCTAAATGTGGATGGCTTTGCACAGGCGATCGAAGAGCTGGGCGGCTGCATACGGCAGCTGCTGCAAGAGCTGGCCAACAAGGAGGTGACGCGCACTGGCATCGGGTTCTTCTACCATGTGGTCGACAATATGAACGATATAACTATGAAGTTTCAGCCCACAAACGATTTCTATTCCCAAGTGCTGGCGGAACTGGGCGTCAGTATTGATTTATATATCAAATGTGAATCAAATAAATTTATCATTTTTATTTCTGCAGATATTTATTCAAACCGAGCAGGCAGAGCAGGGATTGACCGTGCTCCGTTTGGCGCTGCAACGTGGCGACCTTGTGGAGCTGCTGGCCGGCGTCTTTGTGCCCTGCCGCACAGATGCCGAACACTTTCTGGACATGTATCAATTCCTCATCGACTCGCATCTAAAGCGCTGCGATACCAAAATTCTGTTCGTGCTGCTGTCCAAGTTCGATCTGCTCGGCTGGCTGGAGGCCTATCAGCCGAAGCTAAGCGAAATCAATCGGCTTCTGTTGCTCGTGCTGCAGGGTCTGGAGTCCTGGTCGCAGCCGCACAGCAGCCTTTTGCAGGATCAATTCCGTCGGCAGCTGGTGCACATTTTTATGTACGACTTTCCACAGCATTACGGCGAGGTCATGCAGCTGGTACTGGATCGCATCTCTGATCAGAAACTGATGCCGCTGCTGCTGCTCGATCTGCTCAATGCGCTGCTCTCGCCCGCCAGCTCAGCTCTAACATTGGACTGCACGGAGTTGCAGCTGCACGAGATGTCCTTTGACTTTGCCCGCCGTCAAAAGTTGTTTACGCTGAAAGCCTCTACGGAAACGATGTTGTTGTTTGCGCGGCACTTCCAAAAGGAGCGACTGCATCATGGCCTGCATGGACTATATCCCAAGCACAAGGACTATTGCCAGCCGCTGGTCATGTGGTTCACCTGCTTTGGACATGTGCTCCTGGCAGCCGCTATTTGCAGCTACCAGGAGCTGCTGGCCGATCAGAGTGAGTATCAGCTCGAGGATTGCAGTGGAAGCAACCTAATCGAACTATCTATCTTTTAGTAAGCGACATTGTGTTTGGCTCCATTGTGGAGACCTATGCACCCTGGCTAATCCCATACACTGAGCAAACCGAACAGGCGGCAGGCGCTGCCGCACACTGGATACGCCAGCTGAGCCCCGATCAGGGCAAGGTCTTGCTGCCATGGAGTGAGGCGCATGTGGCAACCAGCAAACTGATGATCAGATCCTTCATAGCCAATATTGTGCAGGTGATGCAGTATCTGCCCGCCTCATGCAAGATTCTGGAGCACGTGTTCGCCTGGTATGTGCATCACTTTGCCCAGCTCAATGTGGCTGGTCATGTGCTGGCACCCATTCACGAGGGACTCGCACAGCTGCCCTGGGAGCGCTTCGTGCCGCCCGCTAAGCACATTGAACTGCTCTACGAGAGCGTGCAGCGTTTCATACCCGAATCGCATGCTATGCTAGGACACATATTTATACGAATCGATTGGAACAGCTGGTTTACACAAATGCCGCAGGCGACGGCGCTGCTCTCGCATCTATTCAACATCTTTATCAAAATGGCTTTCGAGCCAAACATTCACATGCATCCCAACACAAGCAAGATACTCGAGGATGCCATCAAGCAGCCCTGGTATCTCGTCGA
Source organism: Drosophila lacicola (assembly GCA_035045355.1). Lineage (NCBI taxonomy): Eukaryota > Metazoa > Arthropoda > Insecta > Diptera > Drosophilidae > Drosophila > Drosophila lacicola. The sequence continues at coordinate 691,052 of JAWNPB010000347.1, read as the reverse complement.
GTACAGCGAACTGGAGCAGTTGCTCAAGTGGTTCGTGGCCCACGTTGAGCCGGCCATTGTTCTCAAGTTGCCCACGGAGAGCAACTACGTTGATCGCGCCGTTCTCGAGTAGGTAACCGAGCATAAATAGTTGAAAATTTGATACATGCTTCCCTTTTTTTTTTTTGTAGTCTTCTGCGCGTGGCCTGCGCTATGCTGCCGGAGAGCAACACACATGGAGCCGTAATGCAGGCAACGGCCAAGCGAATGCTGTACACACGGTCTATGATCAGTATGCAGCGCACCTGTGGAGCCAAGCACAAGAAGCTGTTGGCCACCAAGGAGGGTGAACGCAGCTTTGGCGCTGCTTTTGAAAATCTTCTGGATGCCATTGACCTGGCCATCAGCGGCTGCAGTGAACAGCGTACGCCGGAGGAGCAGCGTCGCGAAGCACTCAATCTTATGCTCGAACTTGTGGCGCCCACACAGACGCAAAGCGAGGAGATCTCCAAGTGAGTTGAGATGTCATTATATGCGTCGTTTATAAACCTAACCAATCCCCTCTCCGTTTGCAGTCTCCACATCCAAACACTTGTGCGCTGGCAACATCAATGTCCTCCAGCCAATCCGGTCATGTGCGCGGCTCTGCCTGCCATTGGGCATCTGAATACCTATATTTCTTGCATCTACACGCTGCTGGAGTCCAGCATTGAGTGCTATTTTCGTAGATCGACGGAGAACGCCGCTTGGCATTCGCCCAGCTGGCAGGATCTGTTTGAGGCGCTGCAAATGTCGCTACCCAAGCTGGAGCTGATGCCCGTCATGCGCGGCGGCTATTTCTTTTCGCTGCACATCTTTGTGCTCTACAAATTGGAGGAAATCGAAACGGATGGCGAAAAGGTGACCTTTCTGCAGGACCTAACGCAATTACTGGAGAATATGAAAACTAATCCGCAAACCGAGCCGCGTATGGCGCTCGTCTGGGGTCTGATCATATCACGTGGCTGTAAGCTGCTTCAGAGTTCGCAGCATGTGAAAAAACCGCTCTGTATGCTGGCGCGCCACCTGCAAATAGCCTCCACAAAGGCCGAGGGGTGGAGCGATGGTCTGCTCGGCGTTATTGGCCTCAAATCGGAGAACATTACCAACAAGTGCGGACACATATACTTTTTTCATATATACATATATCTGTGTACTATAAAAACCGATTTCTTACAGACGCAAGGTGCTGACCCGTTGTCTGGCATGCATAATCTACTCGCTCTTTCCGGCCAGCCGGGACTTACGTCTGCCTTGCGAGGAGTACGAAAGCGCCATGCGGGAGCTGGCCATGCTGTTGGCCAATAAGAAATTCATGGACGTTAAGCCGCTAATTGTCCGGGCCGTAGGCATTCTCAAAGAGCAGCTGTTGCCGGACGTGCGTTCGGTGCCCCATTTGATTTGCCGTCTGATCGATGTGTTTTATGAGGAGAGTTATCTAACGACCATTCCGGAGGTATGGGATTGCGATTTCAAGCTAAAAGCAACCTAGTTATCGTTGTGGTGGCAGCCAGTTGTGTTAATTTTTTCTACGGATTATAGATTTATATATATATACTATACATACATATTTACAAGGAAGAATAAAGTGATAATTTTTTGCTATTTTGGAAATTGCGAAGCAAAAACATATAAATTATAAGTATGTGGATAACTTTAATGTTTACAACTTATGGACTAAAATTCATTAATCAGTTTCGAGCGTGCATACTTGAAGCTATTTGTTTAAGCGTAGTGACAGTATATGATACACTATAACGATGGTGCGACATTTTGAGGGTTTTTTAAATTGAATACAATTAAATATTGATCTAGCGGAGAAGATAACAATAAAATATATATATATATAAAAATAAAACTCACAAGTACAAATTGCTACATAAACTATATAAATAACACTTATAACTTATAAAACTAGTCGTACGGGTTGAACTGAGGAAATCCTTTAGTCATCCAGCGCAAAGTTGGATAACTGCAGATGTTGCAGATTATTGCGCGCATCAAAGTAACCGGTGTCCGTTGGATTATCCGGCGTAGGAACAAAGGGTGGCTCCATATGCCCGATATTCTCCCAATCTATGCCGGCAAAGTGACGCATTTGCTGCACCTCTTTGGCAGCTGGACGCTCCGCGGGCTCCATGGTCAACATCAGCTCCACAGCCTCCATGGCATCAGCCGACAAAGCCTCATCCCCTTCAGGCCATTCAATGTCTGCAACGCGCGATAATTAACTTAATTGGAGCTGAAGAATATCTACTATAACTTACTCTTATTGAGAATGTTGTCAAATACTTTTTGGGGCGTTTCGTCGTTGAACGGCGGTATACCAGTCATGAACTCGTAAAAGCACACGCCCAGCGCCCACCAGTCAACGGCCGGGCCATGACCCTGTTTCAGCAGCAGCTCCGGCGCCAAATAGTCGGGTGTGCCAAGGATGCGTTCGTTCGAGACGCGAGCGCCGCGTCGCACCGATTTGGGCGTACGAAACGGGGTATTTACGTTAATCGTATTTTTGGGCGTCTTGGGAGCAATGCTGCCTCCATGATTTATAGGCGACATTGTTGGATCGTCGGCCAGCTTTAGATGGTACTGAGCATTGGATACCTTCTCCACGGCCGTAAGCTCACGCTTTTTGTTTTCAATGGAAAGCGGCAGGGCAAATCGCGTGGCCTTCAATTTGCCCAACAGACCGCCATCACGACGTGGCAGCTTCTGTGAGGACACGGGCGTCGAGAAGACCACATTGGCCACGCTGGCCTCAGAGCCCAGCAGATGCTGCATGGGCAAGTCATCATCCGATAGCGAACGCACCTTGAGTACTCCGCGTATGGGCGAGGAACGCGCCTTGCGCTTTTTGGGTGTACTGCTGCCAATGTTAAGAATCTCGATCTCTTGGGTCAGGCCAGTGTTTGTACTGGCATTGCTGGAGGCATCTACCTCCATGCTGGACATGTTATCCGAACGATTGACCAGATTTATTTTGCGCTTCATGCCACGCAGAAAATCAGGTCGCTTGAAATGCTTGGAGTTGTTGCGGAAAGGCGAGTTCATGCGTATGCCACTTAGCTCATTGGCGTTATTTGTCATGTTGTAGCTGAAAATTAGAAACTGATTGGTTGCGTTTCATGGCAATAAATTGCTGAATCAATAACTAACCTGGGCGAGTAATCGGAGCAGCTGTATTCCCCCTTAGACTGACTGAGATTATCTGGGTTCTTCTCTATGGAGGATGCGGTGCTCTCGCAATTCAAATTCAGATGACAGCTAGAGTTATCGTCACCTTTTCGACTGGACACGCCCGAGTCCTCTTGGAGCTTGGAATTGCGGTTGCGCTGTTTAACACGAGTTCAATGTCATTTCCAGAAAAAGTAATTATAACAATATTTTATAGCGCTTAATGTTTATAAAGTTAAAAATTGTGATAGACAATCCTCAAAACATAATTCTTTTCAGTTCCTGATCTTTTTCATTATTTTAATTAGTTTATTATTTTTTATAAATGCCTTGTTTATCTGTTTAATGTCTAGGGCGAAATTATCACATACTTATAATTATTATTATTAGTTATCCCAACTTGATTGTTGAATTGGGAAATGGATTTTTGTGTGCGTTTTATATTAGAATGCAGAACTTTTATATGACTTCTCTACCTTTTATAGACATTTAAATATTGGTTAACCACGACATACTTGGATTTATACTAGAAATGGGATCGGAGCGGAGTAATAAAACGTGGGCTGAGCCTAAACTCATTTGTGGTTTCAGCCTATGCTGTTATCCTTTCAAATTATCCCTGGAACAACAACAACAACGACATGGACACACACAAACAAACAAGGAAACGAGATAAAGGACACACACACACAGGAAGCAACGCACCTCATCGAGCGAACGCCTGCGCACCATGGAAAACTCAAACGAAGCTTCGTTCGCATTTTCCATTTTGACAACATCTTTACCATCGCCGTTCTTGTCCTGTTCGGCCAATTTGCAGCCCTTTTGAGTGAATGAAGCATATGCATATTTAAGAGGGGCACAGCTGGGCATGCCCAGTGTCTGACACTCACCTGGCACTTGGCACGCGCACTAGCACTGGCATCTTTACCGACGCTATCCAAGAGGAATTCGACGCGTCGCTTTGTTGTTGTCGCCGGAGCCCCGCCCGCGGCTGTTGCCTCCAGAGGCGGCGAGCTCTTGCTGATGTCCGCCGACGTGCAGGTGTGATAGGAAGACGAGCTGCTGTCCAGAAGCTGGAAACCAGAGGAATTTATATGACATATATAGATATACATATCTTTTGTAATTACGTTATTGTTGGTGTTGCAAGTGTGCGTAATGGAGACGTTAACCTCCTCGGCAGAAAAGAAGGGTGAGACGCCGGAGATTTTGCTATCGCTCGTCTTTTCCGCATCGTTGAGCGATGTGTCTGCCTCGCTGTCCGAGGACTCCATGATGTGGCTGTGCTTGTTCATAGCCTGCATTAGGTGCGAGGTGCCCGTGCCTGTGACCGTCACCAGGGCACAACCTACCGCGTCATTATCCTGAAACTTCTTTTCAGAGCCAAAGGATAAATGCGAGGTGAGCGACAATAGCTGGCCCGGGGTACGCGCATTAAGATTAGGCGAGCAGTTGATGAGATCGGATATCTCCAGGTCACGGCGCAATTCAATTTTGCTCAGACCAAAGTCGGTCAGCTTCACATGGCCGCTGGCCGACAGCAGCATGTTGTCCGGCTTGATGTCGCGATGCACAATGCCATGCTGGTGCAAGTATTGCAAGGCCATGACCATCTCGGCCACGTAAAAGCGAGCGGTCGCCTCGTCAAAGTAGCCAAACATGGCTAGCAGCGACTTCAGATCACCGCCCACCATATACTCCATAACCAGATAAATGGAAGACATCGATTGTAGCGAGTAAAAAAGATTCACACAGAATGGTGAACGCGACAGGGCCAAAGCGTTGCGTTCGGTTATCACCTGGGAGACCATATTTTTGTTGATCATCTCCGACTTGCGCATCACCTTGATGGCAAACAGTTTATTCGCATCGTTGTTCTTGTAGCCGAGGAACACCTTGCCGAATGCGCCACGGCTGATGGGCTTGATGATGACGAAGTCCCTAATGGTGGGCAGCTGCAGCGACACAAACGTAAATAAATATGGTGTATGTATATGCAAGTGTGTGTGAGTGTCGAATAACGGCACGCCTATGTCCACTGTGCGTAGATGTGTGGGTGTGTTGTAACTGTAATCACTCATTTACCTTTGCATTATGCGAGTGATTCTCCGGTTTAGTGGTTAATATATTAATTTTCTTCAACAGCTCCTCGTGCTCGAAAGTGGAGCTTGTTTTCTTTGGCGTTTTGTAGTCAATTTGCACCTCGATTTGTGATGCCGACGAATCAGCGTGTTCCATGTTATCCTCTTAATTCTTGATTATCTTCACTTTTTTGCTTCGCCGGATCTCTTTCGCGCGTAAAGTAATTTTTGACAAATTTTGTTAGTATTGCCTTGACATCAGCATATTTAATTAATGTATGTTCACAATACAATTAAAGTTCACGGATTTTGATTGCATTAATTAAAGTTATTACGAAGTTTTCAAAGCAACAATTTAAACAGCGCGTCGATATTTTCTCTTAACCATAGTGTTCAATAATTTTTTATTTACAGGGTTGCATTTTTTGGAACAAGTTGACAGCACTATGCAGACACGTTGCTATTCAAATGCGTAGACAGAAAGCAGCTCATAAAATTATATTTAAATAATTACCTTAAAAGACAGCTTGGAGCGGGGTAGGTATATTATTCCGTAATGGTATACAAGATAAATTTATAAAGTTTCCTTGCCAATTCTTTTATTGTTGCAGATGCAAACAAAAACCCTTGCGAAGAACAGTAGTCAAATTTACGATTACGAAAGACAGCATGAAACTTATCGATTAGTCAACGATTGCTTCGATTATTTTCAAAACATGTACGTGTAAAGAAAACCCGCGCAAGCTCTGTTCATTCCTATTTGATAACTTTTTTTAACTAAGCACTTTTTTCTTTTTACACAATATTAACCATCATAAATTCTGCATTTACTCACTTCTGACAAGACAAGACACTCACTGACAAGACATTTTCTAATATGCGAGTTTTAAGAACATATGAGAATTCAGACCTTGTCATGGGTTCATCTCCAAAAAGAAACAAGCACTTATTAAAGTGATCTTTATTTTTAAAATATTTGAATTTTTACATATTCTTTTTGTGTGTTTTTTTTATATACTAATACAAATCATGGTCACAAATAAAATAAAGAAAATACACAAATCTTATAGTTCTTGTACAGCTATAGCTACATATGTCTTATGTATGATAAATTTTAATGTTCTCTATATATTGTTTTCATTTTTTTCTTCCTTCTTTTTGTACCTTATTTCCTACAGGGTACTGATATCATTTAGTTGGTGAGATAAATAGATTTGTCAGTGCATAGCTGCGCCTTACGTCCACGCCGGGGAACGCCGGGGCACAGCTATGCAGCAAGAAATCATTAAAAGGCTGTTCATGTGCATATCGCATAACTAACCACTTCCACAGACTGGAAGAGGAGCAGCCAGCACTGCTGCACGGATTTGGTTTTTGGCCAATTTAGAGGCTTACTCTAAACATGCAACATCGTAAGAACAAAAAGGTCACTACAACGTTACAACAATGAATGACACTCATCTTTAATGCTAAAGCTAACGGGGGGGAGGGATGGATGTTGGATGGGACTTGGGATTTGAACTTAGCGTAAGTGAATCGCTCACATTATGGCGCAGCGCGATCTATTGGGACCCTCCTCGCCCTCTACGGGCACATCGGCTGCCAAATTGGCCACATCATCCGCGCCTTGACCCTCGACATTCTCAGCCTGCACCTGCACATCCTTTGCTGGCGTACCGCTTTTCTTGGGTGTCTCCAGACCAGCTTCCTGTCCCACAGTAACCTCATTACTGTCCGACGATTTGTTAAGCTGATGCTGTTGCTCCTCCTCCTGGTTAATAGTGCCCGACACATTTTGCACCCCACCAACTTCATCATCATCATCGCCAGCTGGCGGCGTCTGGTCGTGGCGCTGGCGCGTCGACGGTGTGCTGATGGTAGTTTTGGAAAACCGCGACCGCAGCATGGTGAATGGTGATGCCAAGTTCAGGCTGAATAGATCGAAGCGTGCACGCTTGGGCGGCGACATTTGAACATCCTGGGCAAGATCATTGGCCGACTGACTGCCAGTTAGCGGTGGGGGCGTGCGCTCACGCTTCCGGCCGCGCCCAAAGAACGAGAATGAAAACGAAGAGCTGTTTGGTATCTCGGAGCCGACGGTAGCATTCATGCTTGTGTTAGTGCAGCTGGAGGTGTCCAGGTCACTGTTAATGCATCTATAACTGCCCAGCTTGCCGGGCGTAAGTGTTGCTGTCGGGCGTATGCTACGCCGGCCGCTTATCTGGGCAAAGCTGCGTGCCGGTGCAGTTGCCGGCGAGCTGGATGGCTGTGCGGCCAGCTCCACCTCGTTGGTCGGCTTGCTGCTGCTGCTGCTGCTGCTGCGGAAACCAAAGAGATTGCGTCCGGGCGTGGAAGTGGCCGTCGGCTGTGAGCTCGCCACGTGCCGTATGGGTGAGGCATCCACTGTAAGTGATTCCATTTCAACATCTTCTACAGCTTCCGCTTTCGGCACTGCTTCTTCCGGCTGCTTTTTCGAGCTTGGCGAATCGCTTTGCTGTGGCTTGCCGGGCGACTTCTGCTGGATGGCCGCCACCCTGCGCGAGGATTTGCGCTCTGATGTCGGCGTGTTGGACACTGCCGCAACTACGGGCTCGTTATCCAAATCAATGACCTCCACAGCGGCAGCTTCAACCTTCTTGGTTGCGGCAGCTTCAATCTTCTTGGCTGCTGCAACTTCATTCTTAGCTTCGGCAGATGGCGGCGCTGTTGGTTTTGTCTCGCTTTTGACGCTTGGCTTGGCGGCTTCATCTTTAACTTCGGGTTTGACCGGCTTCTTCTTTTCGGACTGTTTCTCCTTGGGCTTCTGTTGCTCCCTCACAGCGGTGCTTGAGCTGCCATTTTGTGCCGACTTTTGATTGCTATTTGTGGATTTGTTAATGCCATTTTGGCCCTTCTTCTCATCATCTTTCGAAGCAGAAGAAGAAGAGGCAGTTGAGGCTGTGGAGGAGGTGCTGGGGGATCGCTGTTGGCTACCGCTTGACTTCTTGATAGCTACAAATGGACCCGTAGATACATTCGACTCGTTGTTCTTGCTCATATTGCTGTTCTGCGGACTGTTGGAGCGTCCATTGGTACCCGCGGATTGCTGCAGCCGGGACACTGTGGTGCCACCAGCGCCTGCTCCAGTCAACGACATCGGTACGCGCCGTCCGCCAGAAGCTGGGGCGCCGCCTCCTCCTCCTACATTATTCGGTTGTGCCATTTTGCTTAGCATTGGATCGTCGTCTACTTTGTACTAATTCGTATTGCACGAAGATTCTGGAAGACATGAAATATAATGAACATATGATTAAAATACATTGAAATACATTCAAATCAACACTTTTACATTTTTTAAAGCGCTTTAACTAGGCCCGAGAGGTGCTTATCCCTCTGTGTTGATTTCTTTTCACACTTCAAGTGCATCGAAAACGAAAGATACCCAAACACGCTTCATATTTTATTCAAGAGCAAAGCGATGCGGTTTGTTTACGTCGTGTTTGTGGTTGCACACCCAACAATGCTGTCGCATTCCTTGCGAGAACTGGCTTTGCCTTGCCTCTTACCCCCCCCCACTTACCACAGTTGCAGTTGCAGTTGTTGTTGTTGTTTTTGTTGCTTCGCAATTATCAATCACAGATGCAGTTTCGTGTTTCTCTGTATCTATATTTTCTGACGTTAATCTTAGACGCTTAGCGTTTTTATTTTTCTTTTTTACACACGTGTTGACAGTTTAAAGTCTACTTTTTGTTATGGCTGGCAAAACGTTGTTGCACAGTATTTAAGTAGGCGCAGTTTGGGATTCAGGTAGACAGGAAGGTATGTAAAGCAGCAGCAGCAGCAGATTTGCTACCTGCGGCAGACAGCTGCGGCACAATTTCTTTTTATGGACAACATCTGTATATTGATATATCGTAAATGATTATCGGGAATTGCCAGTAGCCTGACAATATATAATAAATAAAATATATAAAGGGATCGTTACGGCTGAGCAACATTTTCGGAATCAATTATTGTGTCAATGCTCCAACAGCAGAAATCGTTCCACTTTAATAAGTCTTGCTCCCCCACAAATTCTTAACTGGCTTCCGCTAAATGTGCAGTTGCAAGCACAATGAACAAAGGGCTGGCATAAGCGCTTACAGTAGACAATCGATAATACAAACTTTAACCTAAAACTTCCACGTTTTTAGTATACTGTAAATAATATGTAGTAATTTATTTGTATATTGTTTGCAACTTTATTAAGATCGTATTTTCTTTATATATTTTAATCTTTATAGTTGATAATCAACTTTTAGTTTCAGATAGCGAGTGTGTACTGTAAATACCTCAACAAATACCGTTTAGATACAACAAGAAATACCCGTACATCATTTTTCATGCCCCAACGAAAAAAAAAAAAAAACAACACAAATAAGTTCAACTGCAGGAATGGAGGAAGAGTCGTTTAAAAAATGCATGGGAGCAGCCAGTGTTGCAGTTTTCTTTTAGAAAGTGCAGGAGGCAACTACGCGAAAATAAAACAGAGAAAGAGAGAAAATTTGCAGACACAAACACAAACACACACACACACAAACACGGTGCTGCAGCAAACGCAAAAGTCAAACGACAATAAACACACATGCAAACGCGCATTAAAATACATGCATTCACATGCATATGGTTATGCGCCAAGCCCTCGCGTCGTCGTTGTATTTTTTGTTTTGTTTTGCAGCAGTTTAATAAACCAAACACAGGCAATATACTGAGTATGTATGTAAGTGCGACAAAGCGAGCATAGCGGGTGTATGCATATGTTTGTATGTATTTTTAAAATTAATTTTGATGTTTACATTGCCAGTACAAAGTACGCGTTATAAAGTACTTGATTCGTAACATAAAAATAAACATTAAATGCAAACTACTTTTCCCTGCTGCAACAAAGGCACACATACTTATGTTGCATATACAACTATGTACATAGATATACATAGATAAAAAGGCGGGTTACAGCGCGCGCCAAAATATTGAGCAATGTCTGCGCCAATTGACATGTAACCGTTTTTCTTTCTTTTCTTGAACTTTGCAATTAAATACTCATATATAATCGAAATTTATATATAAGAATCGAAAAAGTTGCTGATAATTCTTCAATTTTAGCAAGGCATTCAGCTTTGTGCCCTTTACCTTAATGCTTTGCCACCACTGTACCAGACAGGCTCAATTGACGGGGTTTGTTTTTAAAAATGGCGGAGGCTGCAGCGACAAATGATAAAAAAAATGTACATACACACATTCTATTTAGACTTGGGCATATGTATGCACGCGAGCAGTTTTGTATACATATCGATCACACACATTTTTCAAAGTTTCATATTACTACTTTGTATATTTCACCGAATTCGCAGTCTTTTATAATCTGCAATCGAAGCCCGGCAACTGTGCATATGTATTTTGTGTACACCAGACTCGAATCCTACCGCAACAGAAAATAAATAATTGACAGCTACACTTGGTTTTTAGAAAATATACATAACCACATACATGTATATATAGGCATATGCAAAAATAAAACAAACCTTTTCCTTTTTAAAACACAGCAGATTATTTTTAAAATGAATAAGCCTTTAAAATCGTCTGCAAAAACGTTAGCGAAACCAAAAATGCTACCGACGCCAGTGAAAAAATTAAAAAACTAACGCGCGACGAAAAGGAGTGTGACCGCACTTCATAAATAGACAAATCCAAATTTCCCGAGTACAAAACCAAAAGGTAATTTTTTAGTTAAATTACCGTAGGATAATTATTCAGTTTATGGCCCGAAGATAATAAAGATCCAAATTATTCTGGCTTTCGGACAAATCTATATTCATTTTGCCTGAACAATCCATTTTTGGTGACGGAATATTGCCTTTAAATTTAAGTAATTAAAAAAATGGTAATGCTTCGGTGAACCCAACACACATAAGGAATGCCCAAATAATTCGGGGATGGTATCTATTCCACGTAGTTTTTTCTCAAGATTCCATTTACGGCGGCGGAACTTGAATTTATAGCGTATTTTATTAAATATAAGCAATTAAAAGTGGCGATAGCGCGGTGGTAGCACGATTGTAAAGTATCGTGCAGCAACGATACTACTTCACGATGAATTTCCGATAATTTTTGAACTATCGTCAGCGCTTTGAGATGAGCGAATGAGAGCTGCTAACTATCGATGATGAATCATTAAAAATATCGAATTTTCGATTTGGCGGAGGCTATTTTGCATTTAAAGTGTATGAAACTAAAATACCAAAAATACTATTGACATTTGCAATATTTTGTTTTCAATAATTAAATATACATTTAATTGTAAATTCAACTTGAATATTTTGTAATTAATGTAAGCTATTAAATGTGGTTATATAATAAATTTAAAAAATAATAATATATATAAAAATTTATTTATTAATTATATTTATGTTTAATAATATTAATAGAATTTTAAGATTAATTTTTTAAAATACGTATAAATGACTAGCGTTTACAATTCGACTTTAACCATTTCTAGTTATTTTATTAAATTTGTATAATCAAATTTAAAAATAATTAATTTCCCCCCCATATTAGTATCTTTCTGCACTACAATGAACCTGACATTTTATAATATATTTTAAATATATATTTAAAAATTCGTTTGAAGTGAACCGGACGACGGTAAGCAACAAAATATCACTCATCCGAAATATCCCAATGCTTAGTCGATTGCAACAGATCAACATATAATTTTTAGTATGTTTCTGCATCTGCACGTCTAAGTCAACTAGCTTTCGCGTTATTAAGGCTCACATTGCACTCATACGGACGTTCCTTGGTATGTATACTGTGGATAACAATAATAAGTTTGTATTAGAATATATGCGTCTTTTTTAACATGGAGTGAAAAATTCAGTTACCAATAATGTCAAAGAATGATGCAATGAGTCACAAACGCAAAGTCCTGCTGTCTCTAAACTAAGGGATCATATATTAAAACCAAATTAAAAGATGCATTAATAAAAAGATTTACACCAGTCAACATTATCAAGATATTTATATTTACTAAAATATTTGTTTAGAAATTCAAACAAAAGAATATTATTTATAGATTTTGAAGCAGTTTAAACAACGTAGGCATTAAGGGGCATAATGTCCTAAGCTTGAGGCCAATGTGGAATTTCTGTTGCTGGGTCAGACGCATCTGTTAAATTTTACCACAATTATCTTAAACATTATCGCTGTTACACTTTGCATGTTAACCTGCGTGACATCTGCAAAAATTCAAATTGCAATTGAGAAAACTACCTATTTTCGTAGATTAGCTGATTGATACTTACGGGTATCCCAGCGCAGAAGTGCATCATCTGATCGTGGCGGGTGCTAACATTTTAACCAAGATTTTTGGCCATATATGTATATTCTCCCTCGTTGGGATTGCTTGGGGATATCCAACAGACACTTTATCATATTGTTCAAAAAATAATATAAGAAACAAGCTAAATTTGGATTCTTGCAAAATTATAATAATAATTACGTGCGCGTGCCTAAACAATGCGCACGCATATATGTATGCGTGCACATATGATCACACTTTACACTGATTATCACACATACAGAGTTTGTACGCATACACTTGTACTTTATTTTGCAAATAAGGTTTGAATGTATGCATACATGGGATACACCAATTGCAAGTGATCATGCTTACGGACTAACTTACCTATGTATGTGTTAGAGTATTTACACTAACACAATATGATTGTGCTTTGTATCTCCTACGAGTTCTTAGAAACGTATGTATGCTTGTGTGCATGTGCACAATTGTAGTTTCTTTAATCGAAATCTATTCGCGAGTGCATGTTACTACTTAGCTGGAAAATACATTTTGGTAATAAAAAATGGACAAATGCGACGAATGTAAAATTGCTGCACATGCATTTTTAGAAATAATAAATGATCAGGAAAAATTAATGTCCTGGTTGAGAGACCACGGACTTATTTTAAAATCCAAGAACTGTCCTGAGTGTGGCGAGCCCTGCAAGTGTGTCACATTAAAGGGCGACTTTTTTTTTCGGTGCAGGTTGACGCACACTTTTGAAAAAAATAAAAAAAAAATTACAAAAAAATGTAATTTTTTAGAAAGTGTGCGTGCGAACACGTTCTTCGCGGGATCGCGTCTAACTATCAGGAAAATTTGCCTTATTGTATATTACGAGCTCACGGGAGTTGAACCCATAACTGCATTTTTAAAAAATGAATTCTCAATGTCATATGAAACAAAAGTCAATTGGCGTAATTATTTGCGCGAAGTATTTCAGGATTGGGCTGCAGAGTTAAGCCTTGAAAAGCTTGGAGGAGAGGGCAAGGTCGTAGAAATCGACGAAAGCCTTATTTCAAAAAGAAAAAATAACTGTGGGCGGATTATCCAAGGCCAATGGGTATTTGGTATTTATGAAAGGGATACCAAAAGGCTGTACATCGTTCCTGTCGAAAACCGCACCAAAACCACGCTGCTTCGCGTTATAAAAGAAAAGATCGCGGATGACCCAAATACAAAAGCGCATACGCAAAATATTGAAAGAAAATGGAGGGACATGAAGGATAAAATTCCGAAATATGGGCGTTCAAAAAAACATTTGACAGGATATTTAGCAACCTACGTTTTCAAAGCGCACTATCCAAACCACATGGATAGATTCCACCATGCTTTTACAGCCATTGCAAGAATCTACAATCCCCATTGTGGCAGAGCAAACATTGATCTAGACTGCACATATGAAGATGTAAGTATTTTATTTTTGAGAATATTCTTCTTAATATAATTAAAATTCATTTATCACAGTATGAAGGCGAGCTGGAAGACCTCTGTGAAATGCAAATAGCAGAGAAGAAAAATTAGGCCATCATTTCGGTTAGTTCCCTAGAAAGCTCGCATAGCATCTCAATTAAATTTTGTTTAATTTCAGTATTAACACGAAAAAATACGAAGCGTGGTTCTTAATGGCTCAACTACATTTTTTAAGTTTTCAAAGAAAAATTATAAAAAAATAAGTATTGATTTAAATATAATATTAAAATAGTCGTAACATCTGGTTTTTTTCCGATTATCAGTTAAATTAATTCATGCAAATTGAGGCAATTTCATCCGATTTTGTTTAAATAAACAAAAATGTGAACATGCATCTGCAAATGATGAAATGCGCGTTTATATGTATTCATACATTCAAACCTTATTTGCAAAATAAAGTACAAGTGTATGCGTACAAACTCTGTATGTGTGATAATCAGTGTAAAGTGTGATCATATGTGCACGCATACATATATGCGTGCGCATTGTTTAGGCACGCGCACGTAATTATTATTATAATTTTGCAAGAATCCAAATTTAGCTTGTTTCTTATATTATTTTTTGAACAATATGATAAAGTGTCTGTTGGATATCCCCAAGCAATCCCAACGAGGGAGAATATACATATATGGCCAAAAATCTTGGTTAAAATGTTAGCACCCGCCACGATCAGATGATGCACTTCTGCGCTGGGATACCCGTAAGTATCAATCAGCTAATCTACGAAAATAGGTAGTTTTCTCAATTGCAATTTGAATTTTTGCAGATGTCACGCAGGTTAACATGCAAAGTGTAACAGCGATAATGTTTAAGATAATTGTGGTAAAATTTAACAGATGCGTCTGACCCAGCAACAGAAATTCCACATTGGCCTCAAGCTTAGGACATTATGCCCCTTAATGCCCTTAATGCCTACGTTGTTTAAACTGCTTCAAAATCTATAAATAATATTCTTTTGTTTGAATTTCTAAACAAATATTTTAGTAAATATAAATATCTTGATAATGTTGACTGGTGTAAATCTTTTTATTAATGCATCTTTTAATTTGGTTTTAATATATGATCCCTTAGTTTAGAGACAGCAGGACTTTGCGTTTGTGACTCATTGCATCATTCTTTGACATTATTGGTAACTAAATTTTTCACTCCATGTTAAAAAAGACGCATATATTCTAATACAAACTTATTATTGTTATCCACAGTATACATACCAAGGAACGTCCGTATGAGTGCAATGTGAGCCTTAATAACGCGAAAGCTAGTTGACTTAGACGTGCAGATGCAGAAACATACTAAAAATTATATGTTGATCTGTTGCAATCGACTAAGCATTGGGATATTTCGGATGAGTGATATTTTGTTGCTTACCGTCGTCCGGTTCACTTCAAACGAATTTTTAAATATATATTTAAAATATATTATAAAATGTCAGGTTCATTGTAGTGCAGAAAGATACTAATATGGGGGGGAAATTAATTATTTTTAAATTTGATTATACAAATTTAATAAAATAACTAGAAATGGTTAAAGTCGAATTGTAAACGCTAGTCATTTATACGTATTTTAAAAAATTAATCTTAAAATTCTATTAATATTATTAAACATAAATATAATTAATAAATAAATTTTTATATATATTATTATTTTTTAAATTTATTATATAACCACATTTAATAGCTTACATTAATTACAAAATATTCAAGTTGAATTTACAATTAAATGTATATTTAATTATTGAAAACAAAATATTGCAAATGTCAATAGTATTTTTGGTATTTTAGTTTCATACACTTTAAATGCAAAATAGCCTCCGCCAAATCGAAAATTCGATATTTTTAATGATTCATCATCGATAGTTAGCAGCTCTCATTCGCTCATCTCAAAGCGCTGACGATAGTTCAAAAATTATCGGAAATTCATCGTGAAGTAGTATCGTTGCTGCACGATACTTTACAATCGTGCTACCACCGCGCTATCGCCACTTTTAATTGCTTATATTTAATAAAATACGCTATAAATTCAAGTTCCGCCGCCGTAAATGGAATCTTGAGAAAAAACTACGTGGAATAGATACCATCCCCGTATTATTTGGGCATTCCTTATGTGTGTTGGGTTCACCGAAGCATTACCAAAAAAATAAGTAGTTTAACAGTGCCAGCTGAGTAATTTCTTCGATATAAGAGTTTAAAAACTTTGTGATCGACAGCTTCGATCTCGATGCTAATATTTAAATCAAACGTAATTTTAAATCGTTTGTTGTCTTTGAGATGAATTCGACATATGATTTTAATGTTCAATCATTAAACATATAATCAATTGAAATATGAATTTATTTGATTGATAAATTACACACATACAAATTTGAATTGACATTGTCGGTACTCGACTCATTTTGGCACTGTTAGCACGATTAGTCTTCTATGCTGACTATTTAACGTATTAGGAAATATACCTTGTTTTCCATCCTCGTGCTGAACTACAATGATTTAAAAAAATCCCTGACTCATGAGAACTTTAAAACTGTCCCCGAAACTTGGATTCAGTGCATAACGTGAAACACGTCGCATCCACCAAATCTTTGACCGTCACTTTCACCAAATATAAATTCGAACTTTGTTTCGTCCTGGTCTTTTTAATTGCGGTCCTTTGGGGAGTAACGTGGTGGTTGTTGTTTATTTGCGAGCCACGCTCTGCGTGGAGTTGCATAACTGGGTGCTGTATTTAGAGGCCAGCCGAGGATTAGGGTCAGTCTCACCTCCCACCAATGGGGGAATTTTCTGTCCAATAAACTTGCATTTAATTGGTACAAAGGGGATGCTGTGTCTCCCTTGGGGCGTTAGTCCGGTGCATGGTTTTGGCCCAGAGTACCTTGGTAATTAAACAAATCTAGAGTTTCTATCATTTCGTTGGTATCTATAAGCTAGAAAAAAGTCGAAAGTATTTCTTAACGTCATTTTGGCGCTGGGTTCAGGGTATATCTTAGTCGGGAACCCTTTTTTTTTTTTACAATATATTCATGATAAGACAGCAATCCGAAATTGGGTTTTCGTCTGTTTTATATATTTTTTTGTTTCTTTATTTTACTTTTTACATACATAATTCACATATCGCAATTATGAATATATGCTCGCATTTACAATCGCTTAAATACTAAATTTGTTTATGCTTTTATTTTCGGCCTGTTGATTTGCATTTAATTTGCCATCTCTGTTGAGACGAACAATGCATTTAAACGTAAATTGCAAATCCACAATTACAATTTGCTTTGTCACGATCGATTGTTTTCTGTTTGTTTTTTTTATTTTATTTCAATTGTTGATGTTTTGTTTAAACGTTACTTGTTTTGTTTTTGTTGTTGTTTTCGTTTCTTGTATACGCCTATATCTGCCTTAAATTACAAATTATTAAATTATTTTAACATGTACTTAGATTGGATTAGATTGTTACAGCTACCCGCCCGTCGCCCAGAGCTTCGCTGCGCACGATTCAACTTTTAGTTCAACGCTTTGCTCCGACCAACTGCATTTCACTCGACACACGCATACACACATATATCTGCATAACATTGGGCAATTGATGACAAATTGCAACGCAACACACACAGCAGTACAAACTAAATCAACACAATGTAACGCTAAAAACGATTGGAACTCAATAATTAAGGTAAGCTTCAAGCGTCGTGCGTAGTGCCTACAGAAGATTCAGTTGTCGCGGTTGTTATTGTTGTTGTTGTTGTTGTTGTCATCGGTGCCTGCTGTTGACTCAGACTCGAACACGTTTTTGGTCTGTTGTTGTTGTTGAAATTGTTGTTGCTGATGCGGACGTTGATGCGGATGTGGTCGTTGGGTGCAGCGGCTGTCTGGATATTGCAGACGGCGTCGAAGCAGGCGTCACGTCTCCGCTCATTGGGTTTGATATTGTGGCATCGCAGCGCTGTACATCATCTGTGGGGCAAGTGAACCGTTCGCGGCAGCAGCCGCGCTGGCAGCGGCAGACACTCCCGGCACCACAGTGGCACCTGGCACGCCCCATGCCATATTTGGCGGCATCACACGGTACCCGGCAGCTGCAAAAGACAACACGATAAGTATCAATAAATAACAAAATTAAATAAAGTCGTCGTCCTCTTTAAAATCATTTGAAGTTCTACATTGTTAGACATAATCAATCCCATAAAGTATATATATTCTTGATAAGTATCAACAGCCATGTTCGTCTGTCAGCTTTAAATAACTTCTTGTTGGAGGCATTACAAAATGTGAAAGGCGGAAAACAATGGGTCTAAAAGTTGTCATATCTAAACAGTTGTCCTTAAAGATACTTTTACTTATAAATTTCGAACTCTTCTATGCTTCTAACATATGCGTCAGTCTGTTCAAATTCGGACTACAGAAATAATTGTCTTCTACAATAATATATTCAACAAAATAATTCCAACCTTCCCAAAGACACTACTAAAACCAATTACCAAACTTTTCCTATAAATAGATAGATATATATATATATATATATATAAGGGTCGTAGTCTAACTGGTCTGTTTATACGAATAGGTAAATGGGTCTGCGTATAGGTATATCTATGCGTATTTAAGAATAATATATCGTAATCTAATTGGTATACGTACGAACGCCTCCCGCTTGTTGAGCACTAGTGGCGTAGGCGTAAGGATAATAGCCCTGCTGCATGTACTGCGTTTGCATCTGGGCCGGATAGCTCTGCTGAAAGAGATTAGGCGGTAGATAGATAAGCAAAGAATTTGGAATGGAGCATGCATTGCAGTTATTACTCACCGCCGGTGGGTACCAGTAGCCCATTTGTTGGTATGCTGCCGCATAGGGATACTGCGCCTGCGCCGCCGCCGTAGCGGCAGCTATCTGTTGGGGCGTCATCATTTGGCCGGGTAACGCAGCCCCAGTGGCTGCAGCGATCTGTTGCTGTGTCATCATTTGTCCGGGCATGCCGCCGGCAGCACCCGCAGCAGCGGCTGCATTGGCTGCGGCAACAGCTGCCACATTGGCGGAAGCAGCCGCCGCAACAGCTGCATTGTTGGCCGAATTATCGCCGCCGTTTTCCTTGCCCCAGAAGCACTTGACATGATTGCCGTGCACCTCGCTGTTGTGCGTATGTTCTATGGCGCGTGCCGCCGCTTCTTTTGAAACGAATTTGATGAACGCGAAGCCCTTGTCCTTAAAAACGCGTACATCCTGTATGGGGCCAAATTGCATGAAATGCTTATGCATCAGCTCATCGCTGATGACATTGGGCGGAAAGCCGCCACAGTAAACGGTGGTGTTTGTGGGACTCGATTGATTGTACACCTCCTCAAAGGTGTGTCGTTGGTTCTTAATGCCGTTGCCGGCGCCGCCACCGCCGCCCATGCCACCCATGCCGCCACCTTGGCCACCCGACTTGGACGATTCCCGCGGCGGCGGTAATTTGCGCGTTGACCAATTCGTGCGTATAGAACGGGAACCAATCCATTGGCCGTTCATTGCCTGTATGGCATTCTCAGCTTCGGCCTTCTTGACAAATGACACAAAGGCGTAACCCTTCGATTTCATGGTCTGTGGATCGCGCACAATGCGACAGTTTGATATCTCGCCAAATGGCGCGAATGCCTCGCGCAGAGTCTCCGTCTCAATTTCTGGACTAAGGTCTCCCACAAATATGTGATGGTGCGAACTGATGTCTGTCTTGGGCGTATTGCCCGGACTAGTGGCCCAGTTGACCTGCAAGTAGGCATAAATTTAACTGTCGCTACATATATATTTATGAATATATTATTGGGAAACGCACCTTGATCTCTTTGTCGAGAAAAACACGTTTGTTCATGGCCGTCAGGGCGGTGCTGGCCGCCTGATAATTGGAATATTCGATGAAGGCATAGGGATCGTTGCCTGGTTCCCGTATGATTTTACAGCTTTTAACTGGACCCATTTTGCCAAAGAGCGCGATCAGCAGATCCTCCGAAACCGAGCCATCCAGATTGCCCACATACAACGTTTTTGGCTGCGACTCGTCCATGTTTTTTGCCAGTTGCAAGCTGCTGATCTGATTTTTCTGTTGATTTGCTTCTAGGTCTGCTCTGCTGCTGCTGCTGCGGTTGTCCACTGGATGTTGTATTAACTATTCTACAACTAATGTCCACATCAATACAAAAACACTGTTATCAGAAAAACTAGATGCCTGCGATTTCTAGCTATTTTGTTTTGATATAAAAATGCAATGCACGCACGTTCACAATCATATACAAAATGTATATATTATATATATGTATATATATATATCGTTCAACTTGAACAACTAAGACTTCAGTTAATGACTAACAACGAAAACTGTTCTAATTCCTTTTTTTTTTTTTTGTTATAAATTTTTTTCTTTCTCTTCTATTCTGTTCAAAACAATTTTGAATACCGATTCCGATTGTGGACTATACAACTACTCTATATTTAAATATATCAGTGTATATAGTTCTAGATATATTTTAATAGTAAATCTTTTTGCTTAACGCTGAGGTTCGTCGTTTATTGCTTTCGCTTTCGCTGTTGTTGTTGTTGCTTTTGTTGCTGCTGCTGTTGTTCTCGATAAATTTCTTTAATATATATTCTAACTATGCGCTAATGGAGTGTTTTGGAATATATTGATGTGCTCTCTAGCTTGTTTGACTCTAGTTGTTGTTATTGCTGTCTACATACTCCTTGAGAGTTGTACATTAACTCGAGCTTAATTTAAATATTACGCTATACCAAACGTTTTTGTTGTAGAAAATATATATAAGTTATCTCAGTGCTGCGGTTGATAGCTTGCATGTATATCAACCGAATTTCTGCTCATTTCTGGTACAAAATTGTATGTATAATTATGAAAACACTTGCTGAAGTGAAAGTTCGCCAGATGATTGGTTGGATTCGTAGTCGAAGACTGGAATCACTGCAACAAGAACAAATATCAAGCAATAAAATGTACATTAGTTAGGGCTAACAATAGTTAATATGTATAAGCTATTATAATTTTGCGTATGTAATTTGAAAACATTAATTATTTAAAGTCCACAATCCACAATTCAACCAAACAGCACATGATCGAATTATATGTAGGTATGGGGAATTAGGCGAGCATTTGATATGGACAATGTTGTACGAGTGCTAGTGCGAATATGAAACAAAGGCAGCGGGTAAGGCAAAAGCATTGCAGACACACACACAGAGACACGCACGCACACAAACACCCGCACGCGAATGCTCTCTCAAAAACAGAATGTGAAGCGAGGGCCGCAAGTTTCAGTTATTGGCACTAATGTGAAAACCTAACGTTTGGCCATTTTAAAGCAGGCAGCAGGCAGCCAGAAAATCAAGTTGTATTT
Organism: Drosophila lacicola; assembly: GCA_035045355.1. Lineage (NCBI taxonomy): Eukaryota > Metazoa > Arthropoda > Insecta > Diptera > Drosophilidae > Drosophila > Drosophila lacicola. Next base: position 669,582 of record JAWNPB010000347.1, on the reverse strand, counting down.
CATAAATTTAACTACACAACTTTCGCGATTCAATTAACAATATTTTTAAGCAAATATAATTATAGAGCATTAACAAACTCACACACACACACTCGCGCGCGCATAGAAAAAGAGGGAGAAAGAATGAACGAAAATCAACTAGGAGATGAATGACCGTCGATAACAAAATACACAATGGAAGAGAACATGGAGAAAAAGGAAAATTTGCAAAAACCGAAACCGGCCAACATAAAAAAAACCCACACGGTTGCATTAGTTTAATATATCTAAAGCGGATTTGATCGATTTGCTGGCATAACAAATGCATTTAAATGCCAATTTTAATTGTAACTTAAAGCCGCATAAACTTGACTTTGTCAGCGAAGAAACGAAGCGTTTGTCAAAGTCACAGTTAAAATAAAAGAAACGGCGGCGACACGGGCGGAAAAGCCAGAAGGCGTCGCGTTTGTCTTTTTGTTTGCGTTTTGGGTTGCTTCTCACATGAGTTGCCACTTATTTTGCTTTTGATAATTGAACGTTGAAACTCATTCCAATGTAAATTACACCGTAGATTTTTTATTAGAATTTTTTCGTTTTTGCTTAAGCAACGCAAAATTTTTTGTACGCGACGTTTTTTATTTTTTTAATAATATATACTATATTCATATACATGCATGTATGCATAATGTATAAATGCATGTATGTATGTGCATATGTATGTACATATCTTGTTCACTTTTCTGCTGCCATCTTTTATGCTAAGCGTTGTTCGATTTGCTCCCCTCCTACCCGAAACCGATGCGGAAAGCTAGAATTATCATTAACACAACTACCACCGCTGCTGCCATCGTCGAACACTGCGCATTGTACATGGTTGGCATTGCTTTCAGCTTAGAATTTCAGATTTCATTTCCAAAATTCACTAATTTTATTGCGTTCTGTGACGTGGCTGCGGTTGTAAATTTACCGCATTCCACTTCATCATCGCTCTATTAACACATATCATTCGCCAGTAATTTACAGCCGCTACCGGTTTTTAATATATTTCAATTTCTTTCGTTGTTATATTGGTTAAATAGTTCTATAAACGCGTCGCCAAATTTTTACCTTTCGTCGTCTAAAATGCGAACTAATTAAATGAGCACTTTGTGTGTAGAGTAAGTGCTGCCAACTCGGTTTAATTGTCTTGTTTCAATGGCGGCAACTCCAGAAAGTGTTCAGAAACAATATAAGCACTGATCTTTCTGAACAAATAGTTTCTTATTTTTACATGTGTAGTTAGCACAAGTGTCTTGCAATTAAAATCAACATAGTTTTAACAAATTTAAAACGACTTTAATAATCTTTTTAAAATATGGCAACACTGTGCAGTCTGATAAACGCTTGCATCATCGCTTTCTCTTTCTAACGCTCGCTCAAGGGGCTGAAGTAGCTGCACAAAGCAGAATAGCTAAGAAGAACAACAGTAAAAAAGAAAATTCACAAAATGCTGATTAATATTTTCTTAAACAATAAACAGTTAATTGCCGTCAAGACAAACGGTTTAAATTTTAAACAAATATGCACCCACATCGAAGAAACAACAGTAAGTACTTAAAATATTTGTCGAAGTCTAAAAACTAATGTCAACTCTTTTCATAGAATTTGCAATCTAAAGATTATTATCTCACGTGCAATGGCAAACGTTTTAATGAAGATATTGTTGGTCAACATGAGATTGAGAGCATCCATTGCATCCTCCGCCAGGTGGGAGGTAAGGGTGGATTCGGCTCTATGCTTCGGGCCATTGGCGCCCAAATCGAGAAGACCACAAACCGAGAGGCTTGTCGCGATCTGAGTGGACGTCGCTTACGCGACATAAACGAAGAGAAACGTGTCCGGGCATGGCTGGACAAGCAAGGCGAGCGTGAACGGGAAGCTGAGGAGCGTAAGAAACGCAAAATAGCAAAGTTGCTAGCGGTGCCCAAGCACGAGTTCAAAGACGATAAATATGAGGAGGCCAGAGCCAAATTGACCGAAAAGGTGAATGATGCATTTGAGGAAGGCCTAAAACAGGCCGAGGAAGCTAAGCTGACTGTAACAGGGGTTGCCGCTGCATCCAAAGATGTTCCAGCTTCATCCAACGCCAACGTGACAATTGGTTCCAAACGAAAAGGCGACGCCGGCAGCAAAACAAGGGCCGCAAAAAAGAACAAGGGCGCGCTTTGGATTGATGATGAAATTTCCGGCAGTGATTCAGACACCGACGACAGCGAAGAGGAAGCTGATACAAAGAGGGCAATTAAATGTTAGGGAATTTATTTGTTATTCTAAGCATTAATTTGTATAATATAATTAAAATAATGACAAAATTCACAATTTTATTGCGTAACGAACTGGGATGAGACCCAGGCCAGACCCCATTTCAGATTCGTTAGCATGAACTTTAAAGCTTTCGTCCATTGTTCTTCGGAATTGAATTGTATTCTATAACGAAAGTCAAGAATGTGATTTCATTTCATTATTAGTAAATGCAGCTAAATTACTCACTTGATGGAGTAGGAATTGCCTGTGGAAGGATCAATTATTTTGCCCTTTTCCATTTTATACGGCAATAGGAATTCGGTGTCGCGCTTCTCCACCTCCTTCTGAAACTGGGTCAGACAGTCTAGAAACGCCACCATAGCCGCATCAAATTTTGTGTCCCAAAAGAATTTAAAGCCTCCACTGCCATAGAGCGGCAGCTCGCGATTGTCGCCTAGCACCTCCACATAGGAATGATTTCCGAACGGAACAACGCGATAGCGCTCAAACGTCAGACCAATTTTACGCGACAGTGCTGAAAGAAGCAGCACCGTCTGTCCCCAGGCGGCGTTTATCTCGGACCAGTCCACGGAGACAGACGGCAGGCGACCCAGTCTAAAATTGTTGATTGTACCAAAGTGTCCGGCATGCCAGATATGAAATGTTATGTTAAATATGTTGGTGTCCCGCAGCTTGTCCAGCTGTTGCTTTGAGTAGGCTATCTGGCATTCCAGGCTGCGTTTGTCGTCTTCCGTTAGCATCAGCTCGCGACGATGCTTGGTGTACTCGCGCCAGTAGCTCTCCTCCTGCTCATGCAGCTTTTCCTTCTCCACTTCTTCTTGCTTTATGGCATCATTTAAGGTTTTTTCCTCGGCCTTTAGGTTCGCCAGTGCGTTCAGTAGTTGCTGCTCGCTTTGCTTGAGTTCCTCCAGTTCCTTATCTAAGGCCTCCACATTTGGTCCTTCCTGCTGCTGTTCCAGTTCGTTGAGATAAGTTTTGTAAATATGCCACTCCTCTTCAGCTATGCGCAGCTCTCGGTCCATGATCTCCAGCATGGAATCGGCGCACTCCTCGCACAGCGGATGATCGATCTCCGAGTTCGAGGACAAACAATCAAAGAGCTCCGCTTTCAGCTTGAATGCAGAACTCAGTTTCTTGCTATCACGCCCATCCGATACCAGCGTAAATCCCGTGCCATTGATGGAGTCAGTCAGCCTGAAAGGCGGCACAAAGTGGTCAAAGCTGTTGGCATCCTGTGGATCTATGGTGTTCACATTGCCACCATAGATGGGCACTGAAAACAAAACTCATACGTAAGTAAATGCTTGTATCTTTGTTTTTAACTGTGTCTTACATGAAAGTTCAGCCATAGCATGTACGCTAATCTTCTCCAGATGCTCGTCCAGCACAATGGGCTGCAGGCAGCGCTGGCAGGCAAACGATACCGGCTGCTTTTCCGCCTCAGTCATGATTTGGCCTTTGAGTATGTTTTTTAATCAATGCATAAAACTTAATTTTGCTGCAAGCAAAAGTAAAACACCATCAATCAGCTGTTCGATGCGCTTATTGCAGAGTTGCCACCCCGGAGCGAAGAGCTGCGGCGCAGTTAGTATTAAAAAAAAAAAAAAAAGCTGACAAAACAATTGTCAACTCACAGAGGCCAAAACAAATGCGTATATAGCTTGAAATGAAAAACAAAAAACCTGTTTGTAAACGACAAACTTTGGTCCACTAAAGAGTTTTGGCGTGCGCCAGGCAACCTTGAATAACGACTGTTGATATTAAAAAAACAACACGAACCAACCCAAAGCCAATTGATAAGCAAGCAGAAGCTGTCGTCGCTCGCGGGAGAGCGTTTGTTTTGGTGAGAAAAGCACATGCGACGTAGTCATAATGGCGCCTTCACACACATTCGCAATCTTCCACACACATTATCCGTTCATTTTGATCTTTCAGTTGTCGCCAGGCAGTGCTACATTACGGAAGTATTTTTCGCCCTCGCATCTTGCGCATAAACTTGATCAGAAAAGAGAATTTGCTGACATAAACTCTAGCAGCTGCAGCTATATGCACATGTTTCCAGATTCAGACAATTATTTATTTTGAATAGCAACGCTGTGATTCAGGGAATTTCACAACACTTCACTTTCAATCGTGCCATTTTTTGTTGAATCCAAGCGAGAGCTAATACGTAATACGTAATCGGCGGCGACTGCGGCGGCGTGGTCGCAACAATTGTGGAGACGCTGTGCACAGAAAGAACGAGAAAACAGACAGAGAGCTTGGAGCAATTATGGTTTCATATTTTGTGCCGCGCGGCCGCTTTTTGCTGAAGGCGGGCAACATCAGGAAGGCAATACAAGAGCAGCAGCAGCAGCAGCAGCCAAAACATGTGCAACAAAACGGGAATTGGCCGGTACTCCGGCACTTTCGACAATTGCCCTCAAATGCCGCCTCCAATGATTCAACAGCAACAGCCAAGCCAAAACCAGAACGCATCAGACAACAGACGCAGCTACAGTTGCGCCGCAATGTGCTCTCACGCTGGACCGGCTTCCTGTTGCGCTGGGCACCGATGGGCCTGTGCGTCTTCGGTGCCATCGAATGGCAGTTGCATAAATTTCGTTGCGGACGGGATGGCACACAACGGACCGCTTCCGAATTCCAGTCGCGGGTTTATTGTTCGCTGCCGTTGCGCATAATGAGCCGCTGTTGGGGCTGGCTGGCCTCGTGTTATATGCCCAATACGCTGCGTCCCTACATCTATGGCTGGTATTCGAATATTTTTAAGGTGAACATCGACGAGGCTCTGTATCCGGACTACAGCCACTACACCAGCCTAGCCGAGTTCTTTACACGCCCGTTGAAGGAGGGCGTGCGGATCATAGACGCCAATTCGCCTCTAGTCTCGCCGGCCGATGGCAAGGTGCTGCACTTTGGCAGCGCCTCCGACTCGCTTATCGAACAGGTGAAGGGCGTCAATTATAGTATCGAGGATTTCTTGGGACCGCTGCAGACGGTCGAGCAATCGAATGAGCCATTGACCTATGCAGAGGCACTCAAAAAGAAGCGCGACGGCTCCACGGAGCTATATCAATGCGTCATCTACCTGGCGCCGGGTGATTATCATCGCTTTCATTCACCCGCCGCCTGGGAGCCGACGGTGCGACGTCATTTTTCCGGCGAACTGCTATCGGTTAGCCCCAAGGTGGCTAGCTGGCTGCCAGGCTTGTTCTGTCTGAACGAGCGTGTGCTCTACATGGGCAAGTGGAAGCACGGCTTCTTTAGCTATACAGCGGTGGGTGCCACCAATGTTGGCTCTGTAGAGATTTACATGGACTCGGAGCTAAAAACTAATCGCTGGACGGGCTTCAATGTGGGCGCCCATCCACCGAGCACCTACGAATACGACGAGCTACTATTAAATGTCAAACAGCCCGATCAGCCGGGCCAAAAGTTCTCCAAGGGTGACCTCATTGGACAGTTCAATATGGGCAGTACTATTGTGCTGCTCTTCGAAGCGCCAAAGAACTTTAAGTTCGATATTGTGGCAGGTCAAAAGATAAGCGTCGGCGAATCCCTGGGACACATCGCGGACCGCAACTAATCAAAAGTTTCCTAAAGAGGCCATAATTGTATGATGTCTGTATTTTTAGACGCGTCCTATATTAACACATATGATCAAACATATAAAATAGCTAATCTATGTTCTATCTATTTTGTATAATTAACAACATTATTAAGCATTATGTACCTATTTGTATTTAGTTGCCAATGATTTAGCTGCGTTTCTCATAGCTAGTTGTATTTACGATTTCATTAGTAATAAGTGCCATGTTTGTATACCTATTTTCACTAATAAAGTTCGCATTAAAAACTAAATCCGGAAATCATGTCTGGCCCCAGTTGTTTACTAGAATATATAGTAAGTCTGTGTGTCGTCGGGCAACAAACATCGTTCTGTAGTCCAGATTCTTGTTTACTTGTACATGTAGCATTCAGATTATTCCAATTCTCTTGGGGCACGCGCCGTTTGATGACGTACGTGACCCGGGCCTCTTGGGAAGCACACACACACACACACACACACACGCACACACATACATATTTACAAATCGTTATCAGCACAGACGTTGTTGGCGGTCCATGGGAAAAGCCATCCTGCTGCGAATTGGGTTTTTAGTTTTTGATAACAAGTTGCTAAACTCGATTTTTCCAAATTCGATATAAACAGTAAACTAAGCAATACAACATTTATATACATACATTTATATCATTTATAGCCCCAAAAATTTTCCACCTTATTTTAAGCAATAAAATCATATTGTTTGCTTATCAGTTTTGTTTGAAAAGAAGTAAACACATTTGTAATAATTGTTTTTACCCCACAACTATTCAACAATATCTTAATTCAAAAGTAATAAAAACATTTTCGCTTATCAATTTTGTGTGGAAATTGTTGCTTGACTTCAATAATGTATGTATGTATGTATGTATGTCTATGTACAGTGTACATATATATGCATGCTTATAGATGAGAGCGAATGTAATTGAATCCGGGATCGTTATTCTATATAACGATTAATTGAATTAATCAAGCAGGGGACGTCAGCCGCAACCAAAATGGCTGGGTATTCCACTTATCAAGTCATGTGAACTTGGTTGAGCCTTTGCCTTGACATATACACTTCACGTATTCGCTGAGTGATAATGCAGGCGCGCTTGGAAACAAAATATTTAGTTATTTAGCATTTCAGTACGTTTGCATGAATAGTTTTTAACATTCAAACTGTTTAAAATTGCTCGCCTGATTAAAAACTTGCAGTCTGGCAACGCCAGCCGACAGAACAGCTGACAACCGGCTTTGCAAATGGTGTCGTTGCCACCTCCGCTCGATTTTACATAACATTTGTTATTAAAGTAGCACAACAATGGCTAAAGTATTGTTTAACTATTGTCCCATTGCAGTTAAAGCAACGGGTTTCACACTGCGCCATCTAGCAACTGCAACAACCAATAAAATCCAGGCCAAACCAACTATTTTTAAACACGTTTCATTTGCTGCCACTGAACGTCTTTACAGCAGCGGCCAAACCATTGGCATAGTGGACTATGCTGAAGTAAAAAAATTGATAAACGATCCACAGAAGCTACTCATCGATGTACGTGAGCCAAAGGAACTCAAAGAAACAGGACAAGTTCCATCCAGCATCAACATTCCATTGGGCATTGTTAGCCAGGATCTAGCGACCAGCGATCAACAATTCAAATCGAAATATGCTCGGGACAAGCCACAGCCGAATACAGAACTTGTTTTCCACTGTAGAAGTGGAGTACGCAGCCTGAAGGCTGCAGAAGCGGCCGTCGCGTTGGGCTTCAAAAATGTCAAAAACTACGAAGGCTCGTGGCTGGACTGGGCTGAGCATGAAGGATTGCCCAAGTAGATACTCAAAACTAAGTTATTTGTTTAATAAGTTTTATTGAATTCAATTCAAATATATTAATTAACATATTAATGCATGCTCATAAATTAATCTTTGGTTGTGAGATCGAACATCTTGACTTTTTATAATTAATAATACCAATTGACGCTTTGCTTTAGTCGACCTCCTCGACAGTGGGTCCATTGTAGCCGCCTCCTGCTTGCTGGCCACAGTGCGAGGCTTGAGGTCCGTCGCCCGCTCCAGCTCCCTGCTGATGCATCTTAGTCATGACTGGGCTACAGAATTTAGTGAGCTCCTGCAGCTTGTATTCGAACTCCTCCTTCTCCGCTGTAGTATTGGCATCGAGCCATTTGATGGCTTCACTGCACTTGTCCAGGACACTGCTGCGGTCCGACTGGCTGATCTTGTCGCCAGCATTCTCAGCAGCCTCTTTCACGCCAAAGATGTAGCTCTCCAACTGGTTGCGGGCGGCGATTCTCTGGCGATGCTTCTCGTCCTCTTCGGCATACTGCTCGGCCTCGTTAACCATGCGATCGATCTCGGCTTGTGAAAGACGACCCTTGTCGTTCTTGATGGTTATGTTCTTGGCATTGCCGGTACCCAGCTCCTTGGCAGTCACATTCAGAATGCCATTGGCATCCAAGTCAAAAGTAACATCCACTTTTGGAACACCGCGCGGCGCTGGCGGTATGCCGGTCAAGTTGAAAGTGCCCAGCACGTTGTTGTCCTTGGTCATGGCGCGCTCGCCCTCAAACACCTGGACGGTCACGGCGGGCTGGTTGTCCGCGTATGTTGTGAAGGTCTTTGACTGCTTGCAGGGAATACGGCTGTTCCGCTCAATCAGCTTGGTCATCACTCCGCCAGCTGTTTCTATGCCCAATGAGAGAGGTGCCACGTCGACCAGCAGCACGTCCTTGATTTGGCTGCTCTCGTCTCCACTAAGTATGGCAGCTTGTATGGCGGCACCATAGGCCACGGCCTCGTCCGGATTGATGGACAGGTTGAGGCTCTTGCCGGAGAAGAAGTTCTGCAGCAGGCTCTGCACTTTTGGAATGCGTGTGGAGCCGCCAACCAGGACAATGTCGTTAATCTGGCTTTTGTCCATTTTGGCGTCGTTTAGGGCCTTCTCCACCGGCTGTAATGTGCTCCGGAACAAGTCGCCGCACAGCTCCTCGAAGCGCGCCCGACTAATCTTCGTGTAGAAGTCGTGACCCTCGAACAAAGCATCGATCTCAATCGAGGCTTCGCTGCTTGAGGACAAGGTGCGCTTAGCTCTCTCGGCTGCAGTCCGCAGGCGACGCAGCGCTCGTGGATTGGAGCGCAGATCCTTCTTGAACTTGCGCTTAAACTCGTCGGCGAAGTGGTTGACTAGCCTGTTGTCGAAGTCCTCGCCTCCAAGATGTGTATCTCCAGCAGTCGAGCGCACCTCGAACAGGGAGCCCTCGTCGATGGTCAGGATCGAGACATCGAAGGTGCCGCCGCCCAAGTCGAATATTAGAACATTGCGTTCACCCTTAAGATTCTTATCCAGGCCATAGGCCAATGCCGCTGCAGTGGGCTCGTTGATGATCCGCAGCACGTTCAACCCGGCGATGGCGCCGGCGTCCTTGGTGGCCTGACGCTGCGAATCATTGAAGTAGGCAGGCACCGTGATAACGGCGTCTCTGATGGCGGTGCCCAAGTATGCCTCGGCTGTCTCCTTCATTTTCACAAGCACCATCGAACTAATCTCCTCGGGGGCAAAGCGCTTCTCCTCGCCCTTGAACTCGACGCTCATCTTTGGCTTTCCGCAGTCGTTGACCACCTTGAATGGCCAGTGCTTCATGTCATCTTGAATCTTCGGATCATCGAACTTGCGTCCAATCAAGCGTTTCGCATCGAAGACACTGTTCTGCGGATTCATGGCCACCTGGTTCTTGGCCGCGTCTCCAATCAACCGTTCCGAGTCGGTAAATGCCACATAGCTGGGCGTGGTGCGATTGCCCTGGTCGTTGGCTATTATCTCCACCTTGCCGTGCTGAAAGACACCCACGCACGAGTACGTGGTGCCCAAGTCAATTCCAATGGCCGGCATCTCGGTTGTTTCGGTTGTTTCTCTTCTCGGTTTACCAACTGTTGTTTTACTTGGATGTTGTTGCTTACTTTTATTCGTCCGTTTAACTTTTACTTTTACTTTTTATTTAATTTTTTCTAACTGTTTTGAATGTATTCTAATATGATACCCTTTTGAAAATGGGTTAGCTTGTTTAGCTTCTCTTTGGTTCGCTTGCTGTGTTTCCACTAAGATTGCTTGTTATAAATTGTGACGAGACGGAAATTTGCTCTGCTATTTATACTCTGACGCTGTGTGGTGAAATATTCGAGATTCCCCTCAAAAGAAGAGTGCAGAAGGTTCGAGACGATTCGAGAGACTGCCAGAGCGATACTCGTCTGTATGTTCAAAGATAAACGTCAGCGCAGCGAAGTACGCCTTTTTCGAGCTAGCAATAAACTGTAGAGTATTCATTTGTATATAAACATATATCATATCACATTTATATCCTCCGTTGAAAAAAAATAAACATAACATATTTTTTGAAACTGAATACATGAAAAATAGCCGAACAAAAAATATACATAGTTCGCGTGCAACTGCAAAACGAATCGTTCATGATCGACTAAATAACTGAACTAAACGAATAGTTCATGACCGACCTAATAGCTGAGCAGAATGTATCGTTCATGACCGGCTGAATAACTGAACGAGTGAACTAAATGGCCGATTTAGTTAATGGCCAGAAAATGAGCTCGTGAACTTATTCAGCAAATTGAACTAAAAATTCCCACTCTTATACTCGCCAGAGGCATGCCATTTTTGTTTTAATTTATCCGATATGGTAAAAAAATAAGTTTGGCAACTCCTTATCAGAGAAAACTGTGCGGCAACCTTACCAGTGTTATTTAAAAAATTAAATGTAATAGAAATTTAAATATCGGAGGGTAATCTCGCGATGCAGCTCTCCGCCGGAAAATCCCGAAAGAAAACTTATTTTCACTTTTTATTTTTAGTAGTAAAATATAAAATTCACTTGTTCCGCCAAAACGAAAATGACGATATGAACTAAAATCCGCTAAAATATTTGCCAACCATGGATAGCATGGGGAAAGATTAATTGCCAATTTTTCTTGAACTAGAGCGGCTGCGCAACTGGAAGTAGGGACACCCCAATTGCTCAAGGGGGGAATGACAGAGCTCATTTTAGAAACGTTTAAGGATTATTGTAACAAATAAATAATATAATTTAATTTGACCTCAGAAAAAGTCGATTGCCTTTGTTTTAATACGCACTGCTAGTCGAATTTCAAGCAAATAATTGGCAGAAGGAAGTTGCTGCGCATTATATATTGGAAGTCGTGAGTGTTAAAAGCAGTCGTTCTCCTTCATTCATACATATACGCATATAAAATACACTGTTTGCCTCGCTCGCACAATTTCGAATATTTCACCACACAGCGTCCGAGTATAAATAGCAGAGCAAATTTCCGACGCGTCACAGTTCATAGCAAGCAATCGTAGTGGAAATACAGCTAGCGAACCCGTATTCAAAAGGTTATCATATTAGAATACATTCAACAGTTAGAAAAAATTAAATAAAAAGTAAAAGTTAAACGGACGAATAGAAGTACACTTTGTGCTTTAAGCAGCAACATCCAAGTAAAACAACAGTTGGTAAACCGAGAAGAGAAAGAAACAACCGAGATGCCGGCCATTGGAATTGACTTGGGCACCACGTACTCGTGCGTGGGTGTCTTCCAGCACGGCAAGGTGGAGATAATAGCCAACGACCAGGGCAATCGCACCACGCCCAGCTATGTGGCATTTACCGACTCGGAACGGTTGATTGGAGACGCGGCCAAGAACCAGGTGGCCATGAATCCGCAGAACAGTGTCTTCGACGCGAAACGTTTGATTGGACGCAAGTTCGATGATCCGAAGATTCAAGATGACATGAAACACTGGCCATTCAAGGTGGTCAACGACTGCGGAAAGCCAAAGATGAGCGTCGCGTTCAAGGGCGAGGAGAAGCGCTTTGCCCCAGAGGAGATTAGTTCGATGGTGCTGGTGAAAATGAAGGAGACAGCCGAGGCATACTTGGGCACCGCCATCAGAGACGCCGTTATCACGGTGCCTGCCTACTTCAATGATTCGCAGCGTCAGGCCACCAAGGACGCCGGCGCCATCGCCGGGCTGAACGTGCTGCGCATCATCAACGAGCCCACTGCAGCGGCATTGGCCTATGGCCTGGATAAGAATCTTAAGGGTGAACGCAATGTTCTAATATTCGACTTGGGCGGCGGCACCTTCGATGTCTCGATCCTGACCATCGACGAGGGCTCCCTGTTCGAGGTGCGGTCGACTGCTGGAGATACACATCTTGGAGGCGAGGACTTCGACAACAGGCTAGTCAACCATTTTGCTGACGAGTTTAAGCGCAAGTTCAAGAAGGATCTGCGCTCCAATCCACGAGCGCTGCGTCGCCTGCGGACTGCAGCCGAGAGAGCAAAGCGCACCTTGTCGTCAAGCAGCGAAGCCTCGATTGAGATCGATGCCTTGTTCGAGGGTCACGACTTCTACACAAAGATAAGTCGGGCGCGCTTCGAGGAGCTGTGCGGCGACTTGTTCCGGAGCACACTACAGCCGGTGGAGAAGGCCCTAAACGACGCCAAAATGGACAAAAGCCAGATTAACGACATTGTCCTGGTTGGCGGCTCCACACGCATTCCAAAGGTGCAGAGCCTGCTACAGAACTTCTTCTCCGGCAAGAGCCTCAACCTGTCCATCAATCCGGACGAGGCCGTGGCCTATGGTGCCGCCATACAAGCTGCCATACTTAGTGGAGACGAGAGCAGCCAAATCAAGGACGTGCTGCTGGTCGACGTGGCACCTCTCTCATTGGGCATAGAAACAGCTGGCGGAGTGATGACCAAGCTGATTGAGCGGAACAGCCGTATTCCCTGCAAGCAGTCAAAGACCTTCACAACATACGCGGACAACCAGCCCGCCGTGACCGTCCAGGTGTTTGAGGGCGAGCGCGCCATGACCAAGGACAACAACGTGCTGGGCACTTTCAACTTGACCGGCATACCGCCAGCGCCGCGCGGTGTTCCCAAGGTGGATGTTACTTTCGACTTGGATGCCAATGGCATTCTGAATGTGACTGCCAAGGAGCTGGGTACCGGCAATGCCAAGAACATAACCATCAAGAACGACAAGGGTCGTCTTTCGCAAGCCGAGATTGATCGCATGGTTAACGAGGCCGAGCGCTACGCCGAAGAGGACGAGAAGCATCGCCAGAGAATCGCCGCCCGCAACCAGTTGGAGAGCTACATCTTTGCCGTGAAAGAGGCTGTTGAGAATGCTGGCGACAAGGTCACCCAGTCGGACCGCAGCCGTATCCTGAACAAGTGCGGTGAAGGCGTCATATGGCTCGATGCCAATACTACAGCGGATAAGGAGGAGTTCGAATACAAGCTAAGGAAGTTCACTAAATTCTGTAGCCCAGTCATGATGAAGATGCATCAGCAGGGCGCTGCCGGAGCAGGAGACGGACCCCAAGCCTCGCACTGTGGCCAGCAAGCAGGAGGCTTTAACGGTGGCAGCTACAATGGACCCACTGTCGAGGAGGTCGACTAAAGTAAAGGCAGTTGCAAAAGAGATTTAAGTTAAATCAGTATTATTTGTGATAATTTAATTAGTTCTCAACCAAAAATCTACGTTAATATAAATATATAATTTATTTATTATTGTTACTTATATAATGAAATTAAAATATATATTAAATGTAAACAAATGGTTAGTTTATTTTATTGAATAGAGAGGATGCAGATTCATTTTATATCTCCTTGCAGCAAATCCGTGCAGTTGCCATCGTAAAAGCAGACATTTCTATAGCCCAAGGCGACGGCTTGAACGGCGGAAAGCCTTGCGCCATTTGCTGTGGCGCATGAAATGAAAAGTTCGGCGTTTTCATGTGGTTTTTCGCGACCAAATTGGAGCTTAAATTCAGTTTCGCTTGTAGCTGGACCCAGTGCTTTGGCCAAAAGGTCCGCTGGAATGTTGAGGCTGCCTGGAAGTTTGCCCGTGTGTTCTATATCGACGGGAGATCTGACATCGATGTGAAACTTGCTCAAGATATTCTTAATGTCAATAATTGGCGCTACATTCTTAATGTCAATAATTGGCGCTTTATTGGAACAGGCGCAGCATGCTAAATAAACGCCTTTAATACCCATATTTAAAGGAATTTTTCGTTTAATTAATGCCAACATTTTTTATCTAAATTCGATGTAATTTGAATGGCAGTCGACAAGTCGAGTCCTTACAAAATTTGAACAGAATTTGAGTGTGGCCAGAAAATTATGAAAGGTGTAACATTTTTATCGAAAATAAATCGGTGCTGTAGTGTTGAAGAATGCTTTATAATTGACAAATTATTTTAAAATCTTACAGTACTTAAAATGTTACTGTAGTATTGCTAGTTTTGGTATTTTTTGCGCATGCTTTGTTCATTTGAATACATATATATTGTAAAATTTCTGGGATATAAATATTTGGTTAATATAAAGTTTGGCCGGATCAACGTAATTTTCAATATAATAACAACGAAAAACAAAATGTTTTAAGAGATTTATATAACAATTTGAATTTCAAATTTAAAAAAATTTTGTTATGGAAATAAAATGGCCCATAGTTTTCGATAAGTTGAGTTGTCTGTTCGATTGTTGTTTTAACCAGTTTGTATTTTGCAACACTGTAAACAAATCGCAGTGAATGGCAATCTGAAAAAGAAGCTTCTTGGCGCAAGAGCATCTTGGGAAAACTATTAAATATTGTTTTTATTGTGGTACTTACATCTGTAAACCCGAACAATGGCAGAAGATGATGAAGAAATCGGGCCCAAAGTGCCGACATCAGCTGCACGCAAGCCAGAAGAAGATACTGCGTTCCTTCAATTCATTGAAATGGAAAATTTTAAGTCCTACCGTGGCCACATTGTTGTCGGTCCCTTAAAGCAATTTAATGCTGTTATAGGACCCAATGGTTCTGGCAAATCAAACTTCATGGACGCCATTAGCTTCGTAATGGGTGAAAAAACCTCAAGCCTGCGTGTCAAGCGCCTGAATGATCTAATACACGGCTCATCCATTGGCAAGCCAGTGGCGCGCAGCTGCTACGTGACGGCTAAGTTTATTTTGGATGGCGAGAAGCACATGGATTTTCAACGCGCCGTAATAAGCGGCTCCTCGGAGTATCGAATCAATGGCGAAGTATGCGGTGCGCCGCATTTGTTGTTCACAAAAAGTTGATTATTTTTATGCACATTCTAGAGCGTCTCAAGCAACACCTACCTGAACAAGCTGGAGAAACTGGGCATCAATGTGAAGGCAAAGAACTTTTTGGTGTTCCAAGGTGCAGTGGAAAACATTGCCATGAAGACGCCTAAGGAACGAACGGCGCTTTTTGAAGAAATAAGCGGGTAAGGCGGCAATCAACTAAATAATATATTTCATTAATTGTTTCACAATTATTGCCAGTTCGGGTCTGCTGAAGGATGACTACAATCGGCTAAAGCAGGAAATGATTGTCGCCGAAGAGGAAACACAGTTTACGTACCAGAAGAAAAAGGGAATTGCTGCCGAGCGAAAGGAAGCTAAGCATGAAAAAATGGAGGCCGAACGCTACACACGCTTGCAAGACGAATACGTATGCTCTATATTCAGATGTCTGAGAATTTGATTGTCAAGAGTCCGTGCTTTGCTTTAATTTTAGAACGAGAAACAAGTGGAGTATCAACTGTTCCGTCTATTCCACGTTGAGAAGGATATACAGAAGTACAATGCCGACTTGGAGGTGAAGCAGCAGGAGTTGAAAGCTGTTGAGCAACGCAAAGAGGCAGCCGACGAGGTACTCCGCGAAAAGAAAAAAGATGCTGGCAAAATAACGCGTGACTTGGCTAAAATAGATCAGGAGATACGTGAGTTCGAGACGCAGCTAAATAAGCGACGTCCCTTATACATAAAAGCCAAGGAAAAGGTGACGCATTGTAAGAAGAAGCTGGTGTCCCTGCAAAAGACACTGGAAACAGCGCGCGAGGCGGACAATGCCCATCAGCAGGACATACAAAAACTGGAGAAGCAACTGAGTGATGTGGAGGCATTGAAAAAGCGTTTTGAGGACGAAATCGAAAACGAGTCGCAACGTCGTGGCAAAAGCGTCAATATGGAGGAAGGACTCGTGCAGGAATACGATCGCCTGAAACAGGAGGCCGAAGCAACTGCCACACAGTATCGCTCCGAGTTGGACTCGGTGAATCGTGAGCAAAAATCTGAACAGGATACGCTTGATGGTGAAACAAATCGCAGGGCGTCTGTTGAGGAGTCGTACAAGAAGCTCTCACTGCAGCGTGAAGAGGCTGTTAAGCGCCGCGATAAACTTATGGACCATATAAAATCCTCTCAAGCAGCGCTCGAAGAACAGAATCGCATAAAGGACGAGCTGCGACGTGATGTGGGCAGCTCAAAGGAGAAAATTGCTGAAAAACAACGTGAGCTGGAGAATGTACGCGATCAGTTGGGCGATGCCAAGAGTGACAAGCACGAGGATGCGCGTCGCAAGAAAAAACAGGAGGTAGTCGAGCTATTCAAAAAACAAGTGCCCGGCGTTTACGATCGCATGATCAACATGTGCCAGCCGACGCACAAGCGCTACAACGTGGCTGTCACCAAGGTGCTGGGCAAGTTTATGGAAGCCATTATCGTGGACACAGAGAAAACAGCGCGACATTGCATTCAGGTGGCCTATAAGCTGGAATTCCTTTTTTCTATGCCTTTTTACCTTTCTATGTATCTTGCAGATCTTGAAGGAGCAAATGTTAGAGGTGGAGACCTTCTTGCCGCTGGACTACTTGCAGGTGAAACCACTAAAGGAGCGCCTGCGCAACATCAGTGAGCCGCGCAATGTGCGCCTGGTGTTCGATGTGCTCAAATTCGAGCCACAGGAGATCGAGCGTGCTGTGCTCTTTGCCACTGGCAATGCGCTGGTCTGCGAAACGCCGGAGGATGCCATGAAGGTAGCCTACGAAATAGACCGATCGCGATTCGATGCCCTTGCGCTGGATGGCACATTCTATCAAAAGTCCGGCCTCATCTCTGGCGGCAGTCATGATTTGGCGCGCAAGGCCAAACGCTGGGATGAAAAGCACATGGCTCAGCTCAAGATGCAAAAGGAGCGCCTCAACGAAGAGTTAAAGGAGCTGGTCAAAAAGTCGCGCAAGCAAAGTGAGCTGGCAACAGTTGAGTCACAGATTAAGGGCCTCGAGAATCGTCTGAAATACAGCATGGTGGACTTGGAGTCGTCGAAAAAGTCCATTAGCCAATACGATAGTCAGTTAAAGCAAGTGCAAACCCAGCTGGATGACTTCGGGGTAGGTGCATTACAAATCTAACCAAATCAATTCCAAATGTGAACAGTTTTTTAACCTGCCGTTTTATTCGATTCGTAGCCCAAGATCACCGAAATCGAGCGTCGCATGCAAGATCGAGAGGAGCACATACAAGAGATCAAAGAGAACATGAATAATGTGGAGGACAAGGTGTTTGCCGCCTTCTGTCGTCGACTAGGCGTGAAGAACATTCGACAGTATGAGGAGCGCGAGCTTGTCATGCAACAGGAAAGGGCGCGCAAACGTGCCGAGTTCGAGCAACAAATCGATGCAATTAACACCCAGCTGGACTTTGAGAAGCAAAAGGACACACGAAGTTGGTTAACTAAAGTCTAAAGTGCCTAATTACATTTTAATTGCTTTGTTACGCTTTATAGAGAACGTTGAGCGATGGGAGCGCAGCGTACAGGATGAGGAAGATGCATTGGAGGGCCTTAAAGCCGCCGAGGCGCGATATTTGAAGGAAATGGACGAGGAGAAGGAGAAAATGGAGAAATTCAAGCAGGAAAAGCAAGCCAAGAAACAGGCAGTCGATGACATGGAAGAGGACATATCTAAAGCACGTCGAGATGTGGCCAACTTGGCTAAAGAAATTCACAATGTGGGCAGCCAAATGTCTTCGTGCGAGTCCAAAATCGAGGCCAAGAAAAACGAGAGACAAAACATATTGCTGCAGGCTAAAGTATGTACGCAAAAGGAAATTCCAATTTATATTAACAATATTTCTTACTCCGAAGACTGATTGTATTGTGGTGCCCTTACTGCGCGGCTCGCTGGACGATGCAGTGCGGCAAAGCGATGTGGATAGTGTGGAGCCATCAACGTCAACGGTGCAGGATAATCTGTGAGTATGCCAAATCGTGCAGACCCAAAGTTTTAATCATCTAATGACATTTGACATTGCACTCTAGCATCGAGGTCGACTATCGAACATTGCCACGCGAGCTGTGCAAACTGAAGGACGACTCCGCCTTTAAGAAAACCAACGAACAGCTGCTGAAAGATCTGCAAAGCAAACTGGATGTATTGGAACGAATACAAACGCCGAATATGAAAGCAATGCAAAAACTGGATCTGGTTACGGAGAAAGTGCAGTCCACCAATGAAGAGTTCGAGAATGCCAGGCGAAAGGCCAAAAAGGCAAAGGCGGCATTCGAAAAGGTGAAGAATGAGCGCTCGTCACGATTCGTGCAATGCTGTCAGCATATTTCAGATGCCATCGACGGCATTTACAAAAAACTGGCGCGCAATGAGGCCGCCCAGGCGTACATTGGACCCGACAATCCCGAGGAACCCTATCTGGATGGCATCAATTACAATTGCGTGGCACCCGGCAAACGTTTCCAGCCCATGAGCAATTTGAGTGGCGGCGAAAAGACAATTGCCGCTCTGGCCCTGCTCTTCTCCACGCACAGGTAAGCCTGTCTATAAAGGCGAAACAAATATAACTAACCTTTATTATTTACTTTTGAAGCTATCATCCCGCGCCGTTCTTCGTACTTGACGAGATAGATGCCGCTTTGGATAACACAAACATTGGCAAGGTCGCTTCGTATATTCGGGATCACACGACCAACTTGCAGACAATTGTCATATCCCTTAAGGAGGAGTTCTATGGCCATGCTGATGCGCTGGTCGGCATCACGCCAGCGGTATGCCGTATATTTTCTTGTTTCGCCAAAAACTTTATATACAAAACTTTTATTTTGCAGGAAGGCGATTGTCTCATATCTAATGTCTACATCATTGATTTGACCAGCTACGAGGACAAATGAAGAGGAGTCGACTTTTCACGGAGCTTAGATTAAGTTTTTATTTATAACCGAACCCAGCAGACAAGAACTACAATTTCCATTTAATAAACCCATTTTTAATTTCATGTCTTGACGATTTAAGAACGTGTTGAACAAACTGCATTTTGAAGATCTGTTTAAATTCGTTTGCTTGATTTTGTAGGTGAAGTTTCGAGTTCAAATTCATTTCCAAGGAGTTATGTGAAAAGTCGTTTATACTTTGGTCAATTGAATAAAAGTTTTTGTTCATCGTCCGATCGGTTTAAAACGCATACTAAAAGATATTTGAAAGAATTTATTTTACACGTGCGTGGGCAAGGCCGTACTATCCTATCAAAATTCCCCATCCTCATAACTCGGTCAAATCTCATCAGATTTTAACGAGGTTTGGGTCTTTGTTCATGGTTTGGCCTCTAGATCAATTTGGCATCTAAATCTGACAACATTATTCTTGGTCAAAATTCATGTGAAAATGGTACCTCAAATATCCTATATCCTATACTCAAATATCCCATAGGTCGAAATTTCCCACATTCACAAATCGGTCAAATCTCATTTGATTTTCACGAGTTATCGACCCCTTTAAAATGATATAGACAGATGGGCACAATTAGATCCACTTGAACGAAAAAAATTAAAAATAAAATTAAAGATCGCGATAATGTGATCCTACTTTAGGATAGATAGGAGAACTCTCCTGACTCCTGAACTCCCTGGACTGGGTACAAATTGATAGTCCCATTCTTCGTCCAATCCATATAGACTAAAAACAGAAAAAGAATATAACTATATAATAATATAATCTATCTATATCTATCTATATAACATATAATCTATCTCATGCACATCAATGAATGCACATTTTGAATAATTAATATTTAAGGTTAAGTTTTTCGATGATAGATAAAGATCGCGATATTTTAGTGAATTTTCATGATGTGCTTAGATTCGATTTAGAAAATGCATTTTATTTTGAAAATAATTTTCTGCAACTTTAATAGTTTCCTTTATTAGACTTCTGTCGGTTGGTTGTACTGTTTTTTGATTGTGAAGAGAAATTGTCTGAATGAACGGTGAAAATGTGTGTGTGTGTGTGTGTGTGTGTGCGATCGGGTGTGTGTGTGTATGTGCCATACATACTGGGCAGGTATAAACATATACATATATGTAAAACAACTAGGTTATTTTTTTATTTTTTTTTTTGTTTCAATATTTACTTTTTCGGTTTTTTTTTCTCTCTTTTCTTCATGTAAAAAACTTATATTTCTTGATGAACAAAAACAAACAATTTGATTATTCGGTTTTCATATAAATTTAAAATAATCATTTCAAACAGATAAATATAGTAATCCCTAGCTGGCGCTGTCTATATCTTTGTCTTCTTCTTCTTCTTTGTCTCCATCATTTGGACGAGCTGTAATTATTCGAACTAGCACAAATTGTGGGGGGAGCAGGAGGAGTGGGAGGGGGGGGGGCGGGTCAAAGTTAAATCTATATTACATAGAGCATAGAAAATATTATTAGATAACTATTTTGCCAATATGATTGCTTTAGACGTTTGTTAAATGTTCAGCTTATAATTTGAAATTACGATTTCGATTTCGTTTAAATTGGGAATGGCTAATGTAAACTTTATACATACAAACTAAAATATTTATGGCATTTCAATATATACAACACTCTGGGCTTTGTAAAATTTGATGAAAATACAAAGATTTGTATTATTAGCGCTTAAATATTAAGACTGTCTTGCTATTTTGTTTGGGTTTTTGCGGGGGGCGGGGGGGTTTGCGTGGAAAATGGGATTAGTCTTTACGGTACTTCATATCGTATCTCCATCATCATCAACATCATTATCATTGCTATATTTATCATCAGGGGGCGGTTGTCCTTGTTTTGTGCTCGTTGTTGTTGTTTTTGCTTGTGTTGCGGTTATTGCTGTTCACGTTGCGGTTATTGCTGTTGTTGTTGCGGTTATTGTTGCTATTGTTGCTGTTGTGTGTTGTTGTTGTTGCTCCATTTGCTAGTGACTAAATCATCTGTTTGCTTTCTTATTGTTTTTGTTTTGTGTTTGTAGTTATTCACTGAATTTCAGCTTTTCAATGCGCCTTTATTACTGCAAAATAGAAGAAGAAGAATATTGCATTTACAAATTAATCAAGTTGCACCCATCGTCATCACCATCATCATCATTAACATCATCATCATCAACATTGCCAGGCTCTGATATTTCGCGTATTTCTATTTGGCAACTGATTATTTAGTATACGATATCGTCTGTGGGGCATGCATAGACGGATGTTACTCGGCATACGATATACGATATACGATATTCGTGATATTCACGGCCATCTGGCTGGATACCAACTGGATATACCTACATTGAAACGTATTTAAGGCTATCACAGTGTATCTTATACTCCATTGCAGTTGTTAGAGGTATATTTAATATCCTGCGTAACGTATCACGGATACGTGTTGTACTAGTCATATCAGTGGCAGTCCGATTCCATACTGATAAGCTATCCTCCTGCGGAAATGTAAGCGAAAATGTTAATGTTAATGGAACTGTTAAGTGTGTCATTTTTAAGATTTATGCCTGAAAGCCTGAAAGCAATATTTGTGCGCGCCTTGGAAAATGAAAAACGTACGTTTTTTTGTTTTTGTTAAATAATTTTTATTTTTTAATCAATGTAAGTAAATCAATTTGATGTCTGATCAATTGAAAATGATGACGAAATAACACAACAATTTTTTTTTGATTCTAACACAAAAGGCGAAACAATTATCATAATTTAAAATTGTTCATTTGCTGATTTTTGTTTCGTTCGTTTTTTGTTTTTTATTTAATTTTTGTTCGGTTATCGCACGTGAAATTTGTTGACTCGCTTTTCTCGTTTTTCTCTCCTTTTTTCATTATTTTTATTTTCGTTTTTTTTTTTGTGTTTTTTTTTTTTGTTTTAATATAATTATGTATGTATATAAGACTAACACTTAATTGTAATGTTTATTTGTTACTTTCAATAATTAACTAAATTTTCTAAAGAGGGAAAAATATAGATGCAAGTATGTTTTTTTATTTTTAATATGAAGTTTTACACGGCTCAACTGACTTTTTCTTTTATCATTTTTATATATATTTGTTGTTGTTGTTGTTGTTGGTGTATTATGTATTTTAGTTTTTAAACATTTTTAACAATTATCGAGTATTTGAACCGTTTTTTTTTTGGTTTTTTATTTATTCTTTTGTTATATAATAATTTATAATAAGTAAGTACAGTTTGAAGTTTCTTTTTAAGTTTTGATTTAATGTTATAAGTGTGTGTGTGTGTGTGTGTGTGTGTGTTAATTTAAATTGTTTAATTTGTTGTGTTTTTGTCGCCAACTAGATGATTTTCTTTCGCTTTTTATTTGAGTTTTAGGCTTCTCAGATTTATATTTGCATATGTACTATGTTAAATGTTAAATGTTAAATGTTAAATGTTATTTGTATGTTATGTATGTATGTCTCTATATTTATTATATATATATATGTATGTATATATCTGGAGGCGTGTGTAGGCTTTAATTTTGCGAATTGTTTTAAACGCTTTCCAATTGCACATTGATATTTTAATATTTTGTAAATATTAAATACATTTGAGTAGCAATTTCTCGCAATGCTCGACTCGGTAATTCATTTATTTGGACTAAATATATGTATATTTATGTATATATATATATATATATATAGGATGTATATATATTTGTTTTTCTTCTGTATATATGTATATGTTAGTTTAATTAAAATATATATATAAACATTCATTTATGCTCATGTTAATTGTTTTCTTTTATCTTTTTACTGTGTTCCACTTGTTAATCATGTTTCTCAGTATTATTGCTTTTTGAATATACATACTCATGCATACATGACTCTCCCCCCCTCCCCTCTCTCGCTCTCTCTCTCTCGCTCTCTCTTTCACTTTTCATTTTCGTTTATTTTATTTATTTAATTATATTGTGTGTGTGTGTGTGTGAGTGTGTCCGTTCTCTGTGGGCGCGGCTGGCGCAATTCTCTGCCATCTGCCGCGGGAGAAACTGTTCCTAGTTTTTTTTTTTAGTTGCTAAGTGTTCTTCCTCTTTTATTGCCGTTATTTTTTCATTTATTTTATATGTATTTAATTTTATAAATTTCTTTTTGCCGTTTTACTGATTGCTGTCTGAGTTTTTGAAATGCTTCGATATGCCTGGAATTATTGTTGGAGTAACTGTTCCCAATGCGCATTCACATTCTACATTGGGCGAACACATCGTCATCATTATCATCCTCATTATTATCATCATCATCATCATACTCGAATTATCATCATGTTGCATACGTGCGCAGCCTAAAAGAATTCAAGTGTGCTGTGCTGTGCTGTGGCTGCAAAAAAAACCCGTTCACAGGCCGAGAAGTTGCAAGAAGAAGAAGTTAGCACTAATTGCGAATCGTTTGGATCTCGGC
Organism: Drosophila lacicola; assembly: GCA_035045355.1. Taxonomy (NCBI): domain Eukaryota; kingdom Metazoa; phylum Arthropoda; class Insecta; order Diptera; family Drosophilidae; genus Drosophila; species Drosophila lacicola. The sequence goes on along the minus strand of JAWNPB010000347.1, from coordinate 646,115 downwards.
CTGGGAACAGTTTTTTTTTTCGAATCTATTGTTTAAATGGGCACTTCTCTCTCTACACAATTATCGCTTGAATTTTATTCAATTTTAAAGTACACAATTTTACGAGTCTGAAACAAATTTCGTTCGTTTTTTTTTGGTTTTTTTGTTTTTTGTTTTTGGGCTTTCATGAAACTCACATTCTATGCATTTCAATACGTCATATAATTGTAATTTGTTTTTTTTTTTAATCAATATTTTTTCGATTTTTTATTTTTTGTTTAAATTTTATTTTAAATATTTATGCATATAAATATTGAAATTATGTAACTATTTAATTATATTAAAATTCTAATCTTTATTAATTGAACTTCTGCGCTTAAATTGTTTTTGTTTGTTTTCGTTTTTTTAATTTTTTTATATTTGTTTTTAATGTTAAATATTTTTTCGATTTTTTTTTTGTGTAATTTGTACAAATTATAGATTTGATAAAAAATAAAAGATGCGACTAAAATTGTTAACCAAAATATAATTATGTATATTTAAAAAATTGTATTTTTTTTGTTGATTTTTTTTGCAAATTTAAACTTATGCTAAGTTAAGATTAACAAAATAAATAACAAAAAAAAAAACGAATAGTTCGAGTTTTTCTATTAGCCGGAAGAAAAACAAATTCAAATTCAAATTCAAAGTTTTTTGTCTTTAAAGTAATTGTTAATTGAAATTGTTTTGGCTTGTGTGAAAGTGGAAGAAATGCGATTTACGTAGAAAACTAAAAAATATATATAGTATATATATCGGTAAGCCATTAACAGTATAAGTACAAGTATTATATATCTTTCTAGAAATAATAGAATTTCTTAATAGTTCGTTATAATGTACAAAATTGTTGTAGTTGGTTGGCGAAGAAAACGTGCATTGAGTAAATCGATTATATATATATATATATATATATAGATATATATACTTGTACAGCTGACACTGAATCAATATCTAGATCGGGCCGATCTTATGGAGTAGAAAATGACACACACACAAGTAACTAAAAAAATGATAGACAATTGCAAATATTTGCTGTCATCGAGAAATTTGACGCTAAATTTTAGTTACACTTTACGTTTTGTTATTTATTTGTTATAGTTTTTTTTCAATTTTCAATTGTTTTGTTTAACTAATCGTTTTATTTTCGCACAACATTTACATTTTGTTTATATGGCAAGCTAAATTTGAAAAATTTACAATTCGGTTTTTACGCTTTCTTCATATATAATTCAATTTCATATTTTCTTTTTTTTTATTTTTTTTAGTAGAAAAACGCATTTCGTTTTTTTTTTGTGTATACAGCAAAGATTTTTGTTTTTTATTTTTATTAATTTAAATTGTTGTTTATGTGTACGTATTATTAAATTGTAATTCAAAAATCTACTTAATAAAATTGTTTTTGTTTTTTTTTGTATGTGTTGGTTAACATTTTTGTTGTTTAAAGTAGTTTTTTTTCTATTTATATATATATATGTATAACATCACATTATAATAATTACTAATTAATAGTTTTATTTTTTATTTTTTATATTTTTTCTTTTGTGTTTGCATTAATCTTTATAAATGTAGTTAATGCACAAATACTAAATGTCGTAATTATATTTGTTTGTTTATTAAATTTTCAAAAAACAAATAATTTTCTTTTTTTTTGTTGTTTTTAACGCTAAGAGTTGTTGTTGCTGTTGTTGTTGTTACACAGAAGTTATAGCATAATAATTATAATGACTATTTACATGCAGGCAGCAAATAATAGATGAAAAATTTGTCATAATTAGATGCCAGATCAGATAATTGAGAGACAACATTGCAGCGGCAACACGTGCCATGACTATTTAACTAGAGCTAACCCAAAATTAAATTACCCCTTCCCCCACCCCTCCCCTCGCTTCCATTTGGAGCCAAGGCAACTTGGCTTAAATTGAATTTTGCCAACTGTAGGCGTCTAGCTGGAGCTGATTGCAGCCAAGTGTTCTGGGCGTGGGCGTGGCTACGCCCAAGCATTCATTTACGCGTTAATTAGTCAGCAGGCTCTCTTCTACATCTTGTTGGCTTCGAGCCGGGCTCCTGCTCCTGCTCCTGCTGCTGCTCCTGCTGCTGCTTCGGCTCCTGCTCCTGCTGCTGCTCCTGCTCCTGCATCCTGGCACACCTGCTGGCGCGCTACGTGACCGTTGTCCCTTATAGTACACTCGCTCGCGTTCTGGATTTCATCTGCAAGCGAAATATGAATAAAACGAATAAGTTGAATTTACAATTGGTAGCAAAAGTTTTGCCTGTTTTGCCTCTGGCAAAGTGCCTCGTAACCCCGCCGCACCCCCCCTTTCGCTGCATTTCTCGACCACAAAACTAACTGCAGCGGAAACGGAATTATGAATGTGGCCATCTCTGTAGAGATGTCTGTGTGTGTGTGTGTGGGCGCATCAAATAGGTCAAGCAACAGGATATTGCAACCCTCACATTCCAGCCCACACACACATAAGTGGGCGTGTGTGTCTGTGTGTGTGTGTAAGTGTGTGTGTCAACAACTAAAGCATTTTCATCAACGGAAAGCCGGCCAACGCATACCCTACATTTACCAGACAGGGCATATTCGACACTTCCGATTGCTTTTCCAAATCTAACACTAACAAGAATTTACACAGAAGATTTACGTTTATATTCCATATTATAGCCTATTTAATTCCAAGAGCAGCCATTTAAACGTTTACGAATAACACGCAAAGCAGAAAGAAGAATTAAAATAAATATCGAGGAACTCTGGACAACGACGACTTTTGAAGCTCGTGCATTTTATTTTAGTAAAAGAAGATATGCACAAGAAGATATCTTCCTATTAATCCTCGAATCTCATACTAACAATATACTTTACCTACAATATTTAAGTTTATACTCCCTAGAATAATATTGTTCCCTTTTTATTTCGAAGGGCATCCATTAAAACGTTCACAAATGACGCGCAAAGCAGATTGAAGAATCTAAAGTATTTGGTTCTTTTTTACTATTTCGATTTGTCAGTAGAACGTTTACGAATACAGCACAAAGAAGATATGAAAAACATTTACCAGACAGGGGTTACTTGAATCTTCCTATTGCTTTTCAAATCTCATACTAACAATATACTTTACCTACAAAATATAATTTTTAAGTTTATATTTCATAGAATAATAATGTTCCCTTTTTAATTCTCAGGGCAGCCATTAAAAAGTTCACGAATGACGCGCAAAGCAGATTGAAGAAACGAAAGCATTTTCGAGAAACTCTCGAGAACGTCGACTGGTTTTTTTTTACAATTTCGATTTGTCAGTAGAACGTTTACGAATACAGCACAAAGCAATATATGATAATCAAATGATTTTTGAAAAATGTCCTTCAATGATAAAGTTTTTCCAACTACACAAAAATAGAAAAATGCTTGCCATATTCTACGCAAGTCGTTGAATATTCAAAGCATCTCGAAGATACATTCTAAAATGGATTGCATAATGCAATGATTATCTCATAGTTAGCCAGAGTTGCTTTGTTTTTGTGCGCCGCTCAAGTGGTTCTTGTGTGTTTCTTGTGTGTTGCTTGTTATGGCCCAGACAAATACGTAGACGTAGTTAGACCCACTGCCAACTTGTTGGCCGGCGGCGCGTGTTAGAATTTTCATCAATGGCTTTGGCGAATTTTCCATTTATTTAATTTGGCGGTGGCGCCGACGACGACGCTGTCAAGACAACCCAAAGATGACATCAGCTGTTGCTATGCGCGTTATTTGCGTCATCGACGACGACGAGGAAGAGGACGACGACGAGAACAATATCAATTTGGCATTTAGTTGGAATTCCAAGTTTAGCCCACACAAACATAGACAGCTAGGCAACACCCACACACACACACACCCACACACAACACACACACAAGACTTCGCCCATCTGCAAACTGGGCTAAAATGCATTTGAATGCATCCGCACATCCAGGCAAATGTCACATGGAATTTACGACGATAAATCCAAATTAAACATTCCTTTGAAAAAAAAAGAAAACCGCGCAAAAGCATTTAACATTTGTTACTTCACACTTTTTTCTCAATTGAGGCTTTTTTTTTTTAATTACGTTCGACATTTTCTTTGAGCCAGCAGATGTTTTAGGATATTTTTAGAAACAATTTCGCAGGAATAATTAAAGCCTTTTCCTGGGAAAAGCGCCAAGTAGGGCTTACTTCAATTTATTTTTAGACGAAACGGAGAGAAACAATTAATTCAAGAGTGGATATTAAAAACCTTGCATTGACATTAATTCAAAAATGTTCAACAAAAAGTTCATCGCGAGACGAAAACTTTGTTGATGAGAGTGAGGAAAATATCTGTTTGTAAAAAATAAGTGTGCGAAAAAGTTTTATGAATAGTTTTTCAACACTTAAATGCCGGACATAACCAAATTGTTTAGGTTAACGATAGTCGATATCGATAAAATAAATCGATAGTTGAAAATTTAAAGGACAATTGGTTTTACAAGTTTAATCGTGCCTTAAAGAGATATCAGAGCTTGCTTGGCTTAATGAATAGTTTTTCAACACTTAAACGCCGGACATAACCTTATTATTTAGGTTATCGATAGTCGATATCGATAAAATAAATCGATAGTTGAAAATTTAAAGGCCAATTGGTTTTACAAGTTTAAAAAGAAATCAGAGCTTGTAAATACTTTCGACTTGGCCCAATTTTCACATAATCCGGATCTATTTATCAAATAAATAGTATTATCGTGTAGTTTCAGCATGGTATATAAATTGTTCTGCGAAATAGCAATATTGGATTTCAGAGAATTTGTTATATGTGTGCATATTTTCCATAGGAATATTCATTTATGCATATAATTGCTTTTAAGCGTTCCCCCAAGGTACTCGACTCTCGGCATTTAAACGTTATCGGAACGCGTTGGCTGATAGATAGACAAAGATGCAAATTCCGCCCCCAATTAGTTGGAAATGTCGAATGGCGCAAATCGCGCTCGGCTATTTTCGGTTTGCAGCTCTCAAATTCAATTATAACAAGTGAGAGGTTCCAGTCGGGACCTCCCGACTAGTTGATACCCTACACACTCTTCTTCCAACAGGCGATAGGTATAAAATGAAAAATTCTTGATATATGCTATTCTAGAAGCTACATGTCAAGTTTTTGTGAATCTAGCTCATATTTGCTGAAATTGCTCAATTTCGATTTTTATCGATTACTTGGAAACGGAGCAAGTTATCGAATATCGGAAACAAACTCGATCTGCGCGGCGACTAGGAGGACCTACAGCTAAAATTTCAAGTCTCTAGCTCTAGGTTCTGAGGTTCTGAGATTCTTGGGTTTATACATGCGGACGGACGGACGGACGGACTGACAGACAGACATGGCTAAATCGACTCGGCTGTTGATGCTGATCAAGAATATAAATACTTTATTGGGTCGGAGATGCTTCCTTCTGCCTGTTACATACATTTGCACAAATACATTATACCCGTTTTTACCCATTTTCAATGGGTTCTGGGTATAAAAATAGCAAGAAATTAAGCTGATGGCGTTCGAAAGCGAATCAAATGGAAAGGTTGGCGGAGCAAGGACTATAAGAGGTTTATACATATATATAAATTAATATATATGCTAAAGATATATATATGCACAAAAGGACTTTGACAACCAATTTTGCACAGTTTAAGAAATATTATTTATTATCATAATAAATCTCGTTATTGCAAGAATATATTGAAATATTCAGAGTAATAAAAGCAATGTCAACAATGTCTACAATAAAAAAATGTTTTATATTTCCCAGTTAGTCCCAAAGTTTATTGTTTTAATCGTACTTTATTTAAGTTTAAATTGATATTCGAACGATTTTAAAATGTAAATCAGAAAGAAGTTGCAAAAACTTTAAATAAATTGCAGCTTAAGAGAAATAAAATATTTATTGACTGGAATTGTCTGGAATTGTTGAACTTGAAATCATTTTAAAATGTAGGAATGCAGATAGAAAAAAATAAGAATTTTGATTAATATTCCAAGAATTGAAAATCTTAAAATTCGCTGCGAACCGGGCCGAATCCGAGGCGTACACAAAGAGAGAGCTTAGCCAAGATTGACTGCAATTGGGAATGCCAAGGCTGGAGAGGAGAGGAGAGGAGAGGAGACCATGGACCATGGACCATCAATGGGCGCATTGACGGACGCCGACGTTTGACATGACAGTTTAATTGAGGGGCAGCTTAGACGCCTTCCAACTGGGGAGGAGCCAATGCCGCTGCTCAGCTCCAAGTCGATGTCAAAGGAACTGGATGAATATGCAAATTAGTTTCGATTCGCTGCGAAGATTGCAAGTGTTACGGGGGTGTAGGGGATTGCAGAGGGGGAGGAGCTGGTGGGGGGAATTGGCACTCTTGGGCAAACTGTTGACTAAATTAAAAATGTATGACTTTGGTTTTGGCCAACAGCAGAGGCTTAGGAGAGCAGCTCGATTTGCTTTAACGTTTTAATTTGTTGTGACTGCGCTTATAGAGGACTATGCCGGGGATACGAAAAGGATACCTGTTAAAACAGGTGAGCCGAGCGGGCAGAGAGCATAGTAAAATGTCAGCTAAATCTCTGCTTAGCTATTTGTTTGTTTTTTTTGGCCAGTCTTAACGCGTGCTGGGGATTTGCTCGGGTTGGTTCTGCTGAATTTATGCGGTAAATGCAACCGAATTTCTGGTCAATGCAACGGGCTACAACTCAATTGTGCCGCACCCACACAATAAACAGACAGATATACATATATATATATATATATATGTATATGTGTGTAGGAGATCAAGGACAATTGTGCCCCTGACGGACAACAAAGACCACAAATAGACAGATGCACGCGTCCTGCTGGCATTAACGTATGCAAATTAGCAACAGGCCCCGCAGGGCAAACTGCCAAAAAGGGGGCGTGTCACACACACACGCACACGCATTACGCCCATTCATGCATGAATTGCCGATATGAGAGACGTCAATGTCATTCGCATCAAATGCAAGTCGAAAATTTATCAGTGTCAGCCGCTCGCATTCCGCAATTAAACGCAGCCGCTGCATGTCCTGTGTCCTTACAAAGGACACGCGTGACCAGATCGAAGTGTTTCCCCGTAGAAGCAAGTACATTTATTTATTTATTAGATGTACCCCACATAAAAACTTGTCAAACCTGGCGAATGCAAGTGCAGAAGATTTTGCATATAAAATGTTGCTTTATTTAAACCGAGTTCAATTAAGGTTTCCTGAAAGGTTTTTTTCTGGTGCTGAGATTACAGGAGAGTAGAATTATCTAATTGATATGATCTATGCCTACAGAGTGCTTAATTCTGCATAGATACGTCTAAATTGCTTGAGCTAATTGCAGGCGCTCGCTGTGCTTAAACAGAAAATAAATATGTATAGATTTCGCGAAGAAAACATTAAACTGTGGCACTTTTATTCAGTCTTGTAACGTCTTAAGCTTTCAAGATTTATTCACAAAATAAATTTAGCATTTACTTCTTATTTGCTGTTTACTTTCAGGCCTCGCTTTTGCCTTTAGCTTTTTGCAAATAAAACATCAAGCGGTTTTTGGCCTTGCCACATCGACTTCGAGCTCTAAGAACTAGAGCTGGCAAACTATCGATTATATCGATGTATTTGTTTTTTGAGAACTATCGATGCTTCTCTTTGGAAACATCGATGTTTTCGAGGTTTCCCAGATCTAACAGTTTCTGAGAGCTTACAATCTTTCTATTAATTTTTTTGCATTTCGGCGTCGTAAGAGAACATTTAGCAAGGCTGATCAAATAATTTCAGATCGCAACAACTTTTACGAATTTATATCTTAGCCTGATCTCACATGAATTGTATTGGAAATGTTACTTTTTTTTAGGGAAAATAATATATAACTAATGTCTTCTAATTAATTTCTTATTGAAAACATCGATACTATCGAAAACATCGATAATCTCAGACATCGATATTTTGCCAGCTCTACTAAGAACTGGACAGTAAATCGAATTACTTCCAGGTTGAAGTATGTAGCTGCTGATAAAATTAAACTTGCAAATTTTGCCAAGTGCAAACGCATCTTCAATGAAGATGCAGAGATGGGGGAGGGGTAGGGGGGGAGGGTAAGTGGACTATGCAAATGGAAACTAGGAAAGTGACAACCAAACCAAATAGAGCAGTGCGCCGATAAGAAGAAGAAGAACAACAACAAAAACAACTGCAAACACCAAACGGGACAACAATAGTTGCTGCCAGGCGCATGCGAATCCAGTTCCACGCCCCCTCCCAATCCGCCTGGTCCGCCTTCGCTTCGGGCAATTTCAGTGTGCCCAGCGTACACGTAAACCAATTTTAACGGTTTAACTTTTTGCTTGGGTTTTAGCTAAGCGCCGCATCCACCACTCCGTGTGAGGGTGTGTGTGTGTGTGTGTGCGTGCGTGTAACTGTGTGGTTGTGTCTGTGCGTGCGTGTGTGTGTCTGTGTGTGGATATTAAGCTCTGCCATGTTTGTTTACAATGCTTTTATGTTTGCACAAATGACGTCCGCTGCTCGGACCATGCGCCGCCTTCAACTACCATTATCCGCACGCTCACACATGCGCCATCACACACACACACATACACACACACAGAGAGACACGCACACAGACACTTACACACACATACAAAGGGAATGTTGCGTATTCAAGTGCTTTTGGTGTCTATGCTTCGGATACCCTGTGAACTCAGCTTGGCAAAAGCGAGCTGCTTGCTTTGTGCGACGATACGATATGTGCTTGTTATTATTTATTTATTTATTTATAGATCGTATATTTATTATTTATAGAACATTTGTTTATCCCGTTAGTGCAGCAGAATCATTTGTTTTTGTTATATATTAAAACATTTATTTGCATGTAATCATAAACTCAGAAAAAAATAAAAAATTAGGTCTGAAAGGTCGAGTAAAAGTTAGCGACAAATCATAGAAAAATCTTTTAATTGATCATTGATTTTATTATTATAAATTGTGCATTTTTTGTACTATTATTATTAACTTGATTATTTTCTTCATATTATTGTTATTCTTACTGGTTGATGTATATGAATAAAGATATGTATTATGTATTTTAATCAATTTATTATAACTTTATTATTATAATTTACTTGATGAATATTTTTTTAAATTATTAAATTTATTACTGGTTGAAGTATACGTATTTTAATTTATAATAAAATTAAGTTTATCAATACAAATATTTATTGTTTATGTATTATGTGTTTTATTTATTTTATTATTATAATTTACTCGATGCACATTATTACAAACCTAACTAAAGCAAAGAAACAAATATATGTAATTACAAAGGTTTCGATAGTTCGATTCTATGCTTGAAAGAGATTTTTGAAAATAAGAGAGTTTTCCTGTGTAAATAACATTTTGAAGAAAAACTTGTGTAATTTATTTGTCGATTTCTAAAATGTGTTTTTTTTTTTCAAATTATATTTAGAAAAACTTCTATGAAACAAAATCAAGCGCTTAGCAATTAGTTGTTAATCAATAACTAAAATTCATTGCATTCCTTTTAAAGTCTATATTCATTTATTTCTTCTCAGCTTTTCACTTAGAGGCTTTTCATTGTCCCAAAGATTTACTCCCATCAAACATCTAGATATTTGTAAATACTCTTCCCTTTTCAAAATAGTTCATCTTCAGGCTCCCCAATGAACACTAAACCCTATTTTGATTAGTCTATGATATTTATTCCACTATCAAGAGTAAAAGATTCGTCTTCTATCTTTAATATAATCTTAATATACTTTCTATTTATGGGGTAACTAATATTGCGAGCACTTTTACCATACCAAATTCGATATGATGAGTTTATGTGTACGCAAAAGAGATGGAACAAGGGAGTTATGCTGCATGTGTGTTGTGAGTGTGTGTGTGTGTGTATATTGTTGTATCTGTGACTTATTGTTATGCTGCCACAGTGCCCAATTTATGACTCGAGGTCGGCCACGGCCTCAAACCGAAACAAACTCCAGCAAACTGGGTCCTTAAAAATAGACACAGGCCAACTGGCACTTTGGCGGCTTGCGGGTGGGCCAGGGGCAAGTGGGGCAAGGGGGGGCACACGCTCTATGAAAAGTGCGTAGGAAAAATGAAAAAAAAAAAAAAAAAAAGTAGCAGCTCGTTGTCTAAACCTACGGCTGCCATAAATACATTGGGTCTTAGTCTCTGGAGCACTCTCCACTCTGGGATTAAACTGGCAGCGTCTTAACTGGGCTATAGTTGAGCATGTTGAGCATGTTGACTGGCCCCTGTTGACGGAATGGGTTGAGCCAGCACTTTGCCGGGGCGTGAGCCTCCCCTCTCTCTCTCTCTTTGTCTCTCTCTCTCGTTCGCTTTCATTAAAAGTTGCCAACTTATGCGATTTGCTTTAAGCCCGGCCCGGCCCGGCCTCGCTCAGTGCCGGCTTCTGTATTAAATCAATTTCGACTACGGCCTTTTAAATTGCTTTTCAAGCCTTGTTGTACGGCGAGTACGAATGGGGCGTGGCAGGCGGATGTTTATGCAAAAATGTTGCATAAATTATGACAATGTGACGACAAGCAAAAAATGTGCTGCATACTTTTTGGCGTCTTTTTGTGTGTGTGTGTGCCTGGTGACAAAAAGCAAAAAGAAAATATAAATAACACGAAAAGAAGCTCGCTAATTTATTGGCTGCTGACGTCACCTGCTGCCGCGTAGTTTTCACATTTTCTTTGTGCTCGCCGCGATTGAGCTTCATTTTCTTAAATTTCATTTCCAAATTAAGCACGTCTTTGCATACGCTTATCCACACACGCACACACGCACGCACACACACGCACACAAGCACACACACACACACACACACAACAGGCCGACATTTTGTTTCGCGTTGTCATGTGCGTGTCGAATGCAAGTTGCCGATGGAAATAAAGGCAAACGAAAAAAGCTCATAAAAGAAGCAGCCGGGAGGATAAGGCAATCTTTGGGGCTAATGGCCATAAAGCACAAATTAAAGACAACAAAAGAAAAAGCCATATTCAGTGTAGATTAGCTGAAACCTAAGATACTCAGCAGTTCTGTCGATTGATTTCTTGAATTACATTTATTTCAATAAATATAAATGTGATAAGATAAGTAAATATTTAATCTAAAGTATACTTAATCTGATAATCGAATTATGATAGACCCAATAAATTTAGTGAAAAATGATGGCAAATCTTTGAATTTGACATTCATCACATTCTGTAAAGAATCCCCTTCAAAATACAATTTTGAGCAATTGATTTCTGAAAACTCATTGAAAATGCTTAAAAAGGGTATGATGGAAATCGTTATAGGCTCTTTGCTCTTTGTAGAGGGTATTAAAGTTTTGTCATAAAATAATTATATAATTATTCTTGGCCAGCATCAATCATATCATATAAGAGTTATAGACTAATTTTTTGCGAATGTAACATTTTTTTGCTAATGTGAAATATGTGAAGTGTACGTTTTCCCATAAGAAACCACATTTTTCACATTTCCAAAAAATGTTGGTATTCGCCCCGAATAATTCGAGCTATTTGCGATGATTTATCGAATTTCGTGTCGATGATATTAAAAAATGTAACTCTCGTATAATGTACACAAAACTTGATTACGGCAAATTAGCGCGGGCTCAGAGAATAGCCTAATCGAGCACTCCCACATTTTCGTTTTATTTCAATCAATTTTTCCAAAAAATATTTAAGAAATAATGGAAAAAAATAAGCAGAAAATAAAATAAAATTTGAGAAAAACGCATACATAAATCGCCAAAAAAATATTCGATGTGAATTTTTGGTTTTACAAGTGATAAACTTTATCAGAGAAACATATATTTTTTTTAAATTCTGCAACGTTATGTTTTTAATACATTCAGATTTAAGCAGTAACTTTAACCGTCTATTATGGCTGTAAACTAAACTAGTTTATTACAAAATACATATATCAGAAACCGGAATACCTGTTTTTTTTTTATTAACTTTCATATCTTTGGCAAACTTCTTATGCTAATTTATTCCACTCTGTCGAGTTTACTCTGTCGACTTTTACAGGGTAAAATGCGAATATTATCGGAAGAAGCAACGGAGGTTTTTTATTTATATTGTTCTTGTGGCCACGTCAAGTTCGAGAGCTGGCAACTGGCAACTTTTATTACTCGCCGCCGATAATCAGGTTTTTGTATTTGATTTTAGGAGCGAGGCAAATCGACAAAAGAAACGGCAAACGACGTGACGCAATCTACCTAAGATCGTTAATCATTAAATTTAAATGGCGGAGCAAACCAGAGACGCATTAAGTATACGTACGGAACATTAAGTATACGCCATGGGGTGCCAGTGTGAACTGCTTTGGAATACCTTTTGAAAGGCAGGTAAAGGGAAAGGATGTCAGTCGGTAAAATCGATATGCACTAATTAATCATGTTTTGCAGTAGCCAAGAAATTACGCAAATCCTTGGCCCTTTTCCAGAGAGAGCCTGAGAGCCAAATCGAGCGTGAGAGCATTTAAATCATTTAATTGAATCGTCTGTCGTATTTTGCATACCAAAATTGCCGGAATGTCAAAGTTGAAAGCGTTCGCCGCAGATTGATGTGTGCTGGGCACAAAACCCAATCGTAAATTCATTTAAGATATATTGCATATCCAAACAGTTTGTCGGGAATCTTCCAAAACGAAATATGCATCAAAATCTCAACCACATGCGTTTGTTGCAACATGTTTTAATTAGAATGAAGCCGTTTGTGGTCAGTCAACAGCTCCTTTTGAGAAAAACACGCCTAAAGCTCAATATCATTGTCATTCTCAGGAGATACAACAGCAGGACCAGGAGCAGGGCCAGGAGCAGCTGTGGCCAACCATTAAGAATTTGTGAATGTACACAGCGATAATTGTAGCTACTCAATTAGCAACAGGACGACAGGACATTGTGGCGCAGCCTGTGAAGCACGCTAAACAGTTTCGAAGAGGAACTTAATAAGTATGTGGAAAGCAGGAAAAGCAAATTTCCTTTATACAATATGTCCTTTGTGATATACTCGAAGCTAAAAAAACCTGCTGTGTTTGTATATACAAATGTTTACAGTCATTTCAATAATTTGTTTACTCTCAATCTATTATCCTTATTATCTATCTGAACCCCATTGCTAAGAGCTGGAAAGAAAGTTTTTACTCTGGAAAGTTTCATGTGTTCAAGGTGTACGCTAGGACGGGTTGGAAAATACTAAACTATTTTTTGAAGATCATTTTTCGAATGTATTATATTTGAAAAGTGTTCTTTACTTTCTGGCTGGAAAATGGGATTCCGATTGATTTTATCGGATTAAAGCTTTGCATTATACAAGAACAAAACAAATGTTTCAAGGTGGAAAACTTTGATTCCAAATTGTAATTATTCATTCGATCAACATGAAACGAATTTCTGATATAAATAAATACTATATACATTAGTTTGTTCTGACTAACTGAATGAATGACTGACTGATTGACTGATTGACTATTGTTCTTTAGAAACGTGAGGACATGAGCCTGTGCGGCTTTGGTGTCTGACTAACAAGCATATACATATATTTTATTTTATTTTCACAAAGAAAAATGCAGTTATAATATATTACGATCAAGTAATATGAATACATATATTAAAGTTAATAATAATAATTAATTTTGTAGTCTTTTTTTTATTTATTTTTATTCAAATTAGAAAAAAAGTGTTTTTTTACATTGTTTTTTTTTTTTCAAATTTAAACAGAAGTATTTTATTTTTTTGCAATTGAGGCTGGACAAATAACTGAATTTATAGGAGAGGAAAAGGTGACCAGGTAAAGGTGCAAAAGAGGTGACTAGGTAAAGGGGCAGATAGTATCTTAAACTTGCTGCGAAAAAGTTGCCAGGACAAGAGCCGAAAACCCTTAAGTAAATATTGAAAATAAATTTCTCAAGCCTGCAATTTTAATTCTGAATTCTTCTTCAGTTAGTTTACTTTCATTAAAAATTCGATTCGATTTTCCGCTTTCAATAAACAACTCTGATTATATTTATTTTAAAGTTTTGTGCAATTGTTTTTTCTTTTATCAATTTAAAATCACGTCGCAAACTGAAATCCGCTGGTAAAATGTATTCATTAGGCACAGAATGAACTTTGGCCCAGTTTTTTAATCCCTTGCTGCTGGATTTGACTGCATGTACTTATGTGTGGGTAGTGTACATATATATATATATATATTTCTGTACACTTCTCTGTACACGCTGCACGTATTTGGCTGAAACTTTTTGTTGGCAGTGTAGCTGGCTTTGGGCCAAGCTGTTGCTGCTTCGGCATGCAAACGGCGTCCCGCATTGTTAACGGCGTGTACAGCAAATGTATATATATTTACTTAGTACATGTATATGATACATACTTAAATGTATATATGTGTAAGTAAAAGAGCCCTGCACAGAGCCTTGAGTTGCAGGAGTTTGGCAACAAGCTCTCCATATTATACATCAGCATCATCATCATCATCATCATCTGCCATTCATTTGAATACGAACTTGGAATATTCTATTAAACATTTTACACTTTAGTTCTTGATATCCATAAAAGTATCGAAATAGTTATATCTAATGTCCATAAGTATCGAATTATTTATATCTAATCATATATATTAACTATAACATATTTTACCTCTCGCTAGCAAAGTAACCTTTTTTTTCCAAAGAAACGTTTTCTAGATTCACGATAAAAGTGATTTTTGCATTTTTTTTTTCCAGGTACCATATCAAATCTTCTAATGTGATAAGTCCACAAATATAATATAGCATTTCTATAATTAGATGCTTTTTCGATATCGCATCCCTATTAACCGAACGAACTAATTGCTATCGCTCCGTTCCTTAACGTCTTAATAACATTCTCGTTTTTAAGGAAAATCTAAACTAAAATAGCAGCAAATACACAAATTATAGCGCACAATACAATGTCAATCGCAATTGAATGCAGACTCAGCGATAAATTAGAGCTAAGTCTAATTAGTTTGGACCACGGCATAAAGCGACTCGCTCGAGATAGTCGCTTTAATAGTAAACCCCACTTTGGTAATTCGGTATACAAAAAATTAAATATTTTTGATCTGTTTATAACTATATGAACTACATGTTAAATTTGGTTATGCTTAAAGAGATATCCTCAAAAAGCAGAATTTCGATATCGATTTTTATCGATTGCTTAGAAACAACCCAACTCCTTGATCCTTTAAAACAAGTGAGTCAACCCACGTTCCAGATTTCCAGATTTCCTTATAGAGTCAGACGAATAAGGATGAAATCGACTAGGCTTTGCGGCTAACCAACAATATATTTATTTTATCGTGTCGAAGGAGTCTTCTTCTGGCTGTTATGGGTATATAAATCCATATTCCCATTTCATTTTGTAGTGACAGGAATAATAAAAGTACAAATTATACTGGTTAGATGTGATTTCAAAATCAATTTAGCTATTTGCCCGATTATCTGCATATATCTATATATATCCTCATGGCACTTTTTTATCTCCTAACACGACCTCGTACCGCCGTCAGCTGATCGGCTAATTTAATCAAAAGGGACAGAAATCGATGCATTGTGTGCACGGCGAGAGAAAAAACAGAAAAATGCCCAAAAAAGCTGCGCAAAAACAAAATTGATATGCAACGAGAAACACGTGGCGACACTCCCCCTCCCCGCCCCGCCCCTCTCTCTGAGCCCTCAGGCTAAGCAAATGTCGAAGTTGGCCCTTAAAAATGGCCAGTAATGAGACAAAAGTTGGCATTAACAATGCAGCACACGTTGGGTCAATTGTAATTAGAATCCCTTGCATTGCAATCATAAATAGTCCGAATAATGCGAACGATGACATTTCACATTTTCCGTGTAAAAATGTGCATCTAAGTTTGCACTTTATTAGCAATTGTCGAGCTCTCTCATTGGGCCTCATTCAACTGAGGAGCATTAACAAGGTCGCATTCATCACAATTATCATTATTGTTGCGAGATATATTTGCACTCATAAAAACATGCATGCATGTCACGTAACTGACAATTTTTGAGGAGATCCCAAAATATAGCCTGACATGACATTTCATGAATTATAAAAGAAGAACTAAATATAATCTAGCTGACAACTTCTAGTTAATGTTGAAATGACCTTTGAACACAGTTGGAACTCAGTTTATTTTATTTCTGCCTTTTAAAGAGAAACGCGTTCGCAATTTACTCGCAAAATGAGACATGGGAATCTGTTCTTAGTAATTATAAATCTGGAATCAACCACAGTCAAGTCCTACAATTTATATTCGTTTACCACAAATGACAAAAAAAAGTTGCGAATAAAACGTTTGCGAACAATGACACATGGGAATTGACAAATAACCTAAAAGTGAGAGCTTGTAATAGGGGCGTATGCAGGATAGAAAGAGAGGGAGAGTGGGGAAGAGAGAGAGAGAGAGAGGGAGAGTTAGAACTATGAGTAGAGAGTAGAGTAGTAGAGAGCATTATAATTTATATGAAATGTTAAACTCTCAGAAGAAGACATATCCGATCCCATAAAGTATATATATACCATATATAAATATATATATATATATACATTTTTTTTGATCAGTGTCAACAGTCGAATCTATAGTCTCCCAGTTTTAAAGCTGTCTTTATGAAACTTTCAGTAGGTTTTTTTTCTTATCACTTATAACTTATTAGTTAAGTCAAATCTTGTCAATATCGTAAAGTTTTCTAGAATGAATCGCTGCAAAGCGAGCTTAGGTATATTATTATATTATATTCTGTATATTCATCATCACATGTCGACAAGGGTATTTCATGTTCGGTGTGCCGTTCTCTCTGGTTTAATATTAACAAGCACCCATATTCATTAAGTCAATTCAATTAATTATCGACATACTATTGTCAGTCAGAGGCACGAAATACAAGCGAAACTCTACAGAGTCGAGAAAGCGCGGAGAGAGCACTTTTATGATTCATGTTTGTAATTTAATATTTCTAAATTGTTTTAATTAAATTACTGGGAACTATAATACATGCATTGCATGTGCCGGGGAAAATTCGACTGATATACAGCAATGCGAAAACCGCATATGGTTAGAAACAAATTGACGCAATCAATTGCGGGCCTGATTCAGCGGAAGGCGGCAATTTAGATGGCAAAGGCGTGAGTAATAAAAACTCAATACATGATGTTCGTGCACACGTATACTTAATCCGAAAAGATTGAGACATGCTTCAGTATTCACTTTTGTGTTAGTTATTCATAGTATATATGCATGGCTCATTCTTGTTCTCATTAGACTGCATTAGACTCATCTTATTAGACTGCATTAGACTCATCTTATTAGACTGCACTTTTTTGCTATAGCTTTGGGGGAAAGCATTATTATGTTTAAAAAACATGCTTCAGTATTCACTTTTGTGTTAATTATTCATAGTATATATGCCTATATTGTGAGCATGGCCCATTCTTGTTCTCATTAGACTGCATTAGACTCTTTTTATTAGGCTGCATTAGACTCTTCTTATTAGACTGCACTTTTCTGCTATAGCTTTGGGGGAAAGCATAATTATATTTAAAAAACATGCTTCAGTATTCACTTTTGTGTTAATTATGCATAGTATATATGCCTATATTGTGAGCATGGCTCATTCATGTTCTCATTAGACTGCATTAGACTCATCTTATTAGACTGCATTAGACTCTTCATATTAGACTGCACTTTTTTGCTATAGCTTTGGGGGAAAGCATAATTATATTTAAAAAACATGCTTCAGTATTCACTTTTGTGTTAATTATTCATAGTATATATGCCTATTTTTTGAGCATGGCTCATTCTTTTTCTCATTAGACTGCATTAGACTCTTTTTATTACGCTGCATTAGACTCTTCTTATTAGACTGCACTTTTTTGCTATGGCTTTGGGGGAAAGCATAATTATATATAAAAAACTTTGTATACCGAAGCATAGTCGATGCATTCTTCGGGCATATCCTTGACGTCAAGTTTTTGCGTGATTAAAATCGGTTGTCGGCCAAACAATTAAACAGGCAAATACATGAACACAATCTGCACAAGCGCAAATAATCGATAAACATTTTTGCACAGTGCAACAAATTTGTAAAGTACAGAAAACTTTTCGGACTTTAGTTAGCAAAACTTCTCTTGGATGGAGCAAGAAGTACATTAGTATATGGTGTAAAGTTTATAGTCAGTTACTTGGAATACAATTTTAATTCTTATCATGATTTATGTAGGTTGCGCTTAAAAGGCGAATATTTCATAGATTTTTTTTAATATTCTCAAGCAATACTTAATGCGAGTTAGTTATGTTATCTTTATATAATATATAATATATCATTATAAGGTATTATAAAAGCACATTCCACAATTGACTTTTAATTCAATTGTAGGTTTATTATCAATAATAATAAGATTGCGCATTGCTGAAATCAAATTATAATGCCCGTGTCAATTACGTTAAGCCTTAAATAGGCTAAGCGATATTTAATGGACCGTTTGCCACCACTGTATCTCTCTCTAGGTTATATACCTATGTATTCTCAAATAATTCACGCCTGACATCGCACAACCTTTAATAGATGATGACAGACCAACGCCAGCGTGTGCATGTATGTGTAAGAGTCATGCACGTTTTGCACGCGAATACACATGTGTCGCTGCATGCGAATATACATGTGTGTAACTGCATGCGAATACACATGTGTGTATAATGAGTGTGTCGCTGCATGCGAGTACACATGTGTGTATAATGAGTGTGTGGCTGCATGCGAATATACATGTGTGTATAGTGACTGTGTGGCTGCATGCGTATATACATGTGTGGCTGCATGCGTATACACATGTGTGCATACGCATGTGTCGCTGCATGCGTATATACATGTGTGTAACTGCATGTGTGGCTGCATGCGAATACACATGTGTGCATATGCATGCGAAACGTGCTTGTCGCCTGCAAAAGTAAATCAGCTGCTGCAGCTGCTGCTATTGATTAATTAATTAAAGACATTTTAAAACATCTATTGATTTTATAGGGAAATAACAAAGCGAAAGTGCTTCAATTTTTAATTAAATTTGTATAATATATACATATATATTATATTTTATTAAGATTTATATTATATATACTTATTTAATCGCCAATCCGACTGTGCGAATTTATTTGCAGCTGCCAAGGCAATAAATAATTGTGAGAAATAACTAAAACGAGATTGTTTAAATAAAATATTGGTAAAAAAATACACATAACAAACAACATAACTAATACACATAACTCACAGCTTAGCAGTTTTTATAATTACATAACACGTTGGAGATAATTTGCCGTAATTGATATTATTTTGCTTTTCAATAATGCAAAAAGTAAAAGCACGACTAAAAGTTGCGCTAATATTGCTAGTTGCCTTGACAACATGAGAATTTCACACAGATAGACACGAGTCCTTGACAGGCACATCAGACAAATACAACAACAACAAAAACAATTGACAAGTTTTGTGCAATTTGATATGCTGCATTTGTTGTCATCCCTTATGAGGCACGATGATGACGCAGATGCTCATGCCGCAAAGCAATGCGAATGCATATTGTTCCAGAGAAATTCCGACCAATTGCCCATATGTGCGTAGAAATTGAAACATTTGGTAAGACAATGAGCTAATGTCTAAAGCTGCAGCTCAGTTGGGAAAATGTAAAGCCTTTTGTTCTAGGCATGGGCTTCCCCCTTCCCAGAAATGATTCCGACAATTTCCAAGCAGTAAATTGCCATTTGCGTGAGCCGCATTTAAGCCTTATATGCACACACACACACACACACACACAGAGACACATGCGTATTTGCAGTCTGGCAAAAATCAACAATATAAATGACATAAAAATCGCATTAACCCATATTTGCGCTAGGCACGAAAGCAAATCAAATTACATGCGAGAGCCCGGAATAGAGCACCCGTACCCGGACACGGACCGGGGCTCCACTACTTTTTGATATTAGCGGGTAGCGTCTTATCAGCAACAAAAGTCGTGAGCAGAATGTAACGGAAACGGAAAGTAAATGGCAGTCATGTGGAGAGAGAGAGAGAGAGAGACTAGCATCAAAAAGAAAGAATGGCAGAAAAGAATCCGACATACAAATTGAAAACTTTTACCATACATATTGAATGTGCCCACGCAATGACGATGACGACGACGATGATAATGATAATGATAATGATGATAACGATGTCGATAATAATGCCATTGCTGATAATGATGATGATGTGCTGCCGCTGTCATTGCCTACTTATAAGCGCCAGCTGCCGCCTACATGTCTAAGGTTAATTTGCACCCAAACCGAATGTGCCTATAACAAGCAAATTTCATTCAAATAATGCCCGTTCTTTAGATACCCTACATTCATATGCAAGTGCTTATACGAACCATATTCTACGTAAGATAAGGCATTTTTCATTTTCAAACCACTTTTCTTGCAATTTTCAATTGTGGTAAAAACAAATTGTGAGAATCTTTTTAAAATTTAATGAAATTTTGTTTTGGTATGTTTTCTGCATTATTAATTTTTGGCAATTTTTCTATGATATTATCTGTTATTTGTAGTTTTAAATATTGAAGATTTTTAATTGTAAAAGTATTTAACATTTCAAAGAATTGCTAACCTGTAGAGTGAATTAATACTTATAAAGTTTATAATTGCTAAAGCTGATACGCTCGCTAAAGTGTAGCTACAGGGTATAACACACGTTCAGGGAGTTGACACGGGGCAGAGGCACATGTTTCGCTCGCTTTTAGCGGAAATTTGCAACTGCTCATAAATACTTGTAAATGATTAGTCAAATTAGTGTCGCAATTTCTTAAATGAATTTCTATATAATTTAAGTGACTTGGCCTTGGGGCTTGAGTGTCAAATTTATGACGTGCCGGGGCGGGGCGGAGCGGAAAGGAAAGGGGGGAGGGAGGGGGCAGGCAACATTGATCACAATAGAGGGGAATTTGTTGGCTGTTGCTCCTCTGCTGGGCTACTAATGAAGCCACTTGATGGCCTTCAATTAAGCATAATTCAAGGCATGTCCTTGCCGAAGGACGCGCGGGGGTGAGGGGGGGGGGTGTATATTGAATGAGAGCTGTGCGAATGTAACGCAGAAATTGCAACTTGACGCAAGGACAATGATTACGACGCAGCGACAAGTGCAAGGTCAAGGACTCCATTGTGACCAAACGGACTGCATTGTGTTGCGGTGCGGTTTTGTCAGCCAGCCAGGCCAGGCCAGGATGCAGGATGCAGGATGCAGGAAGCGGGAAGCAGGAAGCAGGGAAGCGGGAAGCGGTCCAGCTGTGCAGGACGAAGGCGAATGGGCGGCAAATGAAATTAAGCCAAGTACTGAGAAAATGCAGCTATTGATTTTGAGTGGGTGTATCCATATCTCTCTCCATCTCCCCCCTCTCTCTCTCCATCTCCCTCTCTCTGTCTGTTTATACGCTCCGTTGTGCGTTTACATTGTTAAATTTATTAAGGTTGCATTACATTTTGGCAGCTGCATTTGCTTTCATGGTTACTGCGGACAACGCGGCTAACGAAGTACAATAAAAGGACGACGACAGAGCTCGAATGTCGGCATGTGTGCGGAGGCGAATAAACAGGACTCTAATAAACCGGACAATAGCTGCAAATTGCAATTATAAATCCAAAGAAATATCAATTTCGTGTTCCTATCGAAGGGCCAATTTCGAAAGAAGCTTGATTACTTTGTTCTCTACTTCATTTTATTTATTTATTTAATTTGGGTATAATGTATTTATGCAAAGCCAGTAAGGAAGCATCTGCGACCCCATAAAGTATATATATTCTTGATCAGCATCAAAAATCAAGTCAATCTAGCCATGTCCGTCTGTCTGCCCGTCCGTCCGTCAATATGTATTATTTATTTATTTATATTGCTGCCAGTGCGAGGAGCTTGATTACTTTGCTCCCTTCTTCATTTTATTTACTTATTCGTAGTATTTATTTATGGTCGACAAAAATGAGTTTCTTCCTAATTATTCGGTACATCAAATTATAAAAATTAAATGCCAAAAGCCTAAGAAGAATACATAATTTTCTAATAGCATCACCGACACGATGGAAATGTTTTATTTGTCCGTCTAGCCAGCTAAGAAGAAGAGTGTTAGTAGAGAAAAAACTGTTCTCCTGTAAGAATTAAATTATAATCTTAATTTACCATATTATTTAAGATAATACAATAAATGGGAAAAAAAAAACGAAAGAAGTTATAAATAAGGCTAAGAAATTTATACTAGATATATACAGTGGCTCACAGCTTATTTCAACCAGTACATTGAAAATACTTTGCAAAGCTATAAAAACTAAACTTAAAGATATATCAAAGTTTTAGGAATGCAGGTTGTTAGCCTGATGCTTAAAGTTATCAACTATGGTTACGATAATTTTTTGCAATTTTTTTAACTATTTTATAATAGCTAAAAACTAAGAATTCAACCAAAAACAATGTCACAGCTTATTTCAACCAGTGACTTTGCAATTGGGCAATGATCCGTTATCTTACGATGCAACGGTTGTTTCCTTTTTTTTTTGCTTTACTTATTAAATTCGCAATATGGTGAAATACATTTTAGCTGAATTTTGAGAATAAATCTTGGGGAAAATTGTATTTAGCGAAATGGGACCACGAACAACTATCGAGCAGAGAGAACTCGTTCTCAATCATTTTAAAAACGGTCATTCGCGCAGGAAAATTGGTGAAATGGTTGGACTGAGTGATTCTACAGTGCAGAGTATAATATACCGATTTGTCCGAGAAAATAGAACCCACGATGAGGGGAGAAATGCTCCCAACAAAATTTTTAATTCAACCGACGAGCGTTATATTGTTCGGAAAATCCGGGAAAATCCAAGGCTATCGGCTCCAAAAATAGCCAATGATGTGGAGGTAGAGTTGGGCAGGTCATGCCACCCAGAAACTATTCGCCGGGTGCTTAGGGAACATGATTTCAATGGCAGAATAGCGCGCAAGAAGCCCTTTATTAGTGAGAAAAATAAGAAGTGCCGCTTAAAGTTTGCCCAGGAGCACTTTAATAAGGACGATAGTTTTTGGAACACCGTCATATTCTGCGATGAGTCCAAATTTAATATTTTTGGCTCTGATGGAGCCTCATATGTGTGGCGTAAACCAAATACAGAGCTGCAAACAAAAAATTTGAAGGCTACAGTAAAACATGGCGGTGGGAGCGTTATGGTTTGGGCCTGTATGTCGGCAGCCGGCGTTGGAAATCTGCAAATTATTGAGACGACAATGGACAAATCTCAATATCTCGAGATTTTGAAAAATAATTTAATAGAAAGTGCGGAAAATCTGGGCATTCGGGATGTGTTAAGATTTTATCAAGACAATGATCCGAAACATAAGTCGGGTATTGTTCAGACATGGTTGATCTGGAACTGTCCACATGTTATGCAGCCACCGGCACAGTCGCCAGACATAAATGTTATTGAAAATTTGTGGTCCATTTTGGATTCAAACATTCGCAAACGCAAAATATCTAATAAGTTAGATCTAAAAATTGCATTGGTTGAGGAATGGGCCAAAATTTCGCCACAGGTTACCCAAAAGTTGGTAGAATCAATGCCAAAAAGGCTCAAAATGGTTATTGATCACAAGGGTGGTCATACTAAATATTAAAAAATATTGTTTAGCTGTAAACTTTTTATTTGAAATTGAATTAAGAAAATGGTTGAAATAAGCTGTGACATTGTTTTGGGCTGTGATTTTGTATTTAGTTGTTATTAGATGTTAAAAAAAATATTTAAAAAATATATGAAGTCATAGTTTAAAACTTGAAACAATAATTTAAAAACCTGCATTTATATCATTTGAATATCATTCTTAATTTAGTTTTTATAGCTTCCCAAAGTTTTTTTTATGTACTGGTTGAAATAAGCTGTGAGCCACTGTAGTTGCATATTATTTAAGAAAATACAATAAGTAGGAAAAAAAGAAAGAAAGAAGTTTTTAATAAAATAAAAAAGAAATTTATGCTACATATATAGTTGATATTATTTAAGAAATTACAATAAATAGGAAAAAAAAAAGAACTTATTAATAAAGTAAACAAATTTATAGTGTTAAGTAGATAGGATAAAGAGATAGTTATGGGAAATAGTTTGTTAACAATTTCTCAAGCGGGAAAGTTTTGACGAAAAAGGAAATGTGTTAAAAGATTTCTAAAAATCCTAGATTTAGTTGAATTACACATTTTTGGCCCCCTCTGGAGGTCGAGTGTCTCAATTGTGTAGACAAAGTTGAATGACCGTATACTCTGTAATTTCTGTGGACACGCAACTGTCATTAGACGTGACGTATGTGTGCCAGGAAGGACGAACATTGTCTGTCAAAAAATGCTGATATGAATTTATAATTACAAATACAAGCAGACAACTCTCACTGAAATTCCAGTTAATGCCCGTCCTGCAATGATAGAGATCTGATGCCAACTGATTTTGTGCATGCCTGTCGTGGCAGCATTTACTTTCCAACCTGTGCAGCAGCAGCAGAAGCTCTGCCGATTACAAATTCAGCATGCGCAACAGTCGAGCACATATTGTGTTTGTGTGTGTTTGCTGCTAGCCGAGTGAAACTAGGCCATTTTTCGGATGAAATTCGCAAAAGCACATAAACACTGAAAGCGTGCGGAATAGGAAACGACGACGACAACTGCAACCAGCGCATCTAATCCCCGCTCTTCTTCTTCTGTGTGTGTGCTCTGGGGCGTAACGGTGTGCCAGGATGTGCTCCGAGCAGCCAGGCACGCGCCATTTTGTCACATGTTGCATGTACACACACACACACACTCGCACACACTCGCACACACACGTGTCTGGAAAACATGGCGATTATTAATTGATTTTGAACGCTGCCTCGGCCGACTTTCTGCCAGCTCGCACAGCTGGCGCAAAATTAATGAACAGCAGAGCTGACCCCGAAGGACAAATTTGTGCAGCCATTGTCAAGTAAAACGAATTACGACCAAATATTTCCTCGAGCTGCTGTCAACGCGTAAAAAGAGTTGTGAAATTCAAGCAC
This sequence comes from Drosophila lacicola, assembly GCA_035045355.1. Taxonomy (NCBI): domain Eukaryota; kingdom Metazoa; phylum Arthropoda; class Insecta; order Diptera; family Drosophilidae; genus Drosophila; species Drosophila lacicola. The sequence goes on along the minus strand of JAWNPB010000347.1, from coordinate 620,919 downwards.
AATCAAACTGGCTGAGCCAAAAAACATATTCGATGTTTCACAGACATTCGATAAACATAAATTTGTGAATATGCCAAATGTTGGACTCAAAGGGAATGTGCAGTTGTTGCAGATAAAACAAGTAAGAGGTTCTAGTCGGGAGCTCCCGACTAGGGGATACCCTGAACCCTCTTCTTCCAACAGGCGATAGGTATAAAATGAAAGATACTTGATATATATATATATATATACTATTCTAGAAGCTACATGTTAAGTTTGGTGAAATTGCTCAAAAAACAGGATTTCGATATCGATTTTTATCGATTATTTGGAAACGGGCCCATTTTCATGTCCAATCGCCATTTTTCCTTTGTACATAATGTCGAATTTAAAGTGCATTTTACACGTAAATATAGACGCAGAGAATTTAGCACTTTCAATCAATGGATATATCTATATTTGGATAGGACAAAAGTTTGTCCTTGCGGAGGCAGTTATTTGCGAATATATTACACCCCTTCATTTTCTCCTCCCAAAGGTCACGGAGCAAAAGCGTAGAGTACTCTCCAAATGAAATTATTAATTTATATATTATTGTATATACACTATATACTGCATATACATATATACTATATTCTATATATACTATATATTTTTAATCGCCCGATAACTGCGTTTGTCTTCCTTAACAGCCAATTGCTATTTGTATTGTGCTTGAACTCACATCCAAAGATTTGGAATGCAACCGCTAGAGGAAAAGAATTATTAGGCAAAGGGTATATTTCTAGAGCATAGAAATGTCGTTGTTATTAAACGTTTATCACTCAGACATACAACGGATATTCATTATATTATTTTATATATATTATTTTACACTTTAAATATCTTTTTTTATCATCGAACATAACGAGTGGTTTTTATGCCTCCAATTCATTAAATTGGATATATATAAACCTATACATATATATATTCTTGATCTGCATTAGTAGCCAAGTCGATTGAAATTTACTTCAAATCATGGAAATCCATTTTAATTCTTTGGCCTTGGCATTTACACACATTACGATGTAATATTTATTCCCTGAAAATGTCAATAAGATCGGACAACAAATGCCGAAGTTATCTAAGAACACATTTACCATAGGATGTGGCTAAGCGAAGAAGCACATCCTTAGGGTATCTCCTAGTCTGGCACTCCCGACCAACGCGCTCGTATAATTTGATCGTTTATGCAAAAACTGACCAACATTTATGTCCAAATGTTTTCAATTCTCGGTTAAGCGAAAAAGAACTTCCTTGTACATTTACAGGGTGTCTCCTAGTCTGGCACTCCCGACCAAAGCGCTCGTATAATTTGATCGTTTATGCAAAAACTGACCAGCTTTTTATGTCCAAATGTTTTCATTTCTCGGTTAAGGCCATAAGCACACATCACAGTTCTGGTTTTGTGCACCGCATTTGTGGATGCTGCAGCTCGCAAGAGCCAATGCCATTGCCCGTCGCTGCATCATTTATGTGAGATGGCTGAAACATTGATAACAAGAGCGCTGCCCGTGGCAACAATGGACGGCTATGCAAATCGATATGGCAGCAAGTGGAGGCGGACTGGCAAAAAGGCCGCCTGCGGGCAGACGGCAGACATAATATGGATGAGCACTCGAAAAAGCACAAAGTGGAGGCGAATCGACAAAGTAAATAGCTTTTACAGTTACAGGTGCAAAATTTGAACAGAGAAATAAACCCAACATTTTATAATCAAATCAAGTACATGCACAAAATTAATCGACATGATAAAGATACTCGACAAAAGTCTGAGTAAAAAGTCTACTTAGCTTTGAAATATTGTTGAACTTTATTGATGAAATGTTGTGCTTATTTTAAGTATAAAAATTCTTGAAATAAGTATTTTAAAGCAAGCCTCTATAAATATTGAATTATTTGTAGTTTATTGGGGATTATTCAAAACCGAAATGTACTCGAAATTTGAAGAACAAATGGTTTAAGCTCCATTTGAGCTGTTATATGATAAATACAAAGGTATCTCAGGTATTTTATATATTTATAAAATGCATATATATGTTGGAGTTTATATGACTATCATATTCTAAATACATATTACAAACTTAGATGCATTTTTGACTGCTCTTCCTCGAATGGATTTTTTTTGTTCATCTGTAAAAAGGTTTAACTCTATTTCTACCAAGGTTTTGTGTATACCTATTCCAACCAAAAGTTGTCTTTTGACACCTTAGCTAATAAGAAAGGAAAAAGTTTTTCAAGTTATTCTCATTTTATTTTTTTTGTCAAGGATTATGCTGCCACTAAATTAATTTAACAATCAATTCATGAATTATGAGAAAGTAAATTTAGAAAAACTTATTCAACTTCAAATTAAAAATTGAAAAGATGTCTTTTGGTAGAAATAGTTTTAAGAAATTGAATTTTTTATAGATTTCTTTTACTCTTTTTATTTCGTTTGCTATTTATTCAGTGAGTCATCGTTGGGCACTTTGCCTAGATGGCATTAGCTGGTAAGTTCTTATCACTTTGACAGGTAACAGAGCAACAAACAATGCGAAAGATAAGCACAAAACAATACACACAACTTGCATAAAGTTTTCATTTACTCGCAAACACAAACTCGCACAAGTACTATGGCAGATATCTGAATGAGTGTGTGATTTATATAGTAAGAAACGCGCGCACGCGACATAAATCAAATTCAAGTGCTGATATGACAAATTCGAAATTGGCAAAAACAAAGTGTTGAAAAAAAAAAAAAAACCCAAAACCGGGCGATAAGAGGAATACGCAAAGTTTTCTGCGAGCTCATTGTGCGAAATGCGGGCTTATGTGTTTGAGTGTGGGCGTGGCAGCCCGTTTTGCCATAAGGATACAACATATATTTCATATGACGCCGAGAAATGGCCAATAAATTGAAGCTACAAAACCGCAAAACGAGAAAATATCACACAATTTATGACTACTCATTAGCGAAGAATATATACGAAAGTGTGCGAGGAGCAAAAACGTTTAAGGATAGAGAGCGCAAAGAAGAAGGCAGAAAATAAACACAATATTCTAGACTATACGAATGCCATAATTCCCCTTTAACCCTTGGGCGCAATTGCTTTGGTGATTGGCTTAAGCTGCAATTACTCAATAAAATATTCAATAATCAAATATTTTCGTTATGGCATTTAAAACAAAGAAAGCAAACAATTAAGACGTGTATAAAATGGTAAAATGGTCATATTTTTAGCCTATAACTTATAAAAATAAATTTTCGATGCTAAAAACAAGCAGAAATTACACAAGTCGGGAAAGGCCGACTAGTAGATGCCCTGAGCACATTCAAGCTGTCATTAGCAATATTCTGGCTTCTGCTTACAGAATATATGACATCAATTTAAATAAATCGAATTAAATATCTAAGAACGTTGTTTTAAAATCGATTTTTATTAGTTTTGTATGGAAATGGAAGAAGATATCGACAATAAAAATATATGCTTGTTTTGCGTAGATAGACGAGAACATATATTTGAAATTTCAGGACCCTTATTTTGATGGATTTCGAGATTGAGATGTTCGACTGCCTCAACTCACTGACCTGATCAAGAATATATATACTTCGAGCACTGCTTCTTCTGCCTGCACAAAGATATTATATCCTTTTTCCCATTCTAATTTTAATTCAAGCTATAAAATGAAACTAAATTTAAATGAATAATTATGCACATATTACAATATCAATCATATGTCCTTTGGGCATCTGGGTTCGCATTTATTATATTTATCACGCACATGCAAAAGTGAACTTCGCATCGCTCAAAGCTTTGGCTATGAATTACATAAGCACTATTAATACATATTCTAGATATTTATTAACAGATATATAAACATCAAGCATCTATCGAATCTGACATGATTAATTCGAGTGCGTATATATAATTATTTATTTTATTTACGCAAAAGCGACACACTAATGTCGTATCTAGAGTATATGTATTGCGCAAGGACTCGCATGTCCGGCTGCGGCATATGTATGTGGGTCAAGGGGGCCACTGAAGGCTCCTCGTCTGCAAGGAGTCGCCCCCTCAACTATCCGGCGCATCATTTGCATACATACATATGTATACACACACATATATATTTGTATATATACATTTTCGTATTTTTATGATATCATTATTTTTACGCCTGTCGGCTTTCCTTTGGCATTTTATGAATTTATGCGCGGCTTTTGTAATTGTTTTTGCCTGACTGTCGGAGAGAGAGAGCCACGATAAATCTGGCAAAAAGAAACGTTAGTACGAACGAGCAAAAAGGTTAATAAAATATTTTGTTGTCAACGTTCGGTATTTGATTCTGCAGGCTTCTCAAGAGAATACTTATCAGATTTAATTTATAGTCATGAAATAACCAAAATGTGTCTACATGGAACTTAAACGAAAGACATTCATTTATTTATATAAAAAAATAAATGAATATATATATATACATATATATAATTAATAAATATATGTATATACATAATAAATAAAAATAAATATATATATATTTATTTATACATTTTTATAATAATTAATAATACAAAGCGAATGCATTATATTAATATATAAAAAATATTTTCATCAACTAAATAAAGCCTTATGCGAACTGTTTTAATGTTTACAGAAGATAAGTATGTCAGATTTGTGCGTCCTTTTTGGCTCAGTTATGAGAGGGATTAAATTAAGAAAAAAACTGTCACCCAAAAAAATATTTATTTGCACGTCTCTCAAAATTTGCTGATTAATTACGTTTGTTGTAGTTGAAGCAGGAGAAACAACAACAACAACAACAACAAGAGAAACAACTCTGAGAACAACGGTGTGCTATGTAATTACAAGATAAATTTACAAGCGAGAAATTCCTGGCAGCCAGGAAGAGGCAGAGGAAGTGGATGAGGAAGTGGATGAGGAAGGGGAAGGGGAAGTGGGAAGAGGCTGCCCTTTTGACAGTTAATTTATGCGCAAAGTTACAAGTGCCGCGAGCCTACAACAAGGCAGCAGCCGTAACGAGCTACTTTACATACTACACACAAACCCATGTATGTGTGTGTGTGTGTGTGTGTGTGTGTGTGCTTATAAATATGTGTGTATGTTTACACGAAAATAGCCAAGTTAAAGGTCAGGCAGCCGTTTTTAATAGGCGTCCCTTTTTACCCTCCCACCCCCGGGGCCCCAAAAAGCATGCTACACTTTTCTGCCCTTTTCTGCGACTGTGCATCGAAGCGTAATCGGGAAACTGGGGAGAAAAATATAAATATATATATATATATGTATATACATGCTGCGTGAAACCCGCTGTGAGATTTACGAAGGGTCAATCAGCCATGAAGCAAGAGCATTTCGTGTTATTGTTTTATTTATTTTGCTGTCTTTATTTATACTTGTTTTTTTTTTTGTTGCAACTTTTGCCTCAATAAAAAGCCTGCATATGACAAATGACAGCAGCAAATCAAGAATTCATATCGAACCAGACGTAAATAGCTGAACGCGATTCGGCAATAAAAAATGCTTAAGAGACAAGTGTTGAAATGTGAAATTGCACAAAATAATGAGGTTCTTCACAAATAAATAGACCTCTCTATGCGATTTTCATTATCTGAAGTACCAAAAAAGCTTGTGTGTTGCCCTGAAAAGTCATTTTATTAATGGTATATATAAAAATTATACATAATAATTTATGGAACTTCCTATTTCGGTCTTTTAATCACACTTTGAAATATGCATGACTTTTCTATGCTATTTTTAATACAGCAAGACTTAAAATTTAATGATTGGGGGTTTAGCTATTAGGGAGTATTTTGTAAAGGGTTATATATAGTATTTCGTTCTACTTCTCCCTCTTTCTCTAAAGTTTTTTATTTAGGGCTGATTGCATACATTTGTACATATACATTTAATTTTGATATAACAATATATCTTTTTCTATTACTTATATTTATGTACTCATTGTATTACATCATTTGACCTTCTTCTGTACATATGAAATTTCTGGCCATACACAAAAACAGTTTCCATCAAATCTCATTTACAATCTGACTCCTCCCGCTCCCTTCTCGCGTGTCCAACTCTTGCGTGGCATCATAAATGTAATATCTATTTGTTTACATAACATATTATGCGAGCGCGTAGCAAATGTAATGCAAATTGGGTTTCGCCTCGAAGGCCAATATACAATCTCCATAAAGAGTAACCAGAAAGTCGAAAGTCGTCTGCGCGAAACTCGCGGCGTTCCGTTGCCGGGGCAAGGTCGTGTTCGTCGTCTATTGGGCGACAGGTTTTATGACACGCACACGTCAAAAACAGCAGCAAAGAGTTTAGCTCAAGAATGTTCCACCCCCCCAAAAACATATCCTAGCAGAGAAATTATTTGCGAGTCCGCAAAGCACACAAAACTCGCGATTAAGACAATGAGCCAAGAGAATAACACGAATAAGCTAGATACTAAATCTTAGTTGTGACTAAGATTTAGTATAAGGGCGGATTACTTTGATATTGTAAGCTGCTTTTGTAAGCGTAGCAGAAAGTTTTTCACGGATAGGTTGGCAGCTGTAAAACTTGCCAGTTAATTTCGATGTTAACTTTAAAATTTGTTAGCCAGATACAAGGCACATATATATATTTTATATACGGACAAAATCAACCCGATAATCGTGTGGAGCTGGGTTTTAGTGCTGTGGGTAATATGAGTGCTGCGTGTGCTTGCCATAACATAAAATGCCGTTGGGCAAAAAAAAAAGAAAAGAAGAAAATAACAACGGTTTTATGGCCGCAATACAGAAAGTGGCGTTGTCAGCAGCAGGACGACAAGTCTGGCCCGCAAAAATACATGGCCAGAAGAGACGAGCACGACAAATGGCCAAAAAGCAAATTACAAACGCCACGTACTTGAGGCCTAGCCCTGGAAAAACCCAGGGAAAGCCGTAAGGCAAAGCAAACAGACGCTGATAAGAAAATGGCAGCGCTCCACTCCTAAGATTAGCCCCCTTTTTGGGGGCATGGTCAAGGTTTCATTGAGCGCAGCTGCACACGCCGTGTTTTCATATTTGCTCGGCGTTTTTATTTGTGCTTCTCGCCCCCAAATTAAAACAAATCGCCACAAAGCGGCGGTCAAGCTCAAAGACGAGCTCAACAATGATGATGATGATAATAATAATAATCATGATGAAGATTGACGGGCAGCGGACTTATCGCAAATGCAAATTAGATTAGAGCCCAACTGAGGCGAGTGTGTTTGCGCGCAATTTGTATGCACTTTAATTTTTATTAAATTTGGTAAATATCAAACAGTTAGCGAAACCGACTAAAAATAAACAACGAATTATACGACAACCATTTCGTTGCATAATTAATTGGATTTGGCGCTGTCATCGCCAGCGGCAGATGCTGCAAATCTTAATGCGTTTATCCGACAGCAACAAAAAAAGAACCCAACAAAAGGATATGGCATCATAAAAACATCTCTCACACACACACACACACACACATACACAACTAGATTTATGCTCTGGCCTACAGTGAAAACTGTGTATGACTGCCAGGCTGCAGAAGAGAACGTTCGCAAAATTCAAAGTTAATTGAAAGCAAATTTTAATGAAAGTAAATTCGGTTAAAAGGCTGAAAATTGTTATCAAAAGGCTGAAAATTGGTATTAAAAGGCTGAAAATTGGTATTTAAAGACTGAAAATTGGTATTAAAAGGCTGAAAATTGGTATTAAAAGGCTGAAAATTAGTATTAAAAGGATGAAAATTGGAATGAATAATGAATATAACATTCACCAAATTCAAAGTTAATTGAAATGCAATTATTAAGTTTATGGTCGAAAAAAAAAAACTTGTAGTCAAATGTTTTGTGTTCTTTTCAGGAAAGTCAATTCGTTTAAAAGGCTAAAAAAAAATGGGCATGAATAATAAATATAATATTTCGTTTAAGCTTTGCAGCTAGATTTATATTTATGAATATCTTTTGGCATTAAATTTTTTTTTTATAAATGTTTATTATATTGAATCAAAAATAGCATATTTCATTTTTTATATATTATGTTTATTATTTTGCATTATAAGAGCTGACAGCTATATAAGATTTATATAAGAATTTAAAAATGGATTATTTTTTGCTTTTTGTAACTAAATATACAAGTATTGTATATATATATATATATATATCCAGCTTGTCAAGATGAAAGCATCTTTTCAATTATATATATGTATATCTATTAGCATTATTTAGTGCTGGTTTTAGGGGAGCTTTCCATTTTTTATTTATTTTATTGGCTGGCTCGAGGTACGAGCTAATGAAAATAAAAAGTTTAAACAATTTAGTTTAATATTTCTTCAATATATATTTCGGCTGCATATCGGCAAATTTTATACACTTTTTGACGTGTCGATTGAAACTTAGCATTATATTTTGGCATTACCGGAGCAGACAAAAACAAGATACACAGATATATATATATATAATATAGATACAGTTGCAACCCAAGTTCGCAGAACTTTCGGCTTTACTGAATACCTTTGAGATTTATTGCAGAGCGCACAATAACAATCTACCCATTGGGTATATTATGTGCCAATCCTCACTGTGGTTGCCGCTGCTCCACATTAAGTGCCACAAAGTCAGAGCCGGCTGAATGTGCTTTTAATGATGCGCAGAGCACACAGTGTTATGGGCAAATGGGGGCAGAGCCACAATGTCAGCGGAGCGATTATTGTAAATGATGCACAAATGCCGCTTTAAGTAGCCTCATCATCTCCTGAACCGCAGCTGCTGTTTGATCAGGCTGGAAAATGCTTTAGCTGGGAGTTTGGCAAAAAATTATTTTTATTATTATGCATAAAGCAGAAGAAAGCACATTCTATTAAGTTGGCCCAGACAAAGTCGCAGACGAGTACTATAGCCAAATCTCTGCTGACAGCCAACAGAGACAAAAGTCTAAACTTGGCAACGCATATAAAAGAGAGAGAGAGAGAGAGAGAGAGAGAGAGAGAGAGAAAGTCATTAGTTGCGAGCGAAGATGGAATACTGTTGCTGCGGCTCGGACATGATATGTGATCATTTATATGGATGTAAATTATTTGACAATATGAGACGCACGGCTCGCACGGCCCCAAAGGTCGCGGCGGGGGCAATTTGTGCGACTGAAAGTCGTTTGCCACTTGCCACAACAAATAGAAAGAAGTATGGAGAGAGACAAGCTGATAAAAGACGCCAGCTGTCAAGTAATTCAATGCCGTCATCGTCACCGGTCGCACAGTCAACAAGGTGACAAACAGCAGAGAACCAGAAAACAACAGCTAAACAAAAGCCAGAGCCAAGAGCCAAAAGCAAAACACAAAAGTCGTTAAACAATTTTTTTGATACGAGCTACCCTTGAAATAAAACACAACGAATTAACTATTAAGGCGAAGAATGCATACGCTTTATATATTAAAGCAATTTTATTATACATATATAAAACAATTAAATAATGTTTTATTTCACTTAAAGTTGAAAAAGAACCAATTTTGTTTACCGTTGAATTATGTTGAATTATTGCAATTTTTTCTGGTTGGTTTTCAAGAATATTTTAAATAAATCGTGTATTTTGAGAATTAATTCATTAAAAAAGTATTTCAAATTGTAAAACACAAAGAATAAACTATTATGAGGCGAATAATAAATACGCTTCATATATTATGGCAACTTTATTATATATAAAGCAATTTAATAATGTTTTATTTTACTTAAAGCTGAAATATAACCAATTTCCAATTTTTGTTTACAGTGTAACAAATCTTAGTATACAAATATGTTGAATATTGGCAATTTTTGAGTTGATTTTAAGGAATATTCTGTATACTTTGTAAATAGTGTATTTTAAGAATTAATTAATTAAAAAAGTAGTTTATTTTTGGTTCAGCTCATCTTGAACTCGCTTTTAAAGGTGGTAAACCGTATAACAAAGCTAAGATAACCAACATTTAAAACTTGATCTCGCCATGAACTGTGCGAATGAAACGCAAACCGGTAGATTTGACGTGAGTTTTTAGTGTCAAGTTAAGAACTTGAACCATATGCAAATGGGCAGCAACAACCGATAAGCCGCGACATTCGACTGTTTGTTGTTGTTCAGCAACTTCTATTGTGGCAAATTTTAAGATGGTATCATTTACGTGCTATATCCTGGCAGTGTGGGGGCAGAAATCAGTTGAAAGCAAGTCCTTGTACTTAATGCTTTTGCCATCCATCTAAGCGTTGGGCCATCAATCAATCAATCAATCGATCGATCGGCACAGCATTTAAGCTATTAAAAGTTGCCGCAAATAGTCGGGCGAATTCTCACCTGGGGCGTGGCTGACTCACGGCTAGTTAAATGAGTAATTGTTGGTAGAATTTTGCGCGTGCCAACATGGCGTATGATTAATTTCAGCCTTGCCAAGCACATGGAAAGTAATTTAGTGTCAACTCTAATTGCACCCCAAAGGATAAAAACCGAAACGCAGAAGCAACAACAACAACAACAATTACAAGTCATGTGCACAGATAGCGCAAAAATTACAACGACAACAAAATTAAACGAAAATGTTTTTTGGACATTTTTCGGTATATTGTGCGTTGCCTGTACCCAGCGCGCTCTCTGTCTCTCTCCCACTCTAGCTCACTCGCTCGGGCCCTCGCTATAATGCTGAGCTTTTCTCTCTTGTTTTTGGCAAAAAAAAGTTTTGCCCTCTTTTGTTGGTGTTGCGGTCTTTTGGGGCAGCAGCATCGGAAAAACTAATTAATAGCACATTTTATGTTTGCCTGCCTGCCTGCCCGCCGGGCGGCTAGATTAGTACACACTATCACTGCCCCGCCCCGCCCCGCCCCGCCCCCCGCCGGAGCCCTGACTTTCAGTCATTGTGTGACAAATAATGTGGAAATTAAATGATATGCCCGCGGCGATAAGAGGACACAGCATTTGTTTTATCATTCTTGTTGTTGCTGTACAAACGAAGCCACATTATTGCAGCTCGATGCTGAAACAAGTGTTGGCGACCACGCCCACGGACACCGTCGAACGCCCCCATTAGTAACGATAATGCGATTGTAACCGCCAGGGCCAAGCAAATTTGGCTTGAATCTTTGCCAATAGCTGACCAGGTTAAATCTGATTAGTCCCCGCCGACGCGTTTGCGTGCTATAAATAGCATTTTGCTTGGGTATTAGGCTGTCAAATTGCCGCTGAAAATTTCGTAGCCTACTTCTGAGCACGGCAATTAAACTCAAACATACACACACACACGCATACACGCACACAGCCGTACGTAAAACACTGCACATGAAAAGAACAGCCAAAGCAACCGCAACAGCGGTAAAATGCGGCAACACAAAACGATAGGGGCAACATACATAAAGCTGTATACATGCAAACGGCTGTCTGTGTGTGTGTGTGTGTGTGTGAGTGTAGATATATGCGTGTGCAGCATAAAGCGAGAAACAACAAGTACAAACACACGCAAAACTAGCACGCGACACAACAGGAAGTGGCAACGGGTGGCTGTTACAAAATTGTTGGGCAGGACGGCGCAGGAGGAGGGAGAGAGCTTGAGCCTTGGGTATAATTTCGAAGGACCTAAAAGAACACCACGACATAGCGACAAAAAATTGTTTTTGCTTGTGTAGCTTTCTTATTTTTTTTTTTGCGTTTTTGGTCTTCATTTTGAGTGTGTGAAAATTAACACAGTGGCACACAAAAGTTTATGTACATATCTATATTTATAACGCACAGGCACGCATACAGCTACAAGCAGACTGAGCACACTGGTTGCAGCTTGCCGAATTAAAGATATAAAAATGTTAAATACACTAACAAAAAAAAAAAAAATAAATATATTTTTTTTATTTGACAATTAGCTAAATTTTGAAAAATATAATAAAATTTTTTGTTATTGTTCAATTAAAGTTTTATTGCTAAAGGAATGTCAACGAATCACGGTGCGCTGCCACAAACGCAATGACAATTCAAAAACACAGCCGACAGAGCTTAGCAATTGTGAGAGCGGTGAGCAAGAGAGCGAACAGAGAAGAAGAAGGCTCGCACAATGCGGGGTGCCTTGCGCTCAGCGAGCATCAAAAGAGCGGCCTTTGCGTGTGAACGCATCGATGTGTATGTGTGCGTGCGTGTGAGTTCAGCTTTTGATTTGCTGCTGTTGTTGTTTTTGTTTTTATTGCGCATGGTAAAAATAGCAGGCGAAATGGATTAGTTAGGCTAGAGGGGCGCGCGGGTGGAGCGGTTGGCTGTGTTTGGTTTATCGGCAGGCGCATGTCGACTCCATTTTGTGTATGAGTGTGTTTGCTTGTGGCTTGCTATGCGTGTGCGTATTGAGGCGTTCCTTCATTGTGTTGCGCTGTTTACAGTGCGCTATGCTTGACATTGTGACCGCAACGTCGGCAGCAGCACGCTGCAACGCTGCAGCAGAGCTTTCCAACATTTGCTTCTGAATGAATTTTACAGCAAGCATTTCGCGCTCGCCCATTGATATTGGCAAGCCGTAGTAGTTGAACGGTAATAAAATAAATATGATGTCAGCCAAAAGTGAAGTTTCGTTGGGAGGCCCATCTCCACCCACGCACACACACACACATATGTATATATATACGCACATGTGTTTAATAAAAACGTTATTTAACAGAGAATTGCTGCCACAGCCCGGAAAAAACGGAAGGAAGTCAACAGTCGACCATTACTACGCACACACACGCCTTCAGGAAGCGCACTGGACAAATTGGGCCACAATGTAAAAGGACAGGGTGGCGGACTCGTAAATAAAAGCAACAATATAAAAATAAATATAAAACTTTCCATAAAATATGACGAATATTTTCTGTGTTAAATTTGTAAATGTCGCCCACACTCAAAATAAGACAACTTTTGTTAAATAAATGAGACATTTGTGGCCATTTTGTGTTGCACAAGACTATCTTGATAAAAATATGCTGTAATTGACTTTAGTTACAACAGTCCCTACTATGCTCTATATTTACTATGCTAAACTGAAACCCTAAACAAGCATATATACTCTATTACTTGTCTCCCAAGGACAGCCTTTCGCAGCAAAATATCTTTTTGTCAGATTTGGCAAGGGTTATAAGCATATAGAGGGAATATCAACTATCGAGACACGGAATTAGTTTTAATGTATTATTTCATACTAGCTAACAGGTTGAAACACTTATTAAACCAACTTTTCACATAACGTATTCAAAGGATATCATGCAATATTTCGCATTCTCCATTCCCAACAACAAATAGCCATTTTTAGCAGCTCGTTGAAATTAATAAGAGTCGCTTTTAGCAACAACAAAAATGCAACTGATGCAATATCTGCCATAGTGTCCATATCCAACATCAGCAACAGCAATCAAAATGACAGCAACGGCAACCGCAGCGCAAAAAAAAAAAAAGGAAATTAAATGCTAAAACACGTGACTACGCCCCCAAGGGGGCGTGGTGTGGTAACAGAGTCTGGAGCACAAAATGCTCTTAGCTGACGAGGCTTTTGCGACTGCAGCTGAAATTCTCAATTAAGAGAAAAGCTAATATGCACAAAGAGCGCCGAGTCCTTTGTGTGTGTGTTAACGGGAAAATGCAGCATAAGTAATGCAGTTGAAGTGAGCTCAGAAAGTAGAAGAGCACGCAGAACACAAAAGGATTAACTGATTAGCCATATTTGATGCCAGCTCAAATAATACCCTAACAAAGGTTATAATTACTTTATCACTGAAGTTATAGCCATGACATGTGCCGATCTCTATTATATGGTATATCCACTGTGTTTCTTTTTATATTAAATATAGATATTACCAGGGTTTTGGCCCATTTCTTTCAGAATAATTTAACGAAGACAACTTTTATTTCGAGTTTCTCACAAGTAAGGAATTGCGAGCAATTGCCAAAACATCTCTTCGAGACATTTGCCGTATTATTATTTAGATAAGTTTCTTAATATATACTTGTTCTTAGATATTGTTAACATTTTTATAGTGTGACTTAATTGGAAATCTATTAAAATAGCATCAATTGGTCTTTATTCAAAATGTTAAATGTGCTTTAAACTTTTTATTTCAATTTACTTTATTTTTAGCGCTGAAATTGATCAGCTTCTTCTGATCTGACTGCGAAATATGGTAAAGTTACAAAGTTTATTTACAATAAAGGGGCAGGAGGACATAAAACGTAATACTGTCAGGTATTTAAATGATTCGCCTGGAGGCGACTCTCTCTCTCTCTCTCTCTGATGAGGTCAGCCAGGATCCTGGCGTAACGGATGTTAAAGAAGTTAATCTGATCTCCGACCTTTGTTAGGCGGAGATCGCGTTCGATGGCTTCCTTTTAACTTTAAAGTTTATTATTTGAATTCCTCATTTTCTGTAAAACACCTTTAGAGTCAATAACAAAGAAGAGACGGGTTATGTAGGCCTTAAATGGAAAGAGTCTGTTCCAAGACAAATTTCCTTCCTCTCTCTCTGTCTCTCCCTCTCTCTCTGTCTCTCCCTCTCTGTCTCTCTCTTTGTCTTTCCCCATCTAACTTAGCATTTCGGACTGTTGTTTTGCCTTTGTCTTGTAGGCAGTCTTTACTCCCACACCTACTTTCAAAACAGTTGGCCACAATTCTTGGTCGGGTCTTCTGGTTTGTGGCCAACTCACGGCCCCCCCCCCCCTCAGTCCTCTGTGCGCTTCCATTGCGCTCTTGGTTCACTTCCCTAATTAGTCGGTGCCTTTTCGTTGATTGCGCCTGGCAGAAAGGCCAAGTTTTTGCCACACACACACACAAAATGCGAGATGCAAATGAACTTGCAATTCGAGCAGCTTTCCGTGAGCTTTTCTCGCCTTAATTAGAGCATCAGACAAGGGCGTGGGAAAACAAAAACTTTTAAGAAACTAGTTTTTGGGGACAATTATCTTGGAGTTTAAAATAAATGCGCATGTATTTGTTACATTTGAAAGCCTGAAAATGCAGCATAGGCTCCATTTACTTTTCACTTTTTCTATTTATTTTTTCCAGCGAGAGAAACTCTTTTACAGTTGCTTGTGCAGGTGAAAATTTGCTGAAAATCAACAAAAATAACCCCAAAGAAAGAAAAGCGCATGGAATTTAAATGTAAAAGCATGTGCTGCCAAATTGTGAAAATTGCTCGGCTCGCCTCGCTGACGCTCAACCAGAATCAAGACCTTACCTGCAAACTGACAACCAGCAAAAAAATCAAATAAATAAATGCACAAAGAAAAACTGTGGCCCAACTTTAAAACGATACGAAACTGCCGAAACTGGACCCGGTTGCCATTTTAAATGGGCTGCTCGTTAACAGTCGAGGTACTCGGTATTATTTTATGCGCTTGTTGTTGTTGCCACATTAAATACACACACACACACACACACACATATACACATACAGTTAGCCAGCCAAGCGACGCGCCCAGGTGAGCAGGCGGGTCAAAGGTTCCTTTGCCGAGCAGGGGAATGAACTCCGCTGGAGTTCCACCAACAGCAAGAGAACAAAACAGAAAAAAAAGGGTCAAGTGCCTTTATTTTCTGTGAATATCTAAACCGATTCCTTCTTTCCCGTAGTACAAGAAACACGCCTAAAAAATTGATATACACATATAGATATACGTATAAAATATGTGTGCATATAAGTACTGAAATTTGAACAATTATGTTGTTAAACTGGATTTTAATTGGTTTTCAGCTATACTAAATTTATGCCAGATCATATTATTCCAATTGATTCTTTCAATTAATTGAAAGATCTTCAATTTGTGTTCAATAATCTGCAGAGCAGCTTCTATCGAAGATTCTACAGTTAGCTAAAGCAAGTTTTGAATTTGATTACAAACTAATTCCCTTTAGAAGATTCTACATCCAGTTGGAATTTGATGACCAATTCCCTTTAAATCTAATTAAAATGCATTTTTTCTGAAAAATTTGATAATTTTTTTTATGCATTCTTTGCTATTTTATTAAAATTTGCTTTAGTCTGCTGCTATTTCAGGCTAGGCAATTAAATAGTTGTGGTTACATTGCCTTTTTTTAGGCACACACACAACACACACACACACAACACACACACACACACACACACGCATCTGCATGTGTATTGCACCCTTGGGTGCCGTCCGTCCTCGAGCCCTTCGCTGGCGCGCAGCTCTCAAAATTTGTTTTCAATTAACAAAACTGTTTGCTCTCGGAAAAACAACAGCCAGAAAAAAATCGATGAATTTACATAGTTAGAGAAACACCTGCTAGCTGTTTGGCCAGGCGGCTCAAATTGAGTTTCGGCCTGGCCAACAACAAAAAAAGAAGCAAGCAATGGCAGCCAAATGGAGCCCGCACCTTTAGCCAGAATTTCGATATATTCACAACTCAGCTGATATACAACTAACGTTGGCTTAAAATACTTTGAATCTGTATTGAAATAAAATATCCTTTACATCCCTAACTATCCCGTTCCAGCCCAGCACATTCTTGAGTTCAACTTTTGCTGGGCAACAGGCGAAAAGTCGCAAAACATTTTATGCACTCAACTTTACGAATTTGCT
Organism: Drosophila lacicola; assembly: GCA_035045355.1. Taxonomy (NCBI): domain Eukaryota; kingdom Metazoa; phylum Arthropoda; class Insecta; order Diptera; family Drosophilidae; genus Drosophila; species Drosophila lacicola. The sequence goes on along the minus strand of JAWNPB010000347.1, from coordinate 604,328 downwards.
CCTTTGATATAAGTTTGAACAAAAAAAAAAAAATGTCAAAAAATGTGCAGCAAAAAGTCAAGCTAGATTAGCTCAAACACGCCAAAGTTTAAATACAGCCATGTCAAGTGAATTGTGAAGCTCGCAAATAAATGAAGATATTGTGAAAAATAGAAAATGTTTCCCTACAAAGCATGACAATGTCTTTAAAACAGAACTTCATGTGGCCAGTTTGAAGAGTTCATGACTCATCTTCAGCTGGGCGAAAAAAAAAAAATGCCCATTGTCGCACAGCAGAATAGAGAAAATAGAAATAGAAGACAGACAGGAAGAGTTGGGTGTTTAGTGAAACGGCAGAAATCGTTGGCCAACTCACAGACAAGAGTAAAACAGAAAGAAAGCAAACAGCACCAAGCTAAATACATACATAAATTGATTTCATGACTCGATGCCCGATGCCCGAAATAGGGGCAGGTTCGAGTTGTTCTTGTGCTGCTGGCAGGTTGCGGCAAATACCTTCGAGTGGACTCCGCCGTGTTGCATTGCCGCAGTCGTCAAATTCAAGTGTGAAGGCCAAAAACAAAAATCAACTAAGCAAAAATATGCTTGTGCGAAATCGACAATTGCGAGTGTGCACCTTCAGATACCCCTTAAGTGCTCAGAACTGTTGGGATATGATATGATATAGATATGCTTTATATCTGACAAGTCATATTATATATATATAAAACGAGCGGATATTGCCCGGACTTGCACGTGGAACATTTTAGATATAACCTTTACATTAAATACACGCTCGTTTAAAATATGTTTCAAGTGCAACGAATAAAGAACCAAGTGTTGGCATCTTGCGGCGAGAATCTTGAAGCTGAATAATAAACTTTCGTTTAACCTTTGACCCGCATTTGCCACACAAGAACGTATCAATTAAAATCGCACAAAGATCTTTGAAAATGTTTTCGAAGCCGATCGTATGGTAGGCAAAAAAGTTTTATACAAACGTTTTTCGCTCTTTTTCCACACACGCGGGTGGAATTTCCTTACAGTGAAAATTTCGGCTTCCTTAGTTCTTACGGTTTGAGTCAGGAAAAAACCGTTTTATATATAGGAATTACTTATTTCCATTTTGTATAGGCTTTTACAACACTTTTACTTAGCTAGTGTTGAATAAGCTTTGTCAACGACAATATAGACTTTTACAACACTTTTACTTAGCTAGTGTTGAAAAAGCTTTGACAACGACAAATTAAGTTAATAAAAATTGAAAAAACATCTTAGCTAAGTTTATAAACAACTCTACAAGACTTTTTTTCTAGAGTATACAAACCAGATTCTATGCATAGAAAAAAAAAAGGCAAACAGTGAATGGTGAGCAACAAGGCAGAAAAATAAATACATATACATAAACACAGGCAAAAGAAGAAGAGCCAGAGAGCGAGAAAGAGTGTACGCCGTCTGCGAGTTAAGAGCTTGACAAAGAGTTAAGCTCGAATAGCTCAACGCATATTTAAAGTAGAAATATTGTAGAAAATATATATGTGAGAAATGCCAACAATTTGTACTCTCACAATCAGCCGAAATATATATATGTATATAAAAAAAAAGGCCCTCCACTAAGTGCACGAAATGCTTATCAATTTTTGTTGGCTATCGCATGATTCATTCATTCATTGGGAATGTTAGCTTTTTTTTTTTATGTGAACAATAAGCTTTTAATAACTAATTAACACAAAATGTAAATAGATTTCTTTGCATTTATCGCTGGATGTGTCAGTTTTTTGATGAACCGATGACTCAACTCTCGCTAGATGTGGGCGGTGCATGTCCGAGTCACATTGGGGTCACTTTATTCAGTTTATTTAGCTTATGCTGGCGCCGACAGGAAGTCTGAATTGTACATGAAACAATGATGCCTGTTGGCACGAAGTTTTTAGATTAATGAAATGTACATAAAAACGTTACGAGAGAGAGCTGTGAAAGATGATGACTGTCAGAAAGTTTTGCAAGATCTATAAATATGAAATGAACGTCAGGGTTGATACTCGAAATAAAGATAAAAAATGACTCGATAATATGAGATCATCTCGGCGAATTCTAACAGCAAATATATAAAAGTAATATACGTCGAAAGATAAATGGAGAACAAACTGTGCTAACTGTTGCGAGTGTGGGTTGAGCTACAATGCATGACAAATCGATTCAACACACTTGTTGAGAATATTTAAAAAAAAAATACCTCCTTTTTTTTTATATTTTATAAGGCAACAAGAAGCTGGATAAAAGCTGCGTTCTTTTACAGGGTATACATATAGAATGTAAAACTTTTGTTTTAAATTGCTTTTTCTGATTTTATTCTAACTTGATTTTAAATGCCTCGATGGCATATTAAAAGCGAGAAAGTAAGTTTATCTTCGGTACGACGAAGATTTTATACCCTTACAGATATTTGCTTTACGGCTTTGCAGATATGTGAGAACAGTGAAGCTCGTAAATGCCGAGCTTGATAAAAATACCTTGGAAATCAGAATATGTTGCCAAACAAGAACTTAATTTACGACCGATTGTTCCTATTGGGTGCTATATGATATAGTTGTCCGATGTAAATAAGATTTTACATAAATGTAGGGAGCATAGTAAAACTTATAAATGGCGAGTTTGGTCAAGATATCTTGAAAAACAAAAAAGTTTCCCATACAACAACTTGATTTTCGACCAATCGTTCCTATGGCAGCTATATGATATAGTGGTCCGATATTGATAGGATTTTGCATATATATAAAAATAATAGTAAAAGTAATAAATGTAGAGTTTGATAAAGATATCTTGAGATATAAAAAAGTTTTCATACAAGAACCTACTTTTCGACCAATCGTTCCTATGGCAGCTATATGATATAGTCGCCCGATCCAGCAGACAGACGGACATGTCTATATCGACTCGTCTGTTGATACTGATCAAGAATTTATAAACTTTATGTATATAAATGTCGGAAATGTCTCCGAGACAAAATTATAAACATTTATAGCCATAGAGAATACCTTGAAGCAATTTCTATCCATTTATTTTAACATGCCTTATGACGTGTAATCGGTTCCTAACTTTTGCCCAGATTATGAATATTCGAAATATATCTATTTAATTGCATTAACTTTTACGATTAAATGTTTTTTCTAGTTTCAGTTTGTTTAGAAACGTTTCAATATATAGATAGTTCCTATCTAGTCCAGACTAAATGATAGTTGCGCACAAAATGATTGTTTTCAACTTTATCGCAATTACTTAAAGACTCATCCAATCTACAGTTCGCATAGAAATATATATAGATAGGAATGAGAATATGACTTTAGCATGTTTTCAAATTTCAAATGACGCGCAGCATATATAATTACATTAATTTTAATAGTTTGCCATTTGAGCATTTTCCCATCAATTGAATTGAGACTTACAATCTAATCATTGGCGCATTAACTCTCACGAACCCAATTAACTTTGCACTTAAACTATAATATAATTGACATTCAATTTCTGGCTCATATAGAAAACATTTCATAGATAATTATGGCACTGGCAATGCGCATTAGACACAAACTAGGCGACAATTCCGCGCGCCGCTCCAATAAAAGATATAGACAGACAGAGCGCAATTCCCTAGATACGGATGCGGCGGTTACGAGGCACTTTTTTACTGGTAAAACATTATATAGTAGATGCTAAAAAACAATTACTCACCTCGGTTGGGGGAATGACGCTTGGCAGCTGCATGTGGAGAGGAGGCGGCGTTGGCGTCGGAGACGTTGGCCCTGAGGCTGCAAATATTGTGGCTAACACTGGGCTTATATGTTGATTTTATATTTTTTATATAAATTTTTTTCGTACGCGTTTTGGTTTATTTTTTGTTGGCTGGTTTGTTGCTGCTGCTGTTGTTGTTGTTGTTGTTGGGCTTGAGAAAACACATTGTTGTTTTTTGTTGCTTTGTTGATTGTTTGTGTTGTTGTTGTTGATTGTTGCATTGACTCTCGTTTTGGATGTGATTAAATAAAAGAAAACGTGCATTCGCAGTGGACTAGTAATGAATTTAGCTCTGCTCGTTGTTGTTTTTCGCTTCGAATTTTTGTTTGCTTTAGTTTCAAATACATTACTACAAATATGTCTTGCTACTTGCTCGCTTTGATTCTATTGGGTATAGTTTAAAGTATTTAACAAAAAAATAAAATTGAAATAATGTTGGGTTAGGTTAAAACAAAGATTTTCCGTTTGTTGTGGTTGTTGTTGTTGTTAGTCATGTGGTTTGAGTTTGCAGAAACAAAAGCAAAAGAAAAAGAAATAAACAAATAAGTGGGTTAATATTGCAAAGTGTTTAGGTGTATGAAATGCGTGTGTGTGTGTAAGTGTGTGTGTGTGTGTGTGTGTGTGTGTGAGCAGGGTAGAGAACTAAATCAAATTGATTGAGCATTTTTTTTGCAGTTCATATTTTTCACAACGAAACTAAACAAACTTTTTGAGCACGAATAAACAATTTGAGTTGCTTTTTGGTTTCGCAATGCGGACAAAGTTTTGTTATTGTTGTTGTTTCAAAAATACAACGGAAATGTGCAAACACAAAAAAGGAAAAGCAAAAAAGAAAAAAACAAAAACAAACCCGTTTTGATGGAGATAAATGTTGGACATTTATTTGCGCAACAAACTAAATAATCAACTTTAAATTTATAGTTAATTGGAGTCCGATTAATTGGAGTCCGGCAATTGCAGTACGTGTCTGTGCTAGATTATTTCTATTCGAATATGCTTTATGTGCTTCCTCAACTGATATATATATATATATATATATATACTTGTACATATCCATAAAGTACATACGATGTATTGTGTTTAGTTTGTGTAATGTGAACACGATTGGGTTAATAGCATTTAGTAAATAGTCACTATAGTTATTATATATATATATATATATAGTAATATATATGTACATAGATCGTTAATAGTTTTTTAATAAATATATTCAAGAAGTTAACTAGAGTTTAAATACATAGCTTTTGCTGAGAGATTTTTGAGTTTTCTGAGAGAATCTACAAAAAAGCAAAATTGAGATTTAGCTTCAATTTTGAAAGCAAACAAAATTAAATGCAAGAAACCGAAAATTTAAATTGTGAAAAGAACACATAATTAATTAAGTTGCTTCTGCGGCTTTTTATGTATGCAAAGCGAAAATTAATACAAAGAAACAATTTAATTGAGTTTTTTTGTGTGTTGCAATGTTTAACAATAATCGCTTGTTTCTTTTATGTTCTTTACTATTACATATATATATTTGTAATTGCAATTTTTTGATCATATACGTTTTTTAGACTATAATTAATTGCTTCTCGTTTGGTTTGTTCGGTTCTGTTTTAATCGGCTTTCCTGTGTATCTAATATATACATATATATTTATATATATATATTGTTATGTGTGTGTGTGTGTTTGTGAGTTGAGCATTAGGATAAGCATATCCTGCGCCCAGGCGGTAACAACAAGGACTCGAGGTTTCTAAACTAACACAAATTAGCTATATAATGCGTTCATATATATGCATATTGTATATCTCTTGTTAGTTATAGAGCCTAAATTATCAAGTGTGTGTGTGTGTGTGTGTGTGTGTGTGTGTGTGTGTGTGTGTGTGTGTGTGTGTATTAGCTCACTGGCAAGGGTCGCTTAAACTTTGTATTGAATCATTTCTGGGTGGGTTGCACAACATCCTAAACAGACATCGAGAGTGTGTGTGTGTGAGTGTGTGTGTGTGTGTGTGTTTAAGTAATTGCATCAATTTACATGAAATAACTGCTAACATAGGCAGCCGCCAAGATGCCCAACACAGTCAAGCATATCAGTATCATGATCTTCTTTCGTCGCGCTTTGCTTTGATATTTGAGCGCCTTTTTGGTATCCTGAGTTGCGGTCTGGACATAGTCCATGGCGTGCTCGACATGGTACTCGATGCGATCGATCATCTCGCCCTGCGACTCCACCAGCATGGCCATGTCCATGAACATGTCGTGCAGCTCCTTGATCGATGTCTCCAGTTTCATGATGTCCGCGTGTCTGGCCTCGATGTCGGCGAGCGTCTGCTTGGCCTGCTGCGTTTCCATGATGATGCCCTGGGTGAAGACAGCCGAATTGCCCTGCTCCAACATATCCTCGAGCTCCTCGTTTGTGGTCGCACGACCCGTTATCTCCAGCTGGCGCTGTATTCTGCCCTTGCAGCGCTCCCGATAATCGGTCTGGGTGCGATTATATTCGGTCATGACCTCGACAAATTTCCGTGACAATGTCGAATGTTGCGTTTTGCGTATACGCAAATCGGCCGATGATTTATTCTGTTGCTCCTCCTGTTCGATATTCTGTTCGATGCCCTTGAGTTTGCCACGGACACGATTCGCGTTCTTCTTAATGTCGGCCATTAGGTCCTCCAGCTCCTGTTTGGTCTTCTCATCCGATTGCGGTGCGGACAATATGGCCGAATGTTTCTTTTTCACCTCCTCAACATTGTCCTGCACCTTGTCAATCATGCCGCGTATCTCCTCCACCTGGGCAAAGAAATCATCCATATACGAATCATGGCCGTCCACATTGACGGCCACATCCTCCGACTCCTCATCGTCCGACTGGGCGGCATGCAACGCGGCTAATCTGTCTTTCGTCATGCTGTCGTCAACTAGTTGATTTTTCCTGTTGCTTTCTTTCTTTTAATTATTATTTTCGATTTTTGTTGTTGTACTGTTTAATTCGTTGATTTCTTTTGTTTTTATAATTTGTTTTTTTAATAATGGCAGATTGATTATTCCGAATGCAGTTGCAGTTGCATTTACAGTTTCGTGCGAGCTTTTTACGTAAGCTCTGCTTTGCGTTTGTTGTTGTTGTTGTTGCTGTTGCTGTTGCTGCTGCCGCCGATTCGTTTAGCAGTTAACTGTTAACTTTTGCAGCGTTTGTTGCTCAACTTGTTTGCACGCTTTTTGCTATTGCTTTTGTTTTTTTTTTTGTTATTTTATTTTATTTTCTGCTGCTTACACTCTCGACTATTGATTTTTCGTAGGTTTTTGTGACCGCTAAATGGTTTTTTCGCATGCCCTAAATAAATACGACTTCACTAAACACTTGGCCTTAGTTTTTGTTTGTTGCCGTTTCGTTGATGTTGCTGCTTCTGCTTCTTCTTGTTACACGCACCTCACTTTGCTTATATATAAATATATTCTTAAATATATAAATAATATGTATATATATATATATATATACAAGAATTCTAGCTCGTTTTCCTTTTAGCCTTTTTCGTGTTAACGGCGCGCGTGTTTTGCGCTCAAGAGCGCGCAAAGAGAGCGACGATTGGGGCAGCACCTCAATGCCAGGCAGCTAAGTCAAGTAGTGAGCAGCAACAATAAAAGCGTTAAATTATGACTCACGGCGATTGCTTAAAAAACAGCAACAAGAAATTGCTTTTATATATACATATATATATATATGTGTATTTTTTTTCTTTTCTTTTTGCTGCTGCCTGTGCACAGATAATTTTTAACAATGCGTAGGATTTATGCCCGAACAGCTTTTTAGCACACTATTTTTTGGTTGTGTTATTATTTATTTATATTTGTTGCTTTTTTTACTTTTCTCTTTATTTGCTTTATTTTGGGCTGTTTGTTATGCACTTGTCGATCGCCGTTGCATTTGCGCACGCATTCGCACATTCACATTCACTCAAAGCGCGAGGGTGGGTGGGGCAGCGTGTGTGTCGTTTTCGTTTTCGGCATCGGTTTCGCGGATCGATCGCGCTGCAGTTAACCTATTCGCTTTTGGCTATTCTCACGAATCCGCAATTGCAGTGCGTTTGCAGCTGCTTACCTCTCATTTGCACACATTTGGAGACAATGCGTTGTTTTAAACGAATTTCGGTTGAGGTTGACTTCGTACGCGAAACACGTACGAAAATGGGCAAAAAAAAATCGATTTCTGCGCAGGGCTCCAACGGCGGCTCTCTTCTTCGACCGCTTAGGGGACTGTGACGTGATGGTTGCTTCTGGCAACGAAAACACGCGCTAGCGGCAAACGGAAGGGGGAAGGGCTGTACGGTGGGCGTTTTTTCTCTGCGTTCCGTTTTGTTTTATTTTGCGTGCGAGCGAGCGTGTCTCCGTGTCGTTTGATTGTATTTGTGTGTGTGTTTTTGTATGTGTGAGTGATTTAGTCGGCGGGCACTTTACACATTCGCTTTGGTTTTCTCGCCGCTAGTGCTGTGGGTGGCAAGCATCCATTTACTCTCTCTCTGTCTCTCTTTCGCTGCCTTTTTCGTTTTCTCCCTGCTGACTTCTGTTACTTTGTTGTAGTATGTCGTTGTCGCCTTTTGTTTTACGCGCACGTCGCTAAAAAGCACACTCGACGCGTTGCTGGCTCTCGTCAATCTGAAACACGCGTCGCCTTCCGGTGCAAGCAAGACCGATGCGACGGTTCGCTCTGCTGTTTTTTATGTGGAATATGTGCTGAGTGCGATTGCGCTGAGTCTCATAATTGGGAGTATTCGCTCGTTTTACTATTGCGTTTGGATGTAGTATTCGGTGTTTGTTGACAGGTTCTCTCTCGCTCTTTCTGTTTACTGACATGGGACTCACAAACGCAGATGCGGCATAGTTTTCATTGCTATCATGCTATTTAGTGAAGTATATTTTAAACGTTCACTTTTCTTTTAAATTGTAATTGTTATAACACCAACGTTGATTGCACAATTGCTAGACTGTTGCAAAATATAACGAGTTTGTGGTAATTTTTTCGTTTTCTTTTGCCACTGCTTTTTGTTTTCACTTTTGTTGCGACACGACGCCTAAAAAATACCAATAGTGCTAGCAGAAATGCACCAAATAATACCGAAAGCACTGACGTTACGTCAGCACTGAAATGCCGCTACATACAACAACAACATCAACCAGCGACCAGCATTCGGTTTGTTTGTGGAACTTAATTTCTGCACGGTTCACTTCGCACGCTCATTCGTGGACGAACTGCGAGAGCAGTTTTATGAATGGAAAGCCGGCACTTGCAATTAATGCGGTTAAAAACTGCAGCTGAAAGAGAGCTGTAACATTTGGCAAACAAAGAAGCACATTTGTAATGGTATATTGCAGGCCAACCAGACGGCCATACAAAAATGTAAACAAACGCCAACGCATGTAAATAAAATGCACAGTTCTATATCGATAGCTCATCGATAAATGCACATTACGACGTTTCGCAGCACTGACACGCGCGCGCGCCAAATTGGCTGCATTTGAGTTGCCCGCGCCGTTGTTAATATATTGCTTTCAGGCTTTCAATTGGATAGTTGTTTTGTAAGTAAATTCAAATTGCGCACTTACCGGATACTTTGTTTGCAGCACAATGCCGCATATTTCATCGCCAACCAGAAATTGCTCACCCAGCATGGCCATGCAGACGTTCTCCCAGGCGCGCTCAATTTTATTCTTTCGCAAACGTATTACCCATTGGCCGCCTTTACTGTTCGCCGGATCCTCCCACATCGGCTTGATGCCCTGTTTGAAGAGACTCAACTCCCGATAGGGCTTCAGCGCCGTCGGCCTTATCAGATGCGAGTAGAGTGACCACCATTGCTGCACGCTGGCACAGCGCCCGACCACATGCAGCGATTTGCTATAGTCGGTGGCCGCTCGTTGTGTGCCCTTCCGCGAGAACCATAAACAATATGTGTGCTGCAGGCGATTCTCATTGGGCCCCACCTCCAGTGGCGGCAATTTGTCAACATCTATTTCGTTTTCCACATCGCTGTCGTCGCTATCGACAATATCTGGCCAGATTTTCCTGCAACGCAATGGTGATGGCATAACACTTTTGATAAGTATGTCGTATCAGGCTATTCAAATTAGTCCCAACAAGCCCAACAACTATGACAGTTCTCTAGACCAAAATATACAAATACAAATACAGCTCCTATATACAGATATATATATATATGCTTCTACTTTGCGCATTCACGTAACGCAACATGAAGCTGTCAATCCGCACGCTGGACCAGAAGACAATCTCCCTGGAGCTGCAGGACGACAAACAGAAGGTCATACAGCTGAAGCAACGGCTCGTTCAGTTGCCGGAGATAACCCAGCCGGTGGAGAGCTTGCAGTTGATCTATGGCGGACGCATAATGCAGGACGATCTGCCGCTGGCCGACTACAACATAATGGAGGACAGGTTCATAGTGCTAATGACCAAAAAGAGCGCCAACGCTGCTGCTGCGCCGCACAAGCAGGAGCAGGAGAAACAGCAGCCAAAGCAGGAGCAGACAGTGCATCCGGCGGAGCCGGCGCGACCTTCCGTTACGCCCGATGAGCAGCGCGTGCGCGACCTGGTGCTCATGGGCTACGAGGAGCAGGATGTGCGTGCCGCTTTGCGCGCCAGCTTTAATCATCCGGAACGCGCCATAGAGTACCTAATCACGGGCATACCCAGCATGGCAACAGCAATCGACGGGACAACTAGCATGGGCAACACCACCAACACCACCAACACCACCTCGGGGCCAGGTGAGGCGAGCGTGATAAGCGAGACAGCCGAGCATCTCAACTATTTGGCAACCGATCCGCGCTTTGCGCACGTTCGCGATTTGATACGCCAGAATCCCGAACTGCTGGAGCTGGTGCTGACGCATCTGCGGGAGAGCGATCCGGCCGCCTTTGAGGCCATACGCAGCAATCAGGAGGAGTTCATATCCATGCTGAACGAACCGACGCCCCATTTGACCGGCTCGCTCAGCAGCGAGGAAGAAGCCGCCGTGGAGCGTCTAATGGCGCTGGGCTTTGATCGTGACGTCGTTCTGCCCATTTATCTGGCTTGCGATAAAAACGAGGAGCTCACCGCCGATATACTCTTCCGCCAGACCGACGAGGAGGACAACTAGCTCAACTGGCAAAAAGTTTATTGAATTAATCATTTGGATGACACACACACAGGGTGTAAAGCAGAACTGGATCGAACCTAGGATTTCAATTTGTGTTTTCTTTATATTCAACCGAATTTTAAGCCACAGCAGTTGGTTTAAAAATAGCCCGCGACAGTAGCGTATTTGGCAGTAAAAAATATTTGATTGCAAATATCTGTTTTTCAAACATTTTCTAACACTTTTTTCAATCTAATGTTATCGGGCAGAAGGAGCTCTAGGCATGGCTAAGAAATTTATAATTGTTATCCTACTTGATTGAAAATAAATTCATAATTGAATAATTTCATTTCAAAAAAAACCGTAATTCGAAGCTAGTCAAACCAAGTTCACGAAACGAGCTTAAAGGAAGGAAATGGAAGCGAAGCAAGTTTTTTTTTTTTTTTTTTTTGGGGGGATTTGCAGCCATGATTAGAACATAACCTAACAAACGCTGGCGAAGATGTTGCCCCAAATTTGGTTTCCACTTACGATTCGTATTGTTTGCTAGCGACCTTCTCCATGCTAATGCTGGGTTGCCTCAACTGCGCCGTTTCCCTGGACAACGTCTGGATGTTTGTTATTGTTTGTTATTGCTCTCTCTCTCGCTGATTGCCGCGCCGACTGTTGCTGCTGCTGTTGTTGTTGCTGTTGTTGTTGGATTTACGGCTGGCTGGCCTTTGGCGCTGGTTGCGTAGAATTATTGTTGTACTTTGTTGGCGTGCACGTTGCACAGTTTTTTGCCCGCTGTTGTTGTACTTGTCTGGTTGCCAAATCGCAATTTGTTGTTGTTGCTGTTGCTGTAGTTCTTTTAAATTCAGCTCCTTTTGCTTTTGCGTGGTCGTTGTGTGTTGTTTGTGGGTGTGCGTGTGCGTGTGCTGTCCAGAACACGAATTTGTCGCGTTTGGCTAATTGGCCGCCGTTTGAAGCGTCTGTGTTGCTTTCTCAGTCGCGTGGCCTGTTGTTGTCGTTGAATGCGTCCAGTTGGTAAATAGTTGACAAGATGTTCGGCTCTTTTTTGATTTTAATGGTTTTTATCGGCGTGCTACGTAAATAATTTAGTGCTGTAAAATGTTTTTAAATCGACGGCGTTTTGCAACACCAGAACATCTGTCGGGGCGAATGGCTTTAAGTTCTACAATATATGAATGCGGTATAGATAATTCAATAAAACATAGCTTTCGCCTCACTTTTTAATTCAACATTTCATTCCATTTGTATATTAATTGTGTTTTTTATTTGATTTCTCTCAAATTATCGATAGAAAATCAGCTGTTCCATACAAAATCAAAACACAAGCGAAGAGTGACCAGCTCAATTTGATAAAATATGCCTAAAAAGTAGTGTCTTGTTAATTGTGCTTATTGCAGTGAATTGTATTCCTTCTTAATCAAGTGGCAATTTGACAAAAAAACAAATCACTGCAATGTGATTTGTAATTGTTTGGAAAACAAATTAAAATCTTTATCAACTATAGTTTAACAGGATCTTTACATCGCTGCCTCATTGGGGATGTAAATAGAATCTTAGCTGGGGTTGGTTTTTTGATAATGTTAAAAACTGTGTATTGATTATGTTAAAGCTCGTTACTTTTGTTAAATTAAGTAACAAGCTATCGAATCATTCTTCGTGTTTCTCGCTATTCGCAGCCAGTCATAAACACTTTTTGTTTTGACTAATAAGCAAAAAAAGTATTTTCAGCTAACAGCTGTTTTTTGCAGAATTTAAATAGTGTTACCAACACGTCAGTCACATGTTAAGTTAATGTGCTTTATGTTAAACAACAGTCAACAGTTTTTGATTTTTATTGTCGTTTGGTAAACAATTGAGCAATATGGGTAAAAGCGACAAAAAGTCAAAGAAAAAGCACAAGAGTAAGCGTAAAGAGCACAAAGAAAAGCACAAGGACAAAGCTAAGAAGGCAAAAAGGCAAGAGAAAATTAAGCAAGCGCAGGACACGCCACCGCCAAAGATTGAGGCACCGTTAATTGTGGCAGCCGACAGTGGCAGCGAGGAGGAGGAGGACTTCGCCATACCAATAGGTCGGTCATGTCCAACCGTGTGTTTCACACAACAGCTACTCAAATATATGTTTACACTTTGCACACATTTAAGCGCTGATGAACAGCAAATCGCACGCACCGGAAACGCCGGAGGAGTACCAGCGCCGGCAGAGCCAAATACGCCGTGAGGTGGACCCCGTGACTGGGCGCACGCGCCTCATCAAGGGCGACAGCGAGATACTCGAGGAAATCGTGAGTAAATCGCGGCATTGCGATATAAACAGGAAGGCCACCAGCGGCGATGGCGACTACTTCGAGGCGCAATCCTTTGCGGCCGCCAAGCGTCGCAGGCCAAAGTAAAATTGTTCTCATTAAATACAATAGGTATATTTAATAATTAATAACTGTTAATCTAAATAAACAATTTGTGCAGCATTGCAAAAAACGCTAGCTTAAGCTATATATAGTATATACATAGATAGACAGATGAATAGAATGAATAATTAGTTAGTCCGGCCAATATTTGGCCTAGTAGAGCTGATGGAAATACGTCGTGCTGCCATCCTGCCAGGCGGGATCGTCGCTGACCTTGGCGCGGCACATTGGACACGTCTGCTCACGCTTGAACCAGGTCTGGACGCACTCATCACAGAATATATGACCGCACTCTAGTATAATTGGCGAGTTGTACGCATCATGGCAAATGGGACACACGGAGCCGGCGGCATCTAGTTCGTCCTTTGTGGGCGGCCGCTCCGAGTCCTAACGAAAAAAGTTGACAGCAATTAAATAATCGAAATAAGTTATCTGCTTAAATATGATATAAATTATTTTGAAGCTTAATAAAAATTTTTTAAGCGTGAAATACAAATTGAAAATCGAATGGAAAAGTCTATTTTTATATATTTTACATTTCCCCAGTTAACGTTAAATCTAAAAAAAAGAAGGGAAAACTTTTATCTTAAAGCAACTTATCTTTTTTATGATAAATCCCTCTAAGATATTTAAAAATTATTTTACACTCGTTTAAATAGTTAACAAAAACATTGTTTTATACATTTTCCACGCATTTTCCACCCTAGTGGGTGGTTTTTTATAATGATAGGTATAATGTTTCTTTTTTTTTTACTACTCACAATATTGCGTCTAAATGTCGTAATGGCCTTCTTTAGGGACTTGCCCCGCTCCAGCAGCTCGAAGATTTTCGCGCCAATATACAGGGACGAGAACAGGCCGCCCGAGATGACCTCAAGGCCCGAGTAGGACTCGTACAGAAACAGGAACCACTGTGTAACAGGAGCCAATGCGCGATAAAACTGCGATATGTATTCTACCAACACATAAAGACGAGCCTGCAATAGATAAAAGTCAATTTCATTTTTGAATGTGCATTTAAATAATAGACATATATATAAATATCAACGGTTGGGAGACTTTCTAAAGGAATATTACATAGATGACAATTTTCCAAACTTTAACAAATACCTGTCTATGTTTAAGCCGAGGCTTTGGAATAATTTGAGCCTTAACGAGAATTAGTTGAATAAGAAATCATCGCGTTCTAGACTGAACCGAACTATATTTATTTATATTTATAAATATTAAATCAATTCTTGCAAAACTTGTATTCTTCAAACCTGAAACAGAACCGCAGAAAATTCGAGCTAAGTTTATCCATTTGATTAAACCCATTCCATGTTGCTTTAAAAGATTCAGAACTATTAAATCTAATCATCCTAAAATAAGAAAGGGATTGTTTTTGTACAGGCAAGAGTGCTCAAATCGGGAGTGCCCGACTACGGATACCACGCCACAAGCTGTGCTTCTTATGCAGAAACTTCCTTTAGCTTCAGACTATGTCCAATTTCCTTCTATGTTTCTTGTCCGATCTTTATGAAATGTTCACGGCATAAATATAGCATCCATTTGACGGAAATATTTTGGATGTGTATATTCTAAGGTATCCTACATCCTCAAAACAATAGGTTGTCTCAATGGGAACGAATTCTCGATGATCTGTAATAATCCGAACCTCTTCAATGCCCTAGATCTTATAATCACTGAGATCAAACATAGCTCTACTCCGCTGTGGATGCTGCTTGGTGGAAATTGGGGCTTAGATTCGGTGAGTGAAGTTTTGGGTTCAATCTCATTACAAAGAGCTTCAATGAAAGTCATTTCAGATGTGAGTCAAAGTCCAAAGGTTTATTTTTCGGCCTGGTTTCGACTTTTGGTCCCTTATTGAATGGATTTCAAACTCTCTGCCAAGTTTCTATGTAAAATATTTTAGAAGACGAGTTTAAATGAAATTAAATTAAATTTGCCACGGGCGGGAACTCGGTTCAGAAAATCCCAACTCGTCAATAATATATATATGCTTATGAGGAAGAAGATTGGGTTAAAGATTAATGCCAGGTTAGAAGAAGCTGAGGCTTCACTGTAAATTCGTTTTACTTACGCGCACTTTCAGTCGTATCACATGGATGGGCAACAGGGTTATGCAGATCTTGATGAGAATGGTGAGCAGCTTGAGCAGCAGATCGCTGATGGCCACGTAGTAGAGCAGCATGCCCAGCGGAATGACCTTTGGCACCGTTGTATCGTTGGCCGCGTTCTTGGACAGCTCGGCGCTCCACTGGAACGTGGTCGAGGGGCTGTCATTGAGTCCATTCGTCTGGCTGTTTTCCGTTTTGTAGTGTGAGCTGGACACATCAATTGTTTGATAGATCTTTGGCGGCGGCACAATTAAGCCCAAGGGATCCGGCGGCGCTGTGGCCAAATACATGCGGAGCGTAACCACAACGATGACCACACAGGCATCTCGCACCAGCACCACATAGTTCTTTTGGGCCAGCCGCGAGACTTGATGCCGCACCGAACGATTCACATTGTACATAATGGTCTGCAGCAGGAGGAGATCGAGTATGCCCAGCAGATGGTCGTGCACGAACTTGATCATCAGTATGCAAATGATGGGCAAATAGCGGACAAAGTGGCTCAGCACCTGAACGACCATATCCGTGATGATATGATCATCGTCTGCGTTATTCTCGTGCGCCGCCTGATGGCCAACATTGGCATTGGGGCTGCTGGCACCATCGGACGCGGCGGCGGCGGCGCCGGCATTTGCAGCGCCAGCGACAATCACAGCATCCGACTGTGCATCATAGGCAGGGGGATTAATGCACGCCGCTGCCGGCGTTGTCAGGCCAATCACGCTGGCATTGTGGCGACCGCTGAGGCTGTGCCGTGCCTGTTGCATTTCGCCCTCGCGCAGCGAAATGCTTCGGCCCATGCCGGCGCTGCTGTAGGCGCCCATGCGCGAAGGTATGGACGCGCTGGTGCTGGCCTCCGGTTCGTTCTGGCTCGCCAGCTGATTCTGGCCAATCAATATGTGCGTATTGTCGCCGGGCACAGCGGCGGCTGCCGCTGGCACCACATTGCCCGTTGTGGGCTGATAGCGAAAATTGGAATGTGCTATAAAGGAGCGCAGCGCCTCGGTCGAGGGCGCCGTGGACAGCGAGAACATCTCGTTGAGATTGACACGCCAGAAGCCCAATTGCCGCACATTCCCAGGCGACGAAACGGCCGCTTGCGCCGGCGGCTCCTCCAAGCTGCCGCTATTGGCGCCCACGCTGCGCGACTGCTGCAAGCGGCGGTTCATCTGTGTGGTCACGCGCACCGGCGTGCTGCTGATCGGCGTAAAGGAGCGCTGTCGGGCCAGCAGCGAGGACAGAATGTTGCTGCCAGCGGGACGGCCGCCGCCGCCACCACCAATGCTGCTGCTGCGCGGCGGCTGTTGTGTGTTGGCATGCTCCAGATTAATGCTTGTGCTGGTATTTGGTCCGGTTAACGGCTGTGCCGTGGTCGCTAGCGACAAGGACGGCGTCGGCGCAGGCAGCAGGTAATCGTGCTCAGCTGTCGTTGACTCATTGTCGTCGCCGTCGCCGTCGCTGTCAATGGGTATGGCTACGCTGGCAGCGCTCCTGTCCGGCTGGGCAGCGCCACGAACACGATGCGAAGCAGCTGGATCGTTTGGTCCGTTGTTCATTGCGTGGCAAAAAAAATAAAACAAAAACACCCGATATCTCAACTGTATTTACTTGGCAAAATTTCGTATTTTTGTGTTTTGTGCATACGCGAGCCAGTCGCTGTCTGCCAGTCAGCTGTTAACGTGGCCATTCGCGTGTGAACGTTGCCATTCGCCGCAACAGAGTGACCGTTGCAAGCATTTTTGAATGCCAATTAGCAGAAAATTGCAAGCGCTTTTATATATTTGTTATATATTATATTAATTTGTTGTAGATAACGTGGTGTAAGTCTTACACTGCAAGGCTGCGTCTGAAAACATTGGAGATATAAATAATGAGCAGAGCTAAATTTAATTTATTACAAAAAAGGGTTTTATTTGCGTGTTACATTTGCATGGCTTGGTCTGATAAGAATAATGCAAATGGCTCGGTTAACCGCAATTAAACTGACCCAAAGCCGTTGCCAAGCAACAACAGGGCTAAAAAAAAAACAAAAACAAAAAAGCAAACGAAAACGAAACGTGGCCAAAACAACCACCGACAAGGATAACTGTTTTGGTCAGTTTAGTGCGATTCAGTTTTCCAAACGAAACAGAATGTGTGGAGTGAATTTCAATTAAACAAAATAAAACCATTATGGGTAATACATACTATAAATTATAAGCTTTATTACCCAGAGTCAATAAACTAAAGATTCTACAATATACGTACGTACATAAGTAATGTGCTCTATGCTAGCCTAATCTTCTTAGATAGATGTTGAACTCCGCTTCGAGTAAACAAAATTAACATACATATATTTATGTATATACATATGTGTGCGTGTGCGTGTGTGTGTGTGTGTATTATTGTTGTTCAGTCTGTGCAATCTCTCTCGCTGTCGCTGTTTCTAGCTGCCCGGCTGGGTGCACTGCGTCGTGTCAATGAACCGGCGCCGCGATGCGCGGCGATAAACTTTTGGTCTCTGCGCCGCGATTCCGTCGCTGCAAAAACAGCTTAACGGACTCGAGCGGCAGCTGAAAGTGATAGTAGGCGCAATAGGGCAACGGATCCCAGTAGGCGAACAGCGCCTCGCGCTTGTCCAGCGCCACCACCGTTGTCGCATTCCAGCGCTCCAGCGTCGACCAGCTCCAGCTCCAGCTGGCCGTCTCCGTCTCCGCCTCGGCCATGCCGCGTCTATGTATGCACATGCATTTGATGGCACGGCACAGGAGCTGCGCATGCGAACGATTGTGGCATATATAGGGCAGGGCCACGCCCAGCCGAACGCCCAGCGGCACCAGCTGGCCGCCATGCGCCGGCGACTTGACCAGCCGGAAGCTGACATGTCCATTGATGCTGCGCTGAAAGCGCACCTTGGCAAAGAAACCGCTCAGCCAGAGCTCAATTTGGGCCTCATCGTCGCGTCGCACCGGTATCAGATTCTTTGTATTATGCTCCACGCGGCAACTGACATTGGCCACCACCCGTGAGTCCTTGACCGTGGTGCACGTGACATAATGATGATAGCCGGGCTGATCACGGACGACCAACCAGGGCTGGCGTTCGCTAATCTCGTGCTGATTGAACTTGACCAGCTCCACCCGTCGGCTGGGCAGGATGTACTTGTGTCGCTCCATTACGCCCTGCATGCCGCACGCCATGAATATGTTGCGATAGCCGGCCACAAAGCCGCCCTCGTATAGCTGATGCAGTTGCTCCGGCTTCGTGACAACCGTGTGCGGCGGCAGCGTTATCTGCTGCGCCTCGCAGCGCTGAAACAGCTGCAGGCAATCGTCCAGCTGCTGCGTCTCTCGTGCGCCCGGCACAAAACTGGCGCAGCCCAACAGCTCCAAATGCGGCTTGGCCAGGGCATCATAGTACGCCGGACTGGTGGCACAGACGGGCACATAGACCGTGGGTCGTTCCTTGCGCACAATATGGCACAGGGCCGCAATATATTGCTCCACATTGGCGCTGCTCGGCTGCGGCACCACATAGAACTTGTCGACGCTCGTCGAGAAGCGCGCCAGCCCGAACAGACCTTCGAACTCGAAGACCACGACACGGGCGCCGGAACCGTAAAAGTTGCGCGCCAAATGCAGCGTCTGAATGGTGCTGCCGCAGCTGAGGAGCACGGTGCGCTGACGCTGACGCTGGCCGCGCTGCTGCTGCTGCTGCTCCGCGTCGTCGCTGCTGAGCAGCCACTTGCACAGTCCGATGGGCACGCGCAGCAGCTTCCAGAAGATCCAGAGCACGGCGGACAGCCAAAAGCTGGGCGCCGCTATGGACAGCGGTATGTAGAGCATATAACGCACCAGCAGGATCAGCAGTCGCACCAGCAGCTGCGGTCCGAACCACAACAGATTTCCGGCGGATGATTCCTCCGGCCGGACGCTCGGCGCCTGGACATGGGCACGCAACAGGCTGCCGTCCGCGGTGCGCTGCCGCCGCAGCGTTATGAAATGCCGATGCGTTTGATGCTCCTCGTTCTCGGACTCATCTTGGCTGGGATGCTCCGGGATGCGGTCCAGTGAATTGAACCGCCGGAACTTGGGTCGCGTGGCCAGACGCAGCTGGCGGGCGTTCTCCTGTCGCTGCAATATATCGTCCAGTGTCTGCGACATCTCTCTCGCTCTCTCTCTCTCTCGCTCTCTCGCACTCTCCCTTACACGGACACAGAACCGTTTACGGACTGAAACTCGTCTTCCGTTCTTTGTAATCGTTTCGCGCTCTCCCTGCCGTGCAATGCTGGCAAATTCCGAAATCTGACTAAAGCGCCGTTTAGACAGGAGCTCTTCTTAAAACCTACGATTGTTCGCACTGCAACCGACAAACGATTCTCACTGATAGCTCCCGCGACACATACAGCCAGATACGGACATATACCTACCTATACGCCGTATACGCGGCACACCAGACGCATTCCGATTTCTATTATTTTGCTTAATTTTACTTGATTTTATTTTATTTTTTGTCTGGGTGCGCCAGCTCGCAGTCTGTGAGATTTTGCATTGTATCTACACTGCGAAAAAAAATTAATACTAATATTAATTAATAATTAATATTACGAATATTTAGTTGAGTGTTTCGCCAAATATTACAAAAATTTCTTAAAATTAAACAATTATGAATATTTTGTTAATTTTTTTTAACGTTTTTTGTTTTGTTCTTTTTACAAAAATTTTCTTAAAATTTCACATTATTTGAATGAAGGCTTATGAACCTTTAATTTATTTTTATTTATATTATTTTTTTTATATTTATATTTTTTTTTAACAAATTTAATCGGACACCAAAATTTCTTAAAATTTCACATTATTTTAACGAAGCCTTATTATTTTTAATTTATTTTTATTTATATTATTATTTTTATTTATTTATTTTTAACAAAAATGTAAGAATTTTGGATTTTTGACACCATTTAAAAATTAAAAAAAATGTTTTTCAAGATCTTTGAGCCAAACTCGTTAAACAGATTTCCTCACAAACTTTAATCAATATTCGATTATTAATATTTCTAACACAGAAAACGTTCGCCATTTCTTCTGACAATATATTATTAATTTAAATTTATATTTTAAATTAATAAGGGGCTTAAAAAAATAATAATAATTTCAAAAGGTTTTTAATCTGTGAAGAGCGATGCATTGGCTTGTATCCTGAACCGAACCAACGACAAATTCGATTAAGTTTTCCCACTTTCTAAAATAATTTATAATATATATATTAATACATAATATATTAAGCTATACTAATTTTGTGCAAGTGTATGGCAACAGGCGGCAAGAAGCAAGAATCATCTCCGACCTAGGACAATAGCAGGACGATGAATCATCTTAATTTGAAAATATTGATTTTTGGGAGATGTTTTTTGATATTCTTTAGTTGGAGCTAGCTAAGGCATGACAACTAAAAATGTAATAGTCAACTTGGTCTCTATTTTTTTTCAGTGCAATTAAATTTGCCAAAAAAGTATAAATCATGCAGCTTGTCTAGAGCACGACGATCCGTCATCTCAAGGTTTTGGCATTGAGCCCGGCGAGATGTCGTTGCATGCCAAACCAAAAAACCAATCGAAGCTGAGAATTGCAATATTGGTAATTGGAAAATATTGGGACTTGGACTTGGACGTTTGGTTTAATCTACAGACAGTCGGTTGCAGTGTACTTTGAGCCTGTCGTAAACTAATTGCTACTCAATCCCATTTCAATCAGCCTGTTGCCGCATTACGACTGCGACTGCGACTGATAAGCCGCTGACTATGAACCCAACACTCATTAAGCAAGAGACAAACAACAACAACAACAACAACAACAACAACAACTTAGTTTAATGACAAAACAAAACAACTTATTCTGTACAGTGACAGCCAGAAAATAATCACACACCTACTCCTAAGGCATTTGGCTGTCTCATAAATATTGCGAGCATATATACAGATTAAAACAATTAAGCGGTTCTAGACGGGAGCTCCCGACTAGGGGATACCCTACATCCTCTTCTTCCGACAGGCGATAGGTATAAAATGAAAGATACTCGATATATATATACTATTCTAAAAGCTAAATGTCAAGTTTGGTGACTCTAGCTCATATTATTTGCCGAAATTGCTCAAAAAACAGGAAATTGCTCGAAATCGATTTTTATCGATTACTTGGAAACGGGGCAAGTTATCGAATATCGGAAACAAACTCGATCTGCGCGGGCACTAGGAGAGCCTACAGCTAAAATTTCAAGTCTCTAGCTCTGATATGTTCTGAGATCCTTGGGTTTATACATGCGGACGGACAGACGGACGGACGGACATGGCTAGATCGATATATATATACGGAGATGCTCTCTTCTGCCTGTTACATACATTTGCACAAATCTGTAATACCCTTTTTACCCATTTTCAATGTGTTCAGGGTATAATAAACGGAAAGTGAAAAAAAACACACCTTAACCTCGGACTTTAAACAGCTAGACTAGCCTACCTGCCGATTGTTTATAGTTCCATTCCAATTGAACAATCAGACAACGGCAATTGCCTATATTATATATATATACCTATATTATATATATTCCTGTTGCACTTGCACCTTGATATCTGCGCAAGGTGCACGCAGGTTAAAAGTGGCCCAGAGAGCTAAAAAAAAAAAAACAAAAGGAACAACAATTTCAAAAAAAATTACCGTCGCACATTGATAAGCAATATTAGCAATAATTCGAAAAATTTCTTTAAAATTCTATATTTATAATATATAAAAAAAATATATATATATATATGTGCACACACACCTCGTGCTGCGCCCACCTTTCAACGTGTTGTGTAACCGAGTGTGCCTGTGTTCGCGATCTCCGATAGGCAGCCGGAGGAGCAGGCATCGGGCGGATGCCACCTAGTCATGAGTCTTGAGATAACCTTCGGAGCTCGTGCTTAGCGCTGGCATTGCAAAAAAATATATACTTAGTCGCAAAATCATATTTCGACATTTTGATTTACCAAGCTCTTAAATAGAATATGCACTACTTGCAATCTGAGCGAATATACGAAGTATAAATAACAATGTGAGATATTTCTATATATCAGTCTATCGATCTATCTATCGATCTGTCTATCTATCTATGTATCTCTATCTTCTGTCTTCTGTCTTTTCGTTTCATAGGGATAAAGTTCTAAGTCTTTTTAAAGGATGTAATGGAAATGTTTTTAATCTATAGAGAGAATTTATCTATAGTATACAGTTGAATATGCACTATTTGCAATCTGAGCGAATATACTTAGTATAAATAACTATCTGAGATCTTTCTATATATCTATCTATCGATCTATCTATCTATCTATCTATCTATCTACTATCTTCTGTCTTTTCGTTTCATAGATATTTTGGGATGTTTTGTTAAGCCGAAGATATGAAATATTTAATTCATTTTAATTCTCTCCTATTAACCAAATTTATAAAGCTTGTAGTGGGAATATTTTTAATCTAAAGAGAGAAAATTTAATTATAGTATAAAATTCTAAGTACTTTTAAAGGATGTAATGGGAATGTTTTTAATCTAAAGAGAGACAACTTAACTATAGTATACAATTCGGAGTCCTTTTAAATATAAAAAAAAAAATGTAGACCAATGTTCAGTCATCAATCATTTTATAAAAAAATAAGACTATAAGGGGGATAATCTATAGGTTATATTTATTTATGTATTTATTAATATAAAAGATCTCCCAAAAGATAAAAGATCTCTACATTTTCTTATTGCAATTACCTTTTTAACACTCTCAATCCATTAAAAATGGATAAAAAATATCTGTAAAATGGACTAACTTTATATATAAAAGAGTTTTTTCCTGACTGACTGACTGAAGCTTCGTCTTGGGCTGAAAGTGAGAATAATTTGTTAAGCTCAACCATTAAAAATAGCTCTACCTAAAGATTCTGCTCTGCAAACGAGGCTTAGGCGTCGGACTAACAAGCGAAAAATCGTTGGTTCAACTTTTAGCAGCATTTTTTTTTTTTTAATAAAATTCGTTATTAATAACAAAGAACTAGGGTGGATCAGATAACACAAGCAATTTGATTACTCATTTGAGCCTGGCAACGACGGGTAATTTATTCCATATGTGCAATATATAAAACTGCGAAAATGGGCCTATAAAGAAAGATCGGATATGAATGCGCGAGAGGTGTGAAGCAGGGGAGCAGGTGAGCATTTTACCTGTCTACCCTAAACTCACGTGAGCAGAGTCGCGTCGGGAAGTGCTTGTTATATTATATAGCTTCTACCAGAACAATCAATCATTAGTATAAAATTACTTTCATTAAAATTAATCCATATGTCTTGAAGGGCATTTAATATACGGCCAAAGATAAACGTTCCCTCTTGTTTACTGTTCTTTCTAATGACACACTCATTCCTTGCCTTACAAATCTCTATATATACAACTTTTTGATTGACTGACTGATTGACTGACTGACTGACTGATTGATGATCAACGCACAGCCCAGACCGTAAGAGCTAGGAAGCTGAAATTTTCACTGTAGTTATCTTACGTGATGTAGGTTCACATTAAGACGGGATTTCGTGCAATTCCACCCGCAAGTGTGGAAAAGCTGTGGAAAAACGTTTGTATGCAACTTTTTTGTTTACCGTCCGATCGACCTCAAACTCATTTTCAAAGATCTTTGTTCAAATTTATTTGAGGAATGCTTCCAACTTTTTGGAAAATCCAAAATTTCCGCCTTAGTGGAAATGGGGGACAAAGATTTGGTGGGTGATTTTCATTTCCAAAGATCTATATGAAAAATCATTTTAAACGTGTTTCACACTTTTCGCAGAAACCAAGCTTTCTCGGGCGTGTACTTAGTGGAAAGATAATATCTAAAATTTTTGATCCCAAAACGTGCCACGGGCAATGCCGGGCAATACCCGTTTTGGTGGTTACATTTTCTTGACAAATTCGACAAAGGAAGAAAACAAGGCAAGGGCTTAGCCCCATTGACAGAGCTGAAAATTAATGGCCCTGCCCTGAACGCAGCCATGAATATTGTGACCAATATTGCGGAGATGCTCCGGCCGCGTGGGTTACGGCTTTCGAGCCACGATTTGCATTTGTTGCCCAAACATAATTGTGACTTCTTCAAGCAGTCAGGGCTTCGCTGAATCGCGGGGCCCAATCAATTTTGGGGTAGCCCATGGCAACGTGGAATTTGTTAATTCAATGTTTATTTTACTCACCCTAAACGGAGGGGCCAGGCAAAACGCCGCCAACTTGCTGCGGATCGTCGGGCATGGACTTTCCTTGTTCTCCCGGCTTCCTTATGGAAATGGAAATAAATGGGCCCGTGCAGCGCTTGGCGCTCAGTTGCTTCTGTTCCACGGAACACGCCAGTTTACAGTTCCGGATAAACTATTTTATTAGAATAAGTTTGTTGCGTATTTCCGCATTTTTTGTGTGTGCAAATTTGTGTCAATTGCCGCTGTTAAGTGGAAGTGGGCGTGGCTGGGCGTATTTGGGCTATTAACTCGCGAGTGGAAAAGAAACTTTAATTTGATGAGCACTCGATTCAAGCGGAATTTGTGAGGAGGAACATTTTGATAATCCATAATTTGATAGTAAAGTCTCAAGCAAAGTAAGTGCTGCTTATTCGTCTATAAGCACTACACATTTCTAAATTTTAATTAAATTGAAGCCTTAAACTTAAATTGAATTAAATTTAACTACCAAAAATTATCAAACTGCACACATCGATAATTTTTGGGGCTCTAGTCACCTTTAAGGCTCTTCCTTTGCCCAACCTCGTCTACAAATTTTTTCGCCCACTTAAGATTAGAGATTCGCATAGCTTAATTTTGATTGAAATCAATAATTAAATGGCATTTAAATGGCATTTCTGATAATACAATTCAGCTTCCTATTCACACGTGATCGACAACTGACAACGGATGCAAATCGACTCGGCTTGCAAAAATATACCTAAAGCTAATCTTCAAGAAAGTCGGCTGGAAAAGTCTTTACAATATTTTTGACTTGATCTTTAAGGCAGGTCATTATTAATCTGCCTGTTCAATAAAGTGACTTTGTCTCGAAAACTGTAGGAAATATATATACAATATATGTATTTTAGCAATTTACCCGGCTCCTGGTAGCTGTGGTTAAAACATTTAAACATATTTTATTGGATAGATAAGTCGATTATTGTACAATACTTATACATTCTTTTTCATCTTGGGAACAGAATTTTAAAATAAAATAAATAAGAAGTCTTTGGGCGAGACCCTGAACCCAGTTCCGTAGTTTCTCGTATAAAATATTTATTTATTTATTGAAATCTCTCTTCTTCCTTTCAAATTGAAAAAAGTTATTTTTAAAGCTTGGACCTTTGGTATATATACACATTGGTATACCCATTTTATGGTCTGATAGTGTTTATTAGAAATCGGACTCTAAGAACCGAAGCTATTTAATACATTTGCCATAATGTGGAGAAAAGTGAAGATATACATTCTCCTTCTATCTATGATTAGAAGGAAACTATCCTGCAAAATTGAGGATATAGCCAAGTCGCTTTTCCTCCTCTTTTTTATTTGCAATGTCTCTTTGAATGATAACTAGTTGATTTGAGTAGCATTACGTGGTCAATAAGACTAGGACTGTGCTGGGTTTCATAAAGAGATAGTCCCAGAATTTTCTCTTCTTCTCTTCTCTTTTCTATTCGTAAGATTAGCTCATATATCTCTTCTATCAATTCATTATGAATCTGTATATTGAATCTGTACAGCAACAATTCTTGATATTTATCCTCAATTAATTGAAATGGGGTCCAAATATCCGGCTGTCAAGAGTTATTTCCTGATGATCAATTTTCCCTTAAGACTGTTCAACATAGTTTTATTTTCCTGACCTTATTTTTTATGCTAGATTGGCAGCCGCTTATAATGAAAATATTTTTTGTTTTTTTTTTGCTAAACATTTTTTAAAAAGATTTTTAAATGTATGTAAGCAAAACTTTCATAAATCGTAATCGATTTTAAAGCTAACTTAAATGTCTATAAATTATTCGTTTATTCTTTGATTTTAACAAGCAAAAGCTTATTCGTTCTCTTATTTTTTACTTTTTCTGAATTTTGGAGTCAAAATAGCCTAAAAAATCGTTTTAAAATACAATATTCCTGTAATATCTAAACTCTAGTTTAGAAGTGCAAGCAATATATCACATATTTTTTATTATTATTACATTTTTATAGACATTACGATCCTTAAAATAGGTTGGGATTTGACCAGGCTATAGTAACATATAGTAAAAATATATAAAAAATGCCGAAAAAGTCCGCTAAACTTTAAAAATTGATATTAAAAAAAGTTAATCATTGAAAAAAAAAAACAATACTTTCCTCATCTGAGGCCCCAAAACCTAGCATTAGCCAAGGCTTTAGCTTTGTAAATGTATAAATATGCTTGGTGTAATATTAATTCATAAATAAATTATAAATAAATATATATCTAGCGGATGAACCTGTTGAGTCTGAACTATTTTAAAGACTTTTTTCATTAATCAACAAATATTATACACTTTTTAAGTTAAATTTCTTATAAAACATGTAATCATGTAATGATGGGAATTTTCTATCTCTCTCTGGTATCAAATCTTAAAAAATGTAAAGCAGGCAGAGCAAAAAATTTTAAGCATAATTTATAGATTATATATTTTATACACATCCGATAAGCTTAATATCAAAAAGAGAGGAAATAAAAATCGTATGGAAGTAGTCCAAAATTGTATATCTTTGAGATTAGGAGAAGTCTTATCGCTTTCCATTATCATAATATTTAATGGGTACGAATACAATTGACAACTCGACTTATTTGAATAGTGTATTAAGTAGGAAGCTCCAACAAATCTATATATTTATGACAGTTTTATGATTATGTCGACCCCAATCGGAGTTGTCAGGCTGTACAAAAATAGTTAGGACTAAATCTTTTAGAGCCCGATTGCATGGCAAAGCACGACAAAGAAAAAAAACTATTTATGCTTATTGTCTCGAAATTAGAAGACGACCCAAGTAATGCGAAGAAAAAGGAAGACTTCATTCGTGTCGAAAGAAGTTTCAACAACGAAAAAAAAAAACAATTTTTTGTTTATTAATATAAATACGAGGACAAGGAAATGATGATAGCTGGGGAAACGTAACCTGGTGACAAACGGTGTCAGCCCAGTTGGGGAATTGTATTGTCAAGTGGTTGATGTTTCGCATTGGAAATATCATTCGACTCGATGATAAAAAATCATAAAGGGGAGCTTGTTTATTTATGAGGCCTAAGCATAGAAATATAATTCGCCTGCCGCCTGGCTGTCATGGCGACCGGACTGACTGACGGACGGACGGACGGATATGGCAAGGAGTCCGGAGCAGAGTTAATAAATCAATTTGGACAAAGTTATCGAGCATTTAGGCGTAGGCGGCAAAGTTCCGCAAAAGTTTCCGCGCGCGCTCACACGCAAACCGCAAACGACTTTAACATACCCTCTAACCCTTTTTTGGTTCCCTTCCCTTCCCTTCCTTTAGATGCAAGCGTATCGCGATAACTTCAAGCAGACGCCTTGCCCGTCGGCCGTCGACCTGCCAGCCACATCCTCCACGCGTCTGCCCTTCTCCCGCCAACGTGGGCGTGGCGAGCCGACGACCAGCAACACAATCAACACAATCAACAACAACAACAACAACACGAGCAACGGCTCCGGCGGCATCACGCCAAGAATGCTGAGCCCGTCGCCGGGTCCGTCGGGAACGGCGGATGCCCTGCTCCGTCAGAACCAGGAGCTGCGCCAGCGGCTGGCCGATGAGTCGCACAGCTATCGCAAGCGCCTGGACACGTACAAGCAGGCCCAACACAATCAGGCCAATCTCGTCAGCCGCCTCCAGTCGAAGATCCAGCAGTACAGACAGCGCTGCAGCGATCTCGAGGAGCGCATGCACGACACCATCAAGCCGACAACCACGACGGGACCATGTGCACCCAAGTTGACCACGGGACCAACTGCCAGTCAGGTGCTGGTAAGTAGCGAATCATCTAAAACAGGATCTGTTGATTTACCCTAGGGAAATCTCACATAAAATCATATTCCCTATTTGTTTGACACAAGATAAAATAAATATAATGTAATAGATTAACGCATTGAAGGAATCATCACCTTGATCTCCTGACGTCCTGTTAAGCTCAGACAAAATGTAGGTGTATATAGAGATGTCTATGGGTCCATGTGTCTGTCTGTCCGCCTGTCTATCCGTTTGTCTGCATGAACTTGGCGACCTTAGCTCGAATAAAAAAATTTAGCTGTCGCCTTCCTATGCGATTCTCATGACTCTCAGTTTCTCTAATCTTCTCTATCCCTATCTCTGTCCCGATAAATCTCTTACCCCCTCTCTAAATCTTTCTCGCTCTTACTCTACCGACTACAGTATTTACTTCCCCCATTGATTAACTCCATTTCCTTAAATCGCCTTTCTATGCGATTTTCATGACCTCAAGTTATGTTAATAGATGTACATGTACTCCTACTCTCTCACTCTCACTCCGAAACTTGCTCATGGACTATAAGAGCTGGAATAACAAATTTTTGTAGTCGCCTTCCTATGCGATTCTCATGACTCTCAGACTCATTTACTATCTCTGTCATTCCCAATAAATCTCTTGCCCTCTTTCTAAATCTTTCTGGCTCTACTCTAAGACTCACCCATTGATTAACTCCACTTCCTAAAATCGCCTTTCTATGCGATTTTCATGACCTGAGTAACCTGGCTACAGGGTATTCCAAGTCAAGCAATTTTCTACAAGAGCATTTTTACTGGCTTACATTTTGTTTGTCATAATTGATGATTGTCTCTGTGATTATCTTTGTGAATAGTGCTCGACCTCGCTGACCCTGGGTCAGAGCAGCCTGCCGTGCAGCTCTTCGCTAGACTCGCCACCGCCGAGCTGCGGACGTGATTACTTGCATGACGATGCCAGCAGCGAGCTGTGCCGCAAGCTGGAGGAGGAGCACAATCGCTGCGAGCAGATTGTGGCCCAGAACAATGCGCTGCGCCAGCAGCTGGAGGAATCGAATCGCACCAACGAGGCGCTGACGAATGACCTGCAAAAGCTGACCAACGATTGGGCGAGCATGCGCGACGAGCTGCTCATCAAGGAGGATGAGTTCAAGGAGGAGGAGCAAGCCTTCAAGGACTACTACAACAGCGAGCACAATCGGCTGCTGAAGATGTGGCGCGAGGTGGTCGCGGTCAAGCGCGCCTTCAAGGACATGCAGACGGCCATGAAGGCCGAGGTGGCCAAAATGGGCCAGGAGATCAATGGCGTCGCCAAGGACATCAACAGCTCCAGCTGCACGGTGGCATTTGGCCAGCAGCAGGCCAAGCGCGCCGCCGACGAGGAGCTGCGGCAGACGCGCCGCCTCAACGACGAGCTGCAGGCACAGCTGGCCACGCTCAAGGTGCAGCATGAGACCGCCCGGCACGAGATCATGGAGCGTGATCAGCGGCTGCTCGAGCTGATGAATCAGCTCAAAAAGCTAGAGGATCGCTGCGCACAGGCCGAATCGCAGGCGGCGCTGGCCAATCGCTATAATGATGAAATCGAGCGACTGAACAATTCCATGCGCGAAATCGCGCAGGCTGTCGTCCAAGATGCCGAGATCGCCGATCGCGAGGCAGACGCCGAGGTCAACGCTGCCATGCAGCACATGCATCTAACGCGTGATGGAGGAGGCGGAGGCGGTGGAAGCGGGGGAGGAGGGGGTAAATCGCCGCGTCGCAGTTCGACGCGCGCCTCGCAGGCCTTCGCCGAGGGCACCATCTCGGCGGTGCAGGCGGCGCTCCACAAATACCAGCTGGCCCTGCACGACATGCAGGTCAAGTGCCAGCAGAGCACGGAAACGCTGCGCAGCACCCGATCTCAGCTGGACACCAGCGAGGGCACCAAACAGCTCCTCACGGGCAAAATGCAGCAGCTAACCGAGAAGTTGGATGCCAGCAACTCGAAGCTATCCGAGCTGCTGCAGGAGCGCGAGAGTCTCCAGAAGACGCTCGACGACGTCAGAGCCCAGAAACAGCAAGCCGAAATGGGTCGTGCGGATCTGAATAATGCGGTGAGTGTGGGTGCCGAAAGGTGATAACAGCCAAAAGGTGATAACAGCCAAAAGGTGATAACAGCCGCTGATAAGCCAAAACAAACGACAAACAATCTTCGCATGCAAAAATGCACAAATCAAATATTTACCAGATTTTAAGTATGGGATTTAACACGATTTCTACCAAGGTTTTTTTTTATTTATTTATTAATCTCAACCCAAAAGGTGTCTTTTGACACCTTAGTTAATCAGAGAGGAGAAAGTTGTTAATTATTATTCTCTTTTTTTTGGTCGAAAATTAATGCTGCCACTAAATTAATTGAACACTCAATTAATGAATTATCAAAAAGTAAATTAAGAAAAAAAATTATTTAACTTAGAAAATAATTTCAATTTTAATTAAAAAATTTAAATGGTGTTTTTTGACAGCTTTGGTAGAAATAGTAAATAATTATCTATATATTCAACGCAGATTTAATAGAGAGAGATAATAATAGAGTAAATAATTATCTATATATTCAACACCTTAGATAGTCTCTAGCTGAAGCTTAACCGTTTGAATAAATACCTCTGCGAAAGCTGATATTTTTTCGAAAACTTCCCTTCGGGGAATATGGAATATTCGACCCGCAAGTGTGGAAAAACTGATGTCAAAGTTCGTATAAAAAACATCAAAAGCAGCTCAGCCAAAATAATTGGGCTTGCAAACGTGACTTCGTTAGACTGTGTTGTTTAGGTGTCTGAGCGTTGAACCAGCAAGCATTAGGTACGCAGTTCAACTTTTTAGTTGCAATTCAGTTCAATGATGCTATTCAATATTCAATATATAACTATTTATCCTGACTGACAGACCGCGATTACTGTGAAAATTTGATGGAATATAATTATATGAAACATTGCCAACCTATATTTAAGGCTCTACTTGGCAACTGTATAAATATGTGATTTAGTGGTGATATAACGGAAAAGTAGCGTGTGACATTTTTAAAAAAATTCGAACATTTTTTTGATGAAGTTTTAAGTTTAGTCCGATTTGCTAAAAACTTATGTTCAAAGCTCTACTTAACTTAATGAATACGCGTTTCAGCGATTTGGGTAATTCCACCCTCAACTGTGGTAAATTGGCGGAAAACGGTTGTGTGAAAGTTTTTTGTTTACCATCCAATCGGCTTTAAAATCATTTTCAAAAATCTTTGTGAGAATTTGTTTAAACGTGCCACGGACAAGGCCGGGATATACCCTATAATAGCCTATATAGGCATAGGTTGAAATTTCCATAACTCGGTCAAAACTCAACCGATTTTCATAAGACTTGTAGTTTTGTTCATGGTTTGACCTCTGGATCTGAATTTGGCATCTAAATCTGGCAACATTATACTTGGTCAAAGTTCATGTAAAGATGGTAGCCTCAAATATCCTATAGATGGTAGACATAGGTCAAAATTTCCCATTCCCATAACTCGCTCAAATCCGATCTGATTTCCTTGATTTCCTTGGCTCTTGGTATATTTATTTTATATGTAGCACGGGCAACGCCGGGGTATACCCGCTAGTATACTATATAGATATGATTGATCATTAAATATAATAAAATAAGTTAAGATAAGTTTAGACTACAGATTATAGAGGCCAAGGTCAAGTGAACCTTCTTAGATGCCTTCTGTCTCCTCTCAATTCCCGTAGCTTGCGACAAAAGTCAAGATAGACAACCTGCCTTCAATAAAATAATGTTTAATTGATAAACAAAAGAGTTCAAACTTTTCTCCGAAAATTCTTGCAATTATATATTTTGTTTGAAGTATTAAGCAGACTGAGTTACTAGGTGCAATTTTGTTTTGAAACCTATTAGGGTTTTATTAATAGATGTCGTGCTATTTATACTTACTTTCGACCTCTTCAGTATATTCAATACTAGATTTAATGCAGATAGTCCGTGTGCAAGCGTTGGGTACAGTCAGCTGATTAGATTGTTTGTTTCGCCGTCTCGACAAAAATCCATTACACGTATTTATTTGTTTGTTTATGTTGTGTCTCGTTCCTGGTCGATGCGGTCTTAAATGACCGAGACATTATGGCAACTGAACAAGTAGGATCCGGGTTCGAGTCCCTAAGCTAGCCCAAGCATCTTATAATGTCTTATCTGAAGTTCAGAGCAGCCTCTCGGCAATTGTAATCTCTGGTAAAAAATAAAAATAATAATTCTACTTGAATTAATAATCAAACAGATTGGTTACCAAGGCTCAGCCCAATCGCTATCTAGATCTAGGAAATTGAAATTTTTGCTGTCGTTTCCTTTTTGGCTTATTCCATCCGCAAGTGTGAAAAAATCGCGGAAAACGTGTTTTTTTTTTAAACATCCAATCGGCCTCAAATTCATTTTGAAAGGGGTTTGTTTAAATTTACTTTCAAATTCACATTTATAGAGTTTTAAACCGATCGGACGGTAAACAAAAAACTTTCATACAACCCTTTTCCGCCAATTTTCCACTGTTGCGGGTGGAATTTACCAAATCATCTTATTTAGAGCTTTGAAAATAAGTTGTATGCAAATCGGACAAAAGTTTAACTTCGCGCAAATAATAGTTGAATCACATTTTTCGCGAAAAGTGTGAAACACGTGTCAAATGATTTTTCATATAGATCCTTGGAAATAAATTTGAACACGAAACGTCACCCACCAAATCTTTGACCCCCATTTCCACCAAGGAGGGATGGATTTTTCGAAAAGTTGGAATAAATTAGAATGAATTTGAGCAAAGACCTTTGAAAATGAGTTTGAGGCCGAACGGAGGGTAGAAAAAATTGCTTACAAAAGTTTTTCCACGATTTTTCCACACTTGCGGGTGGAATTTGCCGAAACCACGTCAGCTTCCTAGCTCTTACGGCTTGGGCTGTGCGTTGTGTCAGTCAATCAGTTAGTCACTCAGGCAGTCAGTCAGTCAGTCAGTCAGTCAGTCAGTCAGTCAGTCAATCAATCAGTCAGTCAGTCAGTCAATCAGTCAATCAGTCAATCAGTCAGGACAAACAGTCTTATATGTAGAGATATACCTTTAGAGGTGGGCTTTCACGTGCGGAAATTGGCTGGAAAATTGTTGTTTAAAATTACGACCAGGCAATGTCGGGAAATATTAGCTACTAATTATATTAAACTCTTCTATTATAGTTTGAGAATTTGAGCGGAGACTTTGAGAAGTTGCAGTTGAACTATGGCAAGCTGCAGAAACGAATCGATTCCATGGAGGAGGACAAAAAGGCCGTGGAGCTGGAGATACAGCGCATACTCAAGGACAAGAACATCACCGAATTGAATCTGCGGTAAGCTGTTGCCCCTTTCACTTCCAGCTGGATAAAAAGTATCCAACTATTCCTTGACAGGTCCGAGGAGGATCGCAGCAGTCGCCTCAGGGAGGAGACGATTTCGTTGCGGGAGGAGCTGAACCGCGTCAGCCTGAATCGGGATCTTCTGGAGCAGCAGCGCATCGAATCGGACAATTTGATTAATTTGCTGGAGAAGCAAAAATGCGATCTGGAATACGATCTGGACAAGCTGCTGCTGGACAAATGCGATCTGCAGGAGAAGCACGAGAAGTTGTCCAGCAACAACAGCTCCACCAGCGACGAGCTGAAGTCCGTGCAGAGCTGCCTGCTGGAGGCCCAAGAGGAGCGCAAGAAGTTGCGCCTGCAGGCGGCGGATCAGGCTGGAGAAATTGGCGAGCTGAAGAAGGAGCTGGCCGTGCTGGACAAGGCACGGCTCGAGCTGGAAACGGACAATCTGTCGTTTAGCGAGAAGTTGAAGTGTCTGCAGCTCGAAAAGGAGAAGATCCTGCAGGATCTGGCCTGCATGACGCGTGAGAAATGCGATATACACAACCAGCTGACGGCCATGTGCCGCAAGAAGGAGACCCTCAACGAGGAGCTGATGCGCTGCCGTCAGCGCTTGGAGCAGACGACCGAGACAAACAATCGCCTGAATCGCAACATCGAGGACATGGTCAAGGATGTGG
Source organism: Drosophila lacicola (assembly GCA_035045355.1). NCBI lineage: Eukaryota > Metazoa > Arthropoda > Insecta > Diptera > Drosophilidae > Drosophila > Drosophila lacicola. The sequence goes on along the minus strand of JAWNPB010000347.1, from coordinate 569,770 downwards.
AGGAGAAGCAGGTGGTCATCGATCTGCATGAAAAGGACACGCATCGCCTCAACGAACTCTTGGCTGCGCTGCGCTCCGAGAAGGAATCCCTCGAGACGGTGCTCTTCGACACGAACACGACCCTGGAGGCCGTCGAGGAGAAGCGCAGCCAGCTGGAACGTGACCTCCAGGAGGCGCTGGTACGCGAGGAATCCCTCAAGAATCATGTGGCACGGCTGCAGAAGGAACTGGAGCTGTGCCAGCGCAAGGCGCAGGAGACCAAAACGCAGCTGCTGAACGCAGCCCGCGCTGCCGAGAACGACTTCAGCCAGAAGATCGCCAATCTGCAAGCGACCGCCGAGGATGCCTCGAAGCGACACGGCGACGAGGTGCTTCAGCTGCGCAACGCCCTGGAGAAGCGCATGCAGCAGGCTCTGCAGGCACTGCAAACCGCCAAGGACGACGAGATCGAGAAGCTGCAGGAACGCCTCGCCGCCTTACAGGCGCACATCGAGAGCCTGGTGCAGCAGCACGAGGAGACCCTGATCCGTGCCGAGAACGAGAAGCAGCAGGCGCTGCTCATGGCCCACCGGGACAAACAGGCAGTCGCCGAGCGTCTCGAGGCGGTCTCGCGCGACCTGAAGGCTGAGCAGGAGGCGCTGGATCGCAGCAAGCGTGAGGCCAATGCCCGCGACGAGAAGCAACGCGGCGCCATAGCCGCGCTCAAGGATGAGATCGTGCACATGCGCACCCGGGACGAGGAGCACAAGTAAGCCCAGCATCCAATTATCTTGCATTTATGCATCTTTAATCTGTTATCTATATTCCTTTCCAGGATCAAACTGGAGGAGTGCATACGGAAGCAGGAGCTGCAGCTGAACAGCATGCGGGAGGAGCGCGAAACTCTGTCCAGGCTGAGCGAGGAGCTCAAAATGGAAATCCGTCTCAAGGAGGACAAAATGGAGGCAACCAACAATGAGCTGCAGGATGCGCTGCGAAAGACCAAAGAAGGTACAAATCTTTCTATAAATATTAAACTTACTGATTGACTGACTGAATGATAGACTGATTGATTGACTGATTGGTGATCAACAGTAAAAATATTTATGATCCTAACTATAAAGTTGGGAATCTTGTAAACTTCACCCCTTAAGGATGATTCCTCAATATTGAGGAAAACGGGTTAAGGTAAAAATCGAAGACGGAAATTTTTTTTGAAAAGTTAAATTTTCAAACTTTTGGCTTCAATCCCATTTTTGAAACTCTATTTAGACAAATTCGAATACTTGCTTCATCGGTTTTGAATCTGTTCCCAAAACGGCCCTAAATGGACAATATTTCAAAGATCTTTTGTAAATAGTCGTCTTAGGCGTCAATCCAAACAATCCTTTTTTTGCGGCGTTTTTTCCAAATCTTGTAGGAAGAAAAATGATAATCCTTTTCTTAGCTGTTGGGATCTATGTCTTCAGAGTCATGGAACCTGTTCGGATGTCTCTAAATTCCCTTTCCAGAATCTGCAATTGTCGTAGTCAGATAGTTTCTGTTTTTTTTTTTGAGCTGGTATTCCTGGGTAAAGGTCCGCTAAGATAGCCCGATAAGAAGTTTTAGTCAACTTTTTATTATAAATAAGGAGCGTCTGTTATTGGGTAAAAGAAACCTGTAGCTTTTCTTTTCCCTACATTGTCAATCCAGTTTTAGTTTAGTTTCTTTTATTCCCAGTTTCTGGGCAGCTCAATTCCTTCCTTCTTTTCCCTGTTTCTGAGTAACTTAATTCTTCCCTTCTTTTCCCAGTTTTTAAATAGCTCAATTCTTCCCTTCTTTTCCCTGTTTCTGAGTAGCTTAATTCTTCCCTTCTATTCCCAGTTTCCGAGTAGCTTAATTCTTCCCTTCTTTTCCCAGTTTTTAAATAGCACAATTCTTCCCTTCATTTCCTAGTTTCTGAGTAGCTTAATTCTTCCCTTCAATTCTTCCCTTCTTTTCCCTGTTTCTGAGTAGCTCAATTCTTCCCTTCTCTTCCCAGTTTCTGAGTAGCCCAATTCTTCCCTTCTATTCCCAGTTTCCGAGTAGCCCAATTCCTCCCTTCTATTCCCAGTTTCCGAGTAGCTCAATTCTTCCCTTCTCTTCCCAGTTTCTGAGTAGTTCAATTCTTTCCATCTATTCCCAATTTCTGAGTAGCTCAATTCTTCCCTCTTATTACCAGCTTCTGATTAGTTCAATTCTTCCATTATATTCTCAGTGTCTAAGTTGTTTAATTATTGCATTCTATTCTCAGTTTCCGAACAGCTCAATTCTTTCCTTCTATTCCCAGTTTCTGAGTAGGTGAATTCTTCCCTTCTATTCCCAGTTTCCGAGAAGCTGCTGAGTTGATCGGAAAAGCTTCTGTGGAATGGGATTATTGAGATCTCTTCCATACCCTCACCTCCGGCAAAGCCAGGTTATACCTCCAAGTCTAATATGTAGTTGTGATCTTTCAGGCGAGGGCTACATTGACAGCCTGCGCAAGGAGCTGACAGACAGCCGGCGGCAGCTGGCGGACAGTAATATCGAGCGGGACAAGTACTCCGCCAGCAACAAGGAGCTGCGGGATCATGTGAAGCGCGTGGAGAGCGCCAAGCGCGAGCAGGCGCGCGCCATTGAGGAGGCGCTGCAGAAGATTAACAATCTGGAGGAGACCAAGAACTCGTTGGAGATAGAGCGAACGCGTGTGAGCACCATACTGAAGGAGACGGAGAATAATTTGACGAAGAGCACGCAGGAGCTGGGCGCAACCAAGTCGCAGCTGCAGAAGACGCAGCTGGAGTTTGCCCAGAAGGACGAGGGCGGCAAGGAGCTGCAGAGCAAGCTGGCGGCGGAAACGGAGCTCAAGGAGCGGGCGCAACAGGAACTGTGCCAGATCAAAAAACAGCTCTCGGATCTGGAGGCAAATCTGTGCGCGACGCGCCAGGAACTGGGCCGTGCACGCTGCCACAACAACCAGGAGGAGCATCGCTTCCATGCGCGCGAACAGGAGCTGGCCGCGCGCATGGAGGAGGCGCGCGGTCGCGAGAAACGCCTGGAGGACCAGAAGCACAATCTGGAGGTCTGCCTCGCAGATGCCACACAGCAGATCCAGGAGCTGAAGGCACGCCTGGGCGGCGCCGAGGGCCGGATCCGGGCGCTGGACGAGCAGCTGGCCTGCGTGGAGCTGCACAAGCGCGACACGGAGCACAAGCTGAGCTCCGTGGTGCACACGCTGCGCCGCATCGCGGGCATCCAGGTGGACGGCAGCGTCAACCTCTCACATCGCCTGCTCAGTCCGTCGCGCCGTTTTAGTCCCTCGCGCAGCGTCGGGGATTACGAGACGCGCAGCACGTCCCAGTGTCCGGATGCGCCGCTCGATGTCGATCCGGATCTGGTGCGCAAGGGTGTGCGCAACCTGATGCATCAGGTGGCCCAGCTGGAGCGCGAAAAGGACGACTACAAGTCGCAGCTGGGCGCGGCCCGGAAGCAGCTGCAGGATGCCGCCGAGCAGCAGCTGCGCTGCGACGCCAAGCTGGGCAAGCTGCAGGCCGTGCTGCGCAATCTGCAGGAGGAGCGCAGCAATCTGGAGACGGATCGCAAGATGAAAATCTCGGCGCTGAATGCGCTCGAGGAGAAGCTGAAGCAGCGCACGGACGAATTGCAGATGCTGCGCGAGCGGCTCGCCCAGACCGAGATGCAGCTGGCGGCCACGTCCGAGGAGAACGGCCAGAACGAGGAGCGGCTGGAGAAGTGCCGGCAAGTGTGCGGCAAGCTGGACAGCGAGAAGCGTGCGCTGCAGGAGGAGCTGGCCAAGGTGGAGGGACGGGCCAGCAAGCTCGATCTGCAGCGCGTCGCCATGGAGGGTGACCTGGCGCGCCTTCAGATGGCGCTCCAGGAGAAGGAGTGCCAGGTGCGGCAGGTGTCGGAGCGACTGGACAACCAGAATCGCGCCATGACCCAGCTGGAGGATCGCTGCACCTCGCTCAAATCCACCGTGGATCAGCTCAAGGAGCGCCTGCAAAAAGGCGCCGTCAGCGAGACGCAGCTGCGTGGCGAGATCAAGACGCTGCAGAAGGAGCTCTCCGAGCAGGGTCACTGCAGCCAGACGAACGAGGACAAGCTGAAGCTGCTGCAGAAGTCACTGCAAACGGCGGAGAACGAGAAGCGCATCCTGACCGAGCGACTGGACAGCGCCCAGACCAATCTCAACGAGCTGCGCCGGAGCCAGCAGGCGCAGCTCGATGGCAACCAGCGGCTGCAGGAGCAGGTCACCGATCTCGAGGTGCAGCGCTCGGCGCTCGAGTCGCAGCTGCGCATCGCCAAATGGAATCAGGAGAACGGCGACAAGGGTTTAACCAACGGGAATGGCGGCGGCGGCGGCGGCGTCGCTGGCGAGGAGGAGGAGCTGTGCCGCCAGCTGAAGTCGTCGCAGCGCGAGAAATCGGAGCTGCGCAGCAAGCTGCAAACGCTGCAGGACAAGGTCAAGCAGCTGGAGTCCGACCGCAAGAGCAAATTCGCTGGCGGCAGCGCCTACGATCGTGCCGAGAAGGCGAGCTCCTATTATGGCGGCGCCGGCGGGGATGCCGGCGAATATGATTCCAATCGCTATGACGTCGGTCCTGGGGCAGGCTACAGCTGCGGCCTGGATCACAGCAGCATTGAGCAGGAGACGCGCGACTTGCGGCTGAAGGTGCGTCGCCTGGAGACGCTGCTGGCGGAAAAGGAATCGGAGCTGGCGCGCTGCAAGGCGCGCATGCATGACACCGCCAAGTGCTCGGATGGCTTGGACGCGGATCGCTATCGCAGCGCCCAAATGCATGCCGAGAAGCTGCTCGACGCCCGCGAGCAGTCGCACAAGCAGCAGGTGCTGCGCCTCGAGAACCAGGTGAGTCCCCCAACTCCATTTCCATAAGCACAAGAGAGATCTTCAACAGAGAGCTCCACAGATTTCCATGCTGCGCGAGCAACTGGCTCAGGAGGCCAAGCGGCGACAGCAATACATCCTGCGCAGCTCCAAGGCAAATCGCGAGATGCAACATTTGCGCAGCACATTGGGCGACTCCCTGCGCAACGTCTCCCAGCATCCCGTGGATGCCCATTTGCTGGAAAGCGAAAGCAGACGGTATGTACCACTTTTTTTTTTTTTATTTTTTTTTTTTAAATTTTCATAGCTTTAAGAACATCTTAAGTTAAATTTATTAGAAGATTTACAATACTACTTAGTCTACTATTAAGTCTAATATAAAATTAACAAAGTTACGGTAACTATATATATCGATCTGGGAGATCGATTGGATGAACGGTATGTACCACAAAAAATTAAAACCTAGAAATCCCAGTCTTTGAATATGTTTCTATTATCTATCGTATATATCTGATATATATCATTTGATCATCAATCATTTGAGATTAGGAGATTTAGGCCTAAGATTAAAGTCAGTTTTTACTCTTATCTAATCTTTTAAAATATTAAGACTATTCCTTCTGCTTATTGATCGATTACTATTTTAGATCATGTTTTAAAAAACAATAATAATATTTAAAGTCTTCCTATATCAGAACATTTAAGACATAATTATAGCAAGCTTTTAGGAGCAGGCAAACGCAAAATAAGTAAATATAATCTTGATTAGCATCTAGTAAATCTTTTTTTTTTTTAGATAATTTCTTTATATTGTAGCAAAAGTACACACATTTTTATATCCAGTAAATCGACGTAACTCTCTCTTTCGTTGTCCTCTAAAAGCGATACGAATATTAATTTAATGTGCCACGTACTTTATTTTCCGCTTTAGAGTACATCATAAGAGCTTGGTACACTAAATTTGGTAGAGTATACTTCTCCAAAAATAGAAGAAAAAATAAGAAATAATGGAATTCAATATTCTTCAATCTTCATTCCAAAGTTGATTAGTCTAATTCTAAAATTGTGCAAGATATCGATTTTCGTGATTCGTAACTCGAAGTGCTCTTCGGAGCTGGGTACAGGGTATCTTCTAGTCGGACATGTTCGACAATCTAGCCTTTATCTTATATATATCTATATCTATATCTATATCTATATCTATATCTATATCTATATCTATATCTATATCTATATCTATATCTATATCTATATCTATATCTATATCTATATCTATATCTATATCTATATCTATATCTATATCTATATCTATATCTATATCTATATCTATATCTATATCTATATCTATATCTATATCTATATCTATATCTATATCTATATCTATATCTATATCTATATCTATATCTATATCTATATCTATATCTATATCTATATCTATATCTATATCTATATCTATATCTATATCTATATCTATATCTATATCTATATCTATATCTATATCTATATCTATATCTATATATTTATCTATACCTTTATCTATATATTTATCTATATTCCAGCTTGGACTCTGCAGTCTCCATGAGCCTGCCGCCGTCAACGTGTCGTGATTACGATCGCGATTAATGGAAAGTGCAATCGCGTTGTCATCTGGTAACTTGATCCCGCCAAGACGTAACGTTAACTGCCAGCGTATGGATAAATACGTGCATTTATTTTAGAGGCAAACGCTTAAGATTACAAAAATCATGATAAAAAAAAACATATTTAGACTCGCGTTATTTAGTTGACCATTCGCAACCCTTGAAGAGCTTCAAATACGATTCTAGCTGTTCATTGTCTGCCTTGATAGACAATCGAATATAGTGCGTTCCATTATTTCGCATTTAATTGGTTTTTCCTGAATTTGGACATATATCGTATATGGCACACAAGCATAATTTACAATTATTATACATTAAAGGGTCACAAGTTCCGCTTCTCCTCGACAGGCAGGAGAGCACAGAACTACATATATATCATATATGAGCTACAAATCGATCACATAATAATTTATATAACATTGTATGCATTAATATTGTCATGCACATTCAACTTTTAACTTAACTAAACTAAATACAGCATGTGTTCAAGAACTTACAGCATAATTTATTAAATATACAAAAATAAACACGTCCAATAACACTTTAAAAGTGCGTTTCCTTTATTTTTTTAGCAGCTTTTCCAAACACTCAACAACGATTTTCATGTTCGCCTTCTGCGCCGAGAGCTTGGCCACTTCGCCAGCAATGGCAAAAAGTGCCTTGGATTTGCCTTTTTGGTATTGCTGCACGGCCTTGGGCTGGTTCGTAATTGCCTGCTGGCAATAGGCCTCAATGGTGGCGAGATCAGAAATCTGTTGCAGATTGTGTTGCCCAACGAGCTGCAAAATAAAATCAAATGATATCAAAAAGTTGTAGCTGCCAATTGTCTGGATATTCATACTTCGCTAACTGAGCTACTTGGGTTTGTATGTAAAAGTTGAATAAGTTGGCGGGCTGCTTGTAAATTGATTTGTTCTGCATGCAGCGCCCTTAAGACATCCTTCAAAGCATTGGCGCTTGTAGTGCTAAAAATAATATGAAATTAAATCAACATTTGGTACAAACAGATATCAGGTGCGCATACTAATCTTCGATGTCCAGGTTAAGCTTGTTGCAGTAAGTTAACAAGTCGTTAATTAGAAAATTTGTAACTACTTTAGTTGGCACATCCGCCAGACTCTCGGTAATGTTTAAGAAATGCTCCAACAGGACAGGCTCATTCTTTAAATAAAAAAAGGTGTGTTTTATCAAATATTAAAGAGTGGGAGGAGCATACCACCAAAATGATGGCTGTCTCTGCATTAAGTTTGTAATGTTCCACAAGGCGTTGACGCGTATGCTCCGGCAATTCAGGTATTTCCTTACTAAGGGCAGCTACCGATATTAGTTCATTGGTTGACACCGAGCCCGGCTTAAGATTAACATGTAACGGCGGCAAATTGGGCTCGGGCATGAAGCGATAATCCTGCAGCACCTCCTTATCACGCATTGCAATTGTCCGTCTATGCTCTGCATCCCAGGAACGCGTTTCATTTGTTACCACACCGCCGTCGGCAACGAGCTCCAATTGTCGATTGATTTCATATGAAATTGCCTGAGATATGCTGCGCACGGAGCCAATATTTTTAACCTCTGTCCGTACACCCAAAGGAGCGCCTTCCTCGTGTATAGATATATTCGCATCCACGCGCAGTGCACCCTCTGCAAATAAATATGCACTCGTAGAAGCATTTTCAACATTTTGTCGGGCACTTACCTTCCATTTTACAACTGCAGGTTTGCAGTCGTCTTAGTATAAGCACCAGTTCCTTCACCAACGAGGCAGCCTCCTCGCCAGTCTCCAAATCTGGCGCAAATACCAGCTCCATTAATGGCACACCAGCACGATTCAGGTCAACGAGGCTCCTTTTAAGCTGCTCGTCGTGCAACGATTTGCCACTGTCCTGCTCCAGTTGCAATTGCAACAGATTGACAGATTTATAGTACACCTTTTTGCCAGGCGTTATGACTGGGAATGTCATCAGACCGTCGTTCGCCAAAGCAGCGCGTTGTTGTGTAATTTGGTAGCCGTTCTTAAAGAATGAAAAATGTTTACATTGCGATCGGTGTAACGAATTTTCAATACTCACTGGCAAATCGGCATAAAAGTAATGCTTCCGATCAAACATGGAAACTTGGTTCACCCGACAGCCAAGCGCCAAGGCGGTTTTTATCCCAGACTCCACGCATTTGCGATTGAGCACCTTAAAGAGATTAAATTCCATGTAAGAATAAGTTAAAGAGACCCAAAAAAAACTCACCGGCAGAGTGCCTGGTATCGATGCATCAAAATAGGTAGCTGCTGTGTTCAGTGGCGCTCCAAAGGCCGTGCCGCTGCCCGAGAACAATTTGGATGCGCTCGTAATCTGGGCGTGCACCTCCAAGCCAACGACGCTCTTCCATTTGCTGCAACAAGCGAAAATGGGTTTTAGAAGGTATTGAGGGAAGTATAAATTATTGATATACTACCGTTTAGGGGCATTGGCCAATTTGGGCTGCGTAGCCAGTCGACGCACGACCATATAACTGCCCATTGCAAGTTTTCCTTTAACAGTTCAGATTTGATAAGAGCAACAGCTGAGCATCAGCCGCGCTGCTCAACAAGAGAGGTATTCCCTCTAATGCTATATGTTTAAGTACAGAAATCGATTGCACATGAAACAGCTGATTGGAATCGAATGGGAATTTGATATATAAATTATCTTGAATTTAATTGGCTATTTTATTGCTAAAAATATAATCTCAATAACAATAACAGAATTCATTTTAAAATTGGCAACAAATTAAAGCTTTCATAAAGTCCTAACTTTGAAAAGTTGTAGAACTAAAACTAATTAAACATGTGTTATAATTATAATTTTGATCCACACCATGAGATCTTATATAACGCATTACAATTACAGCTGCCTAGTCCTAATATGATGTTTATTTCAGCAAGATTTTAATTAATTAGCGTGAATATCCCCAATGCGAGCACGAGGCTGCTGAGAACAGCTGATAATAATTATCGTGTCACGAAGCAGCCGTTCGTTACCGACGAGACACGTTTAGTAGAGCGAATATCCCCAATGAGAACACGAGGCTGTTGAGAACAGCTGATGGTAATAGTTATCGTGTCACGAATCAGCCGTTCATTATCGATAGGACACGTTTAGTTCCGATATTTAATGTACTTACGATAAATCAAAATAGCACGAAGGCGAAGTGGGCTCCACTGGAAGAACATGAAAAAGATGAACCTTACTGCAAAACCAATGTAGAAAAACGCGAAATAACCTCTTAAAGAAAACATGTGAAGAAGATGAAACTAGCAGAGGTAAGTAGAGCAATTGCATTGGCCAATGCAACACACACAGCAAACACACTTGTGGTAAAATGTGATGCAAATTTTTGTAAATCAGTTGACAACAACAACGACGAAGAAGAGAGCAAAAAGCACACGCAGCGCAGCAGAAAACACAAAAAAAACACGACCAAGAGACCACGACAACTTCGACGACGACAGCAACGACAGCAACGACGACGACGACGACGACGGCTACAAAGTTCTTGGAGTGGTGGCCACTACCAAAGCAATTGCCAGCGTGCAGCTACAGCTGAAGGGGAGAGAAACTAAGGCGGCAGGTGGAAGTGCAGTAAGGAGCTAATGCTGAAAAATCAATCAACCACAAGCAACCACATGCTGTCCACTGTTTCTACTCTCTAATCGAACTAAAGGCACTAAAATGGACTTCGAGAGGATCATTAACGGTTTGGAGTCAAATCAAACGCACGAGAATGAAGAGGCAAAGAAAAAACTTGTTGAACTTTTTACCCAAAGTGAGTTAACGGGCAATTTATCAATTAAGATTACTATTTTGAATTTCCCAACTCCCAACCAATAGATAAGGAACAATGGCCAGTGCGTTATATGCTGGACTACTACATCAATACGGGCTCAATGCGCATCATGGAGGTGCTGGTGAAGGCACAGCCTCCACACGATGGCTACATATTTGATCGCCTGGACGATTGGCTCAAGCAGCAACAGTTTCGCGTGCAGGCGCTAAATGTGTTCTGTTTCATAGTGCGACGCCATCCCACTTGGTTGCACAAAATCGAGAAGCATCGCCTTATAAAGAGCGTATTTAAGCTGCTAATGGTGAGAATCAATAGCCAGAATTTACATCTTTATCTATATATATCTAACGTTTTACGTTTTACGTGTCCATGCAGCACGAAAAAGATATTGTGCCGTTGATGAGCGCACTGCTGTGCATAATAACGCTGCTGCCCATAATACCGAACTCTGTGCCGAATCTATTGAACGATCTGTTTGACGTTTTTGGACATTTGGCCTCATGGAAATCGCAAAACGTGAATAGGCTGCCGGATGAGAAGCTGGTGCATTTGCAATTGGGCTTGCAAATGCTATTTCATCGCCTGTATGGCATGTATCCGTGCAATTTCCTCGGCTATCTGTCGGAATTCATCAAGAAGGACAAGGGCGGCATCTTTCAGCATACGATTAAACCATTGCTGGACACGGTGCGCGTGCATCCCATGCTATTGACGGCCACCGTTGAAACGGAGGTAAGCAACGCTCGTTGGAAGGAAATGGAGCCACACGATGTGGTCATGGAGTGTGCCCATTTGTCGCTGCCCGTGCTGCATCCCGATTCCACAAATGAGGACATCAACTCCGCTTATCCGTGCAGCACGCCCAGCTTTAGTCGCATGACTTCAGCCAACTCATACAGCGAACAGCACAACAATATTAGCAATCAGCTAATTAACCAGCAACTGACTGGCGTGCCAGCTAGACGCTTTGAGTCGGCGCTGGCGGAGAGCGGCAACACACCGATCTGGAGTCCACATAACGAAATAGCCGCTGCTACCGGCAGCACAGCTATACCCTTGACGCCCACGCCGCCGTTTATTTTGCCGTCCAGCAGCAGCGCGCAGCTGCTTGTTGCGACAGGCTCCTCGCCCCCGGAGGCAGCTGTCGAGGCAACGCCGGAGACAACACCATTGAAAGATTTGCGCGACTTTAAACAACACCAACAGCTGCAGCAGCAGCAGCAGCAGCAGCTGCCCAACTCACATGCGGTGCGCGCCATATTTGGTAGCAGCCAACCATCGTCGCCGATGCGCAAGGATCAGCAAAGCCAGTTCCACTTTCCTGACATAAATAAAATGCAGCAAGGTGAGCTGCCCGAGCTCAGAGATACAATGCTCACGGCTACTCTGTGCCCGACGGCTACGAATGCGGTGCAGGCGACGTTGCTCACCTGGGAGACCAAGGAACTAAGGGGCACCATTTGCGGCGATTGCAACGAAACGGATCGCAGCCTATGTAGCGATGGGGGCCTCCATATGCCCACCAGCCGATCGATGCATCAGCTGGTGAAGGGCTTCAGGCGACGAAATCGCATGGCCAGCTACTGCTGCAACGAGACCAGCAATACGCTCGGCTGGTCTGGCGGCGGCACAGCGTCCAAGCGGGCGGCGTTCAACAGCGCCCAGGAGGACAGGCAAATGCGACGCACCAAGTCGTGCTCGGCCTTGGCCGGCCTGCAGCATGAAAATGATGATGACGAAACCGATTGCCCGACCCTGAATCAGAACAATGGCAACGGGAATGGGCATGGCGTGCAAACACAAAAGACTGGGCTGGCCGGCAGCCGACTGCAGCGTAGCGGCCGCATGCTGACCATGGTAACAACAACGAAAATAGCGGCCGGAATTGCGTGCAAGTCGCAGGAGGTGCAGACAATAGAGATGGTGCCATCGCGGTACGAGAATTGGCTCGTTGAGCTGTTGCTCGAGTGCAAGGAGCAGCGCAATAAGTACGAAAGAAGCCAATTGTACCCACAGGACATACTCGATCAGTACATCATGCGCTCCGTGCACGCCAAGGAGAGCTCCGATGCAGCATCCAATCTGCAGGAGCAATACCAGCTGACGTGCTTGCAATTACTCTACGAACGCTATCGACGCAGCATTCACGCGGAGCGCAATCGCCGCCTGATGGGACGCAGCCGGGACAAGCGTAGTTTGGAAATGGAGCGGGATCGTTTGCATGAACAGCTGAAGAACTTTGTCGTGAAGAACCGAGAACTGGCCCTGAAAATGGACTCGGCCATTCGGCAGTCGAATGAGCGACAAAACAACTACAACCTCGAGCTGGCCGACCTAAAGTCCAAATATCAGCACGAACTGGAGCAGAATAAATGTCTGCGGCAGGCAAACGATGATCTGCAAACGCGTCTCAGCTCCGAGATGCTGCAGCGCAAGGAGATCAACTACGAGCTGGAGCTGCTGCGCAGTCAAATCTTTAGCTTGAGCACAGAACTGCAGCGTGCCCAACAGCAAGCGGATATTGGACTGCAATGCAAACAGGAGCTGGCGCGCTTGGAGGCCGAGTTCATTATCATGGGCGAGGTGCAGGTGCGTTGTCGGGATCGACTCGCTGAAATTGATAACTATCGTGCGCGCGACGAGGAGCTGCAATTGCTCCAAGAGAGCTACAATGCCGAGCTAAAGGGTAGGTTCAAAAAAAAGGCAACATAGCAAGTTTACCATAATAATTGTATCGTACACAGAGCTGAAGCACAACTTGGATGAGAAGACATCTCTGCTCGAAAGCACCAGGCACAAAATCAGCGAACAACAGGCTCAGCTGGTCAACAGCGAGAAGGTCATCACCGAGCAGAAGCGTTTGTTGCGCACCGTCAAGGATGAATATGAGGAAATGTTTAAGGTAAGCCGCAAGAGTTAAATGTTGAAGCCAGTTAAGCGAATACAATATGTGCTCCTCCAGTCGGTGAACAAAAAATACGACATTCAAAAGAAGATCATTGTACAAATGGAGGAGAAGCTCATGCTGTCGATGCAGCAGCCGCTGAGTGCAGTGGGGCACACCACCTGCTCGCCGGACACGGACCGTACGGGTAAGCATTAGAAATTAAATGATATATATATTTTATTGACCAAGATTGTGTTGTGTTGGCAGACATCGCTTCGTCCATGGAGCGCAACTCACCGCTCTCCACGTCGCTGGCATCTAGTGAAAGTCTCTCGGCGAGCCTGCGCTCCACAGAGCTAAAAAATCTACAACAGCTGCTCGAGCCGCCTTCGATGCCGGATGTTCTAAACACGATGGCCGGCGGCACAGGCTCTGGCACGGGCGCCTTATACGAGGACAATGCGCGCTTGCCGGCAATTGACTTGGCCACGTCGGCAGGCACTGCTAGCGCTATAAACATTATGCAGACGACAGCGACGGCAGCATTGCCGCAAGAATTGGACCTGCCAACGACATCTAATCACACACATGCCCACCCACACCCACATGCACACCCACATCCGCATCCACATCCACATTTACATTTGCAACAGCAGCAGGAGCAGCAGCCAGCGCAGAGTCAGCAGTAACAGTAACTTGATGCAAACGATGCACTTGCAACAGAAAGTACACAAGGCTGTCAATTATATAAACAGAAAGATATGGTCGTCGGAAAAGACAAGCATCAACTATAAATTAAATATGCATCAAAAATAGCTGCAAAAGTATCTCTTCTTTTTATTTTTTGTCTCCACTACCAAAAATAATTAATGTCGGAATATGAAACGAATTGTTCAGGGTTTTCGCATTCAGTTTAAAAAACTGTGTAACTAAAGTTTAATAAAATCGCAGAGTCCGCGCAATAATTATATATAACGATTATAAACGTTTGAAATTTTAACTTGTTGGCACATTGCAATGTGTTTTGTCGTATAAAATTGTACAAAAAAAAAGAAATAAAACAAAAATAGGTTTTGATATGATGAAACATTTAAATAAAAATATTTCAAGTGCATATTGATTTAACAATAAACATGTTAAAAATTAGTTTTTGTGTTCAACCAATTAAATTTGTTCAATGAAACGCGATGTTATGTAACAGTGGCGCGAAATTTGAATAGAATTCGAGCACAACATTTTGCGGCAGTGCCAACACAAATAAGTTAAACATGGCCCGTGCTGGCAACTCTACAAAAAGCTGAGAGAGCCAAAAGTCGAAAATTCAAATGTCGGTTGGGCGCAACAGATGTTCGGCATTGCCAGCTGTGCGAAAAGTTGTCAGCGCCAACAGCTGTTTTCTGTACTAAACGTGACAAGAAGAAGAACAACTCAACAATCAGAAGACGAAAAACGCCTCGAAAACAAAAAAACTATGTTGTCGCAATATATGGAGGAATTTGAACAGGAGCCCTTCGAAGTGGGCGAGTTTATTGAACGTCTGACCTGGCGCACCAACAATGAGCTGCAAAACAGCGAAGATTTCAATCCGGTGGCATTGCACGACACATTCATACAGACGATTAAGGATCTGAAAATTCTGCAGGAGAAGCAGCAAAGCAAGTGCGAACGCCTCGAGGAATCCCTGCAACAGGAGCAGGATTCGCATGCCAAAAAAATTGGCAAGCTGCAAGAACGACACCAAACGGCCATCGATTGGTTTGGCCAGCTGGACGAGAAGATAAACTCTGTGGCTGGCAAGATAATGCATCTGGGCGAGCAGCTGGAGAATGTGAATACGCCGCGTAGTCGTTCGGTGGAGGCACAAAAACTGCTCAGTTACATGTCCGAATTTCTAATGGCCGGGCCCGTCATAGTCAACGATGTATTCACCGATCCGCTGCGCTTGAACGAAGCAGCGGATGTTATACAGAAGCTGTACGCAATTTCACAGGATCTGCCGCCGGGCAATTTCGCGGAGTCCAAGCGAAAAATTGAAAAGAAATACGATGAAGTCGAGCGCCGACTGATCGAAGAGTTCGCCGCGGCGCAAAAGAGCGAGGATATTGAGCGTATGAAGTCGCTGGCCCAGATACTATCCCAATTCAAGGGTTACACGCAGTGCGTGGATGCTTACATCGAGCAGAGCCAAATGCAGCCGTACAGCGGCAAGGATATATTCATAGGCATAGTGCCCATGTGCAAGCATCACTATGAGATAATCAAGAAGGTCTTTGCCAATCCGCAGCAGGTCATGTCCAAGTTTATTCTAAACATCTATCAATTAAAACTGCATCAGTATGCCATGACCAAGTTGGACGATAAAAAGGATGAGGAGAAGTATCTACGCACACTCTACGAACTCTACTCACGGTAAAAGGAAGTTTTGTTTATAAATTGTATTCAATATAACTTTGTAATATTTGCAGCACTTTGAAACTGTCCAGCGATCTACAAGTCTATATGTCCACCATCGATGATGATCTGCTCCAGAAGCTCACACAACAAATCTTCATGAAGAACCTGGCTGGCTATGGTGAAATTGAGCTCAAGTGCCTGACGGCCAAGTGCTCATCGGAGCTGGAGAAATTTTATGCGAGCAAGAAGCATCAGAAGACACAAACCACAAAAGGTTTTCGGCGCAACATGGAGGTGCTTATTGCTACGCGGGCCAACATCAACATAGCTGCCATTGAGGATTACGGGGGGGAGACATTTCTATCAGAGGAGCTGGCCATTAATATGCTACAAGAGGCAAAGGCATCGCTAAAGCGCTGCAGATTGCTCTCCAGCGTGGCGGAGCTGCCCGGCAATGCAATCAAGCTGAATGACATCTTGTTACGCTTTCTTATGCACGAACATGTCGACTATGCCTTGGAGTTGGGTCTGCAGGCGGTGCCATTGGCGGAGGGCAAAGTATTTCCCCAGTTGTATTTCTTCGATGTGGTGCAAAAGACCAATATCATTGTGCATTTGCTGGATAAGTTGTGCAACTCTTCCGTTATACCCTGCGTCAGGTATACAAATTAATTTAGTTTATGATAGTTGTAAATATTATTTGCATTTACAGCAACACACCAAAATACTCGGACTATGTGTTTAAAAAGCGAATATTGATGGAACAAATTGAAACGAAACTGGATCAGGGTCTCGATCGCTCCATAAGCGCAGTAATTGGCTGGGTCAAGGTTTATCTGCAGTACGAGCAGAAGAAAACGGACTACAAGCCCGAAACAGATGTCGATACTATCTCATCGGCTGTAAGAATGTTCTCGCCATTATTTTGCGCACATAATACCATCAGCTATTCTTTCACAGGCATGCCTTCAGGTTGTGCAGAGTCTGCAGCCAGTTATTGTGCAGATAAAGAAGTGCGTGGACGGCGAAAATCTGCAGAACGTGCTGACAGAGTTTGGAACCCGATTCCATCGCATCATCTACGATCATTTGCAGACAATGCAATTCAATACGGCGGGCGCCATGTGCGCCATTTGCGATGTGAACGAGTACCGAAAGTGTATACGTGAGCTGGAGAGTCCATTGGTGACTCAGCTCTTTGATATACTACACGCTCTGTGCAACTTGCTATTGGTGAAGCCGCAAAACCTTCAAGAGGTTTGCACAGGCGATACTCTGGTATGTGTGATATGTGATATTTATAGGCGAGCGTTTCTAACTTTTTCGCTTTTTTTTGTTGGCACAGAACTATCTGGACAAGTCTGTGGTACGTCAATTCATTCAACTGCGCACCGATTTTCGTATCATTAAGAATACGAACTATCTAAAGGGGATCATCGAATAGCCCTATTGGCAGAGGCGAATCCGTTGCTGAGTCACATTCCCGAATGTTTCCCAATCAAATTACTTTTTGTGTATTTATTTATATAAACGTAAACATGATCAAGTAACAAAGTACATGGCGACATTTTTCATGCTACAATTTATAATTAAAGTCAAGTGCTTGATATTTTTATCTACTCATCAGCTATCATTTGTCATTTTTCATTAGTTGCAGCCTGCGTCATGTCCTAAATACTATGGGAACGGCCCCAAAAAAACCGAATCGAATCGAATTTTATCAGTCAGTAGTCGGTGAAGCGTCGACAGCTCGTTCACAGCCAATAAATCAAAGTTTATTGCTTGAGTATACACAAATAATTTATTTACAATTGAATTTAATGACGATTCCCGAATTGCAGATACCGCCAGCTAAACGCCAACCAACTGCGACAAGTTTACGTCAGTTAGCTGCTAGCCGTCAAGCCAAACGTATCATAGTACTAGCTATAAGGCTTTGCCTGTCGCGTGTTAGATTAACCAAATACCATCAGCATTATCGTTTCACTTTTTTTTTTTTGTTGATAATCCCATCCAAATTTTTTGCGAAAATTTTGTGCCATCTAATCGCCTAATCGATTTGGCCATGCGCGGCTATTTTGTTTACTACTTGAAAATTCTCTGGGCCATTTGTGTTGTCCACGAATCCGCAGCCAATGCGATCAGGATCAGCAGGAATGATGCCTACAAGAAGCTGTTGTCGTTGCGCTCGCTGCCATTCGAGGATTGTGGTAAGTAGTTGGGTACGATCCTCGTTGACCTCAATCCAGGATTGAATAGACTTTGATTTCGGCAGATATGGTAGAATATGAAATATTATTTTGCGTCCCAGACCTAATTTTAGAAACTAGTCTATCGGAAAATTCAGTTCGATCTTAGGAAATATTATAGAATAATTATACTAATCATATTCTATATTAAAACCTTTATATTTATCTGTTATCAATTTTATCGATCTTAGGAAATAGTATAGAATAATTATAATAATCATATTCTATATTCAAACCTTTATATTTACCTGTTATCAATTGCTTTGAGCTATAACATATATATCCTCAATACTTGTTTAAGTCGAATACATTTCCTTTTAATATAATTTATACTCGAATGTTGAAAACGATTTTCTTGGACTCATTGGCAAAAACGGTACCAACTTTATTTTAAATAGCTGGCCAAAGTGAGTATTGAATAGAAATCGAACCATGTACATATAAAATATGTTTAAATATTATGTACATATAATTGTAAATATAATTGTACATATAATCTATGAAATGCTTTGCTTATGCTACAAAACAAAAGCTTTCTGCATTTATCAAATCAAACAATATTTACATCTTTTCAGATTATATTATGCCCAGAATTTCTAAGACTTAAATATTAATTACTCATTTCTATTCTTTTTTTTTAAATCTTAAAACTTTCCCGATCACAAAATGACACAATTTAAATATAGCCGCAACATTTTGACTGGGTTAAGACTCTATCGTGCTGATATGCAAGAATTATGACATTAATCAGTGTCAAATTTTTATTGGAAAAGTTTCCCATTCACAAATTGAAAAAAAATAAAAAGAAGCAAACTAAACAGGTTTGGTTTTTTTTTCTGCTATTGATTATAATCAACTTCAGAATAAACTAATCAGTTTATTACGGTAGACAAAGTCAAATAAATCATCATTACTTCACAAATTTGTATTTGTCTTATGAATGATGACCAGACTTATTATAGACATTTATGGATGAATACTATATTTTTTATGGATTTTCGAAAATTCAGCGGCAAGCAATGCCAATCCGTTGAATCTCATAGCTTAATTATATAATATATACTACAAGAAAAATGTGTAACGAATTCAAGTAAAAATTTTTGACCACATATATATAATATTTGAATAATGTAAAGACTGAGACTTCTTTGTTTGAACTGAAGATATTTTATCTAAATACATTTAATAGAGGATTATATTTGGAAGGAGAAGAACTCGACAAATAGAAGCTTTATTTTTGCTTTACCATATTGAAACATTATCGTACTGCTGTCTTATGAAAACTTATCAAAACTTCAATTCCAATTATAGGCTCTTTTTACTCGAGTATACAATATATAAAAAATCTACTTTAAGATTTATAACTCACTTTCCCAATCTCCCAACAAAATGCATTTACATTTCCCCTATTATATGAAAAAGTTCTTCTTCATATCTTTAGCTGAAATAACACTGCGAATAGTTGGTTCTTTTTCAGAGTTAGTTCGAAAGAATCTCGAATAAATCCTCCCCCTTTCAGGGGTATTTTATCTTCTCTACCCCCAAGATAAGTTTTTGGTTTTATTTCGTTTTACAATTCCCCAATATTTTGTTATGTAGGCAACGAAGCGTTTAGTATGCACGGAATGCACGTACTTGTAAATAAGTTCCATCCAAAAATCGCGTTTTATAATAACAACAACAAATACATATAGACTAGTTGAATAATGTATATTTTTCCAAGGAATGCATTCGCTTATATATATGTATATGTATAATTAATCTTGTGGATTTTGCAGGTTCCCTATATCATGTGAACTACCTGAACATTGAGAGCTGTACGAAGGTGCCCTGTTCTATGGCTCGCGATTCCACTGTTAAGGTTACGGTGCTCTTCGATGATAACGGTAAATAAATAATTGCTGATAACGATGGATCATGCATTTAAATTCTAAGTCGCGTCGTACTCGGAAACAGAAATAGCTTAGCGAGGGCGAAGATACGCTTGCGGGGGAAGTAATTGAAGCTACCTAACGGTAGCGGATGCGGCGAGGGTGAGGGAGGGGGGGGGGGGTGTGTGGAAGTAATCGTGTGAATCGACGAAGACGCGATAATGTGCTGTTATGCATGTCATAAAAATAATTGATCAAATGGGCGTGTAAATCAAAATAATACCCAGCAATTTTGCATTATACGACTTCTTTTATGGCCCGTTCGTAGTACCACACACACACATACATACATATGTACATACATATATGTGTGTGCGAATAGATAAGTAATACTTACAGTCAGTTAGCTGTGTGAGTGTGTTGGGCCAATGCAATTTGGGTTAGCGATATTATTGATTTTGAATATATAAATAGACCACATAGAGCTTTACTGTGTTTTGATTATTCAGCAAATAATTCAGCGTACTGCACACAGGCCCAATAGCAGAAGCTGATAAACATTCAAGTACTTTAATTTCTTTTGCGATCTTTAATTTGAAATCTAAAGTACCAAGTCAATTAGTATTTGCGTTTCTTAGTAAAATGGAAAAGTATTAACTTTCTCTCTTTCGCTACTTCGTCGTACTAATTTGTTAGAAATTTTTTGATAAATAATATGCACACTTTTTACGAGTATTCTCCATGCGAAAAGATACGTACATAAAAATAACCACAATTTTTAAATTAATTGTTTATCCTGATCTAATGTTTTTTTTTTTTTTGTAAAGGCAATGGTGTCTCGTTTCTGAAGCACGAGGTACGCTGGGTCTTCACCTATGTGAAGACCGAAGCGGCCATATCTCCCGATCCTTGCGATGGCGACCACAACTGCATATTGAATGTAAATGATAGTAAAAGCTATTGGGCTAACATCTATGTGAATCCAACATTGCCCGTGGTAAGTTCAATTATTATTCAACTCGTGTATTTATCTCTTCCTAACGGTTTTGGTTGCAGATGAAGGGCAGTATGCTCTGGGAGGCCAAAGATGAAAAAAATCAAAATCTCATATGCTTTGAGGTGCCCGTTGTAATCACAATGTGAACATATGTACACACTAACACACACACACACAAACAGACAGAGAAATATATACATAGTGCATAAATGCGAATGTAAATATGTATTACGCAGACGAATTTATGATACTTATGTAAAATACAATAAAATAATTGGTGCATGCAAAAACAATAACAATGGAAACATTAGTAGGGCAACAACAAGCACACACCCACACACACACACACATACTCATGCATCCTTTAATGAAACTCTGAATGAATGGGCACTGCAGGAGTAAGAAGAAGACAACAACGAAGGAGCAGAGCGCAACATAAATAATGCGATCTTTTGTTTTTGGCACTGCTGCGCTGCTAGCGGCACACGAAGCAGCGACGCATTTGGAGCATGAGCGCCAGCCACACGCTTTCACGAGCGCCGGGAGAGCCGAACATAAAAAACGAACGCAAACGAGCTGCCGAGCAGCCGAACGACAGTGGGGCCGAGCGCACAAGTATGTTCAGCATCCAGATGCAATGCAATTGGTCGTTCGCTCAGTGTGTCAGTCAGTCTTTGTGGGTGCAACACGTCGGTTCGGTCACGCAGAAGCAGCAGCCGCGTTCGCGTCCGCAGTTGCAGTCGCAGCGAAGAAGTGCAAAACCGAACAGATAAAATCGAAACTTAATTAAATAATAACGCGCGCGAGCAGCGCGATCGATCGGTCGATCACAGGAAGAAGCCTCGCGAATTGTGCCGTCCAGGGTGTTGCCAGATTGTTGGCGTTTTTTGGGACCAAGTGCTTAATTCTGCGTCCACTCCTTGGGGTGGTGGTGGTTGCCAGAGGCATTTCGCTCATTGTGCGTCAAGTGTAAGTACAAAAACAAAATGCTCTGCACGGCTCGGCTCGGCTCGGCTCGTTTGCTTGCCATTTGCGCAATTTGGTCGGCGTAAAATGAGATTGCCTTCGTGCTAATTGCGGCAATCGGTGCGGTAGGGGTAGCTATGTGGGCCGGGGCTGCGGGCAGCTGAAGATGGGGATGCCATGGTGACATGCAATGCCGCACCGGCCATGGCAAGCAACACTTATACGAGCTATAGTTGCCGTGGCAAAGTCGTCAGCGCCATACCCTTCGCATCGGAAGTAATCCGGCACCCATTGCCCTGAACCTGAACTTTGCGAGCGACTGCAAAATTAGCCTACAATTGCAAACCTCTTCTTCTTCTTCTCACTTGAGTCCGCAAATGCTAGCGAGCTAGCCTGAAATTTCAGTTTGGATCGTTTCATGTTTCTTTCCTATGACAAATTAGCGCAATGTGAGAAGTTTTTACTGTTCCTATTTTTATAATTGTTAATAGAAATATTCGGACTGAAAATGATTCACGAGTCAGCTTCTACAAAGCTATAAAAATGTAGGAGTTTGGTACAACAAATTTGAACTTTTCTCTGAAAATCATATTGTGTATTTTATCTTTGCATTTTGTTGTTAACATTTAGATACAAATGTGCAATAATTCGGTCAAGAAATTTTTTTATTGTTTGCCAAAGTGAAATAAAGCAGATTGTCTTGAGATTACAGCAAGAATCATGTTTAGTTATGATAGAAAAATAATAATATGAGAAATATTATAGTTTAAATTTAAATAGGAAGGTAGAAAATATTGAAAGTTAAAGTGCACTTTTAACCATTTTTTTTTTATAATTTCTTTATATCTCTAAATGGCAAAGTAAGATGAAATGCAAACATTTACTTATTAAACATGATAGGATATATTATAGGACATATCATACAAAATAAATTCGTAGGATTTTAGTCGAATCCATAACACGTTTAACAACTGAATCAAGACTCAAGTTCAAATACTTCTTTTCCTTAAATTAATTTAAAATGAAGATAGAGAAATCCCAAAATATACTTACTAAAAGGCGAAAATAGTTTCTCAGCTCGTATCTTAAATATCTTTTTTTACGCTTAACTGTTTGGTTAACTTAAATTAAATTTTTAAATTGCAAATAATTGCTATTATTATAATAATTTCTTTATAAACTGGAATTTTATTTAGCCTTATTGTGCATATATATATATAAATATAGTTATTTGAAAAATTAAATAAGCACACAATTTTAATTAATTTTTTATAGGCAGTTTGTTAAAATATTTGTAGAGCTATACTTACCATAAAATTTAGATAATATTGTGCTTTAAACTAAACATACATAATAATATTAAATGATGGTTTTAATTCTAAAACTCTAACCAATAAATAACCTAATTGCACATAAATATATAGTTGCATCTTAAGTTAAATATATTTAATTTTAAGCTAACTCTTAGACCATGTTGAAAAATTAGATAAGCACACAAAGAATTTGTTATTTTTTAATTTTTTTTTTTAATATTTTCAGAGCAATACTTTACCATATAATTTAGATAATATTGTGTTTTTAAACTAAACAAACATAATAATATTTAACAATGTTCATACCCAACTAATTTGTAGAGTGCCGCAATTGTAGAGCATCTGATCGTCGTGCCATTCGAAAGATTAATGGCGATTCCAGCCTCCCCGTTTGGTAGTTTACTTTGCTCTTCTTGCGTTTACTTTAACGTAAAAACTTTTTATGTGCGGCTGCCAGTGCACTTGAGCAGCAGCAACAATGCGATGACGATGTTGTTGTTGTTGTTGTTGTAGTTGTTGTTGTTGCTACTGTTGCTGGTTGTTGGTCAAAGTGTTAAACGATTTGCATCATATTACACACACTGTTGTTGATGCTTGGCTGCTCGGCCATTGTCGCCAGCTCCAGAGTCGCAGTCGCAGTCGCAGTCGCAGCCGCAATCGCAGTCGCCGTCGCCGTCGCCGTCGCAGTCGCAGTCACTGGCTCAGCGTCAGGCCCGAAGCTATTGTGCTAAGCTGCGAAGAACGCAGACCTTAACAAAAGCCAACTACCACCAACGATTTATCATAGCAGCAGCAGCGACGTCAACGAAATCGATCCGGATCTTTTAGCTCCGCTGCCTAAGGCGCGTGTGTGTGTGTGTTAGTGCGCGCGTGTATGTGTGCGTGCGCGCGCGTGCATGTGTGCTCTGCTATGTGTGCGCAGCATAAAAAGATAATTTTGAATTTTTGAATCGTTAAAAGCAATTAATTGCCACTACGCAGCGGCAGCCAACAAGGCAGACAGGCAGCCATCCTGGCTGCGACGGCGACTGCGACTGCGACTGCCATTCCATATGACAGCGCTGCTTTTGCCCGATTTACTGCCCAATTTTGTTGCAAATTTTGCTTTCCGCGGAACTTGCTGCATTTCATCTTGTTGTCATCAGCGCTGTGCTTATTGTTGTTGTTGTTGCCGCCGATCGTCGCACATTCATTTGTCGCTTAATGTCCCTCTGTTGCGGCTGCATTCCCCCCTCCCCTCCCCCCACCCCACTCATCTACTGTCGCGCCGTTTGTTCTGTTGCGTTGACGTTCGCTGCGCCCAGAGTGTCTGTATCTGTATCGTCTTGGCATGTGCGGCATCTGCTGGCTGCCTGGCTGGCTGGGCTTCTGTGATGAGATCTCCGCCCGGCTATATGCTGGCTGCTGCTCTATGTGTGCGCGTGTGTGTGTGCGTGTGTGTGCGTGTGTGTGTGTGTGTGTGTGTGCTTGTGAATCTGGTGACATCCACTTGCATGCGCACATTCATCTTTATTTTATTTTCTTTGCTGCACATTCACACGCAGCAGCACACGCACACACACACACGCACACACACACGTGCACGCTCACACAGTTGGGGCAGCATCGACCAAGCCATAAAACATTAGTTTCCCATTTGCGTGCTAAATACCCTATGTGGCTGGCGCGCTGCATGCCAATTTAAAAGGTTGGCTTAGCAGCCAATTCCGTGCAGCGGAATGCCGTTTAGCCGGCGCAATGCGCGCAGCTCTTCAGTACCAGGAATGACAGCTCATATGTGTATGGAATTTAGCTACATTCAAATGTAGCTAACATATCAAATGGACCTACGTTATGTATAAGTGATATATACCTTACTATAGATATGTTATTGTTTATATCAACCAAAGTAAATCGGAGACTTTATATTGAATCCTCAAACGACTTAGGCTAGTTATATAAAAATTATAAAAATTATATAAAAATTAAGTAAATCATTTTATAGAAACTGAAATCAACGTTTTTAATCTGTTTTGCTTTAACTAGAGCCCTTTTTTCTTACTATTATCATTATTAATTTAATTAGTTTCGAATATGTTTATTTTTAGCAGACAGAATTAAGACAGAATCCCAGAAGAAAAAGTTCTTGTAATGTATTTAACATTGAATGCAATATTTTTTTTTTAAAATTTCATGAAATTTTTAAAAAAATTTTAGGGCTTTCTAGAATTTCGAATTTTTCGAATCACCTCGAGAACTAAATAGATTTAAAAAGATGTATTAAATTTAGTCGAACATTTGTTTTCAACCATTTGTTTATTTTTTTTCATTTTTTTCAAACATTTATGTATTATTTAAAAAAATATTAAATTAGTAACCATTTCTTTTGGTAATAGATAAATTAAATTCGAATATTTTTGTTTTGAGGGCATAATTTTTTTTAATATCGATTATGTTCTTTAATTTTATCAGATTTAATATATTACTTCAGTAAATATTAAATAAGTGAGCATTTCTTTTGGTAATAGAAAAATTAAACGTGGAAATTTATGTTTTGGGGGCATCATTATTTTTTTAATATAATTTAATATCAGACCTATACGAATCTTACAAACAATATTTTCAATTTTTCGTATTGAAAAATAAATTTGTCAATGCATCAAAAATAAACCTTAGTAGTAAAGAGTTCCCATTTGTATTGATAAGGTTTTTGTTCAAAGATATTTTTTCCTTAACTTAGTATTATTTGATTAAGTAAATTAACTAGGAATGAGTTCTAATTTACTAAGGTTTATAATTTTGCAAACTTTTTTTTGTTAAAAAATATTTTTTCCTTATATCCAAGCATTATTTTATTAGGTAAATTAACTAAAAATCAGCTCTAACTAACTAAAGTTTATCATTTAGAAAACTTTATTAGAAAGATTACCATAGAATTTGGAAGAAAAGTAGAAGATGTAGAAGAAGTAGAAGCTGAAAGGAACAATTTTGAAACAAATAAGCATTTTATATAGTTCAAAGCATTTCGGCCAGGGTATCATGGCAGTCAGTATATTGCGGGATGGTGAAAGCATTTGCAGTTTGTCTATCTGAGCGTTGCGTTCGTGGCACGCACCGTGATGCGCGCTTTGAAGTCCTGTCAAGCACTTGAGATACATTTATGTATTTTTGCATTTTCATTGGAGTTGGAGTTGGAGTTGGGAGCGGGGCAGAAATTGCGCAGAATGATTAGTTAGTTGGTCAGGCGAAATGGAATAAACCGGTTCGAGCGATCGATCCTGCAGCATAATCAACATGCATAAATGCTGTTAATTATGAATGCACGGAATGCGTTAAGTCTAAGTCAGAGTTGGAGATGGAGAGCTGATTATGTGGCGTACATTTATTGCAGATTGATCAAGATCAAGATCAAGATGCTGTTCATGTTGGCGCTGGCCCTGCTGGGCAGCTCGGATGCCGCGCTGCATCAACGCCAGCGCGACAGCAGCGACATCAAGGAGAAGATCACGGATCTGCAGTGCCTGGCCAGATGCGAGCACAACACGCCGGCAACACTCCAGCGCTGTCTCGATCCGTGCAAACTGGAACTGTTGCGTGCACCCCGAGCCGGCAGCTGCCCCAGCGGCGCGCTGCTCGCACGCCAGGCGCGTCTCTCGTGCCTGGACAACTGTGTCTACGATCATGACTGCCTCGAGGTGCAAAAGTGCTGCGCCTCCGCGTGCGGCCCCGTCTGCGCCGAGCCGCTGGGCGTGCGCAACGCCAGCCAGCTGCCGCCCATACCAAAGATCCTGCGCTACAAGCTGCCGCGCAGCCACAAGGTGGAGCTGACCATCGAGCTGTCGCTGCTGCCCTGCTACTTCCATGTCGAGGTGCGTTCGCATATCGGGCGCATCTTTACGCCGCGCAAGCTGGGCATGTGGCAGTCGCAGCCGACCGAGAAGATTTTGGAGACGCGCGACGGACCCAGCAAATTGTAGGTACACACGGCATAATTATATCGTTGCAGCGTATCTAACATGCAAAGACTTTTCGGAACAGAATGGACATCTTCTTCAATATACGACCCGGTCGCTGGTATCAGGTGCGCGTCGCGGCGGTTAATGCGTTCGGATTTCGCGGCTATTCGCAGCCCTCGCACGCCTTTACCCTGGCCAGCAGTAAGATCCGATCTTGTTGCCCCCCAAATCTTGACCAGCTCAATAGCCAACAGCTTTTCAGATCCCAAGCCGCCCAAGGCGCCCAACGATGTGAGGGTCACCTCGAAGCACTACGACGGACGGCGCTATATCAGCGTCAAGGTGGTCTGGTGTCCGTCCAAGTCCAATTTACCGGTGGAAAAATATAAAATCACCTGGTCGCTCTACGTGAGCAGCGCGGATCAGCAGATCTACACGCTCTACGCCTATGTCAGGGATGTAAGTGTTAAACAAACCAATTAACTAACGAGAAAGAAGGGCTTCGGCACGCCGAAGATTTAATACCCTTGCAGACCCAGCTCATAATGCTTTGCCCGTATCTAAGAAGCACAGGGAAAATAGTTAATGCCGAGTGTGCTTAAGATATCTTGATAAACAAAAAGATTTTCATAAAACTTAATTTTAGTCCGATCGTTCATATGGCAGCTATATGATATAGTAGTCCGATGTAAATAAGATTTTGCATAAATGTAGGGAACATAGTGAAACTTATAAATGGCGAGTTTGGTCAAGATATCTTGAAAAACAAAAAACTTTTCCATACAAGAACCTACTTTTCGACCGATCGTTCCTTTGGCAGCTATATGATATAGTAGTCCGATGTTGATAGGATTTTGCAAATATATAAGACGTATAGTAAAACTAATAAATGCTGAGTTTGGTCAAGATATCTTGATAAACAAAAAACTTTTCCATACAAGAACCTACTTTTCGACCGATCGTTCCTATGGCAGCTATATGATATAGTAGTCCGATCCAGCTGGTTCCGACTCATGTACTGCGTGAAGCAGAAAGATGCACTTCTGCAAAGTTTCGTAAAGATAGCTTTAAAACTGAGAGACAGACGGACATGACTATATCGACTCGGCTGTTGATACTGATCAAGAATATATATACTTTATGGGCTTGCAGATGTCGCTTTCTAAGCATTACACATTTCACGACAAAATTATAAAACCCTCAGCAAGGGTATAATAATTTAAATGCAACAAGACTGCGGCCAAACTTGTCTAAAGTATTTGGGGCACAAAGTGAAAAGTATTTATTAAACATTTTGTCGGTGCACTTTATTTTTTTTTTAATTTTTTAAATATAAAAATTTAATTTGACTATATTATAAAATAAATAAAAATAAAATAATTAATATACATAGATAAATAAATATACAAAAAAAAATAAATAAATAAATATAAACCTTTAAATGTTTACTGTCCAAAATTTATAAAAATGTGAATTCATAAAACAATTAAACAGAAATCCAGATTTTACCCCAGAAAATATACCTCGTGATTTGGCTTGGCAGAGATTAATCAATATTATTTGCAGACGCATCAGTTCGAGATCAAGAAACTGCGTCCCAACTCCTCGTACTATATACAAGTGCAGGCCATGTCCATAATTGGACTGCGGCGCCTAAAATCCGAGCAGACGGCGTTGTTATATAACACAACGCTTCAGTTGGACGAACCGAATGCTGATCCGCTCGACTGCAGCAGCCAACATGCCAGGCACAAGTATCATCATAGACCCGCCGAGGAGATCAGCTCGACGCCAGCTGTGAGTTCCATTAATGAAGTTGCGAGGGCGACGACGACGACGCCCGCGGAGCTGGGCAATGGCTCGTATGAAGTACGTTTCCGTTTGAACCGGAAATTTGGCATGATTGTGCAAATTTTGGGATTCCAGCCGCACAAGGAGAAGTAAGTGGCAGCCCCTCCCCCCTCCCCCTCGCTCCCTCTTGCCTGTGTTATACACATGTTATTCATGTTATTTGATTGTTTATAAACAATTTGTATTATTTGGCATTTGCAGAGTCTTCGAGCTGTGCCCCCAAGAAACGAAATGCGAGCACCGCGAATTCAGCGCGATCCGCGTCAAAGTGAGTACAACGCGGCCATGCCACGAGCTCTGTTCGTGCCCCTCGAATCATAACAGAAATCATTTGTCATTTGGTCGATTGGGTTTCATAACACGTGAAACACGTTTGCGAGCGAGGCGCCACGTACGTGGTTCAAGTCCAATTGCAGTGCTCCAATGACGCAGTTGATCCACAGAGGAGCAGAAAGTTGGGCACAAGGTTCAATAGTGAATTTCACAGAATATGCACATAGATTTCGCAAACAAAATATTTCAAGAATGAAATGTTTAATGAATTAATTTCATATTCCTTTGATTGATCATATTTTGATTGATTGACGGACTGATTGCTGATCGGAGCGCAGTTCAAGCTGTAGGCGGGGTTTCGGGATATTCCACCCGCAGCCGTGGAAAAGTCGGGAATAACGGTTTGAAGATGCAATCTAAGGCGGGAACTCGGGGTATTCCACCCGCAACTGTGGAAAAGTCGCAAAAAAAAAGGTTCTAGGAAAGTTATTTGCTTACCAATCCATCAGCCTAATGCTTATCTTTAAAAATCATTTGATACGCTTTTCACTCTTTTCGCAAAATCCACCCGTCTTGGATCGGAAATACGGGTCAAAAATTGCATGAACGAAAATATATATAACTGATTTTCCAATATGTAACTAATATATCTATGTAAAGTATAACTTTAGACGCGAAGTTTAAGATAGAACGGAATGGGGAATCTCTATACATAAAACTGTTTGTCCTGACCGACTGACCGACTGACTGACCGACTGACTGACTGAGTGAATGACTGACTGACTGACGGAATGACTGACTGACGGTATTCCACCCGCAGCTGTGGAAAAATTGTGAAAAAAGGCTGCAGGAAAGTTATTTATTTACCATCCGAACAATGTTTTTCACCCTTTTCGCAAAATCCACCCGTCTTGGATCGGAAATACGGATCAAAAATTACATGAAAGTTGCATCAATATATAATATAACTTTAGACGCGATTTTTAAGATGAGTTTTGTTAAAATATCTTTAAAAACAGAGTGATTTCCTAATAACAGCGTAGATACATTTTTCTTTGCGTTAAAACAATTCGTCGCACAATAAAATTATCCTTCAAAGAGGTATAAGAAACAGTGCTATAATTCCTGGTTAAAATTCAATTGAGACCCGGTCTTGATAATAAGTCTTATCTTAAGATTCCATCTCATGTGTGCTTGCTTACAGAAGGATTCGCTGGAGTTTAGCAAATTGAAATATAACACAACGTACGTGCTGAAAGCGCTGAGGCCCAGTCCCAACTCCGTGCTGGAGGACAGCCGGAATGCGTTCACCTTCACAACGCCCAGGTGCGAGAACTTTCGTCAACGTTTTCCCAAAATGCAAATCAAATGCAGCGACTAACTCGGCTCCGTGGCGGAGGATGCGTCAGCCCGTGGACGATGAGATTAAACTAGCTTGTAAATAATTTGTTTGTACGTAACTTGGACTTAACGACTTTTTTACTTACTGTTAACACTAAGATATACGGATAACAACAATGAATTGTTTCGCCTGGCGGAATCATATTTATTTGAAAAGATCTTTGAACTCTTGTAAATCCCTCTGGTGCTGGGACATGGCTGGCATGCTGGGCCCCAGCTGCAGGGCGCCGGGCAATCTGCTGGCCTCCAGCCTGACGCCCAGCTCGATGAGCGCCGCTATCAGCCTGGTGGTGTACAGCACCGGCCCGCCCACCAGATGCAGGAAATCATAGTGCTTGTCGCGGCGCGTGCTGAACAGGATCCGCTTGGACACAAAGTCGCCGTAGTTGCTGATGCGTCCAACGCAAACGTAGCGCTTCAGTGAAGGCGCATATATCTCAATGCTGGCACGCAAGCTCTCCGCGGCCGTTAAGCTCTCGGCCGGGACGTACACAATGCGGAAGGGCACATCCAGGGATTTGTAAAAGTCAATGGCCAGATTGAGCACGTGCTCGAGTGCGGCATCGGCCTCGCCAGCCGTCTGGGTGGCCACAAGGCTTTGCACCGCATTCGTTTGTGTGGCCGTGTACAGACTGGACGTCGGCCCGTAGAGCAGCGCCTCCTCGCGGTTGTAGCTGCGTCCGCAGGAGACATAGCGCAACGGCAGCACCGAAGGATATATGCACAGCTTGGTCAGGGCGCCGAGTAAACTTTCGAATGCGCCGCCGCCCGTCAGATATGCGGTATTCAGTTTGTTCAGCAAGTGTTCCTCGCGCACCAGATGATACTGGCTGAGGGGCGTGGCATTCGCCTCCAGCAGCACACAGCGCACAAAGTCCGGATTCGAGGTCTGCACAAAGTCGCCGTGCGTGACGAAGTAGCGTGCCAGCGCCTGCATGGCATCTACGTCGAAATGTGCCGCCTGCTCCATCAGGTAGTAGCGATTGTTGTCCACAAAATGCACCAGATCCTTGCGATCCAAATGCCAGGGCGCCTGTGCCGCGGTCGTGGGCGGTTTGTGCCTATAGATGAGCTTCTCCTCATTCGTTTGGGGGCAGTGCGCATGCAAGCCATTGGGCAGATGCAAAAAGTCATGGATAAAGTCATCCTCGATGGGATACAGATTGTGTTTCAAAGCTTTCACCTCGTTGCGCAACACTTTGCCACGCGCGCGCAATTCCTCCAGCTGCACCGCTGAGCCGCCAGATTTCGTCAGCAGCTTCAGTTCCTTGGTGATCGCATCACGTTCCTCCTCCAGCCGCTGCAGCTGATCGTGGTGTGTTCGATACGTTGCGTACTTGGCGAGCACCTCTTCCAGGCTGATGGCCAGGCCACGTCTGGCGATGCTCTGCTCGAGGGCTGCTCTGTCGCGGAATGTGCCGGCGAAATCCAGGTATGGCTGCAGCGTCACATAGTTCTCGTTGGCTTTGTCGCCGGTTATGTAAAGTGCAGAAATGTGTCGCTTCAGAAAGAAGCATTGGCTCACCACACTACGAAGTTTTAACATAGGGATGCGTTTGCTTGTTTTTGAATCAAAATTTTATTTTTCACGCTCACAGTTCGCGCTCAGCTGTTAAACGCTTGCTCAGCTGTTCTCCAAAATGTACATAACATGTAATGCACTCCATGTCTAACATTCTGTTATGGCTATATAAAAACAGTCTGTTATTTTAACATGGAACCAACTTCTAAGGAAAATATCTTCTGTTATACTACAATTTCTGTTTGGAATTGTTGGACTACGATCAGCTGAGCAGCCTAACATGTGCTTGTAACAGCCAACTATCGTAACTGTTATAATATTACAGAAATACATAATGGTCACATTTGTGGCGCGACCTAGTGGACATTTTTAGCAACAAACAACTTCCAATTTCGCAACTTTTTTTTCAGTTTAAATCAACAAAAATATATATATTTACAATAAAATATAATATTTTTTTATTCATTTTAACAAATTTTCAAGTAACAACAGTGTATACAAATACAAAACAAATATTTTACCACATTAACATATTAGTAAATAAGACAATTTTTGAACAAATTCATTGTTAGCTTTCAAAAGAGGTTAAAACCAATCTATGTTTGTTGCTAATACTTTGTAGTTGTTGGCGGATTATCCGGTATCATTTATTGCTTTCCAGGACTGCAGCAAAAGACGCAGGGGGCTTAAAATTGAGGACTTCCTTGTAGACGAGCTCCTTCCATTTTTCCAGTGTCAAATTCATGTCCTCGAAACTCTGGTCATACAAGGGCGAGGTGCTCTCATCACTCGGCTCTGCATACTTCTGCATATATGGATGAGCGAGCGCCTCCTCGGCCGTAATACGCTTATCCGCGTCCAATTCCAGCATCTTCTCCAGCAAATCAATCGCCAACGGATTGGCATTCTTGAAAAGAACCTTGAAGTCTTTGCGTTTCATGGGCGGCAATGAATTGATATAGTGTCGGGCGTTTTCGGAGGAGATCTTCTGCATGAAATCATTTGGGGGTGTGCCCAGCATTTCCATGATCAGATTGAGCTGGTGTATGTGATCTGTGCCTGGGAACAGTGTGCGCCGCGTGATTAGCTCAGCCATAATGCAACCCACCGACCAAATATCCACGGTCTGGCTATAATGCATCCAGTTGAGCATAATCTCTGGAGCACGGTACCAGCGCGTGGCCACGTAGCCTGTCATCTCGAACTCAGTTGGTCGCGCCAGACCAAAGTCCAGAATGCGCAGCTCGCAGTCCTCGTTCACCGCAATGTTGCACGGCTTCAGATCCCGGTGGATAACGCCAGCGCTATGTATGTACTTGAGACCGCGCAGTATTTGGTAGACCAGGAACTGTACATGATCATCGGACAGGTTCTGCATTTTGATAATGTTGTTCAAGTCCGCGCCCATCAGGTGAGTCACCAGGTAGACGTGCTGAAAGTCTTCCAACGTCGCGTCCGGCGGATGCGGATGGAAAATGTCCAGCAAGCCGATAACATTCTCGTGATCCATATGCTTCAATAGCATCAGCTCCCGATACGCGCGCTTGGCGTGCACCGTTGATTGGAAGGGACGTGACAGCTTCTTGATGGCCACATCCATGTTGGTGCCACGGATCCTCGCCTTGCACACCTGTCCGTATGCACCGGAACCCACCGGCTGCAACTCCTGGTAGATTTCTGGGACTTCCCATTCGGTGCGATTGATGTCCAATTTGTAAAACTTTTGCATTTTGCACGCGCTCATGTTAACAACTGTTCTCCCCAGTACAAATTCGAAAATGATTAGGCTTATCTTATTTTTCAGTCGGCAAAAAAAAAAATAACAACATCAGCAGCAACAGCCAAACACTGAATGCATATTGTTACGATTTCATGGGCGGGGTGGTACACTCATACTAATTTGAACTCAGCGCCGAATTGGAAATGCGCTACGGCTGCCAGTTGGAATTAAAAGCGTATACCAACTTTATGTATTATTGATCATTTGCTCATATTAAAGGGAGTTTTTATCTATTTAAAATAAATGTCAGTTAATGGTAACTGAAAAAGAAAGCGTTCAAAACTTTCGTCGTTGCTTACTTTTTGCATTCAACAACAAAAGAAATCGATGAATCGATAAATTCTACTCAGCAGCACGGCTGGCATTGCCAACGCGCAATAAATTCGAACAGCTGATACGAATGTAAACATGAGCGAAATTTTACAATACGCGACTCTCAGCTCGCTCTTGCTGCCAACTATAATATTTGTAAAGTGGGTTGGTCTTCGCCGCATATATCTATATATATATAATATTTTACACTAAATCACAGCGTATGTTATTAAAGCGCCTGCGCGCTGCACCTTAATCTAATCAGAAGCATTAATCTAATCAGAGCATAAAAGCTGGGCTATTCGATCTGCGCCTTTTGTGTCAAGAACAGTTAGTTGTGGAAGCCGCAATAGAACGGACTGTGCCAATTCTCTCTTCAAGTTTTAAGCTGAACATTTTGCGAAGTAAGTCGTCAAATTAAAGAAAGAAAAAAAAAACGGTTTGTTAATTTCAAATGCAAACCATGCTGAGTAGTTCGTGAAAGTGATGCGGCCAAAGTTTCGATGTCAGCTCACACTGTCTCCAGGGGGCAAACGCTGCTGACCTTTGGAGCGGCCCTCAATCTCAAGCAGATAGCAGCTATAAAATCATTTTACTTAAACTAAACTTTTTTCATAAAAATTCGATAAGATTAAGCAGCAGGTTCAAAGTGTATTAAAGAAAAAAAAAAACAATTAATAAAAAAAGTTAAGCGTATTCAAGGGTTTCCACCCTTGCTCTTAGATATAATTAATTTTAATTTTTTTTGATTGCAGTTCATCATGACTTCAACGTTGCTGCCCAATAATATTGTTTACGGCGGGCCCATACCCGTTAGGGTGGCGCAGGATTACCGCTCCTTGGGCCAGTACATTTTGGACAAATACATAAGCTTCGGCGACCAAACTGTGATGATTGATGCAGTCACGGGCACAGAATATACGGCCAAGTTTATGTACGAATCGATTGTGAGATTGGCCCAAATACTCCAGAAACTTGGCGTCAAGCAGAACGATGTCATCGGGCTGTCCAGCGAGAACAGCGTTGGCTTTGCCATGGCCATGTTTGCCGGATTCGCGGTGGGCGCAACTGTGGCGCCATTAAATGTCACCTACTCGGAACGTGAGGTGGATCATGCCATAAATCTGTCGCGTCCAAAGGTTATATTCGCCTCGAAGATCACCGTTGACCGCGTTGCCAAGGTGGCCAAAAAGAATAAGTTTGTCAAGGCCATAATTGCGCTCAGCGGCAACTCCAGCAATCATCCAAATGTGCATTCCTTTACGGATTTGATGAACAACGACAAGTTCAAAACAAAGCCCGACTTTACGTCGCCGGTGGCAAACAAAACCGAGGATGTCGCCCTAATTGTTTGCTCCTCGGGCACCACCGGCCTGCCCAAGGGTGTCCAGTTGACACAGTTCAATCTATTGGCCACGATCGACTCGCAGATGTAAGTTAAATGAGTATATATAAATATATTTATTTTTATTTTCCATTCGTTTCGCTTTTGTTTGCAGCCAGCCCACCATGATTCCTCTCAATGAGGTTACGCTGCTGACTGTCATTCCCTGGTTCCATGCTTTTGGCTGCCTCACGCTCATCACAACGGCTACCATGGGCACGCGTCTCGTCTATTTGCCCAAATTCGAAGAGAATCTGTTTCTCTCCGCCATTGAGGTAGCTATGCGCATCGCAATTAAGTCTTAAAAACTATATACATATTTTGTATACTTTGTACATGGCAGAAATACCGCGTCATGATGGCGTTCATGGTGCCACCACTTATGGTCTTCCTCGCCAAGCATCCGATTGTGGA
This sequence comes from Drosophila lacicola, assembly GCA_035045355.1. Taxonomy (NCBI): domain Eukaryota; kingdom Metazoa; phylum Arthropoda; class Insecta; order Diptera; family Drosophilidae; genus Drosophila; species Drosophila lacicola. The sequence goes on along the minus strand of JAWNPB010000347.1, from coordinate 533,919 downwards.
CAAGTATGATCTGTCCTCGCTGATGGTTTTGCTCTGTGGCGCAGCACCGCTCAGCCGTGAAACCGAAGATCAAATAAGGGAGCGAATTGGTGTGCCTTTCATTCGTCAGGGTTACGGCCTTAGCGAGTCGACGTTGAGTGTTCTGGTGCAGACCGATGACTTCTGCAAACCGGGCAGCGTTGGCGTACTGAAGGTTGGCATCTATGCCAAGGTCATTGATCCCGATACGGGCAAACACCTGGGACCGAACGAACGGGGCGAGCTGTGCTTCAAAGGCGACGGCATCATGAAGGGCTACATTGGCGATACCAAATCGACACAGACTGCCATAAAGGACGGCTGGTTGCATACCGGTGATATTGGCTACTATGACGATGCATTCGAGTTCTTCATTGTGGATCGGATTAAGGAGCTCATCAAATACAAGGGCTTCCAGGTGCCGCCGGCCGAAATCGAAGCACTCTTGCTAACCAACGATAAGATTAAGGACGCTGCCGTTATTGGCAAACCCGATGAGGCGGCTGGCGAACTGCCTATGGCGTTTGTGGTCAAGCAGGCGAATGTCCAGCTTACCGAGCAGGATGTGATCAATTTTGTGCACGAGCGCGCCTCACCGGCCAAACGCCTGCGCGGCGGCGTACTCTTCGTGGACGAGATACCCAAAAATCCCAGTGGCAAAATCTTGCGACGTGTCCTGCGCGACATGCTCAAGAAGCCAAAATCGAAATTGTAAACCGTGTCCATGAGCCATATATAATGCTATTAAGCCCAGTGAACTAAGCAAATAATATTGTACAAAGAAATACTTTTCCATGCGTACGCTTTATTATTACTAAACTTTGTTCTTATCGTTTTATTTCGTTTTATAAACTACCAACTGGTTGGATTGTGTTTATATATATATATATATAGATACTTGTCTGTATTTGGCTTTTTTAGAGTATTGTATGATGTAATTTAAATCTAAATAAAAACTATTTCCATACATACACACAGATATTCGGCATCGTGTTGCTAATATACACACTCTGATCCAATGCAGTTCATGAAATTCAACTAGATATCGACGTGTTAGTTACATTTGATCTCTGTCTGAGCTATCAATAACAAGATACTTAGTTATATAAACAACTACAGCATAGTATATGTAAGTACGACCAACTGTGTTGTAACAAACATTCGTAAAATTTGTTTTTGTTTTTGTTTGGTTTCATATTGTTTCGGTTCCGGTTGCCATTTGTCATTTATGTATAATTGAATTATCCATTTTATATGTATATATGTATGTATATATATATTTTTTAAATATTTAACTACATGTTTTCTGGCTTGTAAATAGGTTTTCCTAATTAACATTTTGGAAAAAAATGTTTCACACGAGTTTTTTCTTTCTATCTCTCACTGGGTTTTCAGGCGCAGATTCATATTGTGTTCAGTAAATATAGAGCTCTATATATATATGGTTGTATGAGTTCTATAGCATTAGTTCACTAATTATTGTGTATGAAACCTTAAATGTAAGAGAAATGCTTTTGGTTTCTATAACGGAAAGATCGTATTTTGTGTAAAATATGTCTAACGCTTCACTGTGCCACGTTCCTAACGCAGATCTTTGTTGCAATTTTAATCGACTTGGTGCTTGACTTACAATTAAACCTAGTTCGAAAAATTAGTTAAATAAATTCAGTTGTTCATTTCGTTAGTTATTACTTAAGTATATCAAAGAAATGGTGCTGATTTAAATTAGTTATTTACCCCCCATTCTCATTCATTTTGGCACAATTTTGACAACGAATTTTTCTGAGACTGATTGTCAGTTGTGAGCAAAATAATATTATATTTGAGTCAGTGTGTGTGTAAATATTGTTAAAATGATGCTTTGGTCCCCGGGACCAAGTCAACAGACCTAATAAGTGCATGCGGATTGCTTGGAAATGATTTATAATTGATATAAAAACTTGAGATCCTATAACTGACCCCGCACACACTAACCAAACCAAGGCGCAATTAGGCAGCAAATTCAATATGATCAGACAATTATCTCCATGCGATTTGCCTTGCGCGTGACTTTTGGCGGCCCTTGTGCCAAATCCGATAAGCCGCCGTATTTGAATGAGAAGATGACCGTCTGCTGTCCAAAGTTTGCCTCAAATCTGCATGAACAAAATTTCAATTTTAATTTAATTACATAGCTATTTGCCTCGACTACTCACTCAGTGCTTATATGTATCTCTGGCGGCTTGCCCGTGGCATTTTGTATGACCAGAAACATTTTGGTAACAATTTCGATGACATGGCCCGTTTGAAACACAAAATCCCCCTTCTTTCGACCAAATTCAGACTACATAGAAGTGAAATTTCATTAGCCAGGTTAAAAATTAAGTCTCGTTTTGAGTTACCGCTTTCACATGAAACACGGCAATGTCATCCAGATAGGGGCTGAGGGACATGCGATAAATCTCCGAGGCGGGCACTCGATACTTGATTTGAAGCGTGCGCTGGTCCAGCAGAAGCAGCGATGATGTGGACAGCACCAGCAAAATGGGCACAAACTGCAAGGTCAAAAAATTTAGCATAAATATATTGGCTAAAAAGAAAACGTAAGGCAAGGAAAGTCCAACTAAGAGATAGTCGCTTCCCTGTGCTTCTCTTAGTACCATTCCAAGCAGGATTCTAGGTGGCCAACATACCTTGCCACTGGAGCGCGCTATCTTGTTGATGATGTCTGCAAATACCACATACTGATCATTGGTCTCGGCACAAATCTTCTTCCACTGCTGATTGTGGCGCAGACGCACATAGTCGCCCACAAAGGGATGAGCCACGCTGCAAATTGGAAAAATGCATTTCAATTGGAAAAGCTTTGACATGTTTTTGAGTGTGTGCATATGGACAGACCTGCGCGCATAGGATGCCTTGCGATCCTTGAATATGATGCTGGCAGTGACCTTTTCTCGCATGCGATTGCGAGCCGTTTGATCGAACGAGTTGCGATAAATGTAGCACTTCCAGCGATGATAGATGGTGCGCAGCAGACGCGATGCATCCGCCAGGAAACCAGGCGCCGCTGGCCATTCCAAGGAAAGCGGACTCAGGGTGTTCGGCGGCAGACGCAAGGGAATCGTGAGCAAATACTGTCGTATCTTCCACTGATGATAGTTACGCGCAATGACATCGACGGCCCATTTGACTTGACGCTTGTACTTCAACGAACGATATTCCTCGCGTGCCTGCCGAAATTTATCAAGCAGACAATAAGTATTTATTCATTAGTTGGGTTGCTGGATTAGTGGATGGGGGTGGGAATAAGGACATGCAATGCTTACGACACGATATAAACTCCACAAGTGCCTACGGCCCGTGAAGGGAATGCCGAAACGGCACTCCTACAGATATAAAAACAAAAAAATCATATATAGAAATATGTACAAGAGAATTGTGTTAGGCATGCAAATGCTGCAGTGCAGCAACTACTTACACGCCACGTGCGCCACGCGCTCGAGATGACCATTTGGCTGTGGCGCATGCGCCTATAACGCTTTCTGGCACGATACATACGAAACATCTTCTGTATGAGCACGGCCAGCTCGGAGATGCGCAGGCGGCGAAACTGTTCCAGCTCGTAGACGGTGCGCGGACTGCGCACGAACACATTCTTGGTGCCGAGCGTAAACTCGGCCGACGGCAGCGGCAGATTACGTATGATCAGAGCAATGCCCTCCACCTGGCTGCCGCCGTGAAAGTGCGGCCAGGTCAAGCTGTTGAGCAGCTTGTAGCGTTGAAAGAACTTGACGTGCGGCAAATGGTAGCAGTGTCCAGTGCGACAGAGATGCACCAGCGGCATGAGCGACATGTAGCGCACCTGATGCTGCACCAAGGCCAAATCAAACTGATGCGACTGCTTGCATTCGTTGGGCTTAATGCAGAACACATAATGGGCGCGACGATGCTTCACAATGGCCAACAAAGTTTGCAGTTGCGTGCGTATATTGGTGCTGAGCGTTGTTGGCTTTTTGCTGGCCTGCCGGCGCGGATTTCCCTCCGGGAATAGGCTCTGCACCAGCGTTAGTTGGCTCTGATAAAAGGCGGAGCTTATATATTTCGGCAGCATGTCCGAGTTCTTTTCCAAAAACCGATGTATTGAATAGTTAACAACGTTGGCAAAGTGGCGAATCCTTTGCAATGAAATATATAAAGGTTTAGTTACGCTCTAGCTCTGCTGGAATCGACTTACTGAAAGCACATGGAATTGCTGCCGCTAGTCATGAAATTGGGATGCCCCGCGCAGCATTGCTGTATGCGCAGCAGCAGTGATTCGTTGTTGTTCAGATGGGGTTCGTTGATTAGACTTAAAATGCCATAGCTGGGCTTATCGATCAGTTCGCATATGGACTCGTTGTCAAAGTAATCGATGCGCGACCAATCCAAGCCCTCCCGCAAATACAGCTCCTGCTCCGAGCGCAATACATTAAACACAAAATTCTGAGAAGGAAGAAACAAGACGTTATCATAATTGCCAAATATTGTGTCACATTTCTTGCCACTTGCCTGATGGATTTTTTCGGCACTGTAGTTAATAGCAAACTGCTCGAAGGAATTGTGATCCAGCACCTCAAAGCCATAAAAGTCGAGCAGGGCAAGATTCTTTTCACGCTGCGTGGACTTCATTGTCTCATTGATCTTATTGACCAGCCAGGTAAACAGGCGACTGTAGAGCGTACGGCAGAGCGTGTTCCGATTGCTGGCCGCCTGCCGGGCATCCATTTCACAGCCAACATCCTCCTGTGTGCTGCTCGTGCTGTTCGCTCGCGTCAGGCAATTGATTAAAATTTGAGCTTCTAAATTGAGCAGCTGCGCCGTTTCTTGCACTTCTACAATAACAAGATCTTAAAATTTGTTTTCTTTCTCACATGGATGTGGGACATACCGTAGACATTGGAAACCTGACAGCCTTCGGTGCCATCAATGTTGGTCACAGGCACAAACATGAAGTTGCCCAGCTTCAGGACGACGGCAATAACCCGAAAAATAGAGTTAGTCTCATCACAGCTCAAACCAAGCACGTCCAGAGAGCGCTGTAAATTTAATTATTTTGTTGACTTTGCTTTGATACCATAATAATAAAAATTACAACTGACCTTTGTGTAATGAAAATTGGCACGATCCTCTTCCATGGCAGTTGTATTCCGCAGCAGTTCATACTTTTCCACATTGCGAAAGAGCTTCAGAGATTCTTCAAGACAATTATTAGTTAATTAAATACGACTTGTAATTGGGAACAAACTAACTTAGTAACTGGAGATCCGCGCCCAACAACAACTGATAAAATATGTGAAAATTGCGCTCGCCAATTACAGTATCCGTGATGCGAGTCTAAATAAAGATAAAGATAAGAAAGGTTTACAGAAAAGTCAATATATTACTGATGGCTGATATATCAATCAATTCAAACCTTTTCCAACATATCTTATGTGAGTTAGACATGGAAACAATTTCATAGTAATTTAAACACTTTAAATACCAATTTAAGATTTTCATCTTTGGTTACTTACAGTGGGTTATGTGAACACCCATGGGATCTCCCTTGAAGTCAATTTCAATGTCAAACAGTTTGCCCTGCAAGCATTAAGTAACCAGATATTATTTATTTATTAACTATCAGCGGGGTAAAATAAATTACTTACATATCTGCTGGAGTTGTTGTTCTTTAGTGTGCAGGCATTGCCCATGGCCTCCAGGAAGACATCCGCGCAGGTGACGCACTCGCGCAGCCGCTGGCTGGGCGACTTGTGGCGTCGATGCAACGAGGAGCTGGCCGAGGGAGTGGGCGAAACATTGGTGCTGCCAAGCACTTTGCTCAGCTTGTGTGCATCGTACAGCGATATACGTTGCGTGGAGCCCATGGACAACTGTCGCTCCGCTTGGCTTTCGGTTGATTGCTGTCGCACCAGATTTGAGCAGCTGCCGCGTTGAGGTTGCTGGAGTTGGTTGGCAGTGGACAGGCGGCTATTGCTGCCCCGCAGCAATATCAGAGCGGCGTCGCGCTCCTCCTTCTCCAGGCTTTGGGCGCGTGTGCATTTGCTGTGGCCGCACTGACGGCAGCCGCCGTGCAAGTACTTGGGCGACATGCTGGCAGGGCCCGTTCTTGAGGGCGTCCCGGCCAGTGGCCCATAAGTGGCAGTGCAGGTGTTTACTTGTGTCTGTTGATGCTTGAAGCATGATTTCGTTGGATGCAAATGACCATGCGAAGCGGCTGATTCCAGCAGCGTGCTGATATTCTCCGTGCTTTTGTGATGCGAAAAATCAAAGTCAACAATTTTTTCACGCATATTGCGCCTGGCCTGGCGCTCGATGCTCTCGGAACGCATTCGCGAGCGCTGTGTCGGACCCGGACCCGGAACCGGTGACGGCGACTGGCGACGTGAATTGGATGTGCTGCCTTGACTGGATGCGGAAGCTGCGTTGTTTTTGCATATGATAAAATTGGCAGTGCCAGAGCAGCTGCTCGAGGCGCGTCGATGGGCATGCATGCCCAGGCCGCTCGTTGAGCTGCCCGAGGACTGTTTGCGTAGTTCATTTGGGTTGCCAGCGCAAAGCGCACGATCCTGTATGTGTGTAAGAAAATTGACAATCATTTTAAAGGTCTCCGTTTTGCCAGCGCCTCCTTCGCCCGTGAGCAGCACGCACTGATCCTCGCTCTGGTCCTTAAGAGACTGATAAGCCAAATTGGTAAGCCCATAGCTGTGTCAAGGATTATACGATTATATTAGATGCTGTCAAAAGTATAGCAAGGCACTTACATGTGTGGCGGCAGCTGAAAAATGCCTTTATTGCCATAGTTGCGTATATTTTCCAACGAATGCTCGGATATGTGATGATATGGATTCAAAGCCACAACAGAAGTTCCAATGTAGGTCTAAAAGCGAGACATCAAATTGTGATCAAAGGTGATGATAAGCTGCATTACTTACATATATATGATCGCGCTTATAACGCTGATGTATGTTGCTTATGAAGCTATCCTCGGACAGGTTTTCCAGCAGAACTGAGTCCCAGGTGCCAATCTCCTGTTCCATTTTGCCCTCTCCAAGCCCTTGCAACGTGTACGGCAAAAACAACAACAACGACAACGACAACAACAACAAATGCAAATGCAGAGCATAACATTTGAATTTATCAACTGCAACTGCAATGACATTCAAGAAACATTACAAATGTGGCATAATTGCATAAATTATCATAAACACAATTGTGTTTTGATTTTCTGATTGAATTATTGATTTTAATTTTCAGCCTCTGCGAAGGCAGCAACAGTGTGTAATACATGTACATAGGCTTTTCGATTTATTAACTATTGCCGCCCTTTGACTTTGATTAGTTAAATACTATGTTACTTGGCCAACATTCATCACATTAATATGCATTTAGTTGGAACATTTTATCACTGTAACAGCTTTGTTTACCTTTTCACAAAATATTTGGGCATTTTGTAGCGAAATGCAATGCACAACGGTACTTACGTACCTACGTAATGGCAAAGTCAGCTACGTAACGGAAAAGTGACACGTAACGCTAAAAGGAGCAAATGAACTGTGGACGCAAAAAGAGCTAACTTAACATGTGTCTTGTCAAAAACTACATTCGAATATTAAGTAACAGCTGCAGTAGTAAGAGCAAGAGCAATCAGCTGTAGTATATAAACAGCTGATTACAACTGTTCGGCAATTTATTGTGAGTTTGCCAAATTATATACAAAATTAATTTTCATCTAATACAAGAAAAAAAGACCTTTATAACATTGTTATATTAAAGTTGAAGGTCTCTTGAAATATCAATTTTTCTGAAATTGCCGCCAATGAGTTTTACTTAGAAAAAAGTGACCAGAGTTAATTCTAAATTTGACCAATTTAAGATTCATTGAATTTTGACATTTTTCGGGATATTTTTGCTCTTTATTGTTGCTGCAGAACAGCTAATATACTGCCCCATTCGAGCGACTTGAAGTAAGCAAAGACCGTAAAAATATTTGCCGAAAAAAATGTTAAAGATGACCACAGATGAGCGTAATTTTAGGTCTAGTTACTATGAGAAAGTTGGCTGTTTTAGCGTTGAAGAAAAGAAATCACTCGATAAACTACTACAGGATGATATACGCAATCTGGCCAAGCTGAAGCACTTCGTATACACCTATACGGTCCCAGCACAGCAGCGCAGTTTGCTCTGGAGCCTGATAATGGGTATAATGCCACTTCACAAAAGCAATACTGAATATGTTCGGGAACAACGCCGCCAGGTCTACGAGGATTTGCTACGCGCCGTGACTGTAATGCGTTGCGTAGACCAGGACTCATCGAAGTCCAGAGATTTGGTCATGCATAAAATGTGGTTACTGGAAAACAATCGCTTGTTGCATAGCAATGTTCGAGCCGGAGCTCAGGCAGATGACAATCATTTCGTTGAAATTGTGCGCACACTACTTGACATATTTGACGATGAGGTGGACACGTACTGGATAGCCAAGGAGTTTTACCAGTACACGCGTGACCTGAAGAAGGAATGTGGCAAACTAAAGGAATTGACCCAAATACTACTCAAGCGCGAAGACATTGGATTATTTTAGTAGGTAGCATATATTGCAGACAATTGTTTTTTTAATTAAATCAGTTTTTTGATTTCAGTCGCTTAGAACAGTTTGGTCTATTTGATGTCAACTCGAAGCTCTTGGAGAACTGGTATATAACTTGCTTTGCCGGGGTAATTTGTGAAACTATGCTAGTCAAAATTTGGGACAAGGTATGCGGTGGCGCCAAGAAAATAGTCGTATTCCTCTTTCTGGAGCTGGTAAAAGACATCAAGTCTTTGATATTCGATCTTAGCTCTCAGGAGGAACTAAAAGCATTGATCGAAACGGTATGAAGCATACATAATACATTTTAAAGGTACTTGAACGTCGCCTATTTTCCAGGTCAAAGATAAGGATGGGGTCATTGTAAACAAAGCCATCAAATCTTGGCACAGCAATAACAGTGAGGTGGAATACGCGCATTGAGTAGCACTAAAAAATGTATGTACTAGTAGTATAATTGTATTGAATAGACAAGTAAAAACGTTTAGGTACTAAATATATTTAAAGACCACGTCCTTCTTGTCGGCCACCGTCTGGAATTCCAGAGTGACGGGGCATTGCATCCAATAGGAGAGCAGCTCTTCCGTGTAGCCAATAAGGAAGTACATTTTGCGGGGGCTAATCGCCTGTCGTATGATGGCAGCAATGCGTATTGTATTGTGTTGTCGCTTGATAATGATTTCGGAACAGACGAGCGCATGCCAGGTGCCAGTTATAAACTTGCGAATGAAGACATCCTCAATTGCTGTCTGAGATGGACGCAGGGCATCCTTAAGAGTGGCTGAAAAATGTTTGTTTATGAAATTTTATAAAATTCAATAAAAGAAAATGCAGCGCACATACATGTGTTCCAAGAGTTCCACGTCTTGCGATGTCCAATAAAATGCGGTGGATTGGCCATCTCGTAGGTGAGCGGTCGATCCCGTTTTACGGTTATGCGGTAACGTCCAGACTGCACGCGACAGCAAACTGCGCTGGTGTGCAATGCCGATTTGTTGCTCAGGCTGAGCTGTGCCTCAGCCAGCGGCAATATTTGTATCACCTAATAAAGGTAACACCTATAACGTTTAACTGATATTTATTATTTGTTTTATTTACCTTTTTCAAGAAATTCATTATTTTCTACGACTAACTCAACGCGGCGAAGCAGCTGTGTGACCAGCTGTTATGCGTGACGTAACGTAACATCAACTAGTGATGGTAGATAGTCACAATGTATGATAGAACATTACGATACGTTAGATACACTAAATGACCATATTAAATGTGACGTCATAATGGTAAATACAAATTATATGCATATAAACACGCTTAGATGGGGCTTAACATAATTTTGTTTAATATATTTTTGTTGTCTAACGAGCTTTGAGAACAAATTTTGTATATCTAAGTTCATTATTTGAGTTAAAGAAATTAAGCAAAATCAGATAGTTTACTTCATCCCTAGAATTGTAATGCATTGCAACCGAAATCGCTGGGTGCACTACCTTGTAGTTTCTTACACTATGAAATGCAACTATCGATAACTTGTTGCTTTTCAAACCCGATACGAGTGTAACAGCAGCATCCAAACAAAGGCAGCTGCTTCTGCGCTGTAGGTTATTTTTACCTAGCCATTATGAAGTACCCCACAACATAGCACATGTCGGCTACCTGCTTGTTAACAGTGCCTCAAAGGACGGGCAACTAATATTTCCTGGAATACGCTTAGGTACAAAGCTGCAGTGACTAAGAGAGAGTCTTAGCGTTAAGCCCGGCAAAATCAATAAAGTGGAAATCATTCGTCAACATGACGCTGAACGAGAGCGACGCTCACAAGCAACTGGAGCTAACGCGCAACTTTTTGGAGTTATCACGAAATGCGGACACCTGCGCGGCACTGCGCAGCTCCGACTGCATTCAACTATTGGTGAAAATTCTGCATGCCAATGATGATGGCGCCGTCGCGGGTGGAGCCGCGCGTAAGAACGCCAGCCAAGCGCTGCATAACATTGTGCACGGCAATCAGCGGGAGGTGAAGGTGCTGCGCTTGCTGGATCAAATACACGATTATAGTTGTAATTTTTTGCGCACGCAACTGCAAAGCGGCGGCGAATCGATTGCCGACGATGAGGAGCGTCATCCATTGGCGGCCATGAAGCTGCTGATGAAGGCCAGCTTCGATGAGGAGCATCGCCAGACCATGTGCGAGTTGGGCGCCCTAAAAGCCATACCAAATCTGGTGCATCTGGATCATGCCGTGCACGGCCCGGCTGCGGGCAGAGATCAATGCAATTTACTGCGACGCTATGCGCTCATGACGCTCACGAATCTCACCTGCGGCGAGGAGAACAACAAGTCGCTGCTCTGCGGCCAGAAGCAGTTCATGGAAGCGCTGGTAGCGCAGCTCGACTCAAATACAGCCGCAGCAGATGTCGATGATCTGCTGCAGGCGACGGCCAGCGTTTTGCGCAATCTCTCGTGGCGCGCGGACAAACACCTGAAGACGATCTTCAATGAGCTTGGCACGGTGACGGCCCTCGCCTTGGCCGCCATGCACAACAAGAGTGAGAACACTTTGAAGGCAATTCTTTCGGCTCTGTGGAACCTGTCGGCGCACTGCAGCACCAACAAGGCGGAGTTCTGTGCTGTCGATGGCGCGTTGGGTTTCCTCGTGCAAATGCTCAGCTACGAGGGACCCAGCAAAACGCTGAAGATTGTCGAGAATGCCGGCGGCATATTGCGCAACGTGTCCAGCCACATAGCTGTCTGTGAATCGTATCGCCAGATCCTGCGGGAGCACAACTGCCTGGCCATACTCCTGCAACAGCTGAAGTCGGACAACCAGACGGTTGTGAGCAACTCCTGCGGCACGCTCTGGAATCTGTCCGCACGCTGTCCCCAGGATCAGCAGTTTCTTATCGATCACAATGCCATTCCACTGCTGCGTGCTCTCGCCAGCTCAAAGAATCCCATGGTAGCTGAGGGCAGCGCATCTGCGCTCAAGAACCTGGTCAATTATCGCAACGCCCTTGAGCTGGCAACCAACAATGAGCTGCCACCGAAGGAGCTGGACGGGCATGCGGGCACGCTGCCGCGACGTTACAGCTCCATGCGTCTGAGCAGCAATCCGACGGGTTCACTGAAGAAGATGCGCCCCGGCACGGCGAACGGGAGCAGCAGCAGCAACGGAAGCAATACGTTGCCACGCAAATGCGAAAGCCGCGATTCCATCTATTCCGGCAAATCCGATTCCGATTCCACAAAATACTCCACCAAATCCGACAGCGCCTTCGAGCAGCGCAAACTGGGCGAGAGCCATTACGGCACGCCCACGGAGGAGCAGCCCATCGACTACTCGATGAAGTACAGCTACAGCGAGCACAAGCCGGCCAAGGCCAGTTTCGACAACTCCATCGACCTGGATCAGCCCACAGATTTCAGTGCGCGCTACAAGGAAAGACGCTCCGCGCAAGCTGCGCAGCCGCAGCCAGCCGCGGCGTGCGAGGACAGGCAGCGGGGCAGCAACGAGATACTGCTCATACTGGATGAAACTGGCAGCGCCGCTGCTCCGCCGCTCGCCAAGTCGGCGTCGGCTTGCGATTTGAGCAGCGATCAGGTGGAGCGTCCCAAGACGCTCAACTTGCGCAGCAATGCGCTCGAGAATCTGGCTGCCGTTAAGCCCGTTGGCTGCTTGCACACGCCCGAGCCGGAGCCCGGCGAGCGTCCGATCAATTACTGTGAGGAGGGCACGCCCGGCTGCTTCAGTCGCTTCGATTCGCTCAACAGCCTCACGGAGGGAGCCCCCAAGCAGCCGGCTGTTGTGCCCAAGTCAGCCAACGCACCACATCAACCTGTCCCAGCAACTCCATCGCTTGCAACCAACAACAACAACAACTCCGCACTGGAGACGCCGCTGATGTTCTCCAGACACAGCTCCATGGATTCACTGGTGAACGATGAGACCATCGGCTGTGATGACAACGTTTCGGTAATTAGTGAATATAGTCGCATGCAAAGCGGCGTCATCTCACCCTCGGAGCTGCCGGATTCACCCACGCAGAGCATGCCGCAGTCGCCGCGCCGTGAACGCAAGATTGAGTCATTGCATCTGAGTGCCATCGGGAACGGTAATTCCAATGGCAATGATCTTAATGGCAACGATGCGCCGCGCAGCTACTGCACCGAGGACACGCCGGCGCTGCTGTCCAAGGCGGGCAGCAACAGCAATCTCTCGGTGCTCTCGATAGCCTCCACGGCAAATGATCAGAATGCCAATGAACCGATGCCACAAGTCCAGGCTAATGAGGATGCCATTTCCAAGCTGCGCTGCGGCGGCAGCGCCCTGCCCAGTTATCTGCCCGTAACGGATGAGATGAATAAGTACTACGTAGAGGACAGCCCGTGCAATTTCTCCGTTATCTCTGGACTCTCCAGCTTGACCGTGGGCTCCGCGCAAGTGGGCCCGGCGCGTGCACTGAAGCCGCCGCAGCTGTTGCCTAGGAATGCGGAATTGGCGCCCAAGTTGCCGCCACGACGAAGTGCAGCCCATGCGGAGGCGGAGCCGCGCCAGCTGCCCAAACGCAGCGATTCGCTCAGCTCCTTGTCAATGGACTCGGACGATGACTGCAATCTGCTGAGTCAGGTAAGCGCGCTCTTAGCAAATCTTCTGTGAATGCTGTCACATAATCTCGTTGCTTTTCAGGCCATTGCCGCCGGCAGCTGCAGACCTCAGCCTAGCGGCGCCAGTGCCAGCACGAGCTCGAGTCTCACAAACACGCTGCCCAAGCCAAGCAACCACAGACGACAGACAATTGCTGGCGCCAAGACGGACTACAGCTCCGACGATTCGCTGGACGATGGCCAGTCCAAGTCATTGTTTGAACAATGCATTTTGAGTGGCATGCACAAGTCCAGCGATAACTTGGAGAGCGAACGCAATGAGCCGCCCAGCGATCGATTTGTCAGCAATCAGGTGCGCCAGATTGAGTCCATGCTGGCCACCACCGTACGGCCGACGCCGCCGCGATCGGCCTCGGGTAGCCGGCAGCGTCAGCACCATCACTGGGTCTAACCAAAAATTAAAGTGTTTTGCGGAATTATGAGTTGCAGTTGGTTGGTCGTTTCTTTTTAAATCTTTTCTAAATGTAATGTACACACACTGCAATAATATTCTTACGGTCTCAATTTGTCTATAGTTCAGATTAAAAATTTTCACTTAAATTTAACAATTGCCCATTTGTCTGTTGCCCGCCGTTGCGTCGTCGTTGTTGTTGTTTTGCCTAATCCACAATTTCCAAAAAAAAAAGAACATTCTAACAAAAACCGGATAGTCTCTAGATAACGTATGAACAAGTATCGTCGTACTAATGGGTACACATTCAATATAAATTAATTGTAAAAGGAGTTGGAAACTTGTCAGCTGCTGCTTGTAACATGATGTTTTGGTAGACTATGCCTAGGTTTGGTTGCATTTATTGTTGCTGTTGCAGTTGGAGCTCTCGTTTTTCAGTAGAAGCGTTTTCGCGCATTGCGATCCTTGAAATACGATATGGCGAAAATGGCCACGCCCGCCGTCACCAGCACTACGAATAGCAGTATGAAAAAGATCTTGGCATTCGACATTCCTGGCTTCGGATCGTCTTTGTGCTCTCGCGGCGCTTCAAATGTTTTGGCATTTGGAATAATGTTGCTGCGCTGCAAGATCTCCTCATGCTGCAATCAAAGAAAAGTCAATCCTCTTAATAGACTGCCTGCACATTATCCAATATGCGTACTTACACTGATATTTGTGTCAATATCGAAGAACTTGAAGGTATGAATGTCATGGTTATCGGACAAATCGCCCGTTGTTGCTGACATGCCAAAGTAATAGCCTGTGGGCAGCTCCACATTGTTTACCACAAAGCAGTTTTTCCACTCGTTTCGATTCTCGAGATCCGTCGAAACGGACAACACATCGTTCTCATATCGGATGCTTATAAACGTGTCGTAATCCACATTACGGAAGCGCACTTCACAGCCGGCCAGTTGGGTATGCGTGCCATCTCGGTCGTGGTCATAGCTCCAGGTACCGTTATTGACCATAGCGCTCAAATAGGGATGTTGATGCTGAATGCAAAGAGGAAAGGTTTCAGTGATAACATTGCCACAGCCGTACATGGCACTTACATTATGCGGTCCATTGTGATTGCTGTAGGTGTCCAGTATAATGGCCAGTCCAGAGAAATGATCTTTGCTGCCAAAAACAGGACCTGTTTGCATCCGATCCTTTGTATACCAAATGGCGAATCCGTCGCCAAACAGCTCATTGCCCTTGCCATGCACTTTGAACCCAACGTGAACCTCCCAATTACGTCCCATGATGGGCTGCGATAGATATAAATTTGCAACAATTATTTAATAAATACAATTTCCATGCCCGCATACCGAGTAGTTCCACAGTGCGCCGCTCTTTGATTGCAAATCCGGTGTCAGTCTTATGTAGTTGCTGGTGACCATTGTGTTGCCCAGAAAATCCCAGTGGGGTAGTATAACGCCAACGCCTGGAATGGATAGCGAATCGTGTCGTATTTATGGCATGCCTCTGGCATGCATCATAAAGTGTTATCTTACCTTGAAATGGACGCACTAGACTGTGTTCCCGCTTCATATACTCATTGTTTTCGGAGCCAGTCACTAGCTCCAAAGCCAACAGAGTGCCGAAAAGTGCCAGGATCCAATTTGTGTTTGTGTGCGTCATTTTGGCATGCGTTGGCGTCTACTCTACGAAAATTTGGTTTAAGCTCAGGCGAATATTTCTCGCTTTTTCGGTGCTGATGCCGGTTTGATGAGTGGTTGCTTTTTGCTAGTTGTTGGCACTATCGATAGTCTCTATTGTTCCATATATCGATAGTTTTTGATTTGATATTAATAACATTTACAAACACTAAAACTGTTTATCAAAAATCACATTGCGAATATTTTAGGCATCGATTTTTATTTTAACTTTTTTTATTGTACCTGTAAATTTAAAGTAAATTTAAAAATTATGTGAAGGCACTTCTACTATATCGATGATTGGCAAACGATATATTTATGTATATTACAACACTAATATTGGTAGCTGTTATATACAGCATTGCCAGTGCACACTTTAAAATGTACCCGCCAAAAATAATAATTACACGAAACTGACTGAACGTTTAACATACAAATTGCCGCTGTTGACAAGTAAACAAACAGTAAACCTCTTCCCTATCGAAAGTAGTTAAGCGTCTAGTTTCGGCAACATAATTTACCACGCATATGCAACCTCGCCGCTAACCCGTTTCAATTAAATCCCATGACTGTAACAGCGACAGCGCTGTCAGTTTGTCAAACTTACGTTATGCGTGGTTGTTGTTGCTGCAACGGCATATTACATACGCATATTCGCGCCTTCAATTGACGCCTAATGGAAAACCAAAAACCAGTTCCAGCATCAAGAGTTTTCTTCCTTGCCAACCGCTGAAGCATGCGTTCACACTCACAGACCTGCGGCGCACTGTTTCGAGCATTGTCAAGGTCGATGTCGTGAGAATAAAAGCGAAACACTTCATAAACATGCATGCATGTGCTTATGTGCTTATGTGTGTGTGTGTGCATATATAATGCAAATCGAATTGAAATTGGACCGGAACTTTGGAATGCTAAACATTCGAACTTGCGCTCGCTTTTCATAATTCTCTATGCACATTTGGGCACAATTAGCTAATTGGCGACCGCGCAGTGCAATAACTGTTAAATATTGTCAACCGTTTAAAGCAGCATCAGCCTTAGCAACGCTTCCTCAACACGCCGCTAATTGGCATATAACGTATCTAATTATATCAGAATATAAGTGCTGCATCGTCATACGCTTAATTATTAACCCAGGAAGGTCATTGAAACGCATCGACAACTTAGGGAATTAAGTGAATGCCGAAAAAGGTAATCCGAATTTGTTAAATCAAAAATAAATGTTATAAATTTGATTGACCTGGAGTTTGAGTGCAATACACGATAATCAATGTAACAAATGGTAATACCTTATCAGAGGAGAATTTACTTACTTTTGGCATGGATTAGGAAGTGTTAGAAGTGGATGCAATGGGCAAGTGTTGGTAAGTGCTGGTAAAAATACTAACAAAAACCGTTATATATATAAAAGACTTCGATGAAAATTTATGTGCTATGCCGCAACATGACAATACAAATATTATCACTTATGCATATTTGAAATCAAGCTTTTTCATTACTCACCTTTTAATACCGAGCGCAGAGTGTACATGAGTCGGCGTGCCGTTTGGGATAATGACCAGTTCCACATTTAAATACTGGGCAAGTTATTGCTCTTCTTGAGGTTTTGAACTCATTTGCAATTGACTTCCTTAACAAAATGTGTAATGGCGAGGTTCATTTCAATACAACATGTATTGATTATAATAAATTGTAAATGTAATTCATTTACGATATACCCTTTGAGTGAAATGTTTATGAGCTGAACTTGATAATTGTGCTGCGCGTGCAGCAATCGTTGATTAATGGGCCTGTAATTCTAATTGCCGGCAGCAGGATAAGCCAAGTGATTAACTTGCGAATACTTGGGACTAGCGTATCAGCGACTATTTTTAGCGCATTTAAAAATCCATTAATTTGAGGCGGCCTGTCATGTGCAGACAAGTTTGAGCCCAAAACAGATTTTAGTTGGCTCTGCTCTCAACGCTGTTTTTTAATTCCTCAAAGTGGCAATAACCTCAGGCCGGGCCAAGCCAAGCTGAGGCCAAGATTTGCGCCAATGATTAATTGATAACTATTGTCAGACGTTCAACTATTTCAATTAAGTGCCAAAAAAAAAAAAAAACAAAAACACAAGCAAATGGCAACAGCAACAAAAAGAAAGCCAAAGCAGGCAATGCAAAAGGCAAAGTACGCGCAAGGCAATTTGTTAATTGTTTAGTCGATCAGCCATAAATCAATGGCAGTCGACAATTAAGCGCGCTAATTGTTGCACAGCTTACAACAATTGCGCTGGCCAATTGGCCAACTGAACTTGACCCCAACGCCAGCTGAAGACAATACAGACTATGAATTATACAATTCAATTTAATTTTTGCGGTTTTCTGCTACTTGTGGCATCAACAAAAAGAAGGCAACTTTGCGGCCGCCCCGTCGTCAGACACCTGAACAGCTGAACTTGAACTTGGTATTTGAATTAGCCAGCCAATCGGCTAGCACAGCTCTCTCTCTCTCTCTCTCTCTCTCTTTCTCTCTCGGCCTCTCTCCTCTCCTTCGTAGCCTTCGCAGCTGCTGCATGGCTAATTAAATGCGTTGGCCGGCGGAAAAAAAACGTACGCATTGCTTGCATTGCTGCGACAAGTGTGCAATTTGTATTTAATTGTACGCATTAATTACGAGGGTCGTTAATTAAGTCATGAAATGATTTATAGCTGCGTTTATTATATAAAGTTCAACAAATTAAACTCAGGCAAATGCCCGTTTTTCATTCATTTGTGAAAGTAATTTTTATGTTAAGTGATATGGCAACACCTTCACAAGGATGCCAATCTTTGCGTTTCCTTAGAATACCAAAAAGTTCAATAGAAGAAAAAAAATACTAAAAATATAAATTGGCACACGCTTAATAACGTATTGAGCCGCCCTCGTAGGCGGCTATTTTGAACAATTGTTTTTCAGCTAAAGGGTCGTAAATGTCAAGCATTTTATGTTGCACATCAACTGTAGCATAAATTGTAATTAAAAATATGTATGCTGTATACAGAAATAGCCGGGAGGCTTGTGATTTAAGCCTTCTGTTTAGTGCTTCCGGCAGGTAATTTGTGCGTTATGACTATGATATGCATATTGCTATATTTAATCATATAAGCGAATATAACGTAAATTGTCATTTAAATCAAGTCAACGGCGTTCCTCGGCCAGAAAAGCAACAACAATCAAACAAACAGACCAACAGGCCAACAATCACACGAAATTTTCACGGTCAAAACGGCAGAGGCGGAAGAAATTGCCAAAGCTTTTTAACTGCTGACAAAACAGCAGCAGCAGCATTGTTGCTATTGTTGCTGTTGCTGTTGTTGATGCAATTGTTGTAGCTGTTTTCACCTGCAATCAAGCCAAGGTGCTTGCCAGCCAGCTTTCCTATTACATTTGCATTAGATTTGCATAAGCGTCTATTCAGACTGATTGACCCGAATGAAGTGCAGCGTCACCTGAAACTGGTTACCGGAAAGCAGCAGCAGCAGCAGCAGCAGCAGCAGCCGCTAGAAAGTTGCCTTTTCTGTCACTATCCGCCCAAGAACAACGACCATCACGTGTCGCACGTAGGCCAGCAACAAAAGCTCTCAAGCTCAAAGGCTCTCACACTAACGCTCGAGTCGGAAAAGAAAGAAAAAAAAATAATAATAAACAGAAAAAAAAACTCACTCAAAACGCAGCAAACAAAGCAAACGACGGCCACGTCGACGTCGACAACGGCGCACGCTTGCCATGCTTTATATAAAATCAACTGAGCATTTCTGTTGGAATTCATTAAACGTTTTACCGCACAGCTCGACGTACATACCCGTACACGATCCGCCGATTCCGAGTCCGAGTCCGATTTCGAGTCCGAGTCAAAGCCGAGCTCCCGCAACCAGGCACACACACACACTATTTGTAAATATAGCGCAGCGCAGAGTCGTGTAAGCCAATACCCAGTTGACAGCCAAACGGCATCCAGCTAACAGTTCCCAGCTCATTTGAATTTGGCTTTCAGTTTCATTTGACACGCGTGATCTCGCTAACAAAGAAAATTCAAAGAAAAGCCACAAATTTTCAATACCAATAATTATAAACAAAATCGTGTTTCGTGTTGTAAAAAACCAAAAAAGAAAAAAAACAAGTGCAGTGCCTAATAAAACAGTTAATTAATTTTTGAAATATTTGTTAACTAATTGCAGCTCAGCCAACAATTACAAATTACAACAACAACAACAAAAAATAACACACAACTAAATCAACATGAAATTCGTAAGTACTCAGTGCAAAACAAAAAAAAAAACAAGCGAAAAAAATATTGCATTTTATTTAGCGTTAGCCAAGTTCGTTGCCTAAGTCTTTTGTTTTGGCTGTTGCCAATGCCAAGCGACAATTTTCACAGCTCATTTCCATTGATGCTCATGCTAATGCGAACGCGAATGCAATAGTAGTTTTGGCCAACATTCACCGCAAATTGAGTCTAGCTTTGGGGCTCATTGTGTGCTATACAGAATTTTTATTGGGCACTTGAATTTATGGCCAGTTGTCGTGTGTCAATTTTTGCAGCGAGCATTTTGTCGGCATTAAAGACATGACAAAGCCAGCCGCGAGCATATAAAAATGAACATATCTATTCGAAATCGTATTTAAATAAACACACACACACACACACAACTGTGTGTAACTGGCTATTAAGCTGTTAAGCCGCAGACAATGGACTTTTGGCTTGGGGGGCGTGCCAGCATCCAGGCCATAAATTGTATACGCTTTGCATGGCATACACACAAAGCTATGATTATGCAGCCAAGCAGCGCACGCACTTTCAGTGTTTCCGCCTGCCCGAAGTTCAACTCAACTGTGCAGAACGGCCAAAAAATCGGTGGGGGGGGGGGGGGGGTAAGGCAGGAAGTTCAAGTTCATGTTGAAGGCCGCGGCCGTGCCAGACAAGCGGCAGACACTTGTTTACAGATCAAGCAACAAAAAAACAACAACAAACGCATTGGCAAAAACGTGCTTGGGCATGCGTTTTGTCAGCTAATTGAAAAGTGCGATACACACGCGCCAAAGCCAAAGCCAAAGCCAGAGTCACAGTCAAGTGGCCAAAACTGGCGCTGACCAACTTCTTGACCATTGCGTGTACGTTCGCCCCTCCTCCTCTCCCCTTGTCTCGTGCGTGTGCGCGACACGGCCATAAATTCAACAACTATGAAAAGCCCGCGTTCAATTCATTAGAGTCTCAAAAGTTATGCAACGGCAACGGCAACGGCAACTGCAACTGCAACTGCAACTGGCTGCAGTCGGCGGCTGTCGTTTCATCCCAGCAGGCGAGTTGGGCAACCTGGGAACCGCAATCAGCTCTCGATTAGGATTGGGTCATGCGTGTGCGCACACACTCGAGAAAAGATTTATTAATTGCTCGACAATCACTTTAATTCATTTGGTTAATCGTCGCCATCGCCAGCAACTTGTCCTCGTCGACATGTTGTTGCATTTTACACGCTTTGCGTGTAGAAATTCAAATTAATTGCCATAAATATATTTATACATACATTTGCCTTGCGTTTCGCTTGGCTTGCTCTGACTTTGGTCGGCTTTAACCCGGCCCAGGCCAAGTCGAGCTCTGAGCTCCGGCTAATGAAGATGCCGCACTTACACAATACACACACACACACACACACACACACGAGCAATTGTCATGCATAATTGCAATATCTTTTTGCAGCTGTGTGTGTGTGTGTGTGTGTGTGTGTGTGTGTGTGTTTAGGCCAGGCTAAGGGAAATATGTTTTATCAGCTCACAAAAAGTTTCAAACTTCATGCTTGAGGCAAAATTGCTTTAAGACTTAGTTTCTCAAACTTAAGCCAATTTTTATTTTGTTAATATTTAAATCTAGTTGTTTATCAGATTTGTGGGAAATAAAATCTATACTTAATATTGGATTAGTTTTTGATATCTGAATCGTTTTAATAAGCTTTGCCTATGAATTCTGAGAAAGTAAACTAAAAACTTAATTAAGTAGAATAATATTAATAAATTTTAATTTTTCTAAAATAGCCGAAATAAGCATTTGATTAAGGTAAAGACTTTAAGACTCAGTTTCTCAAACATAAGTCAACTGACTTACTGTTAAATATTTATTATTTCAATATTTAAATATATTTGTTGAACAGATTTGTGGGAAATAAAATCTATACTAAACCTTTGTTTAGTTTTTGCTTGCCTATGAATTCTGAGAAAGTAAACTAAAAACTTAATTGAGTAGAATAATAATTATAATATTTTAAGTTTTCTAAAATTGCCAAATTAAACATTTGATTATTATTTGAGTGAGGAGGAAGAAAACCTAGACTGAGACTTAATAAAAAAGTCGTCAAATTGTGTTTAATGTTTTTAGTACGCATTGTTTAGATACAAGCGAAAAGCTTTAAACTAGCTAATAATTTATTAAATAATCGAATAATTAAACTTAAACTTAGGTCAACTTAACTTAGTAAACAAAACTGAACTAAATAGAATAATAATTAAATAATATTGAAATTAAAATTTTATACAATACATAATTTGTTATTATTATTACAATCATGTGAAAAACAAACTGAATTAAATCACACATAATAATAATAATGGAACATTTTATATTCACGAAATGGAGTGAAATAAGCATGAAAGTTGATAAAATTTTATATTATTATATATATAAATACTTTTAACTCTACAATAATATAATATAATCTATAATAATAGAGGAGCATTTTACATTCACGAAATGAAGTGAAACAAGCATGGAAAGTTGATAAAATTTTAAACAATATATATATACCTTAAACTTTACTTTACTACTAAGACCTCCGGCTACAATTACCGAGGATTTGAGTCCAGATTCTCCTTGCTCAGTTCCCCAAATGAATTGGACAAATCATATAGCGAGCTCTGCATTTCATGTTGTATTCCAGCCACAATTAAGCTCCACGTTACTTGGACATTTAACAAATTCGTGCCATCTATTTCGTTGAATCCTCTGGCCAGTCGTGGACCAAATCTCGCTAATGTCCATTGCCTTTGGCATTATATGCTGTGTGCCATGTCATTTGATATCGGGAATCGCAACGGTCGCAAAAGTTTTTCGCTTATTTTATAACAATTCGCGTAGTGCGACGCGCAGCTGTCGCAATCAGAGCCATGTCTTGGACTGCTAGCAGTCACTCAGTCAGTCAGTCAGTCAGTCAGTCAGTCAGTCAGTCAGTCAGTCAGTCAGTCAGTCAGTCAGTTAGTCAGTCAGTTAGTCTGTGCGCATGGCAAGTGCCTGGCGTACACATGTTCCACATGTCCAGCTACAGTTGGACATTAGCTCAATGCTTGCCTGCCCACATGAGAGCGTTTCGCTTGCAAAATAGTTATGTTAGATTTATCGCCGGAGTGGACCAGGCCATTACCATATTTATAAGGCACGGGCAGGGGGACAGGCAGGGGGGGGAGGGGGTGCGACATGTGCGTTGTGTTTGGCATTTTGTCATGCCTTAAATGCTACAAATTTGCGCTGTTCGCTGAACTTGAACTAATTTTTGTTTGCATTTGCATTTGGTTGGCCGCATCAGCAGGAAAAGGAAAAGGAAAAGTGTTTCGATTCTCACGCTGCCAAACGACAATTGGCACTTCCTAACCAACGAGCGGCCCCAATAATTGCTCGGCCAATAAGTAATAGCAAAGTCAGACACAGTCTCCAAACTGGCCCGGCATCATTTCCAGCTATTAAACACAATTCAAAGTAATTTCAAGCAGCGGCCGTGTTGCGCCAGTTGTTGATCTTGTTGCACCTACTACTACTACTACTAAAATGTTTGAGCTTAGCCACAATCGCAAATGCTTGCAGATGGCCAAGCCAAGAGTCTGGAGCCGAGATTCGAGCAGCAGCACGCTTCCGTGTTGAAAGTCAATGAACAGTTGCTCAATCGAGCGTTAACCTGGACCTGGACCTGGACAGCATTAGCATCTGGAGCGCGGCTAACTGATGCTGTAGGCGTTACAATCATTAACAACAGATAACAGCATCAAATTTTCTTTCATTTATTATACCCTTGCTGAGGGTACTAAAATTTGGTCGTGAAATGTGTAACGCATAGAAGCCGACGATCGTTCGAAAAGTAAACTTTTTTGTTTATCAAGATATCTTAACCTTACTCGACATTTATTACATTTACAATGCATCTCATATATTTGCAAAATCCTATCCATATCGGACCACTATATCATATAGCTGCCATAGGAACGATCGGTCGAAAAGTAGGTTCTTGTATGAAAAACTTTTTTGTTTATCAAGATATTTTAACCAAACTCCGCATTTATTAGTTTAACTATGCTCCTCGTATATTTGCCAAATCCCATCAACATCGGACCACTATATCATATAGCTGCCATAGGAACGATCAGTCGAAAATTAAGTTGTTATATGGAAAACTTTTTTGTTTTTCAATATATCTGGACCAAACTCGACATTTATAAGTTTCACTATGTTCCCTACATTCATGCAAAATCTTATTTACATCGGACCACATTATCATATAGCTGCCATAGGAACGATCAGTCGAAAATTAAGTCGTTGTATGGAAAACTTTTTTGTTTTTCAATATATCTGGACCAAACTCGACATTTATAAGTTTCACTATGTTCCCTACATTTATGCAAAATCTTATTTACATCGGACCACATTATCATATGGCTGCCATAGGAACGATCAGTCGAAAATTAAGTTGTTATATGGAAAACTTTTTTGTTTTTCAATATATCTGGACCAAACTCGACATTTATAAGTTTCACTATGTTCCCTACATTTATGCAAAACTTATTTATATCGGACCACTATATCATATAGCTGCCATAGGAACGATCAGTCGAAAATTAAGTCGTTGTATGGAAAACTTTTTTGTTTTTCAATATATCTGGACCAAACTCGACATTTATAAGTTTCACTATGTTCCCTACATTTATGCAAAATCTTATTTACATCGGACCACATTATCATATGGCTGCCATAGGAACGATCAGTCGAAAATTAAGTTGTTATATGGAAAACTTTTTTGTTTTTCAATATATCTGGACCAAACTCGACATTTATAAGTTTCACTATGTTCCCTACATTTATGCAAAACTTATTTATATCGGACCACTATATCATATAGCTGCCATAGGAACGATCAGTCGAAAATTAAGTCGTTGTATGGAAAACTTTTTTGTTTTTCAATATATCTGGACCAAACTCGACATTTATAAGTTTCACTATGTTCCCTACATTTATGCAAAATCTTCTTAACATCGGACCACTATATCATACAGCTGCCATAGGAACGATCGGTAGAAAAGTAGGTTCTTGCTTGGAAAACTTTTTTGTTTTTCAAGATATCTTAACCCTACTCGGCATTAACTATTTTCTCTGCGCTTCTTAGATGCAAGCAAAGCAATTATGAGCATTATGAAAAGTTTGGGTCTGCAAGGGTATTAAATCTTCGGCGTGCCGAAGAGAGCCTTATGCTTCTTTCTCGTTTTTGTTGTTGTATTCTTTTATGTTTTATTTTTGGTGTCCGGCTAAACTTGAGCGCATTTCAATTGTTCAACATTCACTTTTGCAACTGGCAAATTGTTCACATCAAATTCGTAATGCTCGCTGGGCAGCAAATGACAACAATCCATTTAAATAAGATTAATTAACGCTCCAGCTGTTGCCATGCCAGGCCTCATTTTCCATTTTTCTTTCCACATGAGTCATTTTATTTTTTTGGCCCATGCACATTTTCGCCAGGAACAACTAATCGAAAGTTCATTTCGAGTTGATTTTATGCATTTTGATATTTGTCCAAATGCAAGGCGCTCTGGTTACCTGTTCGAATGGATTTTTTTCCAATTTTTATTTTGTATTTTTCTCTTTTTTGGCTTGTAAAGTAATAAAAAATAATTTATTTTTACTGCACATTTGAGCCAATCAAAATCTAAACGCCAATAAATGCCAGCACAAAAATGAAAAATCTGATTGAAAAACAACTAAAAGCGACGCAAATGCACAGTGCTCAACGGCTAGATACCCTGTAAAAAACTTGTATTATTTTGATTTTGTAAAGTTAAAATATAACAAAAATCGGTTATTTTTCAGGCATAAGAACCTAAGCTAAACGTTGTCTAGGCTGCGCATGCCCTTTAGACCATTTTTTACAGGGCATACAAAGCCGCTGCTAACAAGCCAATGTTGTTGTTGTTTTGCTCTCGTTGTCCAGCTGTTGTTGTTGTGATTTTTATTTAGGTTTTTTTATGCCCGGGCACGCTCACATGTTGCTGCACTTAATCATTGTTGTGGGTGGGTGGGTTTTCGCATGAGACGCCGTTGGCCAACAATCTTGGCCGTCTTGGCTGCTGCTGCTGTTTTTGCTGGCCTGCTAACCAGCACCAAGCGCCGCCCAATTACGAAATCATATCTAAGGTCATTTGTTCAACTAATTTGTTGTGGCTACGATAAGGGGGAGGGGGGGAGCTGCCATGAGGAATGATTGCAATTTCCATAGAAATAGTTTTGTTCTCAAACAAATTAACTCACATTAGCGTGCTGCACGGTTTGAGAGTGCCAATTTTTTTTAATGTGGATTCCTTGCGGCTAGCCGCAAAAACAAGAATCAACCAAAGTGCTGCGCTTAATTTATTTAATTAATTTAAACGATCACTTTCAAATACCCTGTCACGGCTTCAACAGTTGAACAGTTGTCCAAAACTATTCAAAGAATGCCCAAATCCAAATGTGTAAAAAAGTGGACACTTTGCCTCCGGCTCCAGTTGACGACATTTTGACGGTTTACATGTGTATCATGCCACAGTGGAGCCATAGATTCCAGGCAATGAGTGAAATACACTGAGAAAAATAATATGTAAATTAAATTTTCGAAAATTCATAATAACTAATTTTTAAAAAGTAACTAAAGTGTACAATTTTAGACTACTTTTTACTCTACTTCCTCCTCCTCTCTGCTCTCCTGCTCTAGATTCCAGGCAATGAGTAAAATACACTGAGAAAAATAATATATAAATTACATTTTCAAAAATTCATTTAATTTAATTTAAATAAAAGTAACTAAAATGTTGAATTTTAGACTACTTTTGATATTCTACTTCCTTCTCCTCTCTGCTCCTGTGTTCTAGATTCCAGGCATTGCGTGAAATACACTGAGAAAAAAATATATCATTATCAAAAATTCACATAAGCTTATTTATTTAAAAGTAACTAAAATTCAATTTTAGACTTCTTTTAATTATCCACTACCTCCTTCTCTCCTCTCCTCTGTTCTAGATTTCAGGCATTAAGTGAAATACACTGAGAAAAATAATATATAAATTACATATTCAAAAATTCATTTCATTTTATTTTTAAAAAGTAACTAAATTGTAGAAATTTAGATTACTTTTGATATTCTACTTCGTTCTCCTCTCTACTCCCCTGTTCTAGATTTCAGGCAATGAGTGAAATACACTGAGAAAAATAGTATATAAATTACATTTTCATAAATTCATTTTACGCTAAATTTAAAAAAAAGTAACTAAAATTCAATTTTAGACTACTTTTGATATTCTTCTTCCTCCTTCTCTCCTCTCCTCTGTTCTAGATTTCAGGCATTGAGTGAAATACACTGAGAAAAATAATATATAAATTAAATTTTTAAAAATTCATATTAGCTCCTTTAAATAAAAGTAACTAAAGTGTACATTTCTAGACTACTTTTTATCATACACTTCCTCCCCCTCCTCCTCTCTGTTCCTCTGTCCCAGATCTCAAGCTCAATTAGATTGATTGCTGTAAACAATTAAGCAAATAATCTTGAACCAAGCCAATTATATTTCTCAGTGCAATCACAGCTGTTCGCTCGGCTCAAATTACTTTAAATTGTCATTTCCTTTTTTTGGTTATTAATTTGTGATCTGATTTATGATGGATCAAAAGTTGTGCCGACTTCTCAAGCCAATTGTGTGCTTCAGTTTACCTGGCTTATGGCCAAGAATTTGGCCAATTGATCGCCCGCTCGAACCTCCCACGCCAAAAGCAGTTATTAATCACGCTTTAAAAAGGCGACAGTTTTGAGAATTTGGCATAATTACCTGGCTTGGCTTTAATCTTCGCGAGCCTGATCTTCTGGCCAGAGCCAATGTCTTGGGCCTCGCAGATCTACGCTGGCAACAGACGCCGTGTCTAACTTTAGGACAACAACAGCAACAACAACTGCAGCAACAACAACTGCAGCAACAACAACAACTGCAACAAACATGAATTAATTAAAAGCATTTTCACAAGTTGGCGAGACTTTAATGTCTAGACGAGAGTCGCAGTTGCCTGTTGTTGGCAACTGTTCGCCTTGTTTGCATATTTTTTTGATTATTTAGTTTTCAAGACAATTTTTTTTGCTAGTTGTTGTTTTTTGTTGTTGTTGTTGTATGCATATTTTTGCTAATAGCAATTAGCGTAGTTGTTGTTGTTGTTGCAGCTGCTGATATTATTTTTTTCGTTCTTGTACTATTTTATTTGTAGGGTGCACTTTGCAGCATATTAAATGAAATGAATTACCGCTGCAGTAGCGCAAAAATCAACAAAAATGTTTGTTAAAAAATTAACATGAGGCACAAATATTGCGCATACGCCCTGCAGTGCAATGCAGATTGCAGGCGCGGCCCATTAGGCAATTAATGAAGCAAAAACCTTTCAAAGGCACACAGAAAAAAATAAAAACTAAAGCAAAAGCGAGCAGCAATTACTTGGCAAATACAGGTGTGATTACTGACCATAAAGCAAACAAATATATGGACTTAATGCTGGCCCGGTTCGTTAGCCCGGTTCTATTAAGTCTTTGCGGCCCTGTGATTAGTGTCCAGACTCTGGCGCAATTGCGTGACGACGGCCTTTAATAAGACATTAGATGGCAACAAAACACCCGCGCAACACTTTGCGGCACAGTTGCAAGCTGCCAATTGCCAAGTGCCAGCCTGTCGAGCATTCAATGCGAAATCAATAAATTCAACGCGCCGCGCAGACAGCCCCCCTACAACTATATATATATGCATACATATTTATGGCCACGGAGCCAATTTGGGCCATTGATGCATGCCGCCGCAGCTTCCACAAGCGCAGATCTTAGCTGCTTAACGAGCTCGGGCCGTATGCTTATCAGAGCATTAGATTCGATGCAATTGGCGAATTGGGTCAGCTTTGGAGAGCACAGCCAAAGACAATATAAGCACTCGGATGAGTAACGAAATGCAACAAAATGCTACAGCTTGATTTTTTGAGAAGAAAAACATAATCAGTATCAGTCGTTCGTCGTTCGCAGTCGTTCGTTTGGCTTTTGGAGAGCGAACAGCCAGTCGAGAGTGGGAAAAGCCAGTCGAGAGTGGGAAAAGACAGCTGAGAAGCCAGGCTAGAAACTTTGCATCGCATTCAATTGTATGGGCGTTACCCATCTTAGTGTTTAGATTGTCTTTGTCCTTTGTTAACTGGCATTTAAAGAAACTCTTTTTTTTTTTCAATTGTGATAGATATGGTTTTTGTGCAATTGCCGCTAATTACATAGACACGCGCTGCATATGAAAAATGGCCAAAGAGACAGCCTTAAGAACTGAATAGAGCACTTACCACTTACCATTTGGCACTTGGCAGTTGGCAGTCGGCTCGTGCTCGAATCGAGTACAGCTGAATGGCATTCTGACTGAATGGTCGACACTGTTGGCTTAATTGTTTTCCATATGCTTGGCACTGTGCTGGCATTGACACACATTTCAATTGTTTAATCGCCGTCGACCGTACTTAAACTTATTACCAACATGCGCGCGCGCGTTAATCGTATCAATGTCTCTCTTTTTTTCCTCTTGCAGTTAGTCACCATTGCCGCGCTGTGCCTGTGCCTGGCCTTTGCCGCTGGCCAGCAATACTTTCTAGGACAATTCCCCGGCCGATCGCGCTTCGCCTACGATCCTTTGGCCCTGGCACAGCCCTCGGCAGCGCAGATCCGTGATCCGCGCCAGAACCGAGGTGAGATTGTCCAAAATCTAGCTTGCACTCTTTACGATTTCACACAACCTTATCCTTATATTATATTATCTTTGTGTGTGTATTTCCTTTGCAGGACCCGTTGTGTTCCCCCCCTCGCCCCCGGATGCGATTGAGGAGTCGAGCGGCGTTGTTGTTGGCGCCTCTGGCTTTGGCTTTGTGCCGCCTCAGCAAAGTAATACTTTCAGACAATAGTAGAACCTAGGCCACACTCACACTCACACACTCACACACACACACTCACACTCACACACACTTAAAGCTTTATTAGTGCAATTGACGTAGTGTTTAAATATGAAGTCGTTTTTTTTTAGTTTATGCAGTTGTTTTGTTGAATAATTGTCTTTTTTTAACGTACCCTCCACCCCGCGTCCAATTCACAGGCACAATCTTTGGTTAACTGCACACACACACACACACACACAGACACACACACACAGCACACGCACACACAATGCCAAACAGCGCCGGAAACGGAAATACGCGTCACAGTTAATTGCAGCCAACTTCAATTTAAGCACCTCAGCCCATCCGCTCCTAAGCCCAGCGCACACACACACACACACACACGTACACACTCCCGCACACACACACTAACATAACAAAATAATCAACATGTAATAATAAAAAAATTGTTTATTAGCTATTATTATTTAGTTTAATTGTTGTTATCTAATTGCAAACACATCAATTTAGTACTTTTGCTTTTTATTCTCTCTTTTTTTCTTTTGTTGTTTTTATTTTTTTTTTGGTTTTGCCAATTATTAAATAAATTGTAACTCGAAAATTATTATTTTTAGTTGAAGAACTATCTAAATTATAAATAAATAAACATTAGCACATAAAATGTATTTTTTTATGTTACACTTTTTATTTAATTTTTTCTTTTTACTTTGACATCTTTCGGCGGCACAAAAAACAAATTTCAGCAAAAAAATTCAACTTGTTTTTATTCTCTTTTCTTTTTGTTGAATTTTTATTTTGTTTAATTTGTAACTCGAAAATTATTATTTTTAGAACTAAATTATGAATAAACAAACATCAGCACATAAAATGTATTTTTTTATGTTACACTTTTTATTTAATTTTTACTTTTTACTTTGAAATCTTTCGTCCGCACAAAAAAACAAATTTCAGCATAAAAAATTAAACTTATTTTTATTCTCTTTTCTTTTTGTTGTTTTTATTTTGCCAACTATTTTATGTAATTTATTTTCTATTCTGGAAATTTAGAATTTTTATTTTGTTTAATTTGTAACTCCAAAATTATTATTTTTAGTTAAAGAACTAAATTATGAATAAACAAACATCAGCACATAAAATGTATTTTTGTATGTTACACTTTTTATTTAATTTTTACGTTTTACTTTGACATCTTTCGGCCGCACAAATTCCAGCCAAAATTCAACTTGTAATTATTTTGTAGTCTTTTGAGTTTCACATTCAAATGCACCAATTTGGCTTTAGATATTATCGTAAAAGTATGTTTATGATTTCTTGTAGCAATTATTGTAAGTGCACACAAAACAAGCGTCTAATTAACAAAGCCAGCTTTGAAGTGCAGCGACACAAATCGAACTGTGACGGCCTCAGCCTCAGCCTCAGCCACGGCCAATCCGATTCCAAATCCAAATCCAACAACTGTAACGACGTGGCCTACACTCTTCACGACAGCTTCACATTGCCGTGTGGGCACACGATATTATATTATTATTATTATGATATATATATAGGTTAGGCTGACGAAACATTGTGAGCTTGGGACGAGCACTTGACGAGGGGAAAAACGGAATTTTGTTGTGTATCCAAATCGAATGTTGAAATATGACAAAAGAAATCAGTTGCTTCCATTTGTTGCATCTTGCTACAGAAAGTAGACTCAAGAGTTGTTCAAAACGTTTCAAACTCAAAACCGATTAAAAGCAACTTCAAATAAATGTCGACTAAAATTCGATTTCTCAATGACTCGACACGGAATTGGGATCAATTTTCCAATTCGATTGAAAAGCATGAAAAGCCTGATTAACAACTGTGAATGTTGTTGTAAATAGCCCACAAAACAGTTTTCCTGCCCATTCAAAACAAGTTAGAAATATTTAAAAAATATCATGCAAAGTTATTTGTTGAGTCAGTTCTACAATTTTTCCCTTGGGTGACCCTTTTCTTAAAAGGTTTCCAAGCATTTTATTCAGTTTTAGCCCAGTTTAACCAAGTCTAGAAATGGATATTTATCGATTATATGGTAGAATATAATAGAAAAAAATTAAGAACGATTGCAATAAAGTATATATACTTCAAGTCGGTAGCTTTTTTAGTTTCCGAGCTTGGCAAGACCTGATCAATAATTTATATACTTTATGGGGAAGAATTTCTGCCTGTTGCATACACTTGAAGAAAAACATTATAGCCTTTTTATTTATATGCATTGTGTAGTATAAAAATGATTGTAATTAATACTGTCGCTTTACAGAGCTCTCAGTAAAAGTTTTAACTACTCGACAGCTTTTTTCAATGCTTGTTCTCTGATTACAAACATAACTATCCACATGTTAATTCCCTTATCCCCCTTGGCAGGCAGGTTGTGATGCCTTAAGTACCTTACTGTAAAATGAAATATGAACAATTTTTAACGACAAGCAAATGTGTTGGCCAGCAGCAGGTGCTGCAGCAGCAATCGCGACTTAAGCTCCATATGGAGCTATGTGTCTATGCCTGTCTATAAAGTCAATGAGCGCACACATCGACATTTGCATAGAGTATGTGAATTGAAGGGGGAGAGAGGCAAGGAGAGGCACAGATAGAGAGAGAGGGAGAAAGAGGGAGAGAGGGGAGATACTCAATGATATGCGCGACTAATGCTGTGCAAAATATGTTCGCAGTTTGCATTTTAACTTTTTTTTAATACCCTGCACACATAAAAATAAGTGTAAGGGGTATAATTAAGCGAAGCGAAGGCATGTAACGAAGTTTTAAAAATACATCTGATAGCTTAAACTATGAATGTATGTTCTTTTAATAGGAATAGGATTGTTTTAATTGGATTTAAATATTTAGAGCGAGATTGTGGGATGTTTAAAATACAAATATTGATAAGAGAGAAATCTTTCTTAAGCTATATCAACTAAAATGATACAATTATATATATTTATTAATTACATTAATTATTAGCTAAAGTTCCGTTTAAGTAGACACTTCAACTCAGCAAGAATTCAAAATGAATTTTCAGTAGAGAGTATCCCCAAGTCGAGCCTTTTTCAGCAGTGCATTCTTGCTAGTTTTTTTTCGGCATTTGTTTGTTTTGCATATCGTTTGAGAGGCATGAAATGCAAAGAAAATCGAAATGGAGCAACTGTATTTTTTTTTTCTTCTTTTGAACTGGCACAAAAAAAAGCGAGCAGTGGGCCAAGCCGGAGGACTTGGGGACTGGGACACACAATGCTTGGAAAAAGATTTCACAACGAAACACACAAAAACGAACGACACTAAGTTGAGATAATTTTTACAATTTGACAATTTATGCACGATTGGCGACCAGGTAGCCAAATGCTGCCCAATACAATTGCCGGCCGAAAAAGCCGAAATGGACATTGTGTAATTAATTTTGCAAGCGCAAAGTTCTCTCCACGCAGCGCAGACTTCCTGGATGAGGACTGCCCGTGGTTAGACGGCGGTGACTGAGGCAACAATTGCCAAATAAATGGCCACAATTGCTGCGGCATTAAATGCGGCCACAATTGTTGCCGCCAATTGACAGCCACCCAACATAAAATGTGGCCGGCGGCCAATCATTAAACGAGGCATTCTAAATCGCAACTGCAGCTGGACACTTGCCCAAACAACACTTGACCAGCTTGTTGAGGCTGCGCTGTGATTGACGAAGCGCTTAACCTTGGGTCGACGCCCACGTTTGGAATTTATGAGTTGGCAGCCAAGTTAACACAACTAATCTCAAGTGCACCCGCCACCAAGCCCAAGCCCAAGCCTAACAATATTAATTGTATAATTATTGCCAAGTCCAAGTGCTTCTCCATTCATTTGTCTTCCATTCGAATTTGCAGCGGTGGCAGCTGTGGCCGCGGCGGCTGGCGTCGTGGATCCCACATATTTCAGCACCACATTTCAAACGCCGGACACATCGTACGCAACGTTCAACTATTATAGCAGTCCATACAGTACGCGATACACATACTTCTGAGGCGACACGGGTCCGCTGCGGAGCCAAGAGTCGGGTCGAGCCAAGAGTCGAGTCGAGTCGAGAGTCGAGTCATGTGTAAGTAGTCAGTTAATGAGGCGCCTAGGCAAAATATCTAACAATGTTGTAAATAAATGTGTAAAATATGCAATTTGTGTTTAACTTGTGCGTTGTCGTGCACTCGAGTGTGCAACAATATATTGCTTTTGACTGTTTGCTGTTTGCTGTTGCAATTGTTAATGCATGCGCAAAAAACGAAAGACTCAGGAAGCGAACTTGAAAGCGCGCAAGCGTTAAGCAAACAAATCAGCTTTTGTTATCACCGCTGTGATATTTATTTGTTTTTATACCCTTCGCAGAGCATATTATAATTTGGTCGTGTAACGCATAGATGGAGACATCTCCGATGCCGTAAAGTATATATATTCCTGATCATTATCAACAGACAAGTCGTCCATCTGTTTGTTTCTATGCCAACTAGTCTCTCACTTTTAAAGCTTTCTTTATGCAACTTTGCAGCAGAGCTTCTTTCTGTTGCACGCAGTAAATATGACGGAGCCAGGTAGATCGGACTATTATATCATATAGCTGCCATAGGAACGATCGGTCGAAAAGTAGGTTCTTGTATGAAAAACTTTTTTGTTCCTTAAGACATTTCCCTGACATTTATTAGTTTTACTATGCTCCCCACATATTTGCAAAATCCTACGTATATCGGACGACTATATCATATAGCTGCCATAGGAACGATCGGTCGAAAATTAAGCTGTTGTATGGAAAACTTTTTTGTTTTTCAAAATATCTTGACCAAACTCGCCATTTATAGGTTTTACTAGGTTCCCGACATATATGTAAAATCTTATTTACATCGGACCGCTATATCTTATAGCTGCCATAGGAACGATCGGTCGAGGAGTAGGTTCTTGTATGAAAAACTTTTTTGTTTTTCAAGATATCTTAGCCATACTCGCCACTAACTAATTTCTCTGTGCTTCTGAAAAGGTTGGCTCTGCAAGGGTATTAAATCTTTGGCGTGCCTCGTTATTGTTGTTGCAGCTTGCATAATTACTTGTATGTTTTATACGAATCTGCGATATCTAGATGCAACTGAGCCCAAGCGATGCTTATCGATCGACAAACAGTAGCTAGAATCGTAGCTGGAGCTGCCAATGAAGTGTGAACTGAATACGCGTCATCGGGCTTGGAATGTTTATTTGCTTGTTACTGTTTGACTTTTGTTTTTTTTTTTCGTTTTTTGTTGTTTTGTTAGCACTGCGAATTGCAAGAAATCTGTGCAAGCGTTTGCCTTTGCATTTTACAACAGCATTTCATGCCGCAGCAAACAATTGCATATTGTCGTTATTGTTGACGTGTTGGTTGCTGTTGGTTGTTGTTGTTGTTGTTGTTGCCGCTTGCCATTGTATGTTAAATTACGTAGACGCCTAGTATGGGCCAAGCCGGTGCCTGCGGTGTTAATTTCCATTGACACTGGGACACACGGCGGCATACGGCAACTAAAGCTCCGAATTTTTATATTTCTTTATTTATTTGAGCTTGTCTTGCCGAGTTGTCAGAAGTCGCAGAGCAGCAGCGTCGAAATATGAAAATAGTCCACAAATTCTCGAGCGATTGCACAACAAAGCCAGAGCCAACAACAGCCCCAAGCAGATCATTAGCGTCGGTGGCGGCGACGGCGACGGCGACGGCGACGGCGGCATGATTCACAGCACCAACTGCACCCGAAACTCGACTGGTCAAATTGTGGATGCAGACGCGCAGCGCACATGACCGACCGACCGACCGGTCGGGCGCCAGGGCCCCTGTCATAATTTGTATTAAGTGCAGCGCACATAACGACAAAGGCCAATTGCAGTCGGAGCAACTGCCAGTTGGCAGCTATCGCGGCGCGTTGATAACCTTGTTGACCACAAGAATTTTCAATAAAATGACAATTCGCTGAATGCAAGCGAAATAAATGTCTTGTCGCCGCGGGCAACAAATGAAACCGAAAAGCGGGCTCCACATATTCAAATGTTTTACACATATTAATACTTAGATCAAATAGAATTCGGAGCCTACTCCAGCACAGTTTCTGTTTCGTCTTAGGTTTCAATTCGTCATCATTCCCGTTTTTAATTAGCTTTGCTACATGACTAACAATTTGTCAGCACACACACCTTTCTGAGTGTTTCGTCTAGCAAATCCTGTGCATAGCTCACGTAGACAAAACCCGAACTGACCTTCAGTACATTTGCATTAATTGATTTGTATTTTAATTCCGGTTTCGGTCTCCAAGTGCCACATACCGAACAGTTTAAAGACCCTTTCGAATGTCCGTCCGTCTTAATTGTTCTCAAATTGTGCTGATTGCCTTTCTAAACACTCGTATCACATGGCTTCTAAATACAGGTTTGTATGTTCTAAGCCAGTTGAAAAAATCAAAAAACCGTTTCTTTGACATGCTAACACTTTTCAACACTTAACTCGGCCACTTGTCGATAGTGTTGTTTACTTGTCATCGAGTTGGCAGCCTCTGTGAATATCTATCGGCTTGCCTCCACTGCGCAACTTATATGCGAATATTCTAGACCAAAGCAACCAAAAATAACTATAAAATATTGAAGGAGAAAATGGAACAATGTTATAACAGAGGTTGCGGCCAACTTTTTGATCCCGCCACCAATACTGATGGTAAGTAAAACTACTGAACATGAAAAAACAAAAAATTTACAGCACGTTGTTTTGCATAGAATCTTGCCGGCATCATCCGGGTGCGCCATTCTTCCACGATGCCTACAAAGGCTGGTCATGTTGCAGTAAAAAGTCGGTGGACTTCACAGAATTCCTCAATATCAAAGGCTGCACTTTGGCGAAACATTCAAACATTAAGCCGCCCGAACCAGAGAAGCCAGCCAAGGATGACAACGATGAGGATAAGACTATGGAAATTGAAGTGCGAGCTCCTATTAAGGAATCACTGCCTAGGCCTCCCATTGAAACGCCATTTACTGTCCTGGAGCCAAAAGTAGCGCCTGCTTTGAAGGACACCATTGATGCTTTAAAAGTCAGCACTGTTGCCGCGCCAGCTGCAACTGCAGGCAGCGAAGGGTACTTAAGATCACTGTTGTGCTTTTATTGAATGATATTTAATATATAATTATATATTAGAGATGTTGCTGTGGGAACGAGCTGCAAAAACAATGGCTGCACTTACTCCTACACGAACACAAGCAGCGACTTTGGCGAGTGCACTTATCATCCTGGAGTTCCCATATTCCATGAGGGCATGAAATTTTGGTCATGCTGTCAGAAACGTACCTCCGATTTTGCGCAATTCATGGCCCAGAAAGGCTGTGTTTACGGTCAACATAAATTTGTTAAAGATGTAAGTCATATGAACACTGCATACGGCAATTTGCGAATAATCTATTGATACACTGCAGGATGAAGACAAACAAATAGTCCAATGCCGATACGATTGGCATCAGACGGCCACGAATGTTGTTGTCGCAGTCTATGCCAAAAAATATCATTACGCACAAAGCGTCGTTGAAGTCAATCCGATTCGCCTTCACATAATGCTGGTCTTTCCAGAACAGGAAAATGCCAAGTTTGAGTTGGACCTAGAACTGCGTGGTGTAAGACTGAATGCTTTCTATTATGTCAATTTGGATAACTGACGCTTCTGTTTGTTTAGATAATCAATGTACAAAAAGCATCTGTGCAAATGTTTGGCACTAAGGTGGAGATTACGTTGCCAAAATTGGAACCAGGATCATGGCCAAAACTTAATTTTCCACGTGATGTGCTGCCAGCCGTAAAGAAAGATCCTGCCCAGATCAACTCAAATGTCGAGCAGAACGATGACAGTGATGAGGAGTTTTTCGACTTGGACGACATTCAACCCGTTCAAAGCTACGGACTTAAATTATCCGATATGAGTCTGCAAAATCCCAACGCATTAGATTGATAACACGCTAGCATTTTATTTGTAAAACTATAGAGAACCCATTATTGTGTTGAGCCATTTGTTTACAATACACAAGTATGCCTTATATGAGTTTTATTTTTAATATCGCAGCACTGCTTAATCATCGTCGTCATCAGCTCCGGGCACCCAATCCTCATCGTCGTCGTCATCCAAATCCAGTTCACCAATATCTTGAAACAATGTTTCATCGATTTTAACATTCTCAATGTTTTCACCGGCTTCCAACAGAAATTTGATGTCCGAATCGTTCAATGTGTTATCGCACATGAATAACTCTCGGCCCGTCAGCTTCTTGCAATCATTGTTTTTCTCCCGTTTTGCCGCAACGCCCGTGCTCTCCTCAAAGTCCAACTTCCATTTCATAAATGTTTCGACAGACACACGCGTACCTTCGAATTTCTTTCTTTCCGCTTCTTCGACTTCTTGTACCTTGCGCACCCGTTCATCCTCCTGAGTTTTCTTGTGCTCGTCCCACTGCACATTTAGCCATTCCTGTGCACTGCTCACTAACGAGAATACCATCTCCATGCCGATGTTCTCGTCAATTGTCTGGCGTAAGTGTTCCAGCAGCCGCGCCTCGAAATTGTCTTCAAAATTTTCCGCTTCCTCAATTTCTACCAGCGGAGCCTCATCTGGATATGTTGCTGTGTAAGTAAACACAAGCTTGCACGCTAAACCTTTTTCATTCTCTTCGGCTGCATCGGCATTGTACTCCTCAGTAGCAATGGGAATTTGAAATTTGTGGAAAGGCTCTGTCTGTAGAACTGCAAAAGGAATATTTGCATTATATTGAAATACAATAAGACAATCCGAGTTACCTTCCATTTCGCCACAATATATGGAATCCAGCGCTTCAACCTCATTGGTCTGATCTTCTTTGTAGTTGCGGCTCATTCTGCGGTTTTAATTAATTTACAAAATAATAATATAAATTTCAGAGCTGCCGTGTCTCTGGCCCAGCTTTTAGGTTATTTGTTAGGGTGGCCAACATACGTTCAGACTGTATGATGCCACATATCACTTATGAGCTCGAAATTCTTGTGAAACAACAAAAATAGAACACACAAGTAAATATATACATGCATTTTAACTAGTCAAAGCCAATATGCAAAATAATAGATTAAATATCAAATACACATGGTATTTTCGTATCGTTCTAATGAGCCTGCTTGTCATTCAGCTTGAACGTAGCATGCGCATTATTTAGCGCCGCACCACATTAAGTAAATTCAGAGTTGCCATATCAATTTATTTTTAATTTTATTTTGAATGCCTTACAGAAACTAATTTAAAAACATTTTAAAGAAAATTTACGTTTATTTAATAACATATAACATATAAGAACCTAAATGAAATATATGGTAATGTTTTTTAGAGCTGTCGTCCAGCAACAAATTTTATAAAAATTAGCTTGAAATTAATGCTCTGGCGCTTCCAATCTGAAATAAGAGTGAAAAGAAACAAATTGTATTGGTTAATCTTGATATATAAAGAAAAATAGCAAATATACATACTTATGTACTGTTATTAAGTGATTCGCATCGACTTTAGTATCTTGTGGGGTAAGAAAACAATACTGTCGGTTTGGAAAATCTGTGCCCTCCTGAATCAGCAGTTTAGTAATAAAAGTTCTGTTAACTTCGTCCTACAAATTTATACAAATTATTTAAAGGGACATTGTGTGAATAAAACGTGCAATGAACTTACAGTAAATACATCGTATTCATCTAAGAAATAAAATGGATGATCGGAAGTGCTCCAAAGGCCCTTCAGTAGGGACACTGTGGTAAAGGACCTTTCACCGCCGGACAAACTCCTCGTATTCGAAGTCTTGTTCCCGCTTGGCGGGAAGACACTGATCTGCAACGTTTTATCTTTATGATTCGGCTCCAGACTGCCTTCAAATTGGCGACATACGAGTGCTTGCTGCATGTTTAAAAAATTGATCAAGTAATAAATATTTAGTTTTATTAAGTTGTTAAATTTAATAATCTTACCTTGAACTGAAACTGAACCATGGTAAAGAAATGATATCGGGATCGCTGAAATCGTTGTGCCCGAGTATGGTATTCGATGCGTAATTTCTCGACAACACATAAGATATTCTCCAAGTTTTCAGTTTCGGTTTTAAGATTATCAAGCAAGGTGGACAACTTGTGTTCTACTTCCTCGCTGTTTAAATTCATCGATTCGTAATGTTTGATCTTTGCTTTATATCGGTTTATTTTATCACGAATTCTCTCTTCAGATTTGTTTGTATCGATAAAGTCACCGACTTTCTGTGCCTCGCGGCGCTCCTTTTCTAAATCATCCTCCAAATCTTTTTTGTCTTTTAGCATTGATTTAAGTAGCTCGTTAGTTTGTTTAAAACGTCGTTGGTTCTCCTCATAATGTCGATCCAAATCACGAGCTTTACGTTGTAATTCCTGAGACGCCGTGTCAATTTCGCTTACTTTTTTATTAATACCGTTGAGAATAATTTGTTCGCTTTTAGCTTCTTCGTCAGCTTGAGCTTTACGTTCGTCGATATCGCGCAGTTGTCTTTCTAAGACTTTACGCTCCTCTTTACATTTCTCGATCTTCTCAGCGCTGGTCGTCAAGTGAGTTTCCTAAAACGAAAACCAAACAAGATTAATGATTTAAGGGGAAACTGTTTCGGACCAACTTACCAGCACATCAAGAGCGGGTAATTCCCGATATTCGAAATTCTCAATATCCATAATTCTTTGCAACGCTTTTGAGTTTTCTGTGTGATGTGCATTAATCATATTACTTTTAGTGCTTATCTCCTTTGCGTCACTGTCCAGCTTTTGCTTAGCCTTAGCATACACTGGCTGAAGGATTGCTGCACGCTCTCGAAGACTTTCCTGCTCTGTCTTCAGCTGCCGAATGCGATCATCCACATTGACCTGAATGAAGCGCGCAGGCGTGATTTTAATGGAATACATGGCATAGTTGGGCGATGGCGAATACTCCAGTCCCAAATTGGGCACCAATATGCGAGTTAAATTGGGTGGCACATTTTCCGAGTTCGACGTAAGCGATTCGGCTATCTCCTTGGAATCGGTAACCAAGACCGTCTCAATGCGCATTGTATCAATAAGATAGTTCATTACGACAGGATCATCGCATCTGTTAATAAAAGCAACTGGTTACTTAAACCTTTTATGATTAAACTAGTGAAAAACTCACCTAATCTCATCCATCAGCACGGTCGTATTTGAAGACCTGTTTTGCACTTTGTACTTGGATACGTTGTAAACCCGGTTCGAAAACGCACTCGTAATGATAGTAGGTATATTCCCACCTGCATAAGATTCTTGCAGCAGAGCTCTCAGAGATACTCGCTCCTTGTCGGTGCTGACAATATACGAGCGCAGACAATGAGCCAGTTGATTCTCTATCAGATCTCGATACTTGGCATTCGGTACAGTTATGTACATGCCAATAGGTCCACGCGGCATTTTGTGCGCATTGCTGCCACTGTACTGAACACGCAAGGCATTGGCCACTTGCATTGCGTGCTCACCATAAACGGACATTTTGTTTGATTTGTTACGCAACAGCGATTCCATTTCCCATTGCAGGCTTTCTAAAATGATATCAGCAGCCAACGTAAGATTAACTTTTGTTTTCGATTATTTAAAGACATTTTTACGTACGCTCAGTTTTTCGCAGTTTGCTCAGCTCGTTTTTCACGGACTCAACCTGCTCTATCGTGGCAGGCATTCGGTTCTTTGTACTGTTCTGTTCGTCCCTGAGCCTGGAAATCAGCTCATTACTCTCAGCCACCTTTACTTTGAGAGTTGCCAGCGTAGCAGCGTTCTGTTCCCGCAGCCTTTTCACTTCCGAATAGTCTTCGTGATAGTTATTCATATGCCTCTGACAGCCATCGTAGGTAGTCTGTTCCTCCCTAAGACGTTTCTCTACATTTTTAATTCCTGCCTTAATTGAACTGGCTTTATAAAGACAATCTTGTATAGTTCGCTTGACCGCCCTTAGCCTTGTTTCCTGCGATTGGTGACTTTCCATAATTCGATGTTTGGTTTCCTCAATTTGCCTATGAATAAGTTTTATTTAAAATATGTAAAATTAAGATAATTGCTTTACTTACTCGAGCTGCTGAGCGAGTGCCAACTGT
The DNA here is from genome assembly GCA_035045355.1 of Drosophila lacicola. Classification (NCBI taxonomy): domain Eukaryota; kingdom Metazoa; phylum Arthropoda; class Insecta; order Diptera; family Drosophilidae; genus Drosophila; species Drosophila lacicola. The sequence continues at coordinate 492,169 of JAWNPB010000347.1, read as the reverse complement.
GTGCTATTCTTCTGGGTTGTTTTCTGCGACAGATCTGCGTTTTTCTTCTCAATTATTTTAAGTGTATGCTCCATTTTAGTTAGATCTTCCTGAATCTTGGTTACTTTCTGCCAAGCCAGCATGGTTGTAGCCTCTTTTAATTGAATCTACGTGATAGAAAATAATGTTTTACTTTATAGTTCTACACGAGACGTGCCGTCATACCTTAATTGCCTCTTTATTTTTAATTAATGCCAACTTTTCCTCTTCCTCTTGGCACAGTTTTTTCAACTTTTCCTTTTTCTGCGCAGTTAAAATAATTATTTATTTACAGATTTTCTGCTTTTAAATAAATATTTACCTTTTTAAGCAGCTCCAGATCATAGTTAATAAGCTCGCGCTGCTCGTGGCATTGAGTCAAGCTGGCCGCGCATAAATCCAGCTGTGTCGCCTTCATAAGCAATTGATAGTTCGATGCAGGTTCTAGGCTGTTGGATGGGGTTTCATATTTTAAATTAAATTCTAAGATTTGCAATTAAGTACACCCACTCTTTGAGAAATTCGCGCGAAGCTTCCTGATTGAGCACAAAGATCGGATTCTCAACACTTATGCCAAAATAAAGCAGCAGACGTCGTATTTCGTCCAGTTTCTTGGAAACGCATCTGTTCTGAGCGTCTCTCATCTCATACGTCGAAGATGATTGGCGTATTTGGCGTACGACCGTAATGTGTGGACCATAAACGTCGTACTTGAATGGCCGCAGTCCCGTATTGCATAGGGTTAGCTCAATGGATGCATTTGTCTCTCCGTTCTTAATGAGCTCTGCAAAAAAGATAATGTTAAGTTTAATAGTGTATTCCTCTTGGATAAACGATTGGGCAACTTACTCTGTATGCTGCTGGCGCGACTTGTGTTGCGTGCACTGCCGGCAAGCCCTAATGCAAGGGCAGTGATCACGGCACTTTTGCCGCTACCATTGCTGCCAACAAGAAAATTGATATGTGGCCCAAAGTTGATGTATAAATTCGAGTGGCACATAAAATTTCTTAAGCGTATGGAAATAATTTTTCCGCAACGCTGGAATACGTTTCGAGCTGTCAGTCCGTGCTTTAATAAGTAAACTTATGTTAATTTTATTTTAAACAGAATTCATATTAATTACCGAGGGATTCTCGAAGGAGGAGCTTGCATTGGCTGTTGCGCGCCTGTGAACCGCGCGCGAAGTAGATGCTTCCACAATCATTCCATCCTCTTCGTTAGTTTCTGCGCTCTGCCTGGATTTCTTTCTTTTCGGATGCGTAGGCGAAACGTCACTCTCTGATCCTGAGGACAATTGTTTCTTTCGAAGTCTACTGCGACCCATCTTTGGTTTGTCTACATATGTATAAACATAACTTCGCATTTACATTAGTCTGTTTACAAACGGTATTACAATAAAATGCGCGGGCATTTTTGTTTACCAGCTTTGCTAGGCATATTTAGATGTTTTAATTGCAATTAAATTTTTTTATACTTACGTTGTATTAGATTAGCTTTTTAAACGTTGTAATCTATTCGAATTAACTTTGTGTTTTAATTTTTTATATACATTTCATAAAACAGCACTAAAAATATTCCAACATTTTGCACAGCGAGTGTGACCAATCTTGAATATGATGATAATACTGACAATGCGCGCGCGCTCTCTATATATCACGAAATACTTAAACATTTCAGTATATTTTAATTTAAGCTGGCTTGTTTTTTTTTTTTAAATTTGCTTATCGTATCAGTTTTGAATTCATGCAGATCGAATGAACAACCATTTGTACCCCAACTTTAATTTTTGATCATACAACTTTGATCCCCATTCATCAACCTATACACTTAACGAAAAATAGAAACAATTTTCCATGCAGAGCTCCCTAAATGAGTTTAAAGCCGGTGAATGAAGTTTTATATAGAAACAAAAACATGATTATATTTATTAATATTATTTGTAGTTTACATTATTTACAATGTAAGCCGTTTACTGGCACTCACATCATTTTCTTATAGGGAAATTCTTCGCCTATAGCATTTTGCTGCCTCAGCTTATTCTGTATTTCACGCCAAGTAACTGATTTCTGTGATAGAATCTTCATATTGCCAATGATATAGAGGCCATAGCGGGCGCGGGACATAGCAACACAAATACGATTCTGTTCAGACAGAAATCCAATATTTCCATGTGTGTTGCTGCGCACCAACGAGAGCACAACTATATCTGCCTCCAGACCCTGGAAACTATCAACAGTGGTAATGCCAACATCTTTTAAATGCTTTGTCTTAGATAACTGCAAAGTAGAAGGGCTTATACATCATATCACCAGCTAATTAGTATGCCAAGCCTTACTCTCTTTTTAATTGATTCGACCTGCATGGTGTAGGGTGAGAGCACGACAATCTCCTTGCCCTTGTAGCCGCCGACGTCTATCAAATGGCTCACTATTTCAGATACTTTTTGCGTTTCCCAATCATTGCATAGAAAGCCATCGTAGATATGTGTCTCAGGCTCCTGATGTTGTAGAAAATAGAGGTTCTTCGTCATATTGCGAACAGGGGGAAAATTATACACCGTCTCATGACTAAAGAGCTTCTGATATATCAAAGGACACAGCAATTCCGCAAAACTATTACGCATACGGTATTGAATATTCAGTACGTTCACATGGAAATTTGAACGTATCAAACGCTCAAATAAGGATTGACAGATAGCTGAATATTTCAGTCCCTTAATATAGCTTATATATGGCTTGAGCTGCATGTGGTCGCCAATCATAATCACGTGCTCTGTGTAGGGTGTTAGGCAGGGCAATATGTGCGCCTCCAAAATTTCTGCGGCTTCCTCGAAAATGACTAAAATGAAACCAATTTAATATATATAATTGTGCTGATTTTGATTCACTTACCAATGCGACTTTTCAGAAAGCGAAAGACAAAATTCATACGCGCAGCGCACGTGGTAGTCATCGCCAGCACGTTCTTTTTAACAATTAAATAGTGCTGGAATATCATCCGTATGGAGTTGAGTTTCTCTTGCGCATTCCAAACGAGGCGCTGCGTCGCCAAAATATCCGAATAGGCCTTATCGCTGTCATTGAAGGAGGCATACAGTGTCTGTAGGCGCTTGAAATGCTCCTTGATCTCCAGATTAACCATCCAGTACAGACGCTTTAGTCTAGGGTTAATCATGTGCATGTTTGTATCGGCACGTGCATTAAACCGGGCAATTTCTGGCAGTCTCGACTGACAGCCAAAGCGTACAATGCTGCTGGTGAAAGAGCTTAGCTTTAGCAGAAACTTATCCAGCGAATCGTTGGTGTATGTAATCACAACAATGGGCGCACAGAATTTGGCATGCTCCAACATGGTCTTTATCAGCTGCAACGATAGATGCGTCTTGCCCGTTCCGGGCGGACCTTGGATTAGATTAAAGTTCGTATTCAGCACACTTTGGAATGCATCGTGCTGCGATAGATTCAGCGGCATTTTGCGCAATTTGTTCACAAACTTTTGACTTTCGTAGACATTCGGCGGCTGTGTGTGATTCAAATATGCTGGCGGCTGCGTCCTCGTCAGTCCATGTACTATATAATCGGACATCGGAAAGTTGATAACATTGCTGTTGGTTAGGTAGATGTACGCCTTCTGGTAGGGCTCAAAGTAGACGGGAGTTTCGAACATGATCAACGATTTGCCATAAATGTTGCCTATATTAAACTGCCGCACTATCGTGATGGCAATCTGAAAGACAGCGAATACATCAAGCCAAAAATATCTAGTTTCATTTAATGTACACTCACGTAACCCCGACGCAGCTGCTTTATATCAGTGCCAGCCACAGTCGCCAGTATAAGATTATCGAAATCGTAGCTTGTACTGAAACAGAGAAGTGCACCAGTTTTGAGCTTTAGCAGAGACTCCTCTTCAGAGTTACCGAATTGGATATCGTGGTGATCGGCTGCTGTTTGGCGCTGCGCAGCCAAAAGATCAACAAATAGCAGCTTGCTGCTATGGGCGTCCGGAAAGTGCATATTCAGCTTGATCTGTACCTCCGCATAGGCTATTTGCAGCGGCATCACATTCTGCAGGCTGCGCTTTCGATGGAGAACGCGCACCAATTCGCGTAGCGGCAGCAAAAACTGCTGACGCAAAAACAAGCGTTGGCTATTTATGTACTGCGTGGTGCTTTTGTAGCTGATCGTTAGCTTCGGTGTTTGGAAATAGGCATCCTCGTGCTGCTTGAGCCACAGCTTGAGCTCCTCCAGGCTGGGATATAGCTGAAAATCATTCAAATTAGATACGGCTTGAAATCAATGAACAGCTTACCTCGGCCGCAGGATTCGGTTCAGCCAACACATCCTGATCGACGCTAAACAGACCGTGCAACTGATACAGAAACTCTATGCAAATCGGACGCTCTTCTATGAACGGGTTTTGGTTGTTTTTCAGGTGCGTCCAAATATTGAAAAGTATCTGCATGCCATTGTTGTCCATAACGCCAGCGCGCTGAGCCTGCAGCAACAGCGTCTGCATATAGCTAATAATGCCATCGACGCGCTTCATATCGGTCCACATGGTGCGGAAGCTTTTCGTGCACAGTTTTCGCACCAACTCCTCATAGTGCTCGATGAGCGGAGTGCATGCCGCAAACTTGCCCAGCATATCGTAGTGAAAGCCCGGCAGCTCCAGTTCACATAAAGTGACCAGGATGCGCGTATAGATTAGCACGCGCTCCATATCGTCGTGCGGCCCAATTTGATCGACAAAAAAGTTTGGTTCCACTTCGGTGGCCAAGTAGAGAAACATGCCCAGAGGCTGTAGATTGAAAATCTCCTGCAGACCATCGGTTGGAATTTTAGACGGCGCCGCCGTCTTGGCACGGTTCCAGTAGTTATATCGCCTGTTTCTCTGCACCTGACGTCCATCGGTGGCTTTTTTGCGAGCTAAGCTGCGCAATATTTGCTCTTTATCAGCCTGAAACCATTCCCAACAGTCGTAATCTTCTCCAAAAAGCTCAACCATAATGTTTTCGACACTATAAATTTCCTGTTATTCCCCTGTTTAGAAGCGGGATAGAAGAGCGCACAATGATATCATAAGTAAATGGTATTTATGAGGTGCCGTAAAATATATGTATTTGCTTTAATTACTTGGACACGTGGACTGGCTGAACGATGAGCGCTCTTCAGCTGTTAGTTGCTGTACTATTCTATATAATAAACAATTTTTAAATACAAAAGTTTATCAAAATGCAACCTATTTATTTCGCGCACAAATCAAAGATCGCCATAAGCACCGCAAAGTGTGGCCAGCTCAAAAATACCGAATGACGCAAAATATTGCTTTTGGCCAAATCAATGCGCAGAATTATTCTATTTGTAAATGCAAGCTCAAATCTGCAGTTTATTTAAAAACTTAATTTCTTCGGTTGAGTGAAAGTTCAAGAACTGCTATTAAATAAAATGACAAATTCAGTAGAAAAGTTAATTCTGAAAAGCTACTATCGCCCGCATCAACTACTGAAAAAATACTTCCTATCAGTTACTAGCACTAAAATCTTGCACATCGCTAATACGTACCCAAAGCAAAAGCTTTTGGCAACTCTAACCATGCATTTATAAAACGGTACTTTCATTACATTTGCGGAACGCAAACGCAACGCGAGTAAAGAATTTCACCATGTCGGACTCGGATGATGATTGGTTTAATAAGGATGAGGATGAGCTGGTACAAAATCTGCAGCAACAGGTGAAGCAACAAGTGGAAAATGAGACACATGAGGAACGCATTGAGTTTTGCAGCAGAGCTGGTAAGCAAAAAATATGCGTTTTTAATTATAGAATGCAATTTCTAATAACAACATTAGATGATTATCTCAAGCAACTTAGGCTAGAAACTACTGAGGATACGAAAAGTCCGAGTCGCTTTACCACTGCCGATTTTGCAAAGGCCCTAAAAATGACGCCGCTGGAAATGTTTCTCTACCTAATGTCCGCGCCGCGTGATCTCTTCCAGGGTCAGCTGACGGACAGTGATTCCCAAAAACGAGTGATGCAGTATGTGGAAGTGCTAACGGTACTGTGCCAATTGGAATTGGGCGGCTTCGACTGGCAGCTATTGTCTGGTTTTGCCAAGCAAACTGTGCTCCTGAATCACGTGAAGCGCTTTGCTGTGAAACTCTTCGCGCCGCCTTCCAAGGGCACATTAGATGCCGACTCCGAGCTGATGTTGCGCGGCATAAAGTGTTTGCTTATACGTGCACACAAGCTGGGCGTGCTGCAACCATCCGGCTATGAGCTAATCGATCTGTTTAAGACGCTGCTCGCCCGGTGCCAGCTGCCTCAGCTCTTGAAGCATCCGCTGTGCGTTGAATTCATCCGAGAGTTGGATGTGCTGCCAGCCAGTACACACGTCAAGAACGAAATATATCCCAAGCTGGAGCAATTGCTACGAGCTGATGCAGGCGCTACGGCCGCCAATACTGTGCCTGCAGTCGCCTTCGATGACGTGGCTGGCTACATAAATTGCCAGCGGCAGCTGCTTTGCGATGACTTTGTGCAGCCATTGCGTGAGCTCGTGCAGCGTTTGCGTTCCAAGAGCAATATCGATGCCTTGGTGGAACAAAATCTGATTTGGCCGCACACACAGCTCAACCTGAACCCGGAATTTGTTGAAGCGGAGCGGAATAGCCTAATATTTGTAGATATAGGGCCATCAGAACGGCTAGAAAAAAAAGAACAATGGAAAACTTATTCGGCAGGACGGGCAGAGCTTCAATACCTGCAAAATCTTAAGACGGGCGCTTTACTGTGCTTCACCAGCAGCTATGATTTCGACAATCTAATACTGGCCACCGTCGGATTCACTGAGGACAAAATGTTAAAGCAAGGATATGTAAGACATTATACCCTGTATATTGTGAACTATTTATAAAACTCAATATGTTTTAGTTAAGCGTGGAGATTGCCAAGCAATACAATATTGGTAATATATATGGCAAGCCGTTGATCATGTTCGAGACGCCGGTGTTCTTGGAGCCGTATCTGCGTGTCCACAATTATCTGAGCATATGCAGCGCCGATAACTTTCCCATGTGCCGGTACATTGTCGAAGGACAGATCGATGTACGGCCGCCCGCCTACATTAGACCAGACGTTCAGTTAATGTATAATGGAAAGCCATTTACGGCAGCTAAGCCGCCCGTGGAAACGAAGCTGAATGACGCGCAGCGAACGGCCTTTGGCGCGGCGCTCTGCATGGAATTCTGCCTTATACAAGGCCCGCCCGGCACTGGCAAGACGCATTTGTCCGTTGAGCTGGTCAAGACGCTGCTACAGAATGCCGCTCAGCTTGGCTCTGGACCCATTGTTGTGCTGACCTACACAAACGACTCGTTGGACAAGTTCTTGTTGAAGGCCGCGCAGCACACGAGCAGCATTCTGCGCTTTGGCTGTCAGTCGCGTCTGCCCCAAATCGAGCAATTCAATGCGCGCACAATGTCCGATGATCAGTTGGTGCCGCCGCGCCTCAAGCACATATGGTGGTTGACCAAGTGCGAGTACAAGGAACAGTTTAACCGACTGCAGGCTCTGCATGCGGACTTCGATGGCAGCGAGTCGGCCCATGTGCAAATACAATCGGAACTGGAGCAACTGCATGTGGTAACGGAAAAGATCAACACCCTGCGCACAATATTTCAGTTTTATCAGGCACGCGACAAGGCTCTGTTGGCGATGACAACCACATGCGCGGCACGGCTGAACTTTTTGTTCCGTCTGCTGCAAAGCAAGTGTTTCATCTTTGAGGAGGCCGGCGAGATAGCCGAATCCCATGTGCTGGCCTGCCTAACGCCATACACGCAGCACGTCATACTGATTGGCGATCACAAGCAGCTGCAGCCCCATACGGGCAATTATATGCAACAGGGATTGCAGGTGTCGCTCTTCGAGCGTCTGATTACGCACAAGTTTCCCGCCAGCGTGCTTAATGTGCAGTATCGCATGCGCAGCTGCATTGCTGAGCTCCTGGTGCCCATCTTCTATGATGAACTGATCAGTGACGACTCCGTGAGAGCCTACCGCAATGTGCACGGCTTGACGGCCAATATGTACTTTGTCAGTCACGACCAACCCGAGCAGCAGCTGGTAGGCTAAAATGCATACTGTACTCATGCTTGCAATTAAGTTTTTGTTATTATTTTCAGAATGACATGTCCTTTGTAAACAAGCACGAGGCCAAGGAGCTGGTGAAACTAGCTGCAAGCTTGGAAAGGGAACACACCAACATTGTCGTTCTAACGCCCTACAATGCTCAAGTTGTACAAATCAAAGCACTACTCACTAAAGCTAAGATCCAAAGCATTTTAGTTACAACTGTGGACAGCTACCAGGGCCTAGAGGCAAACATTGTGCTACTGTCGCTTGTGCGCAGCAATCGGGCCGGACAGATTGGCTTTCTGCGTCAGCCAAATCGCGTTTGTGTGGCCCTGTCGCGTGCTCGCTGGGCTCTCTACATGATGGGCAACATGTCGACCCTGGAGCATGGCAATCCGGAACTCTGGGGAGCTATCCATAGCAAGCTACAGGCAGCAAATGCTATTGGTGACGCCTTTCCAATGGTGGCAGGCCCTTCCGAAGAGATGATGGAGCAGATCTCGACCTAGTTGAGAGTAGATTGTGGCAACTGCTATAAGCAGCATTTAATATATAAAATTAAACGTATTTTTGCTTTTAAATCTAGTCTTTTTTTTTATTTTTAGTATCTGTTATTCATTCATATAACAGAGTTTTGCCGCAAGACGATTGAAAATTGCTGAATTTGATTTTTGTCTGTATTGTACACTTTTATATTCCAATTGCTGTCAAACCGATTTATCATTTTGTATCTTAATGCACTTTTCGTTTTGTATTATTGCTACATTTTAAGTGGTATTTTAAAATTGTACGTACGCTGCTCTCGTTTGGTGTTTATCTTTGATTATACGATACTAAACTGGATTAACAATATTTAGAATTTGTCGCTGCTCTCATATAGATTGTTTTGTATAATAAATATTTTATATACGGTCAACTCTCTGTCGTCTATATTAGGCTCTTATTGTTACATCTTAGTTCAAAATTGCAGACTTTGTAGACTGTGTATAAACTGTAAATGGAGCTTATATCGATCTAGTATGAAGGTTTCGGGTGTGCTTGCATGAATCAGAATGTACATTGTTTTTGAGAACGCGCATCTACAACAACTATGTACTATATATTCTATATATTTATGTATATATTTATATATATATATAGGTAATTTATGGATGTGGCCCAGATATTGTTTGCGAATTAAGGCAATTTTGAAAATTATCATCAATTGTATTTTTGAATCTGTTTTGTGTTGGTTTTTTTTTTGCTTATTCTTTACAAAATAGTAGTTTCTTGTTTTCTTGCATTTTTTACTTAAAAATAGCTTGTTTTTGTTGTGTGTGTGTGTTTTAGTCAGAGCTTATGAAATATGCTACATGTATCGTAATGTTGTTGTCGTCTACAAGAACGTAATTTAATTATGTGTATTTATATAGTTTATTCGATGCTAAAACTGAAATTAAAAATGATAAAATAGAACGAGAAACGCGGCGTGTAAGAGCAGCAAGTAAATTGTGTGTGCAGATCATAATATCCGCTGCTTCGTGTGCGTATCATAAATTGGACCCACCTCCATGGCACCTCCATGGAAGATGAACTTGGAGACGGATTGGGGTTTTGGGTGTTTGCATTGTTAACGCACTTAAACGAGCCAGCGCACAAAGTAGCGGATCTTCTGCAACATCGTCATCTTAGAACTCACGGGATTGAAATCAAGCCAGAATCAGAACTAAACTATAAACTGAATTCATAATGAGCGGCGCCCTCATTGGTGTTTTGGTGATTAATGGGAAAAATATATATATATGCTATGTTGGGCTCCTCCTCAGATTGTTGGGTTGTTTGGAGCTTTGCGAAATGATCCATGTGTAGCTGGGCGGAGGCTGCTGCTGCTGTTTTGATTGGTGTTGCTTCTGTTGCTGTTGCCGCTGCTGCTGCGTCCCCGATAACTGAACTGCAAGGTTCCGCCGCTGCCAGAGGCCGTCCGAACGGTGCTTGTTGTTGTTGTTGTTGTCACCGTAATCGTTGGCCTACCGCGCCGTGTCTATTGCTACCGTCGATTGATTAGCCCATTGGGAGGCGCCTGCTGGCTGGCAGTGTGCATCAGCTCCAGTTCCACCAGCAGCGGAAAGTGATCGGATGGTATGTGCGGATGTGGACAGCCGACCACTTTGTTTTCGCGCAGCCAATCAGTGGAAACGGGTCCGAGCAGGCCCAGCGGCACCATGCCCGTTTTTGTATAGAAAATATAATCGATGATGCCCTTGAAATCGAAGGTGTAGTTGGTGTGCGGCATTATGTCCTCGCTGTAGGCGGAGGCCAGTTTGAAGGAATGCGTAAACTCGTTGGTATCGTTGGACAGCAATCGTTGCAGGCACAGCTTATAGCCCATGTCCTTAAAGTCTAAATGGTCCATTGCAACACGGCCCTTGCCCAAAAACTCGACAACACCGGAGTCGGGCAACGAATTGAAATCGCCGCAAAGCAGCAGCTGCACGCTGTTCGAGTCGTTCTTGTGGCCGGGCCGAAAGCTGTGGCTGGCCTCGTCAATGATCGTTTTCAGCTCGTTGCTCAGCATCATGGTCTGTATGAGCTTGACGTCACAGAATTCGGGATCCCAGTGGATGTGCGCGGTGCACACGAGCAGCGGCTGTGAGATCTGTGTCACCTCCGACATTGGCTCCCAGGCCGTTTCCTTCACCTTGAGCAAAGCGGCCAGGCCAATGTTATCTTTGGGCATCACACGGTTCAGCATGTTGTCCGAGCCCTCCGCATTCGCCATGGCCAGCTGATTGAATTCGATTAGATGCTCCTTGATCAGCGTGAATCTGCAAGCAAATATAAATTTCTTTAATTTTCTTTTCTTTGAATCGGAATTGAGGCTAAACTCACTTTGATGTTCGGAAAAATATCGCACATCCGTCAACGTATTTGCGTTCCAGTTCGGACATTGTCTTGGCCCGCGATTTGGGCGAGAAGATGCCCTCGTAGCCATCGTTCTTCAGTTCGGGCAGGAAAAAGTGATAAAACTGTTCCGTTTCGATCTCCTGCAAGCTTATAATGTCCGCCGCATAATGCCGTATCTCGTCGATAATTGACTTCTTCCGATACTCCCAGCACAAGGCCCACGATGGACAATAGCCGTACATTTGTCGCGTCGCATATTTATCGCAGAGCACGTTGTAGCACATGACCGTAAATATGCCTGCAGGATAAACAAACAGTTAACAGTTGCGTTTCTAAAATAACATAATATGTCCACACATTTATGAAATCCACCCCCAACATGTTAAAAATTAACATAGCATACAATAACATAACTGCTAAACAGAAATAACATAACAGAGCTAAGCAGCATAACAGAAATTAGAGCTCCATCTATGGTACATTTTATTTGTCGACCTTGAACTCGACAGACAATACGAAATCAAATCCGACCAAATATATTTCAATCTTCTACAGTTTTCTAGGTAATCAAATTTGGAATGAGGACTACGATTGAGCTCCTACGGGTGTAAAACATTGGGAATATCAATAACTGTTAAAAGCTGTGTACACGAGCTTTTTTTGAAATAACCCTATTTTGTCGCCTATATCTTATCGTACGATTTACAGTTACTTACAGGCTGGTCGCGATTTGTTGGGCTTGGCGAGCGGCAGCCATGGCCGTTGGGGCGGTGGGTTGACGGTAACTGTAAAAAGAAAAAGAGAGCAAACGTTAGTGGCATATTCAATGAAACGGCAGGCAGGCAGGCAGAGCTAAAGTTAAAGTGGCGATTATGAAATTAGCGCCCGCACACCCGCACACACACACACACACACACACGATCTGTCCGCACACCCCACTGACACACTGCGGTCACGTCTTCATTGTTGTTGTTGTTGCTGCTGCGATCGGTGAAAGTGACATGCAAAAGCAATCAAATAGCTTCCGCCTTCGGTGCGCCAGCAGAAGGCAGGCAGGTGGCGGCATCGCTGCTTGGTTTGTTGCCTATTTTATTTCATTTTTTTTTTTGGTTTTTTGATTTTTTTTTTTTTTTTGTCCACTCTACCTGGGTTTCTCCAACTGCTGGCGACATGCGCCTGGGAGCACAAAGTTGCTTGTGGCTGCTTTGGGTGCGGGTGTGGGCGGGCGACGACACAGCGTGCCACCCCGCCGCCACCGATCCTGTTGTTCGCCGTTTTTGTTGGCGTCCACTCTGCTGCTGCTTCTTTTGCCGTTGCCGTTGATATGCTGCTGCAGCGGCTTACAACATTTTCTTTGGGGATGTCGCCGTTATTTCGCTTCGGCTGTTTGCCAATTTTATTATCGCCTGCCTACTTCGCGTCAGCGTGTGTGTGTGTGTGTGCGTGAGTTTGCTTGTGTGTGTGTGAGGGGCGCTCTGCTGCAATTTGCTCTCTTGTTGTTGCTGCTGCCTACTCAGCAGCTGATCGCGCGCGCTCTCTTCACGCTCAATCAACTCTTCCGATTGTGCAGCGCAGTTGCTGTTCCTTTTTTTTTTTTCGTTTTTTCGTTTTTCGCTTTTGTTTCGCCTAGGTTGAGGTTGTGTGTGTGCGTTCGTGTGTGCTTAAGTGTGTGTGAGTTTGTTGTATTTTGTTTTGTTTTGCTTTGCTTTGGAAGAAAACGATTGTTTTTCGTATTTCGCTTTTCTGTTAATTTTGTGCAAACGTCGGGCGAGCGACGATGAAAAACTTTCACTATTATTATTATTTTTTTGTTTGTTGTTTTTTTTGTTTTTGTTTAATAAATTTTGTGATTTTTCATAATTTTGTTGTTGTTGTGGTTTCTGTCGTTGGGCGACTGCTTTTTGTTTCAGCTCAGGTCTTATTGCTTTTCGTTCGTTACACTGTTTCTAACGATATAACATTAACAAAATTTTCATTGCATTTTAATTGTGCAGCTTGTGGAGGGGCGATTCTTTTTCTGGTTTTTCTTTTTGTACAATTTATTCATTTATTTTTTTTTTTTTTGGTTTTTTTTTTTATTGTTTCACGCAAGTGCAACAAATTATTTAATAACGAAAAAAGAAACTATGTTTTTGTGGGTGTATAGAAATGTAAATAGAAACTAAATAAAAAAAAAAAAACAACAATTGACAAAAGACTTAGGCAACAAACTCAATGCCAACTATTCTACTCAGTTTCTAGGCAGAGCGAGGGGGCGCAAGGAGAAGTACAATTACGAAACTTTTACCAACGACGCTAGTCAATAATGTTGGCTTAAATATATGAGTAATTGCCGTCAGAAAAACAAAAGAGACAACATTTAGTTGAAGCAGCAAGCGTAGAAGGGGGTCGGGCCGGGGGGTGGGGGGTTAATTGAGTGTAAATTGACAGCTCATACAGTCGAAAAAGCTAAACGAGCACATATGTCTTCAGTTAGATAAATGCGCTACAAAACTGTCAAATATAATTCACAACTGACTTTTACGAACGTGCTAAAAAGCAAAAAACTTCAAACAGCTGTTTTCATTTTTTTAAAGAATGGTTTTCTACTGTAAAGCATGTGTCACATCTTTAAAGATGAATTCTCTACTTGAAGAACTCGAAAAAAAAAGCTTGCCTTGCCTTGCATCTGTAAGATACGAGACGTACAGTTGCAAAAAAATACCAATATTTTCAATATCTTCATAGTTACATTTGTAAGATTAATAAGGATCTTGAAAATACGTTTTTAGTTTTTGGGAGAATGTTCGATGTTGATAAGAATTTGCTAAAATACGTAGCGAGCATATTCAACCTTATAATAGCCGATTTTGGACTAAATATTTTGATAAACAAGCACGTTTTTATATAGGAACTTCATAATTAGGCGATAAGATAAGATAAGATTTGACTTTAATGTAAGGGGCTTAGTGAAACTAGAAAATGCTAAGTTAGGTCACGATGTCTTATAAAAAAAGGTTACATAAAAGACCAAGTAAAGCCTTTTAATTAAGTCGATCCATTTGGCTACAGAAAGACAGACCTATGCAAAGATTCATGATGATAACTGAAGAATATATGATGTTTATTGGATCGGAGATGTTTTCTTCTATGCGTTACACATTTCATGGCAAAATTATAAATCCCTTATATTATAATGCCATTATTTTTTAGCTTTTTAACTAGCCGAATATAAAAGATGTAAAGTATTTATGTAATATTTGTATTTATAATAATATAATATAATAATATCATATTTGATCAGATCTTAAAGTATACTTTCTTTGTATAATAAAGTATACTTTCTTTGGCCAGGCCATAGCTTAACGATCTAGGTTACATCTTTATGAATTATATTTTTTAAATATTGTGAAATAGCAATATATGACGAAGATCCGATCTTCTCTATAGTTGAGCACTTTTCGCAACGCTTTCTATTAAATACTAGACATATAAATCTGTATATTCCCCGAGTAAAATCATTCACTTGCAATCTTTATGCCTTTATATAACATATATCTGAACTGATCTTTTTGTATAACAAGACATTATTTTTTATGGCTGCCACAGCCCTTTCTACAACATTTTTCATGGTCGATGCCTGCGCTCCAAAACACAAAGAAAATAAGAGAAGAAAAAAAGCAAAAAAAAATCAAAAGTTCGAAAGGCAAAAACCCAAGTGAGCGTATCGAAAAAGAAAGTGAAATTCAAATTGAAATTTGGTGCGATTAACAACACGACCGGAGGAGAGCCTGATTGCCGGTTCGTCGCCCGTCCGCCTGCGACCCTTCCCCTCGCCCCCCGCCCCTCGCCCCAGCAACTCGTTTGGCTTAGTCAACATTTTGTATGCACATGGAGTTGGCGGAGAAGGCCTGCTCCGAATAGAAAACAAAAGTCAACTCGCCACACTTGCCACACTTTGGAGAGCCGCAATTAGATAACCCGTTTCATTTGCACCACTTTTTGTGGCAAACAGCCAACTGCAACAATAACCTGACTGCAAATATGACTGCCAATGTTCAATGGCGTTGCCCGCCGTGTTTATACGATGCCACAACTAAGACCCAATCGCGCATTGAAATCATAATAATGAAACTGAATTTAAGGTGCACTCCGCACACACACACACACACACACACACACACTCACGCAACAGACAAACCAGTTCAACAGCATTTTTCATGCAACGAGGCTGCAGTCCGCAGTCCCCTCCAGTCCCCAATCCCCCGTCTCAAGTCCCCAACCCGACTCGAGTGTTAAGTGGCCCCACGACTGCGACGACTTCAGAAGCACACGAGGGTCGTTTATTCAGCAGCCAAGTTGCAAGCAATTATGCTACATTTTAAAGTTGCCCAAAATGTTGCAAGAACAGCTTACATTGGCATGCAGAAACATTTAACTAATACCCTTCAAGGCAAAGAAGAAGAAGATCCTTCATACAAGTCTTAACCATTTATTATTTATTATTTATTATGTATTATTTATTATGTATTATGTATTATTTATTATTTAGTATTTATTATTTATTATTTATTATTTATTATTTATTATTTATTATTTATTATTTATTATTTATTATTTATTATTTATTATTTATTATTTATTATTTATTATTTATTATTATTTATTATTTATTATTTATTGTTTATTATTTATTATTTATTATTTATTATGTATTATTTATTATGTATTATGTATTATTTATTATTTAGTATTTATTATTTATTATTTATTATTTATTATTTATTATTTATTATTTATTATTTATTATTTATTATTTATTATTTATTATTTATTATTTATTATTTATTATTTATTATTTATTATTTATTATTTATTATTTATTATTATTTATTATTTATTATTTATTGTTTATTATTTATTATTTATTATTTATTATTTATTATTTATTATTTATTATTAATATTTATTATTTACTATTTATTATTTATTATTTATTATTTATTATTTATTATTTATTATTTATTATTTATTATTTATTATTTATTATTTAACTAATAACCTTCACGACAAAGAAAAGGGAAAAATTCAGACTCTTCATACAAGTCTTATCCATTTATCCATTTATAATTTTTAAATATATTAATATGAGGATAGCTTAATTTGAAAGTATTCTTTTATTTGTAAGATAGAATTTCATTTTGTACAAGATTTACATATATAATTAAACTAAATTCAGTTTTTTATTTGGTTGAGATTTGTTCATATATAAATCTTTTGAATTCCCAATATTGAGTACCCAACAAAAGTATAAAGTCCCGATCTTAGTAGTTTGTAAAAGTAATTTATTAAAATTAAGCGCTACTTGGATCTTTGTTGTTTTTAGGGTTGCCATGCTTTCCAGTTGAATGATACATTTTTCAAGGATTGTAGTTCTTCTTTTGCTAAAGTTTGGTAAAATTTTTTGAAATTTGATGTGAGGATTCCTTTTTAGCTATTTTTTAATGGCACCTCAGTCTACGAGGTCCCCCTAACGATTCTAAACCATTTTTTTAAAGTATTTTAAGACGATTCCTTGCCTTTAGTATTAGTTACTTAAACACGGTTAATATCTTAGCCGCATTATTCGCGTTTGATCTCAATATATTTATCCATATAAATATCGCAATCCTATTAAAATATTAATATATGTTTCACAGTTCATGCATATTTGCAATGGAAAATCGGCTGGATCGACTGGATACGGGGTATCTTTAAGTCGGCTACTCCTTATCATTAATTTTTCAATCCTACTTCATTCACAGTCTTTTTTGTCTAACTTTCAAAGTGCCTTAACTCATGACTAAGACTGACAGCTTTGCCTCGACTGCGTTGAATCTCTTGAAAATATCCGTGACTAAAACTTTGAGTATTTGTTCTTCAGAATATCCGTCTTTTTGTGTTATAGATGTATTGGCACTACGAGGATATTCAGCTCCTTTTTCAGGCAGTTGATTGGGATATATGTCTCCGGGGAACTTTTCATTAGTTGAACCTTAATTCGTATAATTCCAACTAGCTTGAACCTGATTTTGATATGGACTATCAATACTATAATATGTTATCGATTAGTTGATTATCGATTTATTTAAGGAGCAACCCTCGTTCAAGTAGCGGCTGCCGACTTACTCGACTCGTCAGCCTCTCTCAGCGCTTCTCAGACTGTTGATCAAGAGTCTAAGCAAATTTTGCTGCGTCACATGGAAAAATCAATTGAAATGTGCGCCGGAGTGCGCACCGTGATTATGCAGACACGAACTGGCGAATGGCGGATAGCCAGTTGCCAGTTGAATGGCTGTTGCACTGAGGATGCAACGGCGGCAGCTGAGTTGTTGCTGCAACACAGGCAGCCGGACGACGCATTCGCGTGGGCTTTCATTCGACAGCTTGGCATCTTTGTAGGAGTCGTCGTCGTCGTCGTCGTCGTCGTTGTTGCTGTTGTTGCGGTGGCTGCATCTGCGTCTGGGGCTCACGCGATGCTGCCACGCGGTTTGGTTACGTTTATTATTATTATTTTTTTTCTTCTTCTTCTTCTGCTGTCGCTGATCCACTTTCAGCTCTTTGCGCGTACTTTCTCCCCCAATTGGAAAGCAAGCAGCGGCGACGCTGGGACTGCGACTGGAACCTGGCCAGCCTGCCGCTGCCTCAAAACTCCCAACTTTATGCGAGGGCAACCCCCAGAGTACCTAGTTACATTTAACAAGGATGAGTCATAGGTCTACATATTGTATATGGAGTAATCAATTTTCAATAACTAGGACTCCACTTGAAATGTTAAAAAATGAAACAAAATAAAATTGCATTCAAAAACTTTGTTTCCGACCGATTATTCCTATGGCAGCTATATGATAAAGTACTCCGATGTGAAAAAGATTTTGCATAAATGTAATGAACATAGTAAAACTTATAAATGGCGAGTATGGTGAAGATATTTTGAAAAATAAAAAAGTTTTCAATACAACAACTTCATTTTTAACCTATCGTTCCTATGTCAGCTATATGATATAGTGGTCCGATACTGTTGGGATTTTGCATATATATGGGGAACATAGTAAAACTAATAAATGCCGAGTTTGGTCAAGATATCTTGATAAACAAAAAAGTTTTCCATACAACAACTTAATTTTTGACCGACTGTTTCCATGGCAGCTATATGATATAGTGATCCGATGTATATAAGATTTTGGTTACATGTAGGGAGCATAGTGAGAGCTATAAATGCCGAGTATGGTTAAGATATCTTGAAAAACAAAAAAGTTTTTCATAGAACAACTCCATTTTCGACCGATTATTCCTATAGCAGCTATATGATAAAGTTGTCAGTTGTATGGAGCATAGCGAACTAGAGAATACCGAGTTTTTTTTTTGGGTTATCTGAGAAGCAAACAACTTTTTCATGCAATCAGTTATATTCCGACCGATCGTTCCTATGGCTGGTTTATGATAAATTGGTCCGACTCGGATAGCTTCGATATATATACTGCATGCAATAGAAAACGAAGCTTTGAAAAGATTCATGACTAGCTGAGAGATTAGTTGGCATGGAAACAGATAAATGCACTTAATTTTCGATTGTTTCTTGTGACGCTGACATAATGGTCCGATACGGCCGATTTCGACATAGTTATAAAAATAGTAGACCTATTTCATTTTCATACAAATGGATATGGTTAATCGACTAGGCTGTTGATACTGATCAAGAATATACTTTATGGAGTCAACAATGTCTCCCCATTTCGTGTCAAAATTATAACAGTTTCTGTTAACAGTCAAAAATGTTACCACTTTTTTTTTCTAGTGAAACTTCTATTTTGACCCTCGTATATATCTACATGATTTACTGATCATGAATATATAATTATAATCTGTATGGGGTCAACAATGTCTCTACATACGTACGTAACACATTTCGTGTCAAAATTATAACAGTTTCTGTTAACAGTTAGCCGTCTGTTAACCCGTCTTATTTTTTTTTGCAGCTAGTGAAACTTTTATTTTTGCCCTCGCATTTATGTACATGATTTATATTGCCCTAGCGGCTGTTCATTCGACTTTCTAATCATTTGCACTTCCTTTTACGCAACAACAACCTTGATAAGCCCGAAGCATACAAAAACAAAAACAAAAACAACAAAATGAAAACGAAAACGGGCTATGCGCCACTTCCGCACCAGAAAGCGCACTCCACATAAACATTTAATAATAATAATTTTATAATAATAATAATAAATTGTATACATAAATACAACAGAGAGGAAGGTGAGAACGACGTTTAAATACTTCGCAATCAGGTCTCAGCCTAAAGCAAAAAATCTACTAGAGCTTACATTTCTTCATGAAATGTTATATTATATAAAGCAAAAATAACATATTTATATATATAAATTAATCTCGAAAATCGAAGAAAGAATATATTTGGTACAGAGTATATCAGCTCGGCTCGAGCTCGTTTCAATACTTTTTACTAATTTTTTTCATACAGGGTATAATAAAACATTTCCGATTTTTTCGCGTATTCATAAGAAATTTGGGCCATTTATGCGAAACGGAAATAAGGCACACGAAATGGAAATTAAAACGGAACAAAAATGTTTTGGCCGAAAATGTAATACCCTTAATAAAATCGCATACTTTTTAAAGTAATCGAATTCAAAGTAACTAGGCAAAGTTTTACACTCAAATTTGTGCTATTAACCTTTAAGCTAATTATTTTATATAAAATATAATTAATTCTTACATATAAATAAGAAGAGATACAAAATTTTATATTTCGTTAACATTGTTATCGATTATTCGTTTAACAGCCTGTGAATAAACTAGCACCGTTCCGCTTGTGAATAAAGTTGTTCCGTTGAACTAGTTCACGTTTTGCTAACAAATTTTAAAACGGAATATATGTTATCCAAAACTACCGTTGCACGTTCTGTGAGTAAATTTCCATACCCTCCGAAAAGAGTACACAATAAAAAAATAACGACAGGCAATGACACAGCAAAAAAGCCAAAAATAAATTGTAGACATGTTTTGTAACCGGCCACAAAAAAACAAAAAAAAAACAGTTAAAATTCAAAGGGAGACCAAAGCGGGGGGGACAAAGAGAGCTAAATAAGCGTCTTTTCACGCCTGTTCCAATTAATGAATCAGTTAACAGCTGTTTTATTACTTATTGTTATTGTTATTATTATTATCGTTGTTGTCGTTTTTGGCAGTGTTATTGTTTGTTATTGCAGTTATAAATACCGGTTCGCAGCATGTGCTCCAATAAATCAACAACAACAACAACGGGCTGACGCGTTTAAAATGCATTATAAAGCATAAATTGTCATCAAAATTAAATTAAATAAAAGCACACAAAACTAGCTTAAGCCAATTAAACGATTAGGTAACAGTTAAAGAGGCAGAAGAAGCAGCAGCAGCAGCAACAAGTACGCCGTCATCAACAACAACAGCAGCAACAACAACAGTAACAGCAACAACAACAGTAACAGTAACAACAACAGTAACAGAAACAACAACAGCAGCAACAACATCAACGAGGCTGACTATAAACCTACATAAAAGAAACAAAATTTGTACAGCCGCCGTTGTAACCAAAAAATAAAAAAAAAATATAAAAGAAGTCCAAAAAAACGCAGAAAAAACGTAAAAAATTAATTCATGTTGTGCTCATTTCGTGAGCAGCAACAACAACAACAACAACAACAACAACAATAAAAAAATGTTACAACAACAGCAGCAAATGAGGCACAAATAGCTGAAAGAAAAAAAAAGAGTCCAAATGTCTGATGCGAACATTTTAACACCATCATCTTCAACAGCTGCTGCTGCTCTTTCGACTAGCACTCAGATGGGCTTTACGTGGGGCAGAAAAAGGGCATTAGATTCAAGCGAATGAATGCGAATGACTTCATAAAACTAATGGCTCATCAGCAGCAGCAACAATTGAGCCGAGTTGTTGGTTCGATTATAGCTTATGTCTTTCATAATCAAGAAAACGTGCAAGTCTATATTTCAATAGTTTGTTTAAGCAGAAGAGTTTGTTTTAAAACCTAACGAGCTTGGTTGTGGAAAATAAATCTCTTTTTTTTTTCTAATTGGTAGAGTCAAGTGCATGGCGAGCGAATGGATCTATTGTGTCTCTGATTGCTCTTTTTCCGGCCTTAAAATATGAGAGAAAAACCTGCTCTCCTAGCTCTTCTAACTAGGATCTGAGCGCCTCCAAAAACCTGTTCTCCTATCATTACTAAGAAGGATCTGAACCTCTCAAAAAACCTGCTCTCCTAGCTCTTCTACTAAGGATCTGAGCCCCTACCAAAACCTCCTCTCCTAGCTCTCCTACTAAGAAGGATCTGAGCCTCTCCCAAATAAGCAGGAGTTTGAAGGCAAAGTCTATAAGGATCTTACTCCAAAAGTTTAAGCTTGCGCAATCTGAAATGTCCCGTTTGGATATCCGAATTCCAGCATGACCTGATAGATGGATATATACTGTATTGCTCTTGTCCTAGGAACACCTAGGACTTCCTGCGTCCCTGGTATAATTTTCAGGAAAACCCAGCATGTCCTGGCACCCGACAGAAGGATATACTGTTAATAGAATTTAATAAATTTTCTGATTTAGTTATACTCTGTTCCGAAATACTTTGTGAAACTAAATTCGTTCCCATATTTAATTTCTCAGGTTTTGCCCAGCTACAATGTCGTTAATTATCAAGCGTTTAGCGAGGTGTTTATTTTTAACTTTTTTTTTCTTTTGTAGAGAATGGGCATTTAAAATTGGGTTAATAGAATAAAGTAATTAAAATCTCATGACTTAGAAGCTGGCACAGTGAAAAGAATTGGTATTTAAAATGGGCTAAGCGAGATACTTCAAGGAGATGTTAAGCCTAGGAATAAGGGAGTTACGTTTTCTAAAGCTGTGCCTGCATTTGTCTAAAAACTGTTAATAGAATGTATTTTATTTTATTTAAAATATATAAAGCTCGGTTTGTTAAACTTTTAAAATAAGTTAGCTGTTGATCTGCTTTTTTGTTAATTTTTTGTTAATTATCAAAAACATTTATGAACTTAATTCATGTTATTTCGATTTCTATTCCCAGGTAAAAAAAAATGGATCTTAACTTTTTTTGATGATTTAATTTTTCTATTTTTTTTTAATTTTTTTTTTTTAATTTTATTTTTTTTTTAATTTTTTTTTTAATTATATTTTTTTTTAATTTTTTTTCCCCCAACCTGATATTGATTTCCCAATCAAAGAGCGCATTCTTGCGCAATAATACGATACGCTTATGACCTGGTTAACAGATACGGCGAACAACGATCTAAAGGCAAATTAAAGCTAAAGATAAAGAAGAGACAGATATTTAACCAACACACACACAGATAGATCTACCTGAAGCTCTTTGCCTCGACTCACGTAGGGCAGGTAAAGTAGCGACTACTGCAAAGGTAAAACTGAGCGCAGGTAAAGCTTCGCCAGAAGTTGTCTCTGAAAATGTGAAAACGAAGAAGAAGACGAAGAAGAAGACAACAACAAGCCAAGCTGCGAGCAGACGACATTAAAAGGTGGACAAAATAAATGTAATAATGACATTTGTGGCCGTTAGATTCTTAACTGTTTGACATTTTGCGTAACCTTTTTCGTAGACATTTGGCCTTTTTTCTTTTTTTTTGGAGTCCCGCAACTGGGCCATTAGCCCGGCCCGGCCTGGTCTGACTTAGCCTGGCCTAGTGGACGGAAGACTTTCAATTTCATTGGGAAAATCTCCGATCTCCGTGCATCAATCAAATGAGGCAATAAATTGAAAATGCAGCAAGACAAAAATGCCAAACGAATGGAAAAATCGCGATCGAAACGAAACGAAAAAAAAGAAGAAAAGAAAAACAAGGTGAAGCGACAAAAATCGCAGAGCAAAGAAAAACTCTAGAGAAATAAGCCAAAGCCAAAGCGTAAATACACTAACAAGCGCTATTATTTTAAATATAATCAGCTAATTAATTTGTAAAGAAAAAATGTAAATTAAGAAAAATAAGTCTAACGAGGCATTTAACAATTTATTCGATCGTCAGATACATCTCAACATCAAGAAGTCTTATCATTATGGAATATCCTAGATAAGTTTAAAATGAAGGGAATTTAAATAAATTTAATTTAAATTCGATGATCGAATGAATGTTCGTCAGAGTTACTTAATTTATTATATCATGTTCAACATTTGTTTGTTTATTAATTAAGATCATAGATAATTAGAAATTTGTTTTAAATAATAGTTGATTTCTTAAGCAGAATTTCAGAAATGTTCCCTATAAAAACCAAGAAAAAGGAATAATTAATTGGAATTCGAGAAGGGACTCCAGGTTTAAAATAGTTTTACGAGGAAGATTAGAATAATTAAATGTTTTATACATATATAAATGAAATGAAGTATGAATTACACTTAATTCAATCATTTTTATCTCGATTCGGGCTCAAAACTTTACAAATATTTTGGTATAGAATCAAGTACGAAAAGTCTTGTCATTAGCCCGCCGTTTTTCTCTCTGTGTTCATTTTCTAAAAGAATTTTTTTTTAAGAAGGTAGCACACATCTAGGAAATACCCTGAATCCATTAATTCACTTCTCTTCCCTTAGCCCCATACTACGAGAAAGGGAATCTTGATTAACTCGGATCTTTATTTGCCGATCTTTATGAAGTGCAGGTCAACAATTTCGGGAGAACTGATAAAAGTTGAACTTCGGCGTACTTTTCGAGATCTTACATTCATAATGTTGGGCCCCTAGATAATATAGCTTTTCCCTTTGGCAGATATGTGAGAGCACGCTGAGTTTGTTGAAATATCTTTGAAAACAGAATATTTTGCCATATAAGATCCTACTACTCCATCAATCTTTTCCATATCAACTATATTATATAGTTGTCCGATTTTATTGAGAGTTTTCATACATGTAAGGAGCATAGTAAAACTTATAAAAGCCAGGTTTTAATCAGATATCTTGATAAACAAAAAAGTTTTCCATAAGAAGTGAAAAAGTTTTCCAAGTAATTAATTTTCGACCGATCGTTCCTATGGCAGCTATATGATGTAGATAGATGTTTAGATAATATGTTTGCAATTTTCATGATGATATCCTTAAAACTGAGTCTAGTTCGCAAAAAAACAGATTGAGGAATCAAGAATTTATATACTTTATGGGGTCGGAGATGTTTCCTTCTATGCATTACATTTATTTATATAAATTTGAAGGTTCCTGATATATTTATATAAATTTGAAGGTTCCTGATATAAAAATAAATAAAGGAAAAATGTAATCACAATGCAAAAGCTGGTATAAATTCGGTTTATTCGTAATTGGGAGCGACGCAAACGTGATAAAAATGTTAATGTATTCGGCGGAAAAGGGCATTTAGTAACAAATTAAATTGTAGAGAAAAAAGACAAGCATTGCTTTTAGCAGACGACGGCGAAGCTAACTATGGAATGCTCCGTTGACCGGCGAAGAGGGAAGAACACGACCTGGACAAGACGTCAACGGAGGAGAAGAAGAAGAAGACGACGCATTTATTGACGTAGCCAACACACATTAGCCAGTGTTGGGGCTGCCAACAGTTGCCGGCGTGATGGCGCAAACAGTGTTGCAAATGACCCAATTATCCACTGACCCACTCAAATAGCCGGCTCTTTTGCGAGAGAGAGACAGAGAGAGAGAGAGGGAGGGAGAGGGAGAGGGGAAGAAAAGTGGCAGACAAGTTGTGGAAAGAGTCGACTTAGAACATAAGCGGGCTCTTTAGGAGTCAGCCAACTTGTGCGCTGGTCAGAAGTCATTGTGGCAAAATGAATATGGGAGAAGAAAAAGATGACGAGACCCTAAAATATAGACATTAATTAGCCAAATGACCGGCAATTTGTGGCGCACAACAAAAAGAAATTAATTTGCCAGTTACGGTTAAAATTTAGCGGATCTCTGCGAACATTTTCAATACGAGCGGCTCTTTCAATTAAAGAGGAAGACGACGCCGCGACACCAGGTGAAAGGTAAACAATCTCAGCCAGGCTACGACAAAAGCTGGTTCAAAGTTTGGCTGGCTGTAAAACTAAAACTAGAAAAAACGACAAAGAAGGGCTGTCTTCGGCACGCCGAAGATTTAATACCCTTGCAGACCGGGCTTATTTTATACTAATAATTGCTTTGCCCGAATCTAAGAAGCACTGGGAAATTAGTTAATGCCAAGTATGGTTAAGATATCTTGGAAGACAAAAAAGTTTTTCATATAAAAACGTAATTTTCGACCGATCGTTTCTATGGCAGCTATATGATATAGTGGTCCGATATTGATAGGATTTTGCATATATATAAAACATATACGTAAAGTAATAAATGCCGAGTTTGGCTTAGATATCTTGATAAACAAAAAAGTTTTTCATACAAGAAACTACTTTTTGAACGATCGTTCCTATGGCAGCTATATGATATAGTGGTCCGATATTGATAGCATTATGCAAATATATGAGGAGCATAGTAAAACTAATAAATGCCGAGTTTGGTTTAGATATCTTGATAAACAAAAAAGTTGTTCATACAAGAACCTACTTTTTGAACGATCGTTCCTATGGCAGCTATATGATATAGTGGTCCGATATTGATGGGATTTTGCATATATATAAGACGTATAGTAAAAGTAATAAATGCCGAGTTTGGTTTAGATATCTTGATAAACAAAAAAGTTTTTCATACAACAACTTAATTTTCGAACGATCGTTCCTATGGCAGCTATATGATATAGTGGTCCGATATTGATAGGATTTGGCATATATATAAGACGTATAGTAAAAGCAATAAATGCCGAGCTTGGTTAAGATATCTTGATAAACAAAAAAGTTTTTCATACAAGAACCTACTTTTCGACCGATCGTCTCCTTCTATGCGTTACACATTTGACGACAAAATTATGATACCCTCTGCAAGGGTATAAAAATAATAATAATAATTCGTTGGGCTAATGCTTGGAAAGTTCACTCTCAAGTGCAGCCACGGTCCCAAGATCAGTGCTCCAATGTTCAGTAGTAAATGTTTATTTGCCTGTCTCTCCGGTGGTTTGTTTGTTTGTTTATTTGTTTGTTTGTTTATTTGAAAACCGTCGACATCGGCTCGAACGTGCCCCAATAGAAATCTTGCGGCTGACAGAGCCCCGTCGCCAAGGGAAACAAACTTTTCGGTGCTATCAAAACAGTAATCAGTTTTTTCTTTTACTTTTCCAAAACACAATCGGAGTTTTCTTTATTTATTTATTTATGTATTTTATTGAGCTCTCGTTCACGCTTAATCAAAATAAATAATAATTGCAGTATTGTGCGCGAAACAAGAATAAAACTTAATGGAGATACTTAAGGCTAAGTGGAATGAGAATTATTTGAAGTATATGTGAAGTATATTAAATCGCCTCCGTTTTGTTATTTGTGCAATAACACATATAGAAATACATTAACAATGACAATGACAATTACAATTACAAGCTAGTGAAAATCTTAATTAAATAAATTAGTTTATGTGGGGAATGGTAACAAAAGCAGCTGGCTCCATACTGGGCGGCCCCGCCATTGGCCGGAACTCGACGCGATCGTGGAAAACTGTGACATTTTTCTATCATGCCAAGCAACAGCAGCAACAGTGGAAAACTCGAGACGAACAAATGCAATTTCTTTGCGCGCTCGTGAGTTTCTTTTAATTAAAAAAGGCGAAAACTTTTACTCGGCGCCAACAGCTAAATAAGCAGGTAACTAGGGCTGCTGCTTCTGTTGTCTTAGATTTTATGCTCAGTGATCAGAGCTTGGCATAATTAGAAAAAGTGTCTTACAAATTAAAAAGCGGCGACCTTAACCTTCAGCCAACAGCCAACAGCTGTAAACTAAGCTGACCCAAAAACTTAAACTAAAAACTAAATCGAAATCAATCGCGAGCGAGCGAAATATAAATGAGTGCCAGAGTTCAGTCGAAGTGAATACAATAAATATCAAGTCCATGCATATTGTTTTGAATGCATTCGAATGATTCGAATAGTATTAAAAATCATTTCAATTCGAATAGGTTTAATAAGTACTATAAGTCATGAACAGAAATCGAATGAATGCAGACTTATGCAGGAGTGCATTCGAATGCATTCGAATGATTCGGATAGATTGAATACATTTGGAAACAATCTACTGAATCTAAGCAAACTAATTGAAGTTAAGGAATATGTTCGAGTGATTCGGATAAGACCAAAAACCCAACAGTAATATTTGAATGATTTGATATATATAAATACTAAAAGCACAAAGAAGCTGAGAATTCGATATATACATTACCAAGCAAATCGAATTAAAAATAGTTCAAAATGAACAAAACCGAAATTCAAATCATTTTCTGATCTCCTTATGGAATGAACTGAAAAACCATATATATATATAAACATATTCTATTGTGATCTTAACTCAATTCGAGAGATCATTGCGTGTCTTGAAATGTGATTTGTCTCAACAGCATTTAGCTTAAAAAAATAATATAAATTAACTTAAATAACTAAAAAAGTTCACTTCGTAGCGCTCTATAAACTAACTGTTACCTAAAACCCAACCGAAAACGACAAACCCAATTTTGTTAAAAAAAAAAAACCAAGTGTTAATTAGGAACTACAAACAAATTATTAGTTCAGCAAGACAAATAATTAAGGTCAACCAACAAAAATAGTTTGCAGAAGTAAAAAGAAGAAAGTGAAATAAATTTGCGCCTAGAGAAATATATGATATGATAATACACATATATTAATATAAATCAATATTTCGCAGCACATCATGGATTTAGGTGCTATACTTCCCTTGACCCATTATTTGCGTTGCTGTCTAACTAAATATAGCATTATCATCTATTCAAAACTTATCAAAACCTAAGCTCAAAGCTCTTTACATACAAAAGGTTAATGCACAAATAACAAAAAAAAAACTAAACCAATTTTTACAAATGTTACAAATGCGTCATCGCTCTTGATATAAAAGTATATATGTATGTATATATATAAGTTGTATATATATATATATATATGTGTGTGTGTTGTATTCGCATCCACAATTTTAGCTGGGCCTCTTGTCTAGTCACGATTTCTATTAGTTTTGCGTTTAAAAATCTGCATAAGACTTTTCGTTGTTGTTTTTGTCTTTGCGGTTGAATCTCGCCGCTTGTCTGGGCAAAAACAAAGCAACTTCGCCGCAGCGAAAGTGAAAGCTGTAGCATATATATACACATGCATATATATACATATATATATACACACATACAGATGTACAAAGTTTGCAGCGCAGGCGTCTTCTGTCAATTGCTGCTGCTGTTGTTGTTGTTGCGCCCATGGCGCATTAATTTCAATGTCTCGTGCTCTTTCCGTTTCTTTTGCCATTCAATTTCTCTTCAGCTGACAATTCGCTTAATTTGTGGGTTAACGGTTTTTGGTTTGGTTATGCAACGCACACGCCCACATGGACAAAAAAGGGTTTGGCAATTAACTGGAAATTTCGTGGGCTTCAGTTTTGGTTTGGATTTCGTTGATGTGTGTGTGTGTGTGCTGTGCGCTTAGTTTATCGTCACGAGATGGTGGAAAATGCTGGCTTCAATTTTCCAACCGTGCCCAGTATTAGAGTTGTGGGCGTGGCGCTGCTGTCGCCGCCGCCTTTGCAGTCGTTGTTGCTGTTGTTGTTGCGCCAAACCAAGTCGAAGCAATTGTTATAAAATTGTTCAGCATTGTTGTTGTTGTTGTTGCAGTCCAGAGCTGTGGGCGTCACAAAACTCGCATCCATCAGATTCAAATGCTCAAAATTGAAGACAAGCGCCTCGGAGTTATAGCTGCCGGCGCTATCCAAGCCGCTGTCGCTGGCTGACGCCGAGCAGCTGTCGCTGTCGCCGGCGCAACTCGATCCCCCGTCGGCGGTTGCCTCGTTAACGGCGCACGTCTCGATCAGCTTGCGCGAAATCTCGTTGATGCTCGCGTCGAGCAGCGTCTCGGCTGCGTTGGCGGCAGCGGCGGCGCCATGGCCAAAGCAGCTGGCAAACAGATCGTTGGCAATGTTCATGCCGCTCAGGATGTCGCCATAGCCCGAGCTATCGCTCGAGTCGCTCAAATACAAAGCTGGAACTGGAACTGGAACTGGAACTGGAGCTGGAGTTGGGGCTGCTGCTGCTGCTGCGTGGGCGTGACTGCGCTGCGATCCGATGACGCCCACGATTTCGGCGCGACAGCTGTCGCCGGTGATGGGCGCAAAGTGTTGTTCCGTCTCATCGCAATTGTTGGGCACGCTCCGCGAGCAGATCGAGCTGCCGCACGACGAGTTGTCCGAGTGCGTGGACGTGCTCGACGAGTTGCTGGCGCCGCCCTGCCCGCCGCTGGAGCTGGCATCCGAGCGGGAGCGGCGCAGCGGATAATCCCACAGCGAGCGCAACGGATCGCAGTCGCGGCAAAAGCACACGCCATGGCTGTGATCGTGCTGCATCCCCCCACTGCCTCCGGCCAGGGGCAGCAGATGGGCATAGTTGGCTGCGTGCTGATGCTGCTGCTGCTGCAGCTTTGGCTGCAAATCCGCATCCATTTTGAGCAGCACTCCGTTGGCCGGCTTGCGATCCTTTTTGCGGCGCTTCCGCGGCTTAATGATGCGCGGCAGACAGGTGTCCGCCGCAGACGACGCCGGCTCCTGGCCAGCACAGTTGTTGTTGTTGTTCAGTTTCTGCTGCTGCTGCTGCTCCTGGACGCTGAGCACCGCCGGCGCCGAGTTCTGGTAGCGCAGCGTGCGCGTTTTGTCCGTCATTGGAAAGTTATTTATGCGCATGGGCTGATAGCTGGAGGCGTGCGCTGGCCAGGATTGCGGCGAGTATTGTTGCTGGGCCGGATGCTGTTTGTTTCCGTTCTGCAGCAGCGGCTGGCCCTGCGCATGCGCCGCCAGCTGGGACATGGAGTGCGCGCCAGCGGCTGGCCAGGACTTGCCCGATTTGCGCAGCAGCCGATGACGCTGCGCCGGCGTCAGGTGGCTGCACGCATTCGAGATGAGCGGTATTCCGGCGCATTCGTTGATCCGCTGCTGATTGACCAGCAGCTGTTGTGGTGGAGCTCCTCCTGCCGCTGCATGGTAAAGTCCATGATTGTAGCAGGATGTTGGGGCGTTCCAAATGGCCGGGGATGGCTGCAAGGGATGCGGCGGCGCCGGTGGCCCGTGGAGCGCAGCGTATCTAGCGAACTGGCAACCGTTTGTGTTTTCTGGTGCACGATAAACGGCCAGATGCGATCTCATAATTATCCTGCCTCGTCGGTGTTCGTATCTCACGTGGTGTTAGCAGCGTCTGTTGTCCTCGTCTGCCGTGCGTATCGCACATCACTTGGCCGCAATTCAATTGCAATTTCAACACTTCACAATGCATTCATCATTCAGGCCGCCATTGCGAAAAGCATTTCCACACGCGGCGGCAACCGAAAATTCGCACGAAATGAAAAGCGTCGTCTGAAAAGCGAACCGACCGAAAACTGCACAAAAGAAACTGGCACAACTGTTGCTCGCTCTGCCGCTGTCGAAATTACGAAACACTTGGCGCAGGCGCAGCCAGCGACAAGAACGAGACGAAACGAAACGAAACGAGACGAGACGAGACGAGTCGGCGCGACAGCTAGAAAACTGGTTTCGACTGGCCTCGGCTGTGGAGTTGAAGCGTCCGCTCGCGAGCCAAGCTTGTGGCAGACTGATGGCAGCGAATTCAATTTCGTTCGCGCACGAGCTTTGCCGGCCTAACAGTAAACGCACTTGAAGCCGTTATGCCCGCATTTGCACTCACTCTCGCGCTCTTACTCTCCCTCTCTCTTGCTCGCAAGCGCACACACTCTTCATTAAGCTCGCTCTCTGCAAAGCTGCTGCTGCTGCTGCTACTGTTGCAGCTTTGGGCCAACGTCCAGCAGCTTTGCATGTCGAGGTCATGCGGTGTTGCTTTGCTTTTGTTGTTGTTGCTGTAATTGCGTTGCATATCATTTTGGCGCTTGCATTCAATTAAATTATAATTGATGTTTGGCATTATTAATAAGAAAAACCATGAGTTTGAACTTTAATTGGCCAATCGGTCGTTCGAAAACCGGTTGCGCGCCTTTTGCCATCCTGTCAACCAAAGCTCGCATTGCAGATTGAAAACGAATCGAACAGAAAAATAAAAAAATAACGCTGCGCCGAAAGATAAATACCCTTTACCAATACACACTATGATAGTAATTCGACAATTAACTCAATAATAGATATAGATAGATAAATCAAGTAAGCAATCAATCAATCAATCACCAACTTGTTTTGAATAAACTTAGATACAAACACATAAAAAATAAAAAGAGTAACTGCAATGTTTTATGAAGAGATGCCCCAAAACGGAGCATAACTTACACAAAAACAAAAAGATCTCGCTTTTAATGCGTTTCATAATTTGTAACACAAGTGTAATAACCTCTGTAAGGGTATAAAAGAGACGTTAACAGCACAAGAGAACTTTCTCTTTTCATGCCCCTTTTTAGCTTTCCTTTTTGCAGAAACAGGAGCCCGCGTAAAAATACAAACACACACATACACACGCACACTCGCACAGATGCAGCGGCAGCGGCTGATACATAGAAATAGAGTAACAAAATGTTTGCTACTCACATGACAAGTTGTCCAACATGTGGGTAAGCAATTTCGGCGTGCCATTCGGCTCATTGTAGATGTTCATAAACTCCTTTTGGAGCGGATTGCCCATCAGACCAAGTATGACCAGATGGAACAGCTTGCCAATCTCATACGGCAGCACACGCAGAAAGTTATTGTTCAACAGCAGCTCTCTGGAAATAGTTAAGTTAAATAAACCCCAATTAGTTGATGATCGTGCAATTGCACTGCGATTCGGAGGTAAGCCCACCTCAGCTGTATGAGCTCGCCCAGCTCGGCGGGCAGACTGCGCAGCTTGTTGCTGGACAAGTCCAGGGTTCGCAGGCTAACCAACAGGCCCACATCCGCTGGCAGCCGCAGCAGCTGGTTGTCATTCAGATAGAGTGCGGTCAGGTGTTCGAACTCCCACAACGAGGGGCTGATATTGCGCACGCAGCCTGCAAACGAAAGCAAGAGGATTAGTTTTTAATAAATTCCAAATGTTAAAGGGGAGCTTTACATACCCGTTATTTCGAGTCCTGTCCAGTTTGTCTTTTTGCCAGCGGCAATATCTTCGGCGGACAGAAATATCTGTTGCCTTCTGTTCGTGCTGTCATATTTGTCTTTGTTACGAGACATTTTATAGTAATTTCCTGGTTGGATAATGAACAACAAAATCGTTAGTTAATTTATAATACTTGCGGTCTGCGGGAAATTGGGGCCTGTTGTTGTTTTTGTTTTAGCAAGTTAGGGCTCATGTTAGGAGACAAAACCTGGCTTAGGCAACGGCAACGGCAACAAAAATAACGTACATACATGTTCGCATATGCACATATATATTTTGTTTTATTGTATACCCTTGCAGAGGATAATATACATATATATAATGAAGGCATCTCCGATTCCAAAAATTCTTATTTTTTGTAATAATATATATCTGTGTCTGATAAAGATCCGGCTTCCTGCGCAGTTGGTACATCTTTCTTATTCTCTTGGATCGGACCACTATATCATATATTACAATCAGTCCAAAACTGAGTTCTTCTAGCATGAAGAATTTTTGCTTTCTTTATTATTAAGGTATTTTTTTTTTAAAACAATACGCCGATAAATTACGTTTGTATGCAAGTGAACGGATGCTTAATGTCTGCAAGGGTATTTAATCTTCGGTGTCCGAAGCCGTGTTTTCATTCTATTTTATGAATGTAGGGGGGGAAGGATGTTGAAACAAATTATAACCTTTCATAATAACCGCCTGATGATTTAAGCGTCTCTGCAAAATATTAACAAATGGATTGAATTATTATTTGTATTAGTAAACAAAAAGATAGACGATAGACGAACATTCGCAAAAAAATCATACACAATTGTAGAAAAAAATAAATAAATATACATATATGCAAACGAAAATTGTTTTTTTTTTTTTTAGGGATTTTGCAAGCGCGCGGGCAAAATACATATCAATTTGCACATGTACATAAATATATCAGTATGTATGTGTATGTATGTGTGTACATATGGCGGGGGTGCTGGGAAACAACTGTGTTGTATACGATTCAAAAGAAATTCGCAGCGAGGCTGAAGCGGCATAGCATCGAGTTTTTACCACACTTATATATACGTATATATATACTATATGTATATTATTGTAATTTTCGGCTTGCGATAAAGTTGAGCAGCAGCTGCTTTGTTGAGTTGGGTTGTGGAGGAGCCGCGGTAGATGTAAAATGTGTCCAGCACTCACTCTTTACCTATGTATATATGCTTATTTGAGTTCTGTCTTGCTTAGCTCTGTTAATTGGGTTTTGTTTCTTGCCGCCTCTTCACTTGCGCCTTCTCATTGAATTACCAAACAATTTTGAATACTAAACGGTGTTTTTTTTTTTTTATGTGGTCGTTTTTGTTGTTTTTTATTTTTAGTGTATTTGTACAAATGTTCTTGAGTGAAATGCGCGTAACTAGAAATTTTGTACGAAAGCGACGAAATTGCTTATTCTCTTTCTCGTTTTGGGTCGCTTTTTCTTTTTTGCGCGTTTGCCTTCCATTTATTTATTGTGCGATTCGTTTTCATAGTCGCTTCTTGTTTTTGTATACATGTTGGCTTGGAGTTGCCACTTATTGTCCAGAGAATATATGTATATTGCAAATTGGGAGAAATTGGATATAAATATACATAAAATTTAATATATTACGAATTATTTTGATAGATATTTCAAATATTTTTTATCATCGTTATTTTATACACAAGTAATTTACAACAAACTCATTTAACCAAAACAAAACAAGCACGTATAAACACTAAAAACACATACACACACACACACATACACACAGTTACGGCCAGTTGCAGACATGCATATACATACAAGCACAATGAAATTTCGTACTATTTGCTTTGCCAGCCACTTTAACAGATTAAATTCGTAATTAATTTTATTCTGTTGCTAATAACTTCTTTTCGTTTAATTTGCGACTTTGTTGCTGCAAACTTTTCTTTTTTCGCATATCTCTTGCACACGCTCTTCTGCACGATGTGACCAGCGCAGAGACGTAGAAAAACGCGTAATTCCAGTATTTGCATATTTATTTGATCACAACGTTCTAAATATGGTCGCACTAGGCCCAAACTGATCTTTTGTAAAAAGCTGGTCCCACTATTTTTATTTAAATTAAAATGACAGCCAAAGTTGCATTTCAATCTCACAAAATATAGATCATATTATTGGTGTACAAATTAAACACTTATACATTTTAATTCATTTGTGATTCTCATTTATTAAGTCCAAACATACCCGTTAGAATTGTCGATTTGCTTTGGACTTTTGTTGACACAGCTGTGCAATCATTTATTTGTCCACAACTATTGTCGCTGCCAACAGCAGCCGTTGGCACAGTTCTCGCTTAATTCAAGACTCTACAGGTCGCGCATGTTGGCAATCCAAATATTATTTAATTAATTGACATCATGGCTAGTCTGAAGGCTCTGTTGGCCATGTTGTTTGTGTTCATCGGATGCTGCAGCAATGTTGTCTTTCTGGAATTGATCATTCAGATCGATCCAGGTGCCGGCAATTTGATAACCT
This sequence comes from Drosophila lacicola, assembly GCA_035045355.1. Taxonomy (NCBI): domain Eukaryota; kingdom Metazoa; phylum Arthropoda; class Insecta; order Diptera; family Drosophilidae; genus Drosophila; species Drosophila lacicola. The sequence goes on along the minus strand of JAWNPB010000347.1, from coordinate 457,363 downwards.
TTCTGCAGTTTCTGTTCATTGCGCTAAATGGACTCATTTTTACATCGAAGTTCTTTACGGTCAGTCCGAAGATCGCTCTGAAGGATTACGTGCTGCTCGTGGTGCTGTTCTTCGGCGCGAACGTGTGCAATAATTATGCCTTCAACTTCAACATACCCATGCCGCTGCACATGATCTTCCGCAGCGGTTCGCTGATGGCCAACATGATCATGGGCATTATTCTGCTCAAGAAGCGCTACAATCTACGGCAGTACAGCTCCGTCGTGATGATCACGGCGGGCATAATGCTGTGCACGCTGGTGTCCAGTGGCGATGTCAGGGACAAGACGCATCCGCTGGCCAAGGCGGAGACGTCCTTCTCGGATCTGTTCTGGTGGAGCGTGGGCATTGCTCTGCTGGCGATTGCCCTGCTCGTCACGGCCTATATGGGCATTTACCAGGAGGTCATCTACAAGCGTTACGGCAAACATCCGAACGAGGCTCTCTTCTATACGCACATGCTGCCGCTGCCCGGCTTTCTCATTATGGCCGGCAACATTGTCCAACACTGGAATATTGCCATCGCCTCGGAGCAGGTCGCCGTCCCGTTGCTAAACAAAATGGGCATCACTTGGTCCTTCTCGCTGATGCTCTTCTATTTGCTCTGCAATGTGATCACCCAATATATCTGCATCAGCGCCGTTTACGTGTTGACCACGGAATGCGCCTCCCTTATTGTCACCATGGTCGTTACGTTGCGCAAATTCGTCTCTCTGATCTTCTCCATTCTCTATTTTCGCAATCCGTTCACGATCAGCCATTGGATTGGCACCGTCCTCGTTTTCTTTGGAACAATCCTGTTCGCCAACGTAATAATGCAGCTAAAGGAAGCGTATCAGGCGCGCATCCAGCGAATTCATGATAATACCCCATTGCTTAAGGTCGCGAATTAAATATAACAGCAATTATCTGATGTATAATGTATTACTATTGTGAATTGTATGTATAATGTGGTAATAATAATTTTAAAAATAATATAAATTGGCGGAATTCCAAAATGAATATATAATATTCATTAAAAACAACTTAACATGTAAAAAAGAATTCTATTTTCATATTGCAGGATTATTTATTCTGTAACGGCAATAAAATGTCATATTTATCATTTGTTTCGGCTTCTTTCATTTGCTTACGTTTTCACTTAACTTACGTAACTCACGTAATTCGGTATTTTGGTATATATTTTCAGAATCTTTTGAGTATTTGTGCGTTTTAGCTGAAGGGTCACACTGATAACAACAAAAGCATCGCAATTTTTGTAAATTTCAACAATAATATAGCTATGATGGCGCGCTGTTTATCGGAGGTATTAATTAAATATCAACATGCAGAGGAGGCCAAAATATTAAGCATAGCTGATGAACTGGATGGCGATGACAAAGAATTAGTGCGCAAATTGTATGAGCCGCTTGTATGTACAGCTAGAATATCATGAATATCGAACAACGGAGTCCTTATTATTTTATGCTTTGCAGAAAATAACCAGCGAGGATTTGTCGCGTGAGTACAGTCAGGACGAGAAAAGACAGCTTTGTCTACGCACTAAAGTACGCGTAAATATGACACTCTTTAACTGCGTATGGGACGCTAAGCGGCGCCTGGAGAAAAAGGGACGCCTGGCGAATCGCTCGGAGCGCTTTATCAACGCGATGCTGGTCAAGGCCGTGGCCAAGAAAATGGTTTTGCCCTACACGCCAGATGAGATTGCCAAATGCAATCATATTAGGCATTGTCAACTGAAGAAGGAGAACAATTGTCGATTAAATCGCTGGCACCGCGAATCCTCGCAAGCCACTGTCCTGCCCGACAGCAATGAAAGTTCATCTCTGTTGTCGGCGCAGATACCCGACCAGGCGCCGTCCAGCGGCGAGCAAAAGTCATCAGCATCAGCATCAGCATTGATATATCCGGCTTCTGTAGATTCACAAAATTCCGCGTCTACGCTGGGCATCTTTACGAACGATCCCGAAATGTGGGTCATGGAAGAATCGCAAGAGACTGTTGGTAAATTAGAGGTTGCGGCGCATACGGAGGAATCCAGCTTGCATGAGTACGGGCCGGACGCAGACTGGGCCGAGGCGGCCGTACAAATCAATACCGAGTCCATAACCATTGGCACCTTAGACTTGGATGTGCAGACGCCACAAACCCAGAGTCAACCGATTGTATCAACCAGCGAGGATTATGCCGTCTTCAATACCCAAGTGCCGGCCACATCCACGCAAACGCCATGCTCCGAACCATTTCTTTAGAAGCATAGGATAACTAGCTGAACTAACGCAGAAATATGTTACATAGTTCGACTTTATTGTGCGTTTTGAGTATAAAAATGTCCTTAAAACGTTCTATATATACTTTTCTTTAATGCTAATATGCTAGTTAAAATTGCGTGTGTTTTTAAATCGTTCGCATTGGCATAGTAAAAACTTATGCTACAAAAATATACATTTATCAAATTAAAAAATAATTATTTTACCCTTGCAGTGGATATAAATATGGTGAAAACATTTATACGAACAAATTGTAAAATGTTTTGTTATATTTATGATATGAATTTGTTTTTTGTTTTTTTTTTTAAGTTTTTGAATAAATATTTTACAAGCTTAAAGATAAAATAAAATCGTACAGCCTAATTTTATAAATATATAACTATATACAAAATTAAGTGGCTGTAATTGATTGTGAAATAAAATGATGTGCTTTGTTATCAAGACCTCTGCAAGGATTTGTGTGCTTCGGCGAGCCGAAGGATAACTTATTGCTCAACTCAACTATATACAAAGATTTACATAAACACAATTACATAAATACAATTAAGCCTAATAGTCGTACTTGCTGGGCCAGGCTATGGTTGGTATCCATTGAACAGGTTGCAATTCGTTTGGCTGCGGCTATGGGAAGTGGTCAAAGATGAACTGTTCCATGAACAGCGATTCCGAATGCTAGTTGGATGAGTTTTCGCCCAGTTCGCTAACCGAGATGGTCATTTTCTCCTCATCGCCGCTATCCTCGTCGTCGTCGTCGTCCTCCTCATCCTCCTCGGTTAGTTCCTCGTCATCCTCTTCGGTCAGCTCCTCATCGTCCAGATCGTCATCCTCGCCAAAACTGTCCGTGGAGGCGCCGCCAACGCCATCATCGCCGCTCAGCGTCGGCAGCTGGACAATTGTTGCGCCGCCCGGCGCTGACGTTACAGTTGAGCCCGCAACTGTTGCCGCCACGCTGGAGGCGCCGCTGCCGTTGGCCGCTGGACCGCTTGTCGGTATCTCGATGGTCACAATGCCGCTCATGGTGCTAATACTTTTGGGCGCATTCATTTTCGGCTCCTGCTTAATGTTCAGCTCGATGAGTTCGACGCTCGAGCGCGTCTTAAAGTGCGTCTTGATGTGCTTGGACAGGTGATCGCTGCGCATGAACTTCTTGTTGCACTCGCGGCACTGGAAACGCTTCTCGCCCGTGTGCGTGCGTCGGTGCCGCTGCAGCTCATCGGAGCGCGTAAAGCGCTTGCCGCAAAACACCCAGGAGCAGACAAACGGACGCTCGCCCGTATGCCAGCGCAAATGGGCGCGCAAATGGGATGTCTTGCCGTAGACCTTGCTGCAGCCGGGTATATGACAGATGTGCTGACGCTTGCGATCCGAATGCTTCTCGCCATCGGTGCAGTTGGGACAGGTGCAGGCGACGCGCTTCAGCCGCGGCTTAATCTCCGGCACCAAGCTCTCGCCCACATTGATGTTCACATTGACGCTGGTCGCCGTCGCCGCCGCCGGCTGCGTCGCTGGCTGCGTCGCTTGCTTTAGCTGCTTGGCACGCGCCACCATTTGCCCTGCCGAGCTCATGGTTATCTGTGTGCTGGTATTGCTGCCGCTGCTGCCTATGCTGGTCATGGTCAGCTTGGGCGTGCTGCGTGCCGTCGCCGGCGCCGGTGACGCTAAGGCGGTTATCTGTATGGAGGCTGGTATTGTCACGGCAGGCAGACAGCTGCTGCTGCTTCCATCTGCAATCAGCTGCTGCTGCTGCTGCTGCTGCTGTTGCTGCTGCTGCTGCTGCTGCTGTGGCGACTGTGGCATAATGAACTTGATCTGTTGCGGCTGCTGGACCGTCGCGACGGTCGCGTCTGGCGGCTCCTGTTTAATGCTCGTGATCAACTGCGTGGGACTCTGTGGCTCCTGCTTGGGCAGCATACTCAGCGCTTGTGTATTGCCGACAGCGTTTGTTGTCGTTGTCGCTGTTGTTGTTGTCGTTTGCATCGGCATGGGCAGCTGTGAGAACACCTGCTGAAAGTTGGCAGCCATATTCGCTGGCAATTGATTCGCCTGTATGATCTGCACCTGACCCAGCCCGGGTATGTTTTGTATGGGCAGCGCCTGCAGATTGCCCGTTTGCAGTTGCATTGCAGCTGCTGCAGCATTTTGATTGGCCCGCAGCTGTTGAAACTGTTGCAACTGCTGCGCGGGTATCACCGTCAACTGTTGCCCCTGTGCATTTGTTATGGTTATGGGCTGATTTGCCGGCAATTGTCCGCCCGCTTCGTTGATGGCATTGAAGAGCTGTTGCTGCTGTTGTTGCACAGCTGCTGCTGCCGCCTGTTGCTGTTGCTGCTGCTGCTGCTGCTGCTGCTGTTGTTGTTGCTGCTGCTGCTGCTGCTGCTGCTGTTGTTGTTGCGCCTGTTGCTGCTGCTGCTGCTGTAGCTGTGGCTGCGACTGCACGAACTGCTGATGCTGCTGGGGATTCTGTATGTGTATGATATTCGCATTCGGCGGCAGCTGCGAATAGTTGAGTGCATTCAGCGGCGCCAACTGAACCTGTACAACAAATCATTCATTATATTCAATTATCTGCGCATATAATAGTAATAGGTGTGCTTTTGAAGGGGTTGGCTGGCTGGGAGATAAGCTCCTTGACAAAAGCCTAGATCAAGTCCAAAAAAATGTTCGATAGTGCGGAGCTTAAGGATCACTTCGACGTAAAGATCACCTCGTGAGCCAAGTTTGCCATATCTGTGAATCCAGTTTTTGATTCGAAACTTGCCTTTTAAAATTTTCCAATAGATTGCTTAAATTTGGGATAAATTAAATTTGTAATACTAATCAAAATTAGTTCGAATTAGCTGTAGCACATTTTTAAGAAGACATTTAAAAATGAGATAGAAGCCGATCAGATCGTACTCAAAAATTTCTTATATGGGATTAAATTGAGATGAAACTTAATGTTCGCCCCAAAATTGTCTAAACAACTACCTAATGTCTTCATTAATAGCCTAACAAGTTAGCAATAGCTTATCAACAGATAACTAGAAACAATCTAGGATTATGTTTCCAAATAATTTACGCCTTAAGCACCAAAACTCCTCAAAATCGCACCTCTCTAATCTCTAGCAGAAAGTGGAGCTGTATTAATTAAAAAAAAGTGTATTTAATCGCAGTTGCCAGTTGGAGGCCAACATTACCTGTTGTATTTGCCCGTTGGGCGTGACAATTTGGGCAATTTGTGCAAACTGCGGTATGATCTGCATTTGGGCAGCCGCCTGTTGCATGGAGGCGGGCAGCGCCTGGATCGATTGCGTCAGATTCGACAATGTGGGCTGCGCCGGTGTCGATGGCGCCGCAGCCGCTTGAACGGGCACATGAACCGTCTGATAGATTGTCTGCCCGTTGGCCGTTTGCACGGGTATCTGCACGGCCACCGTTTGCTGGAGCGTCGGTGCCGCCGGCGCTGGCTGCGGAAATTGCAGCAATTGCTGTCCGGCACCGGGCGCAGCCGCGCGCAATTGTATATTCTGCAGCGTCTGGCCGTTCTCCAGCTTAATTGTGGTCGGCGCTCCGCCCAGCAGATTCGTTATGTTGCCCAGCAGTCCATTTGCGGCGGCCACAGAGGTGGGTATTTGTATGTTGGTGCCGGGAATGGTGATTGTTTGCCCCGACGCCGCGGCACCTCCAGTCGCCTGGTTGTGCTGCTGCTGCTGTTGCTGCTGTTGTTGTGCGAGTCCTGGTGTGGCGGATTGTTGAGGCTGCTGCTGCTGCTGCTGCTGCTGCTGGTGCTGCTGCTGTTGCGGCTGCTGCTGCACAATATTGGCCAAAGGTATTTGTATGTTAGTGCCGGGTATGGTGAACAGCTGCGTCTGGTTGGGATCATGTGTTTGCATCGCCTGTGGCGCCCGCACTATCTGGCCGTTGGGCGTTATGAACGCCTGCTGGCCATTTATGTTAACGGCTTGAGCTGTGGCCAGCTGTGCATTTAGATTGGGTATAAAGATGGCCTCCTGCCCGTCAATGTTGACCGTTTGCATGCCCATCGGCTGCACGATCTGGAACATGTTCTGCGGCAGGCCGGACACTGTGGTGGCGCCGCCAGCCTGCTGCAGTTGCGCTGCCTGCATAAATTGTGGCGGCATCTGATGTATGTTTATGATCTGTTGCATTTGCGGTGCGGGCGCCGAAGTTGACGTATTCGTGACGGCACCCGCACTATTTGCTGCCTTCGCGGAGGCGGCGGCGGGCGTGGCAGTGTTCGCTTGCCCATTGTTATTGTTATTGACCGCACTGGCAAGAGTTGTGTTCGCGTTTTTATACTGCAGCATTATCGTTTCTTTGCTGCTTTCCGAATAAATATTTTACGCGATTAGTGGCCAGCACAAGTGCACGGAGCATTAAGCTTAAATGAGTCCATTTTTTTTTTTTTGCTCAAACGGGGTAGGATTGTTCAGACAGCAATTGGTTACTTTACGCGAAACAACATGAAGACATATATGAACAGAAACACAGTGGGAACTTATTTACATTGCATTTTGTGGATATTGATTTGATTAAACGCTAATTATACAATAGCTAAAAAATTTTTTGATTTTAATTTTTGTTTTGACAAACATAAACGCGAAAGAGAGATGAGCAGAAAATATCGTCAACGCAATCGATAGTTTGTGCAGACACTATCGATTGTGCCAAGCTTACTAAAATCATTTCGTAAAGTTTATATAGTTTATTTATTTTAGCATTTTTATCTTATATCTGTATTTTCTTCGATGTAATTTGTTTGCTTTAAATTCTTTATTATTTAAATATGGGACGTTTTATAGAACAAAAATATCGGCAGCCATACCGTTACAATTGCGTTCATAAATTCGTGCGTGAAATTAGCGACGGTAGTTTAGTGTCGATATTTGATACTTGGATCCGGAGCTGGAATCACTCACTTATTCATGCATTTATTTATGTAGAATTGCACAAAAATTTACAAATTTACTGTCTACAGTCATTTGTTTTTGAAATTCAGCTAATAACATGGCTAAGCCAAGGAGTTGAAAAATCAGGCTTTCACTATTCTTTAAATATTTTAACTCTGGGATAATGGCCCCGCAACCCGAAGATGCACGATTAAAGCCTATAGTTTCACCTAAATATCGACGGTGCCGTTTTAAAGATATTTGGAATAGATTTCAGCAACTCATAAGCTAAGTAGATTTTTCAAATTTTTGCAATTCTGCATTAAAATTTATTTGGTTTTGTGCTTAAAAACCTAAATAAATAAACCTAAAAGTGAGTGATTCCAGCTCCGGATCCAAGTTCCAAAAATCGACGTAAGACAGTGTCGCTAATTTCACGCACGATGAACTGGTACTAAAAATATATCGCAGATGATACCATTTAGGGTTACCTTATTGCTGATTATCAATAGCAATCGCCCATCTCTAACAATAGAAACGCATTTTTCAGTCGCATCGCCGAAAATTCTGTCGCAGCATAGACACGAAATGGCAAGTTTTTCGCCAAACCAATTGCGCCAATGCGCACGGTTTACGGGCACTGCCTGCACACCAGAAAAGGAGCAAAAACTACGCGAACAAATCCACAGCGAACTGGCAAAAATCAAATACTGCAGCAATCCCACCTATGCCTGCAGCTTAATGCGCCTGGACGGCTACGAGTACTGCATTCGACACATTCTGCGTGATCCGCGCGCCAATTATCGCCAGTGCACCCATGTGTTCCCCAATGGACGCAAGTGCGCCAATGCGGTGCCCAAATTGGATACCAAAAAGGAGCTGATTCACACCACGCTCTGCTTCGAGCACAACCGTCAGACGCAGCTGCAAAAGACTCACCTATCGGTGGGTCGTCTTCGTAGTCGCGTCGAGACTAATGAGACGCTCCTTAATAGTCTGTCGCATCACGTGAATGTCGAGGACATCAAGCCGGAACTGCCCAAACCGGAGCCGGATGATGATGAAATCGATGTTGTGTCGCCGCATGTGACGCCCTTTGGTGAGTATGGGGCAAGTATGGGGGGAGACATCTCCAATCCTAGCTTGTTTCTATGCCAATAGTTATATATCTTAAACTGTATTGTTGAAACTTGGCTTATATCCGAGTTTTACAGGAGGAGTCGACTCCCAACTTACAAGCAAATTGTTTTCAACTACTTTTTTGCTATATCATACAGTTGCTACAGAAGGGTTTGTCGGGAATTAATTAGATAAATACGACACATAGTCATTTAATTTCATTTCATGCCTCTTTTTTCTTTCTTGCAGTCAATCAGGATCATACGAATTCCATACCACAAGTTGTGGCCAGTGTGCGCAAGCGTTGTCGTATTTTAGATTATGCCTCGGATAGCTCCAGTAATGACGATGATCCGCCTTGCCTAAGAAATACGGCAAAAGATCTGGAGTTCTTTGAATCCGACTATGAGAGCGTCGATTCAGAGGAGGACGATCCGCTCAAGTAAGTCAATATAAACTAAATTTTCGCATATGCTTATACTGAATTCTATTGTGGTCTAATTTCTAGGCATGCCGGCGTCTATACACGCGCGGAGGCTGTGCGTCTGTCCGAATTGAAGCTGATCAAGCTGCAGGGCTTGTACCGCGATCAGATTACACATTTGCAGCATGTCTTAAAGCAGCGGCGGCGCAGCTATTTGCAGGACATACGCCGCGAGCGCGAAACATACTGTAATTTATTTATACACTTGCTATACATATTTTTATACATATAAATAATTGTTATTTGCCGCATTGCAGGCAGCATTCATGACCAGCTCAAGGAGACGCCGCACGAGCGCAAACTGTACGAACAATTGAAGGCGTTGAATGGCTATCATCGCCGACAGGGGATGGAGGCGGTGCTCTATAAAAAGATGAAAGAGAAACGGGCACGCGACACAATAATTTCTACCAAGGCCTCCAGTCAGGCCAAGTGCGTTTTTACAGAGGGCGGCGTCAAGTGTGGCGAACGCACGTTGCCCTGTTGCAAGCATTGTCGCAAGCACATACTTGAGGACAAGCGTCAGGTGTTGTATCGCGCCTGCGGCGTCGAGCGCAGCGGTGTCGTGTGCCAAGAGCCGGTCGCAAGCATACTCGAGGACTCGACGTGTGTGCTGCATTTGAGCGTGGCGCCGGCCAAGCGCCAGTATATACAAAAGGTGCGTTAATTAGAGGCTGTGCCTAAATACTACTACTACCAATACCCACTACCAATAGCACTATCTATAGCACTAGCACTAAAAACTACAGAGCCTTGTACAACATTTGGGGCCCATACTAATTGCATATACATACATTTAAACACAACAACATTCATACAACTCAACCTAATGACAAACACGATCGATTGCCATCGATTTATATCGATCCTCCATTAGATTGTAGTGCCGCACTACACACACATATATATATAAATATATATGTATATGTATATATATAACTATATATAGTATAGTCTTAGCTAGACATACATACGCATAAATATGTAAGTATTTCGTAGCGTTTAATGAACAAAGCTTGTGATCATATTTTGAATAAAATACCGACCTCTCATCCCCCCCTCCCCCTCCATAGTTTTATGAAGTGCCGAGCATACCGTCGATCGAAAGTATATTTGCGACTGGCGGCGGCAGTGTGGATACTTTTATCGGTGACGGTGAACAAATTGATGAGTCTATCGATTCGGCTGGTACTCACAATGATCTATTGGATTTAACAAATGGTATATTCGATTTTGATCATGATACCGCCGAAGATCTGGCAAATTCAATTGATCAAAATTATGCCATGTTACTTGATATGGACTGTAGTGAGCTGGGGCTGGGGCTCGAAGATCCATTTATGACCGATCGTAGCATTATTTTCGAAAATCAAGATCAAATTTCCAATCCAGATGAAGCCACCTCAAACGATGCTGTTTCCAATGATAACACCAATCCAAATGCCATGCAAAACGATCAGAATTTTGAAACCGAATTTAATCAAACCGAGGGTGATATGTTGAATATTCTCGAAGGCATTGAACAGCTGCCCTGGTTCGATGCACTACTCAACTAATTGAAATCATTAACTGCATGTACATTTCTAACATTTTCCATCAACATCAATTGAAATGTCGAAAAACAATATTAATACAAGCCAATTCTCATTCACAGAAATGCGAATCTGAGACAGAGGACGACGAATCGTCTTCCACAAACATTAAGCGTGAGATCAAGCAAGAGCAAAAGGAAAAGGAGCTAGACGCAAATAATTCACTTAATATAACCACAGCACATGGCGAACACAATCCAAAGGATAAGATCAAGAAGCTAGCCTAGTGCAATGTGTAGAATGGGATCGTAGCATATAGTCAAAACTTTGACAACTTTTTATGTTTAGTTTAATGATGCAGTATGTCTTTTATGGAACCAGTTTGAAAACGCTTAATGTTTTATGAAATATATGTACGTGTTTAATTGTTAGTTAAAATGTTGCATTTTAAATTTTCGTATTTATGAAACGTTTAATACTGCAGCGCGCCGATAAGACTATCGATATGGTGCGCATCTCTAGCTGACAGGGTGTTTCCATAGGCACCCTGTGCATGCACACAGTTTTTAGATTGAATGCCTGAAATATTGTTTATAATGTGCGTTTTCTAAATAAAACTTGCTTGCTTAAGTTAAGGACCTTAGAATTTTGGATACTGCGTGAGCATGAGGCGTCACTTACAGCTGGGCATTAAACAGGTATGTGAAATGATCAAGTTTTGAAGCTGCTTTCTAGTCAGACTCAACTTTCAGCTAACCGCCGGTTACATCAATGGTCAATTGTCGCCGCTGTCTGTGGCGGAGCAGGCGCTGCAGGATGCCAGCAATCTGAAGACGTTGAATGCCTTTGTGTGCATTGCAGACGAGCTGGCACTGCAGCAGGCCAAGGAGTCGGCGCAACGCTATGCGGAACAGCGATCCCTCGGCAGCCTGGATGGCGTAACCATAGCTATTAAGGATAATTTCTGCACCAGCAAAGTGCCCACAACATGCGCCTCCCGGTAGTTAGCTAAGGTTCTGTTCGTTAAGCCAATAGTGTTAAGCAAATGCTCTGTTACAGCATGCTCGAGGATTTTGTGCCGCCCTACGATGCGACTGTCTGTGCACGTTTGCGTGAAACCGGCGCCGTTTTGCTGGGCAAGACGAATATGGATCAATTTGCGATGGGCGCCGGCACAGTTGACTCCATTTATGGCCCCACCAAAAACATTTGGAGCGAGTCCTTTAGTGGCGACAATTGGCGCATAGCCGGCGGCAGTTCCGGCGGATCCGCGTCAGCTGTTGCAGCTGGTTTGTGTTATGCGTAAGTATTTTTTTTCAATTGTTTACATTTTGTTTGGTTCTCTCTAACCTCAAACTGCGACAGCCTTCAGAACAAAAGTGAAAAAAATCGCGTATATTTTTTGCGTAATGCACTTGGAAAAACAGGCAGGCAAAACGATGATTTCGTGCCGAAATATGTTCGTTTATTTGCGCACAGGAGACGCGTTCCAGCTGCGGGCAACAGCATTTTCCATTACATAACATTCGCTTACAAAACAAACTAAGGGTTAGAGCACTAATTGTTTAAATTATAATTTCCGTATCGCCGAGATCCTCGTCCGATGGCAGCACAATGCTAGCTGGGTCCACATAGTTGGGGCTAACCAGATCGAGGCCCGCCTTTTCGCGGCGACGCAGCTCCAAGAAGCCCTCGCGTTGTGCCCAGCTGCGCAGCTGTGTATCGGGCAAATACGACCAGTAGAACGTGCCCCAAACCAGGCACAGTGTGACGGCAACGAAGAATGTTGATTTTGTTGCTTTCCGATCCTCCGTTTCGGACTTGTAATCAAAGCCATAGCTCATCCAGTTTTTCGGGCTGGGATTGGCAAAGTCTTCGGTTGTAACGCTGGCTGGTGCTGCGACAGTTTCATCCTTCTTGGGTGATGTTTTGATGCTGCGGGCCAATCGCAGCGTGGCCGCCTGGTTTAGCGCTGCGGAACGCTGCAGCGCTATGGCACGGCTGGTTAGGCGAAAGAGCGCAGACATCGCTTGGGCACGCTACAAAATATTTGCAATTTCTCGTAAATGTTTTTAGTTTTGCGTTCGCTTTTGGCGCAGTGTGACCGTCTCCCAGCTGTCAGCTGTGCAGTTATCGAAAGCAGCAAGGCCAGCGATATATCGATATCTAAAGTAATTACAAGTGTTGATCGATGTTTAATTATCGAAGTGTAACGGAAAAAAATTTAATTGTGATCAATTACTTTATTGTTAAATTATTGTTTTTCTTGCTGCAGCGCAATTGGATCTGATACGGGCGGATCTACACGCAATCCCGCCTCTTATTGCGGCGTCGTGGGTCTTAAGCCCACTTATGGACTTTGTTCGCGCCATGGCCTAATACCGCTGGTCAATTCAATGGATGTGCCCGGCATATTAACGCGTTCGGTTAGCGATTGCGTTGAAGTGCTAAATGCTATTGCCGGACCGGATTCACTGGATTCCACGACCATACGACAGCCATACAAGAAGCTTCAATTGCCCGAGGTTGAGCAAATTGATTTGCGTTCCCTGCGCATAGGCATACCCAAAGAATATCACTGCGATGGACTTTCCACCGAAGTGCTGGAAACCTGGACCAAGGTGGCCGATTTGCTGGAGTGCGCCGGTGCCAGCGTGAGGCAGGTATCGCTGCCCCACACAGCGGCCAGCATATTCGTCTACTCCATTCTGAATCAGTGCGAGGTGGCCAGCAATATGGCGCGGTACGATGGCATCGAGTATGGACACCGTGCCGACGATGAGCGCAGCACCGAACAGCTATATGCCCAGACTCGTGCCGAGGGCTTCAATCAAGTGGTCAAGACGCGCATATTGACGGGCAACTTTTTGCTGTTGCGCAAAAACTACGACCATTACTTTGAGAAGGCTTTGCGTGTGCGTCGCTTGATTGCCGAAGACTTTGCCAAGGTGTTTGAGGCGTCGTCAGCGAATGAGCAGGTGGACATACTGCTAACGCCGACAACGTTAAGTGAGGCGCCGCTTTACAAGGACTTTGCGGCACTTAGCAATCGCGATCAGTGCGCTGTGCAGGACTTTTGCACACAGCCAGCCAATATGGCTGGTATTCCAGCTGTTTCGATACCCGTGCGTTTGTCCAAAGCTGGCTTACCGCTCAGCCTGCAGCTGATGAGCAACAGCCTCAATGAACAGCTGCTGCTCACTGTCGCTCGCTGGATTGAGGCTCAGGTTGAATTTGATTGTCTAGAAAGTTTGCAGCGGCATGCAGCGAGTTTGTGATTTGATAATTAAAAAAAAAAACCGAATTAAGATCTGTTTTGTACCTTATAATAAACCGAACAATTAAATTGTATTAAATTTGAAAATTTGACTTGGCGCCTAAAGAAGCTTATGTTATCGATAACGTCCAATACGAAAAGACACGATAGCTGCATCGATAGGTCAACCATGTGTCTCAAGTGATCTGGCAACACTGCGGCTATGACTAGCGAAACTAAATGTGCGGATTTAAAACAAATTCAGCGTCCCACATTACGCGGCTTGAGAAAATGTGCAAGTTGCGGCGCCATAAATGGCAGTCGTGCGCTCCTCTGCCGGAACACCACATGTCCGCAAAACAAGAATGTGCTCGATGGCGTACAACTCGTCTGCCGGCGAGCCGGCTGTGCCGTCTATTCGGTGCGCACCAAAGAACGAGATCCGGAGGCGCAACCGCGCAATTTCGTGTGCATTGAGGATGTGACGCTTTCGCTGCAACCGAATGCAGCGGTGGTGTCCAGCAAGGCCGTGTGCTATGTGGATGCATGCAAGGCCGACAACGATTGCCGGCACATAAAAGCCTGCCGGGAGGGGCACGATCAGATGCCCAAAGCGCAGGTGTATACGGTGTCGCGCGAGGTGCTCTGGAATCTGAACATCAGTCTGGAGCAGAAGCAACAGCTCTGGCAGCAGTACAAGTCGGCCGAGGAGCGGGAACAGCTGCCGGCGGTGCAGCGCCTAAACGCAACCACATTTGTGGTCAAGTGCGAGTCCTCGAATACATTTCCAGCCGGGCAACTGCACGTGACGGCCCTGGCCAATGGACTGTCTACCAAGAAGGGCACATATGCGTGTGCCTGTCGCAAGCTAAAGATTATTGTCGAGCCGGACAACTCGCTGGTCATGCAGGATGAAATCTGTGACCATTTGCTGCTCGTGCTGGCCGGCATACTCAGTTCGCCGCAGGGCAAAACAATCTATGGCAACTTTACTAGGAGCCTGCAAACGTTTTGGATGCCCGACAAGCTGGAGACGCCACTGGGCGAGGCCACGCACGACGATTTGCATTTGAGCTTGAGCATCAACTTAAGCGGCGATATTGATCCTTCCGAAGATATTTACATATTTGACGATGAATTCTGTGTGACAGACACGGATGTAAGCTTGTTGCAGTCCCAAAAAAAAAATGCACAATTATTATAAATATATATATTTTAGCTGCTGCCCATGCCGGAGGAGCTCTCGGATATTATTTACGATGTGAACACGACGCCATCTTCCAATAGCACCTGCAGCAGTTTGGTCAACGACGCACAGCTCTTGTCGAATTTCGATATATACGCTGAGCAGCAGCAGGACCAACATCTGGAGCTGACAGATTGCAATATTGAGCTAATGGATCAATATCAGCTGACCGACCAAATTGATTTGTGCAGCGATGATATCGAGCTGCCGCTGGTCAGCGAACCATTTAACATCTTGGCGCCTCAGCCCATCTATACAAAGGCGCCGCCAGCAGCCACAAATCAGCATCAGCTGCACGCCATAGAGCTGCCCACCATTGCGGTGGTCAAGAAGTCCGCAATCAAAGCTTCTGAAATTGTGGAGGAAGTCAAGACGCGCAAGCAACCGCCGCTGCCGGCAAAGCGTGCGCTCATCGTGAATGAGCCGACCTGCAAGGCTGCTGCTGCTGAGACTGTGGGCGTGGCTGTGGAGCCGGCTTTGGCCTATCAGGCCTGGCTGGACTATGTGATAGAGCTGCTCAACGTATCCATCGAGCCCGATCCTACGGCTATGCAGGCAGTAAGCACGCGGCAGCTGCTCCAAAGCTTTCATGTGCACAAGGTGAGATTCATCTCACGAATTTACTTAGATCCTTAAATATGAGTTCAAATAAGATCGAGGTCGTATTCGCCCAACCCTTACGGCTTGTTCTGTGTGTTGATCATAAATAAGTCAGGACAAATAGTTTTATATATGTCGAAAACATTTATCTGATATTAATATATATTTCAGGAAACATTCTCGCACTTTAGCAAGAGCTTCAGTGCGGGCATTAAGCGGCGTCCCTTGCATCAAGTTGCAGTCGTCGAAGCCGGCAGACACAAAGGTCTCAGCAAGTATGTCTGGCACTTTAGCGCCTCGCACACGGTGAAGCGCATCTTCAGCAGTCGCAATGTTTGTATATTAAAATACTTAATTCAGACAGCTAATTGATGTTTCTGTTTGAAAATAGCTCAGCTTGCAGCTGGAGCGCTGCTTTGAACGCCATGCAGATGGGAATTTTGTGCCCTATGTGCGACAGACTTCCACGCAGATAGCCGCACAGGCCAAACAGCGCTTGGTGCATACCAAACTGAGGCTGTTTATGGTCAAAATGCTCTTCGATGTCGAGCAACAGGTGAAACTTAAAACTCAACTGTAATTTAAAACAACTGTAATTTATTGAATTCGGTTCGTAAACCTGGCGTTCCACATTAATGAACTCAGATTTTTGTTTGAAACTGGGCAATTATAAATGAAACAACTTCAGTTATTTTCAAAAATTGTATGGTTAGGTTAAATTTCTGCGAAATTCTTTTTAATGTAGGGTATAACTTGTCCGTTCTACTGAAATCTGTTAGGAATATTATTTGCTCATATATTTATTTTCAAATATAATCTTCAAATAGGGTTAGTCAAATTCTGGGAACAAAGGTTCAAACCCTCATGACCTACAGACAATATTAAAATGTATTTAAAAGATATTTTTTCAATGTTTCAAAATGTTTTCTTTCAACAAAAATAATGTTCATTTCGGGCTAAGGCTCGAAGGTTTCTTTTTGCCAAATGGAATGCCAGGTTAAAACGTGTTGGCTATGCGGCCTAGTTGCATCCTAATATAAGCCCACAAAAGTAGCTTATAATACCCTGTAATTTCTTGCTTGCAGATAAAAAGTGGCTTATATATCTCCTGGCTGCCCGACGTGCTGCCACGCAGCAGCTTTGGCCAGATGGATGTGGAATTTACGCTGGAAACGCGCGCTCCGCTTTAAGTGTGAGTCTGATCGAAACAATTTAAATTAGATGTTCTTTATTTGTATTTCCATTCACTTTAGGTTTATAAGATTTTTCTTTTTGTTTTTTTTTTTTGTTTTTTGCTTGCATCCATATCAACTCTTCATTAGCTTATCCGTAACTTAGGTGTACATAAACTTATATTTTTTGCTTGTTTTTTTTTTCTCAATTTTCTGTTTTTTCGAGATACTTTATCTTTTTCATTGCTTCTACTCGAAGAAGCGTTCATTTTGTTTGCTACTCTTTAAACTTGCTTGACTCCATTTGCTGCACTTCTACTCTTTGCTTTTCTCGTTATCCTCATTTTTGCTGCTACTCTGTAATTCCCTTTAAAAACTATGGGCTGCTTTCTGGTATCAATCCTTCGCTTTATGCTTAGCTCTAAAATCGTGGGTTATGCTTACTTCGGTTTTCGCTACATTTCAGCTTTTTTACTAAACTGTTTTCTTGTTTTGTTTTTTTTTTTAATATTTTTTGTATACGTTTTTATACGCTTAAGTTTGACATTCATCACATTTATAAATTGCATAACACCGTCAATTAGATAATATATATATATATATTAATTATATGATTTGTGAAGGTAGTTAGTCTTGGAAAGGTTTCCTTGCTCGAGAAGTGTGTGCAGTTTCTTTTTTTTTCAAATATTTTTCTGTATGTTTTTTTTCGGCTCTCTTCTTCACATTGGCTGGGAATAAATGCCAGGCCAGGTGCTGTCAAGATTGTTTGGCTGTCATTTACAAATATCCATTCATTCATTAAATATTTTCGCTTTTATTTTTAATAATACATGCTAATAACTACTTTGTGTTTTCATAGTTAAAATGCTTTAGTTTTTTGAAAATAATATGGGCTTTTCGTATGTATATTACAGATGAAGCATTCTAGTTTTGCCATGTTTTTTTTTTCTTTTGAGTTATGAGAATTTACAAGCCTTCTAGAGTTATACATATACATATGTAAAACGTTTCTTAAACACTTAATTTAATCCAAGTGCCTAGAGTTTTGCATAGCTCTATAACAAAAATAATTTCAAAAATTGGTCGTTAGGTTAAAGGTTGTTTTTTTTTTTTAGTTTTCATCTAGAAATGCAGCTTTGTTTTTTTTTTTGGGCAAAATAATAGAGTAGAGTTTAATAATAGTTAGGCTGATAGTGATATCTATTAAATGTTGCAAGTTTTGGTATACCCGAAATCGAAAGCAATTTGATTGAAATCAAGTTTAGATACAATAATACATATTTAATATAAACAGTATACACCTGCTTAAGATAAAGTGTACAAAAAACCAGTCTTTAAAACATTTATGTTTTCTTTTTATATCAGTAAATTACATATATTCGCATTAAACAAATGCATATAATCTTAAATATGACTCAAATCTGGAGCCGATTGTTAATGGGGCGCACTCGAAGCATAATTGTGGGGGGAATATTCCAGAGAACCCAACTTTTTGCGTTTTACGGATTATAAACACACACACATATTTATATATATTTAAAGCGGACTGCTCTAGACTATATACTATATATATATAGTTTTAAACTTGTGTAATCCATTTTAGCCTGGGACACGCATTAAATTACTTTTGAATCTGTACAAAATGGCATTGGACCATTTGAGGGGAAACATCCTGTGCTCACAATTATTTTGCAAATCTTATTTCTGGTGCGATTTTATTCATGCTTACATATAAGAAAAACAATTTTCAATATTTTTGCAGTTTTCTTTTCTATTTGTTTTTGCTTTTGTTTTTTTCCACACGACTTTATATTTTAGTAATACTTTTGTCTGCGCTACGATTTACACACAATTAGTTCTTAGATACTAAAGCAATTTCTTTTCTTTTGCAATGTTTTTTATTTAATTTTTTTTCCGTTTTTTTTTTTTACAATATTTATAGCGTGAATCTCGTCTTAAGCTAAGTTATTTTTCTCATTCTTTCATGCGTTTCTCTACATCTACGAGGCATACATATATTTACATTTGTGATGTGCTTTGTTTTTTTTTTAGTTAATTTAATTTAATTAATTTTGTTATTTTTTTTTGTTTTTTGGATTTACAGTGATGCGTTGCTTGTTTAGGTGCTTCGAATAAATTTGAGAAAATATTTCTTGTGCCTTTGAAAATACATATACATATATATATATATATGTATATATCTAGACATGACATTATCTATATGTATGCAAAATTTGTCGTAAATATGTTCATTTTCCTCTCTATTAAATTCGCATAATTTTCGCTACGATTATTTTTTGTCTTACTTTTTTTGTTGTTTTCTTTTGCTTTTGAAATCGTTGTGAAGAATTTTGAGCAGAATTAAACAGTTAACAGATTGTAGGACGGACATTGAATCAATTTAGCAAACAATATGACAACATTTAACGGTAACTGACCTTATATAAGAACCTGATTTGAACTCAATATTTTGAGCATGGCACAAACTTTCGATTTACTCGTACATAAAAACTAATTTAATTAAATTTAACAAAGTGTGAGGGCAATTTCTTATTTTTTTTTTTTTTGTTTTGAGTTTTTCATTTTGGGAACTGTTTTAGCATTTTGTGCGTTTAACTACATTTAAACATTATTATGATATATATGCATATATATATATATATTTTTTTTTAATATATTTAATCATGTGCCTTGCTGCTAGTTTTTGCTTAATTGTCTATTTTATGTTTTGTTGCTTGCGACTACTTTTGAATACAATATAAATTTAAATTAAACATTGAATATATTAATAATCGATTGATTGGGTATTTATTTATAAACAGGACTTGAGAAGGACTCGAAAAGATATTTAAAACAATATATGGGTAAAAGTACAAATAAAAAGAAGAAGAACGTGTACAGCAATAAATAAATGTTAAATAATATGTAAAATAGGTTTAAGGACTCGCTTAATAAAACTAGGCAAATGTTTACAATAATTATATATTTAATTATGTTAAATTTTTTAATAATAATCATAATTATATATGTATATGTATATTTAGATTTAGTTGTATTTATATGCTAGCATTTATAAAATGATTTTTTTTTTTTGCAATTATTTGTAACATTAAATCTAAGCTACAATATCTAAGTTTTGAGCATCTGTGACTGCTGCCGGTTGTTGCAGGTTGTTGTTGTTGTTGTTGCACAAAGGTGTTGTCGTCGTCGTTGTTGTTGTTGTTGCAGGTTGAAGCAATTCATCAACATGCGCGGGCAGCAGGCAGTTGGCATTATCCGATTGTTGTTGTTGATGCGTGTTGTATTGTTGTTGCAGTTGCGTTTGTTGTTGCATCAGCGCGAGCATTTGTTGTTGTTGATGTAGTTGTTGTTGTTGTTGTTGTTGGGCCAGTTCATCAGCATTAAGAGCAACAATTGGCGGCACATCAGCAGCATTATTAGTAACAGTAGTAAAATTAGCATTAGTATGGGTTAGATCAGTTGTAGGTGTTGTTGCAGTTGTTGCAGTTGTTGGTGTTGTTGTTGGTGTAGGAATTGTTGTAGTTGTTGTTGTTGGATTGGGCATGTCATTGCTGGGTGTGGGTGTGATGGATGATGGAGCAACTGTGGGTGGTAACAATGATGAGATGGGCAACAAGCTAGAATTAGTATTTGTTGTATTTGTGACTGTTGTTGTTGTTGTTGTTGCAGTTGTTGTTGCAGTTGTTGTTTCGGTAATTGTTGCTGTTGCATGACTATGACTAATGAGATTTGACTGCGGCTGTTGTTGTTGTTGTTGTAGCTGTTGCAGCTGTTGTGTTTCGTGTTGCATTTGCAGCTGCAGCAGCTGTTGTTGCTGCTGTGCCAGCAGCAGCTGTTGCTGTTGCTGCTGTTGTTGTTGATGTTGTTGGTGTATAACATTACCATTGCTGCATATTTTGCTATAGAGATCCGGCGTGGCCGTTGTCACATCCTCGAATTCGGTGCGCAGCGCCGTGCGCTTCAACAAACTGAGATTGCCAGGCAAATAGGACAGAATATTATAGATGAGACGTATATCCTCGCTGGAGGTCCAAACGCCGGGTCGCTTATTATGATATAGCTTGGCATACTGATACACATTCGCCGTATTGCAGTATTCCATCTCGATGGCCAGCGACGAGATGGCACAGAATGTGCACGCCTGTGCGCCGCCATATCTAACAAAAGATTACTTGGATTAGGATCATCATCAGGGGTAAGGATTCACTTTTGGGCTAACCTGTCGACAACCACAATGGGTCCGTTGCGATAATCGTTGCAGCGTTCGTGCACATCGACGATGAAATCGTAGATGCTATTCGGATTGGACATCTCCGGCCAGCTGGGGCAGTGCAGCATCTTGACGCTCAGCTCGTAGTCATCCTGTATGGATTGTATAACAAAATCGCGACTCACGTAATCGCTTTTGTTTGTCTTGTTTAGGAATTTGACGCGATAATAATCGCTCTCGATGGGCGTGGCCTCGTCCGGCCAGAACTGCGCGAAGTTCTATTAAAAAGAAAAAGGAAATCTTGTCAGAGATTTGTCTTCGATGGAGCGGTTGGTCTTCACACTCACAATGTCGTCCAGCGAGGAGAGCAGGACAATGGTCTGCGCATTGTGGTCCCAGACCATTTGCCAGAAATCCTTGATCGTGTGCGTCATCGGATGTTGGGTGACAATAAAGTCGCGCAGACGCCGAAAGCCGTGCAGCCAGGATGCATTGATATAGTCGCTGCCATCCTCGCCGGGCTTCGGTGTTAAATGCACGCGGCTGCCTTCGATGGGAAAGATGGCGCCGCGATTTTTGATCGAGTTCACCTGCTTCATGGCGGAGGCGATGTGTATGTCCTTTGTCTGGAATTGTATGATATTCTTGTATTGCTGCTCCAAGTAAGGTGTACAATTCTTGAGCTCCTCGATTTGCTCGGCCGGCAGATTGGTCTCGCCGGAGGCGATTGCCTCGACCAGAGCGTCGTGCAGGAATATATATTGCTCCTCGGTCTGGACAAGGAAATTGCGCTGGGCGCGTATGTGACGCAAAAAGCCAAACACATTCACAATGGACTTTTGCTGGATCTGCTTCAGCATGGCGTCCAGGACAATGTAGGTGCCGGTGCGACCGACGCCAGCGCTAAAAAGAGAAGAGATTACAATAAGCCGCTGTCAAGGAGGAGGTGGAGGAGGAGCTGACTCACCTGCAGTGGACGACTATGGGACCCGCCTCGGCGGGATTGGCGGCCGAGGATTTCTTGATGAAATTGAGCACGGGCAACGGATGATCCGGTGTGCCATGATCCGGCCAGTTGGTATAGTGATATTGATAGACAAGTTTCTCCAGATTGCACTGCTTCTTCTTCTTTAGCTTCAGATGCTTTATTTGGAGCGTGCGCACCGTGTAGGTGGACATGACCTCCTCCTCGACCAGCTTGACCTGTATGACGCCGTAGGTCTCCACGCCATCCTTGGGCCAATACATATCACACTTGCGTCGGCCGCGCTCCACCAGATTGGTGATCATCACGATAATGGCCACGCGCTGCTCCCAGATCATCCGCCAGAAGCAATCGAAGGTATCCGGCAATGGGCCCTGGGTCCCAATGAAGGCGTGCGCCTTCTGATAGCCATCAATGAAATTGGCATTGATATAGTCCAGATTCTTTTTCTGACCCGGCGTGGGATGCAAATGCACGCGACTGTGATCGTCTGTCGTTTTGGAGGAGTAAGAGCAAGAGAGGTTTTAGTAGAGTATCGAATACCCTGTAATTGCGCGTACTTACAGGCTGTTATGTTCAGATAGCGATTCTTGCGCTTGTTCTCGGGATGCTGCGAGTGCTCACAGGCCAGATCGTCGCTGATGCACTCGTTCTGTATGGCCTCGTATTCCCGGCTAAAGCCAATATCCCCGTCCGCATGCAGCGAGGCCACGTGCTTGGCAAACTCATTGACGGGCACCGCGGCACGGATCTCATCGCCAATCTTCACGGGCACCTCCCAGTCCACCTGCGGGGCATTCGGATGATGCGGCGGATCGTCCAGATAGTAGTACGCCGCATGGAAGCACTTTCTGCTGAAATAAGTGCAACCACAAGAAGGTCGAGTGTTAATTCTTTGAATTTCCTTTTATGCGGAGTATACAGAATATGGAAATGTATGTGACAGGCAGAAGGAAGCATCTCCGACCCCATCAAGTATATATATTCTTGATCAGCATCAACAGCCGAGTCGATCTGTCCGTCCGTCCGTCTGAACGCAGGGATCTCATAACCCATAAAAGCTAGAGACTTGAAATTTTTGGTGTAGGTCCTCCTAGTCCCCGCGCAGATCGAGCTTGTTTCCGATATCCGATAACTTGCCCCGTTTCTAAGTAATCGATAAAAATCTAAATATCGAAATCCTGTTTTTAGGGCAATTTCGGTAAATAATATGAGCTGGAGTCACCAAACTTAACATGTAGCTTCTAGAATAGTATATATATATCAAGTATCTTTCATTTTATACCTATGGCCTGTCGGAAGAAGAGGTTTCAGGGTATCCCCTAGGCGGGAGCTCCCGACTAGAACCTCATACTTGTTTTTTATAGATTAAAGTTAAATTTTAGATAAAGTTGTAGTACATATATGGAGCTGGAAGTTGAGGCTAGGTTTAAGTTATTTTATAATCTAATATCGAACGAATGTTCATAATTGAAGCAGGCATTTTGGAGCCCATAGAACATATATAAAATATATATAATAGATCGCGACTTGGCTTTCAGTTGAAAAGCCTTCAAATTATATGGGAATACAAAATTATATGGCATAGGTTTTCCTTGCCTAAACACCATATATGTGTTTAAAATTTTTTAAATTTAATTTCCGCTCTTTTTCCGCACGTTTGGGGTGAATATTTCAAAATGTTGCTTAAATTTAAAAGTTTTAATTGGTAAATTAGGTTTTTTTGGGTTTTGAAATTAATTTTTACTATGAATTTTCTATAAAAGTTTTTTAAAAGAAAAATCCTTTACATATTTCATACATTTTTTTTACCCCTCATACTACATACAAGGTTAACTCTCTTAGGCGGACAACAAGCATTTGTTAATTTTTGTCCGCTCTAGAGGTGTGTCCGCCTAATACAGGGAGTAATAGTTGTGTTAGAATTGTTTAAGAGAGTTTTTATTAAAGTTTTTACTGTACAAGTCTATATAGGACCATGTACTTTCAGTCGTATTCAGCCCGAAGAATAGCTTCCTTTTCTTCATACAATTCAAGCACTCATAATGCTAACGAAAATTCTACGAAAAAACAAGCAACTAGCCCCGTTTTTCAAGCTGGTCCACTTAAATAAAAAGAAATATATATATTTTATATTTTGTTTTTATTATTGGTCAAGCCCCAAGAAAGGAACTCGGCAAACAGAGAATTCAAGTATCAGACGGCGGCAGCACAAAAGCGTACTTAGCGAGTATTTGGAATTAGTTGAAATTGTTGGAAATGGCAGGAAATTATGGAAAAGCAGGTGTCAGGTGAGCTCAGTGGGTGGAAAATGGAGGGAGGAGGGGTGGGGGCAGGGGGGCAGGCAGGGGTAGTGAGTAGCTGGAGTGGCACTCAATGTGCTCAACGCGCTTTTAACTAAAATCAAAAATGCATAAATAAGGCTGGCCAGAGAGGGAGGGGGTGAGGGAGAGGGAGAGGGAGGGAGAGGGAGTGGGAGAGGGAGAGGGAGGGTGTGCTGCTGCACTGAAGGACACTCGCGTAAGTCTGCGGGCGTTGGGCGCTTGGTCAACATTAACGGTTTTTAGCTGCAGCGAGGCATAAACGAATTTTATTTACTTATTTCGTTTTTTTTTCTTTTTTTGAATGGCAACTGAAACTCTCGCTGCAAATCTTGTTGAGTGACAATGATGCAGCTGCAGGTGAAGTGCAGCTGACGCAGGTTCATTCAACAAAAAATTTGAATTGCAATTGCAGCTGCTTACAAATTGAGGTTAAGTTTTCTAATTGGCTAAAGCGATTACAAGCAGCAAAAACTTTTGCCCCAAACCCAACTTGCACCTACCCTGAAAACCCTATCTACACATAGTATATAGTATAAAGAAAGCAAGTTTGTTTAACTTTTACAACTTGTTGTGGACGGCTGGTTTTAGTTTAGAAAATACCTGTGCTAGGCTTGCCAGAAATTTGTCAACCCTTGTTGCTTACTCAAGTGTGCGATTTGCCTTTGTGTTGAGTCTTATCTCAGAGAGCTGATAACGCATTGTGCAGTTGCTTGCATAGCTTATGTGCAATATTGTTGCTAAATACTATTATTATCCAGATATATAAAATAATAATATTTATTGACCATTTTATCAATCGAATAGGCGCCTCTTTGCTTACTTTTTTGCAATCTTATTTATTCTAATGGCAACATAATAGGCGTTGCCACCTGATAAAGAATTGCCCACGATCGTGACGTCACTAATTACATTAAAAAATGTACCTTAAGGTACTTTCGTCTGCAGCTGTGCAGTATACAAGAGAAAATTGCCCGGGCAGCGCTTCAAATGCATAAAATTGAAAATTAAAGTGTTATCTAAATTACCCTATGACAAAAATGAGTTTATCTTCAAATCTCACTTATTTCAATTTAAGAGCAGATGTTAAGCAATCTTCTTATTTTTTACTTTTGTTTATTTTTTATTGCTCGTGAAGTGGGAACAGTGTAAGAAAAGATTGCTGAAAGAATTATTTCAAAATTGCACTTACTAAACACAAAGTGTTCTAAATAAAGTTTTTTTTTAACTTGTTTTTTTTTCAAAATGTAAATTTTTTAATATTGTAAAGGTATTTTGAATTCTCGGGTTAGTTAAACGATTCCGACTTATAACAAAGTTTTAATTATTGTGTTTCCCATGGAATTTGCCGCGCCCAACTTTATTATATATCAATATATGTATATCAGATTGTGCATAAATCTTGCATTTATTTAGATTTGAAGTATTTCCATAAACATTTTGTTTGTATCCAAACATAAAACGAATAACTCAGCAGCTTTTCTCGAACGAGAAACGTAAATGTTGATGGCCTTAACAATGCGCCAAAGTATCTCTGGGTATCCAATAACTTTATCAGTCGTTAAAGCGCTTATCAACCACAGCAACAACAATAACAAGAGGTTGCTTGTAGAAAGTGCCCGACTAGGAACTACCCTGCACCCAGCATCGAGCTGGCGTTCCAGTTATTCTAGAGTTTACTGGCCCCTGGGAACAGTCCGTTGGCAATCCCCTTCAAATGTGTCTTATTTTAACGTGAGAATGTAATAGAAAGGCAACATTTGTGACGGACGGATAAACAGTTACTGATGCTGCTCAAGAATATGCCGATGTATATGATTTATGGCGTCGAATATGCCTCCTTTTGAGTGTAACAAACTTTAGAAAAACAACATTCTACCCTTTAAACCCATTCACAATGAGTTCAGGGTACAGTTATAGCAGCAATAACATTTAACAGGCGCATTTTAAGATGCGAAATAACACAGACAACGTTCGGGTTCATTTTGTTTTTCTAGGCGTAACTTAAAGATACATACACACATACATATGTACACTTGTATATGTGTACATATATTTGTAAATACATATGTGTGAATTTTGTGAATTTTGTTATTCAATGCCGCCGTATGTTGATCTTGTTGTTGTTTTTTTATGGTTTGCTATTACGCACCAAATATTTATTATAGTTAAATACATATATTATAAGCGTAGTCACGATGTTCGTAAATCATAAAAACTAAGCATTTACGACCCTTTAAAGTTAGTGCGCATACGTATATATAATACACAATTAAATTGCTCGTAAACTTTCAGAGAAAAACTGTTACATTTTTAATGTTTTTTACAGTCTATGTTTTGCCCCTACTTATTGTTGATTTCTTACTTAATAAACAAATCAAAAACACATTTGAAAGCTTTGATTTATGTTCAATAATTATAGGGCATACACCTGTTGTTATATAAATATATATTTTTTCTGTTATTTAAGTACTTTTTCAGCTGAGTTTTTTTTATGAGTTAACAGTTAAGTGTTTCAAGGCTGTAAAGTGGTTTTTCACTAAACCGGTTTGCACCAGATTTAACTGTTATTATTTTTTAACTATATCAACTGAACCTTGAACCGAATCAGTTTCCCTGGAGCTGAACCTCAAGTTTAATTTCATATATGTATAAATATTTAAATATATATATTTTCATACATATTTATATGTTTTGTTTTTGACAATTATAAATATGTAAGCAACGGATTATTTATCGAGCGCCGCACCGAGCCCTGAACATAGTTATAGTCTAGGTTATTATAATTTTGTTATCAAATATGTAACGCATATAGAAAGACATTTTCAACCCCAACATTAACAGCCGACTCTCTTGTTTTTCAATAAATCTTTCAGCTTCACAATGTTCCTTCATCTGCCTAAAAGGGTATTAAGTGTGCGGCGTGCCGAAAAAAACCCTTTTTCTTTTGGCCTGATATAAGCTCAGCTTTTAGTTAGGGTATTGCTGCGGCGACTTTGTTACATTTATTTTTTGCTTGGTTTCTTTTGTCAACATCCGTTTTGTTTATTTATTTCTTATGCTTTTGGCAGCGTTTCAGTTCTACAATTGTTGTTGTGGCTCATTTGCTATGCATTCTTGTTGTTGATTGTTTTTGTCATAAAGTTGATCGGCAGATTCCGTTTTTCGTTGGGTGGTCGTGACCCCCTCCCCCTCCTCCTAACCACTTATGCCCTGCACACGTGAGTGTGGGCCGCCAAATGGGGCGAAAAAAACTTACGTAAACCAATTTCCACGTTGCGATTTGCGGCGAACAAGCGGCGTCGCTGCCGACGCTGACAGCGGCGTTGTGCTGCTGCGCCGCTTTTCCCCGCCAGCTGCTGACATGCTGCTCATAACGATGATCGCCTCAAAATGTGGGCAGCAAAGGCGGCCGTGGCAAGGCGCGGCGAGGCAGGTAGACAAAGCTTTGTTCTCAGCAAAGTTAAAATTGCATTGCACTTGTTGCGCCGTCTGTTTGACCCCCTTGTTGTTGTTGTTGCTGCTGCTGCACACTTTTATTTACACAGAGAAAATTACGTCATATTGGCAACTGGGTGCGCAGTCGAGGGGCAGCCGCTCTGTCGCCAGGCACTTGCAAAATTATCTAGTACGCAATTGGCGCACACACACGCACGCACACATATAGTAACACACACACACACGCACAGCTGTAATGTAAAAGCTAGACAACAAAACAAAAAGGAACAAAACTGACAGCTTATCGTGCCTTTTTTTTATGTTCTCTGCTTTGATAAGCACTGTTGTGGTTGTTGTTGTTGGTCTCTCTCTCTCTATCTCTAAAGCTCACGCGCGCATTTAACTACAGCAATTTTATGCACGCCCTTCGCTCACTTGTTGATCGCGCGGTTCGATTATCAAAACGCAACTGAAATCCCAATTGACAGCTGGAGCAGCTGTATGCGCCATAGCAGCGCTCACACTGTTAATGTTAAACTCAATATGTTATGTGCTCTCTTGATCTCTGTTAGAGCGCGCGAGTGAGAAAGCTTTGGTCAGCTGTCAACACAAACAGCTGCGTGTGATAAGACACGCATATAACAGCGAGCTTACACAGCGACTAGTTTTTAATGTTGTCTCTCCTCGCTGCAAACGTGATGAGCGATAGTAGTTTTTTAGTACCTTTCTGTTATTGTTAAAAAAATACTGGGCACAAAAATAAACTCTTTGTTGTTTCTGTTAACCATAAATTAAGCAATTAACTAATTGAACATCATAAAATTGATTTTTGTCAACGATAGATAAATGTATTAATTGCCTAATTGTCATACAATTTCTGGATTAAAAGTTAATAAAGACTGTTGTCATAAACAGCGCAAAGTAGTTCCCAACTTGTGTACTTTTCTGTTATTGTTTGGAAAAATACTGGGTAAAAAATTAACCCCTTCTTATTTCTGTTAACTTTGCGCTCATAAATAAAGCAATTAGGAAAACAATTTGAAAATCATCAATAGATAAGTGTATTGTTTGTCTAATTCACATAAGCAGAACAACAATTGTGGGGTTAAAGTTTATGATAACTTTTGTCAGTTGTTGTTGAAAGAAAAGCAGAAAGTACATAGAAGTGAATGCCAAGTTAAAGTTGAAAAACTTTCAGCAGGAGTTCACTAAAGACTAAGAAAAATATATATGTAAAAAATAATAATAATGGGATACCTGTACACTGAGCGAAACTGATGAAGTGAAATCTTATACGGTCATATATTTAGCTTTAGCTCAAGGGTTTCACACACAAAGACCTGAGCTTAACTTACCTTACCCCATTATTGACCCCAGCCCCAATTCCGCCCCCCTCCCACCTCGAATTGTACGTATACACGTGCTTCTAATATTTCTGCTCAACAACAAAAGGTTGGGCACAAAAAAAAAAATAAAAAGTTACGCATACGAAGCCAAAACAATTTCTTGCCAACATTTGTTGTTTTTTATTTTGCCGGGGCCAAAGGCAAAAGTTGGCGGAAAAACTCTTCGCCTGACCCCGCACGCACACACACACACACACACAGACACACACATGAGGGCATGGGGCCAAATAAAGCCCGCAAAACCATGTTGCCAAACTGCATAAAATATGAAACTACCAACTGGGAGGAAGAGAGAGAGAGAGAGAGAGAGAGAGAGTGTGTGGAATGGCGAAGAAGAGACGGACATACATATGTATGCGTATTTGTGGGGCGAAAGTTTTTCCATTTTTGTTGCCATTTTGTTGTCCTTTTTTATTTTATATGTGGCGTCAAAATGTTAATAAAAATTGTTGTTATCGTTGACATATTTTTGTATTGTAACCAACAAATTGTTCCAATAAAAATCTCTTGAGTATTTTTTGCTGCTTCCTTTTGTTTTTTTTTTCGTGGCATCAGCAGAAAAGTTGCGCGAACAAAAGTTCGAGTTGAACTATTGAAGAAAGTATTTCATACAAGCAATTGAGTTGAGCTCTTCAAATAGTTGAGACAAGCAGGCGTGGCATATGAGGGGGCGGCGCAGGAGAGAGTTGTGTAAAGGACTTGAATTCTGACAACAATTAAATAATAAACTGTTTGTAGAAAAACAATTTAAGTGCTAACAAGTTTCAATATTATATGAAAGCACTACAAAAGTTTTTTTTATACAATATATAAATATATCCATTAAAATATAATGCTACGACCATTTTGTATCTTTCTCTTTTATTTCCCCTTTTTTATATCCCTGTATTCTCTTAACTCCTTATTCTGGACCAGTTTTGCAAGCGATCTTGCAGCACTGAGCAGCTCTGTGGGTAAGTTAAGTTGGCTGCGTCTAGTCTACCGCCGAGCTGCTTAAAAGATTAGCCTTAAAAAATGTTGCCAAAGGTAAGTTTGAAAGAAACTGCTTTGGGTTTACAGTCTTGGAGTCACAAGCCAAATCGTTTGAAATAAACCATTTTCAACTGGCTTAAGCTCTTATATCATGCTGCCCGGTTAACTCAACTGACTGGATCACGTAGACAGCTCATCTGCCGTGGCATAAATATAGTTTATAATTTTCTTTAAATACTTAAAATCGTTCGCTTTCAGTTCAGCCCGGGCTACAAGAGCTGCCGCTGCCTTTCGAGTGGCCATGGAAGCCAATCCATGCAAATTAGCTAGTCAACTCTGGGCACTAGCAAAACCGAAACCCTTTTATTTTAATGCCTATTTACACTTGGCTGGGATCTTTTATTTGTTCGCATTGAAAGGGAAATTGTGGAAATTTGTTTTGTTTGTTTGTTTGCTGAATAAAATATAATTTTTTCCGCTCTAAAACGCGGCTAACTTGAAAAATGGGTTTCGCCTTTAGAAAGTGCCTGGCCCCGACGCTACCCTTCTATTTATTGCGTCCTTAACTTTCCGCAGTATTTGTAAAAAATAAATAAAATGGCATTAATTTGTTAGTAAAGTGGGCGCAGTCTGGGCAGGGGCGGCGGGGGCGGAGGGCGCGGTTGCGACAGGGTGTGGGAAATGCGAGCGGTAACTTTTATTTGACATATTCGCGGGAGCATGAAAAATGGCAAAAAAACAAAAAAAAATAAATAAAAAGAAACAAGAAGTAAAAATATTTCATTGAAGTTAAAAATGCTTCGCATTTTCTTTATGGCGTTTAGCAGGCGGGGGCGGGGTTGTGGGCGTGGGCGTGGGTGTGGGTGTGAGTGTGTGGGCGTGGGCGTGGGCGGGCAATACCGTTGCCGGAGCCTTTGTTTTTTTTCTTTTTTAAATTGGGTAACACTGGCAACGGGTTAACCACGCGCACATTTAATAAAGACTTTAAGTAACTTAAAACTGTTTTGCTTGTCTTTCCGCCGCCTTCCGTTTCGTCTCGTTTCCTCTCGTCTCATTTCGTTTCGTTTCGTTTCATGCCATTCCGTTCCGTATGACGTGCCCGCCGGGTTTATGTTTTCGTGATTTGAATTTTAATTAACATTTCTAATGAATATGCGGGCGTCGGGAGTTCCATTTTGGAGTGGGCCCAGCCCGTATACTGAATTCTGGTTTTCTGGGTATTTTCTTCTTGTCTGTTTGCTTTCGCATTCACTGGACTTCAGTTTCAAAGGATGCGCAAGTTTGCCGTGCGGAGGAGCGCGTTTTTATGCTTGTTTGCACTGCCGCATAAAGGTGGAATTCATATTTTTTTTTTTTTTTTTGGTTCCCTCTTACTCTTCTTATGTTTTCTAGAGTAAAAATTTAACTTTTAATATTCTAGACTAGTTTTGTAAGCGATCTGGCAGCTCTATGGGTAAGTTAAGTTGGCTGCGCCTGAGCTAAACAGATTTGGGAGCCAGTTAAGTTGGCTGCGATTGAGCTGAACTTATCTCCGAGCCAGTTAAGTTGGCTGCGCCTGAGCTAAAGGTCTTTGCGAGCCAGTTAAGTTGGCTGCACCTGAGCTAATTTCATAAAACAAGTTGAAAATATTATAAAATTCGCAACACTTTTATGAATTATGCCGGATTTGATTGATTTGGCGTATGTTCCAATATGATTTATGAAAAATTTTTTAAATCTGACATTCATTTCAATTGAAAAACTTATAGAAAAATATTTTTTCAGTTTAATTTCAGGTTTTAGGCTGATTTGCAATTGGATCACAAAAGTGGGTTAAACTCCAAGAACAAAGTTGAAAAACAATTGAAAATTCGATGTTCGATTTTTCGTTATGCTTCAATTGAGTTGTTTTCTTCTCTTTTTTTTTTAATTTGGTGGCTATGGGATTGTTATGGGCTATGGGATTGTTAATGCCGCAAATGCTCGAAACTCTTTCTGCCTCGCTGCAGAGACAGTTCGACGTCCCGTTGCGTTTGCTGCCACATTATAATAGATATATCTGCCCCGATATATGTATATATATATATATGTGTGTCTATGTTGATTTTGGGATAATTAAATACGAAATAAAAACATTTTCATCTTTGCATGCACCAAAATAGCAGCCTGCTGTGCGGATGCAACATTTGCCTCCCGGTCGACACTTTGATTTGTGGCCTCGACTATTTTTATGCCGCGCCGCGGGGGCAGGGCCGGGGGCGGGGGCGGAGGCGGGCGGGTGCTTCAGCGTGGAGTGTGGCGCGTGTTGAGACAACAGACAACACTCCGTAACGGAGATCTGGGCGTCTTCTATTATACGCTCTTCACAAACTGAGCAAGGGCATATTGGTTTTGTGGAATTAGAAACCTGGACCACCTAAATTAATAACCTTCACAATTTTGATCAGATTCTTTAAATATCAAGTCAAATAATTGTTGCCACAATCAAGCATATTCCTATAAATAGCTAAACGTCACAGTTTGAGAGTCACTGCCCTGGGCTTACAGTCTAAGAGTCATCAAAAAAAAACCAATATTTTTCGGCGGTTCAATGCCTTGCCTTAAGGTTCAACTCGTGCACATCTTTGAACCCAGGTTTTTGGTCCAAAGTTCAAGCTCATATTATTTTAAATTTTCGCTAGAATTATTTCTTTTACAGTTTTAATTTTTATGTGATTTTTTTTATATGTTATTCTCGATAAAACTGTTTGTTTTCATATTTAAATAATCATTTCTCTTAATAATTAAAAATAAGTAAAATAGTTTTGATTCTTTTTGAGAACTTGGTTAGGTTCAGCTTGAAATTGGGCTGTTTCATGGAAAGTTTAACAGAGCATTGCGCAGTCGAGCATACCCAACTGCCATGCACTGGCTTTCTGCGTGAATTTATGGGGCAGCACGCGTCGCGCTCTGCAGCTGCACTTGTTATTGCTTGGAATTACGTGGTGCAAGGAACTGTGAGGGTTGAGTTGTGGGATTGGGGATGGGATGGGATTGGGCTTGTGTGTTAACAGGGAGCGCCACTTACCTCCATAGGAAGAACGCCATGACAATCAGAATGATGCCGAAGCAGCTGAATATGATGCCCACCAAGACGGCCAGGTTGTAATCGTTGTGCGATTGCCGCAGCAGCGGCTGCAGCTTCTCGCAATTCGGCTGCAATTGTATCTGAAAGTCGCATAAAAGAAAGGAATAAGGTTAGTTGCGGTTTAATTTTCGGGCTTGTGTTTGTCTTCGCAGCACGCTGGGATTAATGCCTTTTGCCTGCAGCCGACACGTCCCAAAGTCAGGCAAATATTTGCTTAGCCGCGGCGCCTGGGCGTATGCTAAGCTTTTGTGTTGATTTTAACATAATGCTGCATACATTTTCTTATTAAAAGCCTCAACAGAGACAAGGCCCGGCTAGGAGATACTCGAATCTTCTACTAGACATACGAAAATACACACACATACACAGAGATACGCACGCCGTGCTTCTTCTTCCATTAGATCTGCTCTATAAGAAATGCAGTCTAGCGTAACTTCGGTGTTTGAGGTCCGATCTTTTTGAAATTTTCAGAACTTAAGTATGGCATACAAACTTGTCTATATACCAAAGCGCAAGGTTCTACCTATAAGAATGGGAACTTTACCCAATTTTGGGAAAGGATTCTTCTAATTTTTGAGTTATGCTCGTTATGAATCGATATGAAAATCGGCAAAAACATAAAGATTGGGTATTCATTATAAATTATGGGATATTATACTATTTCAAGTCTCTAGACTTTATGATATAGTTTTCTGACATTTAATACATTTTCTCAGCGCTTTTAATTTGAACTTTATTTTGCTCTGATATCTTGATATTTTTTCCGTCTTATTTTTGACCATTTAGCAACTTGTAAAAAATGAAAATAAATATTTCTTTGGTTTGCATTTGCCGCTTGTTGTTGCATAAATAATATTTATTTAAGAAACATTTGTGTGGCTTGTGCGCTTAAGCGGAAGTGTAACTGGATGTGAATGTGAAAATGGAAAATGTGAAAATGTAAAATGTAAAATGGAAACGGGGCCAGCGGAAGCGTAGCATATAAATATGGCCAAAAGGTGCAGCCACTTGAAATGCAGGCGAAAGCCAAGCAGCAGCAATGAATTATATGGAAATGTGTGCAGACGAGGAAAACCAAAGGAAAACCATGGCAAGGAGCAGAAAAATAATATGCGAGAAAAAAGCACATACGGAGACTGCACAAGTTATGGGGGCGTGACAATGTTACGCCCACCGCAACCATGGGCAACGAGGTCAGCTAAATTGGCATATTTTGTCACGGCTGCAAAACATGTTTAATGCATGCAGCAAATTCTCTCTGTGTGTGTGTGTGCGTGTGTGATGGGTTATGTGTCATTAAGGATGTTGTTATGACAAGATATTGTGACAGAGTTGAAAAGTCAATAAACTGGCGAGCGTAAACAATGGGCAAAGCGATGGGCGTGGCGTGATTATGCTTGACAAATTGCCATTAAATATGCATAAACGCTTATTACGCATACGCCACATACTCCAGCCACTGCATGCGAGGCCCGAACGCAAATTGATATGCCACAAAACACAAACCATTATTAGTTTAAACACGGCGAGAAAAACTGAGAACCGACTTAATTTATTATTTAATATTTTTTATGGTTTTGGAGCGCTAATCAATCACAATTTTGACTTAATTTCAAGCTTATTTTAAAGAATCTGAAATTGAGCATGAAGATTCTCAAGTTTTTAAGTGCGAATCAGCCTTAAAGTACATGGATCAAGCATAATTCCTAATTTATTTCAAATGTGCTCTGAAGAATTTTAAATTAAGCTAAAAACTTCTCCAGGTTTTGAGCTTGATTCAATCTAAAAGTTAAAAAATGCTAAAGGTTTTGAGCTTGCTTCAATCTAAAAGTTCTTTCAGTCTTTCTTTCTCTCCTTCAAACAAAAATTTTTTGAATCAAACAAAATTCCTACCTAAATTCAAACCTGTTCTACAGAATCTTATCTTAATCTTATTAATCATAAAAGTTCTTAAGGTTTTGAGTGCTCATCATTTTAAAAGTTATACAATAAAGCATATTCGTACTCGATGTCAGACTTTTATACAAATTATCTAAGTTTTAACTTCGAATAAATCTAAAATTTTTAGAATCAAGCAAAGCTCGCACTTAATTTCAAACTTGTTCAAAAGAATCTTAGATTAGGCATACAAATTCTCAAGGTTTTGAGCGCAAATCAATCAAAAAGTTCTTCAATCAAGCATATATCCTACTTATTTTCCAACTTGCTCTAAGGAATCTTAAATTGAGCATTTTTGAAAAGGGCAAAGATAAATTGCATTGCAAGTTTTATGCTTTAAAAAATTCATTTAAAGTAAAATAATTTTGCAGAGTAGAAGAGAAAAGTTGAGGAAATTCAAAAGAAGTTTCTCCAATAATTTCTCATTATTTTGTTACAGCCTCGATTCAAGATTTTGCGTATTTTAAATAATATTTGATGTAAGATTTCTGTACAGAAATCAAGTAAACGGGCCTTAACGCACTTTCAAGACAGAGTTTACTTGATTTAAGCTCAACGCACTTGATCAAATACTTGGAAACAGCCAAGTTTGGTTTCGCTTTACTTTCAAGCATTTCACTTGAGTAAAGTCTTAAACTTATGAGCTTTTCTCTCAGTGTAGTGGTATATATAAATAATGTGTGGCTTTTGCTTATGACGTGGCCTAAAAACTGGCAAATATGCAATAAACTTTTAGCCAAGGGCGGGCAAAAATATGCTGCAGGCTGAGAGAATAGACAGAACAGCAGCTCGACAGGCGGACATTATGCATGTGAGTATGTGTCTGTGTGTGTGTGTGTGTGTGTGTGTGTGTAATCAGATCTGGCAACGCCGCGGCCATTTTGTAATATCATAGCCAATTTTATGGCATGCCACGCCCGCCAAAAGCTGACTTTAGCATAGACATTGCATTTCTGATTTGCCTAGCTGGCAGGTGTGCATGTGTGTGTGTGTGTGTGTGTGTGTGTGTGTATGTGTGTGAGTGTGCGGTTGGGTGTGTGTACTTACAATTCGTGAATCCGAAAATTTGCCCAACACAATTTTCTTGGGATTTATAACGCTGAATGTAGCCGCTGCCACTTTGACTTCATAGTACGAATTTGTTGTCAGATTTTGTAATATCATCTGCATAGAAATAGGAAGAGAAATCAGAAATGATATATGAGAAAATATTCACATGATTATATTATAAATATTTAAGGTAATCTAAATATTAAAGGACAGGCAAATATAATATTTAAGAAATTGTTTAATTTTTTTTTTGCCAAAATTGAGAGAATTTATATATTCCAGCTTTATATTTGCTTTAAGTATAAGGCTCTATTTTGCTGCATATTCAGAAAATATAAAAAACAATTAAAAGGTGTTCTTGTCGGGAGTGCCCGACTACTGGATACCCTATACCTTCTTAGTGGTCGTAGCTATAAAATGAAATATACTTGAACATGTTAACATGTCAGAAGAATAGAGTATTAATTATGAACATATGTAAATATTTAAAAAAATATATAATAATAATGTTAAAAACAATATATAAATATGTAAATATTTATTTATATTTTTTAGTCATTCCTCTAAAATTAATAAGGCGCGCTTTTTGATTTCAAATTTTGATTTGTTTGTCTGGAAAACATTGAAATTATGGAAAATAGTTTTGAGCGTAAACAACGAAACACGAACCGAGGCTGAGCTCATATAACAAATAGAAATATAAATATAAAAAACGACAACTAAAACTAAAAGTAAAACAAAACTAAAAAACACAAAAACCCCGTTGAGCTGCATATGGTTAGTACTTTGTGCGGCAATAATAAAATTTTATTGTTGCAATACTCTCTCATTTTTTTATATGCACATTTTTTTTTTTTTGTTAACTTGTTTTTCTGCGGCGTTTTATTTATTTATTTTTGGCGCTAAATAAAAACTGGGCGAGCTGCTGACAAAACAACCCACAAAAAATAACAAAACAGCATAAATTTAATTTATTTGCTACGCAAATACGTACAGGTGTGGCAGCTGTATGTGTGTGTGAGTGTGTGTGTGTATTGTTTTGCCACAGAATTTATGTTCCACAAAGACAAAGCCAAAGCCTTGGTCCTGGCCATAGTCCTGGCCCGTGTGGGCGCGACTGCAGATAAATATTTGTAAAATATTTACACGACTTTTTGATAGGGTTTTTTGCTGCTCCTCTAGAAGCTGTATCAGTGCTACCCTTGCCTTGCTGGAAGCATAACTAATTCTTGTTTGAATTGAGCACAAATCCATAAACTGACCATTTTTCCATAAAATGAGATGATTTTTCTTTAGTAAAAGTCCGCTAGGAATACATATTTAATCGGTTTTAACAAAGCTGTCTGGGTTTCAAGAATTTTAAGTCCTAATAAGTTTAACAAAACTTAAGAAATTTTAAGCCCACATAAATTTGTCGAAAAAAGGAACCTATTTTTATTGGCAGTATTTTTGCTAGTATTTTGTTTTGTTTTCTGAATTAAATTTGTATTTAAGTTTGTTTAATTTTGGAAAATAAAATTTTTATTTAATATTTAAAATTTGAAAATAAGATGCCAACATTTTTTTTTTATTAATTTTAATTAATTTATTGCCCTTTGTGGCATTTGTTTACATAAAAGCGTCAGGTTTTATGTTTTATGTCGGAGAAGAGCTCCGAAATTTGTAAACTTTATTCACAATAAAATTTTCTTTTTCTTTTTACTTTTTGGAAAAAATTGTATGTACTTCAATCCTATTTGACATTTTCTTCTAATTTCTTTTATTTTATTTTTTATTTAAATAATGAAAACTCCAAACCTCGAGACATTTTTTAAAATACTCTTTTAAATAAACTTTTTAATTATTTTGAATTCAACTCAGTTTGTAGTATGATTTTGTCCAGGGCACTTTAGAGTCGAGTAGACCCTAGTTTTCTGTGATATTTTCACTTGTTATTCATGCTATTTGTAACATAAAAATGCAATTATATTTGTTTCTTCTTTTTTTTTTTGTCAAATTCTTTCTAGTTTGCCCCTTGTTGGCCGTTATCTATGAATGTTTATCAAAAACAAAAAAAAAAAATGAAAAAAAAAAGAAAAGAAATATCAAAATATCAACATAAAGTTGGCAACAATCAACATTTTGTTAGCGCAGCGAAAAAAGAAATTGTAAAATAAAAACATTTTACACTGACAACAGAACTCGCAGCTCAACAATTTACAGACAATGAACAAGGTGTGCGTGTGAGTGTGCGTGTGTGTGTGTGTTGCTACATTTCGCCCATTTCTGCTCGCTTTCAACATGGCCGACAAAATGGCGGCATGCAGGACTCAAAAAAAAAAATAAAGGAATGTAAAAC
This sequence comes from Drosophila lacicola, assembly GCA_035045355.1. Taxonomy (NCBI): domain Eukaryota; kingdom Metazoa; phylum Arthropoda; class Insecta; order Diptera; family Drosophilidae; genus Drosophila; species Drosophila lacicola. The sequence continues at coordinate 418,971 of JAWNPB010000347.1, read as the reverse complement.
GAAAACTTCTGGAATATATATGACAAATTGCTGGCCAGCTAGTTGGCCATGCAGCTCGTCCCGGCCACGTCCCTCCCCGTTCTGGCCACGTTCTGACTCTGGCTTGGACACGGAATCGGCATCGAAATGGGACTCTAAAAACAATGGCCTGTGGGTCGGGTCGGGTCGGGTCGGAATGCTTACCGCCGTTTCCAGCTCCTTGGCCGATGCATTGATGCGTATATCACGGTGCGTATCCTGGCCGGCGAGTCGTGTTTTGATGATGTAAAAGTCAATGGTATTGTAGAACTCGTTGGGTCGCTTCCAGCGTATCGTAATCGACTCCTGCGAGTGACACGTCAGATTCACAATCGTTGGGGCACTCGGCCCGCCCACATCCGTACGCTGGGCAATCTGATCGGATGGCTCGCCCTCGTTCTTTGTTGTAAACGCTTTGACAATGACGCGGTAGTCGGTAAAGGGTTCTGCAAAAAAAAGAAACAACAACAACGAGAGAGAGAGAGTTAAAATACAATGTGATTGCAATGACTTTGATGTTTTATTATTCTATATGCTACGCGTATATATAAATTCATTTTTATCTCTCATGTGCCCCAGTCGCCGCCTTAAATGTAAATATTTCCATGGCTCATGGCGCTTGACTCTTATAACTCAATTATTATGACTCGGTTACCATGAAAATAAAGCGCCTGCTGCGAATTTACGCGCAATTTGCAGATGAGTCAGGGATTTAATTTAAAAGAATAACCTGATAGAGCTTATATACCTGTTCTTTATCGTAGAAACTATACAAAGAGTATTGGAAATGGGTTGCGTCAAATTATTATCGATTCTTTATGTTTAAAACTTATTAAAAAAAGGGGCAAGAAGGGTATTTTTGTTTTGTGAAGTGTTGGTAAGAGGCAGAAGAAAGCATCTGCAAGCCAATAAGGACCTCAAGCTGAGTATATCTACCTCCATCTATTCATCTTTCTGTCTGTCCTGCCAAGTCAAAACTTTAAAAGCTAGAAATAAATATACTTTTATACCATATGCAAAAAGATCATATAATTATTTCGATATTCTATCGCCGCAGAATATCGATAAATATCGATATTGAGCAATTGACATTTGTCTGGATGGGTTTTAATACCTTCCATCATGGAATTTCCATGACATTTAGTTATTTATTGTAACAACTTGGACGACTTATTGAGCTCATGTCGACTCTGTTTTCCACCACAAGCCAGACTATTGATAATTGATAATAATATCCAGTAATCAATATATGTCTTATATTCCTTTTACTCCCTACTTCGCTTCATCTGTCTCTTGACAATAGCTCGAGGATTATCAGAAGCTGAAATTTAGGTTTTTGCTCGGGAATTATAAGATCTATGTACACACCAATTGTTATTTAGGTTCTTGTATAGTCTATGTAGGCTAAAGAAATATTTAACTTTTTGAAAACCTACCCAAGCTCCCCTCAAAATTGTACAAAAACTTATGTACGGTGCCCAAAGCCTTGAGCTTTGGTATTTACACACATTTGGCTGTCATATCAGGGCTCTAAAAATTTCAAAGAAATCGGACTATAAGCACCGAAGTTATAATAGGCAGGAATACATTGCTCAATAGTGTGGGGAAGAGTGAAGAAGAAGCACAGCTGCAGCTTGCGTTTGTGTGTGTGTGCGAAGAGGAAGTTGGAGTGTTGGTAAGCGCAGGGTATCTGCCGGTCGAGCACTGCCGCCTAGAATACCACCTCTCTTTTTCTTGTGGTCATTTATAAAGCGTGTCACAATATGAAAAGCTTGCCAGATATGACAGCGCTGGGAGCTGGGATATAATTAAATTTGAGTTTAAATGCGAAAATGTCACAGCCACAACCACAACAAAAACAACAACAACAACAACAGCAACAACAACAACAACAACAACAACAACAACAATAACAGGAGCAACAATGGACAACAACAAAGACAACTTTTGATGATGTTAAGCAGCCAAGCATTGAGCAAGCGTTGCACGTTAATAACTGCAACATTAACAACAAAAACAACAATAATTGATTTAATATGCAGCAACAAATTATTAATTATTGTGGCGCCACAAAGCGTGCGGCATTTGCGGCAATTTCCACAAAATTAAAACTTTAAATATTTAAATGCAAAAAACGAGAGAGAGAGAGAAAAAAAAAGCTGCTGACAAAGCGCGCACGCTGTGCCACATTTGCCAAGTCTTTTGGCAAATTGTTGCAAGCAACAAAAGCTGCTGGTTGCAACAACAACAACAGCTGCAGCTGCTGCTGCTGCTGCAACTCATGCCTGGCAACGCACCTGGCGCACCTGACGCGCGTAATTAATTAAACAATGTGGGGGCGCCGCCAGCCGTATGAGGCAGCACGGAATGCGGCGCGTTCTTATGTTGCAAGTTAATTGCATGGCATGCTGCTGGTAGCCGTACCCCCCCCCCTCTCCACCCGCTGTGCTGCTCCACTTGCTTGCACTCTGATAACTATGCAACTATGCAACAGTTTTTGCTGTTTGGCTAATAATGTGGCATGCTGCTGCTGTTGCTGCTGCTGTTGTTCTTGCCACGCAGCCTAAAAGTATGCAATGACAAAGGGTTTGCGGCAAGTAGCGGGAAGAGGGTGGGGGGAGGCGCATTTCAGCTTAATGAAACAACCATCAAATTTCGCGACTAGCAAATAATTTGTTTGGTTAGCTCAACTTTGAGCGCGTTTCAGCTAACTCCAGGGTGAATAAAGGGAGGGGGGAGGGGGCGTGGCATTCTAAAGGTGTCTCAAAAAGCCGGGCTCATAATTACAGGCGTCGAAAAGTTGTTAACAACAAAACAAAAAGTGGCCAGCGTCAAACACTTGAAACTATTTAATTACAAAGCGGCGGGCAAACAATTGACTTGAGCTGCAATTACAGCTAATGAAAGGATGGGCCGAGCGGGCGGTGGGAGAGCGGGGGGGGGGATGCGGGGTCCTCAAGGATCTAAGGACTCGGTGTGCGGCGCGTGGGCGTCAATGTTGGCCGCGTTCGCTGACAGCTTGACTGTTGCTACCTTTGACAGTTTGCCCGAAAGGAAACGACGAGGGGGAAAGGTGGAAAGGGGGTGGGGGGGTGGATTCGAACCATAAAAAGCAATTAAAATGGCGTTTTAAGTGCTGTTCGGCTGCCTTTTGGGCATGACTGTACCTGCCAATAAGCTGCGGTTACGGACCAAGCTTAAAAGCCTTTAATAAACCACTTGAGCGTGTCCGGACAAATTATTGCCGCGAACTTGAGAAAATATGTGTATCGAAATGTGCCAAGCACATTTTCAGCAAACGCTGCGGGCATTTAAGTGGATTTCAGCAGGTAAATTGTGGAGCTTTAAGATTGGGATATATAGTTATAAAGATAGATGTATAGATTGGGTATGCTGTATAATATAATGAACATAAGGCTAAAGGACTGAGCGAAGGATATGAAGTTATCAGAACTCTTTGTTATTTCAGACTGTTCTCAGCACGATTTTTAGAAATATTCAGAATGTTCTCAAGCATGATTTTTAGACATATTCGGACTGTTCTCAGCACGATTGTTTTTTTTTTTAAATTTCTAACTGTTCTCGGCGTGATTTTTTTTTTTTTTTTTTAAATATTCAGACCGTTCTCAGCATGATTTTTTGTAAATATTCAAATTGTTCTTAGCATGCTTTTTAGAAATATTCAGATTGTTCTCAAGCATGTTTTTTATATATATTCACACTGTTCTCAGCATGCAGTTTAGAAATATTCAGACTGTTCTCAGCATGCTTTTCAGAAATATTCAACTTCATAAATATCATAAGAAGTATATGAAATGTCGTATAGCTACAAGCTTAAAGGGCTAAGTATTTATAATTTAAATTTAATAATTGTCAACGTATGACAGATTTTAAATAAAACGGTTATTATAGCAAAAAAAAAATGTATGATTTATTTATGGAATACCTAAGCGAGGCTTTCAAAAGTGTCTTAACTTTCTCTTATATCACTTATTTTCCACGTAAAGTTTTCTTTTTGGAAATATCCATTCCTCAAATAGGTAGACTGTAAAGTGGGAATATTTAAAAACTTTATTTGTTTTTATGCTAACAAGAACTTCTTCACGAACTGCTGCAAAACATGATTCTGCAAGAATCTTGAGCCTTAAATGCTCTCAATTTTAAATGCTTTTCAGTTGATTTTTTATGTGCCAGGCAGACGTTGTGTAAGCCTTAAGGCGCCCTTCGACAGAATGTGAACTTTGTATAGATGCATAGATAGATAGATAGTATCATTAACTTCCAGGTGAGAGTTGAAATCTTACCTATTCTGTCTATATCTGTCTTAACCCGTTCTGAATCTAAAATCCAAGCTCTAAACAGAATTGTACTGGGCTGTGATTTTTTTTGTTTACATTTCTGTTTACCATAATATTCAATTTATAATTTACTAGCTTGCAGTTGCAGATTTAGGTGTTTTTTTTTTTCTTCCTGCTACATTTCAATTCGTTTTAAAATGCGTTTTTTTTGTTTTGTACTTACTCAGACTCTGGAGTTCGAAGTGTATCAGCGTTTCGGCCGAGTTGCGTGAGTTTTTGACAATCTCGACGCCCGTTTGATTGTCGTGTATGTGAAAGACATGATAGCCGGCGATGGCCCCGTTTTGATTCTTTGGCGGATGCCAGGACATGGTGATGCTGTTCGCGGAGACATCCAAGACGGTGAGATTCTGAGGTTTGCTTGGCACTGCAAGAGATAAAGATGGAGAGAGAGAAAAATAAAAAAGTTGTCAAGTTAAATACTTATGCGAAAACTCAAATGCAAAGTTGTTGAAAGTGGCTTTTGCTTTTAGGCATTACTTAAAGAGCCTGAGAGGACGCACAGACAGCTGCGAGTCCTTCAGAGCCTGACAATCATAGAAAACTTTCGCAGCCGGAAGTGCTGCTCAGCAGGCACACACACATACATATATAAATAATTTATTAAACAACAAATAAAACTCGCAAAAAAATGGACGAGAGCAAAAGAAAAAGAAAAAAATAAAGTCAAATAAATTGAAATGAATATTTTGCGAGCAGATGAAACAATTTATATTCAAATGCCACTCACAAGCGAACGAGCATGTGCATGTGTGTGTGTGAGTGTGTGTGTAAGGAGCTAAAAAAAATTATATATTCAATTACGATCAGGATGATATAGGGGAGAGGGGGAGGGGGGGGGCATAGAACTGGCAGCAGTCAAGCGCAACGTAATCGAAGCGCATAAAGAAACGGAAATGCGATTGCGAGCAATTTATTATGGCTGCAATTGTGAGCGTCTCTCTCACACACACACACACCCACACACACACCCACACACACACGCACACACACAGGCACACGTCTGGAGCAGCCCACATGTGCGCTTATAATCCAAGCAAAAGGATGCAAAGCTGCAGCAATAATTTCATTTGCCAGGGCCAAAGGACAACAGTCGACCATGTGTGACGCCTTGGGGGAGACACAGAAAGAGACAGGGGGAGAGAGGGGGGGGAGAGGGGGGAGAGGGGAGGGTGGCTGCAATGCTAGTGGCAAAAAGCACTAAATGGTAATTTATTTTACTAATACAACAAAAGCGAAATGGACATGAAAGGGCAAAGGCAAAAACGCTTTGCGTTTGCCACCAATCAAAAGAACAAATGAGTGACCCGAGGGGGCGGTGGGGCGAAGGGGGGCGGCGCGGGTCCAAGCACTTGACCCGTGCCATGCAAATGCGATAAAGCTTAACAAAACACAGAGCACACACATCTGTGTGTGTGTGTGTGTGTGTGTAAAATAAACAGTCGCTGTCAATGTGCAGAAATTTATACAATTCAATAAATGGCATTTCTCTCTTTTTTGCTCCACTTTGCCAGCGCTGCTTCCTTTGCAATTGAAAACGGAAATGGAAATGGGAAATGGACAGAGCGGCAGCAGAGCAGAGCAGCGGCAGAGCAGCAGCTGCTGCTGCAGTTGATAGCCGGGCAAAGGAAAAAGCCAATTTATAGACTCAATTCGACTCGACTCGAGTCGAGTCGAGAAACTCGTTGGCAAATTGTAGGCCCCGTGCGCGTGGCATTAAAATCAATTAAGCAACAAAGTGCTGCATACACTCAGGCGCCAAAGGATAAATCTCCTCCAAGTGCAGAGGTGTCTCTCTATCTGTGTGCGTGCGCGTGTGTGTGTGTGTGTGTGTGTGCGGCACAAAAGTTAATAGCATTGACAGATGCCAGAGACAGAGCGCCGCGGCCCAGGCTCCACATTTTCTTTGTGCCCCGCTATCTTAATCTTGCTCTCTCTCTCTCTCCTCTCTCTCTCTCCCTCTCTCTCTCGCTCTCTCTCTTTCGGTGGGGCATTAAGTGCTCCTGATTGGTTTTCGCCATGTCGTTTACATTCATGTGAAGCGGCTTTGTTTGCCGTTAGTTAGCCGTAAATTGATTTCCATGCGCTGCTTCACTGCCGCCACGCCCCGGCTCCTGGCTCCTGCCTCCTGGCTTATGGCCTCTGAGTCCTGTCCAGGTGCAGGTTGCCACATTCTAACGCCATTTCTGCCTCAACTGAGCCCATAGAGTGCATATCTACTTGTCCGTCAGTTGATTCCGGCAACCAACAAAAGCTACGGACTTTGAATTTGAGATAAATAATCTCGTATACAACAGGCAGAACTCAAAAGCTACAGAAGCTTCAGACTAAAAATTTGAGATAAGTAATCTTGTATACAACAGGCAGAAATCAATTATTATCCTCTGATTTTCGTAATATCGATAAATAATGATTTTCGAAATGAATTATAAGAACTAGATGCACAAAACTTGGAATGTAGCTTCTCGTATTCAAATATTCTACTTTTCCAAAATCTCATCCTGCTCCGACCAAAATTATGGCCCAGAGCTTTGGTTTTTACACGCATATATATGCCATGCTTATGGCTGGTAAATTTCATACGGATCGGACTTTAAATACCGAAGTTACTTAAGAAGTTATTTACCATAGTGTGGAGAGAAAAAGCAGAGGTCCTTTATATGGTGCCCTGCTTGCGGAATTCGTCCTTGATTATTCATAGATGAAAGCGAGAAAGTTTTCAACTGCAGCTGAGTATCAGGGTATCAACCAGTCGATTAATCCCGATAGTCTAAGTTCTCCGTTTGATTGATGTCCCAAACATGCCTCATTCGGAGCTGAGTTCAAAGCGGGTTAATCAAATATCCCTATTATCTGTACTTATCTGCAGTTATCTTTACTTATTCTGACCCGTGCTTCAAATAGCACAAATCAAATTAACCTGAGATGGATATCAGCATATGTCATATGTCATAGCTATGCTAAATTATGACATGGAATGAAGCAGCTCGTTAGCAAGACAGAATGGGAGCAAGGCTTCTATTTGGGGCCCTCATTAGTGGAATGGAGAATAATATTATTATTAGTTTATTCATTTCTGAAATTAACTTGATGCATCTTTGTTTATTTATAGAACTTTCTGTATTTTCCCACATATTCATATCTTTGCTTTGGCATGGAACTATATAATAAAGGGGAATATAAAGCTCTATAAATAAACGAAGAAACATCAAATTAATTTCAGTAATTCAGTAAATAATAATCCAAGGTGGCAGGAGGAACATTTTAGTAAATCAATATATTAAAACAATTATTGTCATATTAATTGCAGTATGCCTTATAATTCCCAACGAGTATAAGCTTTGAATGAGTAGCAAGGCGTATGCAAATTTTATATTCCCTACAACTATTTTCCACTCTTTCTTAGTTCTTCACACTCTGAACTAGTTCAACAACTCTGAACTAGTTCGACATATTTAAAGCTTTAATGTTGAGGTTCACTTTATGATTTGTATACCTTCAAATCAGCTTTTACATCAGATTTCAACTGTGAACAGTTTTTAATCTTACTCTGAACTAGTTCCACAACATATTGAAAGCTCTCGTGAACGTTAAGTTGATTAATTGCAATGCAAAGCTTCACATTATGATTTATATTTCCAAAAAATCAATCCTCATAATAGATGCAAAATGTTCACAACACATCTGCTTCAACTCTTTCTGAGTAGCTCTCACTCTGAACTAGTTCAACAAAATATCTAAAGCTCTTGTGAACTTATATTTAAACTAAAGTAATGTTCAGGTTCACATTATGATTAATAATCCCTAAACGCAACTCTCTTTCTGATTTCAATTGTAAACCGTTTTTAACTCTTTCTTAGTTCTCACTCTGAACTAGTTCAACAATATATTCAAAGCTCTCGTGAACTTGAATTTGATTTATTGCAACTTAAAGGTTCACAATTCGATTTATATACCCAAACAGCAACCCTTTTAACACATTCCAACTGTTTCCAACTATTCCCAGCTGCTTCTGAGTTCTCACGTTGAACCAGTTTGACAACATATTTAAAGCTCTTGTGAACCGGTTCACTTACTTAATATGCTGTTAGACATGAACGCACAGTCGTTGGCCCTTCCTGTCGAGTTTTTAAGGCAACGAGCAGAGCTACAAATTAAAAGAAAACAATAGAGCGCCGCACTATGAGTTGCCCGGGCGCCAACCGGAAGAAGCCAAGTGTGAAAAAGCAAAAGAAAAGCTGTGCAAAAAAAACTTAAAAAAAAGAAAAATGGGAGAAATGGTGGAAAAAAAAATCTCAAAGCTGCGCGTGATTATTTTCACAAAGCAAAGGCAAAAGCAGGAAGCGAAATCTTTTTTTAAAAGAGTAGCGCCCGAAAACCAATATAGACGACGTGCTTAAGTTGTTAAGAAAGGCAAACAAAGGCTCTGTTGCGAAGGGGGCGCCAGAAAGGAGGGTAGGGGGGGGGGGTGTCAGAAAGGAGACTGAGATGCCGAAGGGACTGTAAGGTGCGCACAACTGGGTCTGTGTGTGTGTGTGTGTGTGTGTGTGTGTGCGTGGGAGTGTAAAGCAAATAGCATTAAGTTGTCTGAGCCTCAAAAAAAACTACGCTAAAAATAAAATTGAAGGAAAAAAAAAGTATAGAGAAATTATCAAAGGCACAGCGAAAGCGGAATACCCTACGGCAGACAAGAAGAAGCTGATTAAGTGCTCCAAATAAATGTTTCAGTTAAAAGCTGCAAAAAAAAAACACCAAAAAAAATAATTGTGATTTAAAGGGAAGGCTTTTAGTTTGTGCCAGAGCTGGTCTGTGAAGCGTTAGGCCCGCCTTTGTAGGGTATCCTTTGCTATTGTTACGCGTGAGCCTTATTTAGTTGTTGTCCTTCAGGCTGTGTTATTGTTGTTGTTCTCGCTGAAGTTTACGAGCTGCTTTCGCATTTGGCCAGACGTAAAAACTAAACAAAAGGCGACGTGCAAAGCGTAAATAGAGACAGCAGGAGAGAGGGGCAGGGGGAGGGGGAGAGGAAGAGAGGAAGAGGCGGGCGGCTGTCACAGACACAGAAGCAAACAAACAATTAAGCATGTGTAGCTGTGTTAAGACCCAAGCACACACACACACACATACCTGCACACACACACACACAGACACTCTTACGCCCACTTACACCCACCCACACACACACACACACACACCCACGCACACACAGCTTCACATGCAATTTGACATGTGAACGCGACGCGGTTGGCTGCCCTTCAATGGCGCTTCAAAGGCTCCTCGCATAAAGGCGCAAAAATTATGTGAAATAAAGCCGAAACAAATAGAAAAAAAAGAAAAGTAAATGAAAAAGTTTCTCACACGTTGAATAAAAGATGCTTGCACAAGAGGGGCGCGCAATGGGAGGCGTGGCAGCGCCTAAGCGCAGATTCATATTAAAGTTAACATGTATGTTGGCCAGGACTAAAACAATTTGTATTTACTTAACAACATTTACCAGGCAGTTTAACACCATGATTTATTTTGCTGTCGAGTTGCCACCTGGCAAACTTAGCTCAGTTGACAGTTAGTTGCGCTTTGGTCCGCTTTTGGTCATGTTCATGTTAATATTAACATGCATTGCAAATGTTGACCGAGGCTTTGGCAGTTTGTTAAGTCCATGTTAGATAAATATGCCTAGCAAATTTTACCAGGCTGTTTAACTGCATGCTAAATTAAACTGCAGCGTTGCCACCTGGCAATGAAATACACAAGCAGAAAAGCTGCCAGCTTCTCCTGTTGTTTTGTGAAATAATTTGTTTAGTTTGAAGCATGAACAAGCGAAACGCAATTAAAGCGCATGTCAAAAACCTTGCGCTTTCACATGCACATAAGTAAATGCGCTTAAATCTATTTTGACTCTCGAGTGTCAATCTTAATACGAAAATGCGTATAAATACTTGGCAATATGATTAAAGTGCTTTATTTAGTTGCTGAATGGAATGTTCATGTCTGGGGAAATTAGGTTTGAAATACCCCAAAGCATCAAATGGCTTTCATTCATTAAACGCTGAGACATTTGTGTTTAACACAAATTATAGCCATTGTGTTGTCTAATGTAGTCAGCATAGAATTCGTTGTGCCTTCCAGCTATTATTCAACTTGATGTGTCATCTATAAGGCATACTCAATGCACACACACACACACACACACACACACACACACACACACACACACACCGCACACATACACCATTTGGCATACAAATAAACCCTTTTATAATGTTGAACTCGTGTCTGGGGCCATTTGCTGGGCACATGTCATCTGGCTTGACTCGTAACTGTAGACGATTCTTGACTTGCCCGACAATGGACACAAATTTGCGAACTTTGAGCTCGCTTGACATGTGTCCGTTTTGGTCATTAGCCAAGCACATAACAAAGGATCGTCCGGATAAATAGTTTGTCAGTCACTTTTCGTTAAGGCCGAAGGATACTTTTAGCTTTAAGTGCTCGCCAACGTTATGGATTTGCATGGCAGTGTTGTAAATTGCTGGTATTTTAAGGAGATAAGTGAAATCTTGTAGGAAATTTTTAGCTACACTTTAGACTTGAGCTTTGAGTTTGTATTTCGCTGTGTTTGTTAGTTTCCCTTTGAGCTAGCTGCTGTTGGCTGACAGTGTTGCAAAATGACACAATTTTTTTGTGGCAGTATGAAAACAATATGTTTTATTTAACGCTTTTACTTTGTGGCAGAGTTTTTTCTCGACTTGCGTCAATTGTTCAAAGTAAGCTCAGAGAAATGTTGAATTTTAAACATTGTTGTATTGCGTTTTACAACACTGCGCACGTTAAATGCTATGCATCGCTGCCTTTGCATGTACCAAAGAAAAACTGTTAAGTTTACAGTTATTTGGGGTCATAAATTGGTAATTGCCTTAAAGCAAGCCTGGATATTTTACAGCTAAAACTAAGACAGTGTTAACAACGCCCAAAAGTTCAGTTTATGGCAGCTGGCAATGCTCTTGTCAACGCATTTTTAAAGCTGCGCCTCATATTCTCAGCTAATTATGTGTGTGCCACACAGCCGTGAGGCACAAACAATTGAGCGATAAATCCAGCGGCGCCGGCTTCTAGCCACATGCGAAAGGTTATCGACAGGAAGCTGCACATGGCCACACCCTGTGGCAGGGGCAGTCCTTCCGGCGAGTTCACGAGGCTTGAGACACGGAAACTGTTTAGGAGGCGGCAGACAGACAACATATCTGCCGTCAGGAGTCACAGCCACAAAAGAAGAAGGCATCAATGTCACGTTCAGCATGTCGAGCTGCAGCACTAACAAGGTGTTTATGACTTTAAGCAGCACACACACACACGCACACACACACACACAGGCAGACAAAAGGCTGCGAGTGACTTTCAAGTGCAAAAAAAGGCAGCCCAACAGCAGGCAGAGGCGGCGGCTTAGAGGGTTGGGCCTGTGACTGATGCTCTTGTTCAGCATTCCAGGACTCTTGTTGTTGTTGTTGTTGTTGTTATCGTCGTCTGGCGCACAAATGTACATGTTGAAGTGCAGTTAGGCGGAAGTTGTTGGCTCGGCTACCAGTTTTTATAGCAGAATTTTTATTTTTTTTTGGGCCGTACACTCTTGGCTAAAAAAAAAAAGGGTTTATCTGTTGATATTCAGTTGGTTTTGCATTGTTTGCAGGCAGACAGCGTCCGACTGGAGTTTCATAAATTAACACGGCAACAATGCACTCGATTTGTATACCCTGCTTTTAATGGGCGAACAGGGCATCTAACTCAAGTGAATTTTTAGCTTTATATTTTTTAACTTCGTTTCAGAACTGTTTCGTTTTGCAGTAAACATGTCATATAAAATAAATAAATATATTATTTATATGGTAAATAATAGTTGAATATAAATCGGAGTTATAATTCTCAACAAGTTTAAGCTGCGAACAACTGAGTAGGCGAAGGAATCAATGGCAAAGTCTGCTGATATTAAAAAGGGGAGAATTTGCAGAACTAACTTTACAATTGTAAAATGTGAAGCATTTTTTGTATACCCTATATTTAGGTAGCAGCATAAAATAGCCAGATCTGTTTTTTTAGGATTTCAAAATAAACGTTATGAAAATGCGTAAATATATAATTGGAAATCTGTTGTTCCTACTAAAGCAGCGAAGCTTTTGAGCAGCTGTTTTGCAGTCTGCCTGCACTAAGCACAGGGTATCTTGCAGTCGTGCTAGGTTGCAAATTAGCTTTAATTGTTGCGAAAGGTGTTAGGCACAAAAAGCGCAGCAGGGCACGCACATGTGTGAGAGAGAAAGAGATAAGCATATATATAGAGAGAGAGAGAGACGGAGAAAGGGAGAGAAGCTGATTGAGAGATAGTGAGGCAGTGTCAAGGCACGAAGCGAAACCTGGCTTATCAGCCGCATTGCTGCTGACGCCTCGAGCACGCGCCTGTTGGGTATGCAACGCTTTTTGCATTGCGTCTGCCAGCAAGTGTGTGTGCGTGTGTGTGTGTGGCCATGTCGCAAATTAAAATCAAGACAGCAGCTAGCTAAATGATTGATGGCTATATTTTTTTTGCCAGGCGGATGAAGAGGCAGAGGAAGAGGAAGCAGCAGCAGTTCAATGATTTATGCTTTTTGTTAGTTATGCGCTCGCATTTGATGCTGGGGCTACTAAATGATTGTTTTCTTCAGCTGCTTCTTCCACTATTTTGCACTTTAAATGTGTTTTTTGACAAGTCATGTTCATAACTCAGTGTCCTGTAAAATTTTGTACAAGTGACGCCCCCACACACACACACACACACACACGCACACTCTGAAAGTTTTGCTGCAAAGTTGAAGTGCAAAGTTTGCTTTGGCCGGGTTTTTAGTTATTTTGCTCGCTGTTTGTTGTGTGTGTGTGTGTTTATTTTTGTTGATTTTCTTGCCAGGCAAATCATTTGTCAAAAAACGCTGCAAAACTTTGGCCTGCTGCTTGCTGTTGACAAGCCAAAAAGTTACGTCAATTTGTATTAGCCAAGTTTACGCCTGGACCGGAAACTTCAAGTGGCCAAAAACTGAGATTCGAGCCAGCGCCGATGATATACCAAAAAATAACTCAAAATCTATTTACCAGCTAAACTTGTATTTAACTTTACAAGTTGACCAAAAAAAAAAAAAAGTGTCTCTTCACCAGAAACCAGAAACTTTAGATAAATATACGTTAAAAGTTGCAGACGGGTAAAGGCGACTGCCAAATACTCTTCAAGGCAGGTTTTTTTTTTTTCAGTAAATATTTTTTATTTTGCGCAACTATTTTGCAAACGAATATATAAGCGAAGAATGTATTCACTTGTATTCACTTTCAAAGCAGGTGAATGAAGAATGCCTGGTTGTTCTAAAACTGTAAATACACAGCAGTGACTCTTAAACTGTGTCGTAGGTTAATATCAATCAAAAGGAAATCAACAATTTTGAAGCTGTTTGGTTTTGAGCAGACGGGCAAACAAATATACCCATTTTCGGCATGTGAACAGGGTATAAGAGTAGGGAAGTTCGTAAATTTTCTAGCTGCAACTTTTACCTATGACACTTACACATGGCATCTCGCCGAGAATTAATTATCTTAATTCTGCCCCAAAGAGTTGGGCTTGGGGGGGTTGGAGGGGGGATGGGGGAAAACTTTTGTCAACTGCTGTTTGTCATTATGCCGTCAACAGGCTGCATCTGACAGATACTTTTATGCATTTAATTGCAAATGGGAGCCGCTCAGCGAGGCGCGCTGCGCGCTGCGTGTTGCCAGTCGCAAGTTGCAAGTTGGCAGTTGCAAGTTGCGAGCAAACCAATTTCAATTTCATGCCACTCGGCGCCGCTCAAGTGCCACTCCGCGATGTGGGCGACATATAGCTCAGTGTGCTGCACGGCCAGGGGTGGGGAGGGGGAGAGGGGGGGCATCTGTAGACAGGCACTTGATGAGCTGCACTTTTCGGCTGTAGCCGAAATTGTGATGGCAGCTCTCAGCTTAAGCGCGAAATGAATTAACACAAAAATTAACTCAACAACAGCACCGAAACAGGGGCAAGGGGCTTTACCCCAGTGTAGGTTGAAGGGGGAGGCGAAGTTGTGAAAAACAATTAATTTAGCTAATGACTTGATGGAAATTTACAGGGTCCAGCATGGGGGGCAGCAGGGCGAATGAATTGTGAAAAGCTAAAATATTTTCTTTTTCTTCCAAAATTATCGCAAGACAGATTCCTGCTTGTTGTGAATATTAATGGGAGATCCTTTCATAAGTGAGAGGTCCTTAATTAATCTTAAATCTATAAAACAAACATACATTTTTTGATGCCATAAATGATGCGGCAAAATATATTTAGAAACATTTGCTACAGGGTAGCTGCTAGTCGAGCAAATGTGAGTATATCTCTTTGTGCCACAAATTATGCAACACTGTATTGTAATCGAAAATATTGTATTAGAAATTATGCAACACTGTGATATTTAAATTTTCATATAAATACTTTGTAAGCATGCAGATTACAGGGTAACTTTTTGTAGCAAAATTTTAAGTATAAATATTTAAGTTGTCAGCTTTTGACGTTTGTTAATCTTTAATAATGGGTATCTACTAGTCAATCAATCCCGCTAGTAATTGTGCAACACTGTGGGTAACTTCTAGATAAGAATTCTCGACTTTCTGATATTCTTTAAAAATCATTTTAACATTTTCCGATCACAGGGTAACATCTAGTCGAGCAATTTCAGCTAGTGTTCTCTGCATATTAATCTTAGCTTCGTGTGCATTTTGTTGCAATTAATTTTGTACATTATTTTTTATTATTTGAGCTTTTACTTTAAGCGTCAGTTAACTGTTCTGAGGCACTGTTCGAAGCTTGCAATAATCGAGAAATTCGCTAGAAATGCCATTAGGCATTTGTTGTTCAACCTTGTAGTTGGATAATTCTTTATTTTTGCCATAGATACTATATAATATATATATGGCGCTCGACTGAATACCAAATGAATTTGTTTGACTGTAATAATAATTAGCGCTCCGAGCACTTTTCAGCTGAATGTCGTCAATTGCTCTATTCCCATTCCCCAACTGCGCACTCTGCGTTGCGATGCGATGCGATGCGATGTGGCGGCTGTTTGTCAAGTAATTTGCATAAAATATAATATTCTTGCCTGCATTTACACATGGCAAATCAGACAATACGTACAGCAAGTAATAAAATGGGGAAGCAATTAAAATTAAAAAGTAATTAATTAAACATTAGTAGTCTATATAGTGGTTTTTTATATCCTTTGATCGGTCAACAATTAATTATATATCTACTAAGGGAGGCAGTTCAAATTGCGGGTTCAAGTCCCAGACTGAGTTGTTATTGTTTTTATACGACTAAGTCGTAGCCTCCAATGTACTTCAAAACAATAACAACTAATATATTACTGTTCTCATTAGATAGGTGTCAGGCAGCTGCAGAAGAAGGTTGCGGGTTCAAGTCCCAGGCTACAGACCACAGCAGTCACAGATCCATGAACATCTATATATGGTTTATAATAAGTATATTATAATATATATACAAGTGTTTTTGGCTGACTGATTGATTATTAAATTGATTGACTGAGTGACTGAATTAACGACTGACTAACTGATTGAGCGACTGACTCATTGGGTGACTGATTGATTGACTGACTCATTGTTTGACTAATTGCCTGACAGATTGACTGACTGAGTAATGAATGTATTGACTAACTGATTGATGGACTGAGTGACTCACAGCTTTATTAAGTGCCAAATAATTGACTGACAGATTGATTAACAGATTGACTGACTGACATGCTGACTGATTGACGGGCTAAGTTACTGTTTGTCTGATTGATCGACTGACCGACTAGCTTACTGCTTGAATAATTGCCTGACTTATTGACTGTCTGACTAAGCAACAGATTGGCTGCCTGAGTGACACACTACTCGACTGACTGATTGATTAACTGACTGACTCACTGCTTGTTCTGATTGATTGAATGACTGACTCATTGCTTGACTAATTGACTGTCTGACTAATCAACAGATTAGCTGACTGAATGATTGATTGATTGAATCACTGACCAACCGACTGGCTGACTGACCGATTGGTGGTTAACAGACTGACGCGACATTTGGCTGACTAACTGACAGAATTGACTGACTTACTGCTTGACTAGAAGATAAACTAACTGACTGATTGAATGATTTGCTGATTGATTGACTGCATCACTGACTTAATGAACGACTGATTGTTCATCAAATCGTTAAAGCAAAGAAGGGCGATGCCTATATGCAAAAAAATATAATTAGGAATAATAATAACTAAAAATGATCAAAAATGAACACTTTATAATGTTTCAACCTGAAATCTAAGATTTCTATATTCATTTCTATATTCATTTTTCCTGTTTTCATTTTTATTTTAATTTATGTAAAACTCATTTATTTCGGGTGGTTTAATAAAGTGTTTATTTCTGTCGCTATATCGAATTGAACTGAATTCAACTGAATTTTCGTACAAGTTCAGGGTCATTTGTTACATCTGGCGAGTCATGAATTTTAATGTTGGACTAATCCTTGAACTACTCGAGGACTTTGCCCTAAATTTGCCATTTGGGGTTATTTATGTCGATTTGCATTGGACGCAAATGCTGGAACCAAAGCTAAATGCATTTTAATTGTACTTTTGCGTGCGGCCAACAAATCAGCGCCCACAATAGCCACGCCCACCGGGCCATTGGCTGCCATCTACAATTTGCCAGCTGTCAGTCGCTTGGGCCCTCTCAATAAATATGGTTTTTTGTGCAGACTCACAAAATGCGCGCCAACACGCAATGTGAGCTCCAAAGCATGCAAATTGCACATACGCCGCGTGGCCCCAACCCAGCTCGAAATGGTTCAAGGGGAGAGGTGAGGGGAAGGGTACTTGGGGCTTGTTACAATTAAATGCAGCTTGTCAGCGGCTTTGAAATTTAAAGCCAGAGCCCATAAAGATAGCGCTCAGCCAGAGCTTAACAATAAATACCAAATAATTGTGGGCCATAAAAGTTAAGTTGTTAATTGCTCTGTTTGCTATTTGGCTGCCTCCCCCCAAACCCTTTGGACGCGCAGCGCCGGGCATCGCGTGTGGCGTCGATTCGAATGAAATCTTTGACGAGCTGCCAGTCCTTTTTCCTGTTGTTGTTGTTGTTGTTGTTGTTGTTGCCGGTGTCAATTGCCGGGCATATTTCATTAAGCGTGGCCCCAAAAACTTGGCCCGCAAAAACAATGTTAAATAATTCATTTCGCAAAAGCTGAAAGTTTTTGCGTGAGAATCTAGCCATATTACACGTTAACGCTAGGCCCAAGCGGGGAGGGGGGATGGGGTTCGGTTCCGACATGGCTGCGTGTTAAGCCGGAAATGAAAACTACGTTAATTGCCCGAAAGTATGCAAAGTATGGCCACAATCGCTGTTGTTGTTGTTATTCTATCTATCGATAATAACTGAGCAACTGCCTCTGCCTGTCTACTATCTATACTCCCCCCTAAACCCCCCCTCCCACCCCCTGGTTTTCCGCTTGAGCTCCATCAAGTTTTGCTGCAAAAGTTTTCTGGTGCCATTGAACTCGGCTGGGCCCGGGGCCCGGCCAGCCATAATGGAAAAGTCGTGTACAGTAAACACTCATCGAATGCAATTTATAATTCTTTAATGAGTTATTGGGCAGCTGTCCAGGCGTAAAATCAACAACAACAACAAAAACAAAAAAAAAACCCAACTTGAGCAAAGTGCTTTGGGCTGTGGGCGTATTACAATAAATGGTTCTCAAGTCCTTTGAATCCCACAATTAAATTAAGTACGGGCTATTAATAACGTATTACAATAAGTTGATTACGATTCAGCATTTGCTGAACTGAGTTAGCAGATTTTTGAGTTAAAAAAAAAATCTAAGCTCGCAAATTTAAAGCTTTATATGAAAACTGGCAATCAATTTCTCAGTACTAAGCGAGTTATATTTCCAGATTTACTTTTTATAATTTAAAGGTAAACTTGAGAATAAGATATCATAGATAATACTTTAATTCAAGCTTCAGTATTATAGTTATATTGAATTTATTGAAATTATTAGACATTATTTTAGCTTGCGATTAAATCTATATTTTTATTTGTATTTTAAATATTTAGTTTTTTAACTAGAGCGCTGAGAAATATTCGAAATATCTAGTTTATTTTCTAGATATTTTGTTCTAGACATCGATAAAGTTTAAGTAAAGAGAAAGATGACATACATCAGTATATCCTAGATATAGAACGGCGTTTTTCAAATGTATTTTTAAAAAGGCTAAAGATAAATATCGATATTGAAAGATTAACACGGAGAAAATGAAAATATTTAAAAATAGGCATATCCCAGAGAAAAGACATAATTAATACAGGGATATTATCAAAAAAAAAATATCTTGAATGCTAATTGTCTTTAATATTTTCCAAAACACATTTTTTATGAAATTTTCTAGCTTTCTAGATTTTCGTTATTAGAACAATACGATCTACATATATACAGATGTAGTATAGATACAGTTATAGATGCATTGAGATTAATACACTGATAGAAATAAACTCATATTTCACGTAAAATTTTTTGATTAAATATAATGAAAATATTTTTTTCTTTTCAGATTTCTACATATTCGATTCATTGGTGAGTTTCTTTAAGCATTAGACTCAGATTGCAATGGAATCTTTTTGAAGTTATGTATGAAGTCTTTCTTTGGACATAGCATCCATTGTGTGCAATCATTTTATTAGAAGAATTCGGTTGAATTTAATCAGGGAGCTAAATTTTGATATAGTTTGTGATCTCATTGTCACTGATGAACTACAACAAGCTACTGCGTCAACAGTTCCAATTGGAGCATGCCAATTGGCGCTCATCTGGGGTCAGTTTTCGCTCATGAGTCACAGAACAAGTACGAAAATGGTGGAAAAAAAATGCAGTGCGAATAATAATATATTTGCGTCTCTAATTACCATAACTATCATCGACGGCGGCATAGGGGGGCGTGGCATCGCCACTGAAACCAGTCGAGTCCATGGTGTCGCCGGCAACGGCAACGGCATGGGCAAAGGCCAAAGTTGTTGCCGGAATCGCCGGCGGCTGATCCTGCTGCTCAATGGATGTGGGCGCCGTCGCCTCTGGAGCTGCGGCGGCGGGTGCGGTGGGGGAGCTGTTGTGCGTGGCTAATTTGAATTCAGTCTCAAGTGTTTCCCAGCCGGAGCCGGCCGGCTCCTCCGCATTGACTAGATCCGGCACCTGGCGCTGCGTGGAGCTCTCCAGGGGCAGCTCTGTGCTGGCTGCGGCCGCAGTAAATGCCGCTGGTGCAGCTGTGCTGGGCAGCGCGGCAGCTGTGCCGCCGTGTTGCACGGCAATGCTGCTGAAGAGCAACAGTTGCAACAGTTGCAGTAGCGGCAACTGCAGTGGGCGTGGCATTGTGCGTGGACTCAGTTCCTCTCTCGCTCTCACTCGTTGACTTTCCGTTTTTGTGAGTTTTTTTTTTCTTTCGATTTGCTTGCGTTTTGTGCGCTTTTGTACCACTGTGCGCCGCGTTTTATTACTTGTGCAGCTGTTTTTTTTTTTTTTTGTAATTTTTATTTGTTACAACATTTTTTTGTATTATATATTTCGGTTCTAGCTAAAGTTTTTTTTAGTTGCTTAAATGATTTCCATTTTTGCACTGTCACGTAAATTGATAGAAATAAATAAATAAAAAATTTACTCAATTTTTTAGTTTGTTGTTGTTGCTTTGTTAATTCTGCGCTTGAAAACCTTTATTGTTGTTGGGTTTTTTTTTGGGTTTTTTCAAAGATCCTAAAAAAAAAAACAAAACTCGCCGCTGTCACTTTTTCGGATAATTTATTGCATTTTTTAATGCCGTTCGATTCTCGCATTGTTTTTGCGTTCTCTTTCGGTCGCCCTTTGTTCTTTGCGGCGCTTTCTTTTGCCCTCTGCGGCGCAGAGTTCAACGCGGTTCAATCTTTAAAAACACGGGGGCGTGGCACTGCAGCTGCAGCGCCGCATAAAAATACATTCGCCCTCTCGCTTGCCCGTGTGCGACCATATAAATAAAAATTATAAGTAAAAAGCAAAAAAAAAAAAACGAAAAACTTATGAAGAGCTTGCAATAAATTGACGAGCCCAGCGTTGACATGTGTGCAACAGCTGGCGGCACTCGCAGACTGCTTCATGCCACATGCCGCAGCACAAAAACTGCAAAAAAAAGCTCGCCGATTTGATGTGCACGTCGGCCATAGACGACACAAGAGTGCGCTCCAATGGAGCCTTAGAATTCGAGTGCTTAAATGTAGAAAGATTGTCTATGAAAATGACGACAATCTCAGTACGACACAGATCGTAAGAGCTGGGCAGGCTCAGATGTTTCGTTATGAAGAGAGTCTTGACTAGATCCCCAGACAAGCGTGGATAATGGGTGAAAACCTGTTCATTGTGACTTTTATTAAACTACAATCGATCGATGAGCTATACAGTTAGTTGCAAAGATCTGTCTAAAATTACATTTGAGACTCGCTAAAGCGACTTTGTAAATACACTTACACGTGTGAAAGATGAACGGAACATAAGAATTATTTAACATTGTTAAATGGACTAAAAAGATTGTCTATATGATTCGTAATCAAAGCACAGCACGAATCCTAAGAACAGGCCATGAATAGAGGCTTACTTTTACAGTTTCACAGAAGAACGTGAAAAATAGGTGAGAAGCTGTTCTTTGCCAATTACAATTCAAAATGCAATGATCTATTTCATATTGCATTTGAGACTTGTTACAGCAATCTTTTATATACACGCAAACGCGTGAAAAAAAGGTGAAATACTTGAACAACTCTAAAATCAAGCATATAGAATTAAACTTCAATTGTTTATATGGTATAAAATGGATTTTCTTTAAGATTGGTAATTAAAGCTAGCCATAAACAGAGGTTTACAATTCCACAGAAATAAGTGGAATGGGTAGAAACCCGTTTTTTGTTTATCAATTAAAAAGCGAAAACCTATTTGTTTAATTTTTCAATCACGATCCATTTAAAATAGTAAATAATACTACAAATCCACCAACACGGGTGAAAAATAAGTGAGAACTGATATTTCATTCAAAAATTGCTTTAAAACTCTTTTGTCATTTGCAGTTGCCGAGCTGCTGACGCAGAGAAATCAGCATTAGCTACACATATGCCAGGAATCAGGCCAGAGTTGGTCAAAAGGTAAATGCTGTTGCCTTTCTGCCCAGCTGCCAATCCAGCTGGCTAATTACCCACAACGACTAAGCAAATCCAACAGCTGTCAATCATGCACACGGACTGCAGCAACTAATATGCCCCAAACGTCGGCAAGTAACTGCAGCGCAGCCAACAACAGAGGGACTTTGGGCGTGGAATGGCAGCAGGGGCAGCACGGGGGAAGGGGAGGGGCGGGGCGGCTGTACAAAGTGCAAATTACAGTGGGCTCGTGCTGATTCATTCAAAGCTGCCCGGGCACGCCATGCGCTGGGGCTAAAGTGTTGCTCGTGACTGTTGAGCAGACGGGGCTAATTAGCAGCTCATCAAACTGCAGCCGCATGCAAAATGCGAAATGGAATAAAAGTAAAATAAAAGTCAAACAGAAATAAAGTAACCCAACGAGCCGAGAAAGGTTACAGCTACCCATAAAAATAACAATAATAAATAATAACAATAAAAACAATATAAGAGTAATATTGTGTGACACATAAAAGGCAGACATACGCAACGGCAAATGTGTGCAACTTGTAGGGTAGGGTATATCTATGGCCATAAAAACCGATATTGGAAAACGAGCGCTCAGAAAATTGGTCAATCAAGCGACAATTGTTGGGCCCATTTATGGGCGACAATAACTAGGCGAAGCTTATAACACAAGCAGAGTGCTTTAGTCGCGGCTGATCGACTGGCAGATACCCTGTAAACGTGTTCGCTTCTTTCTCCTTTCCTTAGTTAGACGCAAAGAAGGCGTTTTGGAATGTGGGTATAATCAAAATCAAGAACGAGTATGGGAAGTTAATAAAAGATAAAATATATTCTTGAGCTGTATATTCAATATATATGATAAACACTTTATAGAGAGCTTTGATCAAAAATCCGAAGCTGTAAATTGATATTTATCGATTTTGAAAAAAGGAAGAATATCTAATAAAAAGAAGATAAACCAGTATGGGATATGTTAGAATCAGAATTAAAGTGCCGAGATCTTATAGTTATTCATAGAGACGTATGAGGAAGAGAAGAGAAGAGAAGAGAAGAGAAGAGAAGAGAAGAGAAGAGAAGAGAAGAGAAGAGAAGAACAGAGGAACGACTTATCAAGAATATTTCTTACTTAAAAGAGATGGAGATGCCGCCTGTTAAATAAACATACACAAGTGCGTATTATCCTAGCCACAAGAGTTTCGCTATATGAACAGGGTATAGTATATATTTAATAACACGAAACAATAATAATATCCAAAAAAATGTTTCGGGTCTGATAAACGGCGACTTTTCGGGTCCAATTTGCGCAATTTGATAAGCTGAGTTTTTTTGGTTTTTTTTTTGTGATTGCAAATGTAATTGAAAAATTGCCCACTGTTCGCTGTCAAGTGCAGAAAATAGCTGAAGAGACATATACATATATATATGTGTGCGTGTGTGTGTGAGTGTGACCCATAAATAGAAATCATGCACACACGCACACACACACGCACACAGTCGAAATCGTGACGACTTTTTTATGGTCGTTGGCCGCTTGCCGAGATAAGCTCCATTATGCTTGTCATATGCATAAATAATAATAATAGGCGACCCAACTGTGTGTGTGTGCGTGTGTGTGTGTATGTGATTGATAAAAAGTGAACCTATTATCGTTTTGGCAGGTAACAAATTTTATAGCTACCCCATGCTGCAAACGGAAGTAGAAGCTATCCGAACCCTATATATACATATACATACATATAAACATAGTAGGTCAAATGGGCCTAAGCCGATTTGCCTTTGTTTACAGAAATAACAAAAATAACTTTATAGAACCGTTCTAGAAGCTGGCGGATATATGTATGTATGTGGGCGGGGCGATGCTCGCTGTGAAAGTGTGTTAAAGTGTCTCAAGTGTCAATAGAAATCATCTAATTGGGCACTCAAGAGACTGGAAACGATATGACTGCAAATTGAGCTGATCTTATGGGTAAACAAGGTAACAATAGTAAGCTGCGAGTGCCGAACATGAAATACTCTAACAAATATAAATACATACTATCATATCATATACATGAATACTAAAGAAATTTTGCCTAAATATACATTTTTAATAAAAAAGTTTTTCTAACAAAAACGCAGTTCTCAAGAGTTAATTTATATTTATATATTTTTTTTAACATTATCATTTTTTTTATTTAAGCTTGTTTATATGACAGCTTAATGATATAGTTAATCGATTCGACCCGTTTTAATATATATGCTTTCCGCTCCAAAGAGTAGTTTGTATACGAAATTTCACTAAGATAGACTCAGAACTGACCGAGTTCACATAGTCGGGGCAGCTCTCTAGGCATTTCCGATAAGGTAAGATGGCTCTAATGGGCGTGAGACTGTTTGATAGTCCACATATTACCGCACTTGAGCAGCCGCTTTCCAAAAACCCAAAACAAAAAAAAATCCTATGCATACAGCACATGGGAATGTTTATTTATTTTTCTCTCTCTCTCTCTCTCCCCCCCCTAAGTTAGCGGTTTTTATGAATGGCCCACATTGTGGTGGCTCTGGTTGTACAATAAATATGAGTTTGTATATCAGAAAATTGTTTATTATTGTTGTTTTTAGCGACTCGTTGAATGTTGTTAATTTGTTGGGAAAATAAACGTAGAATTTCTGAATTGTGACTGGCAGTTCCATGGCTAAGGTCAGTGCACTGGGGATATGCATATGTATGTATATTTGTATGGGGATAGATGCGCATGCACGGCAAAAAGGATGCAGGATATGCGAAAAATCAATAGAGCCGGGCTGGCACGTGGTTTCCAGAGTACCCGAAATGCGTAGACCCTTGTTTTACTTTATTTTTTTTGAGTTGTTGTTGCTGCCAAAATGGCAATTCGCAGTGCGGCGAGAAGGGGCGAACACGGCAGATTGTCAACTGTAAATTGTGTCAGCTAACTGTGCTTCGCTATGATATAAATATATTGGGCTATTTGTGTTTTTTCTTTGCCAGCCATTCGCGTTCTTTTGCTAAATATGTTAAACTTTGGCGTTGTTGTAGGCGAGAGAGGGAGACAACAAAACCCAAGCTGGGCTTGTAGCAAGCATGCGGCGCGGCAGAATGTCAACAAAACGTAACGAGCGCTCGCTCTCTCCTTCTCTCTTGCTCTCACTCGCTCTGCTGCTGCTCACTATTACATGCTGCGCTCTCAATTCGCTCTCTCACGACTCGTTTTGAGCAAATTTGCCTGGCCTTTGGGCTGCGTTCTGTTTTTTTTTTATTGATTTCTTGAAAGGTACACAAAATGCGAATAACAACAACAAGAACAACAACAACAGCGCAGCGAACAAAGGCAACAACAACAAGATTAATGGGCGCACTATTGTACACTATATACATATGATATATATATGTATTTAAATATATATTCATATTGTTCTTTTCGCTTATTTATATTTGAATTTATTCACACACTTTTATTGTCATATCTGTTTATTGAAGTTTTAAACTTTTGAAATTTGGCACATATTTTGATGCACAATCATAAATATAGTATTTGTATCTTCATTGTTTTGTAGCTGCAGGCCTTTGGAATTCATAAAAATCCATAGTTTGCCGCATATATATATAAATACACATCGGATTAATCGGTTTGTAAGTTGATTCAGTTCTTAATTTGCTTTATATATTCTTTGGTACCCAAATTGTTCGCTGTTTGGCCGAAAAAAAGGCGGTTGCTGCGCAGTGAATTTTTCCAGGCGTACGCACTATACGAAATTTTCACACTGTTTTCGCGTATTTTTGCAGTTATTTATTTGTTTAGTTATTTAATTTATGATCTGTCAGCAAATGAGTTTGCTTTGTGCGCATTTCATTGACAATTTTATTGAATTTTTTAAAAATTATTTGCCTGCTTTTTGCTTGGGCCACAATCAGAAAAACTGAAGCGCAACGAGACGGCGGCCACAGCGACGGCGACTATGATGACAGAGACAGACAAAACACACACACACGGCGACTGTTTCAACTGTCAGATACATTCGCCGCCGTTGGCTTGCTTGAATTCGCCGCGGTGCGGCATATGCGGCAGCTGCTGCTGCTGCTGTGAGAGAGCGAGAGCCAGAGCAAGCGCGCGTACACGTGTATGTGTGTGTGTGTGTGCGTGCGAGCGAGCAACTCGCCAACTAAACAAAATGCGAGTGCAAACGGGAAATTCTATCGTTGGGGAATTTTATTTTGAGCGCGCATTTGAATTCTGGGATATTTG
The DNA here is from genome assembly GCA_035045355.1 of Drosophila lacicola. Taxonomy (NCBI): domain Eukaryota; kingdom Metazoa; phylum Arthropoda; class Insecta; order Diptera; family Drosophilidae; genus Drosophila; species Drosophila lacicola. Next base: position 393,084 of record JAWNPB010000347.1, on the reverse strand, counting down.
CAGCAAGTTGATATCGATAGCTCTAAATAATAATTAAGTAGTTTTATTGTTGCTACATGGCAACAATTAATGTTGCTTTAATAGTTATTAGCTACGCATTGATAAATAATGCATTTGCGATAAGCAATGTGCGTAATTAGTTTGTACAGACTCATAAATCGAAGCGACGTGAGTTTAATTAAAATACTATAACAATAGATATGAGGCATATGGGACCATGAAGTACTCTGTATGTGGCTCATATAGAATTTAATGTGAAAAATAAATTGCGAATAAAATAAAAGAAGGTTCTTAAGGGCGTAAGAATATGTCTTATATAAATTGTTTTAAATGCGTTCTCCTATTTATATTTAGCTTTAAGTGTTTAAAAGTCGCTTTACATTATTTTTGGCAAACTCAGCTTGTTTCTATGGAACAGAACAAGTAAAGGGCTGCCTAACAGACTGCTTATTGCCCATAAACTACAATGTCATTTGTGGGTGTGTGTGTGTGTGTGGGTGTGTGAGTGTGTGATGGTACCTGCCACAATGCTTGGCCATTTGGTAAGCCCCAGCACAAAAGATACATCATTAGGCATTATGTTAAAATTACCTGCCTATGCATAAAACCACTTGAAAACTCATTACAAAAGCGTCACAGCAACGCTTACACACACACGCACACATACACACACCCAGCAATACATTTGGTTGGGTGTGGGCAAAGGGTGGCTCAGACTGTTAAAACAGTTTGCACCATTGGCCACAAAAGTAGGCGCTGCGAAAGTTGCCACAAGGGCGTTAAAGCACTTAGATTTATGTCGCCCGATACACATGCCCAATACACACACACACACACACACACACACACACACACACGCACACACACACACACACACGCAGGCAGAGACGCACACATAGTCACGACTTTGGCTCGTTTTATGCATTTAATAAAAACTTTCACTTCAGCTTTTCGCATTTTCCCAGCATTTTCCCAGCATTTTCCATCTCGCCTGGCGCTGCATGGAAAAACTTTTCACTGCGCCTGCATTGAAGCCAAGTACTTAAAAAGCAATTTCCATGCGGGCCGCAGCATATAAAAGAAAGGGCTGCCGCCACGCCCAAATATTAATGAAATGATTTGAGTGGAGTTATGCTTATGCTCGATTCTACTTAATTTTTTATTCCAGATTTCCCTTCTACAAGGCCTCACGGGGTTGTTACGAAGTGTGCCAGAAATCTTCAAATCCATGAAGTAAATATATTCTTGATCAGCTTGGATCATGGATATAGTTAGCCAGTTGCGTGAAGGTTAGTTTATTATTTATTTTATTTATTTGATTTTTATTTAGATATATTAGCTAAATCTGATCAACATCGAATTACTATATCATATGGAGCTTAAGAAAGAATTGGTCAAAAATTAAGTTTTTGATTTGAATATTTTTTTTTGTTTTTCAATATATTTTTATCAAACTCGGCATTTATTGGGCTAACATTCCTTTTTGCATATATGCAGAGTTTTATCAGCATCGGACCAATATAAAATATGACTTCAATAAGAACGATCGGTTGAAGAGAATCTTGCTTGTTCAGATATCTTGACTTAGCTTGGCTTGATTTATTAGATTAACTCTGCTACACAGAAATCTATAAAATCTTATCAGCATCGGACGACTATATCATATGGCTGCCATAGGAATGATCAGTCATAAGTCAAGTTCGTTAAGGCAAAACTTTTTTGGTTATCCAGATATCTTAACCAAACTTAGCATATACGTGTTCTAAGCATGCCTCTTATATCATCTAGATCTACAGGAAGAATCGGAGAGGTAATGTATGAAAACCTTTTTTGGTTTTCCAGATATCTTAACCAAACTATAGCATATAAAAGTTATATATATAATATTATCAACAACTTTACCACCTAGCTCCACAGTAAGAATCGAAGGAACATGATATGATATCTGATATGATAACCAAACTCAGCATATACGAGGTCGGCCATACCCCTTTATATATAAGCATAATCTAAGCCACATTGGACGAATATATCATATAGCTGCCATAGAATCGGTCGGCCAAAAATTAAGTTCCTCTGTGAACAACTTTTTTGTTTGTATAGAAAAATATCTTTCCGCATATTTTTAGATCCTTAAGCAATATGTCTAAAAGGGCATCTAATTTTCGGCGTAAGCAAAAAAATGTATTTTCTTTTATTTCTCAAATATTTTGGTGGCTTATTAAAAAGTTGTAAGACGTTTTTTTTTTCAAGGTGTTGCGGCCGTTGCTAGTAGCCTATTGCCTGTGTGTGCGTGTGTGTGTGTGTGTGTGTGTGTTTGTATTTGTGTGTGTGTGTGTGTGTGTTTGTATTTGTGTGTGTGTGTGTGGTGCATGTATGAAAAAATCATAAAACCCATCAAAATAATGTTAATTCATTAAGTGGCCGTAACTTGCGCGGGCGCCCAAGTGTAGGCTATAAAAATTTTACGCACAAAAGGCAACCGCAACGGCAGCTGTTCGGCAAGGGGGAGGGGGTAGGCAGCTGTACAGGAGGGCGCACGGCAGAGGCGCAACATCATCGAAAGGATCTTAAGGAGCCGTTAAGCTGGCAGTTGGCAGAACTGTTGGCGCCTTGGGTTAACTTTGGCTGTGCCGAGAAAATGAATGATTTTTATTTAGATTTTATGGTTTCCTCTTGTTGTTTGTGGGTAGCGTGAGTTGGCTAGGGGAGGGGGGGGGGGTGGAGGGGGCTGCTGGTAATTAGAGACAGGTTTATGCCCCGGCAGCCAGGTGTATATCATGCCACAGCAGCAGCAACAACGGCTAACAATAAACTTGAAAATTATGTGAATGAGTTTCTTAACTTATTTGCGACTGAGGCAAAGGCTGGCCACAAAAAAACAAAATATGTATAAAAAATATAAAGTTGCCCCAGTCGGTTTAGGCTCTCAAGATTTATATCTGGCACATGGCAGGCAGGTGATGGGGGCGGGGCGGTGGAGGGGGGGGGGGCGTGGTGAGGGTTGCAGCTGGGAGGCAGCCAAACGAGTAAAGCAAACAAAAAGCGAAACGAAACCAAAAGAACGAAACGAAACAAACAAGCAAAGTTAAATGAACAACTTTTGTGCATTATTTATCTGCAAAGTGAAAACATGAGCACTAACAACAAATGCGATCGAATGGGCTCAAGAGCAACGACTACGCGATGCCCTTTAATTTAAAGCGGCCTTTTGGCTTTAGGTTTAACCTTGAGTCTTTTCGCAGTTTTGTGTGAGCGCAAATGAGCAGAGCTTTATGGAGCTTGCCTTGTGCTTTTTTTTGAGAGGCTTTAAAGGAAGAGAGAGAGGGAGAGAGTGAGAGAGCTTAAAGCTTGTCTTAAAGATTTGCGCTCACAAGAGCGGGCAGAGTGTCAAATTCTTGTGAGAGCGCAAGAGTCAAAGTTTTAGGTGGAAAGGTGTAGAAAGCGATAATAAAAATAAAGCTTTAAGCTTTAAAGCAACGCCTGAATGATAAAGATAAAACTGCTGTGAGTAAAGTGGAAAGCAAAGAGAGAAACAAAAGCTTTAAGTTTGGCTTTAAGTTTCGAGATTTATGAGAGAATAAGCTCTAATGACTAAACTTGTAAACAGCTGGCACTGTTCTTTCTAAAGGAGACTTGCTGAGAGCTTTTAGCTGATCTTCAAGTGTAGCTTGTTTTTTGGGATAGTCGGTAGCAGCGCGGCACCTAGACAAAAGCTGGCGAAAGTGCTCGAGGGTGAAACTGAAAATAACATATCTAGTGCTTTTCAAGTGCTTTCAGCTAGATACGCAGAAGCTTTAAGCTTGTCTTAAACTCGCATTTCAGCCGAGGGCTTGAAATGGGATAAGAGGGAAGAGAGCTTTTGGCTTGGTTTTAAGTTTCTAAAGAAGTGGGAGTACAAGAGAGCGTGAAAGAAAACTTTTTCTCTCTGTCAGAAACTAAAATTTGAACTTTAATTATACGAAAGCTTTAATTATGACTTAAAGCAATTAAAGATTTGAAATAGTTGCCAGGCTCGAATTAGCTTGGATATTGCGAAATCTTGGACAAACTACATACTAGCTGTTGCTTTATAAAAGGTGGATTCAATCGAATTTAGTCAACAGTATTAATTTAATTAGTTCTTAGTTAATTAAACGAAAATATTGACTACAATTTCAAGAATAGAGGGCATTTTGTGCCTTAATTTCGCCCCAGTTGCAACAGTAGGAATATACCCCATTTTCAGCTAACTGCGTGCAGGGTATGCGAAATCATAACCGCAACACTGCGGCATAATGGCGGCCCAGACGTTGCCAAACAGGCTGCCAGAAGCAGATGAAACCGCGCTGCCTGCCACTTGGCCTGCCCCAACGACTCTCTGACTGATTATGAGCTGTTGTGTGTGTAGGTGTGTGTGTTAGTGTGTGTGGGTGTGTCTGTGTGTTAGTGTGTGTGTGTGGTAGCCACTCATTTAATATTTTATGACTTATCTCTTTTCTATTAAGATATTTTAATGCGCAAGCGAGAAATGTTGAAGAGCCAACCAGAGGACGAAGCTCAGCCTTCAGCGCCCATAAAATCTAATAAACATAAGTCAGTGCCTGTCATGCATGTGCGTGTGTGTGCGTGTGTGTGCGAGTGTGTGTGTGTGTGTATTGTATACTGCTGTGGTTAGGGTATTTTATGAGCGCGGGGCTCCATCGGGTCTCAACATGCTCAGCGTTTCGGGCTTTTATTGATACGCTGCTCAAAAGTTACAACCTCTGAAGAAAATTTACAAAGCAGGCAGTCGAGGGGGAGGCGAGGCGAGGGGGAGGGGGGCCCCGCAGGCTGCGATTTTTAATATGCATTAAAATTAATAAGAACACGTGTCCTCGCAACTGGCTGCTGTCGTCTTCATAATTCCATTTTATCGCGCACAAATTTTTATAGCAGCGCCGCAAGCGTCGATACTTTTAAATAATGCCAGCTCCTCGTTCTGCGTCGTCCTGCGTAGTCCTGCTGCCTCGGCAAATAATGTGCCAGAATTGTCGTTGATTTTCGGCGTCATTTTGTTGGGTTGTTAATTTTATGCTCATGAGATAAGAAAAAATTGTGACAAAAACTCTCGAAAATTTCTATGCAAAAGTGCTCGAAGGTACAGCTTGCCTGTCAAATCGTAAACAACAAAAATTGGATTGTTTCATTTTGAAGGTCCTCCTTTTTTCGAGCTTTTCCTAATCAGCCCAAATATATAAGATACATATGCTATACGTAGGCTTATCGAACGTGGAAATCATCCACAGTCGAGTTGGAAACTCAGTTGAGCACGGCTTCTGGGATGTACAAGTTTTTGAGTAGGATTTTTTGCTCAATGAGTCCCAAAAGGTCCCAAGTTGGTGCAGCTTGACCTCAAGAAGACCCTACAGGCTCCAATAGAACCCAACAGAGCCCAAGTGGACTCAATTTCGTAAATACTTTTTATTGCTTCAGACAGGAAAACGATTTTACAGCAGGTTTTACTTATGCATTGCCTTCTTTCCCCCTTTTATCTGCCAGGCTTTGTTTTACTGTATTTATAAGTTTTAAAAAATCGTCGCACTCGTCGTCTTTTTATCCCCGGCAGACTTTCTCCATACTTCTTTACCTTTTATTTTTATAATAGTCTTTCGTCTGATATACAGAAAATAATATTATCTTTTTTTTTTTAATGTTAACAAGATTAAGGAACATTACTTGCTATAAATTCGAGTTGAATTAAGGTGAAATATTATAATTGTTATATTGAAGAACGCGGATCTGAATTTGAATTCCTGTCTAGTGTTTGTAAGTAATAAAGTCTTAGCCGAAAGATCCAGTAAGATCCCAAGCTGCTTAAATAAAAGTTTAGGTTCATAGCAAGAAACTACAATAATAATATAATATAATATTATTTGTGTTTATCTTGGATAATGTATAATATGCATTATAGACTAAAATTTGTAGGCTCAAAATCAGCACGTAAAATGATATTATTTATCATAAAACGAATGGTAATTTTTGCTTTTTGTTGCTAAAAAAACTTATAAGTGAGACAGTGCATATCGCCAAAGTATCTTCCAATTGTCTACTTAGGTGACATAAAATTAAAAAAGGGACGGCAATTCCTATAAAGTTAAATATCTAGAAGAAAATGCAATCTAAATAATTGTTTTACATAGTAAATTGTCTTCGTTTTAGCTTAGTCTTCCTTCTGTCCAATAGGTTTTACCTTTTGCAACTCAATTTAAATCGGATAACCTTGAGGTCAATTAATGTCCAGAATGGGCTCAATAATCCGATTGAGATGCATGGGAGACAGCAGCAGCAGGACGTCAACTTACGATTTGAAGTGCACGACAAACAGTTTAGTACCTGATCTAAATGGGACTCAATATTATTGCATTTGGTGGCCAAGCCTTGAGGCCAGCCCCTCGGCTAGGGCCTTGTTTGTCCAGCTGGGCTTTTGGACGCCTTTGACGAGCTAATAACCAAAGCTGGCTTTGACCTGCCGCTGCTTAATTGAAACTCACAAATGTTGTGTACTTTGCCAGCTGCCAGTTGCCAAGGGCCACATGCCGTTCACAGCTGGATGAGTCCATAAATTTGCACCAGTTGCATATTATTGGCAGTATCTAAGTACAAAATTTACAAAATTTGAAAAACTTTGCATATTCTATATTGAATTCAAGTTGATTAACTCTTGTGAAGTCAATAGAAAGTCTTCGTGAAGATCTAGAGAAATTTTAAACGTAGGTTCTTCTAGTCGCAGTACTAGTTTGTTCTTCATAATCGATATCGTTATCGATATCTTACCCCGCTTTCACGCAATCGATAACAATCGATATCGAAATCCTGTGTTTTAAACCAAGAGCTTTTAATTAATTGTCTAGAGCCACCAAATTTAACATGTAGTCTAGGATAGTAAATACAGATCAAGAATCTTTCATTTTATAGCTACTTGCCCCCTCGCTCCCTTCCATGGCACGAGCTGCATTTGCTGGTACTTAGTAGAAGGTACAGTGAACCCCCAGCCTGGCGATCCCGACTAGAGCAATCTTGTTTTGTTTTAATAAACAACTTCATGAAACCTTAGAAGCACGGTTTTAATTATTTACCCAATTCTATGTAAGCCTTTTTATTATAAAATTGTTTGATAGCCAGACTTTTATATCAAAAAGTTTGCTTAGCAGAAATGCTTTCAAAATCAGTTTTCTTTGAAAAATAACTTTTTTGCATAAGTTGTTATTATGATTAAAGTAAACTTTAACAAGTACTATACACTATTTTGAAGTCTGATTTATATCAAAGAGAAATTTTTTTCAAAACTAAAATTTATGTATTAAATAGTTTTTGAAAATAAAATAGCTGCAGCTATTTAAAATGATTTTGTTCCGGATCAGTTTTATTGCCTAACTTAACTAGTTCCCAGCTTTTAACTAGGCTGCAAACCGTTTTTGAATAGGGTTTTCCAAATTTGATTCAAAACCGAATTGAATAAAGAAAGAAAATTCTTTCCTATGCCTGAACCCAAACATTTTTATTTCATTAAAATGTTTCTGTTATTTAACTTTATTCTTATTGTATTTTTAATTCTAGTTTAAATAAATAAAATTAATTAAAATTTGCGTAAATTTAGAAGCAAGCTTCGCCTTTGAAATCAAGTCATTATTTCGAAGCGTGTTTGTCAGCTTTTATTGCACTGATTTTAATTAATGCATCTGCAAGGATATTGCATTTTCGAAACACCGAAGATGGCTGAACTTTCCTGTTGCGCTTTGTAAACGCGGCTATAATAAAATTTTCGCCTTTTTGTTAATCCCCATGGCGAAATTTGCGGTCCGTTGATCAAAAACAAAATTAGTTGCATTACATCAACAGCAGAGGCAGAGGCAGCAGCAGCGGAGGCAGCAACAATGGCCGGCAACAGCATCTGCAATAATAGCACCGTCAGCGGAAATCCTTTCACCCAGCTAACCGCCACCTGCCCCCCCCCCCTTGCCACTGCCCGTCCCGCTGACCCTGCTTAAAGCGACTGGTAACTCTGAACAAACATTACTCAAACGCACACAAAAAGTGGCCACGAGTCACAGGTGGGCGTAATATACAATTGCCACGCCTCACACACACACACACACACACACACACACAAACTATATGCCCTGCATATATAGGGTCGTGATATTTACACCCTGAACGCTGCTGTTTAACCAGCGAACAATAAAACGAAATTGAATTTTGCGCTTTTAACGGCAAAAAACACACACACACACAAAGGCTATAAACAAGGGGTTGCGGGATGTAATGTGAGAGAGGGAGAGGAGTGTGGCGTGCATAATGGCAGGTGTGTGTGTGTGTGTGTGACGTGTAATGCAGTTTTTAGCTGGCTGTTGCTGCCAGCCTTATTGCCACTCGCCAGCAACAACAACAACAACAACAGCATCAACGTTGTCTACAACAACATTAAGCCAATTATATGCTGCACTTTTGACATTAAATTCGATTCAATTTATTTGCGCGCCCTTTCGGCCAGCAGCAGCAGCCGCAGCAGCAGTTGCAGCTTGTTGTTGCATGTTGCTGTTGCAGCTTGTTGTTGTTGTTGTTGCTGTTGTTGCTGGTTGCTGTTGGTTGGCAGCCAGGTTATTGTTTTTGACGAGGAATTTAATTTCATGCTCACAGCAACAAACAGCCACACACACATCTCCCTCCCCTTCCAGCCGAGCAACACAAAGCAGAGGAAATTATGCGTTAAGTGCAACCAAAATGAGTAAAAGTAAATATATATATATACTTATATTTCAAGTAATATGAATTTGTAGCTTTAAGGAAAAATTGCATCAGCTGTGATTGTCAAAGCGCACTTTGCCAAGTTTATGAAATAGTAAATCAAGCAAACGCAGGTGAGAGAGATAAAATTCAATTTAATTTCAGTTGCTTTGAGCCAATTACGAATGGCCGAAACAATTGGGAAATTAATTTTCTATTTTTGGTAAATGCATCGATTGTCCCTTGAGTGCCTAATTAAAGCAAACTATTTCAATTGCTGTGCCTTAAGAATCGAAACCTTGCATGCTGAGAGGTCATTTAAATTTAAACTGTGGCATTTCCATTTTAAGAAAGTGTATTTAGTTTATTCTCAGCGAGAATGTAGCCACAATAACAATTCTGTCTGCGGGAAATTGACTAGAAGTAGTTGGCCTATTGACAAGGTGACAGACATACGAATTGTTAATCCAACAAGGACTAAGAGCTCAAGACTTTTCTTAAACGTTTTCGCTTAACAGCGCTTAAGATAGTTTTCAGTGTTGGAAAGCGACATGACAATAAGATGTTAACGTGGTATTTAAGTGTTGGAAAATGTAAAAATTAATGTAATTAGACTATATTATTGCTAGTGTACCTCAACAGAGCTCACTAATTGCAAAATGTTGCTATTGGTTTATTTTGTGCACATTTTCAGTGTTGATTAACTCTTCAACTGCGTGCTACAGATCACTTAATTGTCTTTTCACAAGCCTCTTTGCCAAGCTCCTTTTATGTTTTTTCCTTTTTTTGTAAGTGCTGCCTTTTTAGTAGCAAGTGTCGGTTAACTCCACAATTATTTCCAGTGTTGAGTAAAGAAAAAGCTGTGCGAAATCGTATTTTTTTTGTTTATATGCGATTTATCTCAATTTAAAGCTATCTCTATATATATTTACTTTTGTTAAGAGCTCTCCAGCTGCAAGTGTTGGTTAACTGCTAAAAGTGTTTTAGCCTAGATTATTTGCAATTTGTTTTAATCTTTTGCCTGTTTTCTATTTATTGCTATCAAGCATTTTAATAATACACATATTCACTCTGTGGACATCCGTTGGCCAGCTGCTGCCGCGGGTCATGCTAAAATCAAAAAAAAAGAAAACACAAACCAACAACAATAAAAACTGCAAAATTTATGTTTTCTATTATGCAAACCGACTGCCGGCAAATTTTCATATGTCACTCGCATTCCAGTTTTGCGATACCCAAGCGCCCATTGTTATGGTTGTTGCTGTCGTTGACTTAATGGCAGACGACATTGTGAACATAATGCTGACATAATAATATTTTTGTTGCTGCCATGATCTGCATGACAACACACTGAGGCACCACCAGCCAGTTGCCACATCCTGCACCACTCAGCCATGCACTAGAAAATGACTCGCAGCTGACGGACTGAGTGAGTGTGTCTCTGCCAGTGTTGGAAGCTGTTGCCGGCTGCCGATTGCCGCCTTGCCATTTGTCTGGGTCATTACTCACAGTGCACAATCTGCACCCTCTGGCACACCCTCCCCCACCCCCACACACACACCCGCTCACACACACACATTTGTGCTATTGCAATTTGCTGCAGCTTCAATAAATTCCAAAGCAAATGCATTTTTATTGAAAAATATTTTCTGCTCTTTTAGTGTTGAATAACACCAAATCAGCAAATGAAGTTGATGGAAATGTAAGCGTAAAAGTCAGAAAAAGTAAAGGAACACACACGCACGCACACACACACACACACACGCACACATATATTGCTGTTCATGTAATTAGAATTTTAAATTTGTGCGAATTTCTCTCGCAGCTTTTTGGCGTTTTTCATTTGCCTTTGCCCTGCTGCAAGTGGAAGTTACACGTAGCTTTTTTTTTGTTTTTTTTTTTTTATTTTTCCTACATCAATATCCTGCAGCATTCTTCAGTTAACACTGGGTGCTTCACACTTCAGGTGAAAAAAGCCACAGCCCGCACTTTATTTATGAATTGCGTAAATTTAAACTCAACCGCAAGCTAGAAATTATATTCATAAAATACATGTGTTTGCCTGTTGCGAGTTAGCTTAAATGTAAGCTAAGGAAATTTATAAAATTTAAGGAAATTTATATTTAGTCAGGCAAGTCTTTAATATAAATATAAATACAAAAAGTTGTTCACAGACTCAGCGAGAAGAAACTGACTAGAGATATTTGAATTCCATGCTCAACTCGGAGTTACAAGAAGATACAATAAATTGTATTTAAATAACTAATATAACATCTATATGACTGTTGAAGTTTTCAAGTTCTTTTTATCAAAGAAAAATTTTATTTATCGAGAAACTTAGGATATCTTTAGAAAGCGAATTATTTTTGATCTTAACAATATTTCCCGTTTGCAGATAAGTGAGAATAATGAAGCTTGATGCAGAGCTTGATGAAGATTTCTTGAAAAAAAGGAAATATTTTTTCCACTACTCTTCCACCGATCTTTTCTATGGCAACTATATGAAATAGTTTTATACTATAGCATACATAAAGAAAGTAGAGTGAAGCGAATAAATGCCGAGTTTGTTTAAGATATCTTGATAAGCAAAGATGTTTTCTATACAAGAACCAATTTTTCGACCGATCGTTTCTATGGCAACTATACGATATAGTGGTCCGATCCGGCCGATGGAAAGTTTCAAGACGATAGCTTTAAAACTGAGAGACTGAGAAAGAATCAGTCTGAAAAGGTTGATATGGGATATAGTTATATACTTTGTGGGATTTCATGACAAAATTATAATACCCTCTAAAAAGTTACAACAAGTGCCTTAAATATAATGTTAAAATCTTCGTATTTGTTCACTTATTATATACTTATTTCCAATTCTGCTATGTGTAGTATTCGTAAACGTTTTAATACGCTTAATTTTATAAATACTGAATCTCTTACAAAATTTATTATTTGTAACGTTAGGAAACGAATAGGAAAAAGTGCAAGTTTTTCATAAAATAATTGTTAGAAATTAATACGAAAATTAAACTTTTTTATTGCAACAAATTAATCTCTCGAGGATTTTGAGATTGCAAATGCAATTTATTCGTATTCAACTTTCGAGGCCCGTTCGGTATTTAATATGGCTGTGAGCCTGTTTTATTGGCTGTCCATAAACAAAACTATGCATAAAAATCTATAGCATTTTTTGCCAGCCATGCACAAGATTAGAAAATATTCAACGAGTTGGTGGTAGGAAGGGGGAGGGGGGAGGGGAAGTCGGGTTTGGTTTGGGAGCTGCAGACTAAAACCAAAGGCTGAATTTAAATTGTGCGCCCTCAGAAGCCCACAGACAATGACAAAAGTCGTTGCCAGCCCGAACTGTGGACAAGTGTTGAGCGCAATATGTGTGAGTGTGTGTGTGTGGGTAGGGGTGTGTGTGTGTGTGTGACAGAGGGAGTTACTGTGTGTGTGTGTGTGTGTGTGTGTGTGGGCGTGTGATGATATGCTTGTGATTGGAGCACGAAACCGAGACGTATGATGATGTTGATGACGACAACGACGACAATACACACACACACACACATGCACCCACACACACGCACACGGACGCACACTATGGCTAAGGGAGTTGCGTGCGGCAAGGGGCATGCGGGGGGGGATATCGGTTAAGAGTTGTGGGGGGTGTCATAAACAACAGACAAGTTGCACATGCACTGGAGCATAACTACCCGTTACAGTACTATGCGAAAAATGTACACACACACAAACACACACACATATACACACATTGGTGAGCCATGGGCAAAGCGAAAAAGTCAGCCAAGGAGTGTGGAGCTCTGCATTGAAGCAGCTCGCTGCCAGGCAGTCTCTGCATATTTTAACTCCCACAGGAAAAATTTCACAAGACATTTTAGAAGCAGGTCAGCGGCAGGGAGGGGAGAGGGGGAGGGGAGGGGGGAGCGGCAGACAGTGGATTGGCAGCGTAACCAACAACTGTGACCAAACAATGTTGAAGCTTTGATGAACCTTAAAAGACAACAACAACAACAACAACTGCAACAAAAAACAAATGGTAAATATGACAAAATACTGCAGAAAAGACCGAGTGCATGGCAAAGTGTTTCTAGCGCTTCTCTGTCGGGTTGTGTCGGGTTGTGCTGCGGCAACGGGGCGTATGAGTGTTAAAAATTGTGCACTATAGATGAATTGAAGTTCCAATGGGCTCATGCCCCACTGTGTGTGTGTGTGTGTGTGTGTGCGAGTATGTGTCGACTCGTCACTTCAAGCAAATGGAGATGAATGCGACGTCTGTGCTGTTGGGAAACCAAGTTGAGACCGGGCCAAGCGAATATACATTGGCATATTTTATGCATGCTTTTACCAGAAAGGACACACACACACACATACACACACACACACACACACACACACAGTCGGAGATTGGGCAGGTATTGCGCTTGTGCCCCTGGAGCAATCATCGAAAACTTTACCATTGTGCGGTTGCACAATGAGTTCTGCACTGGCCTTTGGCTAGAATTGCAGCTTTGGTTCAGTTCATCGCAGCTTATTGTCAATTTTTCAATTAATTGCTAATAGCATTTGCCTGCATTGACCATTTTGTTCCAGCTCATTTTCGTTCTGCGACTCCTGCGGCAGCCGCTACTAATATCCGTTTGAGTCCTTTTCGGTTTTGACGGCAAAAGAATTAAAGTTTTCGTAAGCTCAGCATGAAATTATTCACAATTCAATTTAAATATCAACTATGTTGCTTTTAATTGACAAATATTTCCAAATTTCGCAATGTCCTTTCGTTTAAAAAGAAAATATATTTATATATATATATGGATTTATACCTTTTTCTGAGAGCAACTAAATGAAGTGAAAGCAGAGCGAGTATGCTCGATCGGCAGATGCCCTGTGGCAAAGCTTAAAATATCTTTTAGACAGATTTGGCTTAAATTCATAAATAAATTGTCTAACTGACCTATTTTGTAATAATAATTAAATAAAACGAAATAAGTAAAAAGCTTCAAGCAACATATTTCCCTCTTGTCTCCTGCACTCTAGAAAATATGAAAATTGAAAAAAATTCTTTTGTTTATCATGCTAACTTTCTGTTTAAATAAACGTTATGCTTAAAGCTACGTATACCAAAATTTTTAGATTGTGTTTTTAATTATGTCTCATGTTACGACTGTGTTCAATAAGGCTAGAATTGTTTTGGGTTTCATCCGGCGATGGTCGAAGGAGTTTGACAATAGCTGCGCGACAAAGTCCCTATTTTATATCCCTAGTACGATCTATTCTTGAGTTCGAAATGGAATATTGGTCGCCGAAATATTCCATTTACTAAGACAGAATTGAATCAATACAGAAATAATTCTTATTGTTTGCCCTTCGTAGTTTAAGCTGAGGTCCGTCATACTCCAGTGTAATTCCGATCTTCTTTTTTCTTTAATTAGTCTTATACTTAATATTAAGTAACTTCTCTGTCCCTACTAGACTAACACGTAACTATACACCTTTATCCCCTCAATTTTGTTGAACTAACTTTACCTTGAACCGTTTCGGGTCCTCTGTGACGATTACAATAAGTATTACAATGTATTCTGCCCGAAGTCTGCTCTTCCTCGTATAAATTCATGTATTCTAAACTTTTTCGAAAGTAAATAGTTTTAGTTTTAGTTTTTAGTCGCTTTTGTCATTCGACTCGTGTCGAACGTTAAAAAGTGGTTGCAAATTTGAAGAAATTTTTAATAAAATAATCCACGAAGCAACATACTAAATTTGAAAACTATGGCTCTTATAGTTCCTAAGTTCAATGGGTACATTTTGTGTTGATATTGCTTTAATAATTCCATAGACCAGGACAGATGTGGATATAAAGACTTGGCTGGCGCTCAAGAATGTGCCTCATAGCGTGCTTTGCGCGTTACAAACTCTACTTGACCCATTTAACAGGGTATTTAAACAAATTTTGCCAATGTTGGGCCAGAGTTGTGTGACAGCATACGTCAGAAAATATGCATCAATATGCAAATGGCAGGCCCCAAAAAGTATGCAACAAAATTGTTAGATTTTGCCTTCTGTTGCATTGTTGTTAAATTGTTGAACGGCTTTTGGCATTTAGATTTATGTCCGGTCTCTGTGGCACGTTGTGCATACCAAAGTGGGCGTAACCAATGGAGATGGATGCTGGTCGAAAAAAAGTTGGCTATCGCTATAATTGATTAATTAAATCTCCGACCAGATAGAGAGACAGAGCGAGACAGCGATAGAGGCTGACTGAAAGGGGGAATGGGGGGTGGGGTTGGGGGGTAGCTGCACAATTGCAGACAAAGTTGAGCAAAAGTTGTCGCACAGATATAAAAAGTTTTTGTTATAAAATTTTTTTTTGCCCCCGCTTTCATGCTTTGCATATTTCTTGTACGAGTTTGACATACGAGTTGAATTCTCATGTTGCTCACTTGTCAAGCTGTCAATTGGCACAAGACTGTTATGACACACACACGCACACGAAAGAGAGGGCGAGAGAGAGAGAGAGAAGGGAAGAGGGGGAGAGGCAGCAGTCAACTGCTGGGGATATGTCATTACATATATGGGCACTTGAAAAGTTTCGTTGAAATGTGCACAGCTTGAAGGCAAGCTGTGAGTGCTGTCTCTCTCTCGCTCTCTCTCTCTCTCTCTCTGCCTAACTCCCTCTTTGTGTTACACTCTCTTGACTGCTTGGCACGTTAACTGTAATCAGATTAATAACGGTAAACACTTGTAAAGGTATGCGTACGAACACTTTTGGCTTCGCTTATTTGATTGAAAAACTGCAGCTGCAGCTTTTCCAGCAAACACACACACACACACAGACACACACACTCACACTCTCTCGGTAGAGAGACTCCAAACAGGTAGATTAAATTTCATTCTGAAGTTGAATTATTGACAACGGAAATTGATGTCATTGACTCGTTGCAACTGCCACTGCCACTGCCACACATGGTGCGACATGAGTTGAGCTCAGCTGATTGTGATTAGTCGTTTGTGCAACTGCAAACTTGCCGCACAGCTTGATTGATTTATGTGTGCGAGTGTGTGTGAGTGTGTGTTTGGCAATGACTGCATTGAACCCGAATCAGATTCAGACGCTCGGTTCGCATTTGGTTTGCTGCGCAAGGTTTGATCCCTTGTTGGCAGTTAAATGAGCTGAAACGATGACTACAAAAAGATTGTCGACCCGAATGAAAGGGATGCTCGACATATGCTTCAATGGTGCAGGCAAGTGTTGCAAAACTGACGCGTTGAAGCGTAAAAGTTTTTATTTGTATAAATTAATATACGCAGGCATAAAACCAAGCAACCGATGTCAGAACAAGACTCTAATTAAGTCTTCCACGTGCGGAAAATGGGTGGACAAATGGCGTCTAAAATTGTATACAAAAAAACTGTAACGCGCAAGGCCGGATAATGCCAGCTAGTATAAAAATATATATATCTGTCCCATAATCAGTTTATATTTAATTGTTTGCTGTTAATCAGTACATCTTGTTCTTTAATCGAAAAAAAGTACAGAAAAAAAAGCGCATGTTTGTTTAAAGTCAATTAGTTCGTTTGTATAAATATTCATTAAAAAGTATCTGTGCAATGTTTTATCATGTGAATCGATGCATTCAAAATTGAATACATATGCGTTTGAATGCATTCAAAATAATTGTTGATTTAGTTAAAATATATTTGCGAAATCGAATCATAATGTTGGGCTGCGCACAATGGGGCGTATGCGTGTTGTTGATTTAATGCCCGGCCATTTCATGGAAAAGTGCACAGATGTGTGTGTGTGTGTGTGTGTGGCATTGTGGCCGCCTGTCATTTCGCTCGTGGTTTGGGCCAATTGATAATTTTAATTAAGCGCTAATATTATAATTTATTATTATTATGCTGATGTTAACAGCTCATCGCGCGGCATGTGTGTCTGCATTTTATGTGACAGCCGACGCGGCGTATGAGTGATCTGGCAGTAGCCTGTCAACCTCCCCCCCCCCTGTCATTCACTCAACCCTTTAGGCATGATTAATATGCAGCTATTTAATTTTATGAATTATTGATGCATATTTAGCTGAAAAGCCGTCACCGTACACACTTGTGCGTCTGCATAGGCAATCAGGCCAAGGGGCATTTTTATACCCTGAACCCATTGAAAATGGGTAAAAAGGGTATAATGTATACAACAGGCAGAAGGCAGCATCTCTGACCCCATAAAGTATCTGTATTCTTGATCAGCATCAATAGCCGAATCGATCTAGCCATGTCCGTCTGTCTGTCCGTCTGTCCGTCCGTCCGTCCGTCTGTCCGACTGTCCGTATGTATGAACACAAGGATCTCAGAACCTATCAGAGCTAGAGACTTGAAATTTTGGCTGTAGGTCCTCCTAGTGCCCGCAGCAGTTCGAGTTTGTTTCCGATATTTGATAGCTTGCCCTGTTTCCAAGTAATCGATAAAAATCGATAATAATATGAGCAAATATTATGAACAAGAGTCACCAAATTTGACATGTAGCTTCTAGAATAGTATATATATATCAAGTATTTTTCATTTTATACCTATGGCCTCTTAGAAGAAGAGGGTTCAGGGTATCCACTAGTCGGGAGCTCCCGACTATAACCTCTTTCTTGTTTATACAAATATATATATATATATATATATATAAATATACTTTTATTGCTTTGCACACTATATTATATAGTTGTCGGCCTGCTCTCCAGTTATTTGCGGTTGATTTATGCGGTCGTTCAGCTCGGGAGATTAGCTGTATTTACACTCTGTGTGTGTGTACTTGCATAAGCATTGCTGCTGCAGTTCATTTTAATTAATAATTCTTTTTTTTCGCTCTGCTCTTGTTACTCACATGTCATCAAATACAGCGTAAATTGACTGGTCGACTTACCTGCAATCAAAAGGAATAAGAGAAATTCTGATTTAGTTTTAATGAAAAAACATTCATAAGCCACTTTTTAGTGGTTTATCTGCGTATAAATGCCATATATTTTAATAAGTCAAACGTATGCTGCATCTTCATTAACTTTTGCTATTTATTGCCAAGGAGAAAATCACAATAACTCAAAAATGTCGATTTATATGCAGCAAATGCACTCAAGTGAGTGATAAATAGTAAGGTTTGCCATTTGTAAGGCAAGCATAAGATTTAGGTCAGACAGAAGCAACAAATTGAATGATAAATGCACAAATGTTAGCTGGTTGAGTGTTGTAAAAGAGACTATCATTCAAAAAGTGTGGAGAGTGTGGCAACGCTGCTGCTTACCAAAAATAATGATTGCAATAAATATTTATAAATCATAAATTATTTCCTCAAATAAATTAAAAACAAACTAAACTGATTTGCCTTAATGTATTATGTATTAATGTATTATCAACATCTTTGGGCTAAACTGCTTCAAATCTTCTTGAGTGTTGCAAAATGTTCTAAAAGTAAAGATATGGCCACGCTGTTCTCCTATTTCATTTGCAGGCAATTGAATATTGTGTTTAAATATAGTTTTTCTAGCAAAAGGAATGTGTTTAAAAGATTTTCAGTCGTCTTGCGCGATCTTAGAACGCATATAGTATATATTTGGGGCATAAAACAGGAAATTTGAAATTTAATTTTCCATTTCAATCAGCGTCAGCTTGCACGCGTCTCTGGCGAATACTGCATAAAAGTGTCCCATTTTATCCCAATGTGTGAAATTTAATATTTGTGTTGCCAGTTACACACACACACACACACACACACACACGCACACTACAAAAGCCATGTGCGTTGTGTAAATAAGCAAGGCGAAAGGCAAAAAAAAGGGATCCAAAGGAAAGTTGAGCTCCGAGTCTTGGCGGCTTAGCGGCAAAATCAATGACGCAATAAATATTTGTGCAGCGCTTAAGCGTCGAGTGTTTAAGGCTGTGCGCAACAAGAGGACTATGGCCCGTTATATAGACAGATAGCCGGATATACAAGTATATATACAGGGTATACACACACACACACACATATTTAGATATATATATATATTTCGATATAGCCTTGTGTCTTCAATTGCAGCTTCTGCAGGCGCTTTAAAGCGAGTCGCACTGTGTGAGTTTAAGTGCCAGCAACTGCTACTAAGCACACACACACACACACACACACACACACAAACACCCACACTCACACACACACATATTGGTGTTTCTGTGTGAGTGTCAGGCTGTAAGCCGTCTTGGATATGGCCCGCTCGCTTTTTGAAGTTTATTTCTTCTTTAGTCTGCATTTTTATTCGCCAAACTTTTTGCTTTCTTTTTTTTTTTTTTTTTGGCTGTCTTGCAAAATTTAAGTGTGTCATGACATAGGTACCAGCTATGTGTGTGTGTGTGTGTGTGAGTAGCGCGCATGTTTATTGCACTTTAGGGAATATCACTCCAGACCCAAACCAAGCCTCAAGTCAACCCCACCCCGACTCGACTCGGTTTGCTTGTGTAAGGCAAAACGTCGCTTAATGTGGCAGAAAAATGTGTAAATTACGTCGAAGCGAGAGCTCGCTGTGTCTATGTGTGTGTGTGTGTGTGTGTGGTGTCCTAGTGTGTGTCACAAGAAAATTGAAAAATGTAGCGCATTGTAAAAATGGAGAAAAGTGTTGCAAATTAAATAAAAACAGCAAATGGCGAGAGACACCAGCACAATATTAAGAATTTATGTTTAGAGGATTACGATTCGACTCGAGTTTATTCCCTAGAATGATTGGGAACTTAGATTACATTCAATTCTATGAATGAAATCTAAATTTTCACCCAAATCGACCCAAAAGCAAGGGATTAGGTTTTTTTTGATGATGTTTTTGGAATATCTCGGTCAACTAATGTCGGATTTTGGAATAGTACTGACCCTTACGAGTCCAAAATCGAACATTGTTTGGACAAGATATTGCAAAAAATCATCAAAAAAGGCTGACTTTACAAACGAAATGTTTTTTGGTCAACAACTTTTTCTAACCAATCGATTTTTAATTTGCTTGGATGCCAGTTGTTAGTAGGGATCCGTACGAATGAAAAAAAGGCATAACATTTCAAAATCAGATGATTTTTACCCGAGATATTCAGAAAAAATCAACAAAAAAGGAGGATTTTGAGGGAAAACTTGCTTTTTTTGTCGATTTAGGTCAAAATTTAGGTTTTTATTTTTGAATGCATTTCCTAGCACATACTTTCCCTGAATCCAAACAACTTATTGACATGTTGGTCAACTTTTGAACTCTAGTATGTGGGTTCTTTTTTGAAATCATTTCAAAAAAGGCCGAAACCTATGAAAATATTTGGTTTAAGTAAATTTATGTATGGCAGAGTTACTTTGTAGCTGTCGATGTCCCCTTTTTTTGTGGGAAAACAATGGATTGTCGTGACAGAGATTTTGATGGCAGCATAAAAATCATTGCATTGTTGCAAATGTTGCAATCGAATCGAGCCAGCAGCGGCAGCAGGGGAAGCATAACAAATCAGTGCCAAAAAATGCAAGTAATAACTCAAAAGTCGTCTCATTGTATTCGCATTTTTATGCTCATTTTTATTGCTCATCAGGCGCACTGCGGTTGCCTGCCGTGTATATACAAATACATATGCATATGCACACACACACACATATATGTATATATATACATATATATTTTTATCTGTTTTTATGCGCGTAGTTTGTTTTATTATTTTTTCGGAGCTATTTGTTTTTTTTTGCAAATCCGCCCACAAATCGCCGCATAGTAGTTTTTTGTTCAGCGGAAGGCACAAATATCGTGCGCGAAAAATCAGAGTGTTGTTTATGTGATTTATGCGCCAGTGCAGGGGCGTTGCTCGGAAGGGGGTTAAGAGAGAATTGTGGATAGGTGGAAGGGGGGTGCGGTTGTCAGTGTCAGTTGCCCCTTTGATAGTTGCGATACGAGCTATGGAAACATGTGAATAGCGCTTGATCCAAATGAAATGCGCATAAAACTCACAGCAGGCAACGTGATGGACTAGCCGCAGGGGGGCGTGGCAGCGGCAGGTGGTGGTGGTGGGCGTGCTGCTGGGCTCGTAACCCACTGACAAAACGAAGTTCGAACCACCGAACACGTCCTGTGGCGCATTACAGGCACACTCATAAATAAACACTCACACACACACACACACACGGACACGGACACAATTGAGGCACAATTGGAAAATCGGAAATGGAAAATGTGGAAAATGTTGACTGCACATAAAATTTCATTCATGAGCAAGTGGATCCACTCGAAGTTTAAATTTTAATTACAAGTTTATTATTTTGTTTTTTCTCTTTTTTTCATTCATTTTTGCGCCTCAACTTTCTGTCAATCAATGGCAGGGCAAAAGTTTTTCAATTTTGCAGCAACAAATAGCTAACAATGGCTTTTTATATGTATATACACACTATAGTATGGCCGATTCAATCAATATGGCACACAATTGCTCCATTCACACGCCCATTTGGGCAGCTGCGAGGGCAGCTCCTACCAAAAGCCAAAGCCATTCTTCGGCGCCCTTGGCCCACTCCCATTGACTCCAGCTCAGTCTAGTCCAGTCCAGTCCAGTCGAGTTGAGTTCAGTTCCGTTCGCTTTAGTTCAGTTTGGCGAACTTTAGCTAACAAAAAATTAATTTAAAAACTTATTTCAATATCAAAGTGGGCCCCAAAAGCCGACGCAAAAAGCGCCGGCCACGACGTAAGCGCTACAAAGCGTGTAACATTTTAATAAGATTAAAATGAAAATGTCGTAACAGTTTTTCCTTTTCACTCTGTAAAAAGAAAAAAAAAAAAATAAGAGCTAAAGAGCAGAAAACTCTGTGCGAAAATCGCCGCCAATAGGCGTGAGCTAGCTTTCTTCTTTTCGTCAAATTACAAGTATTATTATTTTTTTGACTACCTTCTTTTTGCGTTCGAAATCAAAGCAAAAGTTACTTTGACAAAGCTCAACTATTTGCTTTGATTTACCATTTAAAATGTAATTTATTTGAATTTATTGAGTAATGTCAGGCTATGTAAAAAATCTGCTCACGATAGCTAAAACATATTGGATAACTAATTTAAAGCTTGCATATCTTTAATGCACATTGAACTTTGCCAGATCTACACATGGTTTTCTTGAGTAGGTAAAAGAAAAAATGTACTTATTTTACCAATAATTTGCCGGTAGTCAATTTGTTAATTGTTAAAGCAGAAATATCTATATTTATATTAAACACATTTAATAGTAATAATTATATTTCCTAACACAATACTTTTTTCCTGGTCTCAACTAATTAAACGCCCAACTTTCAAGCAGCAGCGGCTGTGCAGAAATATTACTCATACGCCGCGTTCGCACAGAAAATTAATATTTTATATATGAAGGAGGTAAATTTTGCACCTGATTTAATCTTAGATTGAGAGCTTACATTATAAATTTGGAAATCTAGAAAATTGATACAGGCAGACATAGCTCAAGACTCTGTATATTCAGATCACGAGTTTATTTTTTATTTATATATTTATGCTAATATACTCTGATCAAAAAAATATATTTAATATTTTTGATAATTTATGTTTATATTTGTAATATATTCCGTTCAAGAAAATATTTGTTTTATGGGCTTGTAAGAGTTTTGTTCTGCCTGTTACATACCCTTTATTTTTAACAGATTTGTGAAGGGTTGTCTATTACGCATATCTATCTATCTATATACATATATTTATGTGCCAATTTTTGATCAACACCTTTTCGCAGCAATCGAAGAGCGTTGGAAATAGAAAAACTCACAAATTAATCACACATTGATGACACTAATTAAATGTCCAGATAACAAGAGCGTGAAATAAATGAAACAAACAGTAAAAGCAATAAAAATAAGAGAAATAAAAAGAACGAACTAAAAACGCTGAAGAAAATGGACTCAAAGACAATTATTTACAATGCGTTGTGTTCGCGTCAACAAAAAGGGCTAAACAAGCGCATAACAAGAGTGCGTGTGTGTGTGTGTGTGTGTGTGTGTGTGTGTGTGTGTATCTTGAGCCAATAACACTAATTCTCAAGCAGCACGCGGACGCTGAAAAATCGTAACAGCAGTTGAGCAGAGCTCTCAGCTCTGGCGCTTGCCCACCACGCGCCACGCCCATTGAAAATGGAGGCGGCGTCGGGTTTTTGGTGCGAACATCAGAATTTGCCAGTTGTAGCGACACAGGGGCGTGGCAGCACATAAAATGTTAGCAAGCAGCGCTAAAGAATTGCCAGAAATCATTCAACGTGGGGCAACATAAAAGCTGAGCGCTTGGGTGTGTGCCACAACCGCAACCCAGTTGCAACACGGACTGCTAATGTGGCAGCAGCAGTTGTTGTTGCTGCTGCTGTTGCTGCAGCTGCTGCTGCTGCACTTTCGTCGCTTTCGAGAGCGTGCACATTTTTGGCATAATACAACAAAATTGATTTGAAACATGCATCATTATCAACATCGTCGTCAGTGGCAACCCCTCCTCTCCCCCTCCCCGCCCTGCTGCACCATCAACTGCCACCCAAATGTCTTCAGGCACTTACTTAGTGCTGCTGCTGCTGTTGTTGCTGCAAGTCCCTGCAACACTTGTGTCATTCAATTCAATGACGCTCATTCATTCAACGTTTTGCAACTCATATGGAGCAGCTATTGAAGCATCATTAGCTGCAAGCTTTTAGAGCGGTTGCAAAAACCTCTCCCCCTCCCTCCCTCTCTCTCATGTCAGCCCTCAGCAGTTGCCAGACAACGTTGCGTATGAGTAATGTATGCATGCCATTTACATTGATTTGTGATGCATTGCAGCGCGAGCGAGAGAGAGAGAGAAAGAGTGGAAGCGAGCGCGAATACTTCACATGGAGACCTCGCTTTAATGTTGTCTTTGAGCTGCTTTAAGTCCCTCGAAATGCTAAGCTCCAGACGAATGGGTAATCTGTGACCTTTCTCCGGGGGTTTACCTAGCTGCTGCATGGGTATTATCTAGGGGAAATGTTTCAAGAGCGAGAGTTGTGCACTCGAAATAAATGCGAATCCGTGTGCAAGCTATTGCTGTATGCGCTCTTACAACTTGAGAATTTTATTGGCAACTACGTTATAATTAGAGTAAAAACTCGATTGGGGATTATCTGTCCAAAAGTAGTGACCGTTAGCAGAGTTGAGAGAAAAATAGTTGGTCTACTGTGAATTATTCAGTTAATCTTCAAAAATGATGAACTACATTTTATTTAGTTCAAAAATTAAAGATATTGAGAGCATGGTATATATATTAAAAAATTAGTTATAAATGTTTAATCGATTTTCTCAGATATTAAACAGGTTAGTAGATGATGAGAAACTGGAAAACTAATTAACTAAAGTTAGGAAAACTACGTTCTTAGATCTTTCTGGGAACAATCCTCGTTTTTATATGCAAAAAGATTAGGATAAAATAATTTTAATGAATACATTATTTTTGTGACTGTATTTAATTATATATTATTAAGATTTATGTCAAAATTAATTTTATTGTTTATAAACGATCGATATCCACAAAAAGGCCTATTTTAATTTATTTATCAAAATCCTACTTTTTACTCGGGTTTCTCAGAGAAAATTTTCCTGTAAAATGTAAACTTTCTCGGCTTGCAAATTTGTCACAGACTTTTATAGTTGCAAGCAAAGAACCAAAATATTGAAAAGAGTTAAAAGTCAAAGTCATGAAAATGGCCCTGACTTAGCCATGACTTAGCATGACCTAGCCAAACATAAGACAGCCTGGTAAAAATACGCTGTCAAAACCTCGTGTAGGTGTGGTCAAAGCTGTAAGACTTATAATGAATATTTGTTTGTTGACACTTTTATACCCTGTAATCTATAGTCTAGTGGTCATAAATGTCAAAAAATGCCATTTCGATACTCAGATAGCATTCCGAATCTCAGATGCAAGCTTATGTTCGGAGATGTTTCGCATTTTTTTTGAAAATTTCTATTTTGCGCATAAGCAAAACATTACGTATACGCTCTGCTGGCCGACAGGCAACTGCCAGAAAAGAAAAAAACTATACAAAAAATGGTTAAAAACATTCTCGAATTCAATAAGGAGTATGCAAACTTGAAGGAGCCAAAGGACAAAATCGGACCAAAATGCGTTTGGCATACGTTTGGTCTGTGACACAAGTCGATACTTTTGTTGTTGTTGTTGTTGTTGTTGTTGTTGTTGCTGTTGTTGTTGTTGTGGCAACATTATCACGTACGCTAATGCGACAAAAGCGCAACGACGAGCAAAATGTTTTGAGAATTTACTTAGCTATTGCCTGGCTTTTTTTCTTCTTCTTGGCTTTGACAGGCATCGCCTTACAATCTGTACGAGAGAGAGAGAGGGAGTGTGCAGGTGTGTGTGTGCGTGGGTGTGTCGCTGAGTGTGCAGGTGTGTGTGTGTGCGAGTATGTAAATTTTTACATGGGTCCCAGCTCCCGGCTGTGGCCGTGGTTTATTTGCATTCCGTGTGCCACATCCGCCCGCCGTTTCCTGCCGTTTCTTTAAGCGCAAAATACTTTTCCGCCGCGCGGCTTCACATAGGTTGCGGCAGGCCAGGGGGAGGGGGGGGGGAGGTATTGTGTGTGTTTGTGTGTGTGGGTAACTGCTGAAAATAATATTTGGCGCGCGTGCCTTTTGGTCGCGGCACACGCAGCGTATACGTGTTGTTTTTTTTGTGTCACTCGCTGTCGCAGTCTACGTTGAGCGCAGCTTAAACATTGGTAAAACAGAGGCCCGGCCATCTAAACCGCAACTGTGCAACGCCGGACAGCTGCTCAGGTGCAGGGGCGTGTGGGGCGTGGCAGGCGTTGCTGCAACTGCAGCTGCGGCTGCGGCCGCGGCGTTTGCGGCAGCCGACTGTCAAATACACGCAGCGCCAGACGCTGTCGAAATCGCAGTCGCAGTCAGCGTCGCCGTCGCAGTCAGCGTCGCAGTCGAGTGATGTGTTTATACATTTCGCGAAATGACAGAAATTGAATGAAATTTATGCGCTCGACGCGCCGCCCGCTGCATGTTGTCAACCCGGACTCTGCCCGGCGGCGCACGTGAACACGAAACCGCACAGGAAACCAAAGAGAAAGGCAAAAATTTGACGTAGATGCCAGTCGAGCATTTCCCATGACAGGACGCGTGGTTGGGCGTGGGCAGAAGGGGCAGAAGGGGGGAGGCAGGGGACGATTGTCCGCAATTCGCATATGAAATATGTGCGAAGGTCATTTGATGTTGCATCACGGAAATGTGACATTTAAATGCTGAACAAAATGCTTGCAACTTCTGGATAAGCCCAAAATTAAACATCATTTTGTGAGTGGAAAGGCGGGAGTTGGTGTGTGTTTGAGAGAGAGAGAGAGAGAAAGAGAGATACTCTGAAATTTCTTGAGCTCCGATGGAATTTTTATTGCATTTCTTTCCCTTTGTTTTCTCTCTCCCATGAGGGATCTGCAACATGTTGAAGATTGGATAAATCTAATTACTTTTCTGTCTTTTGCTCTCTCTCACACTCTCTCTCTCTCTCCCTCTCTCTCTCTCTATCTTTCTCTCTCTTCCTAACTCTCATTCTGTCTCTTGTTTTGAATAGACATTCAATCAATTGGCAATATCTTAAGAGCAATATCTCTTTAAACCATAAGGCTTTGCATTAGCTTAAAACCGTTATATTTAGGCTTCACTGTAGCTTCATAGTCAAGTGCTGCTGCTGCTGCTGCTGTGGCTGCAACCACGACTTTTGGCCGCACAATGCAAACATTTTATGGCTCCGTCGTTGGTTTATTGTTTGCTTCAAAATATGCATTTTGCGTTGGCTTTTAATTTTATTTTGCCTTGTGCTCTATTTTGATTATGTTTTTTATGATTATTTTATTTTGTTATTTTTTATGGCAAACTTTTTGCCTTTTTTGTGTTTTTTTTTTTTGTGAAAGGCAGCGCATTTTAGCTGAACAAGGATAACGCACAAAAGGCGTCGTCGTCGTCGTCGTCGTCATGGCTGCTGGCTGCGAGCTGTGACATGGTACGGCGACCATGTCATATAGCTTCACTTAGTTGTTGCTGTTATGGCTGCTGCTGCTGCTGACCTCATACCGCAGCTGGCTGGCAGCTAAGCGCTGCGCTGCGCTGCTTTTGAATATTGTCCCAGTTGCCGGCGCTGCCGGCGACCGCATGCCACAAACGCTTAAATCAAATTAACGCATCTTGACTGCAACAACGGCAACAAGAGCAACAACAGCTGCTGCAACAACACGTTGACAAAAGCCAAAGTTGTGGCATTCAGTTGCCGCGGCCGGGTTGCCAGTTTACATAGTCGGCGTGCAGTTGCTGTTTTCTCTCTCTTTTTTTTTGAAGAAAGATGACAATGACAGTGAAGGTTAACATCGCGACCCGGCTCCAACCTCGCGCTAAGCTGGTGTTGTATATTGCTGCTATTTTTTAATAAACCGTCGCCCTTTTTAGGGCTAAGCACTTGTAATGAAATGGAGGCGACTTTAAAATGTTGCTAGCCAACTCCAAAGCATGCTCTAGATAAGGTAGGCCAGCAAGGGGGGCAGGGCAGGTTAAAGTCATTTTTAATCTGAACACCAATTACGCGAATGATTAAACACAAAACTATTCAGAGCAGCTTTCATACTACATTCTTTTAATTCTAAACGATTCTTCACATAAATCAATATGCTATAGTAGTCCGTTTGAATACGTTTCTGCAGATATTTAAGAAAATGGTGAGGCACTTTAATCAAGACATCTAGAAAATCAGTAAAAATTGTCCGCACAAGGGATCATTTTTTTATCCATACTTCTAATAGAGTTGTATGCTACCCTTATCAGATATTGATAAGATATTATAAGACTCGTCAATGACAAGTTAGGAAAAGTTATCAGGGTAAACGAAAAGTTGGTTCTGCAAGAATTTAAATTTTGATCGACCCGATGGCTGCTATATTATATAGTGCTCAGATCTGGTCAATTCTGACATATGCGTTGCCTGCAGAGAATAGACAGACTATGCAAAGTTTCACGACGGTTGCACAAATCGACTCAACAGATTATGAATCTATATAGTTCGGTGCATATATAATACTCTCTCTCTGCTGGGGCTGCTTATAAATCTCAATTATCTCAGTCTTTTAAATTGCCAGCTTCTCGCAATCTTTTTGCAAACACACACATTAAAGCTGGCCTAGTGGCAGCTGGTTGATTTGTACATTGTCCTTGGCCAGGACACAGTGCAGTGTACTCTGCAACATGTGTCGCTGGAATGCAGCGGAATGGAATAGGAGGGAACCGAAAGGAACGAAACGAAACGGAACGGAACCTGCCATGTTGTGTTGAGGATATTGCTAAACAGGATTTCCAGGCTACAAGGCATTTAACAAAATGTTGCAAAAGAAATGCAAACAACAAAAATAACAGACGTCTCAGTTGCACAGTGGTTGCAGATCTGCTAATATATGCCAATAAATATTCTGGTTGGATTGGGTTAAGAACTGTACAGAGAGATTATATATATATTTTATATTTTTTTGCTGGGAAGTCTTTAAAGTTAAAGTTCCACAAGCGGAACAGCGTAAACAGTTGTAAATTGTTTTCTGCTTTAAATATCAAATCCTAAATAAAATAATATTTAAATAAACTATTTGTCCTGGTTCTATTCAGAGTTCGAATTGATTTGCTGCTGCTTAAATTGCGACTCGGGAATTCGGTTTTCACAAAAAGTAGCTCTGACTGTGGCATGAAGATTAGATCGTCATTTTCCTATTATTTAATTTATAAAATAAAATAAAAGAAGTCATATCTAATTCAGATAAAAGATCAGACAGTGCACATGTCATATTACTTATGTATTTATAGGATTAGATTTTGAAACAAAGCATTTTTTAAATATGATTTGGTATTCGTTGTAGATTTAGCTTTTTCTCCTACTTCTTATGCAAAAAAAAATTGTATAAATATATTTATTTTTGTTAATTTTATATACTTTATACTATGTATTTTACTTTTTATTTATTTTATAGTTTTTTTTTTATTTTATTAGTATTTGTACAGTTCAGAGATTTCCAGATTGAAAGTCTGCTTTCCCTATATACAGTATAATATAAATGCAGAAGAGAATGTACTCTGAGAGAATACTAGATCAAAAGCCTCTAAATTGGCCTCCTATCAAGTAGCTTTAATTGCAGATTTATTGTTTTTGAGACACTGTAAAGTCAGTGACTTGTGGGCGTGGCGTTGGGGACAGGCAGCAGCAGGAGCAGCAGCAGCAGCACATTTCAAATGCAAATGTGTTTGTGGTGTAAATGCAGTTTTACAAAATATTATATAAGCGATAGGATGAGAGAGGCGAGAGGGGATGGTGGATACAAGGGGATACAAGGCTCGGCATGTCTACACAATGTGCATAAAATTTGCAGGATTTACATTTTAAAAACGCACAAAAAGCAGCAGACGGGCGGAAGGGGGGAGGCGCGCGGGGAGCGACTGCCACATAGGATTGCGACGTGCTGTTGTTGTTGTTGTTCGCTCGTTTTGGCCAAATGTGGTTTTAACGGTTTACGATTGCGACAACAGCAATGGCAACGGCGTCTGCGCGAAGACATTGCCAAGCAATGCAATTTGGCTAAGTGCGTTTGACTTGGCGGGCGACGAGGGGCGGGGCGGGGCGGGTGTGGACAAGCAAGTGCTGTAAATGAAAATGAATACATGTGTGTAAACATGTGTGTGCAAGTAACTGTGCGTGTGTGTGTGCGCATGTATTTGCTGTGGGCAATCAGTGCAAAGCGTTTGCCGGCTTAGGCCTAGGCCAAAATATGTTGCCTACTTTGCAGCGCAGCTCGCATAACTTCAGCTGGCAACCCCGGCGAATGGCTGGCAACGCTGGCAACTCTGGCAACTGACAGTTGGCACTTGGCACATGTCTGCATAAATCTACGGCTGTCCGGGCTTCGTTTTATAACGAGCTTTAGGCATTTAGATAAATTTCAAAAGCTGATTTGCTAAAGCAACCAGCGGCCAGGGGCAAGGGGCAGGGGGCGAGGGCGGGGGGCATGTGCGGATTGCGGCACGCCCATTTGGCGTTAAATTTGCAGAGTTTTGTCTGGGGCCAGCAAAACTAACCACATGAAAGTCGCTTTTAGTAACAAATACACACAAATGCACATGTGCAACATGACAAGCTGAAGCTGAGTGGCACAGAGAGAGAGAGAGAGAGAGAGAGGGGCAGAGTAGCCCGCAGGAGACACACACACACACACACGATGCCACAGTCAGCTGGGCAGAGACTTAACCAAGTTAGGCAGAGGCAAGCGACATGGGACAGACAAACAACCAAAAGAGGCAGCTGGGCGGCATTAGGAGGGAAGGCAGGCAGGCATGCACTGTGGCCAGGAGCAAGAAGTGTAAAGAATGCCACTGACAATGTACAAAGTGCAAAACTAATTTTACAGAGTGTAGCCTTGCAGCAATGGGAGACGAGTGCGCAACAGCCCGAAGAGTCAGTCAGAGGCAGTCCGGTGCTTGCAACATGTTGTATGTCTCTCTGCAGGCCCCGCAGCTATAGCTGCTGCAACAAGCTTATAGTGATATCTATCATACGCCATGTTGTCACACACGCTGTGCGACATTTCGGCAATTGCATGTTGCGCTGCGATTGAACCTAAAAGTCTTCAATTTTTTGCTTGAGTGAGGGGCTTGATTTGAGCCGCGTGACGTGACAGGACACAGCTTGAAAAATGCTTTAAATTCGCCAACATTACTGACAGATTTCTTGAAAGTTCAGATATTTACCTATTTTCCACCAGCAGGGATGGATTTAGAGCAATTAAAATTTAAAATATAGATATCCTTATTCTTATTATGAACCATATAAAAAGTATGAATATTGTCGAATTTCTGCTCATTTTTATTTAGTTCAGGATAGGAATTAGATAGACATTTTACCATTTCACTTCTTTTCCACCTGCACCGGTGTACTTTCAAAATCGTTGAGAAACTTTTTGTTGAATTTCCTTTCAATCCTACATAAGTAATCCTTTTTGAATCAGTAAAATTTGTAGTTTCTGCTAGTTATATTAGTTCTATATTTATATATTATTGGATACCAAAGGTTTTCTTGAACTTCTGCTATTCACCCATATTTCACTTTTTTGGGTGGATTTGTTGAAGTGAAAGCAAACATGCTTACTTTACGTTATGCAATAATTTGTATGGATTGGAAAAACTTATGCATATCGCTCCGACTTGTATCTAGAATTGTTTTTCGTGCGTCGATAGTCGTGTCACGAGCTCATCTCTAGTTCAGATCAATTGCATTTCTATAGTAAAAGGAAAGGCAACTGCAACTGCAACCTATGTGTGTCATGTGACTGAGACGAGTATAATATGACAACTGGTAGCTTATGGTTGGGCCAGAGGCCTGTTGACATTTCTCTTCAACTTTAAGCCCATTTCGATGTGTGCTCGGGTGTGTGCGAGTGTGTCCTTTCGGCTGACAGCTTGACAAGGCTATGAACTTTGTTTAAATAGTTGGCAGTTGATTGGCTTGAATTTCAATTGTTTGCGCTTTGTTTATTGCCTAATTGCTTAGATTTGTTTTGTTCGATTTAAGCCGATTACAGCCGAACCACAATTTGTTAAAAGCTTTTGCCTTGGACAGGTGTTTGCTCAATTATGTTAATCGCCATTTACCAGACCAGAAAATACATGCAGCACTCTATCAAAGCCTGAAAGTCTGACTACAATCAAAGGTACAACAGCGCCTGCAGACATATCCGAGCAGGGAGAGAGAGACATTACATACCTTAACCTTATCGAAAGCACTTTTGGTGCTTCTCAAACCCATCAATGAGTGTTTCTGTCCCCAACACACAAAAAAGCAAAGGAAAAGAAAGAAAGCCAAGTAAAAAGTTTGAAAAAATGTAATCAAGCACGTAACTTGCACAAATTTTCTGCACTTTTGGCAAGCAAGAAAAAAGGGCAAAACGTCAAAACCCGCAGGCCCAACAAACGGCAAACACATCGGGGACAAAAAAGTGGGTCCACATAGGATAAGATACGCACGAAAGGACAACCACACACTCACACTCACACACACACACTCACACTCACACCCACACGTTGGCAGCTAGACGAGTTGGCCTCAAAAGATTTGCCAAGTGAGTTTGATGCTGCCCAAAACTCCAATCCTTTTCCCTATGAACTTTACTCTTGTGACACCCTGTAATTAAAAATGCATCAAAAAAGGGCATGATTTTGCAGCAGAAATCAAGCACATTTTATATATCTATCTATTATATATATCTACGAATTTATTCGCCTGTTTGTTGAATCTGAGAAACTTGGGCTTTGAACTTTGGAAAATTTAATTTATTAAATGTTTGCGATACACGCTTCTACTCAATGAATATTTTTTCAAGCATTCAAAAAACGCATCAAATTTAAATAATTTTATTTGCTGTTTTAACTTTTCGTATAATAGTTTTATTTGGGGGAACATCTTGACAAAAAGTAATAAAATAAATGTATTTAGCTCTGGGATACAGAACAGTTCTTTCATTCGAGTTGCGAATTTTTTTAGATCAGAGTCATTTTATTATATATATGCTGAATAGTTGAAAGTGAGAAGAATAAACATTGCAAATTTGCAATTTTACATTTTAAAACTTAATTTTTATTTGTACCCAATCAGAGAGTATAAACTAAACTGTACTTTCCATCTTCAAATATATTTAAAATATCTTTATTTTCTAATCAAACGCAATTCTCTCCAGCACAGGGTATTGCGATGCTTCGCACTGTTTGGTCGCCAATTTGTGCTTGTTCTCTGACAACGAAACACAGAAAAGTCAAAAGACAAGTTAAAGACTTTAAAATCCGTCTTCGATAAAGTGATTGAGCGTGTGTCCTAAGCCTGGCGAGAATTCCTCTTGCCAAAAACTGATTCATTGTGTGAGCGTCAGACAGGTGGATGAGCTGCAGGAACCCCGCTGCCCCCGCTGGCAGCTCAAAGGCAGACAGGCGAAATCAAATGAAACTGATCCCGCGGAGGCGGCGGAGAAAGGAAAAGGAAATCGAAGGAAATCTAAGCAGAGGCAAAAGCCAGGCGCATTGCCAAAATGCGACAGACATGATATGAAATTATTTGTCAACGCCATTTTCAGCAACTTTTGCAACATTTCATTTCGTTTTCATTTTTGGCATGCGACGCGTTTCTTTTTTGGCTTTTGCGGTCGCGTGGCAGAGGGAGTGGGAGAGAGTGGGAGGGAGGGGCGTGGCTTACTTTGCATTTCGTATTTCAGTTTCAGTATCAGTTGCAGTGGGAAGTTGCCTTATTTTCAATGGAATCGCATGCCAAGCGGCGCAGACATGCAATGACAGCCATCGAACTGCAGCGCAAAACTTGTGATTGCTTTCAAATGTTTTATTAGTTTACTATTTGGCGGCGAATACGGGGCGGGGGGCCAAGGGTGGGCATGGTTTTGACAACAACAGCAACAACAACAACAACAACAACTGCAGCTCGGTGTCAGATATGTGGCAATATTGTGGCAAAAGGATGCGGCTGATAAACCTCTGCCTCTGTCTGTTGAATTGCAAATCCATTTTGCTATAAGTAGTAAGTTCTTATAGATTTCAGGATTATAACAAAGCGAAAAGTTTGCTAAGCAGTTCTGCATTTCGAAGTAGGCTCTGAAGAGCATTATAAATCAGCTCAAGGAACCTAAGTCAAGGTGAGAAATAAGCTTTAAATCAGCTTCAGCTTTTTCAATGCAAATCGAATACTTGAAAGAGGGTTACTTTCTTTTGAAACAGATAAGAGGACATCTTCTCTATTGAATGCATCTTTATTATCTTGGACTAAAGATAAAGCTCTATACTGCGATTGATTGAGGTAAGCTAAGTTTATTTGGCTCTGAGTAGGACAACATTTGTTCAATTAAGTTTATGCAATTCTAATTAGGACATTTAATCGAACATTATTAATTAGCTTATCCCAGCTTTCTTTATGGTTTTTACGTTCTTTACTCTCTAAATGAAAAAAAGAGTTTCCAGATTCTTTATAAATTTCCGAAAAATCTTTAAGGCATTGAACTACTGCATCTTACACTTCTTAAAGGAACAATCGCACAATGTTTCAGTTGATGTATGAAACTGCGTTGCAATTCAAAAGAAAGTTGATGTTTCAGTATATGGTTTGAACCAGCTTTCATGTTCTAAACAAATGAAATACTTTAGATAGGCTTTCTCTGTTTTGAAACAGACACATAGGAAGACTTCTTCTACATAGAATATGCTCTGCGCCGTGAATAGTTGAGGCACGCTTGGTTTATTTAACTCGAACTATTCAACTTTGTTAAGCCGAAAATGTTTAATTAGCTTAGCCAAGTTTGGTTAACTTCTAGCATATAAGCAAAAACTTTTAAGTATTTTCCTACTATTACTTATAGCTCGCATATGAACAATAGCACTAACATTTCATACTTATAAGAAACTGGGCTGTTTCAGTTTACGCTTTGAACCCGCTTCCTGCTTTTGAGCTCGATGCATTAACCTAGCTTATCATATATTTAAGCCCAGCTTTTGGGTTCAAGCAATGCATTTGGCAAATTGGGTTAGATATAGGCAAGAGCTGGGACTCAAGTTAGTTCTGTTTTCGAGTTGGCTCTTGATTAAAAGAACATTTCAAAAATGGCGTGAAATAAGATATGGTGCATTTCTGGAGTCGAAATGAGTGTACTTTAAAATTCTGTTTATGGTACAGAAAATTTGGAATGACGAGCTCGAATTCACACATGAAAAAAAAAAGATCATTTATAGTAAATACTAGAAAACTGACAAGGACATTTTAAAGTCAGTGCTAAAATAGATGCATATCAGCCATTAAGCAGGTATTTTGTTTTACAGAAATAATATCTTATATAAATCAAATAGATTTTTATAAGAGCTTACTCCTAAAGCAGCTTAGCTTTTGTAGACTGCGACCATTTACTGGAATACACAAGCTCTCTCTCGACTCGCCTCTTGGCTCGCTTGGAGCATTCCCCTATTAAATGTTGGTCTACTTGCACTTATTGTCTCGCGTCTGTGTTCCCTGATGGCTGCATAATTATGCGCTTGTTGCAGTCCATTGGCCCGCGGTCTGAAGCGAGTTTCGTCTGGCTTCCATTCGAATTTCGGCTAAGGGCGCGCTTAACTGGCGTCTGATGCTGATGCTCGCTTCCGGCTGTGGCAGCTTTTAGTAGAAAATTCAATTAGGCAGCGGGCGAAATCAATACAACTGAGTCATGAATCTTTTTGCTGTTGCTGCAACCGACACGCCCATCGCCCACCGCCCCCTACCTGCCGCCTAGCCACGGTTGCAGCCGCAGGTAGCGCAGAGCCAGGATGTAATTTTCGTTGCCGCTCATTAATTTCGTCTATTTACAAGAAGTTTTTGCCGCACTCGTTTTTGTAATTCTCCTCCTTCTCCTTTTTTTTTGTTTTTTTTTGTGGAGTAGTCGACGCAAGTTTTTCAAAGTGGTCTGCGGTTTATCATTTTCGGTTTGCAGCAGCGGGTCAGCTGGCGCAGTTTTCTGGTGAGTTTCGGGGGCGTGGGGCGTGGTGCGGGGGCTGCAGCCTCAAACAGAACTGTGCGCAAACAGGAAATAACGGTAACGCTGCTTCATTTCCGCTTTTATTAAAACATACTTTGCCCGTTGTATCTCATCCGTTTCGTCTTCCAGAGCAGCGGCCATCTTTTTACCCTTGCATAGGGTATTATAATTTTGTCGTGAAATGTGTAACTCATAGAAGGACATCTGCGACCCCATAAAGTATATATATTCTTGATCAGTATCAGCAGCCGAGTCGATATAGCCATGTCCGTCTTTCCGTCTGTCTGTTTCTATGCGAACTAGTCTCTCAGTTTTAAAGCTATCTTTATGAAACTTTGCAGGAGTGCATCTTTTTGTTGCGCGCAGAACCGGCTGGATCGGACCACTATATCATATAGCTGCCATAGGAACGATCGGTCGAAAAGTAGGTGATTGTATGAAAAACTTTTTTGTTTATTAAGTTTTCTTGACGAAACTCGCACTTTATAAGTTTCACCATGTTCTCTTCATTTATGCAATATCCTATCAATATCCGACAACTATATCATATAGCTGTCATAGGAACGATCGGTCGAAAATGAAGTTATTGTATGGAAAACTTTTTTGTTTATCAAGATATCTTAACCAAACTTGGCATTTATTAGTTTCACCATGTTCCCTCCATTTATGCAAAATCTTATTTACATCGGACTACTATATTTTATAGCTGCCACAGGAACCATCAGTCGAAAATTAAGTTGTTGTATGGAAAACTTTTTTGTTTTTCAAGATATCTTGACCATACTTGGCATTAACTTTTTTCCTTTGCTTCTTAGATATTATGAAAAGGTTGGGTCTGCAAGGGTATTAAATCTTCGCCGTGCCGCAGATAGCCCTTCTTTCTCGTTTTTCTTACTTTTCTATCAGCGTTGTCCTTGCTGCCTCCGCTCGTTGTTGTTGTTGTTTTTTTGTCACTTCCGCCAGCCGCCCGCAGCTTTTCGCTGCTAAAACTTGTTCGCTGCTGCATGTTTTTTATTCGCGCAGCTTTGCGGCTGGCGCTTTAAAAGCAGTCAGCGGATGTTGAGCCACCTTTTTGGCCGTTCATGCAAACAGGCGGTGGTCGTGCCCGTAACCCAACCCCCTTTGCCACAACTAGTTGCAAGTAGCCAAAGGTAATTAATTTTGTTGCTGTAAGTTTTATACGAGCGCGAGCAAAGCAGTTGGAGCACGTGGTCTTCAGCTCCTGGCAAGGCAAATACAGCCGGCGACTGTCGCCATCAAACCGCGAAACTCAGCTCAACTCTGCTCAATTCAGCTCAGCTCAGCTCGGCTCGCGGGCTTAGCTTAGTTTGAGGTCTGGCGCCAGGTGACGTGGCGTTTGCCTTTGACAGCACACACACACACACACACACACACACACACTCATACACAGTGCAAATGGATTTGCCATTTTCCATTTTCAGTTTTCCATTTACTTTGCTCCTCATTTAGAATGAGTGCCCGCAATTTTATATACGTTTGCGTTTTCATTTTCTATTTCTTTCTCTTTCTCTTTCTCCTTTTCATTTTCATTTACTTTTTTTTCGCTGTGCGCTCGGGTTTTTCGTCAAACTCGCGGCCATGCTTAAGCAGCTGCGTGCATTTTCCATTTTCCGCTGCAATTTTCCATTTTCTTGTCGTGCTGCAATGTGTCTATTAATTTTGTGTGCCACGCCTCATTGGGCGTCGACAAGCAACTCTGATAAATGACTGGAAGAAAGTACGCATTTTCGCTGAGTGCCGCACAAAGCGTCTAATGGACCCTTTGAATTGGCTGCCTTGATTTTGTACTCGGTACGTCTACGTGGGCGGGTCTTCTATGTGGCCTTGAACCTCTTTTTGGAATTCGTAATTTATTCAAAATTGAGTGACTGATTGGTGATCAAGGCACAACCAGGGTCGAAAGGGTGCACTCAGACGGGGGTTAGAAAAAACTCGGGGCGAAAATTTTTTCTTATTATTCAGCGGCAAAAAATTCTAAAGAAAAAGTAGAACATTGGATCAAATGGAAAATGAATAAAACACGATCTAAATAAAAACTAAATATTTGTTAGCAAATTCTCAAAAATATATAGTACTAGTGGGTATAACCCGGCCTTGCCCGTGGCACGTATGTTATAAAATCAATATTCTCAAACAAATTTGAAATGATTTTGAAACTGATCGGACGGTAAACAAATAACTTTCATACAAACGTTTTCCGCCAATTTACCACTGTTGCGAGTGGAATTTCCCAAATCGCTGAAACACGTATTCATTACATTCTTATGTAGAGCTTTGAAAATAAGTTTGAAGCAAATCGGACTCAATTTAAAACTTCGCACAAAAATCTTTGAGTCGCATTCCACCCGAAAAAGTTTGGATTCTGCGAAAAGTGTGAAACACGTCTCAAATGATTTTTCTTATAGATCTTTGGAAACGAATTTGAGCGCGAAACGTCACCCACCAAATCTTTGACCTCCATTTCCACCAAGGAGGAACGGATTTTTCGAAAAAATGTGAAACACCCCTCAAATGAATTTGAACTAAGATCTTTGAAAATGAGTTTGGGGCCGATCGGATGGTAAACAAAAAACTTTCATACAACCGTTTTCCGCCAATTTACCACTGTTGCGGGTGGATTTTCCCAAATCGCTAAAATACGTATTTATTAAGTTCTTATGTAGAGCTTTGAAAATAAGTTTGAAGCAAATCGGACACAACTTAAAACTTCGCCCAAAAAATCTTTAAATCGCATTCCCCTCGAAGATGTTTGAATTCTGCGAAAAGTGTGAAACACGTATCAAATGATTTTTCTTATAGATCTCTGGAAATGAATTTGAGCGCGAAACGTCACCCACCAAATCTTTGACCTCTATTTCCACCGAGGAGGAACGGATTTTCCTAAAAGTGTGAAACACCCCTCAAATGAATTTGAACAAAGATCTTTGAAAATAACTTTGAGGCCGATCGGATGGTAAACAAAAAAGTTACATACAAACGTTTTTCGCGATTTTT
This sequence comes from Drosophila lacicola, assembly GCA_035045355.1. Taxonomy (NCBI): domain Eukaryota; kingdom Metazoa; phylum Arthropoda; class Insecta; order Diptera; family Drosophilidae; genus Drosophila; species Drosophila lacicola. The sequence continues at coordinate 354,726 of JAWNPB010000347.1, read as the reverse complement.
CCACACTTGCGGGTGGAATTTCCCGAAACCCCGTCTTAACGTGCACCTACATCACATAACGTAGCTACAGTGAAAATTTCAGCTTCCTAGCTCTTACGGTTTGGGCTGTGCGTTGATCACCAATCAGTCAGTCAGTCAGTCAGTCAGTCAGTCAGTCAGTCAGTCAGTCAGTCAGTCAGGACAAACAGTTTTATATATAGAGATTATTGCCAGCCTAAGATAATTCAAAAATATCCCAAAAAAATGCCAGCATTTGAGCACACACAAATTTAGGCAAATTTAAGAATTCAAATACCATAAAACATTTCGCGCATTTAAGCAGTTCCTTGAACTGTAGATAAAAGCTTTGCGGGCTTATAATACATTTGTCAGCTTATCAGTATAGAAAACTTTCTGCTTAGGAGCAAAAAGAAAGAAAAACTAAAATAAAAGTCAAGACATTGGGTCAGCAATAGTCGTCTAACACCTGACACTTGTACACCTGCAGCGTCTGGCCTTTGATATGACCCCAGCAGAGGATAAGACAGTAAGAGCGAAGAAATGCTTAGGCCATGTCTGAGGCGAGAATGTAACGAACTAACTGCTTTGTTGCTTTTTTTGTTTCTGCCTGAAACATGACGCGTTAAAGTCAAAGTTGGCCGGCAAAACAACAGCAACAACAACAATAACAATGTTGAGTGCCATCAAGTGCCACAATGTAAGACTTGGCCAAAAGTAAGACTATGCAAGTGAAATGAAAATGAAACGAAGTTATCATGGCTCAGGGCACACGGCTATTATGCCCACTTGGAATCGTGCTGCCTGCCCGGGATAAGCGTTACGGGGCGTGGCAGTCGCCCAACTGCAGCCGTTCGAGCCGAGAAGCCGAGGCCGAGGACGAGTCTGTCCTGCCACAAAGCACATGCCGAGGGTTACAAAATGAAATTCTAGTGCGTGTGCCGGCTAAAGTGCAAGGCGATCCAAAGCCGTTGCCAGCCGGAGTGAAAAGCCGTAGTCATAGCCGTAGTCATAGCCGGAGCCGTAGCCGGGTCAATGTCAAAAGTTAAAACGCAGCGGCAGCAGCTATTGTAAAAGGCAAGTGGCAAAATTTTAATCAAAGCCAGAGCCAAAGTGCACAGCGCAGGATTTAACAGGCTGGCAACAACAACAACAACAATAACAATAAAGTCAAAAACAAGAAGAAGAAGAAGAAGAAGAACAACATCTGAGAGGAATATCGAATAAAAGCGAAATAAGTGAAGCCTTTGGAATTGCTTTGCAATTGCCGCTGCCACGTGTCCCTTTGTTAAATGCCCTAACAGTAGGGTATCTGAAAATTGTAAGGCAATATGTCACGCTTGGATAATATAATATATAATTGATCAGAATTTAGCTGAGTGACTTTAAAGAAGAATATAAATAATTAAGCACATTTCTTTCCTGAGGATCCGATGCAAACAATTTGTCCTAGCTTTGACCAACTATCTATCTATCTATCTATCCATCTATCTATCCATCTATCTATCTATCTATTAATCTATCTATCCATCTATCTAACTGTCTGCCTGTTATTTATTACCCCATACAAATTTTCGACTTAGGCAAGTTATCTCTAGCGATCTTTACGAATTCACCAAGTTTTAAAGCTGGGTTGATGGCTCAGTGCCATCCTTTTATATTATTTTGTTTGTTTAATCCTTTCAGATAGGAAACTAAACTAAATTGTTAAATAGCTGTTATACCCACAAAAGAGTTTAATATTTAAGCTATTGTATGAAATGAATTTGTTTATATTTACAGATATCTTTAGCCAACTCAGGAAATAGGACTCTTGTTGGTTTTTATAAAGGTACGTTAAATTGTATTAAAATCTGTTGATTACTTTATCATATAGTTGAGTCTTAATCAATTGCTCGAAAAATAGGCTTATATATTGATTGAAATTAAAATCAATTTTATTATTATTATTTATTATTATTACTTTATTATAATTATTATTTTTTATTATTATTGTTAGTAATATTAATATTATTTTTTATTATTATTTTTTTAATTATTATTATTACACTTTATCGGGTCATGAGCAGGTCACCCGACCCCTCCTGAAGAGGCCACAATAAATTGAATCATTAAATATTTTTTTTTATAAACAAAACTCTAAGAAGAAGCAAAAGCGAAATACTATATCCTATAGCTTCCATAGAAGAAGTCGATTAAAAAATTAATTAATAAATCAAACCTCTCACAGCTACATAAGAAGCTCCCACTTAAGATCAGATTTCGTGATGTCGTAACAACTATTTGCAAGGGTATCAAAGCTTCGGCACGGCTTCTATATTTTTTTTCTATTTTGGTTTTTGATTTTTGTCAGAACGCAACGGGAGAGCTGAAGGCATTATCACTTGCCGACTCGCTGGGTCCTTCAGTCAACGGACACGGCGAGCATGTTTATTGCAGGGCGTGGCACTGCCCGCTCGCTAAGCTGTATTGCAAGGCTTCATAATGTTCACCGCATGCGGCCAGGCGGGAGGTCTTGTGGCATGCTACACACACACACATACTCAAGCAGCAGACAGGCTGGCATTGGATTTCGACCAGCAGCAAAAGCAGCAGTCAGAAAATGAAAATGAAATTCATGAAATATGATTCGAGTTAAGTCTGTGAGTGCATGTGTGCATGTGTGTGTGTGTGTGTGTGAGTGCGCGCCTACTAACTGCTAATTAATCAAGTCTGTCAAAGGCATAGCCAACATGTTGCCAAGCTCATCAAGGCAAGCCGCATTCACATTCGCATCCTTATTCACATCCTTATTCACATCTACATCCCGAGCCGCATCCTGCACAGCTGTTTAAACTTGTCGACTAAGCCGCTGCAAATCCCCTGAAAGCCTTGCCTGTCTGCACCTGGCAGTCCAGCCCCCAGCCCCTCCAACCCACAAAAAAAAAAAAAAGAGGAAAATTTATAAAGAAGAAAATGTGAAATGAAATGAAATTACAAAATTATGCCAGCTGCGAACATTTTGCAGTGAACTCTGCAGCAGGAAAGGCGCTTATGAAAATGTTCCCAAAAAAAAATGGAAAGAAACAAACGAAGCTGAGACTCTGCCAAAAGCAAACAAATCTGCTTTTGGGAAAGTAAGCCCTATATCATCTAACCTGCTCTGACGCATTGGCAAAGATATCTCGGATTTCATTTGCACGTGTTTACCTTAGCCCGAAATGTGTGTGTATTAAAAAGTTGCACTTTTATGTGCGGAAATATTTCTTTTTCTTATACTTATATATTTACTCATTATACAATGCTCTGCCCTGATACTCTTCATCTGCATCCGGCGAGGCTAACCTCAGCTGCTGCTGAGCGGATTTTCGGCTGAATTTTATGCTAATTATGCGTTAAGCATTCAACTTTCTTTAAGACTTTTCACTCAAAGAGTTGCGAGCTTACCGTCGACTTTACGAAATTAAAACCTGGCAAAAAGGGAAAAGCCATCAAAACATAAAGCCTGCAAATATTAGCTCTTATTGTCTCACATAAAACACACTCTCAGGCATTTTGTTGGCATAGCCTCTAAGTCGCAAGGCCAGCCTCGACGCGACGATGATAAACAGCCCTTCAAGGCATATGGCTAAGTCCTGGCAATTGTCGCTATAGAGACCATTCAATATGGCAGTCGGATTTGCTAAAGATTTGCAGATATGTTGGGAGACTTGTGGAGGATAGCCTAGACTAGAAAGTCATAATATCTTTGTTGCGTCCAACTTTTAATATCCTTACACATGCCTTAAGGCTTTGCAGATAAACTCTGCGAAAATAGAAAATTATGCCATACAGAAAACACATTTATCGATCGATCAAAAACCTTTATGGGGTCTACTTCAAGGCCTTACCCATCACAAGGGTATAAACACAGAATAGTTTGGCATATAAAAACTTATTTTTTGAGAGCTTTATAAGAATTGATAAATTAGTCTGATGTTGATAAGACTTAGCATTCATATAAGAAGCACTATCAAACTAAAAGTCTAGTTTGCAAGGTTAACAAATATCCACAAAGCTGGCAATGTTATTCGAGATGTATTATTAATTTGTGACATCTAACCCGAACAAAATTGAATACCCTCTTTTATGATATAAGTATTAATTATTAATCGTTCAGAAATTTGTTCTCTCTACTGCTGCTTCTTAGTAATGTATATATATATTCGGATTTTTGATAAAATAGGCTTTAGCCTTAGCCTTAAGGCTGACAGATATGAAGATTAAATATATTCCTGATAATTAAGACAGCTTGAAAGTAATATTTTTCTATTTAAGACTTACTTTCAACTTGTTTTACCTATCCGGATTATATATTAACTTATCTAAGACGACGCAAATTTCATAACCGAATTATAAAGACTTCTGCGAGGGGCATTTCTGCCCCACTCCCCCTGCCCCACCCCCGCAACGTAGGCAGTGGCCGGCGTCGGAGTCTGGAGTCGGTGGATTTCCGTTATTGGCGGCGTCTGTGCCTCAGACTGAGACGGCAACGGAAATCCACGTTGGAGCGCGCCAACAAAACAAATTCTCTTAAAAAAAAAATGAAAAAAATAGAAACGTTACGTGGAAATGGAAAGGGAAATCGGGAAAGGGGCGGAAAGTTGGCTGGCTGGAGATGGCGCAACGTGGCGCATAAAAGATATGCCTGAACAGTTTTTGCCTCGATTTGTTGTGCTGAGTACGCAGCATATGGCAAAAGTTTAAGTAAGCAATTTTTATTTATGCTCAATTCCAATACAGTTGCCGACACAAACACACACACACACACACACACACATACACAGTGCAGCTGCAGCTGCTGAAAGAAATATGAGAAATTGTAGCATATTTTTGCCTCTGTTTGGTCTAACTCAACTTTTATTTGTTTGCCTCATTGCATGGCACAGACATTTTGCGGTCGAGCGAGTCAAAGCCTCGGCTCTTTCTCCATTTAAACTGAGAAATTTTGTTGAGCGGGCGGGAAAGTAAGCGAAACTAGCAAAGAAAACTGCAGCTGCAAGCCGGCTGAGCGTATACTCTATTTTTCTAAATTAAACTTTTCTCGAATGTTAAAAACAATAAATAATATTGCAAATAAAGGGTTTCTATTTCGAAGATCATATATGGAGTTTAAAGTTTAGATAACTATGTATAAAGTTTAAGAAAGGGCGTGGCAGAAATTGACCACATAAGACCACAGGAAATTTAAAGTCTAATATACCCTTTTATGCAATTTTTAAGCACCGGGCTTGGAAAACCGCACACAAAAGCGATTTCTGTTTATTGTTGCACGTCTTCTGCTGCTGCATTTTAGTTTTATTGTTGCAAGTATTGCCCAGAATATATGAACTGAATCGTGTAGCCCGGTCACTTTCTGGTCACTTGGCATTTCAATAAGCAGTTGCATTTTGCATATGTGCGAAATAGTTGTGCAAAAGCCAGCTGAAGACTCAAACTTGCCACACAGATAAATCAAATATCGCAGATGCCAACAAGCTCGCAAAATGCGCCTTTGAACTCAAAACAAGTGGCTGCATTTCATATTTTCTACATGTGGCATTTGATAAAGAAGAAAACTTTGCTGTAAATCTGTATTTCCAATATAACTCTTGCTTGGACGAACTTTAATTGAGCACGAGTCAAGCGAGAACTCAGAGGAAGAATTTAAGTAAGCGAGAAATAAAATCAGAGAATTTTCCACCAAGAACTATTTATCTGAGTGTTCCATAAAATTCTCCTACAAAATTCTTCTTTCTCATTTTAAATGCAAGCAGCTTCAATCTTATGCAATATTCTAGATATAAGTGGAGCACTCACCTCCTTCATCGGTCATCACCAATATGGTTGTCTCCGGGCCCAGGCCTTCCGGATTGAACACCTGCACGGTGACCTTGTATTGCGTGTACGTCTCCAGATTCTGAATCTCATGACTCTGCAAAGAAAACGAAAACCAGGAAATTAATAATAAGCAAAAATAAATGCATGCTCTCGTATTAAATGCGTAGCCCTTAAAAGGTAACCAAATGAACTCAGCGCAGGTGGAGCTTCTTTTGCTACCCCTTGCTCCTTCATTGCTGCCCCTTCTCTGCTGCCTCAAGCGGAAATTGCGCATTGCACAAGTTTGTGCGTCGTCTGGCAAATATGTTTGCACGTATGTAAAATTGCAGCCGTTAAAAATGTATTTGCTGCAGCGCGTGGCACAACCAAAAAATATTAAGGAAATTGAGTTGCGAGGCCAACAAACAGGCAGCCTGCACAGGCAAACACATGTGCACATAAAAAAAAAAAGCTGCAAGTCAAAAAATAAATAAATATAGGTATATACATCGATTGTTCGACTCACGGCTCGAACCTGGTCGCCTAGCTCATTCATGAAGATTTGGTTAAAGGTGTTCATAAATTTAAAAATGATTATTATTGACTTTTTGGTTTACTTGGCAAAAAAGATTTGGGTCTGACTTTCCACTGGCAAGCAGCAAGGCTTTGACTTAAAATATATCTCGTCCCAATACGGTTGACAGGGCTATGGCTGATCCCATCCCTGAGAAGCACCTCAGCAACCTCCCGTGCAGGCGTTTTATTCAAGCAATGATCTAATGTTTAACAATAAAAAGTTACACTCAATCATACAGATACACGCCCCTTCATATGTATATACATATTATATATATTTATGAAAATCTTTCGCTTGATAAAGTTCAGAAGCAATAAACGACAAAGTTAAAGAATAGAAATAGGAAAAAGGAAAGTTCCTTTTTAATTAAATTTTAAATTTATTTAATAAAAATAATTTATTTACCTAAAAAAATATAATCTATATAAATTATTTATCTTATTTTTATTTACCTAAGAAAATATAATTTATGGGATTTGACATAAAGTCCAACATTGGCTCATATCTTGAGAGGCTAATATTAACTTTTTTTCTAACATTTTTAAATATTTTTGGATGTGGTGTATTAGGACTCAATTTAAGGGCAAAAAGTGCATTTTAAATTTGAGCTAATTATAAAATAAAAATTCGAGTGCCGTTTTGCCCTTCATACAAATACCTTTTGGTCCTCAAAGGCAATCATCGAAGGATGCGCCAGCAGATACTGCTCCGCCCACAGGCACAGCCTCTTCCGGCAGACGAAGCCCGGCAAAAACTACTTATGTAGCAGCATATCCTGGGCGGGTGCGGCTTATTAAAATTTAACGTAAGGTCAAAAGCAGTGCGAAACCATAAAACAAGCCGCTGGCTTTGAGCAGCTCACACACACACGCACGCACACACACTCACACATGCATGCATACAAGCTGTAGCTAAGCTCAAAATGGCTGCCTGCTACAACAAACACAATTTATGTTGCATACATTAGAGCGCTGCCATCAGCGGTTGTTGTTGTTGCTGCTGCTGCTGCTGCTGTTCTGGACCGCAAAGCGGTTGGCTTAGAGCCTCTCTCTGTGTTTGTGTGTGCTTAGAAACGGATTGACTGCCATGCCAAAAGCTTAAGTGGCTGCCAGGCGCCAGAGTTGGCCAACAAGCGCTTTGATTTAACAACCAACAGGCGCACATCTTTTTGTCCAGCTATGCGTTGGTGTGCGTATGTGTGTAGGCTAGATTTTAGTTGCCCTTGGTCGGCGCTAATGCCGCCATATAATTTCATTTTATGTAGTCGCCAGTCGAGTGGCCACAGTAAATGAGGCCCGAAATTTACAACTGCTGCCACTTTAATGCGGCCGCCGCCGCCAAAGTTGGCCAAAAGCAGTTAATTGATATAATGTAATTGATAGAGCCGAGTGTGTGCTTGGCTAAAAGCATGATAAATTGCCAGAAAACCAAACCCACACGACTGCCAACAACTGCCCAATACTCTGTTCACAGTTTAATTACTGTGCTTAAGTCAATCGAAAAGTGTCTGCTTGCGCTTATTAGGGGGGCGGGAGGGCAGGAAATATCGACTTTTGATTGCAATAAATATATCTTCCTGACAAATTTAAGCATTCAAAAGTCAGTTGCAACTGTCCGACTAGGAGATACCCTAACTGGCCAACTTAAGCTGTGGTTGTGTTTTTTCTTTCCTTAGTCTATACTCTAAATGAATTCTTAAGGAACTTTGGTGTTTACTTTCTGATCTTTTTAGATTTTCAGGGCATAAACATAAAATGATTTTTTTACAGTTTTGTGCAGACAAGCCACATGCCAAATTAAATTTTTAATTTTAGTTAAGAGCACTTTTTCCTACTTACACCCTTCTTCTTAGATGTAGGCTCTAATAGCGTCACTGACAAAATTAGCTGTGAAAAGGGGCACAGCTGGCCGGACTGGCAAATAAAACACCTCCATCGGTCGGTGATGCTATTAGAAACTTGTGTTCTCTAACTAGGCTTTTAGCATTTAATTTTCATAATTGTATATATAATGTATTGAATAATTAGGTAGACACTCGTTTTGTCGACCACTAATAAATAAATAAATAAAAAGTGTATGTAGCTTTCATAGCGTAAATAAAAATATTTATCGATATTTGGAACTTAAATAACAGAAATCGAAACGATAATCGATTTTTTTCGATAGGATAATTAATAATTGCGAGAATATTTATTTGAACTTTCAGGTATCTGGCCACTATGGATCCAGAAATCGAAACGTTCCTATAGACGAACAGACAATCGGACAGACTGACGGACAGCCTGACGGACATGGGTAGAATCACACAGCTCGTCATCCTGGCCAAAAATACAAATACAGTAAATACTGTCGTGGGCGGACAGCGAGCGGAGAGTTCCCGAAATTGAGGTGGAATGGGTGTAGCTCCATTAAGAATGGTTTACTAGAATATGAATATCCTAGAGGGGTGTTCGCCCAATAAGAGTGTCCATGGAAAAAGTTTTCACTGTACTTTTTAAGGTTACAGCTGCTGCCTTATGTCTGTTGGACTATTGTAACATTTTAAGTTTCAAGTTTCGTCGCCAGCTGCAAACGAACCGCACACTAATATACTTGTTTCTGCGCTTTGACGCACAGAGTGTTAAATGTGGTTGCATAGATTCGAGCAGAGCTGTGACGTAAAGCTGGTAATTAGTGCATTGCCCAACACTGGCGCATCATTAAAACTTTTCCCTAGCAGCAGAGCAACCGATATCCCTGTGTGTGTGTGTGTGTGTGTGTGTGTGTGCGTGCGGAGCGTTGCCCTAGCAGCTAGTCAAAAAGGTGTAAAGCGAAACTCAAACAACAATTAACAGCGGCAACAACAACACGAAGAAGAGTAGGAAGAAGAAGAGGAAGAATAAACTACAACTATGTGCTACAAATTTGGTTTGGTTGCCACATGCCGCACATCTGCATATCCTTTGAGCTGCGCCGAAAAATGCTATCAACAGCGGCGAGTGGCACAAAGTTTACACGGTTTAGTTTAGTTTTCACTTGGTGGCTTTTGTGTGGAAAATTCGCACGGCGTAAAACGAGCAAAATTTATGCTTTACGGCGCAGAAATTTTAATTAGAAAATTGGCAAAATTGTAACCCGCTGGCAAGCTGGCAAGCCAAACGATAGTCCTGCCAAGGACTCGAGGCGCTTTCACACGTGACAGCTCAATGTAGCATAGAATACCGATGTAGCATAGAATACCGAGGGTTCCGGGCCAGCCGGGCATGCCGGGCTTGGCGGGCTCTCTCTGACAGCTTACGGCAGCGGGTCGAGGTATGGGCATGGCCTCCAGTTCAGCGGGACTTACAAAAAACATGAAGTCGCACGTTTCTGCCTGCAAGGATAATATTTCAACATTTCGCACTGACATGCAAAAAAAAAATAAAGAAAAAAGTACAATTTTAAAATAAAATAAAAGAACGAAAGAGCGCAAAGCTTCAGCTTCAGCTTCAGCTTCGTTTAGCCAGCGGGTCCGGCGTCTAGATAACTGCAAAATATGCACTCAAGCACAAAAGCGTGCCATGTCCCTATCAGCGGAACCTCACACAAGCCCCTGCCCCCTGCCCCTGCTCCTAGGTCTTCCTCTATGCCCAATGCGTTGGCATAGTTTTTTTTTTGCTCCTATTTTTTTTTGGTATTTTAGGCAACTGCGTCGCGTCGAGTGTCGTACGTGAGCATTATCGCTAATAATTTTTGCATATTTCGCTTCCTCTTGCCCAGCACGCTTTTTCCATTGAAAATTGTGAAAATTCAAAAATGCATTCCATGCGCTGCATATTATTGGCTTAAATGGCATTGAGGGTGCGGCATATAGTTGACATTTTCGCTGCAAATTCTATTGAGCCATCGACTTAAAGCGGAAATTAGCCAAAGCTTTAAGCTCTATTATTAAAACCTATTTCGGTTGATTTAAATATGCATTAAATTTTACAATTTTAACATGAAATGTACATATGCACATGCTGAATATGCAATTTTGTGTGCCCAGCTTCTGGAGCATTTGGGTAAACTGGGTATACGTGGGACTATAAATAGGAAAAGGCTTTGATGTGGCAGCAAGGGGAAAAGGAGAAAGATTTAACAGACAGAAAGAGTCCGAGTTCCCTGGGTATACTTTGAACTATACATAGGAAAAGGCTTTGATGTGGCAGAAAGGGAAAAAGGAGAAAAGAATTCATAGCCAGAAGTCTGCTGCTTCTGAGATTCTGATGACCAGTATATTTACGGACTATGTATGTTTTTACAACACATTTCTTCATATTCCTTAAAAATGAAGAAGAAATTTTTTTTAATTTTTTATTTTTTCATAGAACTGTGCAAGTTATTAAAACTGTTGAATAAAATTGAACTGTCTATGGCACCAGGCAACTGCATACCAAATTTGGTAGCTCTAGCTCAACTAAAACCCGAGTTCGCTGAGGTCATTTAAGGAACTAGACTCAGCTGGAGTTAGAAAGCAGACAAAATGCGATGAGGAAGTCGGTGCTGTACTTATACAAGCCAACAAACTTTTTTCTCTTCTTTGACAGAAAGAAAGAAACTTGGTACACTCCCTTTAAGTTGTATTAATATATTTTTTACCTGCATAGAACTGGGAGAGTTGTAAATAAAGTTGAATTAAATTGAACTGCTTATGGCTCAAGGCAACTGCATACCAAATTTGGTAGCTCTAGCTCTACTGGAACCCGAGTTCGCTGAGGTCATTTAAAGAACTAGACTCAGCTGGAGTGAGAAAGCTAACAAAATGCGCTACGGAAGACGATGCTGTACTTCCCAGGATATCTGCCCATGTTTATTGCCTACATTGACGGTATTTTATAGCACCTTCGCCTTCAACCTCTCCCTTGGGCAGCGTGCATTAAAAAAGGGCTCGTAAATTGAAAAATCTGCGCATTAAACATTGAAAACGGAGTCCATTAGTGGCCTTTGGTTAATTTCGACTCGGTCTGCTCGTGGGACTGTGTGTGGCTGTGATTTTGTCTCCTCGCAAGTAGTTGCATAAATTCCAAAATTCCTACGGCCCTTAGACGTTGCTTTTGGCCTGCGGTTAACCCGAAGGTATTCCCGAGTGGCATGTTTGGTGGCACGTGCCGCAAGCGGTTAGCCGCATGTATTAATGTCTCAAACATTGCCACACTTCATTAGTGCCGTCGCGTGTGTTGGTATTTCGAAAGATAAAAGTGACACACACACCTGGCACACACCTGGCACACACCTGGCACACACACCTGGCGCAGACTTTGGCCAAAATGTTGGCGACTAATCGTTAACAAATTGCTTCTGATAGCGACCACTACAAGAGATACGCTAACCGTAAATTGTGCCCCCCCCTCCCCCTGCCAACACTTGTATTTTGTTGTTAGCATATGCCGCAGCTGGGGGCAGGGTGCTGGAGGGGCGTGTCTGTGAGAAAAACACCTTTTGTCGGCAGGTGTAAATTACTTTTTAATACATCGCGACGCGCCGCATGATGTGGCGCCCCTCAACGTGGCGCACACCTTGGGCCAATTGAAAAGCGTGTATTTCGTTGAAGATGGCAACAGACACCCGGTGGCACGAACCCGAAATGGATATCGAATGTGGCACGTTATGCAGAGCTCCCCTTTTATTGCTGGCATTTGCAATATGGAAAAGTGTCAGAAATGGTGGAAATTCAATTATGTTAAAGGCGTGGAAAGTACGCTTACCTCCACTGTATTATCGCGTATATAGATTTCCTTGGTATCGTTGGGATTGCGATCGCGTGGACGATATGTAATGCGATAGCCAAGAAACTCGCCCAAAATTGTATCCGGCGCCGGCGGCTTCCACGAGATGTACACCGAGCTGGAGGATGTGTTGTGCGCCGTCGTCGGTATCGGTTTGCCCGTGGGCGCTGCAGAAAAAAGAGGCGAACATTTTCAAATCAAAATTCACATTCAAATTCATATCGAAAACATGAGCCGAGGCAGCAGACTTTGGTGCAAACTTTTTTTTTGCTCGGCTGCCAAAAAGTTGGCGCAAACTCGAAAAATTTCAAATTAAAATTGCCGCAAGGCAAAGTTGCTCTCGTCTCTGTCTCTGTCTGTGTCTGTCTGTGTGTGGCATTGTCAGGTTGTCACTGTCACGCAACATAAGTTGCAAGTGCCCTAAGCCCCCAGAGATTTGCTGCGGCCCGCGGTGCCGCGTCTGTCGCATCAAGTTAAATGGTGCGTGCCTCAACTCCTGACGGGCAGGTGAGCTGCTCAGCCGGACAAGTTGCTCTGCCACAGTTTGTTACCTGGGCAACTTGGCAAGTTGCATATAAATAAATTCAAAGAAATTTTCCATTGACTTTCACACGGCTGTAAATTGAAAACTTGGCCTAAATGTTGCATGCCACTCGCTTAATTTATACAAATTGGCCAGAGTTGCCGCCGCAGCAATGCGTGGCGGCTGGCTCTTAATGAGCTTCAGGCCGCAGACTATTGACTAATTTGCAACCGCATGTGTTGCAGCAGCAGCTGCTTGCCTCGCCTTTCAATACTAAGTGTGTGTGTGCGTGTGTGTGGCATAAATGGAATTTCATGCCCCAAGGCTTGCCATTTGGAGTCTGCGTGGCACTTCTAAGACAAATGTGTTGCTAATAGCTTGTCGCTGTCGCCAGTTGGATATATATGGTTGAGAGAGGAAAAAGGGGGTAGGGGGGCGTACTGGGCGTGGCAAGCTGCAGGCAGCTTTAGCTGTGATTAATGAGCGCAGCCTATGAAAAAGTGCGTTGGCTTGGCGAGGTTTCAGCTTTGCCTAAAAGTAGGCAACAATTAATCATGACGCAAGCAGCAGGTGCCACACACACACACACACACGCGCAGCATGCAACAAATGTACAGTTGCAACAGTAAATGGGTGTGTGTGTGTGGCATTGTTTAGCTGGCAATATTTGTCAATTTGCGGCTTGTCAATTCGGTTTGCAACTTTAACAACAGCTGCCACGCCCATCCACCAAATTGTAGCTTAATCTGCACACACACACACACACACACATGCACATGCACATACATTCGCACGCTTTGGCGCTAAAATAATTAAATGCACATAAGGCTTAACAGCGGGCGCTTTTATGAGGTCGCAATTTTTCATGGTCGGCACTTAAAGCAGGTGCAACACCGCGCCGTGCCATAAAATTCAAATGAAAATTTAATGCGATTGTAAAAAAGTGTCATGTCAGGCTGTCTGGTAATTGATGTGAGTCACCGTTAACGTCAGCCTATCATAAAATGGGCTCCCCATCCCTATATACTCCACGTACTCACCCTCGCGCAGCGTCACAATGTAGTAGGACTCCTTCGAGGGCGGGCTGATGCCCAGCTTGTTAACGGCCAACAGACGAAAGCTGTAAACGGTGAAGGGCGTCAGGCCGGTCACCTGATATGAGGTTGCATTCGTTCTCGTATAGATGCGGGCCACTTGATCCCAGATGCCATCCTCGCCCTCGCTGCAAGAACAAAACAGAATAAAATACACACAATCAGTTAGTAGTTCATTTGTAAATTATTCATTTTCATAACATGCTCTTTGCACTCGCTCGATTGTTTTTTTGCCTTCTAAATAAATTATCTGCCCAAATTTATTAATCTTTATTACGTTTGCTTCAATTGACACCTGCAAATGTAATATTAAATATTTTTTTTCCTCATTTATATGGAATACATTTTTAAAAGCCCATCCGCAGGGGGATTAACATAAAATATATGGGCAACAAATGCATTATGAAAATGCATGGGCGTCGCCTATGTGGGAGAGGGGCGGAGAGGGGGGGCCTTGGCGAGATTTGCTGCACATAAAATGCGAGCGTTTGCCATGGCTACTAAAATATTTATGCCCTTTTTACCACACACACACACACACACTCACAGATATACACACATGCACACATAGCAAAAATTGTTATTAGGTTTTTGTTTTTATGCCCTAGCATTGGGTATTATCGTTTTGAAATTAAATATGTAACTCTTAAAGGTAGATATTAGGGACATGATGAATACATATTTTTTTCTGACATGCGTAATATAAAATTATAAAATTATATATAGAGCTATATAGCTCTCTTGTCTGGCAGCGATAGCTATAAAATGAAAGATACTTGATATAAATACTATTCAAGAAGCTACTTATCAAATTTGGTGGGGAGATTTGCTCAAAAATAGTATTTCGATAACGATTTTTATTATTTCGTTATCGATTATCGGAAATAAACTTGTACTGCGCGGAGCACCTACGTTCAAAATTTCAAGACTCTAGCTCGTATAGGTTCTGAGATCCTTGCGTTTATACATACGGACAGACGGACGGACGGACGCACAGACAGACGGACGTGGCTAGATCGACTCGGCTATTGGGTATTCAAATCAAATATTATATCTAGGCAGAAGAAATCGTCGGACCGATGGAATCTCTGTCAAATCTATCATCGAACGTATCGATAAAAATATACTGTCTCCAAGAATTTAACAAATAAGAATCTCTTTCTGATTTTGTATGCTTTTAAACATATAAAACGCATTGTTTTGACTGAATGATTGACTGACTGACTGACTGGTTGATGATTGATGATTAGCGCACAGTTCGAGTCGTAAAAGCTCGCAAGCTACATGTTTCGCAATCATTTTTGTTTGGATTATTTATAAAATATGATTGGAGGACACTTTTTTTACATTTTCTGAAAAACGATATTCTAGGTAATCCTGCCTTATACTACCTAGACATACAAAACTCAGCATAATTATTTAAGGAATTAGGTTGGAGTTTGCTTTTCTAAGAATGTGTCAATATTTCGAAAATTGAAATAATGTCGTTAATAAATTTTGCTAAGCTTTTAATGGCGTTCTCTGCCATTTGATATGATTTAATTAAATCAATATGCTTGCAAGGGTATTAAATTCGGCATGTGATAAGCCCTAGATAAAGTTTCTTTTTCAGGTTTATCCTTTATTTTGTTATTTGTTTTCGTTGGGGTCGGTTGTGCCGCATAAATTTATAACAGCGGCCGCAGAATGAGCATTTTTCATGACCGATATCAAAGTGCAGTAAATTTTATTTAAAGTTGCCAAAAATTCCGTATCGCGCATAAATTTCACGCATGTGCTGTGAGTTGTGTGTGTGTGTGCTGTGTGTGTGTTCGCATTATGTTATTAGGGCTTTTGCACGGCGTCAGCTGGACGAGTTGAAAGGGGGAGCGCAGCTTTTATGTGTGATTAAAAATGCATTAAATATGAGATGCGACCGACAGCGGACACAAAAAAAAATAAAATAAAATAAATATATTTGACTACCAATAAAAAAGGAAATGGGCGAAAAGCATTTTTTTAAGTTGCTTTAAAAGGCATTAAAATTAATAAATGCGAGTGGGCAGCCGCATTCGCACGTATGTGTGTGTGTGTGTGTGTGTGTGTCACATGTGTCTGTGTATTGTCAATGGACATTTTGTTAAAATGAATACAAGCTGCTACTCAGCAGGGGCGGGTGCGGGGGTGGGTGCAGGGGTGTGTGACTGTGCACACACACACGGGAAAAAAGTCTTGGCGACTTCATGAAAAATGGGCGGCGGCAACTTGTAAAAAATGTGCTGCGCCTAAAAAAACAGCTCAACAACAACAACAACAACAACAGCTTGCAAAATAACCACAGTGGCAAATAAATTTGCGGCCGCACAACAAGACTGCGTGTGTGTGTGTGCTTGAATCGGTATAAAGTACACACACAATTTTTTGTTGTAAGCCGTTTAACATTTTTTTTTGCTGCCTCTTTTAGCATATGGCTTATGTGTTTTGTGGGCGTCCGTGTGTGTGTGTGTGTGATTTGCATGGCCAGGGCCAAAGTTCACGCACGACTTCTTTAAAGAGGCAAAAATGTTGTATTTTGCGGCTGAGCAACTACATGAAATATGCACAATGAACTGCATAGATAATGAGACTGTTCTGGGGAGACGGGTCAAAAATACTCTATTATAATATTTGAAAATATTTCATTATGTTTCAAATGAGCTCACAATTGGGAGTACTTTTTTTTGTGTTTGGCTGGCAAACAAGCGCATATCCAAAATATATATAATAAAAATAACTATAATAATTATATTATTTCTATTGAATATAGTAAGCAGAAATTGTGCACAATTAAGTACAGTTACAAACGCCAACTGTCATCCTCAAATTTGTTGTATTATTTAATTATTTTTCCATTGTTCAGTTACAATTTGAAAACATTAAAAGAAAATCGTTTGTCGTTGTGTTTAATTAATTGATATTAAAGCTGCGGGAAGTCAAAAGAAAAAACTCGCTAAAAACAACATGAGCTTCATTTTTATTTATTTATTTATTTTTTTGGTTCAATCCCAGGCCAATAAATCAACGGAGAGCACTTAAAATTATGATTGAATTTTATTTTTATTTCCTATGTGATGTCATTTGGCAAATATGCATTGCTGTGTGTGTGTTAGTGTGTGTGTGAACAGCATCAAAACCAACAAGAAGCAAGAGCTTGACTGGAGAAGATACCCTATAGTCAGATTTTTACTACTACTATAAATGTTAATATGAGTTAAACAAATTTTATTGTTAAACTAAAATGTACGTTTACCAAAAATGTAAGCTTTATTTTAAAATATTTTAATTTGATTTGCGGATTATGTGGACGAAAATCAGATGCTAAATTTTCTGTCAATTCTTCCAATGAACTCTGGGATCTACTTGCCTTGCCTCATAAGGAAGCTATATCTTATCGATTCCTAAATAGGTCCAAGATGAACGAAAGGAGTTATCAAAAGGTCTGTTGTAGAATGTTTTTTTATATAGTATACAAAGAGGTTATAAGAGGTAAACGAGTCCAAAGATGTTCACAACTTTCGATATAGATATCTGAATACATATTAACGAGCTTCAATCTGCGTGGATTATTATACAACCCATTTTGAAGCATTTGGCATTTACAGGGTATCAAAATCAACACAAATTGATAAACACCTTTTACACAACTGTAAACAGCACTCGAAACAGATGCGAAAACAACCATCCATTCGATACATATAAAAGTTTGGCCTCAAACACAATAACCGCTCACAGATATAAGTGTGCGTGTGTGTGGGTGTGTGCGTGCGTGTGAGTGTGCGTGTGTGTGTTATACAATTTATGGCTGGCATTAACGTACAGCCACTTGTTTTGAGCCATGCACTCGCCCCTTTCACTTGACACCTCCCTCCACTCAACATTTGAACTCTTATTTCAATTGCATTGGCATTCAGTCTGTGTGTGTGTGTGTGTGTGTGTGGATTTGCGAGACGAGATTTGCAGCTTGAAGCACTTCGCTGTCATCGTCTTTCAATTTACGGGACGGCGCGCGAGCACTCAAAATATATCTGCCGCATAATACACAAGCACTGCAAGGGCCGATATACCCAGCCCTCAGTGCAGTGGGTATGCATATGCGCAAATAAACCGAATCAAGCGAAAATGTAAATAAGAGGCGTGCTCTGTGGCAGCAACAGCAGCGCGTGCAACACGAACAACAACAACAGCAACTCAAGCTACACTTCACATCACTTCACATCGATGGGAGAATTTGCATAAAGTGCAGTCGGCGTCGCCGCCGCCGTCGCCGTCGTAGTCAGCGTCAGCTTCATTTTGTGCATGCCCAAAAAAGTATGCTACATATATGTATATGCATGTGAATGAGCGCTTGGCAGGCACTCGCGCGCGTATGTGTGCGTGTGTGTGGTTATTTCTTATTTTGCATAAATGCACCACAGGCTCTGCTTGCTTTTCAGTTGCCTGTCATCGATTGCCGGCCCCAGTGTCTTGTGCCCCCTTCGACACGCCCCCCCCCCCCCCCCCTTGCATCCGCTGTTGCTGCTGCTGATGATGGGAATTTATTGAAAAAGTTTCGCTTTTCAGTAGTTTTTCCGCATACTCGTTTTGCTGGCCTTTGTATTGCGCTCGCGGCAATCGTTTTCATTTCATGCCGCGCATTGAGTTCAAGTTATTCGGAAAATAGCCGTTGCAGGAGCGGGTGTGCCTGTGTGTGGGTAAGTGTGTGTGTGTGTGCGTGTTTTCTTTTCTATTTAAATGGAGCACAAGTGAAGTGCGTATCCTTGTGTATTTGCGCGCATATCACAGCCAACGCTTCACATATTAATTAAAGGACTCGCAGCTGCAAGTGGACGCAAGGGGCGCTTGGGGGCATGGGGGCATGGGGGCACGACAGCTGCAATATCTGCAAAAGGATTTATCAAAGAGCGGCAAGCGGAAAGCAATAAACGCATGATTTTAATTGATTGCGTTTGCATTGGCAAGACAAAGACAAAAGAACGAAAGGAAAGGAGCCATGCATCAGCCGCTTACTGAACCCGTTTCCGCGGGCGTGGCAAACAGCAATATTTATGGGCCCAAGATGATGATGATAAATACAAGGATAATTATGTTGGATATATATCTAGTCCAACTGACATTAGACCTTAAAGCGCGCTTAATCAGAACGTTTACAGCTCAGCTGTGGCATACACACACACACACACACACGCACACACACATACAGGCAGACAGACAGCTGTGCCGACTTGAAGGACTCGACCTATAGCTATATATGAATGCTGTACTTACCGAGTCTCAATAATGAAATGCGTCACCGGCGCATTCCGTGGATGTTGGGAGTGCGCCCAGGATAAGTTCACGGAGCGTGATGTGAAACTTATTAACAAAGGACGCTCCGGTGGATCGGGCACATCTGCAATCGAAGGAGAAAGCGAGAATGGCAAAAAATGAGAAAAACACATGAGAAAAACTGGCAGCTATCAGTGAAATGCAAATGGAAATCATGACAGGAACGCGTACGTGTGCATGTGTGTGTGTGGTGAGAAAATCGAAATTGTGTGCACACACACACGTACACACACACACATGCACATATATATAACTGCAAATGAAATCACCAAAATGGAAGGAAACCGGATAAATCATTAATGTTGTTATGGCTTTCATTAAATGGCGCATAAAAAGAAGACGAAAAAAAAGAAAAATAATACGAAAAAGAAAGAAAAAATAAATGCATGAAAACGAATCAGAAGAAAATGTTAAAGCAAAATGTAATCCCGTTAACTAAAAACATCTTAATTGAGATAATAAATAGATTTAGTTCATGTGAATACTTCATTAAAATCTGTCTTTATATCAGGTTATTAAAACGGAATACCAAATCAACTAAAAAGATAGCCAAAATTGCAAAAAGTATTTAAGAATTGTATTTATTTAAAATAGAAAAAGAATATAATGTATGTAATATAAAAAGAAATACAATATAACATGTGTATTATTATTTTTCTCTTTTTAAATACATTTGCAATTCATTTCTAATTTTAATTGTTTAGTTTCTCTTCTACATTTTTGATTTTAGCAGACTAAGATTGACAGAAGTTAATGTATTTCATTTGAGATTTGACTGTCAGAAACAAGAGAAATTATAAGCGGAACAGTCAGGTTTATAATATCAACAGCTATACTCTCTTATATGGCTCAAGAAAACAAAAAATAAACAAAAAAAACATAATTAAGTTCACTTTAATTCAAGATAGTTGTGTTTGATTAAAGAACAAGCAACGAGACTATATTTTTGTAGAACAGGATATCGACTCGGATATCTACTAAATGCACCTACAACTGATATTTATATATTTATTTATATGATATAGCAAAACCTACCTTGGACTAGTAGATCCACAATGGCTTCTGGTATGTGACGATCGTTGACGAGGCAAATGTATTCCGTGGTGTCGCTGGCCAGCGCCGGCGAGAATTGCAAACCAAAATTATCCGATAAAAGTTGTATCTGCAAATGGATAAAAAATAAACTCAATTGAATTTATCTTAATTATTTCTTTCGAAAGCGAGCCTAGAGTAACTGCCATGAACTCTGTTGGGCTTGCCATCAGTTAGAATAACAAACAAATTTGTCACAATCGTGTGCAGTCAAAGTGGAACAAGGGTTCGGTTTGAATGGGAAATGAGGTTACGTGCTGACCGGAGAGGGGGGCGGGGGGGGTGGCACAAAGCGAAAGCAACACAAACGGACATGGAGACGTTGACAGTGGCCGACAACAATGTGGACAACACGAGTTTCTACTTTAGGCTGCACAAAACTTTTTAATACAAAAGACAAATAAGTTAGCAAAAGCAAGTTTGCTGCATCACCACACGCCCCCCTCCCTCCCCCTCCCCCGCCCCCTCAACAGACACCCCTCCTGTCCATCCGACCTGGCCAAGCACCCCTGCTGCAGTCCACCTATCGCCAGAGCCAGTTTTGTGTGTTGGCCATGGCCAGGCACTTTAAATGGCCCCAAACATTGGTTCAACATTTGACTCAGACGACAATTTGTATTCGTATGCGATAACTTTTCGATGTACATGGACAATGTTCTTGTTGTTGTTGTTGTTGGACACATAATTGAGACTGTGTATTGGAGGACAATGCACGCAAATTACTTTAAGTTTTGCGCCTGGCTTCGCAAAAAACCATTTATAAAGGCAACACATTTGATATGATGGACAGCCAGACAGGACGCATGTCCAGGCCGTTCTTAGATCAAATAATTTCTTGAAAACCTATTAAGGATTTTACACTTGAAACTGTCGAAAATCTCTGGAATCGCATTGTGTTCAAATGGGCATTTTTGTTGGGCATGCAAAGTTTTTGTTATTACACATTTTGCCAAGAAGCTTTATGCATTTGCCTTATTCAAGTATCTGTGTGGGCTGGTCATAAGTATTATGTGCTCGTCTGAGCTCCAGCAACAGTGTTTGTGTGTGCGAGTGTGTGTGTGTGTGTGTGTTGTTTTGCCACAAAATTGTAAGCATATTCGTCTGGGCCCTTTGGCTACAGTCTTGTGGCATAAAATTGTTGCTCGATTGGATTTGATTATTAAGCAATAACCAAGAGCTGCTCGCCGCAAAACAATTTGGCCCCACAACATTTTTCCACAATGGAATTTCAATTTACAGTGCAATCTGTAGTCGAGCAGTAAATTGCAACTAGATTTTAATTACATGCAACAAATTTTCGGGGCCAACTTGTTTGCACATGCACTAAATCTGTGCGCCTGACAGGGCTCATAATATGTCCCAGATAGCTGCTCGAAATTCATCATAGTATCTAGAGAATCTCTAACTGAGCTCAGCTGGGCTAAGACTGCAAAACAGTCAGCGACAGGAACATGAATCATTCTCTTCTTGCTCTCTTTTTTAGCCGCAACCATAAAACAAAAGTTAATAGCTGCTTAGGTGTGCGTGTGAGTATGTGTTAGTGTGTGTGTGTTAGTGTGTGTGGTGTCAGTTGTAATAAAATGAAGCAGCTACTACGACGGTCTAAAAAACTTTTAATACATATAATAGCCAGGCATAAAGCACACAATGCACAGTGGGGCAATTGGCATCGGAAATGTGAGAAGAAAGTGCTTCAATTTATTTCGATACCAAAAGAAAATACGACTAGAGTTCAGTCGTTGTCTAGCTTAATTATTGAAAGATTAAAAGATAAATATTTAAATAAACTAAATATTTAATGGGCTTAATAGTTTTACTCAATTTAAAATTAATTCTTTGCTATATTTTTTTAAATATATAAAAGTATATATATAATTTAAGGCATTTTAATTTGTTTTTGAATAGTTATTTAAACAAATTGAATATTATCAATAAAAGTTAGTCTTTTGCAAATATTTTATAATCATTCAAAATATATATTCTTTTAAAAATATATATAAGATAACTTCATATATATAATATTCTTTTTGCACTTTTCAAGTCAAGCTTTCTAGGGAATAGATTGTAATCTATCTAGTTATCTATCTATCTATCTATCTATCTGCCTATCTATTGACATCTACCTAAATAGCTCGTCCGATTCGCCAAACTAGTTTAAGATCTAGGCAAAATGCTGCTTTCGATTTATTTCACACTTTTTGCCTAACCATTGCCCCACTGTGCAGCGCAGCCGTCGCACATTGAGCAATGGCAAAGGCGAAATTGGCCAAGAAATATGAGCGAGTGCGCTGCTGCAAGCCAGGTAAACTCTGCTTAGCTTGGCGCCAACTTTGGCTTGGCTGCAGCTCAAGTGTCCCAGTTTGCCATTTAACACGATTGCGAGGAGAGCAGAAGGAAGGGGGGGGGGGGGGAGGCTTGGCTGCCTAGTCGCAGCGCCTTCTGACTGCCGCTGAAACTTGTTCATTCTTCATTTTGTTTGCCCCGCCTCAGTGGGCCCCCGGAGTGCGTTTAAGGCGGCAGCTGGTGCCTGCTGCCTGCTGCCACTTAAACCATTTTTGCGCCTCGTCGTTTTTATTTTAGTACAACTATCAAACATTAAAAACATATTGGCTCCACTGTCTGCACAGTGCACAGTGCTGGCTGCGAACTCCCACTGATGGCCACTTAGTTCTCCTGACTTTTGCTGCACTTTCTTTTTGTTCGCCTCGGTCGTCGCTGTCGTTTGGCAAAGTTCAAACAGCCGCCTTGAAACTAACTGGCTATCAATTATTTTAACAGCCCTTTTTTTTCTCTCTCTGTTTTCATTTTGTCTGTAGCAAGCAGCCCAAAAATATTTAATGGCCCAACTCAAGTGGCCCCGACTCGGGCCATCAAGTGCCGAAATATGGCAAGTGGGTAATGAATTCTGATATGACTCAAAGTCGGATTGCAATTTGAGTATAACTGCACTCCAGAGATTTTTACTCGTACCATTCGATATCAGATTAATGGAATTCACAACAAAAAATTGTTTTTCATTTACAAATAAAGGAAAGAAAGAAATTTCAAAACTAAAACGGTTTTAGTTATAAACTAAAATTAGTTTCGAAGTCAATCTTAAGGACTAAAACTTCAGTTGTGCTTTGTGAAAGTTATGGGAGGTCTGGGAAGAGCAATTTCTTCTGGGCTGAAATTCTGTCAAATGTTTGTCATGTTTTTGGACTTTCTCAGAATCTCTTTTAATTTTAAGTCAAGCATTTGTATTGGCCAACATTTTAAAAGTAATCAAACCATATTAGAAACTGTTTAAAAATCTAAGCAAATATTGCTCAAAAATTAGGGACTGAATGAAAAGGACTAAAAGGACTCTTAATAATAAATATATATTTTCGATTCGTACTCACCCTAGGGCTATGGAGCAACGGTATGCGATTGGCAAACTGTGCGATTGTCGTCGATGCTGTCTTCCAGACCAGCGTGTCCACCAGCGAGTGCTCCGTGACGCCCGGGCAGGGTATGGTCACGTTCTTGCCAGCCTCGGCATTTACCTTGACATAGTCCAGATTCGTAACGTCTGCAAAGAGTGCGATAAGAAGAGGAGTATTAAAATTGAGGTAGGTCAAAGGAAAAGTGGCTTAAGCTGAAATTGCCGAAAATGTTGCTGAAATGTCTGGCAGGCATTTTAATTACATAACATGTTGGCCGTGACCACAAAGCGGCTCCATGTTGCATGCAATTTCAGGGCGCTGCAAAGTTGGCCAGGTGCATGCGGCAACCAGCGTGTGTGTGTGGGTGTGTGTGTGTGTGCGTGCCAACACACACACACACACACACGCTTACACTTTGATCCTTTTGTGCAATATTTGTTTAGGAAATTGCTAAAATACATTGCAGCCTGCCAGCTTGGCTTGGCATGCCGGCGCACGGCCACAGACCAAAGCCGGGCTTCAATTAAAATTATAAAAACAACAAATCGATTATGGCCGAGAGAGTCCTTGCTAGAGAGTCCTTTGCTGGCAGCAAACTCAACGCTTGCCGCATAAATTTGCAAGCGTTCAAGTGTGCATAATAAGCATTAGGCATGACGCAAATGTCCGGACCTAACTGCCGCGTAGCACTTACAGGACGAGCGTGTCCTGTGCTACGTTTGCCAATGAATTGAAAAATCATGCAGAAAAACAATTGCCAGCAGCAATGCAACTAGTTGCAGCCACAGCCACAGCAACAGCAACAACATCTCGTCCGCAATCAGCTTCCATGCAATTTGCGTCTGATGCTGCCGAAAAACATTTCAACAGCCCCCGTCTATGACTATGACTTGATTTTCTAGTGGGCGCCAGTGGGCGTGGCAGTGGCTTAGTGGTTGCATTGCATGGGTAACATGCTGCAGCAGAGTCTCCTACAACGCAGTCAAACGGACGACATTTGGTCAAATATTTGTTGATCACAGGGAAGTGCTACAAATGGACTGTATATGCCATTGGCCGGCTCGGGCTTGGCTTTAAATTGTGTTCCGAGTTTTTCAAATGTAATTTCAATGCATAACAATTATTGTTGGGCTGCAGCCTCATCAAGTTGCATTTGAACGCTGAAAAGTAGGCAACACAAATTGTTCAAAGGGCCGAGCTGCACGCTGTGCACCTATCACTAAGGGAATTTAGTTGTATTTTACATATGCGTAGCTTATTCAAATGCAATTAAATCTCAGCTTGTGTAGGGTGTACAAATGCAATTTTGATGCATGGAATATTTGATGTAGTTTTAGGCTTTGTTTGTGCCGACCGCTGAAAAGTATGCTACAAATATTGTTCAAAAGCAGAGCTTTCTATTACTTGCGCACAGCACTAGACAATTTTTAAGGAAATTTATTTTATTCGAATGCAATTTCAATGCATTTAGTATGCATAAAGCATTTAGTAACATAAAGACTTCTTCCTAGTTCATTAAACGACAGCTGAAAAGTATGCTACTAAAATTGATTGAAGGGTAAAGCCACTGTCTGCCTAAAGCACAGGCCAACTTCATATTGTGTAGGGTATTCAACTGCTTTTTCATAAACATAACAATAAGCATAGAGTTGCCCTGTGTGTGGTGCCCATAAGCATTGACAACTCTGGGGCATGTTTTTTGCAGTGGGCCATCCGGAGGTCAACGGAGGCAACGCGTTTAATTACTCGGCTCTTGTGCAGCGGCAACTGTGCCGCAGGCGGCAGGGGGAAGCTGCTTGGCCTGGCTACGGCATATTTTGCATATTATAAGCTGACCAGTACCCTTTTCCCCACTTGCCACCCTTTCCCCACCTGCCTCCCCTGCCCAGTGCCCAGCAATGACCCAATGCGTGCGCAGTTGCTGGCGACTAATGCTGCCGGGTGCTGGTTCCCCGGCTGGTGGTCAGTTTTGTGTAATTTATGGCTTTCGGCACCACGTTGCACCACAGTCAGATGGGGCCGCTGCAGCTACCAGAGAGATTTTGCATACTTATTATGCCAGCCGCATGCTGATGAGGGGGGGCGAGCGCGTCTTCATCCTCAACATTTTCAGCTGGCGTGGCCTGTGTGGGGTGTTTAATTTCCTGATCATTTTTCGATGCAAAATCGCGACGCCGGCTGGCACGCATGAACCTGGCCGCAGCCACAACTCCTGGTTCGCATAATGTGAGTCGTGACGCAGGAAACAATTGCTTACAATTTATGCGCGAGTGCAAAATGTTGCAAATGTTGTGTGTACACACTTTGGACATATTGAAGAGCCCGGCAATCACATCGATAGATACAAAGTTTCCCCAGTCGTTGACCAATTAAAAAACCAGCCCAAAATTATGCAGACACGCAGACGAGAGAGCTGCGTAAATAAATTATAATTACGAGTACTTATTTCGCTGGCTGAACGAATACCCAAGGGACGCACGACCCGCCAGACTTGGCTAGAGATGAGCGCGTGTCGTGCGATTAATACGACTTTTTTCGTGCTTAAAAATGGAAAACAAAACAATCAATACATATATTTATATATGTATATCAGTTTTTTTTTGACACCCCTTGACCATATTCTGGCCAATTATTATTAGTACAATTATTTGATGCAAAATAAGTTTCAAGCCGATCGGAAAAATAAATTCAATATTCGCTCAATCTGTTTTTTTTTTTTTTTGTGTCGATTTATTATTTTGATCAGCGTATTGTCGCTCATGCTGAACTGGACACTTTATTGCTATATTTTTAAAAATTAAAAGAGGAGCTTTATTTTTCACGTTTTAAAGTGAAATTTTTGATAATATTCCCATGTGAAGTCGTGCGTATTTTAGAATTTTTGACGAGAGACAATCAGTTTCTCACGCATTTTCCACACTTTTTTATGGAATTGTTTTTTAGAATTTTCCCAGCCTGCGTATTTATACACTAGCTTCAAAATTTATTTTCATACAACAGTTTTCACGCATTTTGGCGGATTAATTTATTAGAATTTTCGGCACGCGTTCATCTCGACTCAAGACTCTAAAAATTAGCCAGCGACAAAGGGTCGCTCAAAGCATGAGCTGAGCTGAGCAACCCTCTGGGGGCACAGCAGCCAGGCACCGAGTGCACTTGGCCTGTGGCACACTCGAGTGGATTCTTGCGGGGCAAATGCTAATAATCAAATTGAATGCAACCCCTCAAAAGCGAGAGAGAGGAAGAGGGAGAGAGAGACGCAACAGACGAAGCGGCAACAATTAATTTTATTTATGTTGATTCTAATCAACGAAAAATAATTTCAGTCACCCAACACAATTGCCTCTTGTGGCGTCTGCTGCCATGGCAATCGAAGCGTCCAACTGTCCGCCTCTCTGTCTGTCTGTCTGTCAGTCTGTCTGTCTGTCTGTCTGTCTGACTGTCTGTGTCTGCACTTGCGAGTTGTATTAAAATTGAATTCATGCACCGTTGGGTCCATTGCGTCGTATTCCCGAGTTCAAATCATTACCGTTATTAGTGCATTTAGACGTGTCCGATTGGCCAACAGCTGCGGTCCTTCTGACCAAGTCAATGGACAACAACAAGCAGCTCTTGCTAGCCAAGCATAACCAAAGCAAATGGAGCTGCTCGGCAGTGCACGGCTAAGCCCCAGCAATGGCACTCCAGAGACTCCCATTGCAAGTGCCATTAAAAGCTTGTCAGGCATCAGCAGCAACTGGGCGCAACAGCTGTGGGCGTGGCCCGTGGTCTACTCGAGCTGCAGTTAGTTGCGGGTCAGCGCCAGTCAACGTTAGTTTTATGCGTGCCAACAGAGTTCAACTGGTGTTGCTCCTCGGCTCGGCTCTTGAGCATATGCAATTAGCTGCTGCTGCTACAGATTATCACTGACCATTTAATACCCTACGCCAGTAAGATAATTATTTCGATGAACATTGAGCATAACAGGTGCTATAAGTCGTACCTTTGGGCATAGTTGATTTAACTTTAAGCTTGAGCGCTTAATTAAAGCCATTCGATATCGAAACTGTCGGATGGAAATCAATATATTGGGAAGTGTAGCTGCCGTAGGATTGTTTTTAATAAGAATTAAGAAAATCTTAAGTCAACTCAGACATCGCTCAGTAAATATAAATCTCTATATATAAAACTGTTTGTCCTGACTGACTGACTGACTGACTGACTGACTGACTGACTGACTGACTGACTGACTGACTGATTGGTGATCAACGCACAGCCCAAACCGTAAGAGCTACGAAGCTGAAATTTTTACTGTAGATACCTTATGTGATGTAGGTGCACGTTAAGACGGGGTTTCGGGAAATTCCACTCGCAAGTGTGGAAAAATCGCGAAAAACGTTTGTATGTAACTTTTTTGTTTACCATCCGATCGGCCCCAAACTAATTTTCAAAGATCTATATTCAAATTCATTTGAGGGGTGTTTCACACTTTTTGAAAAATCCGTCCCTCCTTGGTGCAAATGGGGGTCGAATTGGTGGATGACGTTTTGTGTTCAAATTTATTTCTAAAGATCAATAAGAAAAATTATTAGAGACGTGTTTCACATTTCTCGCAAAATCTAAACTCCTTAGGTGGAAAATGCATTTTTAAGATTTTTTTGGTGAATTTTAAGGGTTTTCCGATTTGCATAAAAGTTGTTTGATTCCCGTCCGATCAGTTTTAAAATCATGTTCAAAGCTTTTTTGATTTAATAACATACGTGCCACGGGCAAGGCCGGGTTATACCCGCTAGTAAATATATAAAAATTGATCTATCTATGATCACAAAAAATTTGTATGTACAAATATTTTGGGGAGATTTGAAGATGGTCGAGTCGAGGATAATGTTAGTCATAACGAACAACAAATACTACAAAAGACCTTTACTGCATCAAAATTAAATTTAATTTAACAAAATTAAATATTCCAATTTGTTTAATCATGCTCATTCATATTGTGTTGCCTGTATATATATATACATATATATGATAAGGAATTATTGACATCGAATTGATTCGATTTTCTAATACCTTAAATAACTCATTTCTTTTTCCCACGTAAATCTGTTGTATATATTTTAATTCCGACTCGAAGTTCTCTAGATTTCATATGAATTTAGATAATTGTAAAATTGTAAATGGAAATCGAGCTATTTATACTATTTATACTTCCTCGACATACTGATAATTATCTGGACTTGACTAGTAAATCTTTCTCAATCAAATAGAGTTGCCATGGCTCTACCTGAACTTTCATAAAGAGTTGCCTTCGCTTTTGTCGTACGCTCATGCAGAGTTGCCGTGAGTTTTATTGTACTTTAAGCTGCTTTATTAGAGCCTCATCCATTGCAACAAGTGAAGAGGTTTATGATCCAGTCGCCAGCGCAAATAGCGCGAAATGCTGTGGGATATTCGGAAGGGCTGCAGCCAAAAATGCCACGAAATTGACATTGACTGCCAGAACGTTGGGCGGCCGGGGCTTTGTTCGGCAGAGCCATTTGGTTTTTAATCCTTGTGCTATGCTGGCCCTTTGGCTGTCCAACAACTGGCTGCCAATCGCCTGGCAAAGGGCTTTGTTTGTATGCCCACCGCCCACCCATTCGCATTTTTGGACGTCATGCATTCAATTGCTGCGCATTTTCCGACTCAAATCAACACAGCCCGCTGCCCGCTGCCCTGAAGCTGCAGCTGCAGTTCATTTTAGTTGCCCTTTCGACTGCATTTTGCCAAAAAGGGCGGCTGCTTGCAGTTTGGTAAGCGGCTATTTAGAAATCATTGCCAAACAATTTTGCGTCAACGTGAAGCGCTTTAAAGCCATGGCAACTGCATTAGCCGCATGTAAATGCCATAAGCCACGCCCCCAACTCGGCCTCAGCAATGTGCTCTCGTGCGGGTTTTGAAAATAGTTTTTGAGAATTGCATTTCAATCTTTTCTTTTCCTGCCCATTTCTCCGGTATTGGTTGCCTCATTCGTCTGCAACTGTTGCCACAAGGCGCGGCGCCTCCTTTGCTCGACTTTTAAATGCATTTCGTCATTTATTGGCTGCTGTTGAGCCAATTGCATTAACCACATTTCACTTAAGTCCGCCGCTGCTGCAGCAATACTTACGCATTCGAATTCAAGTGCTTGAATAATTATCCAATTAAAACTGAAACTGTCCCTTCTCGCAGACATTGGCTAGGCCTCTTTATTATTTTCCCTTACTTTTTTTCATGTTTAATGTGCGCTTGCTTCAAGCACGTGCCAAGGACAGCGGCTCGAAAAGGATGCCTCTGCATGTGTCTGTCTGTCTGATTGACTGTCTGGCCTGACTGAATGGCTGACTGGCTCGCTGATTGAATAGACAGTCTGTCATCTCTGCTGCTGGCTGCTGTTCGCTGCAGACCAATATAAATAAATGCTTCAACAGAGCCCCGGACAGCGGTCCCTGACAAGGGCAACAGCGACAGCAGCAGACGCAGACGCAGACGCAGCCCGGACTCGTTCACATGACGACAAGATATCCCTTTTTTATGCCTGAGCGCTGCGAATAATGAAATTATAATAAATACACACACACCCACACACAGCAGCTTTGCAGTGTAAACATATGCGTGTATGTGTGCTTGAGATACCCTACAATTTTGGATATTTTGAAATGTCTAAAGTAATATAGATTTAATATTTATTATTTATTTAATATTTACAGTACCAGTAGGCGGACCTACATTCCAGATTTCAAGTCTCTAGCTCTTGTAGGTTCTGAAATCGTTGCATTCAGACGGACATGGCTAGATCGACTTGGCTTTTGATTGGGATCGGAGATGCTTCCTTCTACGTGTTAAGTACCTCTTTAAAGTAAGGCTGATCAGCACCTTTTGCTCTCAGTAGTTACTGCGTTTAATGGATACAAACACAACTTAGGCACGTCAGCTCTTTGGTAGCCTGTTTGTCAATTTCTTAGATAAATGCTGACAAGTGGCATGTGGCAGGCGGCAATGATGTGTGTGGCATGGTTGAGCCACGACGACGTGCAGGTGGGCCATGCCCACAAAATGCCCTCAAGTGTTTTGCTTATGAAAATGTCTTATAGCTGGCCAAAATAAACGAGAGCCGAACCATCAAGGATCAGTCAATAATGCTGACAGCATATTGAAGACAAGCCGACGGCCCTGTCAGCTAAGAATATATATATGTGTGTGTGTGTGAGTGTGTGTGTGTGCAGATGTTTTGTTTAGCATGCGTTTTCAATTTCGCTTAACTTAAACAAAATGAGGTGAACGAGCGTATGAGGGTTACCTTTTTGGGGTGTGGGCTGGTAATTGTTTGACGGACAGCATTAAGTGCTTCCAACTCATTGAACAAATGCGGCTTAAAGCAAGCAAATAATATGTACTTTAAATATAAACAGCATACAAATTTAATATAATATTGGATAGAGATAAATTAATGTATGTGCACAGCCGTAATTTGCTTTGCACTCTTGCAAAATACTTGCCCCAACAGAACAGTGGCTAAAAAAAATACTTTGCCTTCTTGTAAAGCAAGCAGTGTATCTCAAACTGTTACCATATGAAAGTGACTTTAAAACTGGTAGTTTTGGTAAACAATGAATTGTCCGGGTGGACTTGGTTGAGGCTACCTAATTTATGATTTTTTATTAAAGGGAGATTCTTTGTAGTCTTCTTTCTTTCTCGTTTTATCAACAAGAAATATTTTTCTTTTCTTTTGCGCTGATTCACGCACCTACTCTGATTCCTCCAGCTACGATATAACGTTTTTGAACAGTGTATAAAATATAAATAGGATATAAAGTATAACCCACATTGATTTCTTTTCAATTTATTTTATTTTCTGAATAGTATATTCCTTGAATAACTGTATGTAGAGGTCACTTATTTGTATAAGCCTTTGAGTTCGCATCGTTTATTTCCATTATATGCCTTGGTACACATACTTTTTGCAGCCATTGTGCTTGTTCCTAGCATATTTGCGCCTAAACCACATGGATCCACTGGCACACACACACACACACGGTCCGTGTATCTGCTTTGAAAGCCTGCAAATTGGCCCAGCATCGCATCGCATTGCTACACCTGACAATTCTCTACCCCTTTCTACATGGCACCCTCTCCAGCCTTGTCACTGCGGCACTTGAATAGAAAACGTTGCACATTTAAGGGCTTGGACTGTGTCACGGCGGGGGTAACGGAGGGGGACGGGCGGCGATGCTACCAGGTGAAAAGTGAAAGGCTCCAAATGTTGTTGCTACTTTGTGAGGCAACATTTTAGCGAGTTTTTGCTGCTGAATATCGGCTCTAGTGTACCTCTGTGTGTGTGTGAGTGTGTGTGCTTGTGTGTGTGAGTGTCTCGTTGTCGCCCTTGTCGTGGATGGCGCTTGGCGTAATTAAAGCTAAATAGCCGGCATAATGAGCAAGTAATTAGCGATGCTTCTGCCAACAGTTTGCCACGTCCTGTGACCCGGTTCCCGCACCCGGCATTACGCGGCTGTCCCCCTTCCAGGCGAGTGCTTATGGCTCAATGTTAGAGTATGCTATGATCTTAGAGATTTTATAATTTGCATAGTTCTTTTATGATATCGACGACGACTTCTGATTTTAAAAGAAAGCAAGATAAGCAAGAAAAGATGAAGATACTTAAGTATTTCAATTTATTTTAATTTAATGTGCATCTTAAATCATTGAAATCATTAAATTGAAAATAAAATGCAAAACAACTTAAAAATTGAAATCTGCATTTGATTTTACATATTTTGTTAATATGTTTTCGTATTATTTTAAATTAATTGCATTTGCATTTTAATTTGGAGATTGCTTTATGGCTCATTGCTAACGGTAAATATATAGTTACACCCACATTACGAGCCCGGTCGGAAGCAATCTGTTTGCCTGTCTGTTGGCCCCGCATGGCCCTGGCAAACAAGGACTCGACGCCGCTGTAAAGCAAATTCAAATAATAGAGTAAGTTTCTTTCTCATTAGGCGTCATGTTTGCTAACGCACACACACACACACACGCACACAAATAAACAACATACACATATATACACGCACACACTTGGAGAGAAAGTCTACCATTTAATGAAAAAATGCGATTTTATACTCAAATAAGGCTAGCTAGATATATCTCAGCAAATATTATGTAGCTTAACAGCTGTTATCTTAACAGCGCTCGTTTATGTAACTGTCTGAGCATAGTCTATTTCTCTCAGTGTACGCTTATAATAACTATTTCAAGGCTAATTTGAAATTAATCAAAAACGAAATATACTTGAAATATAGAGAAATTGGCAGTCCATTTTTCGCTGAGTGTACGCAGAGTAAGTCGCACGGCCAAAGCAATTTTGACACCAGCAGCTGAATCTGAAGCTGCTTAATGAGTCCAAATCCGACGCCCGCAACTTTTGGATACGCAACCCACCCAAAAAGTGGGGCACTACAGAGCGGACAGGGGATTGCGTGGGGGGAGGGGGTCTGTTGTTATTTGGGCTAATGTCTGTAGACAAGAAATGTGCTGCGATGGGTTTTGGGCGTTGATGGCCGCTTTGTTTGCGTAATTTGTTTAAAAGCTGACGTGGTATAATATAAATAAGCCTTATGCCGGACGACAGCAGCACTAACAATAACAAATACAAGAACCAACAATAACAATAACAATAACAACAACAACAAGAAACGAAAACAACAATAAAAATGTTCATGTTTTAATTAATCATTGCCTGGCTAAACAAGAGTCAAGCTGACGGCGGACGGCGGACGTTGGGTTGGGGCGGCAAATCGAGTCCAGAAATACGTTTTTTGGGTAAACAACAAACGACAGCATTGTGAACAACAATAACGTCTACATAAATATGTCAACGAGCAGCTATCTAAGCCCAATCCCCTACCCCTCCCCTTTTTTGCCGCCCGCATGCGACACGGACAGCGTCAACAGAGCTGGCAGCAAATATTTGCCGCCGGGATAATCAAATTTACATTTCACTGAAGTAGAAAACGAAGCGACGCGTCGCAGCAGCCCCCTCGAATGTGACAAAACTCGAGTCCGACTCGGCCTCAACCACCGAACCACTCGACGTGATGCCCCACCGCCAGCGGCGCTTTAATTACGTCACAAATGCCGGGAGATGCACAAACACAGCTGCAGCTGCTGCTGCTGCTGCTGCTCTCGGCTCTCGACTGACAGCTGCACCTGTGGCAGCAACAAGCGCATTTGCCCCGTGGCATAGACTCAAACACACACGCACACAAGCACACGCCTATCTGTTGTGCTGTGTTGTGTGCTTACACGTAAAATGACTTAGCCACAGCTTCAAGTGAATGTCCCCATTATGCCCATGTAAAGGGTATTTTGATTTTGTGTTGAAGAAGGCAAGACATCTCGGATCCCATGAAGTTTATATATATTTTTGATCTACACTATATTATATATCTGCCATCCTATGATCTTAAAATACTTTTTTTAATTCACAAGATATTTTAACCAGCTTCGGCATTTATTATTTTTACCATGTACTTTATAAAAAAGCAAAATCTTGTTTTTATTTTACTGGAAAACTTTTTTGCTTTTCAAGATATCTTGACCATCAATAACGAACTTAACTATTCCCTCACATATCTACTATAGGGTAAGTTATAATGCCGCAAGGGCATTTCATTTTCGGTGTGCCGAAGTTTTTTTTTTCTTTAGTTTTTCTCATTTGCTGCACAGCTGTTGGCAGCAGCTGCAGCTGCAATTTGCTCGGCTTTCATTTGTATTTCCATAACTCTGGCCACACCCAAATGTGGCCACATACATATTTTCAGTCCAAACAAATACTTAAGAAACAGCTGCAAGGCCAAGGCTCACCTTAAAATCTATTATTTTAAGTTTTTATGCCTGAATATTATATAAAAATATTTCAAATGTGATTCGATTAACTTCCTATTTTTTTTTGTACAAGTTTAAATTGAGCTTGTTTTCTAATCAAATTTACTGCGGCCATTTTAATTTTTTTCTTTAGAATTTTAAATAAATTGCTTGATAAGCGATGTTCTCCCTAAAATGTCAATTAATGATTGCCTTAAAAATAGGAGAATATATTAAATATCAAAAGGTAAACAATATCTATAAAAAAAACATTTGACATTATCTGGCTTAAAGCTTTCACTTATGCAAGCTATAAAATTGTATTTTTTTAACATTGAAAAATATTAAATGTCATTTTTTTTTCACAGAATAATATTAAAAATGTATGCATGTATTTTTTCAGTCCAATAATACTTGCTGCACGTACATTTCTATATTACAGACATTGAAAATAAAATCAATTGGGAATCAATATTCGTCCTCAATTATTGTCACACACCTTAAAGTGGCTTCCTCAACTTTTAATTGCCACAAAGCAGAAAATGTCTATTGAATATTTGAAAGAAATATATTATAGAATTTCTGCATCAGGCTAGCAAAATATATTTAAATTTTCATTGAAAATTTTCCGTATTTTTCACATAAATCTTCTATCGAAAAAACGATTACTCTTGAATTTTGTGCGTCGAGTCCTACGGCAATGGCTTTTGCAGTCTGCTCTCAGTAGAAATCTAACGAGATATTAACAAGGCTAAATAGTCAGGACTTGTCGATGTTATTACGCCCCTCGCAGCCGCACCGCGCAGCTCTTGGCATGTTTTAGGCCTTTGGGCCCACAACAAATGACATGACATTTGGGAATTTATCTTTGGAAAAATACTTGCGGCAAAAGGAACGAGCCATCTAATAAATTAGGCGATACAATGTGCGGCTAGCGGGGAAGTCGAATGAATGCAGGAGGGGGTCGGGGTGCCCCCCACTACAAGCGTAGATTGGCTGCCACGCCCACCGGCGCTGGAATTTGGCTCGAATTGAACAGAGGAGACAAGTTGAACTGTAAACAAACGCGACAATTTATCTTACTTTCATTTAATTGTCAACGGGCAAATTGCTTACAAAACGAAGCCAAAGCAAAAATTGGAGCTGCCAAAGTTACACATTATCTCTCACACACACATACACACATTTGTGCGTGTGTGTGTGTGACAGACACAGATAATCAACGTTAAATTAGCGCTAACAAATTGACGCAACCAAAAAGTAAAATTGTTGTCCTTGCTTTTTGGCCATGGTTTCATTTGTCGCTTTGCTGTTTTACCAAAAAAAAAATCCAAAAACAAAAAAAAAAGTAAAAGTAGAAAGTTAAAATCAAATTGAAAAGCCCGTATTTATTTGCTGCCACAACGGGCCACAGATATTTCTGCGTTATTTAAATGCCATTCTGCGCTGCGCTGTCATCAGCCGAAAAGTATGCAACGCTTTCCTGCAGCATGATAAATACAAATGAGTGTGCAGCTGCCACAGCTGCCATAATGGTCAAAATACAATATTTCGCAGCTAAATTATTGCCTGGCAAAAAAACGAGTTTAACTTAAAATCGAATACAAGTACTTTATTTAAATTAAAGTAATTGCTTGACCTTCAATAAAATTGTTTTGTCAGAAAGTGGCTCCAAATCGAAATATATGCCTGTTCGTTGGCTACTGTCTCAAAAAGAGCTGGATTTTAGTTTCCGTTTATCCATTTGTAGAGGATATTTTTCCTTGTCATGCAATGGGTCTAAATCCCTTTTCCCTTTCCAATAAGAAATGGGAAAACAATGGGTTGTTAATCTCACAAAATATACACTGGCTAGCTAAAAATATTTTAGCGAAAATTATGTAAGTTAACAGCTGTTATCTTAACAGTGCTTACGTATGTTAATACTTCACATATGCAGCATACAAGTTTTATGTATTAATAATAAATATGCACTTCATAACACAGAAAGCGTTAACTTTCTCCATGGTGCACTTGTTTCCCCGCCATGCTGTGGGGTTTGTTCGTGTTTTGTTGGCGTTGGTGACGTCGTGCTTATCACAAAGTGGGTCAGCCGCTCACTGACACAGTGACACTTAAGTGAGCACACACACACACACACCATGCACATGCACACAGCGAGACAGTAGCAGCTAAAAGTATGCAGCTGATGTAGCGTTGTGTTTGATACACTCCAGCGTCGACAGACGCACTCAACGACACAACAGCAGCAGCAGCAGCAGCAGAGGCAACAACACGTTGACACAGTTGACGTCTAGAGCTGTAATGCAGTCGGGCAAGCACTCAGTCAACCTCAGCAACAACCAGCCCCCCATTGTTGTCATTTGTAATTTTTCTGCATCTTGTTGTTGCAGTGTTTAGCCAACAGTTCTCTCTCTCTCTCTCTGTGTGTGTGTGTGTGTGTTTGAGTGGCGGAAATGCAAGAGTGTCTCATTGTGTTGCTGGCCTGCCCATCAAAATGCGGCTAAGTAGTTGGAAACGTTTAAATGTTGATTGTGGCCAACAAAAATTGTTTGCACTTGCTTTATGGTTGCTGGGAGGGCGGGAGAGGGGTGCGGGGATAAACGAAAGGTATTTGCGTTAATATAAGCCGCAAACAAGGGGATAATTATTACGTGTATCCCGATCCTGCCGTTGCATGCTATCTAATTTGTTCAGCTCTTGCCGCAGCTACCTGCAACATGCACCATGCAGCATGCTGCATACATGGCCCTGGTCAATCTTCAGCTTGATTTTGTCATTAGCAGCTCTTGGCCCAGTTGGGCTGGCCATTGTAGCTGCTTTGCGGGTCAAGTGTGTGGCGCATGCCACACACAATGGTCACGGCACGACGAGCTTCTTGTCTGCCGCAACCCCAGCAACCCCCCCGCTCGCTCCTGGCTCCTCGCTCTAGCCACAATGTGCACCTGAGGCCTGAAGTCAGAAACGCACTAAGTGAAACAGCCAACACAAATAGCACACGTTTGGCCCACAAACATACACATTTACACGCACACATTCACTTTTACTGTGCAAACAATTATCCAGCGTTGCGTATACGCAACGTGTGCCATTGTCTAGCGTTTCAGCCGCATACGCTGCCAGCCGTAACGTGGGCGCTTGTGTGTTTGCTTGTGTGTGTTTATGTGTGTTGCTGTGACAATTGCCACAACCAACCCGACCCAACCTACCCGTCCCCCGTTCCCCTCTCTTAAGCAGCAAGCAGAACATTTTGCCAGAGTTTCTCTTTGCGCAGATCTCAGCTAAAATTTTCTAATGCATTCTGTGCGTGTTTAT
Organism: Drosophila lacicola; assembly: GCA_035045355.1. Taxonomy (NCBI): domain Eukaryota; kingdom Metazoa; phylum Arthropoda; class Insecta; order Diptera; family Drosophilidae; genus Drosophila; species Drosophila lacicola. The sequence continues at coordinate 316,972 of JAWNPB010000347.1, read as the reverse complement.
TATTTTAATTACAAGCTGGCTAAACTTGAATGTCTGCTAATGCAAATTGCTGTCGTCTGCTCAACAGAGACTCTTCTTTTTTTCTCCGACACACTCTCCCTCTCTCTTTCTCCCTCTCTCTCTACAAAATTAACTATTAAGCGGTCGGTTTACTAATTAAAACGCATCATGACTATTTGTTTATGAGGAGCAGCAGGAAGCAGGCAGATGTAGCTCGAGCTGCTGCTGCTGCTGCTCTTCCTCTTCTCATGACATCATGTTCTTGCATGGCTGTGTGTGTGTGTGTGGCAACGCTTGCGTGCAACAAATGACAACAGTTTTGCGCCCTCGCTTCGATTTTGGCCTCTCACAATGATTTTGCATTTCTCGCTGCTTTATTGCTTTATATATCTAATGAAGTGGTTCTCTGGCCACGCCCACCGTGCACACAGCAACGCCTACCGTTTGGCAACGATAATGACTTGGCCCATTTGTTACTGCTGCTTGTCTATAAATAAGGCGACATTATGGGATTAATTTCGATATGCATTTGTTTTCATTAGTCTAATTTCATCAATGTGCGTGTGTGTGTGTGTGTTTGTGGGCGTGACAGCTGTCTGATAGCATATTGTCTTTGTGTGTGTATGTGTGTGTGCGGCATTATAATAAAGTTCGATTTAAGCAATTTACCAGCTCAGTTTCCTGGCGCGTTGAGAGCAGCTACTGAATTCGGAATAGACCCATGAATATTGCACGCATTGTTCAAGCAAATTGATTTCGTTCATAATTTATTACCATATGTTCAATGTGGAACATTTAAGCCGATTTCAATTTGGCTTCACTATTCGACAGTGCATTAAGCACTTCTGCGAATATCCTTGAACAGGCTTCAGTTGCCTTCAACAAGGGCTTTCATTTACTACGAAAGCCGCTAAAATGCGCGACTGATTATGCGCAGTGCAAGTGTGTGTGTGAAAGTGTGTGTAATTTGTAATTTGTAATTATTACAAGACATTTCGCTGTGTTAAGCTATGGCAATACTTGAGTCGCTATTTAAAAACAAGTAAATAAATATGTTTCAATATCGCCTTTGCAGGCGTCCAGGCGATAGATTGACGACATAATATATTACATGTGACAATAGAACTTTTTAGCGTTCATTATTGTATTTCAGCGAAGCTTTAGCTTCAGAGCTAGATGAAATTTATTTCATGTCTGCCAGGCGTAACAATTTCCGATCCGGCAGCTTGTTAAAAGTTAGCCTCATTAGGAAAGAAATAATCGAAAATGATTGACAAAATATTAACTTTAAGCACATTAAGTAAAATATTTAAAATATTATTTTAGATGTATTTCAGTGCTTCGGGCAATTTCACGCCTTTAGGTGGAAACGAGCGCATATTTTCAATTTCGTAAAATGAGTGGAAAAGTTATTGACAAGCACTTGAACCGAATAATAGCTACTCTTACGCCGAATGATGGCCACTCTAGCCAATCTGTTATGCCTGCGATTGTAATATATATCTGCTTAGCTGGCATTATATGTAGTTAATGCACATTGTGTAATCATTTAAAGTGAGTGCACATTTCGTATTTAGTTTTAGCTTTTGTGGGCAAAGTGGGCAACCAGTGTCTGCGGGCATTCAGCACACAAGCAAACATTTTAACTGTGAGCCTGGCTAACTTCATACAAAACGTTATGAACGTATGGCAGCACTCAAAATAGCTGTGTGTGTGTGCGAGTGTGTGTGTGCGAGTGTGTGTGTTTGTTGTGGGTAGGTAGTTGGCTAACTGTTGTTATCAGCTTTCATAATAATTGCAGCTGCAAATTGCCTTTATTTATTGTTTAGCAATGGCAGCGGCAACAACATCTGTTGCAACTGCAGTTATTTTAATGATGACAAGTGTTTGCATTGCCCCATGGACAGCGTGTGCGTGTGTGTGTGTGCGTGTGTGTGTATTGGTGTGCATGTAAATTTAAATCATAAACACACGGGACCTCAATAAACTCTGCTCATTACAGCTACTAATAAATTGCTATAGCCACAGAGCGAGTCCCTAAGCTGCACACACACACACACACACACACACACACACACACAAACACATCGAATGCATGGCAAATAACATTTACAGCTCAGTTCGTTGGGTCCTTGTGGGTCATTGTTTTGGCTGCTGCTCTTGGCTCTTGGCTCGCAGACGTCAGCAGTTTGTTGAACTGGTCAGCGTTGACAGCGTCTCTGTGTGTGTGTGTGTGTGTGTGTGTGTGGGCCAAAAATCAATTATTAGCTAGCACAAATAGAAAAAAAATAAATAAAAAAATAAAAACATCGGAAACAGCGACGACAATTTACCAAATAAAAGGCAAAACACCGAAACACAGCAAAAAAAAAATAGAAAGCAACAGCCATCGCATCATAAATAAAAACCCAATTAATATATCATCGTTGCAAGGCGTCAGACAGCAACTGGAAAAGCGCCTGGGCGTGGCAAAGGGGCAGGGAGCTACTCATATTCAGCGTTTGCCATGTTTCTATTTAGAGCGCGATTCTCAGCGAAAAAAGGCAGCAGAAAGGAAGCGATAGATACGCTGAGATAGAAGGTGGTGCCACAAGTCGAAGACGAAGAGGAAATGCTCTTGCTAAATATATATATAATATATTTGCAGCTAAAATTTATAACAGAGCTGTCGCATAATAAAGATTCACACAATTAATCACAGCTGTTGATATATTTTGTGATTAAATTGAGCTCTAGCATTTAAATGTACTGCATAAATTTAAAAATTGCCTGTAAGAACAATAATTTTAGAATTTTTTTAATTGTGGTTCTTCATAGAGAGGTAACACTGTTCAGTTTCAAGTGTCGAAATACAAAAATATTTGTAGTACAGTAACTTGGCAATAATTGTATAAATTAAGCTTTGATCAAGGCCTTTAAATCGTAAATATAAAGTGAAGCTCCTCGTAAAATATTCACTCTGCAAAATGCTCGATTTGTATATATATTTTTAAAATAATTAATCATTTTATTTTTATTAAATGTATACATGTTTTTAAATTTGTATGGCTCAGTTTAACTAGTAGTCCGTCTGTACAAATGCGTGAAGAGCTGTTAAACTTTTGACCTTGCCTATATTTCGTGTAAAAAAGTTTGAGCCTTAAGAACAAGCGACAGCCTTTGCGTATTTGTTGCCATTAATTATAGAGAATCTTGACTGTATTTAGAAAGCGACTTAGGCAAAGTAAATGCTGCGTTCTAGACACGTTTCTTACAGCAAAGTAAAACTCTTCGAATAGAGCTTAACTTACGCATAATTTGGCTACATTTAAAAGGTCACAAACTTTGGGCAAAAGTTAGGAAAGCTCGCTTGGGCTCACGGCGCAGGCAAAAGGCGTTAAACGAAGTAACGCTAATGATAACAACACACGCAGCAGCAACAACAATAACAACAACAACAGCAACAACAATGCCATTTTGGCCAACGGCAACAGCGACAACTGGAAAGGCAGGTTACACATACGCCGCGTTGTACGCATTATAAATGATGCGAGCCTTGTCTTGCTTTCTCTTTGCCGTTGGCTCTGGCTTTGGCTTCGTTTATTTTTTTTATTTCTTCTCGTCTGAAAGCCGCCAAATGACTTTGTGGCATTAGGCATGCAGCCAGGCAGGCAGCCAAAAAAAATAGAAAAAACACGCACATCCGGTGCGAGCGGCGACGCACTGTGTTCAACTCATATCTATACACCTGCCTGGCTCCCTCTCTCTCTCTCTCTCTCACACACACACACTCTATTGCGCTCTCTCTTTGTTGTGCTTCACATTAGCGCCGTGTCGCTTAAATTTAAATTTGCTTTCGCTGACATTTGCTGTGGCAACAGCAGGATGACTCGCCTTTTGGCCGCATAATCTGAACATTTCCGCGCTATTTTATCGCTGCGCGTTTTATGCGCCCCACATGACGCCCGAATGCCTAATGTCTAATGCCTTTTCGATAATATTACTAAAAAGAAGCAGTTAAACATCTAAATGTCTATTAAATACAGCTGCACACATAACTGCTGATTGACTGATTGAGTGATTGATGATCCATGCACATCACGAACGAAAGCTAACTTTTCACCGTAAACAATTCTTAAAGCAATTTTGGGGAAATGTTGGAAAATTCCTGATAATTAATTTTTTTTTTGCTGTTCGCCATCAATCGGAGGCTTCACGTTGTGGCTAACTATTGACAGGCATTTTGCACATCGGTTTTCTTTTTTTTTATTCGAATCAACATTTGTTGCTTCACGCACGTGTGTTGCTCTACGGCCGAGGGTTGACCTGCGGGCTTGTCGCTTCCGTTTGGCAATATGTTTTCTTAGTTGGGCTGCCAACACACACACACACACATCACAAGTTGTTAACAAATGTTTGCGTTTAATTTTTGCGGTGCGTGGCAACCAGCGCATAATAAAAACAACAACAAACACAAACAAAAAAATAATCATAAATAATAACAAATATGGACAATAATAATGGCAATAGCAACATGCTAAATGCATATATTGTTTTGACTTTAATGGGCTAATTAGTCATGCGTTCTTTGTGCGGGCAACGCGTCGTATGCGTGATATTGCCACTTGACATCGCAGCATAAAACTATTTGCGCAGCATTTAGAGGGGTGAAGAGGGAGGAAGGGGGGTCGCTTATGTAATTGGCTGTTAATCTAAGCAAACAAAGGCGGTGCAGCGCCTGAAGTAGGCGTGGCCAGGTCCTGCTGCTGCTGCTGCTGCTATTGCTATAATAATTGGGTTATAAAAGCTATGAACAGCCATAATGTGCATAATAATTTTTAAACGCACCCAAAGCTGGAGCATCGCGAGGGGTGAGGTGTGTTTTAGGCAGTGTATTCACACACACACACACACACACACAGACATGCTTTTAGGGTTAATTAGCACAATTTTGTGTTGCTTTTATGGCCGAATGGGAAAACAAGCGCCTGGCCAAACGCCACGGCCAAGTGCCAGATTCTCATCGCAGTTCCATTCGAGAACTCTGGCCCCGCGCAGGCCCCGCGGTGTCTGCAACTCCTTTTGCCTCGTCGACTTCATTTGCGGTCGCCTGTAGCAACAGCAGCCAATTTTCTTTTAACTGTTGTTTGGGTTTTCCCAACCAGCCCCGCCCCGCCCTCTGCCCTCGCCCACACTGCTGCTCCAATTGCTTTCGGCCGTTATGTGTAGCCCTTTGCCTGACCTCAATTTGTTCAGAGCATGCCCCCCGCGGGCGCAGTCTGCGCTTTTAATTGTTGATTTTCTTTTTTTCTCCGAGTGGACCAAATAATAAAAATTACGACTAAGCGGCCATAAAGGGCCAATGAGCTGCCGTTAGCCGGAATCATATAATGCTGCCATATCCGCTAATCCGTTCGATAGACGTCTGCAAAGTTTGGACCGAAATGAAAAACAAAAAAAATAAAATAAAAAACAAACATGAAAAGCCAAACAAACTTCGAGTGCCACGTGGCAGGTGGCAAAAGTTTTTTGACCAGTCGACAGCTTCATAAATCAGCAAAGCACCGAAAACAATTTTATGGACGCAAAAAAAGCATGATATATATACATATATAAATGTGTACTATAACTTTTTTGTAATATTTAAAAATATATATTTAAATGTTAAGCTACTGCCCAGCTCTGCTGCTGTTGTTGCTATGCAAATTGCGAATGCGGCTCGCTGAATGTTTTTGCTTCAATTATGAAAATTGTTTTTCTGAATGCCATTGAAATTGTATTATTCGCGCCCAAGCAACGACATTTGCATACATCAAGCATATTTTTTTTTATGTTACTTATTTATGGTTTGGCTTTTCTTCTGTCGCGTTTTCTTCTTCTTCTTTTTTTTGGTGTGGGAAATCAGCAGAGGCAGCAGCAATAAGTCGCATTGTCAGCACCTGAAGCAGCTGTGAATACTTAGCTAACGTGTATTTATATATTCCAATGCAAATGCTGGATTTAATTTGCTTATTCAGGAAATTACATTTCCAAGGTGTCCGCTGAGCAGCAAGCGGCTTAAACATATTCCTTTTTCGTAATATAAGCTTGTCGATAAAAGAGGTCAATAAATATTCCGATTAAAAATCATATGTGAGACCCTTATAACATGATGTTTCTTCTATTTATTTATATGCTAAATTAATTTTTTATTAAACGTTTGCCAAGGGCAATATCTTGACATTTTGTCGATTACTCTTGTCTAAAGCACCTGGCCTATATAAATGTGTAAGAAACTCTCAGAGAAATAGTGTTAGAAAACATTTTTATTCGAGAGTCGTAAAGATGTGAACGAGTTTTGTTTGTAAGAACATACTTTTTACAAAAATGTCTTGAGCTAGACCATATCTTGCAGATATTTTTAAAGGATATCGCGGTTTCTAATCGTAGGGATCAGTCTCCTCCAACTGCATTAAATTATCTTAACGTATAGAACTTGTTAAGATTTATTTGCGACCCACAAGAAAACAGGCTAAGAACAGAAAATGCTCGAAATCGCGGAAACTACAAGGTTGATTAGAATGTTCTTTTGCCAGTTGATATTCATGGTCTACCGATTTCGTTTGAGTTGAGATAAACAAGGATACGGTTGAGTTATACGCAAAGTTCATGTATTCAAAATAATTTTTAAATGTGCATATATCAAAATAACTTAGCTTTAGCTATGAATAAACTGTCGCTGCACATTTTCAAAAGAAATGTTGCATTAGGATCCCAAGAATTGTATATTGAGTGGCTTTTTAAGAACTGGGCCTCACCCAAGGCCAGTTTTTCCTTAGAATAAAACTCTATTGAAAACCTAGGTAAATACTTAATGAGGGTTTACTTTTTTTTTTTTTTTTAACTGATTTGGAAAAGTATTCGAGCTTTGCCATTATTTAGGCTTGCGTAAATTGAATTGTAATAAAAACATTATAATATCCTCTCTCGTGGTGTTATTTCATTTGGGACATTTAATTGCTTAATATGCAGTTGGCATTTGGGAGAACCGCAGCGTAGCGTTCGCTGGATTATCTATCGATTAACTATCGGAATGCGGTCGTTCTGGTTATTGCCTCATTAGGCACTAGAAAATTCCATTTAAATTATTCTAGCTGCACGCGTGTGCGTGTGTGCGTGTGTGCGTGCGGCAATTAATTTGTGAATTTAGCCAAATGAGCATGGAAATTGTATGTAAATTTGGGAATGTTTTTGCAACGGTAGCTGTCAGGTGACAATGGTAAATGCAGATATTGGAAAGCGGTCCCAAAAATTGCACACACATCCTGCTAATTGCTTCATCTGCATAATTTATGCGCATTCGATGCAATGCCAATTGCATTCGAGGTGTTTGCATGCGACTGACAAAAGAAAAAAAAGCAAATGGTACGAAAATGTGCCGAGCATTGTTTGCGAAATTATTGTCATTCCGATGTACGAGGCGTTAATTAAGCAAAACTAATGATCTAACAAAAAAAAAAAACATGAACTCATGACTGAAAAGTTCGTTTTGGGCTAAAAGCCGAAATTGTAACGAACAATTGAGGTCAATGCAACACAGCTGTGGCAGGGCGAGGCGAAAAGGGTTTGGTGTGGCAGCATCATTAAATGCTTCAACATTGAGCGACACGCCCACTCGACAAGGGTTGGGGGCCAGAGCTTGAAAACTTGGCGCGCAATTTATCAAAATGAAATGCCAAAATGACACAAAAAACGAGAAAAAAAAGCGAGAGAAAGCCAAAAAAATAGAAGTATATGGGAAAAAATAGAGCGAAAAGTGAAAAATGTAGCTAGTCTGCATTTGCGTCTGAAAAAAAAGAGAAAATGCGAGAGAGAGAGAGAGAGAGAGAGAACGTGTTAGAGTGAGAGGGCAGAAGAGTTACAGTCAAGTCAACTGATTGCCTGCTGCATTGAAGTTGCCATCAGAAGTAAACAAATGTTGCATCAGTTTGTTTATTTGTTTGTTTGTTGCTGCTGCCACGCCCACAGCTGCTAACAACATTAAGCAGCAGCAGCAGCAGGAGCAGATCCTTGCTGGCACTCGAGCAGCATTGCAATTCATTTAAAGCCACTTGACGACGTTGTGGCTGCCACTTTTTGTGCTTTATTAGCCATGGCTTAAGTTTTTTTCTTCTCTTTCTGTTAAATTATTTAGTAGCCCGGCGAGCAGTTGCCAGCAGCATTTTGTGCTGCGGTCGAGGCGTACCAACTGGCGTATACGCAATGTGCCTGTTAGCCTGCTTGTTAGCCTTGTTACCAGCTGCAGAAACTTACATTTCGACCATAAACACTGCCAACTGTGGCAATTATGCATTGAACCAAGTGCCGGCTTAAAGGTTTAGCTACTCCCTTTTCTAAGCACCCTCGCCTGGCCATTTGCAATTAGATGTTTAATCAATCAAATTGCAACATCGTATGCAAATGGCTGGCATTGTTCTGTGCCACGGAGCCTGAATGGGTCGTATGCTTAATATTAATTAATATCAAATGGGCAAACGCTAAGCCCAAAAATGACTGCAACGCCATTTTCATTAGGGCCCATAACAATGAGGCTGCCTTCTTTTATAATTGCAATAGCTGTAGACACAGCGCCCCCTTCGACTCCCTCGTCGTCCTTGGCGCACAGTTTTATATTATGCCCGAGCTCCTTCCAATCGCCTCCGCGCACATTGAAATGGCTGCTGCCGACGTTCTTGTCGTTAGCTTGGCACATTTTCACCCACTTGCCGCCCGCCGCCTTCCGCTGGGCTCGTGGCCGAGTTTTGTTTGCTAAATGCCATTCGCACTCAAGATTCTCCATTTAAATGGCAAGTGCAGCGGGCAGGCGCAATGATTGGGATAGCTAAGTGTGCTCGACGAGCACATACCCTCTAGTCAAATAATAACTATATCTTATTACAATTTTTTTTGATTGCAATAATGAGATAAAGTCAACTTTCATGGGATATAAGGCTCAATTGGAGGCCGAGTTCAATAAGCTCAGGTTGACAAAAAGCTGCACAACTAGTTCCTTTTAGGTAAACAGAAGTCTCTGCCCTTTTTTTCAGTTAACTTTGCAGCCATTTGATGAGCAAAGGGTATCGAGTAAAGAAAATCTAGCCAAAGTGACAACAGATTCCTTTGGACCGCAACAACATGGCAACATGGCAGGACAATGACTTTATAAACAGATTTTAATTTCGTTGCGAAAGTTGAGACTTGAGTTTTGACTTCTTGGCGCCAGAGAAACACAATTTCCGCTGCCTTATATGATGGACTTGCTGCCAGCTAGTCCGAACTTCTCCAGATTTGTAGGTGTGCGTTATGTCATTTCCGTGCTGACTTTGGGGCAAGAATATATCTGATTCTGGCAACAAAAACTTTTGCCAGTACATTTGCAATTGGCACTTCTGCAATCACACACACACACACACACATGTCTTTCTGTTCGCTAAGATAACTTCAGGTAAGTCGCACAAGTTTTATCAATAAATTGCGTGCCACGTCGACTACCACGCCCTTTGGAACAGTTGCTGCGGCGGCAGATTGAAATTGCGTTCAAATGTTGACAGCTGCCGTGGAGCGAGCCCGACGCAATGGACGGATGCTCTTCAGACAATGCAAATTAAAAACGCACAAAGATTTCCACAGGACACAAAGCACAAAAAAAAGAGAAGTGGAAGAAGAATAAGAGAGAGCACGGAAAGGAAAAAAATCAACAACGAGCGAGTAATCAAAGCAATGGCCATGTGGATGCCTCCCCCTCTGCCTCCGCCTCTGCCCCTGACTGAGCCTCTGCCCCTGACTGTGCCTCTGACTGTGCCTGTTGTTGCTTTGATGAGGGCACTTTAGCAAATCGCTGTCGTTGCTGCGCGTTGTTGCCTTGTGGTTGTTATACCCAGCGACCATTAAAACTATGATAGGGTATACCAAGTTTGCAAAGAAAAAGAAATCGTACTAAATCAAGGCTTGCAGCAGCAAAAATTAAAACATATTTTTGGCGGTCAGAAAGGCCTCATTGAACTCAGATATTATATAGGCTGAAATCATCAAATTCAGTATGTGGCTGCATTATCACACATGTCAATTATGTATACTTTACATTCGTAAAAATGTAGGCTGCAGGGTATTTGCTAGTCCAGCCCATTCAGCTGACTCAAAAGCTGTCGTTGTTAAGCGAAAGCAAAAGTCAAAGCCGGGCAAAACTGCAAACAAGAGGCCTACAAGAGTCTGCTGCTGAGAATTTTATTGAAATATTCTCACATTTGCAGCAGTATCTACATCTTTGATATACCGTGCACCTCTTCCCACTCCAGCACTTAGTCCAGAGCTCCTGTTCCTGCTGCTGCCCCATTCATAGGCGCGTGCTACGTATTCACATTAATTTGGACAATTTATGCTTTGCACAGGCTGAAATGAGCATATGAACTGGCATGCCAAATGCTTAATAGCACCCCCCCCCTCCACCCCTTCTAGTCAACCCCTCTTACGGCAACGGCTATGTAAATGGGTCAAGCGCCAATTGCATACGAAATATGTTGCATACTTTCATGCGCAACGCGCCTCAATTGCACATTACGTATACGCCGCATGTGCGGACGCATACTTGAGCCTAATGAAATGCACAAGTGTTGCACACAAATGCTGCACAGTTGCAAGGTTGCCACAATAATTAGCTGCACTCGTGTGCAACAGCTTGACTGATCAAAGCATCTGCGAGCTGAGCAACTGCTCCGCAGCATTGCAGCAATTATTTCCGCTGCTTTTCCAATTGCGTGCACAAATGTTGACCTGCTCAAATAATTGTCGGCCTGCACTCGACTGGAATCAATTATAAATGCAGCATTGAAAGAGTTGCCCTTGATTGCCAGGTCGCACAAATTGATTTATGTTTATGGTCTTGCAGCCACAAGCCCGGCGCCGCATTGTTTGCTAGCCAGCCAAGGGGCATGCAAATTGAATCAGCCACGCCCAGTGGGCCACTGCACTCAAAAAAAAAAATGAAATAAAAAAAAAAGTATAAGCGCTGTGCCCGATTGTAATTGACTTGCGGGCCATGGAAAAAAACGGATCGGTTTAAAGCCACAAAAATGTTTTCTTAATAGCAGATGGAAGCTGAGAGTTTTTTTTTTGGCGAATAATAATTCAATTTTCAGCTGGTTAATATTCAATAAAATTACTACAGTTTCTCTCCCTAATTGAAGAACTAAAGTATATTAAATAACAATCACTTTTCTACGGGTCATATAATTTAAGTCTTGATAAGACGTCTTTTCCTATTGTGGAATAATAATTTAAGAATATTATATTCTTTATGATAAAAACTAAGTTGTATTGAACGGGTTTTTAAGCTATATAATGCTTGAGTAAAAAATAACAGAGATTTGTTTTCTTATAGACTAAGAGCCCGAATCCGGAAGAAATATATAAATATAATCAATGTTGATTTTTTATAATAACTATGCAACATAATAGTAGATAGCTAATCCATCATTTTTAAGATATATGTCGATTATTTTATATATATATATATATATAGTATGTTTAATATATATATATATATATTATAAGTATATAGTATGTAAAGTCAATGAATAATATCAATCAGAAAGTTTTTAAATTAAAACACTTTGTTTTCATTAGTTTTGCGAGTTGTAAAAATGTATTTTAATTATTTACAGCTCATGCTTTTTTTATATTGCTTTAAAGTTGTTCAACTTTTCTATAAAGTTATTTTTTGTCTAGAGTAGCGCCTTTTTTCTGAGTGTATACTTTAACTGCGCTGCATGTCACACAAAATGAACTGTGCACAAGCCAAGACGTTTATTTGCTCATGTACAGTCAAAAGTGTGCGTGTGTGTGAGTGTGTGTGTGTGTGCATGTCTGGTCACTTTGTCGTTTATTTGCCTGCCTGTATGAGAATTTTGGGGTTTTGTTAAGTTTATGCAAATGTCCTTTCAGCAATTAGCAATAAATGTTTGTATTGGCTGCTTTTGTCTCAGCCTGTGTGTGTGTGTGTGTGTGTGTGTATGTGTGTGTGAGTGCCATTTGTGGCCTATTTGTGATACAAATCATGCGGTCTACATTTACTGCGGGCCACCAGCTGTTTTCGGGCCAGCCTTTAAGTGCGCCATGCGCCTTGGCCTGGTCAGCTGGCCAACTGGCCCGCCGACTGTGATTCAGGAAATGGCCTACGACTGCGGGCAGGTAGCTTCTTGGATGAGGGGGCGGGCCGGGGAGAGGGTGCCGGGCAAATGTTGCGAGCAACGTGCAAATGGTGCGCCAAATTGGTTTGCCTTTTGCATTTGCATAATTCACAGCGGTCGACTTTTATTGTTGTGTTGCCGTCGAGCTGCCCGAGACAATGTCAAGACGCACTCTTTTGGCTGCTTGAATTTATGAAAATTCGAAACAGTTTTTGCATTTATTGGCAGTCAACACCACGCCCAAGCTAATGTCATTCGCTAATGCTTTGGCAATTCATGCAGCAGACAGCCGGCCGATTCTTGGCTAATGCTCAAATGACATGACTTTGAGTGCTTGGCTCAGCAGCAGGTGCTGACAAGACCAACACTCGGCCCACACACGCGCGCTCTGGGCATTTGTATGCTTGTGGTTGACTCGTGCAATCAACAACACACACACACACACACGCGAACACACACCGAACATGCATAAATCAAAATTAATTGGGCAATAAGCATCAGGTAGCTAAAGCACATACCACAACAGACTAGTGTCAGCAGCAAGTGCGCCGAAACCCGCCGTCCCCACCCGCTTAATAACCCCTCGTCCAGAGGGGTTGGGGTGTGGCATAGCTTGCGATTAATTGAGTAGCTCGATGTTGGACCACAAATCGCGGCTGTGGCGGTGCTTGGTTAGCATTTAAATTGAATTTCATGTTCACAGCCAAGACAGACTGTGGGGCATGTTTTTTAGTGAGGATAAAACACACTGCAAAGCTCGCCGCGCTCAATAAATTGTTGTGCAACAGCAACAACTACAACAATGACAACAACAACAGCATGCATATCAATCTTTGGCTTGAAATGATCTGCGAGGCAAACGAAGAGCTATTAATATTAGGAAAAAGCCGGGTCATATCTATTGATTGATGGCTGATAAGTAGCAGGTTTCCTGTGTGTGTCTCTCTATGCGTCTGTGAGAGTGTGTGTGTGTGTGTGTGGCACAGTCATTGCATGAAAAATGTGTTGCCTAGCACCCGCTACACACACACACAACACACAAACATACACGCACCCACCCACACACCTAAATGGCAGGCATAATAATGCGAGTTTATCTCTGCTTGGTAACCAATTTCCAACAATTTGATTTATGTATTTTTTGTTTGTGCGTGAGAGCGTGCGCGCGCCTTATGTCATGTTGTTGTTGTTGTTCTATGTTACACACACACATACACACGCATGACTGGCTGGGGCCGAAATGCTATCATCAAAAGTCCTGATTATATTTGCAGCCGTTTCTCCAATTACAGCATAATATGTTGCCTACTTTTTGGGGCGCGCTCAAAGAAAACTCATGCATGAGCTGCTGCCGTATGTATGTATGTGTGAGTGTAGAATATGCGACGCTTTGTTATGGTGTCTGTTACTCATGCATATGTGTGCCTAATTAGTTCAATATAACGGGAAATGCGGCGCCTGGCAACGTCCGGAATGATTTGGTAATCAGCTACACCTGCTGGAGCCTTGAGATCCCCGAGGCGCCCGTTGCAATCGGAGAATCATAATTGTTATATTTAAGAAAATGTCTCAGGCATGTTTATTATACATTTGCAATAGATATTATTAGTTTGTCACTAATTGTGCGCGGAACTAAGGGCAACAATTTCGCGCGCATACAGACGAATTAATTAGGGACGTACACATATATTATGCTTATATGGCTCGGTTTCTAGACTCAGATGCTCTTTCATACTTTAGTTAGTATGTATGTCGCATATGTCGGTTTACTATATCACAAGGCTGTCATAGTCATAATCTGTCATCACTTAGTTTTTTGTATGACAAAGTTTTTGTTTTTTCTCTGTGTATATGTTATAAAGAGTGTGCAACTTTAATATGGATCGAATAACTATAACTACCACTAAAATACACATAACAAGAAGTTGACATTTTATTTAAAGTGTCTTTTAACATGTGATATTTTGGGGTATGTAAGAAAGACATCACAGGCCAGAAATTATATTTTAATAGGTCTGATTGGGCACGAATAACAAATAAATATAATAACAAATACGCCAACACATACACATACAGATACAGATGCACAGCAGCGCAGGCCTGAGCTCTTTTTTAGAGTGCCCCAAAAAGTAGGCAACATTTTTTGCTGTAATTGGAGAAATTATGCTATTGATCAGCACAAAAAGCCGAATCTGTGTCTATGCGACAGTCGGTAAATATGTCGATTCGGCTGGAATGAACCACAATATCATAAATCTCAAATAGGAATCGAAAATTGAGTCGCATTAAGTTCTGTCACATCTGGTAAATGGCTAAATGTCTTTTAAGACTCCTGTTATTCCTATCAATTTCTCCAGATGTTGTTTATAATCCGTTTACTATCTCATTTACGTAGCTGTCACATTTTCAGCTTTAATTGCGTGATTTAAACAAATTTAGTTATCATTTTATGCTTTTATATATATGTTTATTTTATGCTGACTGTTCCATCAGCTTAAATTTGTGCTCACAGACACTAATTGGTTGCATGTGTGGAGCTTTCGCTGTGGCATTCGCTGGGCCACTTGTGTGTGTGTGTGTGTGTGTGTGGGTTGCCTGGAGACAAGAGCAGCGCCCACAAAAGATTTGCTTTTGCCAGGAGATTTCGATTTACGCTCGAGAGGTTCAATATTTAAATCGGATATAAATTGTTTTCGAACACACGCGCACACGCACACATGCAAACGAGCAGCATTCATAACAAGTGGTTGACAGACACACACACACACACAGACATCTGTGATGTGTGTGTATTTAAGTATGTGTAAGCCTGTTTATTCAAATTGTATTGCATTTATTTACGCAGTTGTTGTTTGCCATTATTGTGGCTGCTGTTGCTGGGGCGCACGTTTTGTGAACAATTTTTAAGCACTTGTAAAATATTCATGAGCTGCCAGCAACGCGTTATTTATAGGCCCTAAGCCACTCGACTGCCAAATTGGAAGTGTATATATTGTATATTTAAATCGCTGCTCTGCTCTGCTCTGCTCTGCAATTCAATAGTTGGGATTTCCTCTGGCCATGTGCAGCCGATTAAATTAATCAAATTGTTCATTAGAGCCTGCCACATGCATAAATCACGACTGTGGCAAGTTGCTCTGGCCCATTTACTCAGTGCCAATATGATTGATCATGTGTGTGTGTGTGTGTGTGTGTGTGTGCTACTGCTAATTAGCACACGCACACATTGACCTATTGACACATACGCTATGCTGGTAATTGTAGCAGCCAATGAATTGATAAATGACCGAGACTAGGTGCGACATATGAGTACTACACATTCTCATTCAAGCAGAGCTCGCTACACTTGGAGAATTAAACAAGCATTTAATGCAATCCAATTCTTTAAATACAGCTTAGCTTGCAATTTGTTAAGCTGTCCACCGAATACAAGAATCTATTTTCTTCAACATTTCAAGAGAATACTTTACGTTTAACTCAATTGTCTTAACGAATTCTTGTTATAAATATTTGTTACTTTAGTCGAGCTTAATTCACCTTATTTTTATTCATTATAATAAATAGTTTTTTAATTGGAAAGCAAGAAAGTAACAGTATAGGAGCACATTTCTCTCAGTGTACGCTTAGTAGAGCTCTGCTGTGAACGTATCAAAATTTTGCTAGCTCATTAAAACTCAAGTTCCACAAAAAACGCTGTACTTTAAGGCCGCTCAAAGCTATTCAATCTCATGGCTCTATTAGGTCATATGACATGGCACATTAAAAGACTCGAAAGGGGGTTAAAAGAGAGGGGCGGAGGAGAACCCTTCAAGTTACGTTTTATGGCCTGAAAAGTGTATGACAAATGCTCTGCTCGTAAAATCGGCGTTAATCTCAACTTCCGGATGGCTTTTTTTTTATAGATGCGCTTGGTTTTATTTGCGCGCACAACGCCTGCAAATGGACAGAGATCAAGAGCGAGCAGAGAGCGAGAGAGATAGAGAGAGAGAGAAAGAGAGAGGGAGAGAGAGAGAGAGAAGGGGAGGAGGGGTGGTAGCAGCTAGCAGCTTGATTCAATTATGAATTCGTATTATTTTCAGACACATACGAATGTGTGTGTGCGGGATGCATAATCGAATTTCATGTGCGCACAAAAATATGCTTTAAAAAGTGTAGACAAAGAACAAAAGAGAAAGAAGGGAAACATAGCCAGGATTCAAGGACTTTGACAGTGGCTTAATTGGCGGCATGTTTGCCGTGTGCCATTGTCAGAAAGCTCGAAGCAGAAGCTGGCACCAAACCACTTTTTGTCTTACCTAACTGAGAGTGACAGCACACAAAGGACAATGGATACAAGCAAAGACAACCAGAGAGCGACTTAGAGTGAGAGAGAGTGAGAGAGATGGAGAGAGAGGGGAGGTGAGATTGATAGAAAAGGCCAGCAAATGCCGTGCAGCATCTTGTGTGTGTTGCGTTCGTCCTCTCTCGCCTTTTGCCAGAGCTTCTGGTATTTGGGTCAAAGTTTTGCTTGCATTTCTATTTACATTGCCTTGGACTTCTCATACATAACATAAAATTTAATTTAAAAGTTTTGCTCGTTGCTTGCAGCATAAATAAATGCGTATTTGAAAGGATATGCGTACAGGCAGGCAGCACGAAAACGAGCACATGTGCTGCCGCTCGCCCAGCTGCCTTGCTGTCTTAGTTTCGCTTTGTTTTCTGATTTATTTACAGTTTGCATTAAAACTCACTTAAATTTGCATGTCTTGTGCAGAAATGAAACTGTCCTTAGACCAATCTTCACATAAATGCCTTATAAAAAGGCCCCAAAGGCTCACCCTGAGGCTCACCCTGTTTGCCGGAATTAGAGCTGAGGGCGTATGCTGCATTTCATTAGGAAAACAGAGCATAAATGCGAAATACTAATTATAAACAGTTTAGCGATAAGCTTTGGTATAGAGATTTAACTTTTGATACCCTGTTCAGAAGCTTAAAGAGTGTCCTTTACTCTTCTTGGCTGTCCCAACGGACATAAGCCGGAAAGTTTATAGATCTACATTAATCTGTTGCTTATCTCTCTAATAAATTCTTTTGCTGTTTCCCAAACTTTACTAGTAAGACTTTCAATAGTCAATCGATCTTATGCCCTATCCATTTCATTAACTCCTCTACTCGCAAGTTGAGCTTAATAGCTGAGCAGATTCTTAAAATCGGATTTCTTAGCACAAACACAGCGCTTTAAGTCAATCCCTTTGGGGCAGCTGAATCCTTTGAATGGCAACATGTCAAACGCATTTGTTCCATTGTGATGCCAAGTGTTGGCGACCATGTCTGAGGTGGGCCGACATGTTGCTGGTTTGGCTTTTTTGCTGTCGGTCAAATCTCAGACACCGCCAGGCTTGGGTCTTTGTGCTGTGTCGTGTTGTTGCACGCACGGCCTGCTGCATGCAACAAATTGAGAATTCTGTCTGAATGACAGCTGCCCTTTCAGCACGTGAAATGCTATCCGGAATTTGGGCGCTGCCCAGGTGGGCCCCGGTCAGAATGTTGAATAAACGCTCGAAGCGGCTAATAAAGTCATCCGGGCCAGGGCTCTGGACTGGGAATGGGTCTGGGCCCGGCCAGGTCGTTGATAAGACTAATAAACTAAGCGCGAGCCTTAGACAACGAGGCCACTAATTTAGAGACGCCGGCCAGCGGCCAAGTCGACCGGAAACGGAAATTGTCGCTGGCAACAACAAACAGTCGACGTTTTTTTTCTTCTCTTGTTGTTATTGTTGTTATTGTTGTTGTCGCTGTGTTGCCCAGAAATTGGATTTATGTGCTTCGTTAGTAAATTGGTTGTGATAGGCGCAACGTCACGAGGCGGCAACTTTTGGGCGTGCTGCCAACTGCAGAAGGCGTTCAATGGCAGATACAATGGGAGAATGCGACAAGGAAGTGCACAAAAAAAATGTGTGCACTTAATTGTAGTCAGAAGTAAGACAAGAAATGAATAATTTAGCAAAGAATATATAATCTTGCGAAAATATAAATAATAAATATTATTATTATAGATAGAAAGTCAGACAAGAAATAATGATTATTATAATCTTGCGAACATATAAATAATGATTATTTTTATAGAAATGTCTATCATTTTATATATACTATATGAAAGAATAATCCAGTGAAAATAAGATTTCTGCTTATAACATATGTTGTAAGCAAAATTAAGAACATAATTTCTGGGATTGAGTAGAAGAGCTTGAATAGCAAGATTTTCAAACTAAAATTCTAATACGAAAACTTCTTCGCGTGACAATTCGCGGGTATTCCAGCGTATCTTTGTATTCCTATATAATAAGTATTATAAAACTTAATCAAATTGAATTTCTAATATCATCTAACTTTTCATTTGTAATGTTCTATTCATAAGCTTATTGCAACCAGCTGCATTTTTTAGAAATTGGTTGAGGTAGAGATTATCTAACCATGGAACTTACTGAAGAATAGTTTTAGGCAACTTTCGTAGTAGTTCGCAACTGATCTAATTGTTCCTTTATGTTGGCATAGTATTTGGTTATGGCTGGTAAAGATATCAGAGGCCAGAAAGCGTTTTTCTTTTATCAATAAACCATATTTTTTTTATCAATTGAGACTCCGACCTGTCTACACGATGACAGATTCATTTCAAGCTTTACCAAAAGAGCAGCTGAACAAGAATATAAATTTACATAAATTATGGACTCGCTAAGTTGGTCCTCTATGTGTTAAACACTCCATTACAACATTTTGTTAGAGGATAAAAAATAGTTCATGTCTGCAATACTTTACAATTTTGGCAGATAATTTAGCTAAAATGCCCATTGTGCTGGCAGCAGCAGCAGAAACTGTGCTGCAAGCTGCTTGTGCTGCCACAAACTCAACTGCGGCCGTTCGTCCGGATGTTGCACAACTTTTTAAGCAGCTTGCTTTAATTTCTCCTGCTGTCACATGATCTCGCCGGCTCCGGACTACGGCCGGGCACAAGTTGAGCCGGCAGCTGTGCGGCCCAGCGCGGCGCGTCTAAAGCCTGTGAAATGTTTTTATGCGAATTTTATTACATTTGGCGCGGGCGGATGGGAGGGGGAATTGGTCGGGGGCGGGGGCGGTGGTGGCTTAAAGCCTTGGCCCCAACACTGGATGAAAATTTTCATTATTGACTTTTGGTGCATGAATGTTGAAATCAGCTTGAGGCATTTCAATTTTTGGCCAAGTTTGAAGTTTTTATGCAGCTGCCGGTTGCTTGGCTTCTTTTTTTTTCAACAGTTTTCATTTGGTGTTTATAATTTGCGTAGCAAATTGAGCGGCCAAAATGGGGACAATCAGGGCAGAAAGAGAGGCAGAATGAGCGCGAGCGAGACGGAGAGGGAGACAGACTAAATTGCGCTATCCCAGTTGATGCTGTTGCTGATGTTGATGAAGTGCCTCAAGGCAGTTGATTTATGTGCGGGCTCTGATCGAAGCGTGGTAAAGAGACAGCTGGAGGAGGAATGGGCGGAATGAGAGGAATAAGAGGAATGGGAGCAGGGAGGCAAAACAAAGCCTCAAAAGGTTGTGGCACAGCGGCGGCCATTCAACTGCAGGGATTAATGAGCCGCTGTGTAGCAAACCACATTGGGATTTTTGAGGCCTGTCCGTGTCCATTTGACAACATGTTGTTGGCTTTTATAGACAACATTTGCAGTGCTTTGCATGCCAAGCGGATGGACAGAAAAAAAACTATATAAAGCTCTATGCGGATGCAGAAGGCCAGCCGCAGGCCACAGGCAGACCAGGCCCAAGTCCGACAGGATGTGCTGGCTGTCTAACTGTCTGTCTGTGTGTGTGTGTGTGTGTGTGTGTGTGTGTGTGTGGGTGCGAGTCGCCACGGCCGGTGGCAAAAATTAAATTATGACAGCAAATGAACGAGCGACGACGAGCAGCAGCAGCAGCAGGACACGACTAGGCTAGGCCAGGCTGAAGGATGCTGCTTGCTGAGCCGGATATGCTGAGCCGTTGTCCTCGCTGCTGTTACGCTGCCTAATAATGAAATACATGAATTTTGTAGACAATAATCGCAGCGGCTTAGCCGCGATTATAATAGGCACTCGCGAACAGCAGCAGCCGCAGCGGCAGCCAGGATAATGAAGCAGGTGAATCCTTTTGCGGCCAGGTCTCCACGGCGCTGCTTAGCCAGCATTTGAGGTGAAGCTTAAAGCTGCCGTGTTGCAAACTTTCAAGATTGAATTCCATTATGAGAATAAAATATTTCTATTAGCTTGTCTTATCAAGCGTGAAGAGTAAAAGTGTATCTCTTGTGACAGTCCAGGTGTGTCCTTAACTTATTACTTTAAGCTAACTTGCTATTATTTTATTTATTTATTTATTAACCCATGCATAGAGCCTTCAGTTATACCTCATAATAAATATTGTTTAAGAAAACAGAGAATGCGAAGAAAAGAAGAACATTTCATACAGCAAGAATTCTTAAAGCTTAGGCTTAATACCCTAACTATTGGCAATTCGAATGGCAGATCTTTCTAGCTGATTGCAGTTTAAGATATTCTACCCATCCATCCATTTATAGTTGTACATGCATTCTATATACCAGAGAATACTTTTTGAAACATTTTGCTATTGTATCTAAATATCTCATAGTTTAAAATCAGTTAATAGTTTTAAAATGTATTTGACCCAACTTCTAAATTTGTGGCATATTATAATATTCATAGAATTTAAATTATAGTCATATTCGTATCTTCTTTCTAATTGCTAAATGTTATCTAATTCAATTTATGTTTATCACGCAAAATTTAATTGAAATAATTTATGAAAAGCTCAATTGAAGATGCATTTTTGTTGTGCTCTTGTGCTAATATTTATATAATCGTTTGTCATGGAATTGCGCTTGAAATTATAAATATTTATTGTCATAATTTTCTAATCAATTGTTGTTTATTTAACTAAACTGTGCGCGCCAAGGAAAACTGCATAAACAAACATTAAATTCAATTAGGGCGCCTAATGACCCACATGGAACAACAATTTATTTGCTTCAATAAAATCCAAACAAAAATAACAACAATAAATGCATGGAAAAAGATTTACAAGCCCGAAAATGCAGTTTTTGCAACAATTTTCCCAAAGGACTAATTGGCAGCTTTCACAGCGGAAAATTCTATTTGACTAGATAAACAAAAATGCAGTTTTTGCAATTTGCCTCAAAAATATGCGATTCAATTTCAATTATTGCCCGGACGCAAAGATAGAAAGACAAAAACAAGATTTCGTCCATTTAATTGAGAAAATAAAACGTTGTCTTTTAAGTTTAGATTTTTTTGACTAGTGTCCTGGCATTTGCTCTTAAATTAAATATACAGTTTATAACTAAATTAATTCGATATGCAGTTAACTTGCAGTCAAATGTACGAGGCACAAAATATTTTAGATCGGAATTTCGGAATTTATAGCATGCTTTTACCAGAGACAATTTTATGTATTTTCGGCTTTATTTTTGCACGGAGCAACTAAATTTGGGCATTTAAATTTATTGCTTGTTTTGGATTTGGCAATTTGTATACCCTGTATTAATAATGGAGGAGGCTATCTGCGATGCCATAAAGCATATACATATATATTCGTGATCTAAATGAGGGTCTGAATTGAACGTGATATGTCCGTCTGCCTGTCTGTGTCAACTTATTAATACTACAAAATAAATCCACATTCGTGTGATATCTCCGACCATTTTCATGATATCGATAAATATCGATTTTAAGTTAAAGTTCTTTAAGCATAACTCGCAGATTCAAAGAGCCTTATATTACAAACTTTGTATATGAGTTCTCTTAGGATACATACTCATTAAAAGTATTTAACTATTTAGATATCTTCTCCTAGGCCACCCATAATTGGATGAAACTAATTTTTAAAGGAAAAGCCACAACATTAATATGGCATTAGATGGTATATTTAAACTTCTGTATGCGATATTCAAGACCTACAAGTTTTATAAGGCTCGCATTTGAACAGCCGTAGACTATCACGAAGTAGAATGGCAGCTCGAGTCTAGGCTCAGGGTATTTCCTAGTCGGTCACTCCCGACTAGAGCACAGCTACTTGTTATTTAATATTGTTTTCTGCGTGTGCTTAGATTTTTCAATGAATTTTCTTAGCAAATAATTTAATTTCTCTCTCTGAAAAGCAACAGAGATATTTTTAGCTTTGACTTGAAAAATAAAAACAACATTTTGTTCTATTTTAGAAATGAAGCACATTCAAGCCCAAATTGAAATATTTGCGTCATCTATCATCTATTGATGCGAAATAAGACAAAAGTGCCATCAAAGACGAGTCGAATATTAAATACTCTTACTGTTCTTTAAAGCAGAAGAGAATCTCCGCAAGGAGCAGAAATCTTGTATATAGCTCACAGATAATTTTGATAAATAATAAATATAAATATATATATATACAACTTAAAAAAAAGCATAAAGTAATGTTAACTAAAGTTATATTTTTTTTAAAAATCCCCTTAATAAATTTATTATACCTTTTTCATTAGTAGCAGCTGCTCGCGTTGTTATTTCTTCGAATATTAAAACTAAGTTAGCTAAACTTGTTCATAAATATGGCTTAAAAAGTGAAATGCCTTAAATAAAAGTCAAAGCCAATTTATATAATTGTTTTTAGTATCTTTTGCAGCTGCTGCCGCTGCCGCTGCCGCTGCCGCTGCCCCTGCCTGTGGCAAGTAGCAAGAGGCAAGCGGCAAGTAGCAAGTGCAAATTTGCTGAGGGCGCACAATGAATCCAATAAAGAAATTACGCCAGACAGCGCTGCTGCCAAGGACAACGCCGCGCTCAAATGTAATGCCAGCTAAAAGAATAAGAAGAAGCAGCGCCTTTTTTCTCAATTGCTTGTTGTTGTTGTTGTTGTTGCTTGTGTTGATGTCGCCAATTGTTTGGCTTTAATATAATGAGCTGAATATAAAGTACGTCTGATGGCAGGCCACAAAAATTGTTTATTCTTAGACGTCGCATGAATAATTTAAAAAGATATCGTTAACGGGCTGTATGTGTGTGTGTGTGTGATGTCATGGCATGTGCGTGTGTGTGTGTGTGTGTGAAAATTAGTGTGTGCCCGTTAATGGATGCTGAGGGTCATTAAACGTTTGATTTGGCAGCTTTGACCTAGCCCTAAACACATAAACATCACATGCATTCAACTGCCTGAGGAAGGTGGAAGACTGCGTCCTGCCACATGCCACATGCCACCTGCCATCTGCTACGTGCTGATATAAAGAAAAAACTTGTTGGCAAAATAAACTTTTGTTCTACAGGCGCAAAGTTGGGACTGTTGGTGAGTGGGGGCGTCGTCCTGGTATTTTTTGCTGACTTTAGCCAAATTGACACAGATCGAATAACTGTCTCGAATGCCTGCAACACTTTGTGGCAGCTGTAAAACTCTTTGGAAGAATAAATAAAAATTTTATGGAAAATGGACAACAAAATAGAAGCCTAAATTCCAGCGAAATTTCTAATGAAAATATTTGCTGATATGTTGTCAATAATGTGCGCACATTCAGAATGGCCAACTAGAGTCTAGAATATTTAATGAATACAGATTTCTAACTAAAGATTATTGAGACCAAAATAGATGGGCAAATAAATATGCAATCGTTTGCACAAATGAGCAAGAAGCTAAGGTATCGAATCACCAAAGGAGTGAAGAAATAAGATATAATAAATAGGAAAAAGAACTGGTACGTTCCAAAGTTTTCGATGTTTGAGAAATAATAATAACATTTTATACAAAAACTCGAGTTTGGACTATTGTTTGACTGTTAATATCATCTTTTACTACAAAATTCGAATACTCTCTGGAACTGAGCACGAAGTTTAGAGGTCGTACCACCGTGAAGAGTGAATACAAAATATAAAAAAGAAACCGAAATGGAAAGGAAGCGTATTTTAAGCCGATTGCTTATTAAGTCTTTTACGATTGAGATATATTACAATATTTTATACAAAAACTCGATTTTCGACTAATTGTTTCTCTGACAGACTTATTACACTTAACAACAAAATTCGAATATTCTCTGGAACTGAGCACGAAGTTAAAAGATTGAAATATAAAAAAAGGTATGAGAACTGTAAAGGAAGCGTATTTTCAACCAATTATTCCTGAGTCTTCGACAATTGAGAAATAATTCAACAATTTATGCAAAAACTCAATTTTTCACTATAATTTCAATGAAACTGAAAGACTAATTGGCATATAGGTTGAACAGTGAACGTAGCCTTTAATATCACATTTTGCTACAAAATGCGAATATTCTCTGTAGTTTGAACATCTCTGATTTGCCTCTCTCTAAGTGGCGCATAGCCTGTGCATTTTATCTGCGCAATTTCTTACATAAGCGACGCCCATTTAAATTGTTGGCAATCAGGGCGTGGCTATAAAGTGTGCTATTGAGTGCAGTTGCTGCCTGTCGCCTTGTTGTTGTTGTTGTTGTTGCAACTTTAATTGCGCAACATTTTGAGCGAAAGTTTTTCATCAATTTTCAGTTTGCACTTAACCAAAAAACACGAAACAACTGCAAAAATCTCAAATGCAAAACTGTGCCACTTATGGGGCATATTTTATGCGACTGGCTGTTGTGTTGTTGCTGTTCTTGTTGTTGTTGTTGCAAGCTGCTGTTGCAAGCAGTTGTAACAAGAACAACAGCTGAGCGGCGCGCACATCAATAAAACGAAAATTGCAGCGAAAATGGCGCGCAATTGTCGCAGCTAGCACGCAGGGCTGCTGCGGTGGAGGAGTGACAGAAAGGGGAAAGTGGGGGGTAGTTGGGTGCATGCAGCATGCAGCCTGTTTGCCTGCCAATGGGCGTGGCGGTGCCACAACGGCGGCTGCTGCGCTGCGCTCAGTAAAAACAATCGAAATTATAGCAAACAAGCGCGTAAACTTTACGCTTTCACTGCGCCGATGTGTGTGTGTGTGCGGTGTGTGTGTGTGTGTCAACACACGCCTGGCTGCAGTTTTATTGGTTTAGTTGTTGTTGTTGCGGCTGCTGCGGTGGTTGCCACTCAACAGCGTCATTTAAATTGCTCGACAAAAAGCGACGCGCAACTCTGCCAGCCTAATGCCAATACACACACACACACACACACACACACACACACACACATATTTAGATTTCACATGTTTGCATGTGTGCTTTTGTATTTTTTTTAGCTGCGCTTTATTGTTGTCTCTTTTGCTGTGCTGGCGCGCAAATTCTCTCGTTTGCGTGCAAATTTTCGTAGCATACTTTTTAGGGCCAGCCACAACAAAATGTGTGTCAACAAAAGCCGCTGGTTGCCGCTGCTATTGTTGTTGTTGTTGTTTGTTATTAGTTGTTTTTGTTTCGGGGTTTGCTTTTGTTG
This sequence comes from Drosophila lacicola, assembly GCA_035045355.1. Classification (NCBI taxonomy): domain Eukaryota; kingdom Metazoa; phylum Arthropoda; class Insecta; order Diptera; family Drosophilidae; genus Drosophila; species Drosophila lacicola. Next base: position 291,384 of record JAWNPB010000347.1, on the reverse strand, counting down.
TTGGCTCTGATCATTGCCAGCCGCATAAATGCGAACGAAATGCAGCCTCGCCTCTATATAAACAAAATCTAATGTGCGATTTTTTCAAGTGCGTCCACGCAGACAAAACTGCAATTAGCTGCCGGAGCCTGTTTTGATAACACAAACCCCCCCCCCCCTTCCCCTTTCGACCAGCACCCCTCCGCTCTCAACCTTTTTAAACGGCATTTACACAACCCGTTTGATGTGTGTATTTTGGGTCGCCAAGCAGTATTATTTGTGTGGCCATAATTACATGTAAATTATGACCACATGTACAAAACGTTTGCTTCATTTTATGCGGTTAATTGGGCCGCAGCCCCTACCCCTGCTCCCCCTCTCTATCTCACTCTCTCTCTCTCTCACTCAGTGCGGCCTCTCGCCTTTCTAATCGAAAACCTTTTTTTAGCAAACGTGTTTCCAAGTAATTTCTTTTACAAAACACACACAATCATTGACTTTGGCAGTCAGATATACACACACACACACATATACGTTTCTCGTGCACACAAACATGCATGTGTAAATGGCTTGTTGTCTAGGGTAGGGGCAGGCATAAGGGGGCAGGGGCAGGGGCAGGGGCAGGGGGAGGGTGGCTCAGCTCATTAACGTACATGAAATCAAGCAGCATGGAAAAACGCAACCTTTTGTAATACTAATTAATACGAAAATAACATGTGCCCGCCGCGCCAACAGCTATATGACCCGAATCCAATAAAAAAATAAGGTGTGCACGACACTTAAATACCCTATATTAAGTGTGTTTAAGAGAGCATAATAAACGTATAATCCCCCCAATTAACACAAACCTAAAACAGATGGTGTAAACGTCGAAAAATATAACTTTTCTTAATAACTCCAACTCTAAAGAGTAGATGAATCCAATTTCCTTTGCATATCTCAATAATTGGATGCATTCATATGATAGCTTGTATTTTCAAATATTTGTAAAATTTGAATTTTATCCCTAATAACTAGTGTGCCTAATCTGGGATAGATGCCAAAGTTAATTGCTGTGAAGCATAAGTCATGTGCATTATTTGATTTTATCAAAAGTATAAAAACCTAAAGACATTGCTTGTAATATATGAAAAAACACAACCTTAAGGATAATGTGCCTAGGTGTTCATGTACTATATATTATCTCCAAATATTCTCATTATTAGGTACACTTAAAGGTTATATGAAGGTATTAAGTGCATATGAGCTCCTCATCTGCTTATTGCAGGATATATGAAAGAAGAAGAAGGTAACTCCACCAAATTTCATAAGATTATAAATATAATATTTAAACGCGTTATTGTAAAGTGCATGCAACATCATGGTATATGCTTTGTAGGGTATATGACAGAAGTCGAAGAGCTTGAATACATTCTCCCCTAATTATTTGGTTTATCAATTTCATATTAGATGCGTAATAGACTTTCTACTGTGTGATTTTGTGACTAAGAAGTGCATGCAACCCGTGCGACCCCTCTTGGTTCGCAGGGTATGTGAGCAAGAAGAAGACGCAGATGGGTTGTCAATTTGCGTCTCGTGCCGAGCCTTCACTTGACGCAGCCAATTTGTGAAATGTGTCCACATTGCGTTTTCATTGTATTAAAAATTCCATTAGCTGCAAATTGTGCGCATTAATTAAGGCCACAACACCCGATGGGATATTGTCCAACTGAAGCTCAGCTCAGCTCACCGAAAAAAAAATATATACAAAAAAAAAGAGAAGAAAATTTCTTGATTTCCGCAACTTACCGAAAATGCGTCCAGCTTCGATAGATGGCATTGTGGTTGTCAAAAGCAACACAAAGCCATAAATAATGAGTCCAAGATGATTTCTCGATTTGGCCGATATGCGCAGCGTCATTTTGTGGGCGTGGTTCTGGTTCTTGTTGCTGTCGCTGCAATTGATTTCCTACGTTCCTTTAAAGCAATTGTTTTGCGGTGGTTTACGTTACGTTTTTTTCACTTGATTTTTCTGGTTTCGGGTTTTTGGTATTTGGTTTCGATTTTAGTTTTCACCCTTTGGCCATAAAATTGAATTATATTTTTGTTTACTTTTGCTGGCCGATTTGTTACACGTTTGCCTTTCTCTTGCTTTTGTTTATTTTAAGTATTTTTTATATGCTTTTTACCTTTCAATTTTTGGTTGCTTCTGTTGAGTTTGAACCTTAGGTAATCATTTTGTTAGAGCTGTAAAATAGGCAGAAGAGAAAATGAATACCGATTATTTGATTAGTTTAAGAAATTACCCGGCCTTGCCAGGTTCAAATGGATAAGGTTGTAAATGCAAGTGGTAAAAAAGTTGCCTGTTTAATTCGCGACAACTTCGGACAGCTCAGCACTCTTCTGAAGTAAACAAAATGTATATACCCTTTCGCTAAACAAACAACCAAATCAAGAGAACAATTTTAATTATTATTATTAATATATATTCCTCACTTCATTATTTTTATTACTATTATAACTGCTCTTTATTTGTGTACAAATATTTAGAAAAAATGAGGAAATCAATAAAAATATTGAAAACTGCTGCTCGATTTGAACCGGCGACCTCTAGCTTGCCAGTTCGACGCTTAGACACCTAAAACACGCTGCTCATGACGTCTATTTCGTTTATACGAATTTTTCAATGTTTTTATAATAGATTTGCGATCCATTTTCCAGCCCCGTTTTAGAGCTCACTTTTGAAGCAAAGGAAAGCTTTTGTGAGGACAAACTCTTTCTTTGGATTTACAGTCTTATAGGCTATTGTTTACGTAGCATGTCTTTGAAATCAAAAATTATTATTTAGTGCTTTGGCTTACAGATCGAACCAATATTTTTCCCATATTGGAAATGGTTCGCTTCGGGTTCAGCTTCAGCCTGGCTCAGTTTCAGTTTTGGCTTAAACCTGTTTGCAGCCTTGCCGTCAATAAATAATATTGCAAAGTGCCATAGAGAACTGCAAATGCAGCAACAAAAACTTGTTTCCAACAGCGACTGTCCTTTTAGAGCTGCGGCTGGCAAAATTAACCAAAAGATGTCAAGTTGAAGCAGCAGGGAACATAAACATAACCCACACACACACACACACACAGAGAGAAAGAGCGCCACATGTGTGTGTGTGTGTGTAGTGGGGAAAAGGGGGTATAAAAGTTATATGTATGTGCAAAATGAATTTGGCTTTTTTATAACAAGAACTCGGCGCACTCGGAAGTCTGACAACATAAAATGAAGTGAAATCTCTGCTGGTGGTGCCCAGTGAACTGTTGTGGGCTGCGAGGGGGGGGGGGTGTGCGAGGGGGCATGCAACTGTCGGTTGCAACAGCATAAAAGCAGCGTAGATGCGCCAACATAAAAGTGAAATTCGCAGCAAGAGCAACAACAACGACAACATTCAACTGAGGGTTGCACATTTAATGCGGCAACAGTTACAACATGTGGCAACAAATGGCGCCCGTTGTTGTTGTTGTTGCTGTTGTTGTTGCTGCTGTTTAAGCAACTTGGCGTGTTGCCTTTTGACTATTAAAACTGCAAACCGAGCAGTAAGCGCCTTAAAGCTGCCACTTTGATGCGCCATGCCACACACAGCGGCAGCGGCAGCAGCAGCAGCAGCAACAAAACTTAACTGCAACACATGCCACACACACACACACACGTAAATGTTGTGGCTGCTTTTAAAAACTTTCGTTTTAATGTTTGCACAGCTACAAAACTGAAATGAAAGTTTTTGCCGCACCTTTTAATTCTCCGCCCCCGCCCCTGCCCCCTGCCCCCTGCCGCCATTTGGGGCACGCTGTGCGCATTGATACTGATACAACTGAGTCCCAGTTTTGGGCTCTATTTAATTATTAAAAATTTCGACTCTCCACTTTTCACCTGAACTCGCAACGAGTACAAGGCTCTCTCTCTCTCTCTCTCTTTCTCGCCTCTTATCATTGTATACGCGACCCCGTAGACCCAGCCCGATGTCTCTGTCTCCTTGCACATGTGCCCCAGTTTATTGGCCAGCTCCATTGCCACTTTCTGTGTAGCCACATTACTTTTCCAATTAAAGCATAGCTCGTCATTTCATTTTGCTGGTCGGCGCTCAAACAATGTGCAGCCAACTCCAGCAATTAATTAATTCAGAGATGTGCGTTAAGAACAAGTGAAGTGCTTGACTATATTTTCTTCAAAGCTTCGTTTTACTCTGAGATACTACTTAATCGTAAAAAAAAGGGAGAGAGTTAACAGATTATAACCGAGAAATCAGTGCAATATTTACGGAAGCTTCCCTTAGAGTCGAAGGGGAGTTAGGGTTCTGAATGAATCGAACTAAGGGTGGGAAGAAGCGCTGGTCAAATGTTCTATTGAAAACATCAACAACAAAGCAGTTATATAATTGAGATTTGTATGTAAGCTAAAAGTTGCCGGTTTAGTTGCAATTGTCAGAATTTGCAAAAAATGCATATATATAAAGAAAATGTACAAAAAGAATAAATCTGAGAAGAAAGTGCCTCTAGTTGCGACATCATCACTAGGGGATACCCTAAACCATCTTTCTAAAAAGAAACTTGACATATATACTATTCCAGATGCTCTCCCAAGAGCTCCTAAGAGATTAGCTCAAAAACAGGATTTCGATATCGATTTTTATCGATTTCTTGGCATAAGTCAGCTATCGATAATCAGAAACAAACTTGTAATGACAAAATCTAAAGGTACTGAGATCATTACAGTCGGAAAGATAGACGCACATGGCTAGATCGACTCGACTATTGATGCTGATCAGTAATATTTATACTTTATGTGGTCGGAGATGCTTCCTTCTGCCTGTTACATCTGCCTGTTACACACATTTGCACAGATACATTATACAATTTTTAAACATTTTCAATGGGTTCAGGGTTTAAAAATATAAATGGAAATTGCATAAAATATATTTAAATATTGAATATTGAAATATTTATTTTATTTTGTTTGCTTTTTCAACTAAAATGCAGTTAATTGTATTCCCTGGCAATCGTCACTTGAGCTGGCGGTAAGCCGAGCGTCGACACTCTGAGCACGAACTTAGAGGATTTAAGATACTTTTGTTAATTTCAAATAGAAAATATTTTGTTTTATTTAGTAATTAAAACATTTGGCAGGTTGATAGCGACTAAACAGTGAAGCTGCAGCTCCTATCGATGGCCAGCTGTTAAGAATTATGCGATAACTAAGAGAAGAGTGTTGCACAACGGAGGAGGAAGATAAAGATAGTTCTTATTTATTTATCTATATATTTATTTATGAATTAAAAAATTATATTACCCTATAATAAAGATAACTAAACAGAAAACATGTGCATTTCACTTAGGAGACTGTTATAAAAATAATAATAATGTTAAATTCATAGAGACGAATAAAGCAGACGTTAAAAGACTTTGAAAATTTTGAATTGTGACGGCTCCCACAAAGAAATGTGTTTTCCAAGTCCCAGCATATCCTAATGTTAGACAAAACTCTATATTGTATTTGGATATTTTTACATGGGGAAGAAATGGCTTATTTGCCTTTGTATTATCAGCTAAAATGTACAACTTTCTTGCTTTTTTATGACTATGTTGTGGCCTTAAAATGTATACTTCATAAGGGCAAATCGCATTCAATTCATTCCAGAGATAGAACATTTGGTTAATGGACTTTCAAATTTGCGAAATTGCATTTTGTTACGAGTTGAATCCTTTTGGAAACTATGAAATGAAGAATTTTTGAAAAAGTAAAAAAAATAGGATTTTCTTTTAAGCACAGAAATCGCAGACGGACCAGAAATGAAGAGCAGAAAAATTGCCAAGCTCGAAAGGAGAAAGATTTGAAATTTGCATCAAATTCATTACTTTTTTTCTTTTAATTTCAGATTCTTAAAACTTTGAGTTGGGCCTTTCAGTTCGGTTTTTTTGTAGATTAAAAGTTGCACTTGAAAGCGGGCAACTTTCATCTAATAAATTCCTTTTGCCAAACTGGTTAACTTTCGAAATGAACCAAGTTTTGCTGGCTAAACAAATTGTTGTTCCACACGTAGTTTTATATATACACAATTTTTATTTTATTTTTTTTTTTAGCCCTTTCTGTTGTTGCTGCTGCTGTCTGCACGTAGCTGGTAATTAAAGTTATTTTGCATATTACAAGCTCTCCGTTCTATATGAGGAAAAAAAAATAAAGAAAATCATGTACGATGCAATTTCTGGCTCTCAACGGGCAACACCAAGCACACACACACACGCACACTCGCACACTCATGTATACACACACAGTTTTTGTAAATAAGTTTTTGTGGCTGTGCTGGACTTGGGTCTGCCACAAGCATGCACAAATTTGTATAAAGAAGTATGATTGTGGAATTCAACTGGTTTTTATGCCCGTATGCAAATATTTATTTTCGGTTTAAAACAGCCAAACCAAAAAAAAGCACAGTACACCTCATTTTATTGCAATATACCCCGTTTGTGCGTGTGCGGAGCAAGAGGTATTATTTTCTGTTGTTTTTTTTATGCAATTGGCAGATTGTGTGCAAATCCTGCTCTACACTTGTTTCCTTTGTCCAAAAGTCATTAAAATGTTGTTAGCTACATGAAATCAGAAGTGCACTGGAATCAGCCCAAAAGCAGGGATTATTCCTTGCGAGTTTAGCTTTTAACACACTCGCAAAACACCTTGAAGCGAATGGAAATGCACATACATTTGCTCGAACCGATAACCCGTATTATCCAAAAGCAGTTTAATAAATACGATTATAAATCGAATAGAAATTTAGTTTTAAATGAAAACTTCTTGTTTTCCTGCTAAGCATGGGATTTGCTTGTATGCGCAACAGCTTAAGCCTGCTAAATCTGGAAATTTTAATAACTTTGATATTTTATTTTTCAATTTGAATCTGAATTTGACCAGCAATTTATTTTGAAAGCTGTAGGAAGCTCTCACAATTTGTATATGTATTTGATTTCCATTTTGGGAATTTATGCACAAATTAAATTATAAAGTACTACAATCTATATATAATATATATATATATAATAGTATATATAATATATATAATTTTTTAATAATCTTTAATTTGCCATTTTGCACATTTATTTATTTTTTTTTAATGGTTTTGGCGACCTTTCCATATTTAAAGTATTGGTTGCTGCTTCCAAGGAAGCAAAGGATTCAATAAAATTGTTTTCACTGTTTTTTTTTACAAACCCGACATTTTTTTAATCTTTTTCTTTAAGTGCGCAATATAAGCGCAGCTCAAGAAAATATTCGAAATTATGGTTTAATTTGATATATGTTTGCGGGCTCTAATTATAACTTTGGCGCCAAATGTCAGGCTCTACTTTATAATCAAAATTGTTGTACTTGTTAGCTCCATGTTGGAGGCCCTTAACTGGGAAACGGGCGCTGCGTAAGCACCTGGCATTTAACGAGCAGAGACGCCGTCTAATCCAAACAAAGACGCTGAAGCCCGCTAATGGCTATATGGGAGCATTTACCGTTACGTTGCGTCTAGCGTTAGTTGGCAGTTGGCAGCAGGTAAAACTGTCAAGGAAACGCCTCGAGTTAAGCACCTTAACGAGTAGTTGGGCCCCGAACCTCATCAACTGCTGACCAACTGCTGCCGTTCGCCACTCAACAAGTTCCCTAGAGGGGGGGGCGTGGCCCACTTCAACTCCCCCCTCGACGAGCGGCGGGTCAGCCCTTTTTCGGATCCGGCTAATGACCAGTTGTCGCTGCAGTAAAGCAATTAAACTGACTGCCAACATTTCAGTTCCAGCGGCTTACAACATTTTCTTTCTTTCACATAATTCCAAGCGTCTTGTCAGCGCTTGACAGCAGGTGTTAGCAGTCGAGGGGTGGGCGGGGGTGGTTGGGTGGCTTTAAGTATATAGTTCAGATGTCACTAGCCGATTTGCAGTTATGAGTGAAGCCCGCCCCGTTTCGCGCAGTGTATGGAAAACAGCAACCAAATGTTGTTTGAAGTTGACAGAACTTGAACTTAATTTGCGCAGGTTGCTAATGAATAGCGAGGGGGGGAAGGGGGGTAGCGGGTGTGTGTTGACTGCAGAAATATGGCAGTGCATACATAGAGAGTGGACGCAGAGAGCAGGAAGCGGAAGTGGCAAGGACACAGCTCTAAAGAGTAAAAAATCACGCACAAGCAAAAAAAAGGAACAACTTCCACGGGGACAGCAACTGTTGCAGTTGCAGTTGCCGCTTGTAATTTAGTGCTTATTTACGTTGAAGTAAAAAATGAATTAAGCCAGCTGAAATGGAAAGGGAATTAGGGGAAAAGCCGGGGCAAGGTAAGGTGCATAGATAAATAATGCAAAAAAGAGAATAAAGAGCTGTAAATAAGCACCTGTTATAAATGAAATGCTTTGACATATTGTAAATGCACGCGAATAAATAGAAAACTTTTTCGCCCTTTGCCGTGACAGCTGCAAAGACCCTTAATTGGAGCTGGCAGCAGTAGAAGAAGAGGAAGAAGAAGCGGCACCAACTCCATAAGCTCAAAGCATAAATTGCTAATCAGAACAAGAACTGTTTTTTAATTTCCAACTATTCTTTAAAACTGATCAAATATCCTGACCAACTTAATTTATACAAAAAACTAATGGGAAAATAATAAAATTAATAAATGAATATAAAAACTAAATTCGAATATTTGGGAGTATAATACAACATTAATCATTGAATGTATAACAAAAATGCTTTAATTAAAAGTAAATTATATATTCCACATATCGTTAAATTAATAGTAATATATAATGAAATGATAATAATAATGATATAATAATGAAAATTATAAATATATAAATAGATAAATATATAACCATATAAATATAGACAAATAGATAAACCTATTCATACATAAATATAAATATACAAAGAATTTCAATACTACACAATACTTAAACTTAAAAAATTAGGGTTTTCCAACACTATACATTTTTGCTATAAAGATTTAACACAGGAACAGAAAGTTTTGTTTATGTTAGAAGAATAGAAAGAGATAATAATAAATAAATAAAAGAAAGAGATAATAATAAATATTATAAAAATAAAAAGCTTTATTTCTTCAATTCAAAGAATTCGTATAATTCAAATGAAAATCACATAAGTTGCAAGCACACTAAGTGCCACAAACACACACACACAGAGGAAGAAAAGTCGCATGTCAGCTGCTTGCAACATTGTGTTGCAGCATTTGTCTAAGCCGCTGCCGCGCTGAATGTAGCTTATGATGCCACACGTTGCACAATGAATAGCAACTTGCAGCTCAAGTGCAGATGCAGTTGCAGCTGCAGCTGCGGCTTTTCTCAAGTGCTGGCATCTTTAAAAACACGCGAAGCACAGGCAGGTGTTGCCGCAACAGGCAACAACAATTGTTGCAGCCACGCCCACACACACACAGACGCCCAGACGCCCAGAAATGAAATTGTAATTTTGGAGTGGCAGCAACAATGGACGCTTGTGCCACAAGATGCGGCAAGTAGTTTCGGGCGTTTGTCTGTGCAGCTGCATTTGTGGCATGCCACTCACATCAACCTAATGGCTGGCTAAGCGTGCCCTAAACTGAGCTCAGCTACAGCTGCCCCCAAAAAAGTAAACCAGCTAATTTGGTTGCACAGCCTCCCCCTCCGCCCCACACAACTCCCCCCCCCCCCCTGAGCGCTGCTCAAGTGCAGGCAACGCCGTGCGTTGGCTTACAATGAATTTATTATTTGCTGATGTTTGCTATTTGGGGCACGTGCCGCAAATTTTAAAATACTCATAGTTGTGCGCCGGACGTGGCACACTTGAGGCAAAAATATGCCACACACACACACACATACACACACATAGAGGCACACAGATGTGTGTGGCATCTTGCGCCTTGGCCTCAACTTAGTTTTTGATACCATTTTTGTGCTTCGCTGCGTTTGTTGACAAACATTTTCGTTCTCTTATTTCTTGAGTGGGGCAAACAACAAATGAGGCAATCGAGCAACGGGCCAATGGGCCAATGGGCCAACGGTCAGCGGCAACAACAACAACAACAACAACACGAAATCAGCGCAAATTTAGTGGCAAAGTAAATAAATTTTCTTTTAGTTTGCTTTCGCTGGCTGCCACAGCCTGCCGCATGCCCCAAGCCGCCTGCTGCCATTAGGGGCCACGAAATGTCTTAAGCCGCTGGCGGCTTTTATTGCCCCAACGAAATGGCCAAAAAGCAGCCAATGAAAAAAAATATACATGTAAGAAAAGGGCGCCGAATATTAAATACCCTGCCCCATATGCCCCATTTCTTTAATTGGCCACACAATGGAAATAATAAAAAGAATTTAAAATGAAAACAGGAGTTCGATTCCTTAACTTTGTGGCAAGTAGGTCCACTGCGCTTTAATTATATCCAATATTTATTTATTTAATTATTTAATTATCTATTTATTACTGGTCGACAAAACGAGTGTCTTTCTAGTTATTCAATGCATATTGTATAGAGATCGGATTCCCATTCAGACGGAAGATATCAAATAATTTTTTTAATTTATTTTATTATTCAATATGTGTTTTTATAAAAAATAAAACATGTTTAGGCGACAAAAGGTAGATGACGGCAAATAAAAATGCACAAGGAGAGAAGAATACGGGGCTGAAGAAGGAGAAGAAGTTCAAAAGAAACTATAATACCCTTTCAATAGGACCTCTGCAGCTATATAATATAGTACACCAAGCTTATCTTAGCCAAGTTTCATCAATATAGATAAGACTTATTTGGCTAGCAAAAAGAGAAGGCCAGGCTATATTCAATGATGAGCAAGTACTGTGTCACATGAGTCGTCAAAAAACGAAAGCACCCGCTTGCAAGTGTATACAAAAATGTAGAGCAATTGAACAACGGCTGCCGCTTCTGCTGCTGCGAGAAAAAGCGACTGAAATTAAGAAAAATGAACGCAAAGGGTTCGCTTAGTGTTTGTTAAATGGCACATGAAACGTTTGATCGAGGTCCTTTTCCCTTCGTAAGCGTATGCGTGTGTCTCTGTGTGTGTCTGTGTGTGTCTGTGTGTGTGTGTGTGTGCCCTAATGTTGGCCATTAGCATTGGGCTCGGCAAATGTTGCTGAAAGTTTTCAAAATCGCTTTCAAAATGCCAAAACAATTTTTTGGTTAAGTTCAAGTTAAGTTAAACAGTCGCTAATTAAACTAATTAATTGATGGGCGACACCACGACGCCACGGTGGGCGTGGCGCGGCCAATTGTAAACTGAAAACTGCAAACAGCCCTAAAAATGGGTCAAGCCAAAGAAAAGGAAAAGTTAGACGACCTAAAACCAAAATATGCCAAGAAAAAAAAAGGCGCGTACACTGCGCGAAATTACCCAGATCCAGTACTTAAATTAAAGACCAAATTTTCCCCAACTCAGAATAATATTGAAATATTGGAGCAAATTAATTGAGAACATAAAATATTGTCCAAAATTCATACAAGCTCGACATTCAAACATTTTCAGCCCGAAATATGCCAAAAACAGGATTAGGAAAAAAGAAAGAAATTTGTTCTTCTTTCCTTTGAGAACTTTCCACGCTTACTTCAAGCATGCAAAAATATTGTTTTAAGCATTTTGTGCTCTAAAAAATCTATTGCTTCTTAAATTTAACCAGTTTTTAAATCAAGTCTCTTTCGTACTTTATTAAACCAAATGCAGCGAGAAAATGCGGTTGAAACTTTGAGCAAGCCAACTATAAATTCTTGTTTTCTTCTTCTTATATTTATTGGCTGTTTAAGTGTGGGCGGCTGGGAGGCGTGGCAGAAAAGGCTTTGGGCCTGGCTACGAGTTTTGCATAAGCGCAAAATTATTGAGCACTTCAAACCAAGATTTATTTTTTGGCATATGCAACGCCAAATTTGCATGCCAGCCGCGGCGCCTCAAACTGTGGCATGCCCCCAAGTGGCAAGTGAAGGGGTGTGTGTGGGGGGGGGGGGGGTTCTGTGAGTTATGCTTATTATGTTATGGGTCAGTTGGAGAGGCACCTTTTGCATGCAGTTGTTGCACTTGTTTGCCGCACGGGCTGCTGCTGCTGCTGCTTGCAGCCGGTGGCTGCCACACGAACGGAACACAAAATAAAACGACAACAAATTCGCATTTTTTTTCTTTTTCATTTAACACTCGCACTTTGAGACACTTGAGCTTTGGTTTTGCTTATATTCGCAATATATATTTTTGTTGTATTTAATTTTTTTTGCATTAAGCCTGGCTGTGGCAGGCCGTGTGTGTGTGTGGCATGAAATGTCGGCTGAAACGTTCAGCGTCCTGGACGCGCGCACACGCGACGCGAACGCACGAGGTCCGTCAGCGGCTGCGGACACATCCTTACGAGCGCACAACAAACACGAGACTGAAGCCCGTTCGTTTTTTGCGCTAATAAATTCTCAACTCATCAGCGAGCAGCAGGCAGCGGGCAGCGAGCAGCGACGCCAGCTTCGTTTAAACACAGCCGAAGCGGTCGCCGTTATCCACCACGACGCAGCCGAAGCGGCCGTCGTGTTGCCGTGATTTCTGCGCGGCTTTCGTTTCGCTGCCAGCTCGTCGCCGGGCACCGAGCGCGAAAACACTCCGAAACTCACCACGCTCACCGACCACAAATTGTGCTGATAAGCCAATAACTGATAAGAGTTCTGCGTGCTCTTTGCTCGCGACCTACGCAAACATTGTCCAATTGGCGTTCCAACTGGAATTGGCACGGCAGTTAATTTCTAGAGAAATCAACCTGTTTTTGAATACTTTCATATTGGCATCAGTAAGTCAAAAATAATTATTGAAATTTATCACATTTTATTTTGATGCACGGTGAAATCTCTTTTAAGATAAACAATCACTAGATGGGCGGACATTCAAATGTCCTTTAAAAAGAAATGGGAAAAAAGCCACAAAAAAAAAATTAAAAGAAAATATAAGATTATTTTAAATAAAAAAGTAGCAGGCTTTTACTTGTGACTTTTTTCTTTGAAATATAAATATACATTTCCAACATATACTTTGCTATAATACATATTTTTATTATGCAAATTTATTAATTTTTTCATAATAATTTTTTAAAATTATGTTTCATCATTGAAAACAAAACAGAATACGTTTAGGCTCAATAACAAGTTCTGCACACCTGTTGTCCTGGCGCAGAGTTATTAACAGTATTTAAATGCCTTAACAGCGCGACGTTAAAGCTAACATAACATAAACTACTGCGACGCAAACAAATTTTAATAGCAATACAGAAATCAGTAACGGCAACAGTTAACACATTCGAAAGTTAAAGTAGGTAGACAGCGAATCTGACAGACGACCATCTGACAGATTAACATCGTCCAGTGAATGGCTGTGGGCAAGCTCAGTACCGTTAACGTCAACAGAGCTCTGTGAAGAGCTGTGGGTTGTCGAGCAAGCCCAGTACTGTTAAAGTTAGCATAGCTCTGTGAATGGGTGTGGGTTGTCGGTTGCTCATGCTAGCATAGCTAAACAGCACACAAGCCTAGGCTGTCCAACAACCCAGGGCTGTTTACGTTAACATCGCCCAGCGAAGGGCTGTGGGCTGCCAAGCAAGCCCAATACCGTTAACGTTAACACAGCTCTGTAAAAGGCTGCAAAATGTTGGGCAAGCCCAGTACTGTTAACTTTAGCATAGCTCTGTGAAGGACTGTGTGTTCGTGCTATCATAACTGCCCCTCAGTTTGCTTACATCAACCCTTAAATATACAATCGCAACAGACAGTACATCGAACAGCTGCTGTTGTTAGCAGAACAGAAACTACCCCTACAGAACAACACTTTGCTGCCGTGTCAGCGAACATAACATAACATTTTTGGTGGAGAAATAATGTGACTAGCAGCCCTGTCTGTTAACAGATAAAACCAATTCGAATTTCGAAGCTGATATACGAAAACTGCTAATGTTACTTTTAGCAGTCACACTGCCCCTTCTAACAGGACTGCTTGGTGGAGAGTAACTAACAGCAACTCGAATTTCGAAGCTGCAAGCACGAGAAATGCTAATGTTATATTTAGAAGTCCAGTTGCCCCTCGGTGCTATGTTAGGCAGCGCGTATATTCAATGTTATGTTAATAAACCTTTCGAATACAGTACGAAAATCAGTTAACATTTCGAAATCTCGAATTTAGTTGGGGTAGCATGAATGTATTATGTTTAAAGGACAGAAATTTTGTTTGCACTCAACATAAATGGTTCTAAGAGTTTCTTAACAGTAATATGACTACTACTGACGCTTCGTTTGTTTGCGGTAGAAAACTTTATTGGACAAGTCAAACTTGTTAATGCTGTAACTGCATTAACTGTTCTTTCTGTACATACATTTTATATAATTTTGTCAAAGTTGCATATACCTATCTCGATTATAATATGTTTAGATATAAATTTGTGTTGTATACGTTTGAGTTTATTTGTTTTCTCGTTTGGCATGTATTAAGAGCAATATGAAAATATAAACATTAATTTGATTAAAGTTTAAGAATACAAGCATCTGTATTAGTTTACAGTTCTATCACAGCATGTAAGCCGCCAGCAACTGTTAACATGCGCTTCATATTCCTGTACTTTGCTGCTAAAACTCTTGCTCTAAGATGTATGAAGTAACATGAAGTAACAATCTATTGCTTCTAGCAGGCAGATGTTAGCGTGTTGTATGTTAGCCTAACAGTTTACTGCCTTCAATTTGAACAGCATTTAACATGTTCATGTTAAGTAGTTCTGTTGGGCTACCTATGCTGGTTTTTTTTAGCATGAGCTGTTAGCAAGCAACAGTTAACATACTCAAGCACTTGCTTGCATCATGTTAACAGTTCTGAAGCAGTCGCTTACTTAAGGCTGTATGTTATTGCCTGCAATAATAGAGTTTGCCAAAAACATGTTTAAATTGTGCCCCATCGCGCCCCACAGTGCCGCCTGTAGGCCAAACTGTCTCTCTGACACAATTTAATTGCAATGAGCTGCAACATAAATATCAAATACGTTTTACACCCACCCACTGTTAAGTGATGCAGAACCCGCCGCCGTTAAACCCACAGCCAGACGCGGCTTGCCAATCATGTTAAGCACAGGCTGCTGCTGTTGTTGTTGTTGTTGTTGTTGTTGTCACTTAAACCGCTGTCAACGCCCCTGTCGAGCAAGTCAGTCGACAAAGTCAACCCCTAAATGAAGACGGCGTCAATTATGGCAAAAATTTTAAATTGCAAAAAATTGCA
Source organism: Drosophila lacicola (assembly GCA_035045355.1). Taxonomy (NCBI): domain Eukaryota; kingdom Metazoa; phylum Arthropoda; class Insecta; order Diptera; family Drosophilidae; genus Drosophila; species Drosophila lacicola. The sequence continues at coordinate 276,148 of JAWNPB010000347.1, read as the reverse complement.
ACAAGGCACTACGTGGTCCGGCACGGAAGGAGGGTGGTGGTAGTTGCTCTGAGGGGGGTGGGGGAGGGGTAGGGTATCTGCATCAGGCGTAACCGAAACTAATTCGCAACAAGCGTAATAAAAATTATGAACAATAGCGGAAATTTTGCTGGTCTGGGGCGTGGCTCTAATGTGCGCCAGTGCTGGGTACTGTGAATACTGTGATTGGCGACTCCGACACGCCCGACTGCAATTTGGGGGGGGGAGGGGGGCGGGGTGGCAACACTTTCGCTGCAACGGGAAATGCCAGCTTGATGCCTGTCGGGGCCAAAGTTCAAGCACAAACTTTAATTAGCAACTTTTTCTGCTCCTCCTCCTCCTGTTGTTGTTGTCGTTGTTGTTGTTGTTGTTGTTGTTGTTGTTGCTGTTGTTGTTGTTGTTGGGGAGCTCGCGTTGAGTGGCTGCTGCTGCAGCAGTTTCCGCTAATGCACCTTTTGGCTGGCGGGCACATGCACATGTTCGTGGTAAGCTGATAGCTCAATCCATGTGTCCATGTGTCCATGTGTGCGTGTGTGTGTGCGAGTGTGCGTGTGTGTGTATGTCTCAGTGTGTGTATTGAAAAACTTGCCTTGCTGCGCTGTCGAAGTAGCAAGAATAAAGGATGCTTCAGCTACTGCTGCTACACTCACAGAAAAATGTCAATCTAAATTTAGAACTCAGCACCCCGTATATACCCTGCATCTGTTAATAATGGGTATGCGGATTTCATGCAGTACAGTGAAAACTTACTTGGGTAAATTTATGCGGTCAAGCGGAGTGTTAGCTCAAGAGAGGGGGAATGGGAATGGCCTGAGAGAAAATGTGAGTCCAAGAGAATTGAGCGCCTAACAGGCGTGTCCGTTGGAAGAAGTTTCACTGTATGTGTAACAGGCAGCAGTAGGCATCTTCGACACGAAAAGGAATATGTATTTGTGAACAGGATGACGAGCGAAGTCTATCTAGTCATGTCCGACTCAATATCCGGGATATCCCTAAATCGAAACACTTGAAATTTGAAATATTTATTGTCCTTCATCCTTTAGTTCATCCTTTTTATCTTGATATATGCCAACTTTTGTTTATTCGTTCTTTTCCTTATTTAAAAAAAAGCTGGGATTATATATGGGCTAGACAAGCTAAATTTGTGTTTTGTTTCTCGTTTAGTAGGCACAGCTAAAGTAGATTTAATTTTTTGAACACATTTTTGTTATGGTAGATTTACGTAAGAATCTTAAGCTAAGCTCAGGAAATTTCGACATTGACTAGTTGACTATTTATTATTTAACTTATTTATTAACCATTGTTCACCATTGATTTGATTATTTGAAAAAACGAAGCATAGAATTAAAACTAAATGATAAGTTAGTTAAGTTAAAGCTATCCATCGCTGCTTGAGCCTTCAGCTGCTGTTAATTAATTTCCTTAGTGCTTGATATAAATTTATATTTTGATAAGATTCAGGATAAGATTGAAGTATCTTTTTACTATATATCTATTGCTATCTGTGCTATGATTAGCGAGTAAACTTGTCGGTTTATCCCGTCTGACCATATTTGTGGCAAATTAAATTACATAGTTGGTATTTTCGCTGAGTGTATTTGGCGCTGCCGCCGCCGTGGGCGAATGACACTTGACGGTGATTTATGGCCGAGGCCACTGATAACCGGGCTAAATCTGGGTTGTTGCTAGGCCAGAGATGCAGCTCACACCCTCGTTCAACCTCAGTACCGCCCTTCTCTCCCCCCCCTGCCTCTTTGTTGAGTTTTCTTTTTGGCTTGTGCGGCATTTTCATGCCGCAAATGTTGCAATTTTGTGCCAAAACGCTCGCATGTGCAATCATTTTTTATCGCAAATCTCTCAACCCCGCCCCACCCCAATCCTGCTCCTGGCTCTGGCCCTGGCCCTGGCCCAGTCCGCAGCCCTAAGCGGCTGTTACGAATCGCAGCCCCTGCCCAGCGGGGTGTTAAATTGCCGCCGCTCAGTCGCTCAGTCCGTCATTCGGCGCCATTAACCTTCTGTCAATTTCAATAAGGCAACTTAACAATGAGAGAGAAAAAAATTATAGATCGGCAAAATCTGTTGCAATTGAGGCACAACAAAGTGCATTAGAACTTGTGACAGCACATTGTCAAGATGTTGCCGATAAAAAAAAAATAAAAAAAATACGGCCCATATTGCATGCATTTCCATTGAACTGACCGAGCTGCTGTATTTGCTAATTCCCGCTGCAACTGTCATATGATATCATATCTTGATCCCGTTTTTTTCGATTTTCTTTAATATTTATATTTCTGTTATTTCTATTTATATAGTACAGCTTTATATAGTACAGCTCGCATTCTAAACAATCTGGCAAAACCAATTTATTTCTTAAGCATTGTTAAGTTGGCTGCGCTTGTTTTGTTTGATACGTATTGTTAAGTTGGCTGCGCATAATTTTAATTTCTTTATTTAAATCTTCAATAAATAAGCCCCATTCAAAATAAACTGAAAATTTGTTCGTTTCTTTTATATATAAATTCAATAAATAATGAAAATAATATAATAAGTAAAATAGTTGATTATTTAATATTAAATACAAGAACTATATATTTTTATTTTATTGACATAATGGGTATCAACCTAAGTGCCTAATTCAATGGACAATACGTATAGTATATAAGAATGGAATTTTATAATTTTCTAAACCTCTAATAATTTAACAATTGGTTGCTAGAAAAGCATATAGAAGTAGGCTTTAGTTTAGCTTGTCTTTTGTCGCCTTTTCGCAGCTTATAATTCTCAAGTGGTTATGGGCTCGGTAGCAAGCTTTGCTGATTATAGAAGAGGTAGATTCTTACAACAGCTATATTGGTGTTAAAACCTTGATGTGGACGACCAACATTGAGCAGGGCAGCTTAAAATTAAGCAAACAACTAAAGCATATAAACCTATCTTCTAAAGTAATATTCTTCAATAAAAATCGGAGTGAGTTTCATCAAATATATAGATTTGGGCAGGCAACCAAAATTAAATACTGCAGTTGGAGCATCTACTGCTAGATGCTTAGAAATGCTTCATATTTAAAATGCACTTAGCTAAGCCAATGTCTAAGTCTCTACGTACTTGACTTAAGAGGTCATCTTAAAGTTGCCGAATAGTTAGTTTAGCTGCAATAAATTTGTGTTAAAAGCTTTATTTGAATGTGAATGCACTGCCAAAAGAATGACCGCAATATAAACTTTGATGCGTTCGTTTTTATGGTTTGGCTTTTATTTTTTATGTGTTTGCCTTTTTATTTCACCTATGCGCACAGTTCGTTGATTGTGCACGGATCGGTAACGTGAACGGGAACGGGGACGCGAACAAGGAGGCGAGCGCGGATGCGCACGATTCGTGCAGCAGAGCAGCGCTTGTTGCCATTTCCGTTTCCGTTTCGCCGCTGTCGGCTTCATGTCTACATGTTCCGTTGTTGTCGTATGTTTGCCAGGGACACTGTCCTGTTGCACATAAATCGTTTAAAATAAAGTGATAATTGCATTTGTGTTTCATCTGTCAAAGGGATGTCACTACGGTGAATGTATCGGAGTGTGTAGGTGTGTGTCTCTCTGTGTGTGTGTGTGTGTGTGTGCACGGCAGCCAAACGTAACGGGACAAACGGGCAACATTTTATGAGTGTCGCCGCCGTATGAATAATTGCGATAGCAGCCAATTTGAATGCCATTGCAACCCTTACCCAAAATTTGAGGGTTGTCGCTGTTGTTTATCTGTGCATGTGTGTGCGTGTGTGTGTGTGTTAATTTCGTGTCACTGTGAAGTGGATTAAAGTATTTGCGTCGACTTACACCCTAAAACGAGCGCAACCCCTCGACGCGACGGGCTGCGACCCGGAGTCAATAGTCCTGGCCGCCGCCGTCGCCGCCTGCAGATGAATCATTCATTGCATACTGAGTGCCACATACGCACTTCCTACTCTTTTTTTTGCCTCCTCATACCTTTGCCCTGCACTGATTAATATGCGACGCCCCGTTGTCCTGTCGCCCGTGTCCTGCGACTGGCGTGTGAAACGGCCAAGTGTTGTCAACGTTGCCAACTTTAAAGCCCTCGCCTGTCCCGCTCGTCAAACCACTTGCAATTGAAACGTTAAGCAAATAGCTTTAATATTTATATTGTATGCGACGGGTCGAACGGATTGGAGAGGGGGGAGGGGGGGCAAGTCGACGTCAATTGCGGCATCAAGTGCCGCATCCAGTTAAGGGTTTCAATTTGAATGCAAACAATAAATGTGCCGCAGCTGAGACGCCGCATGTGGCAAATTAGGCCGCACTAGATGCAAGATCAAAATGCAAAGCGACCAAAATTTAAAATGCGAGTGTGCTCGACTCACACATACCCTACAGCCACATTGATGCTCTGTTCGAATTAGCTCGGATTGGGTATTTGTTTATTTTCAGGAAAAGTTCAAAATTCATTCAGAATATATTTCAGCGTGTGTGGTCGACTAACAGATACCCTACAAGCAGATGTAAGGCACTTTGATACCGAAAATTGGTTAATTATAAAATTTCCGAAATATATTTGAAACATATTTATATGTGTTTAAAGAATAAGAGACTGCTACAAAAATGGACATCCTATATTTAAAGGCACAATTTTATTATAATTTTTGAATTAAAAAGAAATTAGGTTGATCTTAATGAGACTGCTTGACTAACAGATACCCTGCAGGCAGGTCATAAATAAAATTTCGAAATACATTTAATAAATGATTAGTTACTTGTCTCAAAAAAAATGCTCTGACTAAACTGTTAAACGAATCCCATATTTATTTGCAGATTTGTATAAATATATTCGAGTTTATATGTTTTTGCTACATAAAAGATAAATCTTAATGTGAGTGCTAAACTTACAGATACCCTAGCCGCAGGTCGTATCTACGCTGACATTCAAGAATTGTCGCTTGAATAACATTTTTATTTATTAACCAATTTAAAAAAAGCTTTTGAAGTTCATTAATTATTTGCTTAAATAAATCAAAAACGAAGACATGTTCAAATGGGGTTGAATTCAATTATTTTCAGTGCTTCATTATGGAAATTAAAAAAAAAAAGAAAACTCAAATAAATTTATTCTGGGAATGGATTGGAAAAAGGATCCTACTGATGAATTCATTTATCGAAACTAAAATCTCTGTCAGAAACATTTAAACAGCTCCATTTATTAATTCAAAATGTCTATTCGTGAATGATTCACAGTTCATTTGTGCAGAGCAACAACAAAGCAATTGTAGCTCCAATTTCAAGCACATTTTAGTCTCTCATCACGGTATCTACTTTCTGGGACAAGAGTTCGTGGCCTAGCCACGCCCCTGCCCCCTAAATTGACCTGCACTGCAGTGGGCCTCTAATGGGGTTAAACTTGGCCCGAACCTTGCGTGTTTGCCAGGAAGCGGGGGGAGGGGCTTAGCTGTGGGTTACCCCTTGAATAAAAACGTGTCGATTTGATGAATGGCGTTGATTAAGTAAACAATGCGAGCTATTTGCAGCCTAATTGTGGGACATGCATCAACATGCTGTGCCAGTTAAATGGCTTATTAATATTTAACGACCATTTAGAGAAAAAAACACCTCAAATAAATTGAGCACAAACGCACCAAGTCGCATGAGCCCGGTTAGAGAGTGCGGCCAGAATCACATGTTGTTTAATTGCCGCCCATTTGCCTAATTTCAAGAGGAAGTCAATTTGACGGACCGCACCATAATGTGTGCCCTCTCTCCCGGCGGCAGATGAGGGGGCATCGGAGGCACCAGCAGCACGTTGCATGTCCAGCTGAAGGCAGCCAAAAGCCAACGAGAGTCCTCGTTGAGCAAAACATGGCAAATAACTGCAGTTGCGCGGGCTTTTAAGTGCTCGTCAAGGGAAATGAGTTTCACTTTTGCATGCCACACGCGCGCATTTTCCTCATTTTTTTGTTGTTGCTATTTTCATTTTGCATTTCCCTGTCAAAAAGTACGAACCAAATATGCGCTTTACATTGAAAAAAAAAAAAAACAAAAACAAGCCCTAACGATATCAAAGTTGGCAAAAAGTTGTGCTTATTAGGAGAAAAAAATTACTGAATATGAGAAAAAATTCTGTCATCGGGCGGACTGTGTATTATGCAGACAACTTTTTTTAATGTGAATAGTTCATCATTATTACAAATGGTATTCATTAATACTCATATATTTATTTTCAATTTAATTAACGAAATTAATTTCAATTTATATTTCAGCTCTGCTGTCTGATTTATGTGTTTGAACTCAAATAAAATAAAATGTTGGCAAACTGTTAGGAATAAGAAAAATAAGTTAGCTTCCGAAAGCCAAAGATTAACTAATCTGACTAAGTTATATCAAATATATGAAACTAAGCTATATTTAGACAAGTTAAGCTTTATTCATACCATGAAATATGTCAATATATTTAAATGGCGGGAGCTGAATAGGTATAAAGGTCCTATGCATAGATTTTTATCAAGCAAAATGATTATTATTTTTTATGTAAGAAAACATTTTTAAGAATACAAACATTATTATTAATATTAAAGTGCAACCTATTGTACAATATATAATATAAAAAATATACGCAGTAATAAATATTGAAAATTATTTAATTATATTATCTATTATTTAACTTAATTTGTTTTTGACATATATATTCATGAATATCATATAATATGGAATATAGTTATAATATATAAAATACTTAGGTAATAGACCTTATCATTTATATACGCTGCCTTAAGAAACGTTTACGGACGGCGCACAAAGAGGAAACGTAAAAGCAAATATATCGTGAACTATATAAATTAGCATACAGAGATCTATCTATCATATTATATGCCATATAAGATCTATCTTACCATATGCCAACTAAACTCAGTACGTTTCTATTTGAATTCTTTGATTAATTGCGATTTGCAACACTGCGCTAGTTCGGCAACTGCCCAACACTAGAGTCGAGTGGAAAGCGCTTGACAAACGCTTTGACAAAATGTGCTCATTATGCACACTATTTGGATTCGTAATTTCACAGTGCGCATTATAACTCAGCGCCACTTAACTGTTTTGCAAACAGTTTCAACAGTTGCGAGGAGCACTCTGCAACAGCGAGAGGTACGTACCCCTTCGCTTCCCTTCCCCCCCTACTTCTATCATAGCCTCGCATAATTTGCACTTTTGGTTGGCAACTCATAAAAATTAAATAAAATATGCATTACGTATAAAAAAAAAATGAGTAGAGAAAAGTTGAACTAAAAGTGCGACAGTTTTTGTTGCTGTTGTTGTCTGACAAGCTCATTGCAATGCAGCCTCCCACACGGACACACACACTCACGCACACACTCACACACGCACACACGCACACACATGCAGAGATAACTGTAGTTACAATAAATACATATGCAGGGAGAGCGGCAGCATCCGTTGTTGGCATTATAGAAATCCCGTTAAACCCACTTAATTCAATAAAACACCTTTCGCACACTTGGCGCTAAAGCCGACAACAAACTATAACGTTTAGCATTAGCGAATGTGTGTGTGCGTATCTCTCTGTGTGTGCGTGTGTGTGTGTGTGTGTGTGTGTGTGTAGCACTGCTTTAGAGTGTGCGCCAAAAGCTACTTCATGGCTGCAATTTACGTTTAAAGTTGCTTTAAAGTTGCTAACGACAAAAGTTATAATTGCATAACGTGCTCACAAGGTGGCCTAAAGAGGGGCTGGGGGTGGATGCAACTACAACTCAAGTGTATGTATGCGAGTGTATGTGTGTGTGTGTGTGTGTGTGTGTGCGGCGCATAGTTGCAACATTCGCATGCGAGGCAGCATATGGCAACCGGAAATGAAACGTAAATCAAATAAGTAAGAAGCGTAAATGCGCGCAACGCACACACACTCGACACACACACTAGACACACACACACACACACACACTCACAAATATTACCGCCCCAGACAAGTGTATTGTCATTAGCGACAAGGACGAGACATGGCAGCGACAACGACGAATCTGTCGCCCTTCTCCTTCTACCTCTCTTACTCTCTCTCTGCCTCTCTCTCTCGCTGGGCGCTTGCTGGCGAAATTGAAAAGTTTTTTTTGTAAGCACACCCTGTACGCATTGAAAATGCATTAAAATGGGCATATTGCAGAGTTGTCAAGGCATGGAAGAGGCAGCAGTAGACACCGCCAAGCCCTTAAATTTTATATATATATGTATCTTCCTGATCAGGTCGACACGTCTGTCCATTCAATAGATCAACCTTGGAAGCTTTAAAAGCTGCAAATGTGAAATTATCATAAAATAATATACATATAATATTAAACTTATATATACCTATATAATTGTATACTTACCTATATATTTCTTTTGACTGGACGCACATTTCTGCGAAATCGATAAATATCGATTTTATGCCACATTATTTTGAACATATGTTGGAATTTATAAGAGCTATAGCCACGGAATTTTCTATCTCTTTGACTGCTTCTATGATATCCGAAGGATTACGAAGGGAACGAAAGTATTTCACATATTTATATATTTATTATATTTATTATATATATTATATTATATATTTAATTATTTGAACTGCAGTCCTGACTTTTGGTATATGCACACATTCCAATAAATCATCGCTGCATATAGAGGGAAGTATGCGATTGTGTACAGGGTATCTACTCGTCGTGCAGTCACAATTTGAGCGCTTACTTCTTCTTTTTTTTTTTTGGCGAAAATGCATTTTTCGTGGAAAAAGGCAAGTGGTAAGCGCCAAGTGGCGGCACTCATTGTGCGAGTTGTTGGGCTCTTAAGGAAAAGCATTGAAGGAAATTGTTCATATTATAAATAAAAGCGGAAAATGTTGCGAGCAGGGCAATGACGGATGCGACACACCCAGCACACACACACACACGCACGTCCTGCCGCCTGCCGCCTGCTAAAGTGTCGTCAACAGCAAACGAGCGGGTGGGCGTGGCATGTCGCTAACGCCCTTCAATTCCTTTTGCCATTTTCATTACTTTTAAATGTGTTGCGCTGAATTAGAAACATTTCATTTCATTTCTTTGCTTTGCTTTTTTTCCCGCACAACTATTTTTTTCGCCAGCTGCTCCTTCTTCCTCTTTCTGTGAGTGCGTCTTCACTTCCGTCTGCTGCCAGCCCATGCCCAACCCCCTGCCCCTTCCCCTGCCCCAGCCCAATTTTAAATTGAGGGCGGCGTTTCGAGAAGGTGTTAAAAATGTTTTACGTCTTAATAGCCCTTCGCTGTGGCCCGGCACGGGGCGTGCGTGTATTCTGTTGCCTTTTGCTTGTCCTGCCCCTGCCCCTGCCCCTGCCACTCCCCCTGCTCCTGTCCAGCCCCCCCCCCCTTTCAGTTCATTCACAATTTTTGCTGTCTTTGGCACACGCTGCGCTGCTTTTGGCTGTTGCTTTTGCCATTCTATTTCCGGCGCTTTTTTTACAGGTCCGCTTTTTGGGCTTAACTCGAGCCTGATGTCAGCCAGTGGGCGTGGCAGAAGGGTTGACGGCATACAAAAATGCGTTTTAACTAATGTCCTAACGAGTTGGCATTCTTTTCGATTTAAGAATTCAACAATTAACGCTGCGGGAGGTTTTTGTAATTTGATTTTTGGCGACTTGGTAAAAAAAAATGTATTAAATTTTAAGCCAAACAGTTGGGCTGGGCCGAGGAGTAGGATAATTATGAAAATAAGTTAATTATATTTTTGCGGCTAAGATTTTTAGCATAAATCTAAAACATATGCAAACAAATTTTTAATTTCAATAATTATTAAAGCTTGTTACTTACTTTGAGAAAGCCTTCGAAAAGGCTGAGTTTTTGCATATAAAGTAGAGCTTTATCGGGTTTCCTGTAGCCAGAGCACAGTTTCGATCTGGTTTTTCATAATTCAAATGGTCTGCATCTGAATCTGGTCTGAATATTATTCCAAATACATATACTGTAAATGTAAGAGAAAATAAGTACCCTTTTAGTAGCACCTTTTTATTAAATTGTTTTTAATGAGATTCACTCACAAGCACTTTTATTATAAAAAAGATAGCAAAAACTTATAAAAATTAAAATTAGTTAGGATAAATCCAATCATTAACAAACTGTCTAGAGCATATCCAAATTCTGTAATAAGAAGACGAGGTATAAAAAAGAGAGAGATTGTAACATTAAATATAATGCTAGTCGTTTTATTTTAAAATTAAATAAACTAGAATTAAACATCCTCGTTTATTGTCAATTCTTTAATTTATTTTATTTATTGTGTCAGCCTAAAAGTATGCTTCAAAAATGATCATGACTCGTTTTGTATATGAAAATCCCAACACAGATCAAACTTAAGTTAAATTAAGTTAAAAACTCCCAGCAAAATGCTGATAAAATGAATTGAAGAGCTTTAACACTGTACAACACAGCACAGACTCTCCCAATATACCTCAACAAATACATTCAATTGCCACAGTTGAGTTGTTCTTAAAGTGTTATCTCTGTGGAAATTTGAAAGCTAATTAACCAACTATATAGGAAATTAGATATTTGTTATTAAAATATTTGACAGCTGAAGGCTTTCGATGTGATGTGATGATTCGTATAGAAACTGCTTAAGAATACCATTCACGCAAATGTATATATTGAAATAATTTATCATTTGGCATTTATCTTGCAAAATTACAACATTAAATTGCACATGTATTTATTTAAATTGTTGTCTGTCTATTTTAGATGCTGACGAGAACGAAATCGGCTTATCGAAATTTGAACAACAAGAGTTATGAATGCATAGACATTATGAATATGTATGTGCAGCAAAATGAATATTTTCACATTGCATTCGATATTCATGAATGCCAAATATTTGGTAATTCGCTTACAATTTAAATGCGAAACTTAATGCAAATCTCGTGTTGATTTTGAGAATAGATGCACATACATACATATAAAAAGTAAAATTATAAAATACGATATGAATGGTAAAAAATTGACATCATTTAATTGAAACCAGCGCCAAAGTGAGGCCAACGGAGGTCAAGCAGAAAATAATTTCAATTTCCGTTGCAATTATTTGCTTTTGTTGGGTCTATTTAGATATGCGACCCGCAACCCGAACACCCAACCCCCCCTCAAATTGTTGCTGGCGCTTAAATAATTCAAATTAAATGTAAAACTATTTTCGCAGCGCAGCCAATTGCAATTTCAACTGCAGCTGCAACTGCAACTGCAACTGCCACTGCGCTCATTATGGCCCACAAACACTCGCACATTTCGTTCAGGTTTTAATTTAGTTGTGCTGTACACCTCCCCCCTCCCCTCCCCGATCGACAAGGCTTAGCAAAATATTTTAATAATTTATGCGGCCGGCGTTATTTCAGTTTTTAGACCACGTTCAATTGATTCGCGAGCCGCATCGAAATGCACACAAGAATTATTTGGTCAATTGCAGCAATCGAAATAACAGGCGGAAGGGCCTTATATCTATAGATATGCATACATACACACATATATATAATATATATATGTAGAATGGTGCTGCATGAAGGTATATACATTTTGTAATTACATGATTTATTGCCACAGGCACAACAACATGAACAGGACTCATAAATTGAATACGCATGCCCTGCGGCCACACATAGTAATCTGAGGGAGGGCCGCCCTGTACCTAATCAGACGAGACTTTGTGCTGGGTGCCGGACTTTTTATTTGTATTAAATTGCCTATGGTCAAGAAAACGTGTATTGTGCCCTTCAAAGGGGCTGCTTGACTTGGTAGGGTGCTTGGGCAAGAGTTAAAATAATTGCCCGTCTATACGAACTGCGTCCGTTTAGAGACTATGAACTTAAATTTGCTATGGGTGTTTATAAAAAATAAAATATACAAAATATAAATATTTAAATATATATATAAAAATATAAACATAAAAAACTAATCCAATCACAGTAGTATAAAGCTGTCATAAAACTGATGAGACGAAAGTTTTGCATTTATATGAAAAAATGTATGAATTTATCTTCTTTAAACTCAATTATTCCTAATTTTATATGGAACTACTTTATTAAAAGGATTCTAACGATACGATAGGGGTTTATTTAAGCTCTGTTGGGAAAAAGTTTGTAGACTTTAAAATATCTTGTACATACTCATCGAATATGAGCTTCAAAATGTTCCTAACTTTCTGTCATAACTAGCTCAGCCTCGGACTAATATATCATATAGCTTCTAGGGAAACTATAGGTGTTTGAGTTTAAAAAAAATAGTATTTTATCCTGTTTAATTGATTTACAATTGGAATAATATATATCTAACAATGTAATAATAATAAAACATTATTTTATTTCATATCAGATCAGGAAGTATTAAATTTTTGCTACTTTCTAGACTTCATTTTTCTCTTCTATTTCCGCATTCGCTTTGGTTTGGCTGTGCTGGTTATTGTGCAAATGTGCATATTGCGTATACGCACCATTGCCACCAATTGGGGCAAGTCGGACTGCGGAGGGCGTAACTGCCAAGTCAGCTGCGCTGCGACACGATTCCGTCTATCATTTCAGCCATCTATCAATTGAGATAGGCCGCGCTGCGCCAGCGACAGGCAACGCGGCACAGTCGTTAGACACGGAAGGACACAGACGAGACAAGCGAGGCGGGGTTGGGGGCGGGGGAGGGGGGCAAATGGGACAAACAGTCAGGCAGTCGGATGGTGCTACGTTTTGGTATCTTAATGAAGTATCGATTTCTACTGATTTCACACAATTCTCCATTCTCTGGAATTCGTTTTCGGTTTTGGCTTGTGACTTGCGGCAAAATTCCTGCGAGTCATGTAAATCACTTATTACATTTCGAAGCTACTTCTTTCTCTATCATCCATTATCTATATCCATCTCCCTCTCCCCTCTCTCTCTCTCTCTCTCTTTGTATTTTGGCGCATTTTTGCTGCCTTTGATTCAGATTTCTTTTGCAAATCTCTGAGCGTAATCTGAAATTAGTTTTAAGCTCGAAACGAATTTTACTAACTAAATTGTCATAATGGCAAATAACAACGGAAATAATGACGTAACGCAAAACGAATTTCAGGCAAGGAACCAATCTCCAAACACATATAAGTGTGCGTTATATATGTGTACATATATACGATCTGTGTGTGTGTGTGTCAGTGTGTGCGGTGGCGTATACGTGATGACTTTGCAAATGGCATCAGGGGCAATCATATTGAAAGCTAAGCGCATAAAAAGTGTTTGCTCTGTGTGCGTGTTTGCGTGCGTGTTTGCGTGTGTGTGTGTGTGTGTGTGTGTGTGTGTGTTGTTACTGCTGTGATATGCGTTATTTGTATTGGCGGATGACCATAAGGGATACCACAAACTCAGCTCCGATTACACAAATGTAATTTCAGATAATTTGTTTGCTGTCCCGGATATGAATTTCTTTGGTAATTGAATAGAGCCAACGACTTATAAACAAGGTGAATGAGCGTGCGGAGATTAACATTTTACTAAGGAGCATTGCATATATATGTGTGTATATGTGTGTGTGTGTGCACCTTGTACTTGGCAGGTAAATGCCAACGAACACACCATAAATTTGGCCAAAGATTTTAACTTAATTTTTCCTATATTTAGTAAATGATAGTACCTTACTTTTATAGTGCTAGTAAGGAATTTGGCGTAAGATTGGCTGCTCAGAGATCCTATAGAATATGCATCCTATGATACGAATGCGACAGCTAAAGGAATACCCTTACTGAAACGTTACCCCACCCAGGCGTCCATCATGCATCCGTTAGGATTAGGTGATAGAGGCGGCCTCCAACGTAAAAAGAACTGGCCAGCCTGGAAGAGTTGCCTCTAATAGATCCTTCTCGAGTTTCAGCCACATTTGCAGTCTCCCAAAACCACCTAAGACCTCACTAGATACCCCATAATATGTCCTATTCAATGGGTAAACTCGATATTCGGGCCAAGCTGTCTGCAACATATGTGAGCCTTCACTGTCAAGCCTTGCTTCATAGAAAGTTTTCTTTCTGCTGCGAAAACTTGAGCCTGTCTTTCAACTTTCCCGTCATATATTTTCTTGGCAGCACTTCACGTCTTCAACTTTAAAGCTAACATGAGCTATAATGAGCTTTTTCAGATTTATGAGTAGCGGCTCAGAAGGACGCGTCCTCTTACAATATGGATAAGGGAAAGTAAAAGTATTTACTCCTTATTGGACGTAAATTAAAGAAGTTTCTCATTTGACTTTGGCGAGACTGCCGCAGCATTCATATTCAAAAGGACCACTGGGAGTATATCTGCATATATCCTTGGCTCTGTTTGAATTTAAATTATCGGCTGATCAGCTAAAGATTAAAATGCACTTCATCCGCTTGAAGAGCGATCCTCCAACTCTTGAGTGCCGCGTTGTCTGGCACTTAAACAAATGAAGCTGTCGGCGTCGCGTTATTTATTAGGGCCTTTTCAGCCTCAAATGCTTTTTTATTAATTTGCCCTGTGGCGAATGCACACACACACACGCAGGGTAGCAGGGGAAGGGAAAGAGGGGGGGGGGGGGGACAACCGCAACCATCAGCTCTTATTCATTGGCTGCAATCTGAGGCTGAAGGCTGCAACTTCACTTATTTGTCTGGCCCGAGCAGACTTGGTCTGCCCCTCTCTCTCTCTCTCTCTCTCTCTCCCCCGCTAGCTCGCCCTCTCACTCAGCGGTTCGCTTTATCGTATGTTAAAGTCAGCGCACACACACACACACACACAGTAAAAATTTTAAGTGCTTTGCAGAAAGTTTTCGCACTGGCGTTCAAGTGGCAGCGCTTTGTTTAAAATGTTCCGCCCCGCTGAGCAGTCAAAGGTGGGCGTGGCAGACTACACACACACACAACCGCTCACACACAGGAACACACACACACACCCACACACACAATGCTAATTCGCAGCGGGTGACAAAGTAAATTATGATATTCGTTTCCCGACTAACAGACTGCGTGCACTTCCTGATTTTTTTTTTGTATATACCCTGTACACAGTGTGCATGTTGGAAAGGGGTAATGGCGATTTGAACATAGTATTTGTACCAGGCAGAAGAATGTATATCTTTGCCTAAAGACATCTCTATTAATAAACGTTTACTCGTAATTGACGAAGCCTAGAAATTGCATAAGGATCAGATATCAAATAAAAAAGTTATTGAAGAATATTTTTTTGAGTGCATTAATGAGATAGAGAAAGAGAGAGAGGGAGAGAGGAATCTATTGTGCTTTGCTTCTAGGGTATCTGCTAGTCGTGCACGCCCATTCAAAGCTCTTGGCCAGCAATTTTTGGTTGTCGGCATTTCCATTTGGCCTGGTCGGCGGCTGCGACGCGTGATTTGTTGCGCGGTGTATGTTGCGCCCGCCTGCCCACACCCCCGCAGTCCAACACCACCCCCCGCTTCTCCGGCCAACCTAACTGCTCTACGCTCCTCTACGCGGCGACCAAGCCAGGCGGATGAGCACTTGCAAGTTTCTGGCGTATCTGTTTTTGAGCTTCTTAATGGAAAGTTTTGGGTGGCGCGGACAAATTTACGATATGGCAAGGTCCGCCGCCAGTCGCCGCCAACCGGCGTCATGTGAAGATAAGCAAATGAAAAGGTGGGCGTGGTCCGCACAGTCAACAGCAATAACAACAACAGCTGCGAATTGATTTCAGCTTTAAGTAAATTAGTTTAAATTGAAAAATTGCTCTCACATCGTTTACAGCTTAATGTCACCTTGATGTTTGTATCCGAGAAGGAGGGGGGGTGTAGGGGGTGAAGGGGCTGTGATAACATTGATAACTATTGTCCAAGTAAATTAACAAGCAGCTTAACTAACTACAACAACAGCTGGGAATCTCTGTAAAAGAAAAGGGCCGCAAATTTTCGTGCAAACTTTGTTAACTATTTAAGACATAATTTAGCAAATTATTTTCTTCCAAGCGGCTGCAGTAGCTCGAGGGAGAGCGCGGCGTGGGGGGGCGTGGCTGGACTCACAAGTAAATATTATGCAAATGAGAGCCTGGGGGCTTATGCCACGCCCCATTACCTTAGTACAGGCACAGGAAAAAGGGGGAGGGAGGGGAGGGGTAACAAGCTGCTTAGCTGCAGCGAAAGTTTTGGGAGCAGCAGGAACAGCAGCTGGTTGAGCGCATGTCCTTGCCATGGCTGTTAGTTTTTTAATCCTTGTGCAGTTATTAATTTAATCGCACAGCTGCATTTTACGCACACACACATTCACACACACACTGACTGGTGCGAGGGTGAAGTTGATGTCAGCCTTTCTGCTGCCCCGCCTGGCAAAAGTAGCAGCTGAAGCGACTGCCAGTCAGCTTGACAAACGCTTGACACATAAATCCGACGTTGGCTTTAATTAGTCCTTGGATTGGTTGGCCTCCAGTCACAACTTTTGCCTCAAATATTCATGTGTGTTCAATCTTAAAAACATTAAATATTAAATATGCAAAAGCTCCAGAAGTTATAAGCCCCTAGAACAGTGCATAATGCTTTACTAGGAGATGACCTGTAAAAAAAAGAACCTCCCTATCGGGCTTGCTAAATCCCATTCCTAATCTTTACCTTATCTACTTGATACAATTAAGTATAATTTGGAATTATTTTTGTGTACTCTCATCTGTCTCTGGTGATTAACAAAGGTTTTTTATTCTAAGTAATAAATTGTCATATTTTATTATAGAATATGAATAAAAATAAAAATTAAATAACAAAATCTAAGAATATGACTTTCCTTTTTTTTGCTGAGCCTCTAAAATTGTCATTGACAAATAAAATACCCCCGTCGAGTCGATGATATTATTAGAAATGTTTGAATTCTCATTAGACTTTTGTCAACTAATTTTTTTTTTTTTATCTATTAAATATTTAGGCCTAAACTCATTTTGTCTACTGTTAATAAATTTATTAATTTTAAATTTAAAAAAAGCTAAAGCCTTACTATAAGGTTTTTAACCAGATATGTGCCTAAAAATCAGATTTTTAGGTAATCGAAATAAAACCTTTCAAATATCTCAAGCTCCTCCAATTTCAGAGTTCGCCAGGAACACCCAAAGCGGCAAAGGGCTAAAAGTACCTCAAATAGGTCAATTGGCTGTTGCTTACATTTTCGTAGCCCATATAATAATATAATTGCTGAAATTAACATAAATTACTTGGAAATCGATTTTTATTCGAGCTGAATAAATAATAGTGCATTCACATAACATTTTCTAAGCCTGATACGAGGGAATTTTAGTACTTTAAATTGTCTTTAAATTGACAAATATAAATCGGGGTGATAATTTCCAAACTTTGTAATGCCTAGTTCTATTGATTTGCGAGCTTGCAGGTTTACTTAAAAATACTTTCGAATAAACAAGATAACCGCAGAGAAGAAAAACGGACTTTATACTATGTAAGTTTGAATGATACACAATCAGAGAGAGGAGAGGATTATAATATCTGACTATATGTTTGATGTTCCTTCGGACTATTATTATTATTTTATTTTTTTTTAATTATTTTCTCTTTCTTATGTATTGCGTTTCTACTTCGGTAAAGGGCTGGGTAGTACAAAATTCAAATAAGAAAGTATCTAGAAGCTAACGAACCAAAAATTGACTTTATTCTTCGTGAGTTTGAATGGTACACAAACGGAGAGAGAGGAGTATAGGTCGATTGTTTATGTTCCTACGAACTATTTTCTACTTAGATAAAAGGTTGAGTCATACGAAATTCGAATGAGTTACTGACTAAAAGCTAACGTACTCTATTTGCCAAAACTAGCTAATTATCGACATCGAATGTTACACCCAGACTTGGTGCATACTTAAGTTCAATTGCATGCTCTAGATTCTGCCCCACTCAGGCAGTTTGTAGCTCTGTAATACACAATCAACTCATAATTTTGGCTGGGAATACTTTCAAATAGATCATTTCATAAAATGTGTTTGGCTGCGTTTATTTATAGGTTTCCGGCTCCCTGGTTGCTGCTTTAAATAAAACAAAGGCGAAGCAAAGCTTTGCATGAAAAGAGAAAAACATTTTGTTGCTTGCAAAGCTTTATGCTTTAAATGTGTTTCGCATTCGAATGATTTATGTTTCCCGGCTGACGGATTCACTTTGTGCTTGGAGTCGCGCGTGTTGCTACCTGTAAAACAAATGCCCACGGGGCGCACTCGTTTTATGCTCATTTTTCATAATTTTACATGTGATTTGAGTTATTTTTTACACATTTTTTTAACACGCTTTTATTTATATACATATGTATATATATATTTTCATTTGCTTTGCGCTGAAAATCGATAATGTAAAATCGACGCCTGAGACATAAAATTTATCAACAGGTTAACAAGCAAGTTAGCAGCTGCTGTTAACGAGTGGGCGGCTGTGCGGCGTCTGGCTACGCCCACATTTGCTGTTCATTCATTTACGACTTTTCATGTATGTTTAAATGTGTGTGTGTGTGTGTGTGTGTGTATTGAAAGAATTTTACAAGCTAACAAAATCATTTTATGCATCATTAACGTTTCTGTGTTTCATATGCAAATTGCCATTCGCCACGACCTACGACCCACGACCCACGACCCGCAGACATCCGCTCAAAGAAAGTCAAACTTTCTCATGTGTGTGTGTGTGAGTGTGTGTGTGTGACCGCAACATTAGTGGGGTTCAGTGCACAAGCGAGCCCTAGACCCCTACACATGCCTGACTGACCGAAACCTCCCCTCTCCCCTCCCCCTCAACCCCCTCGTCAAGCATTGGCCACATTATTCGCACGCAATGAGCCTTGAAATTTAGTTTTGGGTTAGTTTCTGGGACCACTTGATCCTTGAAGGGTTTTTGGCCATGGCTTCTGCTTTGGACAGTTAACGGCAAGTTTTGCATATGATGCCACCGACAGCATTGGCTTCATTTTTCACGAAGTTGCCCCCAGACCGTGCCACTTTTTGTGGCAGCGTCTGCGTCCACGTCTGTCTGCCTGTCTGTGTGAGCTCCTTTCATTAAGCCAAATTAATTGCAACAAAGGTAAGCCTGTTGCAGCACACAACAAAGCACATTGCCCCAATGACAGCCGTGCAACGCGGCAACTGTGCCACATGCTGAACATTTAAACAGTCATTAATTAATTGTAATTAAAATCATTTTCTGCCTTTTGTCTCTCTCTCTCTCCCCTCTCTCTCTCTCTAGCTTCGGCTTGTGGCCTCACTGATTGCTTCTTGAATTGCCGCAGCGCCTTTGTCTTTAAGCCGTGGGCGTGGCGGCGCCGCCGAACAATGCCAATGGGATAATTAACATTAATGCATAATTATATCGTACGACTCATGCAATTCATGCTTACGCTCTTTATTATGCAGCTCGACAATGATATCAGCGGCAAGGACATAAATGCACAAGTAAATCCTGTCTCCTTGGCCGTTGGTATATTAATATTATATTGCATTGCATTTGCAATACCTTTTAGTCGAGTCTATGGCAAATTCATGTCGTTGGTCACTCAGGAATCCGATTAGCGTATAAATATCCTCCCCGATAATTACAACATTGCATTTGAACGGGAAGCAACTGACTTCCACTCGTGCTCCCTGGACTGCCAAGGACTTGATTCGAAAAGGAGCTTTCAATTGCAGAGCCGAGTTCGAAACAAAGTTGAATAGCTGACTACACTTTATACCCTCTATATATTTAAAAAGCGCTAGAAGAGTAGGATTTTGATAGATAAAGCAGCTACGGTCGAGTTTATGTAGCTTTGTTTATGCGGGAGTATTGCATGTTTTTTAATGCCTCACAAATAATCATGGATTTTACGAGCTCGAACTCTTTTGTTCTTTGGAATTTAGGTTTATGGTTAAAAACCCCTCTCTAAAGCCATAGTAAATTTAAAATTGTCCCATATCCTACAACAACTAACAAAAAAAGCCCAATATTTTGTACAACATCAGAGAAAAATATTGTATTAAATCATTTTCTATCCGATATCGAAGATATGCGGTCTTTCTCGTTTCTCTTTAAAAAATTATGCCTTACAAATTTTTATACCTTAAGAACATGATGGTAGATAAAAAAGGTATTGATAATGAGTTCGAGAAAAGCTTTATATTACTAATCTTGGTCGCTTACTCTCTTTCTCTCTCACTCTCTTTCACTCCCTTTCTCTCTCTCACTCCCTTTCTCTCACTCTCTCTCCTTGTCCCTCTCTCTCCTCCTCTCTCTTTTCCTCTCCGCCTGCAGTCTCAGTGCAAAATTTAACTTAATTCCTAATGTTTATATTTATTTGCGTACTCATCGAACTGAATGGCGCTGGCCAACTTTTCAATTGTATATCATTAGTTAGCAAAAGGAGGACTAAAATGCTGAAAACAAGCACACACAAACACACACACACACACACACACACAGATAAGTACACATGCAAACTTTGAGCATATGGTAAACAGCTGTCGTAGCATGTCTGTGTGTGTGTATGTGTGTGTAGCCTTCGATGACTGAGGGGCGATAAGTGACATTTGAGTGAATGCTTTGGCTTTGAATATTGAGGCGTGGCAGAGTATGCGTGTGTGTGAGTATTTGAGTGTAGATAGCATTGGTAAGCCAACAAATATTTATCTATGCCAGTGGCCATTTTGCCAGTGCCTGCCAATAAAATAGCCATTGCTGTCATTGTCAGCTTAACAGCCAAGTGAACAACAAATGCCAGAGTACGTGCGTGTGTGTGTGTGTAAGCGTGTGTGTGTGTGAGTGTGGCTGGGCATGCCGTTTGTCACTTGACCAGCGACAATTGATTACATATGCACAGTGTGCGCAATTATGTCAATTAAATGAAAATTACTTTATACGAGCTGAAACGCTCGACAAATCACACCACACACACACACACTCACACACACACACACACACACAAACACACACAGATAAGATACTTGAGTGCCACACACACACACAATCGAATTTATATCAAGAATTAGCTGTGGCATTAAGTGAATGTGTGACTTTCCACACAAAGGACCAACAACTAATTGGCCTGATTATAACAACAAAACCCACATGACCGCAAGTAAAAGTGTTTTTTGGGCCACCCCAAATACACACACACACACATAATTAGCTGGACAAATGGCCAATAATCTTTTGGCCAAAGTCAAAGCACAAAATTGCAGCAATTCAACCAGAAATAAATAAGCGTCTGTCTTTGTAAATGGATGCAGATACAAAGGGCCTTTTCGAAAGGCAATTAAATATTTTAATAATTTAATCGATATAAACACACGCTAAACACAAAAGTCAGCTAAAATATACACACACACACACACGCACACTTTTTTGTTTATATATAAGCCTCGTCCTGCGCCTCGTTATCCTGTGCGCGCGTGTGTTAATGGAATAGCGTTTAATGTTTCCAGTCACGTAATAAATCTAAATCTCTGCCCTGTGCGCTGTCACTTGCGTTTTATGATTTAATTTGTAATTTACTCGTAGTGCTGCCTCGACCGCCCCCGCCTCCTCCCCCGCCTCCCATTGCTGCTCCTGCTCTTAGTCCTGCCCATCAACTTCATGTTGTTCTACTTGTTTTTTGGCAGTTGACTTCTGTTGCTATTCTTGACAACGATGCCTCTGGGCTTGCTATGAAATATTTAGACAAAAAAAAAGAAGAAAGCAAAGAAAACGCGCTACAAACAAAAACAACCAAAATATGTCGCTCGTTACGCATCTCGATTATGAAAACTGTTAATCTTTGTTTGGGGAGCAGTTCTTGAAATTGATCTCCGAATGGCCCAACACACATCGACTTTACTCTACAGCGGAGACTTAGAAATGTAACAAGACAATCTTAGTAATATTGTTTGTATTAAAAGGGAAATACTTTTAGTGAAGTATTTTGTGAAATGTTTCCAATCTGTTGTAAGGCTTAATATAGTAATTAAAATGTCTATTACTATTATTATTTTAATTAATCCTATTATTTTTATTTTTATTATTATTAAAAAATAAATAAATTAATGAGTATGAATATTATATTATTATTCTTGTTTTTATTATAATTATTTTCATTATAATTTATATTATTATTACTAGTATTATTATTATAAATATTATTATTTTTATTCTTTGAATTATAATAATTTTTAATAATTATATCATTTATATCAAATAAATAAAAAATTGTTTAGTTTTATTTTTATTGTTATTAGTTTTTAAATGCCGCTAGAATTTTCGACTTTCGGATAACCATAAGTTGGACTGGGTTTTCAACCAGAATCCTTCTAGCTAATTTGTCGATATAAAACATTGTCTAGATCAAACTATCCCAAAATACAGACTTAATACACCATCTATTTAACGATTTCCCGTCTGCTAAGAAGGCACTCCTGGAAAAGCTTGTCTGTCGAGACTCTCATTCTCAGCTGGATTATGATAAAGCCAACTACTTTACCTTTTTTTATGAGTAGCCGAAACTAAGCTCCTTAACAGTTCAGTCATTAAAATCTACGGACCTCTGTATGAGCTCTACCCGAAGTCAAATCGAACTAGGCTAACCTACCGACTTTGTATACCCTTTCAAGGGATACTCTAATTTTGTGACAAAATTAAAAGAGCTTTTGAATGGAATAAGACTACAAACATAACAGAAATTTTATTAAAATAATGTTAAATAGTCCGAAGTTATTTAATTTCATCAGTCAACTTAAGGTGTTTTGTTGTCCTTACTGTACATATACTGCCTGGTAAGCCATATTTAAATTCGTGTTAAATTTCTATAAAGAAAATACAGTTTCGATATAAAACCAGCCAAACGAATTGCAGGCCAGGCACCACTTAGGTAGCTCGCACTGCTCGCTTTACAGCTTTAAAAATGTCTTCTTAACTATGAACGCTTAAAGTTTATTGAAAGCAGCTACTTAAAAACGCCCGAAGAAGTCATTTAAAAGCGTTTGACATAAAACTGCCGATTGGCATAAGGAACTGTCAATGGGGCACCTGAAAAAGTGTGCTGCTCTCTCTTTCACACTCTTCCCTCCTGCTGGGAGCTGCAGCCTTTTGCTCATTTGCATATTTTGGCATATCGAGCGCACAAATTGCATATGCAAAATTATTATGCCACACACACGCATACACGCACACGCACACAGCTGCAGCTGCAACTTCATGTGGCTGGCAATTCATTTTGGCTTCAAAGAGAGAAATTACCTTTTCGGGAGTTTATAGCCACAACGCTTTTAAGTCTGCCACGCCTATGTGGCAGCAACATTTAAAGGCAGCAGCTGCTACAATTTCTCGTTGTTGTTGCAGTTGTTGTTGCAGTTGTTGTTGTTGTTGCTGTTGTTGCTTTTCAACTGCCTTTTCACGCTTTGCAGTCTAGAAAATTTCCACATTTTTAGGCACGTTTGCCGCCACGTAACGTCTCGTTGCGTTTTTGTCTGGCTGTGTGTATGTGAGCCTGCATTTTTCTAACGCCAATTGCTTTCAACACCTCCAACACACACACACACACAGACACACACTCCCGTTACTGGAGCCTTTTGTGTGCGCTGCCGCCTCTGACCGGGGCGTCGAATGTGTTGGCCACGTTGATCGCCTGGCTTGAAGCTTGAAAGGTTGCAGTCGTATCTTGGCCTGCCAGTTGTATAGACTGACATATTGCATTTGCCTGAATGGGCAGTCAGCTGCGATTACACACACACACACATTGTGTATGTGTGTGTGTGTGTGGCAGCGTTTCCTTCCGTTGCCTTTTGCCACAAAAACGGAAGCAGGGCGCACTAAACGATTTGCTTGTCTCGCATGCGAATGTATTTTGCGCAACGATTGAAGAGCTTTAAAATTAAGAGATCTTCGGCTGGGCAAAAGTGTTGTCTGTTGTTTTGGGCCGCTTTTGAAATATAGCGCATACGCCATGTGAGCTCACAAAATGATAACGCACAAGCGAAGGCGGCCCTTTAACCAGCTACTTCATTTGTTGTGCGCGTGTGTGTGGCAAGTTGTGTGTTTCGATTCGTTTTATTAATGCTGCTGCCCTGAAATATGCAGCTAAAGCAGAAGCAGCAGCAGCAGCAGCAGCAGCAGCTGCTGCTGGTCAAAGGACTTGCCATTTTATTGCATTGTCAATTTAATGGTGTGGAAATGTGGAAATGCTTTACTAAAGACTAAAGCGAAAGCTAAAGGCAGCACCAGCAAATAGCTGCTGCCAGCATACAAAACACACACACACACAGACACATACACGCAGACACTCAGAGAAATTAAAGTATTTAGTCTGCAATCCAAAGTACAGCGCTGCGAAACAAAAAAAAAAGAATAGTCGTTGGTTCTACTCACGTTTCAAACCAGCTTTCTGCTTGCTACTATGTTCCAAATTTTAAAATTTGACAATGCAATTGCATTTTCAGAGCTGAAAAGGATCAATTTAAGTCAATTTGTTCTTTCACTGAGCTTGTTTCTAGTCAGCAAATGCTTGCAAATATTATTTTCTGCTCACAACAAGTCTTTAAATATAATTTTAAAATCCGCTTTCTACTTCTTTAAAGCATTTTTAAAGACATTTTATTTTGTTTGATTTTTTAAGACTTAGCAGTTCGTTTTTCTCCGAGTGTAGCAGCACACTCACGCACACAGACGCATGCATAAACAAGACAAACACACAGCTAAGCCAAGTGCTAACTAAGGCAGTTAGAAGATGTTCAATGCTGGCAATGGCCACGCCCACGCCACGCAAACGCCCACACTCACACACACACACAGACAGACACAGACACACATCAGTGTCTGTCTAGCTGTCTGCCTGTCTGTTTTGCTGTTGTTGCAAGTAAAATAATCCAAACGTTTAATGCCTGCACAATATTTATTGCCATGTTTCATATTCGTAGATACTTTTTTGCCACACCAAGGCTCAGGCTCCGGCTCCGGCTCTGGCTCCGGCTCTGGCTCTGACTCGAGTTCTGGCTCTGCCCCTGCCCCTGCCACAGTTGCTGCCTGCATTGTTTAGTTTTGTACTTTCACTTGGCATTGTTGTTGCTGTTGTTGTTGCTACTATGTCAAGCGATTTATAAAATGCCAAGCAGCAACTGGAGAGGCCATTGAAGTAAGCAGCCATAAAAACAACAAATGGAGACGGCAGCGGCAACGGCAACGGCAACGGCGGCGGGCAGGCATTGTGCCACAGCCGTTGCAAGTACAAGAGATAAACGGAAATTATTAAAGTGCTGCCAGATTTATGAAAATGTATTTGTATTTGCCTCCTGTCCCTCGCTCGCCCTCTCGCAGTGCATTTTAAATTTGCTGTTTGGTTTTGCCTATTTATCAGAGCTGTTGCAAGACACAACCTGTGGCAAATGGAGCTTAGTTGCTCTTAGCCTGGCTTATTGATTGCCTCAACTCGAAGCTGGCCAATTGACTGTATATGCAAACTGTAAGTTAATAGTATGTGCGGTCGAGTGTAACCAAAGAGGTCACTGCAATAAGCCCTGAAAATCCAGTTACGAGCCCAAGACATGCTTAAGTTAATAAATAATCATAACATAATTATGTCACACTGGACAGAATGTTTGGTACTTTCAAAAAGATATACAGTGATCCGTATGTTTGTCAAACTGTTTCTATAAAAAACGATTATCCTAGTCTAAAAAAACACAGAATGCGTGCAATAAACTTCGAAAAGGATAATAATAATAAAAATAATAATATTAATAATAATAATAATAATAATAATAATAATAATAATAATAATAATAATAATAATAATAATAATAATAATAATAATAATAATAATAATAATAATAATAAAAATAATAATAATAATAATAATAATAATAATAATAATAATAATAATAATAATAATAATAATAATAATAATAATAATAATAATAATAATAATAATAATAATAATTATAATTATAATAATAATATTAATAATATTCAGATTATGTATAATATAATATTTTTCGAAAAATAAGATTTTGTATGACAAACAATTTCTATTTTTCCAGATATCTCAGCACAATCTAAACGATTTTCTTATCAACATCGGACCAATAGATAACCTTAACAAACCAAAGCAACAATCGTTCAACATTTGAGTTCGTCTATGTAATTTTATGTAATGTAAAAAATAAATAGTGTTAAATTTTCTGCAAATGGCAATTAACTTTTTATTTCTTAATTCAGAAAAGTTTAATTAATTAAAAGTTAATTGGCTTTCTTTGCAGTTAGTTAGAGGCTGCTGCAAAGCACTTTTATAAATCATATTTAACAGGTAAAATTTGTCTAGACGAGTATGCTCAACGTGAAGATACCCTAAACTGACGCTGAATGGACACTACGGTTTTAAACGACAACAAAGTGAGCTTATCCTTCAGATGCTCACAAGTAAAAATGCGTAAAAGTTACGAAATGGATTTATAAAAATATAAAGAAATATGCTTTACTAAGTTTAGAGCTGGGAATAGATTTGGCTAATAAAATCGTTAATTAATTAATTAAATAATTTTGATTAAGAATAGATGCATATTAAAGCCTATTTAAGCACTTCGTTGCCCTTAGCTTTTTACAGGGTATAGAAATTTATTGCTTATAAAGCTCAAAGCTACAATTGTTTGCGACAGACTGAAACAGGAGCACCTCGCAATACGGCAATAGCGATTCATTATGAATGTACGCTCGTAATTTAATCGAAGGCAATAAATTGGCATTTAAATGTAATAAAGACGCGAAAAATAATTACAATTGCTGAAATGGATGCTTTATTGCGAGTATTATTATTATTATTATTGTCGTTGTTGTTGTTGTTGCTGTTGTCGCTGGCATCAGCGAATTTTATACAATTTTTGTATTATGCGCATATTTTTCGGACTTCATTTGCTGTCGCCCCAAGCAATTGTTATTGTTGTTGTTGGCTGTTGTTGTTGTTGTTGTTGTTGACCAAGCGCATGACAGTTAAGTGACATTTAACGGTTAATAAGCCTGACAGATTTACAACTGTCAGCGGCGTTTAAAAATAATGAACAGCAAGGACCAAATAAAAAATAAATACGACAACAACAACAGCAAAAAAAAAAAACAGGAAATGGCAGCCCCTCGAATAGCCCAGCGATTTGGCCAAATTGACTGCGTAAAGTGAATTATTAATGTCATGTGGACCTCTGATGTCCTTAGAAGCCTGCCGCTGAATGCTGCCTATCGAAATGGCACTAAATGTCCGTCTATTTAGTTTCCAAGTGTTGAAAATTTACTGTGCGTATTAAATAAATGCCATTTTTCCGGCACGTGCAATGCCGCCCAGCACAAAAGCTAAGAAGAATCATGGCAGATGTCGTGACACGAAAAATAATATCTGGTGCTAGTGCTGGGCAATAAAGTCATAAAAGAATGACTATGAGATGTTAAAGATATGTAATCTAAGCCTGAATAGAGCTCTTAAGAGCTAGGAGCTAGAGATTTACACTTTGGCAGACCTCAGTTAGGCGCTTGCTTAGCTTATCGAACCCCACGGAAAATAAAATTTGAAATTCGTGCACATAATAAAAGAAATTTATGAAATACTTCAATTTTCAACCTTTGACCGGACAATCAAATTTTTTGATGATATGTGTGTGAGGTAAATACTTATGCATTATAGAAAAAATTAATAATAATTCAATTTATTAAAATCGCTAATAAAAAGAAAGATTTTAAATATATTTGAGTTGATTTTACTTTGTAAATAGTAAAAAAAAAAATGTAATATTAATATCTATATATACAGCACGATGGAATATTGGAGTTCGGCACGCGCTCATCTCTCGACTATATATCGCAGCAGGTCCTATGAGTAGGCTCTTGCTGAGGCCTAGGCACGGGACAAGGAAAATATAAAACGAAAACAAAATAAAACCGAAAACTAAAACCGAAGCCAAAGCTGAAACGCAACGAAATACGAGAATGGAGCAAAACAACAGAAGACAACGCTCATAAAACATAAATTTAATTTATGTGCAATTTTAGCAAGTCGTATAAATTTTCGCAGGCGAGAGAACAAACAAACAAAAAACAGAAAAGAATAGAGAAAACAATATGAGAGCAAAAAGACAACAAAATATAAATAAGAAATAGCAAAGCGGCAGTGTGGCCAGCTGGCCCAAGGACCGCTCGAGTTTGGCTTGTTGCAAATGTCCTTGAAAATGCCATGTTTTAGTTGTAGTTGTTGTTGTTGTTGCTGTTGTTGTTGTTGTTGCTGCGCTTATTTATAGCCCCGACTCTCGCCGACCGGGTTGAAAGGGTATAAAGGATAAGATATATGCTGCTTTGAAGTCCTTATTGTTCCTGCTGTTGCTGCTCGGGCTTTATATGAGCAATTTATGCTGCTTGGCTGCTTGAATTTTAATGAATTGCTGCAAATTCATTTGCCTGTGTGTGTGTGTGTGTGTGTGGGTGTCACAGAAAATGTTGCACAAACTGTTTGCTTAAAGGCGAGTCCAAATATTTTTCATTGCCTGCTTTTGGGCGCACAGATCTTGAGCCGCTGCGACAGGCAACAAAAATATATTAATTAAATTAAAAACATGCAAAACAAACAAAATGTTAAGAACTTTGCACACGAAGGCCTCAAAAGTTTGCATTTAGGTGCCCCACAGCAAAGCTGGGCTGGAGTTGCAGCAACTTGCTAATAAAATAAATTAAATCCCAAGTACTGTGCACTTGCACTTGGCTTTAAATACCATTGAAAAATGCTTAATACAAGTTTTATTCACAGCTCAGGCATTTTAAAAATGTAATTTATTTAACATTTAATTTGCAAATTTTCTGCCATATAAAGCTCAAGTTCTAGTCTCCGCAAGGACAATGCAATCATAAAAACTTTCCTCAAAATCTCAGCGGACACACAGGCTGCTAGGGGGCGGGGTGGGGTGTAGATAGGGGCAGTACGAGGGGTTGACAGTATTTTCGGCTTGTTATTTACTGAAAATACATGACAAACACACACACACGCACACACACACACGTACCAGGGACAATATTGTTTTATTTCCATTGTTGTTGGCATGTTTTTTGACGCTTGTTGCATGCAGCACTCTTCTTCTTGCTCTTCGTTGCCAGCGCCAGCCTGCTGTTGACTCTGCCACAGCCAGCTCTGCCAGCTGCATACAAGATTTTGGTAAGGATTACCATGTGAGTTCTGCTTCATTTTTAGGTTGAAATATAAATTAAATTTTTGGAAAAAAATTTTATTTTTTTGTAAATTACATTTGCATTTACTGAAACAAAAACCAGGCGTCTGCTCCCCAAGCGCATTTCGGCAACTAAATCTTAAACAATTATTCATTTTTCTCTATAAGCCCAATAAGTAAAAACGTAATAAATCACAGATTCCAGCTGGCTTTAAAAAAAAGTGAATGCGAATTTGCTCTCTGATTTAAATTTCTGCTTTCAAATTATATTTATTTTTAAAATAAAAATTAATTCAAACAAGAGTGCTTTAGTCGGGATGCCCGACTAGGGGATACCCCGAACCTTTCTCTACCAACGCTAGGGGGGAACGGGAATGGAATAAAATGAAATATACTTTTCCTGTAATTCCTATTACAGAAGCTACATCTAAAATTGTGTGACTCTAGCCAATAAAACCTAAGTGTTGTGGTAAAAAAACAGGATTTCGATATCGATTTTTATTGATTGCTTGGAATCGGGGCAGCTGGACCTTCTGAGATCCTAGCCGAGTCAATATAGCCATGTCCGTCTGTCCGTCGGTCTGTTTCTATGCGAGCTAGTCTCTCAGTTTTAAAGCTATCTTCATGAAACTTTGGAGAAGTCCATCTTTCTATTGCAGTACATATGTATGTCAGATACAGCTGTATCGGACCACTATATCATATAGCTGCCATTGGAACGATCGGCCGAATAGTAGGTTCTTGTATGAAAAATTCTTTCGTTTATCAAGATATCTTGACCAAACTCGACATTAACTACTTTCTCTGTGCTTCTTAGATACAGTCAAAGCACTATGAAAAGGTTGGGTCTGCAAGGGTATTAAATCTTCGGCGTGCCGAAGATAGCACTTCTTTCTCGTTTTAATTTTGCTTAACACATCGTAAATGCTTTCTTCTTCTGACTCTCAACTTTCATAAATTTGTTTAAACCTTGCCTTTTTCGTTTGTTTTGTTTTGTAATTACAAACAAATTGTATTTTCGATTTTTTGAAACAACTTCATATAAGCAAAACAAACTTGCTGAAAGACTCAATTCAAGAATTTTCTTTACAAAAAGTAAAATCTAGACATTGTTTAGGTTCGTTTATTGTGCGACACCTGCATTCAAATAAAAATTATTCCATTAGGCTGAACAATCTGGCAACACCGAGCCCCGGACATCCGGTCTATATAAACGAGAGCTCAGTGTGACGCAACACAAATTATTAATCTGTTGTTTTCACTTTGTGGAGCGTTTTTGAAGGGGTCTCACCCGTACTCGGGTATTTGTATTCAAAAAACTAACAAAGAGAGATAAAATAAAATTTGGAATTTACTTGCAGGCGTCGCCTGCTGTGACATTTCACTCTGGTGCTGACATTTTAATAACAGCTCGCATGTTATTGTTAAATATTATGGATAGACTGAGCGATTGTAAAAAGCAATACGCAGTTATTTGTTGGTCAATGGGCAGAATGTTTAATAATTGAAAAGAAGCTGGCACAAAAAACTGCGCTGACAATGGCCAAAGCAGGCGACAGCGCCTGACACTTGTTGGCCTTTTATTTTATTTATTTTTAGTTTTGTTGTTTTTTTTTCTTCAATATCATGCATGATTTTAACAATATTTTTGGGGCAAATTTTTTTGCCCATTGTCAAATTATTACAGCCTTTTAAAAATGCATGTTTAATGGAAACGTTCAGTAAAAGGAAAAAACGAAAATGGCCTGTGGAGAAGCATTTTTTTTTTAGCAAATCCATTTCCTTAAATATCTTACGCCAGCTTTTATACCCTGTAATTTGTAAATAATGAACTAAGAAGAAAATTCCAGAGCGAACCTTGCCTATAATTCGAATCTCCCAGAGACTATGCGAGAAATATAAATGTATAATTTATTAAGCAAAAACTAGCCACAGGGTAACACACAGTCGAGTGCGTACTACACCTTTGGAAAAACCTGTTTTTCATTGTTAATTGGTTCGAAATGCCTGTTCGAACACTCGGACAGCTGTTTTAAATGAATTAAATGTTGTAGTAAGAGTGTTGACGGACACGGCACTGATTTATTTTTATTTTTGTTAAATGTAAGGTTTTTATTTAATCAATAATTGAAATCTCACGCAGTTCAAAGTGCTTTGCACTGAGGTGTATCTAATTAAATGCGCGTGTTTGTACATTGATAACACACACTCAAGGGCCGGGAAAAGCGACCATATTTATGCGGCTTATCTATGCGAGGAAACACGCCTTTTGCGCATTCTTCGAATGTTTACCTCGCCGGCGGTTTTTGTGTGTGTGCGTGTGCGTATGTGTGTGTGTGTGTGTGTGTGTGTGTGTGTGTGTGTGTGTGTGCGAGACAGAAAAACAAACAATGAAACGAAATAGATTGTGAGGACTCTTATGGCAAAAGTCCTTAGCACTTAGACAAAAGCCTCGGCAGCGTCTTCACCGCAACAACGTTGTCCCCGACGACGGCCAACAAAATGCTTTCAATTATTTGCCAAGTCTGCAGTTAATTAACATAAATTAAAAATCAAAACCACAGGATGTCAGTTAAGTGCGGCTTGTGGCCCGGCATGGGCACATCTAATTATGTATACTCTACAACATATTATGAGACCCTGGACACGTGTCTTTCCCCCGCTGTTTTTAATCGCCGCATTTTGTTGCAACGCACGTTGCAGCCATTAAAAGGCAGTTTTCAAGCTTAGTCCTGACAAAAATTAATATTTAAGTATGCCAAAGAAACTGGAAAATGGAAACAAACAAGTGCTAATGCCACTTGCCGCCAGAAATTGTCTGATTCAGGCCCTTGAAAACAGTTGGAGTATTTAAGTAACAAATACGCTATAATTATGTTTAGAATATATTGGGATCTTATATTGGGAGAGAGCTACTTAAGCTAAGATTTTGATTTGAGCATAAGAATAACCACATTATTTTTAATATATTCCTTTGGCAATGCTATAATAGACTTAAAGGGAATGCTAAAGAATAATCACAGACTACATATATCCCAAATCTCTCTTTTACTGGGTTTTGAAAGATTGTCAACGAATTTAAGCATAAATAAAAAAGTTTCTGAAAACATTTCAAACGGTTTTGCTTCATACGCCTAAAGAAATAATTTCGATAAAAAAACGAGAAAGTCCGAATATTTTTGGCAAGGTTTTGTACCCTTGTAGACATTTGCCTTTTGTAGAAATGTGAGCATCTGCATATCTTGGAAAACGGAATATTCTTCCCATATAAGAAGGACAGATAGACATGGCCATATCAACTCAGCTATTAATGCTGATCTAGAATATATCCACTTTATCAAGAATATTCCACTTATATGGAAAAATTATAATACTTTCTGCATAGTATGGTAAATATTTCATATGGATATTCTAGATTTCAGAACTATTGGTGCTCTAACAGTTATTCAAAAAACTTGAATAAACAGACTACAAAAAAGACTTGGTTACTTTGGTTAAGATATACATCATAGTCCTGTCTATAATTAAAAGAAGGCAATAATATAAAAACTCTTTCAACAAACCATTTTGCTATGCTGACTTAAGGTCACATGTGAAGATTGTTCTCATTATTTTATTAAAATAATAATGCGCGAAGTGCGCATATCAGATTTAACTATATATATATTTATAAATTTTCAGGCTGCTGCTGTGACAATGCGGTAATGGATTTTTTATATTTTAATTGTATAAGTAGGTATATATTTTAATGATTGTGCCGGCATTAAACGTTTTTTTAACTCAAACTTATTAATATGCGTGTGCATGTGTGTGTGTGTGTGTGTGTGTGTCTCAAATTAAACACATTATGCACACAAATATACGCGCACACACACACACACACAGACACCGACGAGCAGCTTATTAAAAAGTTAAGAACTTTAAATGCCGCATAATGAAATGCATTTCAGATATTTGCATTGTCACTTAACGCTTTTAATTTAATTTCATTTAAGCGACAATTCAGATGAAAAGGCTTGAGGCGTTTCTTTTTTATTATTTATTTATTTTTATACACTTTTTTTTTGCTGTCGTATTTTCCATACTCATAACGCGCATACGCAGCGTTGTCCAAACAGTCGACGCTTAATTACAGCCCGAACAATTGGCCCGTGCCGCGACCTGCGGTCACATTTAATGACAGCTCAGGAGTCATCCGGCGTAAATCAACGACAGCCTGACTCCGGCGTTATTGTTTCAATATACCCACAAGGACACTGAGTCAACCAGCTCACAATTTATTGATGGAACCAGGTTCGAGTCGACTCGAATCGAGTCGCAGCTGGGTCGGGTCGGGCTGGGCTGGACTGAGTCTGGGTCTGGGTCTGGTCTATGGATTCAATCAGTGACACCGCAACCGCAAAATCAACTGCTTAACTGGCCGCTCACATTATGCGGTGCATGTTGAAAGTTGTGTGCGACGCCACAAAACGCTCTTGTTACTGCAAGTGGCTCGCTTGTTGACCCATTATACCCTATTAAATACCATTTTAGACCCATAACATATTTACGATATGTTTGTATACTAAGCCACAAACAATGCTCTTGTCATGCCTGAGCTTCCCTTTAGTTATTTCTATATACCATATGAGTGTGTAGTATATCGAATCGCGCTGATATACTAAACGCAAAGTGAAGCTCATAATTGCATAGTTTGTTTATGTCTTAAAAAGTACAACTAAATGTTTTTATCATTGAAAAATTAATTTGTTGAGCCATGATTTCTTTGACAGCTATATGATATAGTGGTCCGTTCTGCTATACCTCTATAGAACTAAAGATAAGAACTTACATCAAGATTAAATAAATAAATACAGATGACTATGGTTATATCGTGAATTCGAGTCTATAGCTATAATGAACAAGACGTCTTACTGGATTGATGACGGGTTTTGATATATTGATATATTGAGAGGAACCTGATGCATACATGCCTACATTAAAGTATAAGTGCGCGTGCACTAATGTACTTCCATGTACTTCTCGTACATATCGCTACTAGGCTGTCGCCTCTGGGACCACGATCAGCCCTTAAGCCGGAATATGGGCAACCTTCAAATGGCCGATCATATTGCATTTGATCTTCTCCTGATTTGCGCTTTTGTTTTGAATATATCGACTGTTGTCAATGGCAATATTTATGACTGCAACAAAGTCTTACAATGTGCATGCATGAAAGTACTTTATTGGGTCAAAAATGTCTTATAACACTTCTCATGACAAAATATCAATAAGCTGTACAATGGTACTCCTTGATGATATTAAAGAATAGGGACTATTCTATTCCGCAATCAGTTCGGAGCATTCTAGATACGTTCAATTTCTATTTCATTAAGATTTCTCCAAGTAAGCATCATTTAAATTTGGGCGCCTTATATGTAAATTGTATTTTCAATTTTCCCATTTCCAATAAAGAGGCATGCCAATAAAGTTTCCCTGACATGCCTCGAATTGGTTTCTTGCTTAAGAGTTAGTTAGAAGATTGAACACTGCGGTTAACACAATTCGCTTTATCTATTCGGCTATTAGACATAGCATGTATATAGACAATGTGTATAGATACATATATATCTGGCGCAAGAGCCATTTGGAATCTGGTCAACATGGTTTGCGGTTAACAGTTGATAGCTTTTTGAATAGTATGTTGGCTGTCTGTGTGTGGCAAAAGTTTTGCACGAGACATGCGGCAAAATATTTGTGGCCCTTGCTCATGTTGGTCACATTTTATTTGACAAAAACAAAAAAAAATAGAGGAAAAGGAAAAGCACAACAGTAAAAAGAAAAATCTATGCTCTGCCATTTTGAGGGCAATGTAGAAGAAAGAAAACAAGAATCGCGCACTTCACATTGGAAAAAAAAAACATATTTGGACGCAAACTGCTTAGGCAATTTTCAAGTGATGTTCTCTTCCTACAGCTGCGATAAGTGTACTTCATGGTGTGTGTGTGACTGACCACAAATACTCGATATACACACACACACACACACACTCACACAAAGAGCAAAGGCCACACACACATCACGGCCAGAGCGTTGGGTCTCTGAGCTGTGGGGTCCTTCGAGGTTCGAATCCCCCTCGAACTGCCGGGCCCGGCTAAGTAACTAAAGGCAACCGAAACAAAAGCGAATGCCCATAAAAATGGACAACAGCAACGCGCTGATAAGC
Organism: Drosophila lacicola; assembly: GCA_035045355.1. Classification (NCBI taxonomy): domain Eukaryota; kingdom Metazoa; phylum Arthropoda; class Insecta; order Diptera; family Drosophilidae; genus Drosophila; species Drosophila lacicola. The sequence goes on along the minus strand of JAWNPB010000347.1, from coordinate 240,769 downwards.
TGCAAATAATTTGTATGTGTTGGCGAGAAAGGGCAAGAGGCAGAGGGCGTAGCAGGGCGAAGGACAAGACGAGCGTGCATAGACAAAAGCGTCAATTTCAAATGCGCATCAGCACACAAACGTGTGTGCGTGTGTGTGTACACTTAGAGAAAAAGAAAAGGACCAAAAAATCTTAAATCAAGTGTAAACTTTGTCAAAAACCCCAAATTCCCTGATACAAGGCTCAAATAGAGTACTCAATCTAAGAAGCTTTGTATTTTGATTTCGTTTCAATTGGCCGCAAGTAAAGCTTTCTGATAAAAGCATTTCTAAGAGTATTTAATCTTCGGTGTGACGCTCTTTTTTGTCTCTTAGTTACATTTTAAGTTTATTTTTAAAACCTAATTTAAGCATTTTCAAAGCATATTATACGGACATTTTTAAAATCAATTCGTTCTCACTTCTAGCTCTTTCATACTAGAATTTAAAGCTCAATTTTCTCTCTGAGTGTGGCTGAGTGTGTGTGTGTGAATGTTTGTGTGTGTGTGTGTGTGTGCTCGGCAGTTAAGGCTTTATGTTTGACCATATCGGTAAGCTCATAACAGGCCAGCGTCTCCATTAGCATGGGCCATTGTGATGCCAACTGACAGATTGTTTGGCCAACGGGCTGGCCTCGCCTTGCCTTGCCAAAAAAATGTTGCAACATCTGGCCAGATCATCGCATTTGCCACATTCTCGGCACACTTATTGCGCTTTTTGCCTGCCACATAAATCTTGCCAAACTCAAGTAGTTTATCATAAGTGCAACTTGTACGACAGTCGGTGTGGCATGCCCCACCCAACCCCGCACCACTCGCAAAAACCCAACATCCTAATTCCAATTAGATGAAATTATTGCAAATATTGCCAATTACTGAATTTTCGTTATAATTATCTCAATATTAGGTATCACCTGCTAATTAAAGACATTTATCGGTGTTGCTATTAACTGTGATAATTAAATGTTTGTGAATGTGCTGTTAGAGGTGACAGGCTGGAAGATACCCCGTGCATATATCTATATATATATATCTATATATCTATATATCTATATATCTATATATCTATATATCTATATATCTATATATCTATATATCTATATATCTATATATCTATATATCTATATATCTATATATCTATATATCTATATATCTATATATCTATATATCTATATATCTATATATCTATATATCTATATATCTATATATCTATATATCTATATATCTATATATCTATATATCTATATATCTATATATCTATATATCTATATATCTATATATCTATATATCTATATATCTATATATCTATATATCTATATATCTATATATCTATATATCTATATATCTATATATCTATATATCTATATATCTATATATCTATATATCTATATATCTATATATCTATATATCTATATATCTATATATCTATATATCTATATATCTATATATCTATATATCTATATATCTATATATCTATATATCTATATATCTATATATCTATATATCTATATATCTATATATCTATATATCTATATATCTATATATCTATATATCTATATATCTATATATCTATATATCTATATATCTATATATCTATATATCTATATATCTATATATCTATATATCTATATATCTATATATCTATATATCTATATATCTATATATCTATATATCTATATATCTATATACATATCTATATATCTATATATCTATATATCTATATATCTATATATCTATATATCTATATACATATCTATATATCTATATATCTATATATCTATATATCTATATATCTATATATCTATATCTATATATCTATATCTATATCTATATCTATATCTATATCTATATCTATATCTATATCTATATCTATATCTATATCTATATCTATATCTATATCTATATCTATATCTATATCTATATCTATATCTATATCTATATCTATATCTATATCTATATCTATATCTATATCTATATCTATATCTATATCTATATCTATATCTATATCTATATCTATATCTATATCTATATCTATATCTTTATCTATATCTATATCTATATCTATATCTATATCTATATCTATATCTATATCTATATCTATATCTATATCTATATCTATATCTATATCTATATCTATATCTATATCTATATCTATATCTATATCTATATCTATATCTATATCTATATCTATATCTATATCTATATCTATATCTATATCTATATCTATATCTATATCTATATCTATATCTATATCTATATCTATATCTGTATCTATATCTATATCTATATCTATATCTATATCTATATCTATATCTATATCTATATCTATATCTATATCTATATCTATATCTATATCTATATCTATATCTATATCTATATCTATATCTATATCTATATCTATATCTATATCTATATCTATATCTATATCTATATCTATATCTATATCTTTATTTATATATGTATTTACATATACCTATATATATCTTTATATATAAATATCCTGTTTGCCTTTAAAAACATTTACTCTAGCTCGTAAAACCTTTCAACTCTACGGATTGAAAATTCCTAACCCAATACAGCATATTTGCAATTGTAAACTTCAACTATGATTGTGCTCTGTTTATGTTTGCCGATATTCGAATTAAACCTAGATATACTTATGCGGGCACTTGGCTTAACATATCAGCGATTGCATTACTTTCAGCTCACATGGTGCATGCTACAAAATGGTTGCCACATTGGCATTGGCGATAAGCGGCCGCAACAACAACAGTTGTTGCAGCCGCGTTTGCAATTTCGCATCCAATAAAATTTTCGGGGCTAATGCAAACATTCGGCTCGCAGAAAAACCCACTCAGTAATATTTGCATGCACTCGCGCAAAATGCGACCAAAAATGCTGAAATGAAATCGGAAACTGGCATTAACGACTGCAGTTGCTCTGTGTGTCCCTGTCCCCACTTCCGCACCCCACTCCACCCCAACCCCACCCTCCCTTCAATCCCCCTTTGATCGGTTAACAATTTTAAGCGCAAGTTATGTGCAAATTGTGTGCCATTGGCGGCCGTCGATTGTTGCCGACGACCGAAGCGGTTTTAAATTTCAATAAAAGTAAAATCCAAATATTGTCAATGGCCAGTGAGGCCGGAATGGGGCGGCACGCTGCCTGGTGGGCGTGGCAAGCGAACGACACGTTCATGACGCTGCGTAATGCTTAATATGAAATGGCAGAAAAACAGTTCCACACAAATCGCTGCGACACACAAAAGCAAAGAAATATATACGACTGCGCCGATGTACACCAAGTGCCGAAGATTGAATACACTTATTTACTAGAACAAATATCCTGTGCTGTAATAATTTGGGTCCAAGATTTAAGTTAATAACATATCAATCTAGTCTTATTGAGCCATTTTAATTATTTACTCTGTTTAATTAATGGTAATTCCATTGAATGTATTCAAGCAGTATTGCAATTCATGAAAACTTCAGCAATTATTTTTTTTTCTTGTTAAAAAAATGTTTCAATTCCACATTTCATGAAAGTCTTAAACAATATATTAATTCTATAAGAATTAAGATGATCAAAAATATTATACACGACGGCTTTCAACTTGCAAGCTTGAATTTAAGCAGACATATTGATGAATGCGTAATGTTTAGCCTTTCGGGGAAACCCAAAAATAATTATTTCTTTGGCAAAAAGTTTCAATTTAATCAGATTGGGAAAAAGAAAAAAATGCATGGCTTTAATTATGTATATTGATATAAAAGCGTGCTAGCATAGCCAAATTGGCTGAACGAGAAGATTGTAGAAGATTCTATAAATATATATATATATATATATTTGTTTAGGCAAAGCCAGCAAATTAGCAGCTATCGTGAATAGTACTTCAAATAAAGTGCTTCTGATATGCTAAACTCTCCTCTAAACTAAGAATGTCCTGTTTGTATTAAGAAAAGCTTAGATTCCACTAGTTTAGATAAGAGAATTGCCTGCTTCAAGGCTCGGCATATTTACTGACCAATTAGGAATACCTACGGCATTAGTGTATGAGAAGAGAGTGAAAGCAATGAGAGCGTGAAAGACAAGCAGCAAGGTCGTCGAGGCGAGAAGCAGAAGCAGAAGAAGATGAAGAAGAAGGAGCCTCTGGGTCTGCGTCATGGTTTCAACAGCCGCACAACGCATGACATTTATGCCCGACATAATCCGCTTACACAACAGGATAACAAGATGAGCACTCGTACATTTTTAATACGCCCGAGATACAATAATTTATATGCGTGGCACGTAAGCGACGAAGGTGGCCGTCCAAGGGGCGCCGCCAGCAGCGGCAACAGCAGCAGCAGCGGCAGCGTTAAACGTAAACAAAAATTGCGCCTGAAGTGGGGTTTGGGGCAGACGCTCAGCCAGCGCGTGTGGCATATGCGAGGTGGGGTGGCCGTTACTTAGGCAACGCTATAAAATGCATAAGATGGACATAAATACAAATTGTTGTCGGGGACACGGATATATGGCTGAGACACGCCCGCTTTGGGGCACGCCTCCTGCGCGGCAAAATGAGCTGCCAACTGAAAGTTGATCAACAATTATGCCAAAACAATTTGTATTCGATATGAATAATTTCTAGTCAGAATTCAGCGCAGACTGCGACCACTTGTAACGCCCGAGGCGCTTGGCCAACAAGACTTTCCGCCCGAAAGTAGGCAACGGGGTCAACGAATCTATTGGCGACCAAACAGAATGTAAAAAGAGAAAAGCAAAAGGAAGCCCAACAACAGTATGAAGTCCAAAAACACGTCAAGAGCAATGCCAACAACCGGCAGCACAACCCAATCACACACACACTTACACACACTCACACACACACACTCTCAAATAAGCACTTGAGCAGCACAAAATTTATGCGATTTTGAACTGCTGCCGGGCCTTTTTAATGCCCGAGCAAGCGAGCATTGTAATTTTGTCGTGCCCTTTGTACCTTAATAAATCGAATCTAAAAACATGTATCAAAAAATATTACTCAATATTTATATATACATTTATATATAAGTTCTTACGTTAGACCTTAAACATGGCTCAAAAACAAGGCTAAGATTCTAGATTGGTTGTCTTCCATAATAATCAATATCAAAATGAAATAAAGCTCAGAAAATATATTTTCAATATATTACCTACCGATTCTATCATCAGCGTGCTTTGCCTTGGCCTTGTCACCCTTTCGACGCTTAAACTCGTTTTGAATTACAACGCTTTAAGCGGCGAAAACAACATTAATATAAGACATAAACGCAGGGTTTTATATTCCAAAAATTATTAGGACATAGCTCTCATAACTGATGACTTTTCTGATATATAAAATTGATATATAGATTAAGCAAAGCAGCTGCGCAAAGGGAACTTACTTGTTAATGGGCGTAAGAGTATTTAAAAGTCGTTAAGCGTGCTACGCATTTTTATGCTATTTGTTAGCGGTTGCCATTGGAGTTGTTTGCTTTTTGCCATTGCCATTGTCTCCGTGTCTATGGACGTGCGTACAGGGGCGTTAAATTTGGCACACCCACACGTGCTCGTGTCAATATGCGAGTGTGTGAGGTTGTGTGTATGTGTGTGCGAGAGCACTTTATGGCTTAAATAAGTCAACAACACGGTAGCAGAAGCAGCAGCAGCCACAACAACAACAACAGCAATAACAACAATATAAACAAGCTCCTGCCAATGCCAACGCATGTTGAGCCAAGTTGTGTTTACACTTTCGTGGCTTTTGTTTATGATGTCAAATAAAAGTGCACGACAATACCGAATAAATATTTTATTGCGCCAGCAGAAAGCAGAAAGTTACTTAAAGTATAGCCACGCCCACGCCTTTACCAAGAGCGCCACGTTAAAGTCGACTAAGAGATCAAGATCTCATCTGGGCGCAGCACATAAACAGCTTTTGACAAATGTGCGCCTAATAGAAATAAATGCAAATATAAACTTGTCCATTGTTTAGATGACAACAAGGCAGCCAGCCTCCTCTGCTCGTTGCCTCGTGTGTCAGGGAACGGTCCATTTGTCAGTGGCAGCCAGACTGTCTTCTCGCCCCGCACCGTCCCCCTCCATCTACATTCAGCATCTCAGCCTTAGCCTGCCTGCCACATGGCGGCTGTCTTCGCTTTTATTGTCGCCCCGCTTTCTCGCACGATAAACATCTTCGACTATTGCCGACTGTATTTCAAGTTGGCCCGCTTATCATTAAACATTATCGCGCAACGTATTTGACATTTCCGTTCTTGCCATTGCCGACCATGTTACCAATTTTATTGTGTCGTCGGCCCCAGCTCTTAACCACAGAGGCGTCGCACTCGTCGTGCAGGCCCCATTGTCATTGCCTTTGTTCCTTTTATGTTGATTAAATTATAAAATATTTACTTGCCCAATGCTGCTACAGCAGCCCTGCCTCTCCCTCTCTCCCTCACTCACTCTTCCCTTCATTCTCTCTCTCTCTATCGCTCTCTTTGTCTGTTGTATCTTGCATATGAATTTCATTTTTCGCACAAGTGCAACCCAATGCGGCGTATACATAACTTGTGCCACAATATTTTTTTGACTTAAACGTTTATTGTAGCTGCAGCTACTTTGAGAACAGTTAACTAAAAATAATATTCGCTTTATATATTTGATACTAAAATAGCGACCAATTGCTTTCCGTTAGCTAATACCCTGTACTAATTACAATCGCTTAAAAAGGCATTTCTTGCAGCTAAGCAGCGTATGTAACTTTTTGTCGAGTCGATCAGAAAATAGTTAAGAGCAGTTTATTTAAATTATAAACAACTTTCAACTGTTTTCCCAAATGGATATATATCGATTTTCCAGGTTTTCTGAACATTTTTTGGAGTTTATGAGATTTAGAGACATTCAAAATAGAGTATTTTCTATTATAGTTAGATACTTGCTATTAGAGCACTATTTTTTGCTTTAATGAAATTCTTCTCTTTTATATTATTATTTGAGAAATTTAACTAATAAATCCTAAAAAGAAACTCAATTGAGTCTTCCCCTTTGGCAGACTAGAGGATATCTGCTGATGTTGTTGCTAAATAAATATAAGAATAATGTTCAGCTAATATAAATAAGTAATTAAAGTTCAGCTCATATCTAGCTGAAGGCAATAGCTGCTTCGGCTAGTCTGACTCTTAAGTTTTTTTGATACGACATTTCAGTCAAGTCAAAAAAATTCTTTTTAAAATGTATAAAATTATATAAAAACTTTATAAATTTACAACTGCCCACAAATAAACCAAGGCTAATTGGCCATTCGTTTAATATTTTAACTCTTGCATAACTTTATTGCATTTCGCTGAATAATTCACTGATGCAGCATGCGGTTTGGCACCTCAGTAGCCAGCTGTTTGCTACTGGGCATACTGCTCCAGCTGTGTGTGCCCGGTGCCGGCGAATGCTGCCACTCGAAAACCATCGCCTTTCAGTTGGCCGACAGTGAGGATGACTGCAGTCTCTACGATTCCAAGTTGACACAGGGCGGCGTATGCAAGATGTCCATTTGCGATGATGGAAGCGCCGTCGATGGCACCTACTGCGGCCAGGGGCCGTGCAACATGTTTGGCTGCAACTGTGAGGGCGGCTGTCGGATGGGCAATGGAGTCCAAATATTTCGGGACTTCTACGGCGACTACCATGTACGCAATGTGCATTTTGTATAGTCGAAAAGAAAACCAATCTATCATTTGTCAATGATACAGGACTGGCATATACCCTGTACTTAGCTGAAGGTTGCCATAACTTCTTTTTACACTTTTACTTTACCCTAGACAATAAAGCTTGCTTGTTAAAAAATATCAATGTCTGAGTATTACCCAAGAAAAAATGAAAGAACGAACTATTGCAAACTATAACACTTATATTTATCGATTATCGAAACGACAGCTTGTCGATAGTTATCGATAGATACTTTCTCTATCTCTTGTGCTCATTCAACACAAGTGCAATTTTCGTTTTACGCATTGTGTATGTGCTGACAATATAATCGAGCTAAGCAATTAGATAGCTTATCAATTACAGACAGCAGGTAATCAATTAATGCTGGGTGTCAAGTTGAACTCATTGATTGAGTTGAACGAAAAGCAATCAGCAACAATTATAAAGAGCCTCTTGTAAAATGATAAGACACAACACAAAGCACGCGTTGAGCGTAAGCTGTATATAAAGGTGCGATTGGGCCGGATCTGGCAACAGTTTAGCACAGGTGCAAAGCGCAGCACCATGAAACTGGCATTGATCGCATCGCTCTCTGTGGCCCTTTGGCTACTCTGCCTCAGCTCAGGTGCAACGGCCGATTGCTGCCGACCGTCAAAGATTCTCTACAAGTTGGCCAACAATGGAAAGGAGCACAATTGTCAGACATATGGTGGCAAATACCACAACAAAGAGACCTGCGAGAAGAAGGTCTGCGGCAACGGGGATGGCATCAAGGGCACCTGGTGCGGCCGTGGCAAATGCAATCCTAGAGGCTGCCACTGCCGGAATGGCTGCCTGCCCGGCGAGGCTACCTCCAGTTTTCGTGAGAAGCACGGTTATTTCAATTTCGAATATGTGGGCTATGCTTAAGCAACCAGTGTTGTAAAATAACAAAATATAATGAGCATCCATTAAGCATTGTCTAACGAACTCTGTGCCAAACAGAACTTTAGAAGTGCAATCATTTCCATTTGGACCACAAAACAAATTAAATGTGCACCAATCCATAAAGTATCGCATGACCAGAGCGCATTCGGTAACCAAAGCTGAGCTGCTGCTTCATTTGCAGGCCACGCCCACTTATGCCAAAAACAAAACATAAACAAAGAGACAGAGAGAGTGCTCTAGTGACGTACTTGATGGACTTGCAGATACCCTGTACGCACACGAAACTTACTGTGCAGTACTTTTTCTTTCTCCATTCTCTTATTGTTAGATTGTTTTCGAATTTTCTTTGCCTAGAGATGGAGGTCGACCTACTTTATGTATCGACAACTCCTCGCCCCATTTTAAAATCCATAAATATCGGCTTTATGCCTCGGATTTTCCAGCATATTGCACACAACATAACCTTGTATCGGTTTTGAAAAACCTATTGGATAAATATAGAATAGCCAAGTAGCCTGCCACAAATGCTAAGGTCTGAGATGCTTTCACTTATTAAAAACCTTTTGGACAAACCCATTATACCCGTGCTCAATTGGGTGCAGGGTATCAGAGAGCTATGTAGGTAACGCAAATGGGAGCTTGCAGCTGACAGGCAGTCCGGGCAGCCCAACCAGTTCACCTGGCGTATCGCCTTGCAACAAAACGCAGCAGCCAACAGCTGCGGATGCAACAAGAGCAGCAGCAACTTCTGCAGCAGAAGGATGGCTCCTGCTGCTGTTGCTCCTGCTGCTGTTGCTTGGGCAGTTTATCAATTCGTAGCGCATAGCAAAAATTGATTGCAACGATTTATACTTTCTACTTCCTTTCACTTTATATTTTCTTCTTACCTTCGTGCTGCTCATCCTAGCTGTGGGCTACCTTTCGCCTTTGTTCCTTTTCATCTTGTAAATACTTTTACTATAATATCCTTTCATTGCTTGTTTTCACTGTGCCAAGTGCCTGGCATTGTTTGCCCGTACTTGTGCTCGTCGTCGTATTTCGCTTTCACCCGAGGGTGAGATGGTAGCTGGCGTGGCATTGCCAATCTTTTGTGTAACACAATACAATGTCCTGCGGTTGTAAAACGATTTATTTTGTTATTGATTCGCTGTAAGTGCTCCTCGCGCCACCCACCCCCTGGTTCCCCCTACCTCCCACTCACTGGGTATATGATGCAAATATCGTAATGGCAGGCCCCAGGCGCACGTTCGCTCCTTTGCATACCCCGACATCCTACGCGCGGAATACCCCTAACCAAGCGCTCAGCTGGCTCTCGTGCTAAACATAAATAAACATTTCGCCGAGATTATTGAAGTTTTATAACTCATTTCTGTCGATTGGTGGGCGCGGCTCAGCGATGTGTATAAATAAATAGGCGCACATTTCATACGCTGCACGAGACTGGGGCAGGGAGAGTTCATGCCACAGCGGGGCACAGTGCTACAGACAGCTGTCCTTTGGGCGCCTTTCAGTTTTCGTGTTGCTGCACATTTTAATAAATCGTTTACAAGCAGCCGAGTCCTGAAACTCAAGCTCCAGCCAGTATAGACACGCACACACACAGCCTGTTCCTAGGGAGCGTAGGGCATTGGGCCAGAGTCCAGGCACAATAAGAAAATTCATGATCATAAATATCCTGCAGGCGTTAAACGTTCACGTCGTTTTCAACATCGTCCTTGCTACCGACGCCTTTAATCCTGAATCGTGAACACTGAATCCTGCTGTATGGCTCCACTCAACTTTTGCTCTATGCAAAAGGCGACTCTCAGTTGCTCCACTTTTGATTTAATATGCTCATTCCCAGCCACCGCAACAACAACCACAACAACAACAACAACAAGAGCAGAAACTCTGCTTTTGTCTTTCGCTTCTGAAGTTTTGTGTGATTTGTGTCTATATTTAGATGGTTCCGTTCAAGTGAAGCCCCTGTGGGCCATTGTTGAACCTGCTCCAGTTGCTGCTCCCAATTCTACTCCAGATTCTGTTGCTCTTGTGGTTGGCATTGTTTCCGTGTTGGTTTGCGATTCTCTTGCTCTTCCTTTTTTTTTTTCATTTCCAAGCCATTAAATAAAGCGCCCGACACTCTTCGCATACACTGCGAGGAGCAAAAAAAAGGAAACGCATAGAAAAATGTTCCGCGTAATGATTTGCGACACATTTATTCGCAACATAAATTAGACAGCAGCCAGACAGACTGGCCAGACTCGGCCAAGTGGCCAAAACTGGGCAGCCACAAAAGGACATTTTGACGTTGGCCACTTTTGACAACAGAAAAACAAACAACAATTGTGCTTGCCACACAATTCAAATGATAATTAACTCAAGAGCTGGCTGATGAGAGACGATAATCATAATTCTTAGTTAGGCTCAATAAATCAAAAATATTGTCTTGTACATAGGGATTAAGGCAAAGAGCCAGAGAAACCTATTAATATTATTATAATTGCAAACTGAGTCATAATATTGATACGGGTATCCTTTGAAGAACCCTATCAAAAGTTGAAATAGACCTTTGATTAAAAGCTCAACCAACATTTTATAATATTTTTTATTATTATTATTTATTATTTTTTTTTTAATATTATTATTGTTATTTGATTATTATCATTTTGATTATTATTAATATTTATTTTTAATATTATTATTATATTATTTATATTATCATAATTGTTCGTAAATTTTTAATAGAATTATTACTTTTACTTCATTTGAAATTGGTGTTCAGGTTAGACCTCATTGAAACCGTAGAATACAGGGTACTTACTAGCTATACCCTAGGATTCTTTAACTCAAGTACCGAGCCCATTATTACCCGGCTTAAGCCATAGTTGGTTGCAATTCAATAAATGAAATTTAGCACAATCGGATGTTTTAATCGGATTAGTGTTTTTAAGCCCAGAACAATTATTTTGCGTGACAATGCGACAGTTTTTGTATTGTTCAAAACTATTTCGAAAAAAAATACAACAAACAAGCCGAATAAAGTATTTAATATTAATTTTTATAATATTAAATACATTAACTGGCATTTACTCGTAAAACAAAGCAGGCATTTATTATAATGATTAAAGTATTTAGACTGGGTACGAAAAAATTTGTAAATTTCTTTAAACTTTATGTTTAAACAAAACCTTTTAAGTAGAGCAATAAAGAAATGTCTAGTAATATAGTATATGAAAATAAAATAAAAATGACTTACATGCCTGAGTTATTTTGTAGGCCAAAAAGCGGGAGTCGGGTTTAAGGTCCAGGCTCGTGTGTGGCCGCATATATTGGCTTCTTAGCCGAAGACCATTTACCCAGAGCTATTGAAAAGATAAGTTAATAATTGATATTAAACAATTTTTACTAACTCAAACACATGACTAAGCTATTAATCTTTAAGCGAGCTTGCCTCGCAAAAAACATAAAACCAATTTCTGGTAATGCATGGGGCTACTCCCCATCCACATTAAAGCAAAGCCCACAAAAAAAAAATGGTAACAAAATTGTGAGTTAAAGCATTTTGGGCTCGTGTTGAGACCTTTGCCAAATTGGCAGACCGAGCAGCTGGCGCAGAGCTGAGGAGCAGGCTCATCGCTTATGCCATCTTTATGATTAGCGAGGCGACCCAAAAGCCAGCATTTAGATTAAACAGCATGCCACATGTGCTGCCACACACACACACACACACACACACAGCTGCAGATAGGCATAAATATATGGATTTGTGCATGTCTTAGTCGCTTTGTGTGTGTGTGTGTGTGTGAGAGCATAAGCTAATCAAAGCTAGTTTAATGCGTGCGCCGCCAAAGTTAATCCTAATTAATTTAATTACGCTTTTGGCATAAATTATTCGACAATGTGCAAGAAATAGTTGGCACACACACACACACACACACACACTCAGACAGACACACAGACAACCTATCTATACACATATATTATACGCAATTAGTTGGGGTTTTCGCGGCGCCTCTTCTAATTGTTATTAATTGCTGTTGCCCAGAAATGTGCAGTCAACCGAGCAAAGTGGAAAATGCCGCCAGACAAGTGAAAAGGGACTAAATTGCAAAAAGGGCAAATGGCAAAGTCAAAGCATCGGCCAAATATATTTCATGTATATATTTGAATGGATCTACAAATATATGAAATCATCAAAAGTTTTGCCACCTACTTTATGTTGCGTAAATGTATTTTATTGAAATATTGTACCTGTCACAAGGTCCTGCCGCCCCCCCCCCCCTTCCCTCAACCCCCTTAGAGCTACAGAGGAGAAAACACTTCGCTTTGCGAATGCTCAGCACGTGCAAAAGAAATTGTCGAGATGGCAAATAGTTTTCCAACAGCTAAAGCAACAAGGACAGCAAATGGGAAAACTGCAAATGTCCCACTGACTGACTCCGAGTGGGCGTGTCCTTGAGCAGCTGCTGGCGGCCACAGGACACAGGTACGTATTGTAGCTGGCAGCCGCCGGTTCGCCGCCTCGCCTCAAATAAACTCGAAAATTATTGTTTTTGTTTTCGTTACACTTGAGTTTGCTGCTTGTCGCAAAACTTTTATTAGGTGTCTGCATTTGCTGCCAATATTTCGGTCGGCTCTCACAAAATTACTTCAGGGAGCACGACAGCAGAGGGGCGGCTGCGGATGCAGGCGTGGCTGCTGGAGAAACTTGTGTCTGTGTCGTCTGTCTCGATCGAAAGATGAAAGATTTTAATTAAAATATTGTCCGTCGGCCTCCCCAAAAACTAATAAATCAACGCTGCACTCGGCGCACTTTCAACAGGTTCTTATCAGGTGCCCAGGCCCCCAAAAACACACATATTTTCGGGGACTACTTGAGCTGCAAACGATGCCAGGACACGCAAGGCGCAGGGCGGGCGCCTTGGGCCCATTCCAGGCGACACCAGTAGGAAGTCCACACACACATATATATATATTTTATGGGCCGAAATGTGCAAAAGCCCTGCAACCATTCACCTAGTGCACTACATTATTTATTTGGGAACGCTTTGGCATTGGAACACATGAACGGATCGGACTGTTCGCCTAACAGAGCGTTAACATTTAAGAGAGCGTCGCTCTGAAGTGCGCAGCTGCAGTGCTGTTAATAACCGTGTGTAACTGTTAAGACTTAACATGTTTGTGAAATGCCGCGGAAATGGAACATAAGTAAATAATATGTGAAGCAATCAAGTATTTGTTACCGTTCAAATTCATTAGCCGCAATTTTAAGCATGTTACAAGTTTTGAAGAAATGCAATAAAACCTAAATCTTAGCAAGCTTTTGTAACTATTGAATGAATAACATCTCAACTATCTTTAAAAAATATACAGTTGCGCCAAATTTGTAACTTAAAATACAAATTTCATCGTTTTTCAGACCATTTGTGTATCTATATTTATCTATATTTGGCTGTGTATATTTTGTTAAAAACACAAATTATTAATATCATTCTAATAATTGGTTAAATACCGAAGATAAAATATTTGACGACTGGAAATTTATTGTGTAATATCCCGCATATTCCCGTTCTTAATGGATTTTGTTATACTTTGGGTCTACTTTACAAGCTGGACGTGTAATAAAAATAATAATTATTTGCCATATATCCAAGACAACATGAATATTAAGAATAATATATAAATTAAATTAATGTAATAAAAATTAATTATAAAATAAAATACCACGAAATATTGGAAACTAATACTTATTTCGCTCCTGAATAGATAAGTGTCCGCAAATGAAATAAACCCAAGCCACAACTAGAAAATACGTTGACATCTTTATTACATCTATGTATCTCTATTTGCGATGCTCGCTTTTACTTTCAACTTTTTCAATCCAATTACTTCTCTGGTGCATAAATTTTGTAATTTGTAAACATTTCCATTGGATTTTATTACTTATCCAAACTGATCTATTTGCATTATCTGAAAACCTTAAAGCTCGCTTCATATATATTTCAAATGAATATCTAATTATTCAAGCGCATATTTCAATTTTTAAAATTTCACTTAACTAATGAAAACCTAAATTTACTGAATAACTTAAGACATACCAACTAGTTGATATACTTTGACCACCCAATCACTTGCCACAGCTGGCAAGCAACAGTGTATAGTGCCTGCGGTCTGCCCCAATCCCCGCTACCCCCCTTACCCCTTGGCCACACCCATTCATATCCCGCATTATATCCCGCCATATCCCGCCACTTCCATCCAACCAAAGATCAGCGAAAGACAAAGACGAACCACCGCAGACTGCATTCAGCTCGATGAGTCCCGGAGTCGACGTGAGGCGGCTTCATGTGCTCGACTGGGTTGGTTATGCGGTTGCCTTAAGTGCTTGAAGGGTTGATGGGCTGATGGGCTGATGTGCTGTCGGACTGAGAGCAGGGGAAGGCTTCGTCGTCGCGAGACTTGCTAACCTGAATGTGCGGGCGGCGCATTGGACCTGGTCGCCAGCGACACAGACATTTGCGGCTTTGCGAGCAATTTCAACATCATATGTCTGGGCCCGGGCTTGGGCCCGTGTTGGGGATGTGAATACATATTTGCTCCTGGTGTTGCTGGCAAAGACAAACGTTTATCAGCGCCAAGCCAAGAGGCAACTGTCGCACCGAATGTTGCAAGAAGTTTTCGAGTGGCAGATGCAAGCACCGCAAGGTGCACGCGTCACGGCCCCAAACACAAGCCAAGCTAGTTTATGGCCCCAACTCTAAGATAAATTTAAGAATTTTTGCCCAAAAGCCAAGGTTGAAGCGTAAATTTCTTATTCAAAGACCTTATTTTTTTCTAAAATTGGAAATTTACTAATTACATGACTTAATCTAAGACACTTTTTTCTTACAACGAGCACGTGTTACTCTATTTCAAGTCTGTAAATTCTCTATTCAACAAGAGTTTGTGAATTTAATCATCCACATCTATTAACCCAGTTTTTGGCTTGATTCTGGGCTCACAAATTTTCACCATCTTTATATTTTTACAATTTTTTATATTTATATAGTTATTTAAATATAGAAGCTTTTATATATATTCTTATTATTTTATGTATATTAATAAAATATAATATAATTAAAAAAAATTAACTTTTCAAAATCTACAAAGCTTTGCTGATATTTTCAATTTGTTTTAAATGAAATAATTTTTTTTAAAAATACGTTGACCCTTCATCCAACTTAACCGACTTAACCGACTTAACAGTTAAAAAAATCTAATTCCAGGTTCAATTCAGTTACATTTTCTTATTTTTGCAATAGTAGTTCAAGTTTAATATCAAGCATACCTAATTTAAGAATATTGATCCAACTGAACTTGAGATTTCAATAACAACCCGTTGAAAATTCATGCATCCAACATTTAGCCAAGTGTTTTGGGGCGTTTTCAGACTGCGCCAGCGAAGAGATGAGGTTTGTTGCGGATGCGGGCGCATGCTTTAAGATTATGATGCACTACCCACCACTAGCGCAATTGCAAGCCAACCACTGCGGAGCAGCAACACCACCATCACCACTAGGAAATCCCTCCCCCCCCCTCTCGCCGCCACCGACAACATTATGGCCATGGCCATTAAGCTGGCTTTCAGCTTATGAATAATGCGCACGTTTGAGCTGGAGCCATAAATAATACGCAAATCGAAAACGCGCAGCGTCTAATTGAAAATGCTCGGGCATTAGATGTGAAGCATCGAGTGGGGTAGGGGGCTAGTAGCAGAGGGGGGGGGGGGGGGGGGGTCTACAGCGGTCAGCGGGTTGATTCTGGTTGCCTGTCAGATATTCATTCGCTTTGCCAATTAGACAGCGCAGACACGTGCCGTATGCGTATATCCGCAATGAGCAATAATTTATCGACGGGGAGCGAGGGGCGAGCACAGTTCAGGATATCCGTCAGCTTACAAGGCTTAGACGTTAACCGTTAACCGTTAACCAGGGGTTAGCTGTGTGTGTGTGTGTGTGTGTGGGGCGGGGCTCTCATTGTTGTCGTTCCAAGCGGGCAAGTGCGCACTTGAGCTACACACGTTAACACCGCTTGATGGCCGAGTCGAGGCTGGCTATCAAATTTAACTGGCTTACATACTATTGACAGCCAATTGAACACTTTTAACACCAGTTTAATCAGCCGAACAAAACAGCAATCATACACAGCCAGAACAGTGTCCTGTGCATGTGTCCTTTAACATGTGTCTCCGAATTGTGAAACTAAGTTTAAAAGAAGTCGAGCCCAGGTACAAGGGCCAAACTAATCCAATTGAAAGGAATTGCTTGATTGCATCAGCTAAAATCCAAATTGTATTATTCTTGTCTAGTGGCATCATTTTCTTTTGGGGGGGTTGTCTAAACATTTTACAATTAATATTCTTTTTCAAATATTTATTGTTTTGACTGTATTTTTCTAGAGTCTTAACCTTAAAACCTCTGAAATGGCCGAAAATGTAAGCTCAGATTTTTTAGTCAAGCTTTGACTGACGCCATTCCCGATTATAACGTTTAGGCTAATCAGATTTGACCAGAGTTTATTTACAGTCTAAATCTTTTTCAGTTTAATTAAACTTGTTTTATTATTGTCAAGAATGGATTAGTACCTTCTGATCTATACCAAGCGAGGGACTGTGAAGTAAGGTATAGTCACAATGTCTTGCAACTCATATGGTATTTACAATGAAGTAGTTTGAGGACCTAGCCTAATACTGAGGGGTATTTAAATGAAAGGTCAAAGGGGGTAACTCTAAAATTTTTCTTCTATTCCCTCATATCATTGGCGGCTCAATCCTTAAAGTAAGCCCTTTCGTATGCGGCAATTGTTTATAACATTAAGGTATTAGTTGTTAGGTGTCTAAGATGAACTTTAATTCAAATAGAGCTTAATAAATTAATAGTTCTTAATTTCACAGTTCATAGGAATCTAGAAGTTCCTATGATACAACAAATTAATAAAGTAATAAATTAACAAATTAATAATATTAATGAATACTTTTCATTGACAGATAAAATTGGAATGTACTCAAATGAAATTGTGCTGCTTCCTAAAACATTCAAAATTATTTTATACACATAATTTCCAACTGCCTGTAAAACATATAATTCTGAATGTTTGTGTCACACGTTCCATAGCTAAGTTTTATTATTTAAAAGCAGATGTACTCAGCTATTAGAACACACACATACACAAAAAACACATATATTCGCATCCGCATCCGCATTCGCAACCGCATCCGCATTCTCAATGCTCGTAGCTGAAATCTTAATGATTTAACTAGCGTTGCGTTCGCTGCCTTAAAAAAATACTTTTTGCTATAAGTCGGAACCGCGCACCTGGAAATTGCATTTAAAAAAGAGAAATTAACTATTTAATTTCTTGGACGTGACGTGGTCGGGGCAATGAGCGCGTGTCTTGAGGCTATAGGGGGTAGAGGGTATGTGGGGGGAATGTGTTCAGAAAGTGCACTCAGTTTTATGCCCCACCTTTTTATACCCTTGCTGGCGGGAATTATAATAATGTTATGCGATGTGTAACATGCGCAACGGAACATAAGGGAAGGTTCAAATCGACTTGGACTTTTATTTTATCTGGACTTGCATCTAACATATGTGTACTGGGAATATCTCTTCAACTATCGGGCTATCGAAATAATGAAACGCATTGCCTGGAAGGGTATTAAAACGTCCTCATACTGAACTAGACTTGCTTCATCATTATTTTTTGTGGCTTTCTGTCAGTTGTAACATTGTTGCTGCATGTTGCCAACTTTATGAAGCGGTCGACAGAGCGCAATGCAAGCAAATTAACTGGCGACGAGCACTAATTGGCTGGCCAACAACTATGTAAGGTGTTGACTTTTTGCCGTTTTTTGGAGGCCACTCGACATGTTGCCACATGTGGCAACCGATTGCTGATTGCCGTGGCCGTTACTGGCTGGCTTGAGGTTAGCTGCTTAGATAACGCTTAAGAGTCAACTTGGATCATAACACTTTAAATAACGTCAACTGGTAACTGGCACAACTATCTACAGGCCACGCCCCCCTCAGGCTAACCGACGTGTGTGAGTGTGTGTGTGGGCCTGTGTGTGTGCGCTGCCGAAAAACGACAAGAACGACGCTTCATTGCAGCAATTTGCATTTTAAGTTGCTAATGACAAAAGTTATAATTGCATAACGCTCAGCGTGGAGTACGGTTCCTGTGCCTCGACAAGGACACACAACCAAAGGACACACACACGCGAGCTGTAGAGCTGTAGAGCTGGAGAAGAAGAAGAAGGCAGCACGAAGGTGTCAGGCGCTGGCCCAAGGTGCTGCTAGCTGGCTGGCTGGCTGGCTGGCTGGCAGTGGGCACATTCTGGCTGTCTGGCAACGCCGCTTGGCAGCCGGAAATGAAAAGTAAATCAAATGAGTCGCTGCCGCCAGTCAGTGCGCACTTGATGAACGCTGTCCGCCGCTGTTGCCGCACGATGTTGCAACACAGCGCTGGAAATTGCCATCGTTGCGCTGTCAGTGCGTGCTCAAGGCACAACACACACACACACACACACACACACACACGCAGCACAATTGGAGCAGACGTGGACTTGCGTGGCATGTTGCAGTTGCAAATGTGCACTTCATAAACGTGGCATACACCTGTAAGCTCTGACAGATCCGTTGTACCGTAGCTTTTATTCAATTAACCGACTTACGCACTCTTGGGAAATGTTGCCTCTGGCTTTTGAATGCGAATAACTCTTCAATCGCACAAAATCTAAATAAATATAATGCTTTCCTTAATACTGTCTTTATACAGCCAAAAAGAGTTTACTATCCGTTTGTGATTTCAGAAAAACAAATAGTTATACAAGATTTACAACAATCTATACACAACATTTTGTTTCTCTAGCTCGTATACTCTTTGAGGCAAGTGGCGAAATAATCCACATGGTAAATATTTATCTAAAGTGCTGCCACCTGACAACGTAATATAGCAGATGTGGCAACACTGCTTGCATGCAGGCTGCACTGGCTTTTTAGCGAAAAAGTGCTGCCAATTTGCGAAAAACTACTACCTATTTACTACCTACTTCGAAAAAGTGCTGCCACCTTAAAAAAAGTCATGGTAGCTTACTGAAAAAGTGCTGCCAACATATTACCCAGAAGCTGCTCTGCTTAATCATAATTTTTTATAACCTAAAATTAATCTAATTGAAACTAATTAAAAATTTAATGAAATTTCAGCTCATGAAAAATGTACATGTTTAATACTCACAGCAAACATGAGCTATGGATTTAAAGTAGAACCTTCTGTAACATGGCGAAGAAAAACACACACACACACATACAGCATAAACTTAATTACATATTTTTGGCAAAAATCAGAAATATGGTATGTAATTTGCAAAAGTGTTAAACATAATTTGGCGCTGAGCGGGTCAAGTTTGGGGCTCACGAAAGTAGCCAAAATGTGGTGGCAAATAAAATGCAGCCGCAAATGCTTCAACTATCTCTTTCACTCAGCTGCCCCAACCTACATATAAGCTCTTCGGTGAAATTCTGTTCCAAATTCTTTATGAAATTTAAACTATTAACTATTTACTGCTAGAACCCTTTCATAGTATGATTTAAATAGAGCATACGAAAAGATATTATGAAAATATATTTCACATTACTTCAACAATGTCTCTGATATATATGAAGACTACAATTAACATAAATACACTCGAATTACACAAGTGAAAATCGTTGCAACAGCTATTTCAACAGATCTGCCTTATAAAACATTAACTGAAAACCGAAAAATCAGTTTCCGAGTAGAGCATCGCGCATTTGACGAAAAATCTTGGTTGCAATAAGCTCGAACTTTTTTTAACTACAGCTTTTTATTGTTGTTGTTGTTGTTGTGTTGTTTTGTGGGTCGCCGCTTTGAGGTCACTTTGACAACTGCTACCGCAACTGGCAGCCCCACTTAACGGTAGACAAGCTTATGGGGCTGGCACGATACGGAGGGGCGGGGGTCAGGCAACGGAAGAGACAAACAAATGCCACTTGTGTCGAGTATCATTTAAGAAAAATGTTAAATAAACTAAACGAAAATGAGAAGCGAAAAGAGAGGCAGCAGCAGAAGAAGACGAGAGCGACGGAAGGTTAAAAGTCACAAGCGTATGAGCTGCAAAATAAAGCCAAACAAAAATTGCAACGAGCGAGGAGGTGTGCGTGTGTGTATAGGGGGAGGAGGGTTGGGGGTATAAAAACAAGTGAGCGGGTTGGGGTAGCTTAAAAATTAGAAAAACATGAAGCAGTTTGGGGGCTTGCCACGGGACGGGTCGGCGGAGCTGAGGAGGATGCTGCAATGGAGCTTACCAGCCAAATGCTGTGTGTATCAGCTAAAAGCATGCACATACATGCATTTACACACACACACACACACACACACACACATGCTTATACATACTTAATTTTTTTTTGCGCTCTTATGCCATGTTCTAGCGTTGTTGTTGTTGCTGCTTTTGCGGTCTTGTTTTTAATATTAAGCGCTTTAGTTGACGCTGACGCTGCTTGTTTTCTGTTTTCCGTTTTTATAGTTTTTGGCAGGATAGCCAAGCAACCCCCCCACACCCCCACCCCCACGCGCACCCCGCTCTAACAAAGAAAAACACAAAAAAAAACAGCAAAACAACTTCTAACGCACACTCAAGTGTGATTAGGTTTGTGTGTGTGTGTGTGTGTGTGCTTGAGTTGAGTTTTGTGAGCTTTGTGTAAGCTAAGCACATGGCAAAATGCGAAAGTGTTTAGCCAGCAGTCGCCACACGCCCCCGCCCACCCACCTCTAGGCCAACCAGCAACCCCTTAGCCCCCCATAAATAAAAAATATCAGAGCAAAAACTCTGAAAAGGCTGGCTGGGGCTGGTGGAGGAGGAGGAGGAACAGCAAAAAGCTAGCTAGAATAAAATATAAATAAATGTGCTCGCAAAAGGCAAATCAAAGGGCGCACATTATGCATATTGCATGCCCCGTGCTACTTGCCGCATGCCGCTCAGGTGGCAGCTTGGCCCAATCTTTGTATGCAGCAGCAGCCACAGCTGCCACAGCTGGAAACGTGTGCATAAATTAGTAATTTGCCACAGTCCAACAAAAGCCCTGCACCCCCTCCCCCAGCTCCCCTTCACCATCAAGCAAAGCAAAATGCTTGCCGCATTGCGCAGCTTATTTCTACCTTAATGCCATATCAAACTATATATAAACCTAAGCCCGTATCAATTGACATACGCTAATGTCTCGCAAAAAATGCGATTGCAAAAGTGAAAGTCAATAAAGAACTGCATTTGCATTTGATTTAAACTCGCTTAAGTGCACTTCAAATAAGTGAGAGTGCTCTGGTCGCCGGCTAGCAGATACCCTGTACCCAGAAGCCGAAATGCTATTGTTCATTATCTAGCTTTCTTTTATTCTTCTTCCTTTTATCTGGCACTATAAGAAATTCTTTTTTAAATAACTTCGTTTTTTACAGTCCGAAAGTAAGGAAATAGTTAGGCAAGAATAAATATGGCTGTCTAATGTTTATAAACACCAAGGCGCAAGACTCTGCCTTTAAAAATCTCTTCTTTTTTAGTTCTAGATGGAATGGTTTTTCAAAAGTAAAAAATTCTTTTAATTTGTATACCCTAAATATCAATATAGCTGTATGTAGCTCTTATAGTCTTTGAGTCAGAAAAAGTAAAAATCGATATTATGAGAGTAGACATTGAAAATCTTTATAGACTCTTCCTGCTTATGGTATAGGATAATTGATATTTCGAATTTCCATTCATTAGCTTTTGCAACTTACGAGATCGAAGCGCTTTCTTACGACGGCGAGATCGACTTATCCAATATCCAAAAAATTCCTTCTGTCTGTTACATAGATTGGCATAAAACCAAAATACCCTTTTATCCATTTTTAATGTGCTCAGTGTAACAAAAAAAACTCAAGTAACAGCGGTAAGCGCTCAATATTTGCACTCGAGTAATCGCTCATAAGCAAATATAGTGTTATGTATATAAAATGTTAAATACACGCATTTAACTTGCAACACATAAATGAATATAAATCATAAAGTAAAATATATACTCATAAAAAGAAAGTAGAGTAGCAAAATAGCAACTATTTACTGACTTTTTTAACAATCATTTGCCTTCACATAAAGAATTTATGGTATAAAAGCAACATCAAAGTTGATATGTTTATTGTCTTTATTCTTCGAACATAAAATAATTTCAGTAATTTCAGGCCACATTCGTCAACTTTTCTGTTTCCTGCAATTTTATAAATTCACAGTTCAACATATGATTTTTATCATTTAGTTTTTACTGCAGATTTAAAAGGAACTCCATTGTTTCTAAGTTTCTATGACAGCTAGATAAAATGCTGGGTTCACATATAATTTTTGCTATAATAAAATGAGTAACTTTTCCACAAAATGTCAATAAAAACTGATTGTCATATGATGACAGATGCCCAAAGGGGCTAGACTTACATATAATATGTGAATTTAGAGATTCAGCTCGATAAATTTAAATGCTACAAAATGTAGAAATATTAAGAATATTTAAATTATAATAACAATAAAATAAAATATGCTATACTCTACAAAATGTTAAACTCTATGCTCTCTAATACTAAGTACACATAACTGCTGTGCCTTAAGACACCTCGTAAAAGCAATTCATATAAAATGAATATGCCCCAAGGCTCAATTTTAAGTACTTTGCTTAACAAAGGATCTGTGAACTAGTCCTTAGATGGGCACAATTGCCGTTTAGCGTCGGAGTTCTGACCGGGCCTCAGTTGGCCAGCACATGTCCTGCTGGCACTGCAGTACTTCTGCCATATGAGATAATCATATTTCTTTGCCAGTTTGCTGGCGCTTAACTTCATTTTTATACACTGTACACAAAGCGCAACCGGGTATATTGATTTTGTGAAGTGCCCAAAGCTAGAGACTTTAAACATGAAAACATTAGAACATGTGCTAAGCTTGTTAGCCATGGCCATCTATCTATGCAATTGACCTGGCTTAAAGATCAAGATCTAGATCAAGATCAAGTTAGAGTCTTAGAGGGGATTATGCAGATTATTTAAGACCTGTTCTCACTTGTTATTAGAGCTTGAACAGGGTAGGGCGCCAGCGTTTGCAGCCCATTGAAATGTTCTTACTTGTTTGTTTATTTGCTTTTCTTTCTGCTGTGCCCACAACAGTTTCCAACTAAATAATATGAAATATGTACAGGCCCAGGCTGGCAAATTACGAGCTGGGGGTTGCCTTGTGCAGCGCAGCAGTTGCCAGCTGGCAGTGCAGCAGCCAGCAACAGCAACAACAACTGGAACAACAGTTGCAAAGAGAACCGCAGTGCAACTAAAAAGAAAAGTGCAAAAGTAGCTGGAAAACCCAGCGACAACAACAACAACAATAACGAGAAAAACAATGAGAAAGTCAAATTAAATTTCGCATAATTTTGTCATTGTTGTTGCTGCTGCGCTTTCGTTTACATTTTGAAAAAGTTTTTGTTTTTGCGGCTTGGCGCAACTTTTTTGCCCGCCACATGTCGCATTTTGCCAGCTTTTATTTTCCTCATTTTTTCTATTTTTTTTTTTTTTGTTTTTGGCGCAGTTTTCTTAGTCAGCTCTTGCTGCATTTCATTTGATGGAAAAATTACGGGCCGAACTTGAACCAAATACGCCTCTACCCCGGCCCGTTGCAGTTCCGGACCAGAAACAGCTGTAAGACAGAAATGATTTTCTGGGCCAACAGTTTTTTTTGGTCAGCTGCTTGGCGAAAACACACACACACAAATCAAAAGTGACCAAATGAGGCGCACGATTCTAATTAGTTTGTCCCACCTGCCACACCCCCAAGCCTGCCAATCCGCTGGCCCCGCTGCCCCGCACTCCACAATCAGCAGCGGAAGCGGAAGTTTGCCTGTGCGCGTCGAGTCGCTATTGTTGTGTGCCCGCGTCCTCGTACACTCAGAGAAAAAGCTCTATAATTAAATTCTATTCTAACTGACATTGGCGTCATTTTCTTCATAAGATCGTGTATTTTTGAACTCTATATATGAAACTGATGCTGAGACGGGGTTTTCCCGCCGCGTCGAAAAATTGCGAAAAATGTTTGTACTCAACTTTTTTTTAATAACTGATCGGCCTCAAACTTATTTTCAAAGATCTTTGTGCAAATTCATTTTAAAGCTGTCTCAAACATTTGGAAAATCCATCCCTCCTTCGTCGAATGGGGCTCAAAGATTTGGTGGGTAAAGTTTCGGGTTAAAATTAATTTCTAAGAATGAAAATATATTTGAGACGTGTTTCACACTTTTTACAGAACTCAGGCTTCCTGGGTGGAAAATAAGATTTATAATAAGATTTTTCATATCAAAAGAAATCTTAAACTTGAGCTGCCCCTGTTCCCTAATAGTTAACAGATTTGATGGGATCGCAAATTGTGACATCCATAATATCTTATAATTCAACTATCGGATATTTTCGGGCTATGCTCACGTAATATAATAATTATTGTAATTAATTATATTTTACAATTATATGTTATTATAATGCATTGTCTACATTTCTCTGCGGAATTTTATATTTTATTATATCTTAATAAATAAATAAATATATAATTTTCTTGCTTACATTTAAGAATTTTGGTGTTTGTGAAATTCTCAGCTTCTCCAAACTAAACCCTTAAAAATGTCAATGTTTTTAGTGTCTTTTCTCGCCGTGTAGCAATTAGCCAAACACTGGCCATGTCCATGTCCATGTAAGCAGGCAGCCCCACCGTTTAAGTCGAAATGTCACCAGTCCAGTCAAACCTTCCCCACCCTCGCAACTCCC
Organism: Drosophila lacicola; assembly: GCA_035045355.1. Classification (NCBI taxonomy): domain Eukaryota; kingdom Metazoa; phylum Arthropoda; class Insecta; order Diptera; family Drosophilidae; genus Drosophila; species Drosophila lacicola. Next base: position 215,264 of record JAWNPB010000347.1, on the reverse strand, counting down.
TCCCCCACCAAACCAACCACCTGCCCGCTATCCTGCTATAGAGCACCTGAAACAATGGGACAAACAAAGGGACTCGAGCCCTAATCTGCACTAAATTGTTGTTTATTTTTTGGCTTTAAACGCTGTGTTTAGACCCGGCCAGAAGCGCAGAGTCAGAGGCAGCCAGCCTGTCGCTGATTTGCGTGGCAATTGGCCATTGAGCGAGCGAGGCTAATTAGCTGGCGCTTTTTGTCCACTTTCCGGACGCGCCATGGAGCTGTACCTGGCCGGGCCAATATTAAAAATTAATATGTGAAATGCTTTGCATAAAAGGCACAATGCAAATGCATATTTATGAGCTACTCAAAATGTTGCAGCCCGTCTGCTTTGTTATTAACTTGACTTAAGCCACAGTGAAAAGACCCAAAGCTAAAAGATTGGTAGATTGGCTGATTAAAGTAACTTTAAGTCGCGACTCTTTTATAAGGAGAGCTTTCATTAGGGTGAACTTAGGAACTTACAAATTGGGACAGTTCGATAAGTTGGGACCTCTTAAGCCAGAGTAGTGCTGCCTTTCATTAACATAATCGAGAAACTCTTGCTCAGCTCGTATTAGACTACAATTAGACTACCTTACGACTTATAAATGTTTACAGGGTATACAAAGTTGCGCAACAAACGTCATATATCACGCCTAGCACCTACTAAAGCAGCATCTGATCCATGTCACCGGGCACAAGGAATGTTTCCATTCATTTGGCATCTAATTTTTGCACTTTGTCGTCGCACAAAGACCGGCAAATGTGCACCTGCATTTGTGGATGCCAGCGAATGGGCTGGATGGGGCTTGAGGGCTGCTTTGGTTGCAATGTCAGTTGATATTAACGGCTTTTGACTTGGAGTAGAGCAGACTCAAAGGATAGTTTGGCATTCTTTTGGCCAAATTGTTGCACTGCATACTTTTTGGGGCGACAGCAGTGACAGGAGGGTGGCGGCTGCTGCTGTGGCAGCCACAAAGTTGCCTTCAACGGGGCATAAAATGTAATTAGTTGTAATTGATTTAAGCACAAGTAATGTTGATTAAACGGATGCACAAGGCGCGCATGTGGCTGTTGATATGACAACAGACGCAAAGCCTGCAACATTGTGGCAACATGCACCAGGCGCTTAAGTGCATGTGTATGCGTGTGTGTGTGTGTGTGCTCTCTGAACTGATGTGACGATATGAACGAAAGTTTCTTGCAACGCGCGTTGACACTGCACAACAAAAGTCGTGACAGTGTGACATCAGCGTTGCCAAAACAAAGTACAAAGTGCAATTGTTGCAGACGCCCCACAGCTCCAAAAGTAGCGCAACACCCACAAGACAAGTTCATTTCGCAGAGACACGCACAACAGGCGGCCAACCAAAAAGACCACATGCAACAACAAAGCAGAATTATCTACTGAATGCTTTACTTTAAATATCCTCTTATAAATTGGGCAAATATGCAACGACAGCTAAAATGTATTTGTCGACCGATTGTAACTCTGGAAGCTTTCTCAAGTGATAAAGTATATGAGTGATAAATATAATTTAAATATTGGTCAACTTAACTTTAAGATCAGAAATGTTACTTCTACAAAAGCTCTGCCTTCAACCGCTTCTAAGAGAATATAACTAATATACTATGCGACACTTAGATTATTGGATTGTTAATATATAAGGATCACAGAAAAGCAATTGGTGAGTTTAGTTAAATAGTCCTGAAAACAAAAAACGTGTTTCATGTGAGAACTTTGAGTATATCTGTCTGTCGGCTTGTCTGTCTGTCAATCAAGCCGTCGATCAGTCAAAGAAAAGCCCGAAATATAGCTATCTTAATTATTGGGTTATATCAGAAGAAATTCTACCCCTTTCTCAAACTATCGATAGAATAAATTGAAAGCAACGTCTCGATTGCACAAATCAATTAACAAATATCGAATTAAAGTACCACAATTGTTAGAAACAAATATCTAGAGAAAAACTTAGGAAGCTGTTTGAAGCAAAGATTTATAGATATTCTATAGATATAGCAAAGAATGTTCATATACTGGCGTAAAAGTGTAGAAACTTTGTTGCCATGCTTTTTAAAAATGTATCTATGCGGCCTTTTTTAAGTGCCTGTCTAGCCGACTAGTAGGGCATACCAAATAAAAGTTAATTTAAAATTTGTACCGACTGCAGCAAAAAGAACAGATCTATGTCAACTTTTCAGGCAGATAGACTCGGCTATTAATTATTTTATTATTTATATTAATTATACTGATAAGAAGAGAAGACTTTTTTACCGCGTCTCACTATTTGCAACTTAATGGGAATAGCCTTTTCCAGGGTATTCAAATGTTCAACCGACAAGTGAGTTGGACTGGGGCTACTGCGGCTACTAAGCTGCAGTCGAGAGGGCCCAAAAGCCAGGCGCACCCTTGCATATGTCACACTTCCAGAACAGATCCCCTCCCACCCCTCCCACTCTCTCCTGATCCACCCTAACCACCACCGTTTAAGACCAGCTGGCGCTGTGGCATTTGTTTGACTATCTTTAGTTATTTGTACTCGATGTGCGCTAATTTGATTGTGTTCGTGCGATAAACACAAGAAACGGTCGCTTGGACTCATCTGGAGCTGGAGCCCGCGCTCAAATAGGCCTCGCCGCCCAAATTGGCAAATGGCGCCTCCACAAGACGCCTTCGTGCATACATCCGGCGGCAAATAATGTTTTTAGGGGGCAGCCGATCTCTCTACTGCGATTTATTTGCCAAGCGTAAAAGACAAAGAGCCAAAGCAGGCAACCAAACAAGCAGCCAACCAGTCAGCCTTGAAGTGTAGGCCAAAATGCAGATAAGAGAGCCAAAGCCAGAGCCAAAGCAATTGAGCCGAGCCAAGTAAAGCAAAGTAGAGGAACAACTATGTAAAGTAATCAAGGAAACGTAAACGGAAAGCGTCTAGGCACAAAAACACGATATCTTAATGAAGTATCGATTGCGTCATTGCCAACGCCACCAAAGGGCAACCAGCTCCGGTATCCTCCCTTCTCCTACTCCCCTCTTGATATTGTTGTTGTTGTTGTTGTTGGAGCTGTGTGGGTGCTTGGACCGAATTGAAAGGCATTTTAAAATGACATTTCCAAAGAATGGACAGTGGTTCCAGAGTCCCTGAATTTGCATACAAATTCAAAGGCAAAGACACAAAGAAATTGCGAAAAAGTGACTTCTTCTCGGAGTTTCTCAGAAGAAGTTTTTATTTACCCGGAAGATTTACCACTGGACACCTAGTTGTCTCTATGGAATGAGCAAAATGAGTCAGTCAGTTGCTTCTCATAAAATATAAAAAAATTGTATACCACTTGTCATAGCAATACCCCTATACGCCTCCTCCACTTATTTCAGACACAAAAATATGTTGAGCTTAGCTTTACTTAACCTTACTTTAATAAGCCAAACTTAATTTAACCTCTTCGTAGCCTAGCCTAGCCTAGATCTCAACCTGGGAATAGCCTCTTTAAATTATCTGAAATACTTTCCAAATAAACTTATTCTAACCTAATCATAATTTCATTCCTGGAACATCTTCAAATAACTGCCTTTTTGATCTACCTTAAACGTATTGGTCCTTGCATAACCAAACATCATTTAAGTTTACCCAACCTTACAAAAACTAAGAAAAAAATAGAACGAATTTGTACTCAAATTTCGAAATTAAAAAAAAATATTAACAATATTTAGAAAAAATAAAATAAATTCTGAAATTTAGAGAGCTATTCATTTTCATAATTTTAAGTCCTTAAATCTAACTTTTTCCTAACCTAACCCAATATAAGCGTATATATGTATAACGAACTTCCTTTCAACCAGATGCTCTAAATATCACAGTGGACTAATTAGTCGATCCATACAAACATATGTAAGCCTTGGAATCGGAGGCCTATTTAAAAAGTTCAGATAATACAATATACTAGATTATAGTATGTTTATGGTAGATTAGATATATACAGTATATTGTAGATATTACAATTTCTTACCATAGTAGACTTATTTAAATTTCTTTTCATGCCTGTAAGAGAGTTTTGGTCCCACTGTCTTGTGTAAGGGGTTTGCTCAACGCTTGCCCTGGGCACACTTTGAATTTCATTTGCTTGTTTAGCTCTTATCGGATATTTGGCACCGTCTGGCCCCGGGCAGTTGGCCTGTCAGTCAGCCGTTGATGTTGGCCTATCAATGCTGGAAGATTACGAATGCGCCGCCATTTGCTGACATTTGACATTTGCGTGGGCCAGGTCAAAGGCGTGGGCGTGGCAACCGAATGCAACCCGCCCAACAACGCGCGGCACGTGTGTGTGCCCCGCCCACGCTTTGGTTTAATTATTTAAAGTGCCAAAAAGTTGGATTTGTTTGTGTTGCCTCTTCTAGCTGTCTAAAACACGCATACGAAATCCCAAATGAGTTCATTTAAAAAACAGAGGCAGAGAGTGGGAGAGGGAGAGGGAGAGAGAGAGTCACCTGCACCACGTACTCGGGCAGGCGGAGTCGTGCGCTCCTTGCTAAATATTCAATAAGCGGCAATTTTTGTAGCATACAAATGGGCGCATTAGGGCGTAATTTACAATCGGCGCCCGGCGGAGCTACCGAAATTGCGCGCACACAAACACAAGACTCGAGTGCGAAGTAGCACACAAAAACGTAGTTTCAGTCCAAGTGTGTGAGTGTGAGTGTGTGTGTGTGAGTGTGTGTGTGAGTGTGTGTGTGTGTGTGTGTGAGCAATTCTGCATTCAGCAGCTTCGACTCGGCGTGTGTGCATAACCAAATGAGTCAAAAGGGAAACATTAGTCATGCCAAAAAATAACATATATATATATATATGCGCGCAGGAAACAACCAACCAGCCAGCCCGCCAGCCCGTGATGGCATTACCATGGCATATGCAGGCCTTACACTTAATAGCTGCCAAATCGAAGTACCCAAAACACATTCAATAATCGGCTTTAAGCACTTTAACAGCCAAATTGCGAATACTATGAACTAAGGCTGCAAGCCAAATCGCAATAATATTTACTTCATTTTTATTTTATTTCTAGCAGCCCATGAAAACCAGTTGCTGAAAAATAAACAGCTTAATCTAAGCCAGATCCGACAGCAAACCGAATCTATTTGAATTCATATTTACTCTTCTTTTTTATGTACTTATATTAACCAAGCCGCGAAATGAAACAGTTGCTAAAAAATTAAACAAAACTAATGAACCTTAGTACGAAAAAAACTCTAAAATGAACCAGTTGTTAAAAAATATGCAGCTGAACCTGGGGCAAATCCAAAGGCTGCTAACCGATTTGAATTCCGGAATTCATATTTACTTTCCTTATTTTAAATAAACCAGTTGCCTTAGAACATAAAAGCAAACCCCAAAATGAACCAGTATCGAAGACTTGAAGACGAAACAATTTGAATTCCGGAATTCATTTTTACTTGCCCGATTTTATGTGAACTAAACCTTGAAGTGAACCAGTTCTATTAAAATAATCAAAAAGAACTGAAAACAATCCTTGCAACTAACCAGATGCTAAATAATATACAGCTGAACCTAAACTTGATCCGAAGGTTGCAGACTGAATCGATTTCAATTCCGGAATTCATATTTACATAACATTTTATATTGTTGAATTGTTAAATTGTTAAATGTTAAAAAAAAAAACACTAACTTATACAAAATCAAAATAATTGCTTACTGTTGTTATGAACCAAATCATAAAATGATTGGTTGATCAGAAATGAGCTGAACTTAAGCCCCAATCAAGCCTAAAATGAACCATTTAAAATAAAAAAAAAACAAAATAAATCAGCTTAACCCAAATCGAAACAGAATTATTTTTAAGTACCGAGTTGCCAAACAGTTCCAGCTATGGCCGCAAACCAATCCGGATCCTGGAATTAATTATTATTTATTATTTAAGCCGTTAAGAACTTAACCAATATTTGAACCAAATATTGAAGTAAACCAGTTGATAAAAATAAGCTAGAAAAAAAACCCGAACTAAAACCGGTTTTTCTTAAAATGATTTAGCCCAAAAAAAAAATTAGCTATGATTGTTTTCACCTAATTTGTTTTTTACCATGGCGACTTCGAGACCGACCACCAAATATATATATATATGTACTTTTTTTTTGGTTTACGGCAATTCTATCAACACACGCTTTCAATTAGTGCAGAAAACGGTGGAAAATTCAAGAAAATTCATTAAAGCTTAGCCTGGGTCTGGGACAGCAGCTGGGCTGGCATCTGTTGAAATTGTAATAGAAATGCCCAAGGATGCCAAGGCAAATGTCGTCGGGGGCTGCTGGTGCAGATGGCTGACTGGCAGACGGGCAGACGGACGGACAGACGGACAGACGGACAGACGGGACGAACAGGCTGCTTGGGCCACCTGGCGGCTGGTTTGGGCCTGCCCTAACTTTGGTGCCTTGTTAGTAGAAAACAATGTCAAACTCATTAGTGCTCCCAAAAGGATTTCTTTAACAGTGTCGCCAAACAGTATATGCACACACACACACACACTCGTACACACGCACACACATTTGATGCTGTGCTTCTACAGCTGCGAGCAGGCGCTTTGAACTTTTTTTCTTCGCATTTACTTAATGGATTAATGAGATTTTTTGTTTGCCAAAGCCAACATCTTGGCCCAGGCGGCGACTAGGCAAACGAGCAGGTGGCAAGAAGTAGGTGACTCGAGTTGGTTTTCTCTTTCTTCCACAGCTTCTGCTGCTGCTGCTGCTGCTCCCTCATTTGGGTAAACACATTTCATGTGCAAAGGTGCAAAATGCAAAAGCAAAGAAAGTGTTTTTAGGTTAAAAGTTTACGCACGGGATATGTATTCAACTTTTTAATGCTGTCTAGCTAAGCTTTAAGTACTTTCAGATCTATTTAGTAACACAGTGAACGCAATTTCCCAGAAATTCATATACCTATTTAATTAATAGAATTTCTTATATACAAAATTGTATGTATATTTTATTTAAATGATATAAATAAAGAACCGACAAAGCGACCACTGTGCACGAATTTTAAATTGGGTGTTTTTAGGTGTAAATCTAATTAAATTATTACATATTTTTTTACTTTCACCGGCAAGAAGCAACTGTCAACAGTCTAAGGAAAAAAAAGACAGCTCCCAAACTTATGCATTAGTTAAAGATTTAAATCCTCAGGTAACTCACCTTATTTGTCATATCTAACTAACGTAACAAATCCTTTAAGCTAAACATAAAGCTACAAAAAAAAAACCAACCAGTCTTTGAGCCAACGGAGCAAAGTGTATAAAAAGTGGGTAAGCGCTAGAGGCTCGACTATGAAATGCCCTGTAAAACAATTGACACACAAATACAAGAAATTAAAAAATAAAATTAAATATATAAGTCAATTGTTTTCTGCTGTGCAACTCGTAACAAATCTGTGGTTTTTAAAGTGAGACCCTAAATTCCAGCTAGCTGAATCAATTTTGATTTATTATTCAATTTATTTCTTAATTTACCAAATAAGACATATGATAAAAATTCTTAGATTTTTTTCTAATATGTTGTTCCTGTTTCGCATACATTTTCAAATTAGAAATGTGCTATGATAAAAATGTTGATTGTAAAATTATTTACATGTTATTTATTTATTTGCTTATTTATTTATTTAACTATAATTTTTGTTGTTTTATTTATTATATTTTATTTATTTATATTTGTTTACTTATTTATTTGTATATAATTTTTATTTAATTTATTATATTTTATTTATTTTATTTACTTGTTTATTTATTTGTAATTTTTATTTTTTTATTATATTTTTTATATATATTTATTTACCTATTTATATATTTATAATTTTATTTTATTTATTTACTTATTTATAATTTTTATTTTATTTCTTTATATTTATTTACTATTTCAGTTCTGCCTAAATAATTTCAGGCACTTGTATTTGATGTACCTTCTCAATTCACTAAATGTATATAGCCGCTTTGGTGTATGTGCTTTTACAGGGTATTTGTGAGACATGCTTCTTGCGCTGTCCCGCTAAGCGAATGCGTAAAGTGTTCTTGACACCTTTTGCTGCCACACGAGCCAAAGCCAAAGCCCCAGCCAAAGAGAGAGCTCGCCCCTCTTTAGTGTCATAATCACCCACAGAGCAGCGTGCAGAGCTCTGACATTTGTTGTTGTTGTTGTCTTTTTTTCAACACTTGACAGTCTCAGGCGCAGGACCTCAACCGAGCTGAGCTGAGCAGCTTGTGCCCACGGGGCCCAAGTCACACAAATGACTTTGAATTATTTGTTTACCTGGGCCCACCAGAAACGAAGCGCTTGGCCAGCTATTGCAGCGTTATGTTTGTCCTGCTGGTCCTGCTACTGTTGCCATAGTTGACGTAGCTTTTGTGGGCTACCAAGCCCAATGGTGCGTAACAAATCGCAGCCATAAACTGGTGAAGGCAGCGATGCTGCCGGCAGGTTGGGGTCCAAGTGCTGCCATAATAATTCACAATTTTTCACAGTTAAGTGTCAGGCGAAGGCAAAAAAGAATGCCAACAAAGTGTTGTGCACAATTGTCGGTTACTAAGCGGCGCATTAAATCAAACGAGCTAAAAAAAAAAAAAACTGAAAACAAGCAAACACGGCCAAAATCCTAGACTTAACGCGCCGGCTAACGCTGCGTATGCGTAATGCTTGAGGTGCAAGCAGAGGCGGGAGCAGGGGGCGGCGGCACAGGTGCTGCTGCAGCTCGAGCACAATTACATGATTATGCATTTGCGTGAGCCATTTGAATGTCGTGCCCAGGCGGCAACAATCAGACGGCAAGTGGCATGTGGCACAAGGCAAACGGACCGAGGCCTGCGGCACGTCAGCAGAGCGCTTGGCGCTCATATAATGCTGCCGGCATTTATTTGGATGCCTGAGCTCCATGGGCGCCACTTCAAATGTCACCACAGACGTCAAATGCGGCAGTAAACAACAACAGCAGCAGCAGGCGGGGGCGGGGGTGGGGGTGGTGCAGCTAGCAAGAGACTGCCAACTGGCCATGCAGGATGACATGTGAAAGGCGGCAATGTCGCCGCATGCAGCACATATGTTGACTTTGTTGTCTCCACATCCTTGGCCATGTCCTTTGGGGCTGCTCGGCAAGCTGCACACTTGTCTGCGCTTGATATTTGTGTGCGCTATTTGTGCTTCTCGCTAGCAGCTATTTGTCATAGTTTTGCATTTGGAGTGCACAAAGTTATGTTCGGGCAGCATGACAGCCCCGATACCAAAAGGACCAGCCATATTGATGGCTATTGACGCAAAGCAAGCGCCTATAAACAATCATCGTTCATTCTGCCTTTGCTGCCTTTTGCACTTAGATCTCAAAATTATAACTATTTCTGTCCAATTCATGTATGTCGTTATTTAATGCTAGTAACTGATTTATTGAGCTGGTGGAGATTATAAGGAGCATATGACTAGAAACGAATTTTGTTGGACCGTGCTTTATACATGCCCTAAAATAAAGAAAATCTAACTTCTCAATAATATTTCTGTTGCTAAACATTTTAAAGAACATTTTTGGAAATTTACATATTAAGCCCAGAGCTTAATAAAAGCAACTATGACAGCTTAGATCTCGCAGGCAAGCAGGTAAGAGTGCTCCAATGGAGGGTGCCCGACTAGAAGATACCCTGTAATCAGCATCGAGCTACTGTTTCAAACATGTTGGCTTCCATCCATTCTTACATTCACAAAAACTCACAAGGTATCCAAAAAGTGAAATATATTTTGAATCTGTATATACTCTATTAAAACTAACACAGCAAGCTCTAATAATTTTCGAGTTGTGAACAAAAGCGAGTTTTCTTAGTATTATGACACAAGAAGCTATCGAAAGAAAACAAGTGATACCAAAGACAATAAAAACACGTCTGGCTTTTGGAGAGCGAACAACCAGTTGGCTTGCATGTCGTGTGAAGTGGGAAAAGCCAAATGAGAAGCCAGGCTAGAAATTTTGCGTCGCATTCAAATGTAAGGGCGTTACTCATCTTAGTGTCTATATTGTCTTTGGCTCAATATTATATGTATATTGTATGGAGTAGGAGATTAACTCATCTGCCTGTTACATATATGTTCACAAAACCAATATACCCTATTTTAACCATGCACAACGGTTTCAGGGCACCAAAAACCACGCAGATTTAATCAAATATTATTGAAAATTTTAAAGCACTTACAATTTACAATTTTAAACAGATTTTAATTCATTTCTTGACTTAAACTTAAACACGCTGTTAAAATGTCAGCAGATTATTAGATGGTAAAGAAAAAAAACCTATCAATATCAGAGACGAAGAAATGATTGAGTCCAGTAGCTGCATTTAATGAGTTTTTTGGGCTGCAAATGAAAGCTCATGTCTGTAAATATTGTTTAATCAAGCCAGACGAAATTCGATTATATTGAGGAGTTAAGGTCCTTGGAAGCCTATTGTTTGCCCGACTTGGCCACACGCTGAGAGACGCTTAAAAATATGTGCGTATGTGTGCGTACATACATATATATATATGTAGTCCATATACTAAATTCGATAGCAACATTCGCTCCGATACAGATATACGTATACAAGTTGAACGAAAACAAAAGCAAAATCCTTGAGAGGGAAAAACTTTTATGCAAAGCTGCTTTTGTTTCACCTCGCAAACAATGAAAGTCAAACAAGTTTGCCATAATTTATTATGAAATTTTCTATGCAATGCAATGAAAATGCACTTGCCCAAGTAATTTACAGGGCCAGTCAGCATATCAGACAGACAGGGGGGGGCGTGGTGAAGGGAGGAAGCTGCTCAGCTCAGGTGCTGGGCAAATAAATGTGCCATAAAATTGATTGAAATTGCATTGTGCGGCGTTTGTGCAACAGTTTGCGCAAAAACAAATAAGTTTGGCAGTTGCCGCTTTTGTTTGTGCGCCAAGCAAAAGAAGACCCAGCGAAAGAGCGCAAATCGACGCCAGCGTGTGCCCGAGACAAAATGCCGAACATGTAAAGGTGCTCCAGTCGGGAGTGCCCTACTATAGGAGATACCCTACACTAGCTATACCATAAATTCCAATTCAATTCTATACGAAAGTTGCGCAACACACACAGCAGCTGTACTTTTTCTTTCCCCAAGACCAAACTCCTTAAAAACTCATTCTTAAGTAACTTCGGCATTTTTTGTCTGATTGATTTGAAATTTTCAGAAATTAATGAAAGCATTCAAATTTGTGAGTATACGAAAAATCAAGATAATTTTCTAACAAATATATTTTATTTTTTTCATCTATATTTTTAACAACTATATGTATTTATATAGGACAGCCTTCAGTTATGTAAACATGCACCAAATGCCCAAAACAATATTTATCGACTTTCAGAATATATCAGGAGCTATGGAGAAAAAAGACAGACGAAAATAAGTGCAATGCTTCAGTTCGTCAATCTGTTTATAGGTGCTTAACTTGACTATACCCTATATTTGAAATTTATAGGGTATAAAAGGATATAAAGTTTGCTTTTATGCTGCTTGTGGTAGTGCTGACAATTTTTGCTGATTTAGTCGAGTTTGCTAAAGTTGCCACAAAAAGCAGAAGTGAGTAGACAAACAACGAGCGCAAAAGAGAGAGAGAGAGCGAGATAGAGAGAGAGAGAGAGAGAGAGAGAGAGAGAGAGAGGGAGAGAGAAGCATATAGCTATTCGGCTACAACTGCAACTTGCAAGTTTTAAACATTTTCATTAGCGTTAATTAATTTGAAATATGCATTTTTTTCTCGCCCAGTGCGCAACGCAAATTACGCGCCAGGCGAGCGGCAGGCGGCCGCGGAGGGGCAGAGACGTTCAAATCAGATGAGTTGAAACCTCTTATGCTCGGTCTAAAAACTCAAAGCGCAGCAGAATGGACCACAGCAGACCCAACGGGGAGCGGGGCACCAGCCAAAACCCCCAAAAAAACCCATCCCGCTCCGCGTCCGACAAAGCTGTGAAGTAAAGCGAGTGCCCAGATGGGGCCAGCCCATTGGCTGGAGCAGAGGCTGGAGCAGAGCCTGGAGCAATGGGGGGAGGGGGTGGGGCAACGGTTGTTAGTAAAACGCTTGCCGCACTTTTTAATTACGCGAAAAGCGGCTGAGCCGCGCAGTTTTGGCTTTGAGCGCAAGTTGGCAAAACCAACGTTAACGTCGTTGTCGTTGCGGCTGTGCAAAAACCTGGCTAAAAATCCTGGCCAAGCCTGGGCCAGCGCCGACGTCAAAGTCACGGCCGTGGAGCCAGCCAGTTGCAAAGATTTCGCCGCAGGCAAAAGCATTTAATAAGGGGCGTGGCTAGAGTTTGCAGCGCCCATGGAGAGCGACCATCGACAAACTGTGCAATAGAGATGGGGCGCATCCTGGATTGGGTGAAGAGTAGACGAGACGATCACGAACACGAGCTACACATTCGAATAGCACGAGATTTTCGATGATAAAAACAACTTTATATTTAGTAAACCCATGCTAAGTATCTAGTCGAATCTGTTGGAAAATTGGTTCGATTTTTTAAGATATCGTAAGCAAATAATTCGAGTAAAATCTTCTTAACCTTGAAATACTATATCACATATAGCTGCAAGAACAAATGCTAATAAATAACTAAAAGCTTTCAAGCTATTTGAACCGTTTTTCTTTGTAAGAAATCAATTTTGTCAGTAAATTAAGAAACTTTTAAGTTACCTGAGTTCAATCTAATAATATATTAAATACAAATTATATAGAGCGTTGATCTTATATACAACATATAAAACATAATTCTTTTTTACAAAAAAATACTTTAAAATATGTTTAAAAAGTTATTATTATAAGTCGTGCTATTTCGTGCATGGGCGCATTAAGTCGTGCTTGTGTCATTTCGTTTTATGTTAGGACTTGTTTCTGTGAGGACTATGTTTCATGTGAGGACTTGCTAGCTGTTGTCAGTTCTTTTCGCCTTATTTGAAGTCGTGTTTGTCGTGTTAGCTCGTGTCAGTTCGTGCTACCTCATGTCAGGTCGTGATAGTTCGTGTCAGTTCATGTTACCTCATGTGAGGTCGTGTTAACTCGTGTCAGTTCGGTTGAGCTCATTTGATGTCGTGTTAGTTCGTGTCAGCTCGTGCTACCTCAGGTCGTGTTAGCTAGTGCAGTTTCGTGTCAGTTCGTTATATTTCTGAATGCAAACACGACACGCGCTCAGCTCTAGCGCTAAGTGAGACTGGCCAAGTGGCCGGCGGATTAATTTCCACATTGCTGCGTGTACGCCACAGCAGTTGTTGTTTTTGCCACGCGTTGCATGCTGCAGCCATTCTACTTTCTGATGACAGCAGAGCGAGTGATAGAACCAAAGTCGCGAGACGAGGCGAGCCGCGGGCTAAGCTGGGCATGCATTGAAATTCCAGCAAGCTGATGGCCATTATCAACACTCAGGACTAAATTGATTAACCAACTTTAGCGGCACGTTAACTTTTATGGCCCAACGGCGCAACAGGGTTCAAGTGCAGGTCCAACTCCTGCCTGCCTGCAATCTTTATGAATAATGCGCTTACTTCTGGCCATAGGCAATTGCCGTACTTGGCTGTAGTTTTCAGCTCCATCTACCTTCGCGCTGGGGCGAAGTAAAAAATTATGAACTACTTCAAAAATATAAAGTTACGGAACGCTGATTGCGCGGCGGGTGGCTTCACCGCCAAGCGGATGTAAATTAGAGAAATGCGCATGTGAAAGAATTTGTTATGATTTTTCCCTGCTTCTTTTTTTTCTGCGTGCTTCACTTTAATAATTCAAGTGTCAGCCTAATTAAAGCTACAAAAGTGGGCGTGGCCGCAACTAATGCAGGCCTGGCGTTGGCTTCGCACCACAACTAAATTATGCTGATAAAAATGGGCGCTATGTAAAGTCACGTTAGCGGGGTTTGAGATATGCACGACTTCCGCCTTGCATCCGGTCCAAAGTACGTGAGCCTACATGACCAGCAGCACTGTGTGAGTGTGTGTGTTTGTGTGCGTGCGTGTGTTTTAGTCCAGAGTTAAATTTGGTTTAGTTGATTTAACTAAATGGCGACAAGTTTAACGAGTGTCACAGATGAGATTCAAAGCGAACCAAGAGCCACGTACACAGATTGCCGCCAGACACACGGGACAGCCGGAGAGCTGGGCCACTTGGAGGGCCCCCCCCTCGTCCATGTCATTTGCCATATGCTAAGCTCTGGCCTAAACAAACATAGACAGACGGACGCACACGCAGAATGGGCAAAGTTTTGAATAGCAAAACGCCCACATATTGAAATAAACGCTTTCATATGTGGCAAAGCTAACAAATTTATAGTTTGGCATCGAATTAGCAAACGCTGCAAACGGGGGGCAGGAAAGGGGCAGTTAGTAAATACACACAGAAAAATATAAACAGAGAACTCCTTTTAGTAAGTACTTTTTACGAGGCTGGCAAACCCAAAAACAAATAAAACTAAATAAATACAATAAAATGTGTCGGGAATTAAGTTCAAGGTTTGAAACAGCCACCCAGCCACCATCGACTTCTCATATTATTGAAAATAAAAAATAACAATTCAATTTATAATCCGTTCTACTGAAATGTAAAAACAACGTGTTTAAATTTTTTTAATTATTTTTTGTTTTTATTTTTATTTTGAACCTAATTTATTTATAATAAAATATGATTAAGTTCGAATTTAAATGCGACTATTTTTTGTTGCTGTGTGTTGATTTATTTTTAAATATAAATGAGCTGACCAACAATTTCTCTGAGTATAAAATGTCGCTTACATACAAAATATGCGACAGCCAAGGACAAATTCAATATGAACAAATTGTTTGCATATAAGCACACACACATATCTAAGTAGCATAAGTGTGCGTGTGCGTGTGTGTGTGTGTGTGTGCGAAGAGTCGTATTTGTATTTGAGTTCTTGTTGCTAGCCTTAAGACTTGAAGCTGGCTTCGAGTGCTCTGAATATTTAAATCTTTTATCAATGCTAGTCAAATGTGAATAAGACTCAAGCAACAATTTCGGGCACGCACTTTCTGATTTCTTTTAGACAAATTCCAAATGCTTTGTCGTCTGTGTGGATTCAATTCAACTTAGATTTTCGTATGTCCTTCAAGTTGGTAATTTCATGTTATTTCGCCTTTGCAACTGTACAACATGGCGTATGCGTAATGGCGCATTAACAAGCCAATTTGTTTATTTGCACAATAGCGCTGGATTTTAATTTATTTCATTACAGAAAATTAGCTCGCTTATCGCCCGCTGAAATCGTAAGCCGCCCAACAAGGACAACACTTTGGCAAATTAATGCCCAAAAGGATACGCAACAAGACACGGCCCAATGTTGCGGTCAAGGGCGAAAGTGAATGATGAGCCGAAATCACAAAATCACAAAGATGCTGCGAAAGTTCAAAAATGCTACAAACGTGCCACGCCCACAACGTTCGTCACGTGCATCGCGATAAGCGAAAAGGACAATGCGGACAGTTGCTTTGGCGCGCATCCTTTAAAATAACACCAGCAAAAAAAATTATACCAATAACATGTGTATGTGTGCGTGTGTGTGGCTGCTGGCTAGAAGAAAGTTGAGCTCGAAATATGCTGCGGCTGAACCAGTTGGTCGCCATTCTTGGCATCTCCCTTGCCCCGCCCCCAAGCAGCCTACTTTAGTCAGATGCGATTTCTTTTTTGTTTTGCTTCGACTTTGGCTTGGTTTTGTTTAGTTTCATTTTTTTATTGGGCATAATACGTTTGGCAGACAACGTAAAATGCATTTATAAAAGAAAAAAAATATATAAAACACTTTCTAGACTTGGCCGACAAACTGCCTTGATATTGATCTGACCTACTGTCTAGCTGTCCAAAGGAACTCACCTATTGTTGGCGTTATCTCGATCGAAATTGCTGCAGATGTTTTATTTTGCTTGGGGATATATCTAATACAAACTTTTCAGATTGAACTAATAACTCGAATATCTGTCGTAGAAACAAATGTTTTAAAATTGAGCTTTTATCTGAAAACGTTTTTGTTCTCATACTATTTTTGCTTTTATTTTATTTATTATTTATTTTGTATTATTTTTATTACTTTCAAAAACTGTTTAACATTAATCTTACTTATTATAATTATTATAATGTGTCATT
Organism: Drosophila lacicola; assembly: GCA_035045355.1. Classification (NCBI taxonomy): domain Eukaryota; kingdom Metazoa; phylum Arthropoda; class Insecta; order Diptera; family Drosophilidae; genus Drosophila; species Drosophila lacicola. Next base: position 199,078 of record JAWNPB010000347.1, on the reverse strand, counting down.
CTTTTTTTTTACTTTTGATTTTATTATTTTTTATTTATTTATTATTATTTTGAATACTTTAATATTGAACTTAAGCTGGATTATTATTTTTATTTTTATAATATTATTATTATTATGAGTATTATCATTATTTGTATTACTTTTTGAATATTATTATGGCCTTTGGCTTAGACAAACCTTGCTTCCATAAGCCTGGGATTCGAACAAGGACATATATCATATATATCTATCTCTATGCTCTCAAATTCCATGACAAAGTTTGCCTCTTCAAAAATTGATCTTTATCGGATCAATCTTAATAGACAGGCTTATATTGTATAAAATTCTAAAAAGTAAATTCAATTGAAAGTAAAGCAAAAGTTAAGATTCAAATTTCTAAGCTTCATAATCTCCCTCCCTTCAAATACTGCATACAAGAAGATTAGATCAAATAGTTAGGATCATAATTATAATGCGACAGGGTATTATTTTGAAAGGGTATTACAAATTCGCCAATGCGCTTGCAGCTGCTCTGCTGTCTATCCGATATCTTATGCTGCTTTTTTACATTTTTGTATTTAAGCCAAAGGATTATTTGCTTGGCTTAGTCCTTTGACTGTGTGCAGCGTGTTTTGTCTTTGGTTTGTTTTGCCTTCGCCTTTGCCTTTGCCAGCGCCTAAACATTCCGTTGGCGCCCTTTGCGGTTGTCGTTTCCCACACGAGTTTATCAGCGTGCGCGTTTCAAAGCACGACCTTGGATTTGTATCTGTATCTCTGGCTGTATCTTTAGCTGTTATATCTCTGTGTGCATGTGTATGTGTGTGTGTGTGTGTCTCTGTTTGTTTGTTTATTTAGGTCGCATTTGGGGGGCACAGATTAGATGGTTTGAGCCGCCTTGGCGCCAGAGCAGCTCAGTTAGTTTGGTTTATGGCTTAGCAGCTGTTTTTGGTTTATTAATTTCGCATTAAATTGTGCAATATTTTGTTTTGTTTTTTGCTCCAATAGAAAATGGCGAAGTGAGAAAACTCAATTGGCTTTTCCGGGCGACTCAGGCATTCGTTCAAGTAGGCTTCTGTTTTTGTCTGGAGCAAAATGGCCATTAAAAATGTTGATCTGGAATCTATGGCACAATCTTTATATGCGCATTAAATCTTTGGCATATCCAATGTCGGTATCTCTTGGCCAAATGCTTAAGCAACTTCAGAGCTCATTAAATGGCTCAATTTCCACGCGGCCTTCCATAAAAATGCAAATAGTAAGAGAAAAGCGTAAAACCAACTTCCTGTCATTTAACAAAAAAATACAAAAAAAATACAAAAAGAAAAGAAAGAAAATGAAAACCAAATTGCAAGAGAATTATGGCCTCTATGAGGTCTAGGGTTTGGCTACTGTAAGGTAGGGGGGCAACTCTGGCTGCTGGTTTTTGCCGCCCTCAGCGCTTTTTATGCCATAGATTTATGAGCTGAGACATGAAATGATGACCCACGTTTCAACATATCCTGTTCCGATCTATCTTTTTTCCTACCTCACAGCGCTCATTTTGCCTGCCTGGGCACTTTTTATGGTCCAGCACCTGCGGTCAGCTGAAAAGGGCTAATAAACTTGAATACAGTTCGCCAACTGATTTACATAAAATCAAATGCCGTCCGGAAACACCCAACCGTCCCCCGCCCCCGCCCCCCTCTAGTTATTTTCATCAAAAAGTAATTGGATTTCTGGATTTCCGCCGTTTGAAAGTAGGCAACACGAAGAGAGCAGCACGCCAACAATCATTTGATTAAAATTGTAAACTACCCAAAAGGAAAACAAAATGAAGACAATATCTAAAAATAACCTGTGCAAGTTTTTTATATCCTCTAGAAAACTATGAAAGAGGAGCCTGTAACATAACTAACAACATTTTGATTTGAATTTTATGAACATTTTAAGTCATTACTTTGTCGAACAATGAAATAATATAAATTAGATAAATTAATTATACATAATAAATAAATAATAATTAATATTTTAATTTAATAATCCAGCAGCTAACCAAAGAAATGCATACGTAATAAAACCTAGATCCAATTGTTATGAAAATGTAAAAATTCAATAGTTATTGTGTTATTTTATTATTATTGTAGGCTATATTATAACAAAATGTCAAAATTGACGAAAACAATACCAAATCAATACATTATCCTGGAAGTCGAATGCGGATCCTCGTAGTTTATGTAAACGACGGGCTCTTATATATACCATTATATACCCTATTAATTTATAGACTGAGTTGAAAAAAATACTATTATCTGGAGGATATATGAATGATACTGGACTGGAACCAGATATATCTGCTTTGCCAGGATGCTATCCTTACACTTAGCTACTCATGCTCTGAGCCAATAAATAACTCAGCTTCTTATTTCTCTCCACCTCTCTCGCTATCTCTCTCTTTCTAACTCTCTTAATCATTTCTGTACCTTCTCTCTCTCTCTTTCTATCTACCTATCGATGCCTCTATATCTCTCTCTTTCTTTATTTATCTCTGTAATTCTCTATCGCTCTCTCACCCTTTCCATCTCCATCACTCTCGCTTTATCTCTTTCTCTCTCTCTCCCTTTCTCTTTCCCTCCATATCTCTCTCTCTTTCTATTTATAGATTTTGACCATTTATAGCTATAATATAAAGATTTATTATCCTTAGTATTTCATTTCCTTAAAATGTTCCCACAATATTTCACATTATTTGTCTCGCAAATCTAATAATATTTGTTAGACAAATTGAAAACAATTCTAATAAATCTGTTTGCCAACCTAAATCTTACCAAAAAGGATTATAATAGTACAAATCTTGATTAGGTTAACACAAATATTTGCTTTCCTTGGGTATGCCTCAGTCGCACCTCATGACACTTTGATAATAAATTAAAAATAAAATTAAAAAAAAATTGCCCGCAAGTGGCAACAAAATATAAAAAGCAAAAAAAAAAATAATGCATAGACAGAGTACACGGAATTGGTGGCAATTGTTGTCAGTTGTGGCACGTGAGTGCCACGCCCATCAAAACAGGTCACCACCCACACCTGGTTAATGCACCGTTAGCCCCAAAATGGCCGCCGGCTGTTGGTCAATGTGGCCACGTTGGCGTCGCCGACTTTTTCATTATATTTTTGTGTGTGTTGTTGTTGTTGTTTTTTTTCTGCTATTTTTTTTTGTACTTTGCGGCTGCTTTGTTTTGGCTCGTGTCCCTTTTTGCGCTTACGCCATTCTCGTTTATTTATTAGCAATTTTATTAGCTATGAATTTGTTTGTTTTTATCGTAAAAAACGGCCCCAACCACATCGCCCAGCCGCAGAATACAAACAAAACAAACGAGAGCACGGCCAACCCGCCTACAGCTCCAGCCGCAGCTCCTGCTCCAGCTCCTGCTCCAGCTTCACCTTTGGCCCATTTCACTTGCAGCTCTCAAAGGGTATCAGTTTGTTGTTGTCGTTGTTGTTGTTGTCTTTAGCAGCCAAATGAATGTGATTTATATTTTCAATAATGAAAGTGACTACCACCGCAGCCAGTTCCGGTTTGCGTCTGTTTTAAAAACATTTAAATTTAAATATTTTTCTATGCCCTGATTTATTGTTATGGCCTGCAAAATGTTTTTGTTTTTTTTTCTATTTTCTACTGTCAAACTGATGAGGTGGGAGGCGGGGTGGGCTGGGTCGTGGGCGTGGGCGTGGCTGTGCTCGTTTCACGCCCGAGCACACAAAAGATGTGACTGGCGGCGCAATTATTTGTCTTGACTTGTCAGCCGAGGTGATTAAAACTTTGTGGGGCCTTTCTTAGAGCCCCGCCTGTCGGCCCAAAATACCACAAAATGGGTCAGCTAATGCGGCAGATCTTTGTGGTAAGATAATCACAATAGGTGCCACAAGCTGAACAAAAAGTACAAGTACCCAAATCAAAGCAGAGTTTGCAGGATTTGCAGGCCAGCGAGCCTCAGTTTAATTTCAGCTTGGGATGAATAAGAGACTTTAGAGATGAGCGATGAGGAGGAAGAAGAATTCGCGTTTACTCTCGAGGAAAGTTGTAGAACAGATTTTTGCTTAATATAGGTTATTATAGATAAGTACTCCAAATATCTTATAGACACCAAATACTTAAGAAGCACCCGAAAATTCCCAGAATTACTCAAGTATCTCATGATACAACTTGATTAATTAACTGACATGCTGTTCTTAAGTTTTAATCTTTAAATTCATTTGCTTTTTTTTAAATACAGTTACTAATATGTACTTAAGATACATTTATAAACATTTACACTCAAGTGTCCCAAAGTAACCCTTGACTAATAATCTGAAATACTTATCTATCGTAACTTAGTCATTTTAAGAAAAACCCTATACAAACTATTTTACTTTAATTTAGATATTAACTGCGAATGTACTCTAAAAATACTTCAGATACATTTATAAATATGAATACTCAAGCATCCCAAGATACAAATTGATTGATTTTCTCTTCAATCTTCAATTTGAATAAACTTATTAAACTAATTTACTCTAATTAAGATGTTAACTACTTACTTCTATAATACTTAAGATGCACTTATAAATATAAATACCCAAGTATTCTAAGACACAACTTAACTGACAAACTGAAATACTCTTCTATCTTAAATTTCACTAAGGTAATATCCTCCATTCATTTAAGTGCTTAAGTATCCAAGAATCAACTAAAATTAAATAAATATATTTATTATGTTAACTTATTTAAGGTACTTATTCTAGCAATACTTAAGTAAAAATTAAATAAATGTATTTATTATATTAACTTATTCAAAGTCAAACTTAAGTATCCCTCAATACAACTTAACTGAAGAGCTGAAAGAAATGCTTATATACTTGACTTCTTATAAGCCAACGAAAGGAAATATGTATTTATAAAAATAAAAAGAAAATGAAACCAAAAAATATTTTTAATTTATGCGCGCGTCCTCAAAAATAGCATTATCGCTGCTTCATGCACTTGCCGCAACCCCAAACTCTTTGGTCTTTTTTTTTATTTTGGCCACTTAAGCGCGACGGGGCCAGCCCCCATTTGGGCAGCTTCCGCAAACCGTTGCCAATTCATGGCTCGCTACTCGTGAATTTCGCTTTTATTTATTTTGATTTTATTTTCTCTCTTTCTTTATTTTTTTTTTAATTTTTTATTAAAACATGCGCTAAATGTTCCCCTTGCGGCAATTTAATAAAAATAAAAGCCAAAGAGCAACTTCAGCGGGCCCTGAGCCTGTTTCAAGCACAACACACAAGCACAACACACATACACACACACCCACACACACACACACATTCGCCTTTCAGGTGAATGCGCGTGCATTAAATTTTCACTATTCACCTAAAAAAAAAAGGAGAAAAAACCCAAAATACAAGCCAAGTGAGAAATAAAGGAAGCAACAAAAAAAAATCAAATAAGAATGTTGCAGACGCATACAACCGACTGCGCGATGCTCTGGCACAGTCAGATACAATTTATTAAGTAATTTTGTATTATCCAAACATTTTTTAGCTGGAACTTAAGAGGGCCTCATATATAGTCTCTATTACTTTTAAAATGGAGTAGATAAAGATTTTCACGATTTGCCACGCCTCCAAGTGAGAGTTGCCACATAATAAGCTTATCAGATAACTTATCAGATATACATACATATATGTATACAAGAGTATATATATTCAAAAATGTTAAGATTCAAGCGTTCATGCGGTTAGAGGTAGGGGCAGGCGGTTAGCGAAATGCATATACCCTATTTGAGGTTGCGAACGGGCATAAACAGGATATCTGGCGCCGAGGCCGGGGCTAGGATACGTTGAATGGTAGGCGCAACGCCCAAAGTGTTGGCCATAAGTCAGCAAACATGAATAACAAATCAATTCAGTTTCAACGGCGCTGCAAATTCTTGAGCGCACACCCACACAGACACACACCCACACCTACACACACTCACACACACACAAATAGAACGAGACTCATTTGAAAGGTGCGAAAACGAGCTGTTGAAAGGCGAGCAAAGCAAAGCAAAGGCGCCGACACACACACACACACACAAGGACAGGCGCTTAAGAGCCCGCCAAACAAGCGAGTGTGTGTCTGTGTGTGTGTGTGTGCGCCGCCTAGTTCGGTGTTAATGGCAGGCCCTTGTCCGCTGCGCGTCGGGCATTTTGAATTTTTAATGCAGGCCGCCCGCCTGCTTAGGCAGCTGCCCCCTGCCCCCTGCTCCGAAATTGTGTTTTCAATTTTTTTTTTTTTTTTTTTTTTAGGCATGTTTGCATACACTTACGTTGCCTGGCAAACTATGCATATGCATATGAATGGCTGCGCCTGTGTGTGTGTGTGTGGGCGAGTGTGTGTGTGTGGGGCTTGTACGACCTATGGCCCTGCTTGTCTCTCGCCTTTTTTTATGCCCTGTGCAAAATTGTCCGGTAATAAATTTTCAGCGTTTCCTGCCGACAAAGCGCCGCACTTTACAACACTTTTGGCATAAACAAACAAACACCACACACACACACACACATGTACGGACACGTATGCAGCTGGCCATGCGTGTGAATGGACTGTGTGTGTGCGTGTGCGTGTGTGTGTGTATGAGTGTAGCATGGCGTTCATGTAACGGAAGTTAAGTACACACTAAGTTGAGCTCGTGCGCTTGTAACGACGCTTCCTTCATATGTTTTTTGATACTCAGACACACACACACACACACACTCACATATGCAGGGCCTACTGCAGGTGAAAATGTTAGAGTTTTAGTTTTTTATTATTGTGCACACAGAAGCGCTGTCCAAAAGCTTAAAAACAAAACTTTCGCGCTATGCCATCAAAATTAATGTCGACATCCATTGCCGCTGCTCCTGCGCATTAAGCCTCCTGATGAGCTACTGTCAATGTTAGTCTCTGTGCCCGTGTGTCTTCCTCTGTGTGTACATTTTGCATATTTTTTTGTTTTATGTACTTATGTTTATGGTGTTAAGTGCGTTTTTCAAGTGTTGCATGTTTACGCAGCACCATGGCTACAAAATTGTCCTTAATAAAAGACCCTTTTCCCAGTGAGACAGAGACAGAGATGAGCTAAATTGTACGTCATTAATCAACGCTATGAACTGCATGAAAACTATTTAAATCAAGAGCTCAAACACGCAGCCATAAAAAATTGCTTCTTTTCAAAGATACACTACTATTTGTGGCATTTATCAACACTACTGAGTATATATAAATATAACAAAATATTTGGTTGATCAACACTGCTTTTAAATACTTAAAGGCAAACCCAAAAGGAACTTTTGGTTGAACCAGTATTAATAAAGAAAAAAGAATTGTGTTAAAAACAGATTTGATCAAATAATCGATTGATCGACAGTAATTTTATATATTTAAAGGCAAATTTAAAAAAGGAACAATCGGTTCGGTTCACGCTTTGAACCAGCATCTTGGTTTGATTCTTAAGTCTGACTTTTAAATGCATATAGTTTTATGTAATTAAATTAATTTTATATACACATAAAGAGTATATACAATATTTTTCGCCATTTTCGAATTTTGTAGATGCTAAAAAAATAAATTTAAAATATTCCGAACGAAAATATTAAGACAAATCCAATTTATTAAAGTAATTTCGCTTTCTATTTATTTTTCAACTTAGATTTAAATACAAAGTTTGATTTCCGTTTGAAAAACTTTTATTTCCAGGCTCTATTCCGGTTGGCAGACTTTTTTATAATGTAAATTTCTGACACTAATCAACACTATTAAATACTTAATGCAATTAAAGTTAAACATCTAAACGCAACTTAAGCGCAAAGAAACATACAGAAACGAGAACAAAACCAGGCTAAAATCTGTGTCCCCCATATAGCACACCCATTATATGGTATAGCATCTAAATTTTGTATAATATGTCATTGTGAGAAGCTGCTATTATGCACCCTTTTTGCTTAGTGGAACAGCAGCAACAACAACAACGACAACAGCGAAAATCGAGCACAAGTGTTTGTAGGCGTACTGTTTGTTGCTTGAGCTAATAAAACACTTACCAACACTGACACTCCAAGCTAATTATGCGCTGCCGTGTTGGTATAGGGGCAGGCGGGTTTTAAGTAGGCAGTACAATATGTAGACTATGCATATCTAGGTGTAGCACCGTCATTAACTGTCATTACACAATTTCCATAAACAACAAAGGAGTGTGTGTGCCTGTGTGTGTGTGTGTGTTTGTGTGTGTGTTGCACGGAGAGCTGCAATAAAAGTTCTGGCTGATTGTGCCAGCGAGTGTCTGAGCCATTGTTTGTCTTTAGAAACTTTTTAAATTGTGTTAAATATTCCATTAAACAGAAAGCTTTTTTGTTTGCAACTGCAACAGTCAGTTGCAGCGATGCCAGTGTAGATAAATTGAATGGTTAAACGAAGCCTTGCCCACAAAAAACGGGTGGTGCGTTGTGGGTGGGAGGGGCAGGGGTAGGAAGGGGTAGCGAGGGGTGGGGAGGGATTGGCATCAGGCTGCACTTGCCGCCAGCTCGCACCGAATATAAGCCTGCAATTTTTATTATAATTTTATGCTCAAATGCACGACATTTTATGTGCATCCAGTGCATATAGAAAAGTTTTGCTATCCCCTTCCCCATCCCCAGACGACTTTATTATGGAGTTTTAGTGGCGCATTAATTGAGCTGGCAAGCTTTTAAAATAATTGCAAAAAAAAATACGAGTTTCATTTTTTTTTTATGTTATATGTTTCCCAATAGCTACTCTATGGTCAAATTGCGGGCATCAATTGATTAAACTATAGTTTCTGGGAAATATGAACGTTGCACAAAGTGCTTTTCATTTTTATTATGTTGCTCTATTCGGATAATTATTACTAGGAATTTTATGGTTAGGTTATGTGTTGCACACTTATCATGAATTGTTCATATATAATTATTTACTGTCTCTTCTCTCTTACATTATCTTTTTGTTTTTATTTTAATTTAAAAATAAAATAGACATATTTTTATAAATTTTACTGATGTGCATAAAGTTGTTATTTATTGATCTGTTTTTTCACTTTCTGTCTATCATTCTTCCTCTGTCTCCTAATATATATTCCCCGACCTATTGATCCCACTCTTACTAAATAGTTCTCTCTTTCTCCGGAACTCTCTCTCTCGCTCTCATATATTCGTCTCCTTTCCTCTCTCTCTGTCTTTCTTACTCCTGCTCACTTTTAATCTTGTTTGCTCTCGTCGCATTTACTTATTTTCTACTTATTTCTCCCTTCTTCACATTCTCCCTGTTTTACTCTTTCTCTTTCATACTCTCTCTCTCTCTCATTATTTAGCATTTCAATCAACTAAAATTCACCTTTCTATGCGATTTTCTACTAAGAATTTGTCAAGCGAATGCTAGTGTCAATTTAAACCTACAGGATATCTGCTAGTCGAGAACTTTCGATAGGGCAATTGTTTTTTTCTTTTACTCCATACAAATATTTTAGTTAATCCATTTAATTTCAGTCCATGTCAAATTTAATTAACATACAACACATTTTTATACCCTTGCAGAGGGTATTATAATTTTGTCGTGAAATGTGTAACGCATAGAAGGAGACATCTCCGACCCCATAAAGTATATATATTCTTGATCAGTATCAACAGCCGAGTTGATATAGCCATGTCCGTCTGTCCGTCTGTCCGTCTGTCTGTTTCTATGCGAACTAGTCTCGCAGTTTTAAAGCTATCTTTATGAAACTTTGCAGAAGTCCCTTTTTCTGTTGCACGCAGTTCATATGTCAAAACCAGCTGGATCGGACCACTATATCATATAGCTGCCATAGGAACGATCGGTCGAAAAGTAGGTTCTTGTATGAAAAACATTTTTGTTTTTCAAGATATCTTGACCAAACTCGGTAGTTATTAGTTTTACTAAGCTCCCCATATATATGCAAAATCCTATTCAGATCGGGCAACTATATCATATAGCTGCCATAGGAACGATCGGTCGAAAATTAAGTTTTTGTATGGAAAATTTTTATGTTTTTCAAGATATTTTGACCAAACTCGGTATTTATTAGTTTTACTACGCTCCCCATATATATGCAAAATCCTATTAAGATCGGACAGCTATATCATATAGCTGCCATAGGAAAGATCGGTCGAAAATTAAGTTTTTGTATGGAAAATTTTTATGTGTTTCAAGATATCTTGACCAAACTCGGTATTTATTAGTTTTACTACGCTCCCCATATATATGCAAAATCCTATTAAGATCGGACAACTATATCATATAGCTGCCATAGGAACGATCGGTCGAAAATTAAGTTTTTGTACGGAAACCTGTTTTGTTTTCCATGATATCATAACCATACTCGGCATTAACTATTTTCCCTGTGCTTCTTAGATACGGGAAAAGCACTATAAGCATTTTGAAAAGGTTGGGTCTGCAAGGGTATTAAATCTTCGGTGTGCCGAAGATAGCACTTCTTTCTCGTTATATTTATTAACCAGTGTCCGTTATTTCCGATTTTAATTCAAATGCTGCTACAGAACTCGCCAACTGTGACGTCAGCAACATGGCGAACATGCGCACTGCACAGCACTAAAAAATACACGCACACGCGTTTTTCGGTATATTTTAGGCACAAATTGTAGCAGAGTTGCAACCGAGCTAAAAGCGAATGAAGAAGCACAAACAGCGAGAAGCAGCAGCAGTAGGCGCAGTGAGAATGTATAATTTAATTTAACTTAATTACAAATTTAGTTGGCCGCGTTAGATTTCATTTTTCGTTTTGCCCCACAGCGCCCGGCAGTACGCAGCAAACGTTGAAAAGCAACGCAAGGCAGGCACAAAAGCGATCAACGAGCGCTAGAACCGCTAACCATAGCACACACACACACACACACGAAACATACATACAGAGGAGGTGGTTGAAAGCGAAGAAAAAAATAACCACAAGCAAAAAATGCAGCAGCTAAATATTAGCCGGGGCCGCCGAGCAGCGCGGGCGTTGCTGTTGCTGATGGCCGCCAGCTGTCTGATGGCTGCTGCCGCAGCAGCCGGCGCTGCTGAGGCCGACATCGACGACTTTGATGACGACGGGATCGTGGAAGATGTGCAGGTGAGCCAAATAATACACAAGCATGCATACATACAAGCATATATTATCACACACACACACACACATGGATACATGCGGCGGCCGGTTGCCACCGGCGCACAAAAGTACACGTCAGTAGCAACAACTGTTCTTGTTGTTGTTGTTTTTCTTTTATGTGGGGCGTTATGGGGGTTAATTGTATACGCGAGTAAAGTGTGACCGCAGTTCATGGAGCTGACCCGCGTTACAATTTCGATTTGCACTTGCATACATATATGCACACATGCACACATACATGCATATGTATATAAACTAAGCCAACAAACTTGCGCAAGACCACCCCACCCCACCCCCTCCTCCTCCTCGCTATCTACACGCGCTCAGCTTCTATCTCTCGCTGCGTCTTGATAAAAAAAAAAAGTGTGTCAGCCGCGTGGTTTTTGTTTGTACCTTGTACCCGTTTAAAGTGATTAATAAAGGGTATACTGCAGCTGTGCAGATGCATCACTGACCACGCAAAGTATATGAATTCTTAATCAACAGCAACGAAGCGGCCCAGCCATGTCGCGTCCGTCTGCCTTGTCAAGTCAATTACCCCTTTTCCCAGAATCGTCATTAATCAGCGCCGGCAAATCTCGCAGATTATCAGTGCAGATTCCCATTTTGAGTCTTGCTTTTTGATACGAATCGATTTTCCAAAGTTTGGGAACACTTTTACCAATATCCACCTCTCGTTTTTTTTTTAGGAGGAACCCGTTGACAATCTCGGCGAGGAGCTGGTCTATGAGAGTCCCGTAATTGAGCCGAAAAAGTTTCACTTTGCCGATCATTTCGATGATGTTGAGGCCTCGCGCAAACAGTGGATCAAATCGCAGGCCAAAAAGGACGATATAGCCGAGGAGATAGCCAAATACGATGGCATCTGGAATTGGGAGCCGCCGCTGCGCATTGTTTGGCCCAAGGATAAGGGCCTGGTGCTCAAATCGAAGGCCAAACACGCGGCCATTTCGGCGCGCCTCAGCAAACAGTTCGATTTCAAAGCGAACAAGCCGCTGGTGGTGCAATATGAGGTCACAATGCAGGTGAGTCAATAACCAGCCAGGGGTAGCCAATGCAAAGGCAATGTGGATTGCATCAGCCGCCGCTGGATTGACTAATCCAATTAATAGCAACTAGTTTCACTAATCGACCCAATTTTCGTATTCCGCAGGAGGGTCAAGAGTGCGGTGGCTCGTACCTAAAGCTACTGTCGTCGGGCAAGGAAACCGAAGATCTCACAACGGTTAGTTGGCAGACAGCTGAAATTTGAATTGGCTCTGTTTATTCCATGTTTATTTATTGTTTTTTTCACGTTTGTGCCTGTGTTTTTCCTTAGTTCAATGACAAAACACCCTACACCATCATGTTTGGACCGGACAAGTGCGGCAACGATGTGAAAATGCACTTCATATTCCGTCATGTAAATCCAATTAACGGCACCATAACCGAGAAGCACTGTAACAAACCAAAGTAAGTGGACCCCCATATGCCGCACACACACACATCCACCCGCCCGCTTGCAACCACCGTTTTGTGTGTGTTTTTTTTTTTTGTGCTGTGCAGATAACCCGACGCATCTATGGACGGTTATATATGCACATAGATTAACCCCATGCGCAACAGCTGCCCCTGATTTGAGTTCATTCACTTGTTATACCCTAACAGAGGGCACTACAATATATTCAGTTATTTTGTAACGAATTAACGGAGACATGTATATATTCCTTGAGCCTTCGATATAGCTCTATATGTGGAGTCTTAGGGAGACGCCCGGTTCAATATAGAACACTAAATCATATAGCTGGCATAGAAATCTTCCATTTTAAAGATATCTAGAGAAAACCATAATGCTAACATAGGAACGATCGGGTCAAATATTTTGTTCCTGTATGAAAAACATTTTGGTTGAAGATATTTTAACCGAACTCAGCAATTACCAGCTTTAATATATGAGCAAAATGTCACTCACTTTATAACTGAATTTAAATTGGCTATTATGAGGGTATTTTTTTGATTTTTCTATACTCTCTTGTTCAGACTTTCACTTGTTATTGTTTTGTTTTGTGTGTTTTAGGAACCGCTTGGAGGAGCCCTTCAAGGACAAGCTGCCCCATTTATATCAGCTGGTGGTGCGACCGGACAACAGCTTTGAGATGCGTCTCGATCACAAGATCATTAATGAGGGCTCGCTGCTGACGGACTTTAAGCCGCCAGTCAATCCGCCCGCTGAGATCGATGATCCCACCGACCAGAAGCCAGCCGATTGGGATGAGCGCGAGAAAATACCCGATCCGTCATCACAAAAGCCCGATGATTGGAATGATGATGCACCGCCACAGATACCCGATGCCAGCGCCAGCAAGCCCGATGGCTGGCTGGAGGATGAGCCCGATATGATAGCCGATCCAACAGCCACCAAACCCGACGATTGGGATACCGAAATCGATGGCGAGTGGGAGGCACCACTTGTCGATAATCCGTTGTGTGAAAAGGCGCCTGGCTGCGGCAAATGGAAGGCACCGCTCATAGCTAATCCCGAGTACAAGGGCAAGTGGCGTGCACCCATGATTGAGAATCCCAACTACCAGGGCAAATGGACGCCACGCAAGATACCCAATCCCCATTTCTTTGAGGATCTCATGCCATTCAAAATGACGCCCATTGTAAGCAGTTGGAATCGTTTTAAATTTTGCAGATCTAACTATGAGCAATTATTATATTCGTTTAGAGCGCTGTTGGCCTGGAGCTGTGGTCCATGTCCAATGAAATACTCTTCGATAATCTCATCATCACGGACGATGTGAATGTGGCGCGCGAATTTGCCGCCAATAGCTTTGATATCAAACGTCGCTATATTGATCGCGAATCGGTAAGTTACCTGCCACGCCCACAAACACACACACACAGCTATCTTGAATACAAACACAAAACAAAGCTAATATTCAATTGATTCTCCAATAAGAAAACTCTGTGGCATCGCCTAATGCGGCACATGAACTATAAGCCCGGCTGGTGGGCATTATATTTTCTCTATCTGCTGATACCCGCCAGCTGTTATATCTTCTATCTGTATCGACGCTCCAAAGAGGTCACTTTTCAGATATATTTTATATATATATATATGTATACATTAGATAGAGCTGCGCACACACACATACACCCGCCTATTGCCTACGCACTTTGCACCCTTATTGCTATTTGCTCATCTCATTTTGTAGGACTCGTTGGTCAACAAGGTGCTTGAGCTAGCCAAGGCCTATCCCACGGCCTGGGGTATTGGCCTGGTCATATTCATAGCATTGACTGTCATCGGCATCTATTGTAGATTTGGCAAAGCTAAGAGTCAGGTAATATTGCTAGGCAAATTATCCCAGCTGTACCAATTTTGTGTAAATTATTCCTAAATACCAATAAATACAATCCCAACAGGACTCGGCTGCCACAGCTGCTGCTGCACAAGCCAAAAAAACGGACGAAGCACAGCCCGATGATGAGCCAGAGCCGGCTGCTGATGAGAACGAGAGCGGTGAGGAAGTGGATGCGACTGCGGCACCAGCGCAGGCGGCTGGTGATGGCAACAAGACAGACAACTCAAAGTCTGCCAGTCCCAAGAAGAATAAAAAGTCTGAATTAGATATTAAAGAGCAGCTTAAAGAGCAGCAGGATGAAGAGCCCACACAGACTGAGGTAGGAAAATTTCCTTCGATCAGCTCTAAATGCAAATATTTCTATCTTAGATAAGAAAATGTTAAATTTAGTAAAAAAAACGTCTGATACCTTCTACTATAAAAAATTGTATATAATGTTATATTAATTTCTTGCAGGAATCCACCACGAAATCCGCTCGCAAGCGCAACGTGCGCAAGGATTAGAGGGCGTGGCACAATCCAGAATGTCTCTCGGATTCACAAAATACTTGAAAACTTAAACTAATTCCAAAAAATGTATAACTGCAACAACAACAACAAGAACAACAACAAAAGTAGCAACAGCATCAACATTTAATGTATCAACAACAACATACAACTTGTTTAAGATTCAAATGAACACTCAGTAAACTCATCGAGTACCCGTGCAAACACCCACGAATACAAATGAGTAGGCCTCAAAATACCAAAACTGTTGGTGGTAGTTCCATAGTTAGCGATCGCATGCAGCTGTTAATTAAAATGAACACTAGTTTTTATATGGTTTGGTTTAGTCATCGTCCTATGCGTACGGCACGTTCTGTATTATTCATTGTATTTATGTTCGTATACTCTCCATATATACTATATGACCCACTATCTCCCCTTCCCCCCAAAAACTGTCTCATACACATGTCCAAGTTCTGTTCTCACACAATTTATATTAATTTTTCCATGTAAGCACACATAAATAACATTAAATAGAAAACTAGACAAATGAGGGAATCAAAGATATATATCACGAAAACCAATAACGCGATACGTAGCATGCAGACAAAGAAAAACTCCAGTTAATGAGAGAGAGAGAGAGAGAGAGAAAGCGAGAGAGCAATGGGAAAATATCTAGTTTAATATTATGTAATTTAAACGAAATTTTATGAATACGCTAGTTATACTCCGAGTTTAAACAAACTTCATTTTTTCATTTGTAACAATGAAAATTTACAGCGAAAATAAAACTGAATGTCAAAACCAACTAAAATCTATATATGTATACTGACTGTCTGATCGATCAAATTCCACCTGCATGTGTGGAAAATTGATGGAAAAACATTTGGATGAAATTTTTGTCCTCAAAGTTTGGATAATGTAAATATAAGTTGAGATGTGGGATTGAAGGTAGATTTCAATTTCTGACAGTCGGCAAATGGATGAACGGATGTCTAAAATTTGTAGCAAACAATCTGAGCCGTGCAAGCCCGGGTAATACCCGCCAGTATATTAAAAATAATTTATTTAAAAATATTTACTACAAGTACCACAAAGGACAACAACAACCGTCGCCCAGCAGCAACCCGGAAGGACTAACAACCAGCTACCGTTTGCGTGCATAACATAAAATCCAACAAAAATTTCAAATATCCTTTTTTCCACCACCGAAATGTTGGCCTGGACCCCGCGCTGCCCCCGGCTCCTGATGTGTTAATTTAAATGTCAAACCCTTGTAAATTGTGATTGAACATTTTCGGCCTCCAATTGGATTTATGCTTGGTGGTGCGTGCAGCGACAACCACCGCAGCGCAGACAGCGCTGCATATTTTGCGGTTTTTAGACATTTCCCCATAATATTTACCCTAAAACAGAGAGAAAACATTTTGATTTCCAGATTAGCAAATGTGATTGAGTGCAGCGCATTTTGGCTAAAAGTTGCCAATTGGGCAACTTAATTATTGGTTGCAAGTGAATGGTTGTAGAAAATGAAACACTAGATTGTGGATTTTTTGGAAATTTACTATATAATTATATATACGATATAAGTTAAGATATAAGCCAGCCTGCAGAACTAACCAAGCGCTGGACTTGTGTCAAGACCCGTGGAATTAGATATAAGATACGTCCCAAAAAAAAGAACAACCAAAAAATTCTAAAATATGACTTTATTTAAATTCGAATTCCCCCTAAGATATAGAAAAAATTTAACACACTGAGTAAATCGCTCTAAAATTAAGAAAAACCTAGAACCTCAAAATGTATAAAATTGGGTTCTAAATATATTTATTTTATCGCAAAAAGTTTTTGAAAAAAAGGAAAACGTAATTTTATATTTTGGGATCACTTTTGTTTTTTAAAAGCAAGAGAATTTTCTGAAATTAATAAAAAAATCGTAAATATTTGGCGATTTTCTTTATATGTGGATCCATATTCTAAAATTAGGGAAAATACGGTTCACACGAGGCAGTATAATTGACGTTCCCAAGTATAAAATTCTACCACATGAAATATTTTCTAATTTAGGCAAGTTTTCGACAGAACCTAGAGCTCGATCAATTGCCTATTATTGTCGGTGGAGTAAGGTGCAGCTCCTACGGAAAATGCATTATGTCATATCATTTATTATCCAGTCAACTTTAAATTTACTCAATCTTGAATGTCATATTTTTATTTATCTGTTGTCTCGTCCTACCATATGCAAATATGCAAAAATGTTGGGTGGATTTCTTACATACTTGTATGATATATATATATAATGCGAAGGAGATTTTTCCGATCAGCATCAACAGCCGAGTTAATATAGAAATGTCCCTCTGTCTACTTCTGCCTGGATAATGCCTGAGACGCAGGTCTAAACTAATATTTTGCGTTGTTTTGAGTTGTAATAAAAAAAAAGCAGATGTAGGTCTTAACCAAGCAATACCATTATTTGTAAAATTAAAACTTTAAACATATTGCAATATTAATTATTTCTGACCTTGCAGGAATACAATACAAAATACAATATTCGATGTAAGCTAAATGAAAGGCGTAAACTATTTTGTTTCTGGGCTAAGACATATAAAC
Source organism: Drosophila lacicola (assembly GCA_035045355.1). NCBI lineage: Eukaryota > Metazoa > Arthropoda > Insecta > Diptera > Drosophilidae > Drosophila > Drosophila lacicola. The sequence continues at coordinate 181,497 of JAWNPB010000347.1, read as the reverse complement.
GAAGTTTTTATATTATTGTATTTATTATATTCGTAACTTTTTCATGCCTAAGATACTTGCATTTCTTTGCAAAGATGTACAAATGGAAAGTGAACTGTTTATAGGCTATATGGACAAGGTTTTTAGAAGGTTTTTTTTCTTGAAAAGTTCCAAAAGATCAATTTTGTTTTTAATTGGTTGACTCGTCTTTGATTTATAAACGTTTCTTCAAGCTTTTCAGCAGCCTTTCCCACATCTTTAAAATTGTAGTCTACCTCAAAGTAACACTGAAGTAATGGAAATAGATTATGGACTAGACATAGACTTTCTATATATTTTATAAAATATTTCTTATAATATTATTACTCGCTAGTATTCGAGAATTGGGAGCTAAAATAACTTAACCCTCAATGTAAAAGCGTAGATTCGAAGAAAATGAAATCGAGACTTAAAGTTTTACATGGCCTAAACAAATATCAATATCTTTTACGTTTGTCGCCTTTTTGCAGATTTAATTCAATTTCCTGAACCCATAAATATGCCCGGCCAGACACAGCGCGCTTTGGCCTGAAAGCCAGAAGGCGCAATTGTTAATGAAATTGTTATGACAGCCCCAAGCCACACACACACGCACACGCACGCACACACACATCCACATATTTGGGGATTGAAAAATACTTTCTATTCAAATTAGATTTATGCCCGCCAACAGATGTGTGCGATTCGAATTGTGTCTGGAATCAACCCGGCGACCTTTTTGCCACAAAAGATTAAATGTTTGGCGTGGTGCGAACTCACTGGGAGTTGAAGGGGAGAGGGGGAGGGGGATGAGGGGGTCAGGTTAACTGATGTCTAGAGCGATATCGACGCACTTAAAAGGATTAACATTTTTGTGCTGACTGCGGCTAGAAAACGTCTCGTTGCATATTAAAATAACATGGCCCAAAAGTCTCAAGAGCGGGAAATGTGTTCATATTTCATAGACAGACAATAACAAAAAAAAGGAATAAAAGAAAAGTTCGAGGCTCGCGACAAGCCGAATATTAAATACACTTAAGGCGTTATGGCTAAATTCCTATATATATGTATAATATATATTTCGATCCGGCTAGTTCCAATATACGTATCTACTACCTGCATTAAAAAGACGAATCTACTTCTTCTACTACATATACTTCTACCTCCACTTCTATATTTACTCCAACTTCTACTTCAACAAGTTCTACATCTACTTCTAATTATACTTCTACTTCTACTTCTACTTTACTTCTACCTCTACTTCTACTTCAACAAGTTCTAAATCTACATCTACTTCTCTTTCTACTTCTACTTCTACTTTACTTCTACCTCTACTTATACTTCAACTAGTTCTACACCTTCTTATACTTCTTATTCTGCTTCTACAACTACTTCTACTTCTACTTCCACTTCTATTTTAACTAGTTCTACATCTACTTCTACATCTTCTTCTACCTACACTTCTACATCTACATATACTTCTACTTCTACATCGACTTCTACTTCTACATCTACTTCTACTTCAACTAGTTCTACCGTTTCTTCTATTTCTACATCTACATCTACTTCTACGTCCATTTCCACTTCTACATATACATCTTCTTATACTACGTCTACTTCTTATTATACTTCTACATCTACTTATACTACTTCTACTTCTATTTCCACTTCTACATCTTCTACTAATCTGCTATGAAACTATATAGACAGATACATTGGCTCATCTATTAATACTGATCCAGAATACATATATATTGCAGACAGATATTATACTCTGCGAAGTCCTCCAGGCGTTACACATTTCGTGACAATATTAAAATACCCTGTGCTAGGGCATACAAAGAGATTGAAGAGAACTTGAAGGGCGACTTCCTCACGTGCTGCACGTCTGCAATTACGTCCGGCGTCTGGCGGTGGCCAGTGGGCAGCCCAACCGCCGGCTTTACCATGCGTAAGCATTATAATTTTAATAAAAATGTTTGTTTTTTCCCCTTTTATTTATTTCTGTTTTTTTTTTTCTGCTGTTGTCAAAAACAGCGCCTGAACCCTTCAGGCAGACAATAAGCAGCCGCCATCAAAAGACTTCAATAAACGGCGGACTTCCGAGTGAGCGCTTTAAGTAGAATTAGTTTAAGCGAGCGGGGGGAGGGGGGAGGGGGGCCTGCACTTTGGGGACTGCCCCCTTTTGTGGCGCCGCAAAGCGGACTTGCTGCAGCAGTTGCCACTCCCAGCACACACACACACACACACACGCACACAGGCCAATCGATGCGTAAGCAAAAGTACCAAGCCATATGTAATGTTATTGCAAGCCCAACCCCCCTCCCCCTATTACCCACCCCCCCTCCCCTTTTGGTGGGTGGTTAGTCGCAAGGGTTGTTCTTGGTCGAGAGAAGCCCCCTTTTTTTTGGCAAGTTCCGTGCAATTAAATGCCAACTACGACTAGACACGAGCTTCCGAAAGGAACAAATAGACAGGGGAATTAATTGCGGCTCGATTTCATCATAAAGATTAGAAGCACAAGATAAAAAATTCATAAAAATAAATTGGTTTTTGAAAAAAATGCCTTTCACTTGACTCTAATATTTGCAATGAGCAAGATTTATGCGATTTCGATTTTATGATACCCTCAAAATAGTTAAGAAGGGGTATAATGTTTAAGGGCCACAGTATGCAACAGGCAGAAGAAATGTCTCACATTTTGTTACTCACGATAAATATCGATTTTGAGACAACGTTTTTAGGCATTATATGAACATTATAAGAGCTAGACACACATCTAAATTCTCGTATAATAATAGATTTCAAATATTTCATTTTTTGAAGACCTGCCCCATTTCCTACAAAAAAAAAACATAGTTTTCAAAAATAGAGCCTTGCTATTTCATATTATTGCCCTAAACATTCGATCGGACTTTAAACTCCGAAAATCTCAGGAATATATTTGCTAAACTTCGTGGCAAAGGGAAAAATAAGCACAATTTGAAAGTTGCCTGCTTTAACTGGATTAAGGGTATCTCCTAGCCGAGCACACCCCGATTTTCATATTTTCATTGATTTCGTGCCACGATAATCGTCTTATGAGAACATTCCCCCAACCAATCATTTTTCATTCGAATGAATTGAGTTGCTTTGTGGGGGAAAATGACAGCTCGAAGGATCTGATGTCATTTCAAATGCAATTCAATTGATAAACAGATTCGCATATTTGAACGTAACTAATGAATGTCCATTCAATTCAAACTCGAACTCAATTAACCCACACACAAGACAAGGATTTATCATATTATTCAAATGATGCTCTATTGTTAGTCAATGTCCTGAAACATTTCAAATCAAATTTAAGCTCTTGCTTTATTTCCTGGCATATCTTGAATTTCTAGCATTTATTAATTTGCGAACCACAAAAGAAAGAATTTAAAAAGTATTTTTGGATGTATTTTAAACACAGCCTCAAGACCAAAACCACATTTTTGTTTGTTAATGGTTTGAACCAGCTTGCTAGTTCGACTCGTTTTTTAATGACACCCCATGCTCGATTAAGACTTAAGACGACATTTTAAGAATAACCTCATTCAATATAAAAGCAAACAATTTTAAATTTTTGACAAAAACTTCAATAAAACGTACTCTGTTAATTTTTATGGATAAAAAATTATTTAGAAAAATTAAAATAAGAAATCAAGTAATATCTTAGCAATATTTTAATATTATAATTATTACTTTTTCCAATATGTTAGAAATCGAACTCTTTTAAACTTAAACTCTATTAAAGATATATTAGATTATTATTTATATATATATTTTTATGGCAAATTTTATATTTTCGTTAGCGGCCAAAAGCTAAAGTCTTTCCGTTTTGCTCACTGACAAAAGCTCGTTGTATACGCTCTAGGTTGTTGTCTAGCCTAACTGAACGAATTGAATTAATCGAATGCAAGTAGTTTACATATAACGAACGTTGTTTTATGTTGCATTAAATACTTCCACACCTAACGAAAGTGCATCGCCCATGTTAACGAAAAAATAACACAAAATAAGTGCAACGAAACTTTACTTAACGAAAGTGCTCCACACTTAACGGATATATACATAATAAAAGGATAAGGCTACTCTGCTTGCCTGATCTGCTCTACATTGAAAGGAAATGTACATTACTTAAGTTTTACACCTATAATATGCACGCAACTGTTATCAATGGCTTTCAAAGCTCAGACGGTAACTTTCAAACATGGCAAACGTGCATGCACGTTCCTGTCGCAATTTGACTTACAAGGCGCTCGAACCCAAAGCTAGGCTCAAAGATGTGGAAAACCAGGTTCACGAACCAAACATTGGTTTGCACCGTGAACCAAACGACTCTAAATATTTATTAGGCTTGCAGCCCTGGCACAAACATACGTTAGTTCAAGTCTTCGATTTAAAAGAATACAAAAATTATCCGACTCTGACTAAAGATCAACTTCTGCAAAGACTATGCGCCTTGAGACTGTGATTAGATGGGGAAACACAATTCCCGCATTTCGGACACCCCCCGCAGCTGGGACGCAAGGCCGACTACTTGAAGGACATCCTTTCATGGTGCTGGTCATTAATATCCTTGACCAGTTGCAGGCTGCTGGAACAAAAGGCGAAAACGCAATCGGGTGGTGTAAAAACAATATGATTTTTATTGTAAATCGTTTATCTTCATTACGAATTTACTGTATAAACCGCAGCAGCAGCAGCAACAACAACAAAAATAAATGCTGCAAACTTGTTTTTCGAAATGCGCCGTTGACCGTTTCGAGTGTCCACCCCAAAGAAAACAACAAGAATAAGAATGAGGGAGAGCCCGACTAGGAAATACCCTGAACTTCGCGCTCAGCTGCCGTAACAAAGATTCAAGATTTCCTCTATGCATACATGCACCAAGCAACACGAACACACACGCACACACACACACACACACACACACACGCACACATTATGCTGCGATTGTGCATCTTCTTCTTCCCTTGACCCCGCACTAAGGCAAATCCATTCTGTAATAACTTGGCTATTACTGCTCCGATTTTTATGAAATTTTCAGGGCATGAATATGGCATAAAGAAATGTGTGAATACCAACGCGCAAGACTCTACCTGGTATATATATATATAATCTATAAGATATGTATATACATATATGTATAATCTGTGTGCAATTTACAGAAATCTATATAAAAAATATTTTGTATATGTGTATCTCGTAGAATTTTCGTGCTATGCGTATGAAACAAATTTTCATAATCAATTTGTATCGATATGAATATTATTATTTCCGGATATCAAGGGGGAGGTAACCCTTAAGTATATTCTTTATAATCTGTATATACTATTCACAAAAATATATCTAATTTGATGCATATTTCTCTAAGAATTTTTGAGTTCTGCCTAAGAAACCACGTTTCAAAATCTGTGATATGTATCGATAAGCTTGATATCGAAAGATATATCTAAAAATTAATATAAATTCGTTCTGCGAATGACAGTTAAAGTTTCAGATATAAGATATATATAAACAAACATTTACAAGCATTTACACAAAAATCCGTATACCCTTTTTCCAACTTTAGGTAAAGGGTATAAAACATAAACCGATAGCCCGTTGTAAAGTGCAACCCTTAGAGTCACATATATTGCACATAACTGACCCTAATTAAATTTGCTTTGTGCGCGCGAGTTTTATATGTATATTTTTTTTTTAGTTTGTCTTTTGATTGCGCCTGTTCTTAAGATTAAGCTTTTGTTTTTCCATTTAACGCTTAATTTCAACATTTTTGATGGCCTAACAAGATTTCCTCCCCTGCGCGCTTGACCCCGCTCGTTAACTAAACGGCGGCAAGGATCTCCAGCGTAAAGAGTTACATTAGGTAACCAGATCCCAGGGAACCTTTTGACCGGAGCCAACTGACCGCAACTAAACAAACACTTTCGGGTTGCGCCTCGATTCGCAGTTGACTTATGTTGGATAAAAAACAAAAATGTAATCGGAAAAAAAAAGTTCCTATAGAAATTTTTAATTGCATTAGAATCGGTGGATCGTACGATCCTGCAACTGGCCATTGTCCAGTTTTTGTTTACTTTATGCCTTGCCCCCGGAGTCCACGGTATGGTTAACCTTTTGAATATTTAGCGGCACTTGAACCGCGCCCCTTTGTTATCCCTCGCCCAGTGGTCAGTTGTTTTTTTTTTTTTAATGCACTTTCCGGCAGTGAATCAAGTCTTTTGTCTAGCAACTCGCATGTTCCTTAAGCGGATCAGTTTCAGCTTTATAACGAGTCGGATATCAACTACAGAAACCGCTGGAAAATTGCTGCGCCTCAGAACTAATTTGCATGCTCACAATTTTCTCTTCTTTTTTCATTTGATTCACTTTTTTTATTTTTGTATTATTTTTGGTTACTTTTCGGCAATTTTCTGCAGTGTTTCGACTTATCCACATATCATTATTTTGTACGTGCGCTGCACGCTTGGCGGGCCCCACAAAAAATTGATTAAGTACATACACTTAGATAAATAATCAGGAATTTTCTAACTATATAAAACGTTTTTATAAACCGATTCGAAATTTATTAAACCTAAACCTAATACAACATAAATATTTGAAGAACTTTTACATTTAAGCAGGAATTTTATTAAATTAACTAAATGCTTTTTCAAGATCATTTTCTTTTAAGCTCAATTTTTTTTTATAAAAACGTAGTGTCTTTTTTTCAAGAACATTTGTTTTAAGGTCGAACTTTATCACGCTTAGAATGAAATGTTTATTTCAAGAGAATTTTCTTTCAGCTTGAAATTACTTAAATTTCAAACGAAATGATTATTGCAAACACATTTCTTTAAGGAAACAAATTGCTCAAACTAAAAGCAAAATGATTTTTTCATAAAGATTTCATTTAAGTTCTAAATATCTTAAGCTGAGAACGAAATTTTTTGTTTTAAGAACCTTTACTTCCAGCTCGATATGCCTTAAATTGAATTAAATGAATATTTCGAAAACATTGCTTAAACTAAATGCGAAATGATTATTTAAAAAAAATTTTGTTTAAGCTTGAAATTTTTTAAGCTGAGAACGAAATGTTTAGTTTAAGCTAAATTTATTGTGAAACAAAATATTCAATTACTGTCTTAGGTTAAGAAATCTTGTTCTTTGATTAAAACAGTTTTACACTTTCTTTAAGCAAGCAAAATCATGGAAAAAGTTTTTCCTTTGTAACATTTTCTCAGTGTTGAAATACATTTAATTAAAGAAGACTCTAGAATGAAATATGCTTTGCTTCCACTTAGATAATAAATGGAATTTAGCACACAGTTTTTCTCCGAGTGTACACACAATACACGTGCAAGAAACTGGGCACGGCTCGGGACCAGGCTTAGCCTCAACCTCAGCCAGGGTCTCTCTGGCTGGCCGCAATCTTGCGTGACTCTTGCGTAGGCTGCGGAGTCGTCTCCCGAAATTGGCTTTGATCTGCAGCATCATTAGCTCTCGAATTGCAGTTCTCCATAAATTTCAGCATTAATGTAACTCAAAGGAGGAGCCGAAAATTGCTCAATAATGCGCACAGCTCCACCAGTTGGCGTGTTGCCAGGCGGCAGGCAACTGGGAACTGGAAACTAGGAGCGCCAGTTCCTCGCAAGCCCCCACATCGCATGTGGGCGACGCACTCTTCGAACTGGGCGTCACAAGCTGTGAAACCCTTTTGACAGCCAGCCCCAACGCCCAGCAAAGGAGCAGAGCAGGAAATCAAGAGCCGGTGTAGAATATCAATAAATATACTTGTAGAGCTTCCTACGGAAGGGCATTGAGACGAGTTGGCGTTCTCCCTGATAGTCTAGTCGGATAGTCTTTCTACTCAAAATTTATAAAGCAAATAAAAAACTCTTAAACTTCTAGTTTGACTGTGGGAAAAGTCAGGATATATTCACAAAGAAAAATATGTAATATATTAAACCAAAAATTTTATTTTTGTACATTTAGTATTATTACTTCTCAAATCAATTGAAACGAAAAAGCTAGACTTTTTTCGGCACTCCGAAGATTTAATACCCTTGCAGACATTTCCCTTCTGTATAGGATATTTTGTCATAAACCATATTTCACTATTCGAACGATCTTTCCTATAGAATTTTAATGATATAGTGCTCCGATGTTGATAAGATTTTGTGTATACATAAGGAATACAGTGGAAATAATGAATGCCAAGTTTGGTCAAGATATCTTGATAAACAAAAAAGTTTTCCATACAATAAAATGATTTTCGGTCGATTTTTCCTATGGCAAATATATTTTTATGCCGTTAAAGCAAAATTTCACAAAAAAATTTGAGAATTTAATTTTTGAAATTTAAAACTTTAAATATAGTAAGATTGAGTAAAAAATCTCAATGATATTGAAAAAAAAAATTTGTAAAACAATAATACAAATTGGATTACATTTTAAACGCCAAATGAATTTAGAGATGAAATCAAGATAAAAATGTTGCCAAGCATTGAAAGACTGTGAAGAGCATTTGGGTTCCTTACAAGTGTAAAGTTTAGATTACTTATAATAAAAGAAAAAGTTTTTGTAATTTTATAAATTTTACAAAATAAGAATGCCTTATCCGAAGAAGATTTCATGACAAACAAGAACAGATAAGGTTTTTGGCAAAGTTTGAAAAGAAGATGCACTTTTTATCCCAAAGCCCCGACCTTGATATATGACATATGTATATATCTTGTAATTTCTCATTATGATATTTATTATAATAATAATATTAAAATTATACATTTATAAGTTTCCAATGCTGAAAATATAGATTTCAATTAATTATTTTACGACTTTCGCATTTTGTTGTATGCAAAAAATAAGCAAATATTTAATGACGTCACCTCTGGATATTTGCGGGCTTCTAAGACACCTGCTAGACTGCGCTACCTGCTCTTAAGCTTACAGGCAAATCAAATTTCACAGTTCGCCGTACAGCAAATGTCGCAAACAGGAACAAGTTCAAGACCCTACCAGAGCCAGAAATCCGCATTGACACGGTTCAAGTGCCAAGTGGCTCGATCGCGCCGAGGGGAACAAAAAATGCCGCGCGCTTTTGCTGCCCACATGCGGCCAGAGCCAGAGCCAGGAACAGGGCCGGGGACGGGGCCGAGGCCAGGTCTGGTGTGTTATACGGTTCGGCGATTCGTAACGCTCATAGTTCCCCTTTGAACCCAGCCCAGGCTGGCTAGTGAAAGAAAGCGACAAAGGAACTAAGAAGGAACACCTGATCAAAATTTCAAATTATTACAACGAAGTGGGCTAAACAGAAGGACAAAACACATAGCTCGTGCGCGAGTTGTTATCACACACGCACACACGCACACACACTCGCACACACTCAGCTATGAGCCATGAAAATGCTTTGGTCTAATGAGCACCGCGCTCTAAAGAATGAAAAACTTCCAACTTGGTCGCTGTAATTACGCGAGCTAAGAAAATTCAGGTCTAGGGAATATACATATATATATATATGTATTTCTTTTTTTCTTCTTGCTGTTGTTTTGTTTTGGGCTTGGGGTCGCGCTCGGGTCATTTGAAATGCACATGCACCTGACACCGCCGACTCATTACGTGTTGGGCGAGTTGAGGAAATGCGCCGTCGCTGCGGAAGCGGTTCCTGAGCGCGTGCTGTTTGCCCAAAGTTGAAGTCGAAGTCGAAGTGGAAGCTGAAGCTGAAGGCGAACTCAGTCAAGCGCTGCGTCAACTTCAGCAGCAGCGGCAGCAGCAGCATAATTTGGTCGCGGTTCGCTGCTGGTGGTGCTGCTGCTGTTGGTGTTGGTGATGGTGGTGGCAGAACTAACAGTTTTCCCTGGGCGACATTGACCATTGAGGGCATGTGCGCAACCCTTGTGAGTTTTTCCACAACGAATTGGGCGCCAAAATGTGCGCAGCAGTCAATGACATTGGCTAGCATTGGGCTAGTCAAGGAGCTGGCAGGACCCTCAGCGACATATGCGCATGGCTCGTGCCAACACACACACACACACACATCAGCATAACAATTAAACATAAATATACCAAGGATAACAGCGGCAACAAATTTTACTGCGCCCGAAAAACTAAAAAAAAACAAGGTGGCTTCGTTTTGGTCATGTGGGCGCGACATTAGCTGCTTGTTTATCTCTTGATACCCTGTACACATTTCAAATGGTTCAAGGATCTCATGCAGTTGTCATTTGTGCTTAATAGAAGGTAACTTAATTTAAGGCAACTTCTTCTATTCTTATGCCTAGCTGTCTATAAGAAGTAGAGACTTTCAAATTGATTTCTATCGATAGCTCCTCATTTAACTGAAATCGATAAATATCAGTTGAGACTTTTAATTTAATTTCTATCGATAGCTCCTCATTTATCTAAAATCGATAAATATCAGTTTTGGGTTTGAACCGAATCGATTTGAGCATGGCTTTCTAATTTATTTGTTATTAATTATTGTTCAGTATTATTATTATCATTATGTTATTATTATTATTATTTCATTATTATTATCATATTTTAATTATTATATTTTTATATATATATTATATATTTTAATATTAATAATTATTTTTATATTATATTAATATATATTATTATTATTATTACTAATATTTTATTCAGCCCGTATCTTAATAAAAAACAGATGTCAAAAAAAAAAAGATCAACTCGAACCGAACCGTCTATTTTTCAAAAATTATTTGAATAAAAATAGAAAAAGTTTCAGTCCCAAAGCATACATTTTTCCATTAAACTTTTCTATTATTACTATGATTATTATTGTTATTATTATTATATAATAATTATTCATATTATTGTCATTATTATTATTATAATCATTTTTATTATTACCATTGTTATTATTATTTTTATCATTTTAATTTAATTTAATTTATTTCTTATTTATTATTGTTATTATTATTATTTTCCTATAGATGCCTATTTTGGATAGACATCAATGTTATATGATATGTACAGAACGGGCAATAATAAATTAAAAATATAATTACTTTATTAAAATTCTCGAAAAGTTTGAACCAAAACCTAGGTTTATGAATGTGAACAAGTTCACGAAGCAAAACATAAAATAAAACGCCGGTTCAAACCGTAAGCCGAGCCATCGACCAATTTTTGGGTATGTGTAAACCTGATAAATATCAATATCATACATCGTTAGGAAAATTTCACTCATTGGATAAGTTTCAAATGCATGGTCCTCATTTTTGGTCCACACATATTTAAATATCATATTTGAGCCCAGATAATTTCACTATGCTCGGACAATAAACAGCGCAGCTACTTAAGAAGAAATAAGTAGAAATGTACACCTTGGCATCAATCCTGCTTACAGGGTATCCAAACAGTCGGGCAGCATTGACTGGAACACCCTTGGCGGTTTAAACTAGAACTAGGGTGGCTTTTAGCCAGCCAGAGAAGGAGAGCGGGCGAATATTGCAGCCGGCTGCCATTTAAGGGTTAGCTTTGGGCGCAGACCAACTGACGCGCGCGCCCACGATCGGATCGAGGCTCTATGGAAGTGGTGCCCGATAATGCATCATATAGCACCGCTGAGTCATGGCCGAAGGGGCCGTTCCGAGTGGCCGTTTGTAACGGTCACGCACGCAAGGATCTGTACGCTCGCTCATATGGTATGCATGTGTGTTGTCCTTTGTGCTATCCTGCAAGGAATCGGCTGTTTGCTTAGCGCCTCGTTTGTGGCCCAAGTGGAAGCTTCACGCCGCGCTGCCCTTTGTCCGCCTACCCAGCCCGGTAATTACAACAAATGTGACCAACTGACTTTCGAATCGACTTGTACTCTGCCCTGGTTCGTGGCTAAAGAGAAATATGCTGCGCATATGTGCATCTGGTGGACATGCTCCTGCCGGTTCCTGCTCCTGCCTGTGCCTGTTCCTGCGCCTGCCTGCTGTTGACTTCTTTTTTTGTATTTTTCACTTAGCGCGAAATTTTGCAATTATTAATTTGAGAAACAGGCGTCGGGTTTTGCTTGGGTGGTGCAGCCATAACCATGTGCTCTGTCCACTTCACATTTGTGTTCCGTTTTTTTTTTGTTTTCTTCCGGTGGGAAATTCTGCATTTTGCCACCATGGGCGGGCGACTTTTTGTTATTCAAAGTGGGTGCAAATACCTGAAACAGTTAATAGCGAACCTAAAAAAATGAATGCCACATGTGGCCTGAATTCGGAATGCCTGTGGTAATATTTGGTTGGGCACGGTCAAGTACCCATATGTATACCGAAATCCTATATTCAATTTCTCATAGTAATATTTAGAATAGGAATTCGAAAAATTGCATTTACAGGTTTTTGCAAAAACAAATCATATTTTGGAATTTTTTGAAAGCATTTATCTAAAAATTATTTAAAAAATGCTTGAGCTGAAGTCCAAACTCTTTTAATTCAAGCTTGAAACGGATTTTATTATTGTCATTTTTACTTTCAAACAGAATATTACTTTTTAACCCTTTTTAAAACAGTTTTATTTGGTCTTCATCTAGTTAAGTCCATATTTTTAGATCCGTATCATTATTATATTAATATTGCTAATTTTACGTTGAACAGTGTAATAGATAATTTAAGCCCTGATATTTAAGGTTTTTTTAGGAAACTTTCGCCTGAAACATTTAAAGTTAAAGCGGAAACATAATAATTCCATTGAAAGATCCGAAACTTAAAATTCTTAAAAAAAAATGAAATTTTCGTTTAAATTCTTATTTTTATTATAGCTGGATATCTAGCTGGCTCCGGGACTAACTACAAAATGTTGTACAATATTATATTACAAACCACAGATATACATTCCTAAACGTATTAAAATCTGAAAATTTATTATATTTCTATTTTGATAATTTTTTTTAAACACCTATATTTCAAATATTCGAAACATCTATAAATTTGGCGCCAAGTTGTAATTTGATTTTAATTATTCCTGAATGCCTATTGAACTTCTGCACAACATCTTGAACTTAAATTCGTTTCATATAACTAATGCAATTTATATATAGATATACATATATATATGTATATGAGAAAATCTCCAACTATACATATTACACAATAATAAAGTAAAATTTACCGCAACCCATAACCCGTAACCCATAACCATAATATGAATATTAAGCTCATGTTCGATACAATATTCCCACATTAAATGCATTTTGTAGTGGTTGCCGCTGCCTCTGCCGCTGCCGCTGCCTCTGCTGCTGCTGCTGCTGCTGCAGTTGCAGGAAGCTCACATGAATGAGCACTTGGCAGGATTCGGCTTGAGAGCACGTAGCAGCCACAAGGAGACCAATGAAACCCAAGTAAGTGTATTCTCGGGGCCATAAAGTGCAACATGTGCATATTAAAAGTTGTCCCAGCTATCAAATGACACGCAACGCAGCGCTGCCAGAGGCTAAAGCGCCAAAAGGCGTTGCCACCTTATACAATTTAAGTAGGTCGATGGCCACTCGCTCTGAGCCTGGCGTCAAGAATATAAAATACAAGACATAAGAGTTCTCTGTGACATGCTGAAGATTGAATACCCTCACAAACATGTGACTAAAGGTAGATTTTATATTTGACAGATTCCTATGGAAGCAATAATACAAACTACAAGTTTGGCAGATATTTAAGGAGAATATAAAAACAGAGAAGTTTTTTATAGAACAACTAATTTTGCTACCGATATCTTCTTGAAATACCAGACCGATGTTAGTAAGATTTATCTCATATGTGTGAAGCGAGGTATAGCTCTTATATTAAAACTTTAGTTAAGATATCTGAGAAAAAAACATGTTTTTCATAATAAAACTTTTTTTTAACGGATGATTCTTCTGACAGATAAAAGATATAGTGGGCCGGCGATAATTAGGCTTTGCTCATATGGAAGTAGCATAATGAATAAATTAGACAAAGGATAGGGTTAGAGATGTCTGTAGAAATGGAATTGTTGACAAAACCAAAACTAATGTTCGACCGATTCTTCCCATACAGCTAAACGCATATGCTGCTCAGATATTGATAAGTTTTCGAATATGTTTAAGAAGCCTACTAAAATTATAAAATCTAAGGTTTGGTCATGAAAAAGCTAAATAGGTTTTCTTACAAGAACTTCATTTTTGACGGATTGTTGCAATGGAGGCTATATGATAAAAACATCCGATGTGGTCTGATACATTTTAACTTTCAAAACTGAGACTTAATTTTGGATATGCCGCCTATAGAGTGTCAAAATGGTAATACCCTCAGCAAGAGTATGTAAGACTTAAAGAAGGTCCAGGTCTGCCTGCCAGGAACTCACTGTGTGGCTTCCCACGAAATAGGGGCTGTTGCCATTTAACAGGACGAGCGCAAAAATATTGATCTATAATAAAAATAAACTGAACTGAACTGAACTGCAACAGCAACAGCAACAAGTGCACATAAAATCAAATTAATAGCTCTTGTCGGTGTAGGCTGTCAGGCTGGCACTTTGTTTTGGTTCAAGCAGTGGGAAACTCGGCACAAAAGGCCAAAAGGTCATAAATTTCGGAGAGACAATGGCAAAAAAGAAATGCAGGAAAAAAAAGAAGAGAATCAGTTTGTCTTATCGCACAAATGCAATCTCTCACCTTTCAGTTTGTCAATTAGTTCAAGTGCGCGCGGACAGGACGAGCTCTACCTGCGAGCAGGTCCTGCCCGCCAAAGGCAATTGCAATTCAAATGCATGTGTGTGTGCGAGTGTGTGTGTGTGTGCAGATTTATTGACCAAAAATCAATAAAATATTTATTGTCTATTATGCAACGCCTGGCTAACTGTGGGCGTGGGCGTGCCTGACGGGAGCAGTTTGTCCCGCACATGTCCTGCACACACCCAAACTGGAGTCTGGGCGTCGCCGCATAGTTTGTCAGCTACCATGTGCTGGATGGATTGCATGTCCTGCGCAGGTCAAGTGCACCGTTTCTGCAGCTCCTTCTTCCTTTTTTTTTTTTTTGGCTGCGCAATTAAGCAGCTTGAAACGTTTTGCGATTAGATTTGCTGCAAAGGAGTGAAGAAATTCGAACGGCGCAGCGAGTGTCACAGCGCTGCGCTGCGCTGCATGTCCTGCGACAGAGAGTCCTGTGAGCGCGCGCGCACACGCTGAACAAAGCGCTGCAGTTAATTGCAAAGCCACCAACTGCAAGGCAGACGCGCCACGGGATAGGCGCCAGCCAGGACAGCGTCTAATGAGCTGCACGTCTAGGACGAACAGCGCGGCCCAGGTTGACGCTGCGTGGGCCAGGCGCAGTCGCAGTCGCTGTCGCAGTCGCTGGCCAGGTACTGCTGACCGTGCGAAATTGTTGCCAAAGGATCAAAGGACAACACGCTGACAATTTGACACGTTTATGCAGCGCGCATCTAACTTTGCATATCCTGCAGGACACGACCACATCCATACATATATATGTATATATGTATATCTTCTTGTGTGGTGGCAAAAGTCATAATCGTTTTCCAACTCCTTCACGCCGCCGAGCACTTGAGTCTAAAGGCGAGACCTTTAGCAGCACAAACAAAATGCATTGAATAAATAAATAATAAGAGAAGGCTAAATGCAAGAAACGGCGATTGTACAAGGCACGCCGAAAACTAAATGCCCTTTTAATTTGCCAGCGATCGTTTCTATAGGAGCCATACAATATAGTAGACCGATTTGTTGCGCCTTTGCCAATATGTTAGGGAAAAAGTTAAGATCGTGAAACAGCAAAAGTTTATCATACAAAAAATCTGTTTTTTCGATCCACTTTTCTGTGGAGCTATATGATATAGTAGTCAGATGTTGATGGGATTAAATATTGAAGGAACATGAAAAAGCTTTTCAACTGAAAAAAAAAGTGTTTCAGTCAAGGAACCATATATGTGGCCCATCGTTCCTACAGGAGCTATACGACATAGTAGAAAGATGATAGTAGATATAGATAGTAGATATAGCATCTCGATGCTGATGAGATATTGTGCATATGGTAGGTGCGCGGTAAAACTCGTAAATGCCAAGTTTGCTTAAGAAGTTTTGGAAAACAAACAAGTTTTTCATACGCGAACTAAATATTTGATCGTTCGTTCCTATGGCAGCTATATGATATAGTAGTCCGACGTCGATAAGATTTTGCTCTTATGTAAGGAATATCGTTAAACTAACTAATGCCAAGTTTGGTCAAGCTATCTTGATAAACAAGAGTATCTAATGCAAATTAAATTAAATAATTAAATTATTTCTTTATATGATATAAGATACATATATGATTTAGGGGTCCGTTCCAGCAGATTATCACTTATGTATTGTTGGCAATAGAGAGACAGAGCTTTCATCAAGAATAATCATATATACTTTAGATATAGAGAAGCATTATACCTTATGTGCAATTGCGTTACAAATGAACTGTCAAAATTATAATACCCTCTAGAAGGGTATCAAATATGGTATATGTGCTGCCCATTGTGTCAAGGACAAGGACTCGATGCTGTGCTCGATCTGTTGGCCAGCTAAGTTATTTGTTTCCCTTCATATTTGATTACTTTTGTTATTTCTCATAATATTTTTGCTCAATCCCGCCGCCAACTCGTTTGTACTTAGCTTCCAGGAATTCACTTTGACCACACAGCCATTCCTTATGGAGCGCGGCAAAACCTCAAACACACACTCACACACACACACACACACACAACCGCAACATCAACCTGTGTGCATTTGTGATATAAATTTTGTAACGGGGCCGCATGACGAGGTATTTTTTTGTAGCTCCTTTAGGAACCGCACCGAGCAGGTCCTGGCCCAATGTTTGTGTGCCTATCAAATTGTCTGTGGCCAGGCTCGTCTTTTGTCTTTTGCAATTGTTTGGCAATTTCGAACATATTGATTTCCCGGGAGGTCTCCAGTACAGAGATCTGCGATCTCTGATCTACACCTAGCTTGCAATTTCATGGCTGTCCGGCGTTTGTCGGCCAAAGGGGCGGCACTTGCATTTTTTTCCGCGTGTCATGTGTTTTTACGATCTTATTCCTGCTAATGATCGCCTCAAGGCTGCCAAATCTCCAGAGAGTTGGCCCACAGCATTAATGGACATTGTTGCGGACAACATTAGCTAATGCTGGCGTGCAAACGGGACGCAGGCAAAAATTGGTATCCCTTATGGCAGCAATTCCTTGAAAGTTTCGCAATTCAATTTGGTCATGCATGAGATTTTTTTATGGCAAAGAATTCCCTGAATTTTAGAAATGTAAGAGCACAAAAATATGTTTTCTATTTGATATACAGCGCTGGCCGCCAAATGAATTCATAGTACATCTACAATAAGCCTTATTGTACTACCCACTCACAATTCATACCAAACTTCTAAATTTCACCCCAAAGTAAATACTTATTTTAATCTGTATACCCCACAGTACACTGTATCCAACTGGAGATGGAGGCGAACCTCAGTTAAGAGGCCTTTGAAAAACAGCCTGGACCCACATTTACTTTTTTTTTAAATAGCCCATCGCATTCCGGCCCAAGCACGACAGTACACTACGGTACCCCCCATTCTTCAATCCTTTATTCATCCCATTTTTTACCCAATAATTTTTTTCTTTAAAAATACACCTCGCACTAAATCCACAGGATCTTCATGCATTTTTTCCAATTTTTGCTGCATACATTTTTTAGCTCTCAAAAATACTTTATGTAATATTTATAAATACTCATATTTCTATTTAAGGCATCTTAGCTTTTTGCAAAGCTTTTAATGCTTAGACCCCTACAATGCGTCAGGGAAGACATTAGCAAAATGTACTACTGAATCTAAGAATATTTTTACAAATTGTACACAAATATTGATCTTATAGACCCAAAAATTATTTAACCACAAAAAATAGATTTTTGTATATACATAGACAACATGGTCATTCCACTTGTACCTATATCCCAGATTCTTCCATAGAGGTTTACCCAACAAAATCTTTTGATTCTTCTAGAGCAGATTACCCCAGAATTTGAAACTTTTAAGTCTCTCATTTAAATTTTTCTCATGTGGTTAGAAATTATTATAAAAAGTTAACATTTTGTTTTCAATTCCGAAATTGGAATATTCAAAAAAATACTCTCAAATTTTTTTATATTTAAATTTTTTAGCAATAAATTCATTTTGCAGTTCTCTTAAGTATTTTTATATTCTGTCTTTCAGCTCTTATAAAAATTCGATTTAAATAGTTATCAAAGGAAATTACTTACCTCCTCTGCTCATGGAGCATCCCAAATGAGTCGATTGATTTTCATTCTCGCCTTGAGAAACAGATTGGCTTTTTTGAGGCACATGTCTTACCTGGAATTAAGGTTAAAAATCAAATTCCGTTAACGATCAGTAAAGTAGCCTTAATGAAATTTAAGATAACGAAAACAACAGATGTTGTGTGAAATTTAGTGGCTAACGAGTTGCTTCAGTCGAATCGATGCGAGATGTCCGAACATTATTAATTAGAATGCACTTGAGCAAATCGGCCATGAAATTGGAGCAATCTTGATGACAGCTTCCAAATCAGTGCACACACACACACACACACACACACACACACAGAGAGAGGCACACAGACACACATAGCTGTGGCTTCACTCAAATTGCTCAATCAATGCCACATGCAAAGCATGTTCTGGTTCTGTTTCCTTAGCTCAGGTTCAAAACCCAGCCGTGGTGCACATAAATCAACGACGACATATGGTCAAAAATGATGATGCCCCTGACGGGTTGACCACTTCAAGAGATCGCGCCGCAAGCCGCGCACTCGAAGGCGACTCGAATTACACGACACAATTTAGGAGTACTAAGCTAGCCAGCGCCTATAATAAAAACATAGCCATAAACAAGGTCAGGCGGCAGCGCCAAAAACCAAAAACCAAAAACAAAAAAAAAAAGAAGAGGGAGACGAAGAAAAAGGATCAAGTGCATAGTGAAGCGATGCTGCTACCAGTTGATGTCCTGGCTGTCGTTTTGTTTTGATAAAATCTCAAATAACGCTGGCCAGATCCTGCCCAGCTCCTGCCAGCTCATTAGCCGCTTGTTATTTGTTTAAAATGCCGTCGCGCGACAGCGACAGCAACTGAATTATTTTGTTTTCATTTAACAGTGTCCTGGCTGCATCCTGGCTGCTGAGGGAATTGATTTTTGTGCGTTTTGTTTATGTCGACTTCTAAATTGCGACTCATATAATCCAAAGCCAAGTGCAGACAACATGTGTTGCATGCAGCAAAAAATAAACCTTTACAAACAAATGTGCACTAGTCGCTGTTGACCGACCAGCAGATACCCTGTATGCAGCAGCATGCGATATTCTCGTTTTCTTAGTTCATAGTTCGATTCTCGTATATAGTTCGATTCGTAGAAGGTTTTTAGTGCTTATAGATGGGCTCAATTGTGGGTATATACATAAGATCAAGGCTATACCCACTGTATTTGTATACTCTAAACACATTAAAGGTGTGTAAAAAGGGTATATTGTATTTGTGCAAATGAAGGTTAGAAGGTAGTATCTAGAAGCCCATTAAGTATATATTCTGTATGTCTGTCTCAACGCGAGAATCTCAGAACCTAAAGAGACTAGGAATTTTGAACGTAAGTCCTCCTAATGCCCGCTCTGTACGAGCTTGTTGCCGATAATCGATAATTGGCCCCGTTTGCAGGCAATCGATAAAAATTCTATTTTTCAAGATGGTATTTTTTGAGCAAACCTCGAAGGTTTTAAGCTCTAGAGTCACAAAATTTGATATGTAGCTCTTCGAATGGTATATTTAAGTCAAGTATCTATTATTTAAAAGCTATCGCCACGCCCTCACTCCACCTAATAGATATAAATCAAAATAATAAATTGGAATTAGCCACCATTTTAAGCCACAACTTAAATATTATTGTCATTTTGATAGTGTACGAATATTCTACAGCACAATAAGAACTTCTGCTGCAAATTAGCTTTCTCTCTTACAATCTTAGAGATGCAATTTCGACTCCCACTCGATAATTATAGATTATAAGAAATCGATCAATTATTTTGCGCATATTATACGAGACCTTCTCTTATAGTATTCGAAATCCGAAGAGTTTTTATTGTCGGATATGCTTAGATTGGCTCGCTTGATCAAGAAAGTCTATATATAAATATATATAGGGTCAACGATGCCTCCCTCTGCCTGTCAAATGTTACACACATGCGTGCTTTGAACATTTTTAATGTATTGCAGGCACAAAAAGTTAGGATTAGGATTCACATAGGCTTAGATCTAACACCAGAAAACCCTTTGTGTGCAGCCTGACTTTCAATAAACGCATTTGGGGCATTGATTTTTCCCAGGCTGCGCACAACTGGAGCCACACATCACACATATACCATTTTCTTTTTAGTGTTCCTTTGTTCGAGCCCTAAGAATGGACACATAATTCGGTAATCTGTGAAAAAGCCAAACCCCCATTAAACCGCAGGCCACTCTCAACTCGTTTTATATTCATTTTCTGTTCGGTTTTTTAAATCACAAAAAAACTCGTTACGGCAACGTCTCCAAAGTGTGGATAGACATGAAAAGGCTTCATCATAATCATCACAAGCCGATCCTTAGCGGGCGTCCACGTGCAGGCCTCGCTTCAGCCTTTGGCTTAAGGGCTACTGGCAGAGAGATCCCCCTCCCCCCCTTCCCCTCCTCCACACTTGCTCTATGTAACTATGCATTGTACCTGTGCTCAACCTGTTGTCCTAGGCATTTATCAATTTTCATTTATTTGTATGCTCTATGCATTTGCCTTCGCCTGCGCCTTCGCCTTTGTCTTGTTTGTTTTCCATTTCTTTGCAGGAAATCTCGACTCGTTTTCTTATGGGTCTCTGTCTTCCAGTTGGACTTTCCCCTGCAAACAGGTTCTATTGTTCGGCCTACCCCGCATCTGTAACTATGTACCTGTATACATATGTATTGGATTTTCCTCCATGCACTGATATTCTTTACCTGTTTCATATATACAGTATGTACCTTGCGCTGTCGCAGGGGAAAATTATATGTTTTGATTTTTTTTAACGGAAAATTGCTGAGCCAGCGTTCCATAACAAACTTGAGCGAAGGGTCCTCCCGTCCGACAGCCTGATAGCCCGAGCTCCAGAGCAATACAAACAGTCAAAATTTAATGATATACTAGAAAAGCAATCATCTAATTTTTATGTAACCTCTTCAAAACTGATCTAATGAAGGGTTGCATTCAAGTTTCTCACGGCCAGGCGGTCAATCACTCGGCAGGTCATTCAACCAGTCGCTCAAAAAAAGGCCATAACAAACATATAACCGGGTAGACGAGGATACGAATCTCTTTAGCGATAGAACATAATTGCTTTTTCATAACTATTGGATTTATGCATTGGTATAGCCAATAAATTTCACGGCTTGTTGGACGTGGTCTCTTCTGCGTCTCGAGCCCGAAACGAGGCGTGTGCATAAAATATTTCTGATTTCGATCTACAGATCCATAGCTACTGTCCCGTTGCCAAATCGATTGGTTACGAGTTCCGCAGGACTCTTGCCATCGATGATATGATCATTATTACAATGCACGTGTCGGTCTGTTTCAAGTTCCGAAAGGGTAATTAATGATGGAATTCTATGGTTTTTTTTTTGCATACTTGCCAGCTGTAGATCTCTAGCCGCAATGATTTGTGGAACCACCTTGTGAACCCAAACGGACTTCGGCTTGCCGCACTTTGCACAAAAAGTCTTTGCTCATTTACAACTCATTTTTTTTAGACTCTGCAAAAGGCAATTAACATGCTCGCATGAGTTGGCGAAATTCCATTGCATTTGCACTGAGAGGAGCCTTTGAAGTACTGTTTATGGGCTGCAGGCGAATCTAACAATGCGCTCAAATGTGCCGCTTCCCTTTAACCAAACTCTATTTATGCTCGGTTTCATTATGAAATTGTTTTTTGAGCTTCTGAGTTGCACTAAGGATTGATGGTTAGCATATATTTAACTTTTATTTAATAGCTAGAAATACATTTTAGAAGCTTCTCAGTATATTTCATAGCTAAGCACGATTTGGAATTCGCAGCCCCGAGAATCGGAAGGCAGTTTTGTTATTCATTTATTTTTTAAATTTCAGTTAGAAAATGTGTGTGTTTCTTTATAAATTGAAACAGTACTTTGTTGTTAGACGAGGATTGGAGCAATTTACATAAGAAATTTCTGCTAGCCTCGCACTTACAACATTATACATTTGACAATTTCTTGGCAATTTGGTAATTTCTTTTAACTATCGATCATGGGTAAAATTTTGTTGAATATACATTTTTATCCCCTAAATTCATATGGAAAACTTAGTCAAAGATCATTTAGATGTATAAAAGATCGTTCCAGCTAAAAATAGATTTTATAACTTTTGAAAGTTATTTTTAAATCATAGGACGTATTCTTTGTATCTATAATCTGTGTACATATATCTCATTTTCCAATCAAAGGAAGGCTTTATAAAAAAAAAAACATTGCAGCTTGGACTCGACTGCCCGTACCTTTAAAGACTGCCAAAGACAATTAAAACTCATTTAAAGCAAGTTTTTCAACGTATTCTCTAACTCATATATCAAACAACAGCCAAAGACGAGACGAGAGTCGAAAACTGCCCCAGTGAATTCCTTTTAAGAACACCTCCAATGCTAGAACAGAATAAAACGATCTTAAAACAAAAGGCGCTGAGCTCCTAACACAACATGTAAATACATACATCTACATAGAACAAAAAAATAATTTACATTCGAGCCCGAGCTGGGCAAAGGACGACGGTTCTTTGCATTTTAGCGGGCGAGTGTGAAAAACCATTAGACGACTTTACAAGTAGGCCGCGTTCCTCGGCATAGCGAGACAATAAAAGAACTGAAATCAAAAACCTCTAATACAAACATTACGTAAGTCAGCTACTGTTAAAAACTCGGGCGGCATTTTTCCCGAGAAAAACATAAAAACTTCCGTTCATGAATAACACTTGTGCAAAAAGCAAAAAAGAAACAAAAATAGAACTTGATCTGGTTTCCAGGAAATTGTACAATTTGTGCGTAATTTGCATGGCTCTGGCCAGGCCGAGGGCTTAGGGCGGCCAACTGTTTGACGACATATTGCTCAATGGCCTGGATCAATATGGGTTTTAAATGGAACAGCAAAAAAAAAAAATAGAAGAAGGAAAATATAAATGAGTGCAGATGCGAGATAGGAGACATACGAGCTCTACTCTTTCGCTTCAACAAAAACGAGATCATCTCATATGTGCACAAAAGCATTTCGCACATTTAGGCTTCCAAATGAATGGACACAAGAACTTGTGTGTGTGGTCAGGAGAGCTCAGGTTCCCGTTGCCAGTTACCCAGATCTAATATGCAGATATCTGCGCCGGAGCACAGCAGCTGTGCACTGCCTGCCAACTGAACAGCCAACTTGTTGCAGTTTGCTTAATCAATTGACAATAGCCTGAGCCGCAAAGGAAACGGGTAAGGATATGCAAAAAAAAAAGAAGAAAAAATTGTTGCCAGGATAAGCCGACTTTAACTTGAAAATATTGCTAGAGCTCCGCATAGTTTGAGCGCTTTTGTTTTCAACAAAATAACTAACTTGCATATTGTTTTGTTGCATATCCTTAATGAATATAAAGCAAGCGTGCGTGTGTGTATGGTGTGTGTATGTGTGTGTGTGTGTGTGTGTGTGGGGTGTGGCTGTGTGCAATATTGTTTCAGCAGCACGTACACCCACATGCCACGGCGATTCTAGAAAGTCTTAAGCCGACCTTTGAGCTGGCCAGCGGTCATGATTGTGAGTTTAAGATACCAACTACGAAATGCGCACTACACACACACACACACACTCTCACACATACACACAGTGAGTTATTGGCTTTGGTTGTGGCGCGCAAAATGAACAGTTCGTTACGAAAATCCTTTTTTCAAAGGCCGCACAAATATCCTTTCACAGTAAAATTTGCTTTGAGCAACCGAGAAAAAAAAGAGCGCCAAAAATAGAATATCCTTTTTTGTCCTGTGTGTGTGTGTGCTACCCTAGATAACTAATACACATGGATTTGTAAAAACAAATTCGAGTAGATGCTATCTTGCGCTCGACTGCACCTCAAGTGCACATACAGATACAGATACAAATGTATCTCAAGCAGTCAGCTGACTGGGATGGACGGAATGCACACGTTGACCGTTAGAGCGGCTGGCAGGCTGGCAGGTTCCTTTGTTGACAGTCGGATGCACTGAAGCATTTATCAAAGCCAAAGATATGAGACGGCAGATAGCCACCGTGGAGAGAGAGAGCTGCTGCAGCGGAGCAGCAAAGGAGTTTACCTTATTTTTTTTTTTTCCATTGATATTTTCGGTCGACTTTCATTCGGGCGCAACTAATCCGAGTTTGCAATAATTATTATTTGGTTCGAACATCTCTCCGTCCGGCAATGGAGAGCTCTTCCGATAATGATGATGCGCAAAATGTTTTCTTTTTTTCTGCTTTTTTTTGGCCCTATCGCGATATATCTCTATTTGCCGCAGGTTGTGCTCAGTTTTTCCGTAATGTATACGGATTTGTGTGCTGATTTTTGGGCCACCGTCGTGGCGGTCAGATTAAAATCAATTAGCCATAAAATGCAACAACTAAACTATATTTTTTGCGGGTCGGGCCACTTGAGTTTCTAATTTGAGGTAGACCATCTACAAATATAGTTATTGCCTCTGACTATGATATTTTAATTGCTTGCCTGAGAAGATGCTGGATAATGGAACATGTGGGTGGTGTCTACCTAATATATAGCAAGCTATTAGCCAGGTTTGCCGGCAAAACTGATTTTAATTACGTGATTTTTTCTATAATTGTGGGTCATTTAGGTCATTGTTTATTTACTTTTGGAATAAAACGTTTAATATTCGAATACTTCTCCCTAAAATACTTCTTTGTTTCCTAATTTTATTTGTATTTGGCTTTCTAAATCGATACAAACACGTATTAGATTAATATTTAGGTAAAGCTAAAGGAACTTAATTCCAATTTCTTTTGCAGCCGATCGGACGAAAATTTCGTCTGCTAAAGCTTTCTCTTTATCATTTTTTTAACAATAAGTTTTGACAACGAACCATTTAAATAATTAAGAAGCCTATGGGATAAAAATCAAAAAAAGAACGAGAATTTAAGGATATTTTCGGCACATCGAAATTTTAGTTCCCTTGCAAAAATTTTGCGAATAGTGAAGTTATATATAAATAATATTGTGATATGTGGGATAGTTGTTAAGTTATCTAATGTTGAGCAGGAAGTTGCAAATCACAAAACTCATTTTCCCTTAAGAAATAATATAAAATATTTTCTCACATTGTTAAGAAATTAGCCTAATGCAATAAAACCTAGAGACCATGGAACATCAGCTCAATAATTTCAAGCATTTATGATAAACGGAACATAATATATGTATGTATATCATAATTTTAATATAACAAGACTCGATTAACCAATAGCTATAATAGCTATTATATATTAGAAAAAAATGTGAAAGAATTTTATTCATATTATTTAGCATTAAGCTGTCTCCTATGACAGAAAAATCTATAATTCTATTTACTTATATATTAAGCTGTCTTCCAGGAAGAGCCTTACTTTGGAATTCGTTTTTTTTTTTCTGGGAATATTTCTGCTAGAATTAGCATATTAAAACACATGAATTTACACTTTTACTACCTGCAGAAGTCATAATTTTTCAATTAAGCCTTACTTCCGATACTGATACTGATTTTTCATTGACTGCGCGAACTGTTTAATATTTTGAACGCATCATCGCATAGAAACTTCCGTCTATGTGACGGTAAATCGGCTTACGAAATGTTTTTCTTATTATTTTGTTGTTTTTTTTTTTCTTTCTGTTGAGCTGCGACTCCTTGGACAATGAAAGTAAACAAACCTGTGGTGAGGTAAATAAACTTGGGCTGCCTGGGCCCAGCCAGCGTAGGGGCTTGATCGACGCCAGATACGACACGAAGGAAAACAGCATTCTAAGAAATAGAAGAGCAATGGGCTGACTGATGAGGGGTGGGCGGGGACAGGCCCCGGAGGGGGGTCGATAAAATGAGAAGATACTCGTACTAGACAAACCAGTTGGCTGCGTGGCAAGCCACAAGCACACACACAGAGCACACACACACAGAGCACACACACAAAGGGGCGCCCCTTTTTGGTGCAACAGCTTGGAGAAAAATCAGGAAAAACATAACGAGGACTGAGGACTGTACTTTTGCTTGGATGGGACCAAGACCCAGAGCTAGACCTGGGATTGGATGCCAGTACCAGTTTGGAGCCAGCAAACAAATAAATAAGCGTGCAGCTAGACATAGAGAGAACGCCGACTGCGGCAGCGACTGCGACAGAGGCACGGCTTAAGCGTGATTATACAGTGAAAAAAAAAAGTAAAAATAAATACTAGTAGATGAGGCGAACGGATACGAGCACAAACGGCGGAGCAGCGCGACATGCCTGGCATAATAAAGGGGTACGAGCCAATGGGCAGCCGCAGAAACAACCACAACAACAACAACAACAACAGCAGCAAATGCAATGTAAATGTTTATGTATCTATGGGATACGGCAACGATCGGCCTAGGCAGCAAAAGGTGACTGATCTTTACAATTCGACACTTTGACTTTACAATAAAAACAACAACAACAGCAAAAACGACAACAACAACGAACGACGCAATCAAAACAAACTTGCGAGAGTTCTCTAGTCGTAAGTGCTCAACTAGCCGATACCCTGTATTCAGCTGTGCCGCAAGTAGCCGCCATTTCGACCCACTGTACCAAGTTGTGAAAAAGTCAATCTTAAATAACTTAGGTGCTTATTCTCCGATCCTTGTGAAACTTTCAGGTCTTCAATATTTCACTTTAAGAAGTGTGCATACCAAAAATCAGGAACATGCATTGTCAGGATAATAAATAAAATTACTATAATACGTTCATTTTTAGGGATCTTGACGGATATTACAAAATCCTTTGTGGCAAATTTAATATCTTTATCTATGATCAACTGAGTCATATGGGCTAGTTTTGATAAGCTGAGTAATAGGGATAAAAACGAACCTCGATATATCTATCGATTTTGGAATAACGATATCGATTATCGATAATTCAAAATAAACCTGCCCTGGGTATGGTAAATGTGCGGATTCAGGGATTTTCCCTCTTTGACATGGACATGGCTAGATTGCCTCAACTTTTGATGCTCATCAAAATGGAATCTTGGATCCCTCAACCTGCTTAAATTTGAACAACCTTTAAAAATTTTTCAATTGGTGCAGGGTATAAGAAATTCATCGACGTTGAAAACAAAGTTGTAAAAAAATCGAAAGGTGAGCCGAGGGCAACACATGACAGAAAGAAGAAGACATAAAAACAAGTATCCAACTAAAAGGATGCACGAATCGATACCGGACAGCATATTTGTGCATCTGTGTGCGTGTGTGTGTGTGTGTGTGTGTATGTGGAGGCAGGGTCAAGGTAAACAAAGATTTACCTTTATGATGGATTTTGCTTGACTGAGCGTGTTAATGGATTTTCCTACTCCACTCTCTCTCTCTCTCTCTCTCTCAAATTCGAAGGCAATCAAATTCAGTTGCAAAGCTGGCAAAGAAAATGTGTACGTCCCTAAGTACGATAAATGTAAATGGATCTCGGGTTTTAGTTTTAACCGAAACCAGTTTCAGAAAATCGAGAAAATGTACCACAGTTGCAGTGTGCGGCAAATGTAAAAACTTGTTGTAAGGCAGCCGCAGCAGCAGCAGCAGAAGTTGGGCAGCTGCTGGCTGTGACTTCAGATTCTAGCCAGGAGTTGTGCCTTAGCTTTAAGTTGTTGCCGGAAAGCTGCCTCACGAGAGGGAGGGAGCGGATGGCGGGGGGCGGGGGGTGGTTGGCTCAACAACCCTTTGACACACGGGGCTGGGCAGCTTGTCAGTTTAGGTTGCGCCTGAATTGTTGGCTGAGCAGGCATATATTTATGATGGAATTATTACATCATTCATCTTCATCAACAATGACAAGAACTCAGTCGCAGACTCTCTCTCTCTCTCTCTCTCTCTCTCTGTCTCTCTCTCAACTTCATCTCGAAGTTCTAAAACGTGCTTATCAAGTTCATAATTTACACAGCTTTATATGCATAGCCAGAAACTTGTGACCAGACTTTAACCAGACTGCAAATTGTTATGCGGGTTTTCCCTTGGACTTGGGGTTGTTGCTGGGAAAAACTAGAAAACTGTCCACATGAATATGCAAACTAATTACATTTTCTTGTCAAACATAAGCTGTTTAGTTGTGAAGTTTAGAAATGTCAACAATCAACAGAGATCGTGTTCGTCTTATTTAAGATGGCCACAAGGCTCATCTTTTTCTCAGTGTAAGGATTGGAGATCTAGAAATATTTGATCTATTTAAGCAAATAAATTCTTGAAAAGCTTGTTACTATCGAAATGTAGAGAAAGAGGAGAAAAGCTTTCCAAGTTAACAAATACAAATTCCTTTCCCAGGCGAAACGCTTTCCTTTTCCCCAGGTGCAACGCTTTCTTTTACCCAGGCGAACTTCTTCGTTGATGTGATCCCAAAATGATATTCTTTTTTCCCAAAAGCAAATTGATAGAAATTTTAAATCATAAACTAACTATTATTTTCATCCACTTGAGCCCTCATCGAACAATATTTTTGCTTGAATTGGCAACAAGCTCACCTTCTAATCAAACAATCTTCGTATTCGAATACAATTAACAAAACCCAATGCAATATCAAATAAATTCCATAATGCATTTTGCACTTTCTCACAGTGTTTACAAATATGATCTAACGACTTTTTGCTCCACTTGCCGACGAGATTCCTGGAAGACAAACCCCAAGTAAAGTGTGCGTAAAATAGACAGCCTACAATTCACATGACCCAAAAACGAGAGGCTGGACTCGAAAACAAATCAGAGACTCTCGGTTTTTGTCAGGCCGCACACAGCGCCTGTAGGAAATATGAAACGGAAGCCACCTCGGTGAAGGACAACGGCAGCGCCACTTTACACAACAAGGATACAAAAAAAAAAAAAGATGTTGTAAAGAAATTCCTGAGATAATCAACGGCATTATCTCTCGATTATGTGTTGAAAATTCCATGAAAATTGCCGAAATAAAAAGAAACACCGACTGACGCTTGCGAAATGGAAAAAAACGAAAACCAGAAGAAAAAAAAACCTTATTGAACTATATCCGGATGATCGTCAGATGATGATGTCGTTGATGAAGGAACACCCGAGTGGCGGCGCATCCGCTTCTGCTTTTTTCGCAAATGTGAGCTCATCAAGCCCTCGGTCACTTGAGGTTTAAGCCGGGGGCCTTAGCCAACATTAAAAAACCAACAAGAAGTGCCGCAAAAAAATATATATATCAGACATGCACCCAAATGAGGCAAGGCGAGAGCGAGAGAGAGAGAGAGAGAGGGCGCGGGAGCGAGCGAAATGAACGTGAGAGTTTGCTGGTCGAATGTCCTTTCAATTTGCCTGGGACGCTGGCGCGTTATAACCGCCGCTCGGCTCGTTGTGCCTGAAGTACTTGTATAGATTTTGCTAGTTGTGTCCTTATTATCCTGCCTCGGACGCATTGTTGCCGCACAATGCCAGGATATATATGGATAAACATAGGCGGAGTTTTTTATTACAGCGCTTCCAACGAATTCCGTTCGCTGAATGAGTTCAGTCTTATGAATGAAATACGCACAAAACAATAATATTTTTGCCATTAAAGCGAAATTGCCGCATTGCTCGAATACCCTGTAAACGTAGAATGGCAAAATGGGAGTAGTGTGCTCAGGCAAAGGTTTAAGAATTCGCCTTCGTTAACTTTTCATATGTAAATACCTTGTTTTATGCGAAAGTCAAAATTGTATAAATTTTTTTATATAAGGTGACATTACGTTTTTTATAAAAAAAAAATTGGATATATAGGGCGATAGTACATTTTTTTTAATATTATTTGTTAAAGGTTACTCCTTTAAAATATCTTTTCTATAAGGATATATTAAGTTTTTTTCTTTTAAATTTATTTTATATACCACTTGTACAAAATCTGATAATAAATAAAGGATTTTTTGGGTACATAAATTATTGTATATAATCTAAGGTCGCTAAAGCCCCAATAATTCTATTATTTAAATTTGCATTTTAACTTGGGAGTTATTCAAGAATTCACGAATGTATATTCGCCGAAACAGTAAAAAAAAGAGCAGCAAAGCCACCATTGACACTCTGGAGTACAGGGTATATTCTAGTCGTTCACTCGAGCTGAGTGCACATTGCTGACTACGAACATATAAAAAACTATACGTGAGTAGAACAGGCGTGAGAAGGAATTTGCGGCCTTGTCGACAACTTCATTAAGGCAAGTGTTTTTTCGGCTTTCTTTTTTTTTTTCATTATTCTCTATAGTTTTTTGGTTACATAACGTGGGTGGCAGCCGACGCGGACGCACACGTGACATGCCGACAGGAAGGATCTGCCCGTAATAACAACGAGCACACACAAACACACACTCGCACACACACACACAGGAAGTTGCATGCAACACGTTGCCGCATTGATTTTTGCGCGCCAAAAATTTGGTGTTATGTAAATATTTAAGCCGATATCCTTTTGTGAGGCACATCCTGTGGCAATTGCCTTGACCCTTTTTGGCTTTCCAGCATGTGTGAAAATTGCCGAAAATTGCTTTATGCAAATGCAGTTTTTAGTGGAAATCGCACATTAGACAAGCCCTGCCAAGGTGGCAGTCAGCATTATGCAAGCCGAAGGTCGCCGGGCTGCGGAGGGGGCTCTGCAATTGGTTAACCTTATATAGGAAGAGATGATGGCACAGGCATTACACAACAGATTGGCCACGACAACGTTTTATGGAGGTGCGAAATGGCACATTTTGGCCGGGTCACAAAACCTGCCGCGTCATTCACAGTGACTGCGGCTGCCTGTCTGCCTGGCCTGGCCTGGCCAGGAAGGAAGGCCATGGTTAACAGTTAGTGCAACCTGTTGTTGGCCAAGCCTTGCAATTTGTCACCTGAGGCGACATTCAAACGCAACAGTTGCCAGCTGAGTTTTGTCACCTTTTTGCGGGCCCATTCAGCAAAATCTCGTTGCCCGTTACTAAACAGTTTTTCATTCACGTTTTGCGTCTCACTGGGGAATTTTGGGCTTGGTTTTTAATTTTTTATTTTTTTGATTTAGACACGGCGGAAATATTGTGGAAAAAATTCAAAACAATATTTACAAATTTCTGGCGAAAATATTTGTCCAACTTGAATAATGCAAAATCGCTTATTGCCAAATCATTTCCTATGCGAAAAAATATATTTTCAATAAATATTGAGTACAATTTTATGCAATGGAATTATTTCCCAGCGTTTGCCTTTGTTAATGTGTACGTGCCCATTCAATGCCCCAAATCCTGGCAGCCTTTGAAAACCAATTTCCCAGCCATAAGAGTTAGCTGGAAACGTCAAATCCTAAACCAAAATTCCTGGGCAAGTTAATACGAATTACTACACTCAGAGAAAAATCTTAGACTAAATAGAATTTTGTATTCATTCAAGTAAAAATTTCAAGTATTTTTTAAGAACTTTTTGTTAGCAATATTTAGTTGACAAAGTAGTCCAAAATTCCATGGCACTAATACGACTAAATACACTTAAAGAAACATCTAAGTATTTTGTTTTCAAACATCTTTCTAAAGACTTCTTTCGAGACGAGTTTTTCAATTTTCGACTCCACCAATCCAATTTTTAAATATCAATGCGAAAAAAAGGTGAATTGAAGAAAAAAACTTGATCCGAGCAAGGCAGGTAATACACACCTACGCACGAATGCAAAAAAATTCCAACACAGTTAAAATATAAGTTAAAACTTTGTTTTTCTTCGAGTGACATTAACACTTTGTCCATTCATTGGGTCTAGAACCTGGCCACAAGCAGCAGCAGGCCGGCGGGGGAGGGGGAGGGGGATTCACTTCAATTGAAGCAACCTGTCACCATAATTAATCCCCTCCCCTTGCTCAACAAATCAGCTGATTGTGACTGCGTCGGCTTGTCTTTGAGCCAGCCTCTTGTGCACAGAAAAAAGCAAAGCAGAAAAAGAGAAGAAAAAAAAAATTATGAACAATTCATAAAAAAGTAGGCCCTGCTCGACATTCCCAAGGATATGTGGCTATGGAATTGTTGTTGCGTTAATTGTCGACGATGAGGACGAGATCGAGATTCTTGGCCAGAAATGCGCCATTAACGGCTGCCATGTCGCTCCCACGGCATGTCGCCTTCCCCTTGGCACCGACTCGGACTCGGATCTGCTTTTTTATGCCATTTACACAGAAATCTTGCAACAAATCACGCGCTCCTTTTGTGGATGGATGCGTTCTCAGCTGAGCTGCGTTTTTACCACTAATTTTTTGTTGTTTTTTTTTTTACCTTGTATAACTTGTATTTTGACCTTTATTTGTTTGATGTTAAAAATTGTGTAACTGCCCCCCCACACACAGAGACAAGGGGAACTGAACTCTACTCTCTAATGGCTAAGTGCATTTGGGTTTGATTCGGCGCAGGATCTCTCGCCTGATCTTTAGATGAACCTGTGTGACGACGCAATTCCTTGCCATTAACAGGGTTCAAAACCTTCGGTCCGGGGATTGCACTAGTTTTGCTTTTTATTAGGGCCGAGAGGCTCTAATTGCGGTATAGCATCTACGAGCCGGCATTGAAGTTAATCATCATTCTGGTTACCTGCGGCTTAGACAGTCAAACAGTCAGTGCAAACATGACAACAACAACAACAAGGAACTACGACCAGGATACTTGGCAAATGGGCTAGATTTTGGCTGTCTGCTTTCGATATTCACAACACAATTTGCCGCTTTTGTTACATTTTTCTATTGGATGCCTCTCGCGCTGGATCTTTACCGAGTCCGGGTCGCTCATTGTGCTTTCCGCTGGGTTTTTATGGCCAACGTATTTCGTACATCCTGTGTGAGAAAATCTATAGTTGATGACTGCAACAACTACAGCAAAATTAACTACACCAAACACATCAACAACAACAACGACAACAGCAACGATTGCTGCTGCCTCTGCCTGGTTGGGGTTAGGGGCGGCAATCAGGACGAGTGACACTTACGGAACATGAAATCTACATAATGACAGCGAGGCCCAAAAAGCGCTCAGGGGGAAACTAGTTCAGCTAGCTAAATTACCGAACCGGTATTGGCATACATATATATGCTCATGTTGTAGCATATTTGCCCCTGCCACAATTCCCATACAGGATATCTAGACGTGCAAGACGGCGCATCCTTGGCGTCCTCACCGCGGGATAGCGCTGAGGTTGAGCTAAGGTCATGTCAAGGCTGCAACAACTTTGCATAAAATATTTGAAAATGTTTTCATTATGGTAAATAGACAAGCAGCAACAGCAGCGGCAGCTAAAGCATGTCCTGCAGCAGCCTAGAGAACACACCTAGTCTGGTTTCCCACAAACCAAGGGTTGTGCCGCTTGTGTCCCGTCCGGGCTCGGCTCCGGCTCCGGTTCGCCGCTTAGATGTTGCGCTCTATATTGGTGATAAATTAGTTTAATGGGCACGGGCAATATAAAAAGGCAGTCGACCGCAGGCAAAGCTTACAGCCAAAGGCAGTCAACGTTTTTTTGGCGGCAAAAGCCGTAGTCATGACTAACCAAAAAATAAAAGGAAAAAGAAAAACTACACGTACGTGTCTGGACAAGCGCTGCATGTTGAACAATAGCTTAAACCCGTCCAAAAAAACGCAAAACCAACTACACACAGGCCCATAATGAACTGGCCAAACAATGCGCCAACTTTTCGGCTAAAAAGTCCCAAAAAAAAAATGCGAGTGGAAGATATTTAAGACAAGTGAATCACGTTCTGGAAACTCGCACATCGCTGATTCCTTTCAAGAGTGGACAGCGGGCAGTGCCGAGGAGATGGAGGAGGAGGAGGGAAGGACCTCATGTGCGGCATCGTGTACTACATGACACAATTCACAATTGTTGGGCGCACGCACGTGCAACCAGGAGTCGAGTGCTGTGCAACGCCCATTGTATAAACGCTGCAATCACATATATATATATATATATACACTATATAATCTGTATATAGACTGCCCATATAGAGTCTGTGTGTGACAGTTTTCAATGAGCTACGAGTTACTTTGAATACACTCGTATTCATTGTACTCCAGCGTACTAGAGCAAGTGAATACCGAGCACAGACAATGCGATCCTTTATCTGCTTTTGTGGCTCAACTATAGATACAATTGTTGTTGTTGTTGTCCTTTAGAGATACCTTGTTGGGCGGGGCGTTGTGTTGTTGCAATTTTAGCGTAATTTTATTGTTATTAATTGTATGGAATTGGTTTTTAAATGTCCTTTGTCTTGCTCCAAGCACAGGTGAACTGCATCGCAACTGAATGAAATTCAATATAAGCAAAGGAATTCAGTTAGATATGTTTTGCGGCCATAACTTATCAATATTATTTCAGTTCAGCAAATATGAGAACAGTGTGTCTTTTAGTAAAACTCGAGAATGGATAGACCCTTGTCGCGTGATTGTCATGCGATTTGTACCTAGTTTGTTAGAGTTGGAAACTGCCTTTTTAATTTTTTTAAATACAATTCAATTAATTCATTGATCAGGCAGTACATATAAGTGTAAACAAAGTCCTTTGAAACTAAGACACCTTTCGTCCTATTGAATTAGATCTTAGTTTTGGTACATAGGTACATTTGTAGATTAATCTATCAGTATTATCTATGTTATATTTATTATCATTATTATTGTAATTAGAATATGAAACACTTTCGAACATTTAAATATCACTGGCTACTATGACCTTTAGTATGACATGCTGAATGTCCGAAAGAATAACAAACTATCTATCAAGGAATCTGTATCTTTAACTTATTTTGCTAGATACTCCCACAACAGTTCATTTCAAAACAGCATAGCTGACGAATCGAACGCTGTGTTTCTAACTGATGGCAATTCTTGAAGAGAACCCAAATATATTTGAAAAAAAAGATATATGTGTTTCATTTAAAGCGAATAAAAAACAGGACCATGTACCGGTAAACATTCAAAAATCCTTTGAAAATAAGAAATTTTTATCAAATCCCAACAATTATTAAAAGCCATACACTCTATGCACTATATTATTCCATACTCTATCTACCATGCAATTTGTTGACTATGATATGATATCCCAACATGTTTTTGGGGGATCAAAGCAAAGAATTTGGAGCTTAACCTATTCAAATTGAACTATAATAAGTTATGATGTATTATTGAATACCATACTATAATATAAAACATCAACTAACACAAAAAGAAAAAAAATTGTTAGTAGTTTGTCTAATATGGTATTTTATAGTTTATATTTTGTAGTTTAGTTCACCGTACCATACCATCTCATATCTACTATAAAAGATATGACAGTACAAGGCCACGAGATCTTTTGTATATTCCACTAGGCATTATGAAACTCAAAGAAAGTGAAGTCGGATAGCTTAAGAGTTTCTCAAGCAGTAAAGTTTTACACCAAAAGCAGGAAAATCTTATATTTCGAGGCCAAACGGTTTCAGCACAATATACCCCCTTCCCATGAAGCCCCCGCCGGTTGCCTTTATGCAGCAAGATCATTGAGAAACGCATTCTATTGAAGATATGGCCAACTTTTTGGCATGCCGTCTTTAACAATTTCTGCACAGTTGCAGCTGCCGTTTGTTTAACACCTCCAATCGAAGAATGCGTTCTAAAAAGTTGATTGTTTTTTAAAATGTGGAAAAGTAATGAAATCCAGAATAGAACAGAGTTAAGGCAACCTGTTACAATGAACTAGAGAAGCGCAACCGCTTGCATAACTGAAATGCGTGCAGGGCGCGGCAGGTAACTCTTCAGCTTTCGAGGACATCGACAGCGCGGCACAGCGGAGGCATGACCTAGGGTATGAATACCTTTTGGACACCTTGTAATTCATATTTTCCAAACAACAATTTCCGAACGCAAGCGCTTAACACTTTTGTTAAGCACTTCTGGGCATAATTTTCCAGGTTAACATAACCATTGTTAGGGAAAATGGTTTTTTATTTTTTTGTAGAGTGCCCGCTGCCCAGTTTGAAGTGGCCGCGAGACACTGTGCACTGTGCACTGTGGTGCAACCGATTCGGATTCGCGTCTGGTGACAGTGGCAACTAAGTGGCTGCCACTTCTGGGAAGAAGAGGCCATTCAATGAATGAAATTTATTTTGGGTTTTCTCTATTTCGTTTTGAATGGAAAAGGAGTGCCCGCAACCGCTGAGCCGCAGAGACACAAATCAGTAAGAATTCCTAGGACGATAAAAGGTATGCCGGAATGTGTGTATGCTCTACAGAGGCCTTCAAGTATTTATAGATCGCCGACAAATTTCTAAGAATTTCAAGTATGATTGTACATTTTCCTCCTGTTTTTTTTTTTTTTATCATTTCAATATTTGAGAAATGTGCATAAGTAAATGGACGCAGCTGTGTGATATGAAAAAATATGCAAAAACATCACAACATATTTATGTAAGTCAATGTACGGTCAGCAAATAGAACTCGCCTGCAGAGCAACATATTTATACCCTACACAAGTTTGCACAAGCAAATGGATTCACGCAACGAGCTGGCGATAGTTGAAAAAAAATAACAAACATTCTTAGATAAGAAATAACAAAGAATTGCTTAAAAGAGTTCACTTTTGATTTAGGATAGAGGAGTAAATTAAACAGAAACTAATTAAATTAAAAATCGAAGTAATTGGATATCTGGTCTTTCGAAATTTATCGAATTTTTTTAATGAATAATATATTTAAATATTATTTACATGGTATTCCAATTATATCTTTCGTTGGAAATTGTCAGATATATTCGAATTAAATAATTTATATATATATATATTTAACTAGCAATTTGTATCAGCATAAAAATCAGAAATAATCAGCTGTAGAAATGTTTAAAGATCCCCCTTTTACTATTGTTTAAAAGATATTTCATATTTTTGCAGCAATAAATGCAATTATTTTTAGTTCTCTTCGATATTTTTATACAATTATTAATATTTTTATTATTTTTTTTTTTTTAATTATTATTAATTCTATTATAATTTTTAATATTTTTTTTATCATTGTAATTTTAATTGTTGGTATTATTACTATTATTGTCATTTATGTTATTATTATTATTTCAATGTCGCTTTCTCACTCCAATAAAAAACTATGACATGTATCTGAGTACATATGTATGTATGTATGAACAAGAGTCAGGCGCACATTTATTATAATTTTGTAAAATCTTAATATACGAGAGATCTGAAAACTGTCTCTAATATCGAAATTGCACTCAAAACCCAATTGAAATAAACACATGTAGCGCACTCATATTGGATAACACCATGAATATGAGTATACTGCATTCAAAGCTATATGACTATATATATAACTATATATGTATATGTGTATATGTTTGCGCGTCTGTATTTATATAGAACTACACACGAGAATATTTAGGCATAATTTGCTTCATTCAAAACCCAAGCACGCGCCGTGCTTAGTAAATATTGAAAAGAGTAAATAAAATCAAATAAATGTACACACACACACACACATATATACATGAGTGAATATATGTATGTATGCATGCGTGTATGTACTCATGTCTGAATGACTGAAATTGTAGCGAATCGGCAGACGGTTTGCGTTTCTCTACTTTAAAGCACGTCGCGAGCATTTCCGCAGTAAGATCAAATATGATATTGTGCCGCCAAAAAATACACACACACACACACACACACATGGAGGAGCACGTCTGACACACATATGCATAGCTTGTCAATGCTGATATCCAAGTACATGCATATGCTATATATGCATACATATGTGTACATACTATAGGTATATATATATTTGTATATATATCGCATTCAAGGTCAGCGGCAACGTCGATTGCTCAGCTTTCTTCAAAAGAATTGTGTGCAGCTTGCCGCCCGACTTAAGATTGCAAGCGAAATGCGCGAAGTGTTCATTGATAAGCAACAACAGCAGCAGCAGCAGCAGCAGCTACAACAACAACAGCAACAACAGCAGCTACAGCAACAACAACAAGCACAGCAGCAGCAACAACAAAGCCTTTAAAGCTGTTAAAATGCCCGTTAAATATACAAAAGGCAATAAAAAAATCCGTTTCATTCATAAAATGCGCCTTATCAGTGCCATGTATGCGTGCGCGTCTGCATGTGTGTGTGTGTGTGTGTGTGTCTGCATGCGGGCCTCTGCAAGTGGGGGGGCGTATACATACGACAACAGTCGAACGCTGCGATAACTTTGTGACGTCACATAATTGCAGCTGGCGCTAATATTCGAACTGGCATTTTTGCAATTTCCGCTGCGACACGAACCCGCAGCACATGCCAGCGGCTTCCCCCCAGCCGCGAGAACTCCCCTCCACCCTCGCGCTCTCCCTATCTACACTTCACTATTTCTTGGCAGTTTCTTTTAATGCTCATTCACAAAGTCAAGGGTATATTAGTTTTGTGTTATATCCTTCTACTGCCCGTCCATCTATCCAAAGACGAATGTAAATTATTAAAGGCCTAATTATAATTTAAGAAAAGTTTTATAAACTTAAAAAAAAAACAAGAGAAAAATTGACATGACAAATTTGGAAAATTAAAAAAAAAATAATTTGTAATTATTCACATTTCAAATATTTTTTTATATTTTCAAAAACAACATTTCCTGATACTCAAATAATTTTTCTGTCGATTTTCTTAAATTTAGGTATCCACATTTTTTCTCTGTCCATATATGGCTACGCCCAGTCGAGGGCGTGGCACATAGAGTACGGAAATTTTGAATGAGAATTGCAGTTGATCTTTTTTAAAGATGGAAACAAAAATAATTGGCCTACGCCCACGCGAAAGGGTATTACGCAGTCGTATGTAGCCGACGGCAAAATTCGTACGTTTTATGTATGTTGACTTTGGGCAAACAGATAAGTGACATTTATCGACTTTTTACGCGCTTTTAAATAAGTTGAAATATGTTTGCGCACTTCTGCACGCAAACACACAACGTTTGTATCTGTATCTGCAGCGCATGTATCTGTATCTTTAGGTTGTATCTACGCCCGCTGTTTTTTTTTGTTATTTGTCAACACTTTTTATCAGCGGACCCCTAATGCTGATTTCTTGCTATGCACAATTCTCTTTTTCTTTCACTAAAAATGTATTCTGTTCTTTTTTTTTTTGTTTTATCTGCAACGATATGTGATGCCCTATCGAGCGCTCCCCGCCTTATCAATTGAAATTCTGGGTTCTTTCTTTTATCTGCGCAAACAGCGGTGCAACAAACTTTCAAATGTTTGCCCAGTCTTAGCAACATTGTTGCATGCAGCAATTGGCCCAGGTTCCAGGTCCCTTTCAGTTCTTCATTCATGCAATATTTGTCATTGATTTTTCGTACCGTGAGTTTCTTCTTTTTCATTGATGATTTATGATAAGCTAACTTAACGTTTATTTCTGAGCAGGGAAAAGTCGGTGTAAATGATCGTAAATGTCCCTAAGGATTGTAAATTACACTCTAATCCTCGAGATATTTCTGTAACAGGTTCAATTGCAAAGTGTTATAGATCGAACGTGTCTTTTCCAAAAGTTGAAGCGAGCAAATGAAAACTTTATCAGCAATATTTCATCTTCAATGTAGATAATAGAAACTATCATAATATATATTGTATAAACTATCATGGTATATAACCATGTTATTAGTCTTTGAGTAACACCAGAAGACCATTAATCGACTTTGCCCGGACAATTGTTTCCTTATATTTTCGGCTTACTTTCGATGCGCCTCTTTCGAAAAATATGAATAAAGTCTTACCGCCTGGCTTTCAATTCATAACATAATTTATTCATAAACCATATAAATTAAAGTGCAAATTAAAATTATAAAATAACCATTTATTTTACATAAATATTATAAATTAAGCACTCGTTTTTAATAAATGATTTAAATTGAATAAACTCTTTATCGGATTAAAATCTTCAAATAACATAAGCTATCCATATGGAACGATAATAAAGTCGATGGTTTATACAAAAAATATCGATTGTTTATCGATCGAATTGATTGTCAAGCATAGCTGATCTATTTCTTTTTAAACCCACAAACTTTGAACATCGATAAATATCGATAAATTCTACTTTTATCACACTTAAGACACAAGTCACAGATGTTCCAGTTATAGGTAACATTAATTAAAATATTTTTTAATGCCTTATGGTCAGGCTTTAGATGTAGCAGATATAATGATAGTTGATTCATAATTTCGATAGTTTTTTAGATTTTTACATAACAGCACTGACTGTAATCTCCTCCTTATCTTATAGCGTATTTCTTGGCAAATATCATCGTATACTATTGCAATCTAAACAATGCCCTTAAAATCGCCCTTTCGCCCATTTACTGAACCATTTAAGCCGACACCTTGCTCGTAGTCATCGTGAGAAAGTCAAAAGGTCACCTTTGGTATGTGGACTACATACAAAATATATTATTTATTGCATCATGCCCACGATTTGCCCTCGGCCAAAACTGACTCCCACGCACGCCAAATGCAGCTGCACAGTCTCTAGAGTTCCCAGAGCACACACAAGTATAACGGAATGGGTTAGTCTTTCACGGACGAACCTTTCACTGACTCAAGTGTCCGCCGCACAAATTAGACGGGCTAGGCAGAAAGACAATGCATATGACGTTCCCAGCCACTGACCACTTGAGCATAGTTCAGTTCAGAGGATTCGGCGTGGATATTTTCGGTATTTTTCTTTCTTTGGACGCATGGTAAACGCGTACCACTTTCTTTGTGGCACAGTGGGTAGATGCAGCCGGAGGAGGAATATACGAAAAAAATCAGAAAAAAATTGAAAACATTTGTCTAAGAAAACACACAGGGACAACAACAAAAGTCGCTGGCGACACTTGAACCGTTGACAAAGCGCAGACAATTTCACAATGCCCATTCCCACGATACTCTCTTTCAGGCCGGGACCAGGGGCTATCTAACGGTCGCACAATGTAGCAAGCAATTTTTTTGTTTTTTTTTTTATTTTGAGTGCAAGTGCAGAAACTGGAGATCTTTCGCATGCATCTATCCCACTCTAATATATATATATATATGTATGAAATTCTCCTCATTCAGGCAGTGCACGTTGCGAGATCCGAGACTGTGTCGTCTGGCATGTGTACACTTGATATCCTGGCGTGTTTACTCTTACAGATACTCTTTCTTCTCGTCTCTCGACTATGTATTTTATTATTATTATTATTATTGTTGCTGTCGTTGTACCCAATTTTTCTCTTTCTTTGCACAGGGTTTGCCATTAAGGTGACTTTGGGAAAAATCTTCACACACTCCCCGGGTGTCCCGTGTGTGTGTGCCTGTGTGTGTTGGGACAAGTGACAGCATCGTTTATGGCCAATGCCAGCAGGTAACTTTTCGGCTTGACTTCACCGACTATGCGGAATTACCGAATTATTCGCACGTGCATTGGCTTAGATTGGAAATTGATGGGCCCGACTCTGGGCTGATTCCAAGAATCTATCTCATGCCTAATGAGTGAACGTATAAAGACAACAATGAAGTGTCAATTGCTCGCTTATTATGCAACAAAAGAAAATGAATAACAACTGAAGATTTGTCATTTTTTGGCAATGATTAGCTTAACTCAAAAGACTTGCACTGAT
This sequence comes from Drosophila lacicola, assembly GCA_035045355.1. Classification (NCBI taxonomy): domain Eukaryota; kingdom Metazoa; phylum Arthropoda; class Insecta; order Diptera; family Drosophilidae; genus Drosophila; species Drosophila lacicola. The sequence continues at coordinate 139,604 of JAWNPB010000347.1, read as the reverse complement.
TTTTAGAAATATGTTGCATACTTTCGAGCGAGACTAGTTAAGATCAAAACTGGAGATGGGTAAGAGTTGAATATCTTACGGAAATAAAAAAAACCGATGGTTTAAGCGGAATTCATGGAATAGTGAAGAATATCGACATCTCAAGGGATATTTTGCATATATGTATGTCAAATACATAATTTAAAAGGTTTAAAATATTATTATCATTATGAACGAAACTTTTTATTAATAGAATCTGTGAAATTTGAAGTGGTTTGAAATTCGGAACAGTTGGGAATGGAACAGAAAACCATAAAATAAAACAGTGGACTAAGCGGACTCGATAAAATATTGAAAAATATCACAATCTTAGGGAATCTTATTCCAAACACATAATTAAAAAGTTTTAAAATATCTTAAAAGAAACTTTTAATTAATAGAAAAAGTGATATTTGAAGGGGTTTGAAATTCGAAACCGTTGGGAATGGAACAGAAAACCATCAAATAAAACTGTGGACTAATCGGAATCGATAGAATATTGATAAATATCAACATCTTGAGGGATCTAATAAATATGCCAAATACATAATTGAAAAGTTTTAAAATATTATGAATGAAATCTTTTATTTATTTGAAGGGGTTTGAAACTCGGAACACTTGGGAATGGAACAGAAAAAAGTGTTGCCGAAACAGGTGAAATTTTAAGACATCAGCACCGCAGAGTTGAAAGACATGCTAAGAAAGTAAATAGGAATATTCAGAATCTAAAAAAAAGTAGATTTCTTTTAGGCTAAAGCAAAACCACATTAAAATGGTGAGAAATCCCCAAGGCAATCCCATTTTTGACGCTCAAACAGGCTTTGCTTACGGATAGCTCGCATACAGCCTTGCTCCTCTTCATTCATCAACAATTATGATCGCGGGGCACAATGAAGCGCAGTTCCAAGAATACATCAGGCAGAACTCCACTTCCCTTTTTTCTTTTTTTGGCATGGCTGCAGAGCGCACTCCCCCTAAGCTGGCAGCCTCAACGCGTCTCCACTCCAAACTAATCTCGATGCTTGTGATCTGCTGTGCATCGCATGTTGAGATCCAGACCCAGATCCACATCCAAGCCGAGCCGAGCCGAGCCGCTCCACCCCAACTCTTTTAGCACAACATAAACCATACGGCGACTTCCTCATTTCCGTTTTCAGTCGGTTTTGGGGGCCGGTTAGGTTTTCAGTACAAAAATATATACATATTTTCAATTTTGCCAGCACATTAATCATGAGAGCTCGTTTGTGCCCCCATCGAGGCTGCCAGTCAGTCGGAGCCCGACCCCTTTCATATGCGTACGCATCTAATCTTTAAGATATTTTTGGGCATAGTTCTGGCTGGCATTGGGTTCTGTCAGAGTTTTTCAATTATTTCTGTTTTTATTGCCTCAACATCGAGACTAAAAGTTGACACTCTAAATGCTAGGGGCATACGGCAAGAGTCGGCGTTGACTGCGTGTGTGTGTGTGTGTGTGGTGTGTGTCTCGGTGTTCGTGCCACACCGACAGCAAAAATACGTTATGCTCGTTTATGTTGCGCCTCGTCAGCCGCTGTCGGCGACGGGTTGAGTGTTCTCTCTCTCCCTCTCTCTCTCTCTCTCTCTCTCTTTCTCTACTGCTTGTAGTCTGCCCTCTCGATCTGTTGCGCTCTCCCTCGCTCTCTCGCTCTCTCTCTGTCTCTGCTCAGTGTGGCGCATTGCACCAGCCAGAGCCAGGCAGGGGGGTTTATTGAGCGCCGCGCCAGAGCCAGAGCCAGAGCATGGGCATATGAGAATGTGCCCATATCGCATTTTATCAAACATAAACACACACAACAAACACACAGATACAAACACACACACACACGCACGCACACTAATGTGCGCCTTTGCGCGCCAGATTCTGTAACGGACAAAATTTTCTTATGCACCAAGCGTCGCAGTCGCGGTCGCCGTCGCCGTCGTCGCTGGCGTCGCTGCTGGCAGCAACTGCCTCATGCTGAAATTTGTTGAGCCAGTTGCGCCGTCCCACCCCGCCCCACCCCCCTTTACTTGCTGCCACAGCTATTTGCATAATGCCTCGCTTATTGGGCGGGTGTGTGCCGTGCCCCGGCCGACTGAGGCATTCGGAGGTTATTCGAGGGGGCGAAGTTCGAGCCGCGGTGGTCCTACGAAACGTGGGTGGAGCCGTTTCCCAGGACAATAATTCTGCAATTGTAACACCCAGCTGAATAGGTGTCACCCACACACACACAAGAAAGGTAAGCGCGACGTTATTAGGGTCTGAGTATTTTGTTTTTTGTCGGGAATGTGTCTATCAACCTGTCCTGCCTTTGACTTTATTGTCTGGCTAGCGTGAGATCAGCACACGGCTGGCAGGTATGCGCCGGCCTTCTGCCCACTTGCCACTCGCTCGTGCAGCTGATAAATGATGTTGCAATGTTGTTGCTACAGACGATTGCCACAGATACATATTTCAGCCAGCATCATCAACGGGCGCAACACTTGATGATTTGCTGTGCCCATTGTTGAGCCGGGCACAAAAAGCAGCTCAAACCAACACCAAAGTTAACGAGCCACAGTAAAAAAAAAAAACAAGAAAGAACGAAGTTTAAATACTCTTACTGCTCTGCAGATTCATTTCTGTGATGAAAAACAGAAAATTTTTCCCTACCAAAAAACAATTTCTGAACGATTCTCCCAATAGTAATATATGATATAGTAGTTCCTTAATGATACAATTTTGCTTATAGGAAGAAAATATAGCAAAAACAATAATTGTTGAGTTTGTTCAAGATATCTTGATAAACAAAAATCTATTTCAATCAAGAATTGAATTTTCCACATATTATTCCTATATCAGCTATATGATATAGTGTTCCGATTCGGACAAATCCGATAAATGTATTGTCTGCAGAACGCAGCTGGATCTAATCCAAGTTTCAGCAACCTACTTTGTGTAGAGAAAGGTCCCGACGATTTTCGTTATTTACTCAAGATCAAGAATATATATCCTTTAAGGTAACTCCTCTGTCTACTTCTATGCGTTACACACTTAACGACAATTTTCTAATACCCCCGGCAAGAGTATTAAAAACCAAGATCTTAGAACAAAAGTCAAACAGGTTGTTGTAGAGCTCTCGTAGAGCTCGCCGTTTCGGCTGTTCCAGTACCCAAAAAAAAAAAAAATCGAAGAAGAAAATCCGTTAAGGAAGGGTCCCAAATGTTTCCCACATCGATGTCGGATCAACAGCTGATTGCACAAAAATTTTCCCAGCGCTACTCAGCTGACTCGACCCTGTGCGCCTCACTTGTTCTGTTTGCCTAACAGGACGAACACCACAGGACGTGGCGGCTGCACAGATTGTCCACAAATGTCAATTCTGTCCCCTGTCCCCTGGCCCAACAAGGGATATCTATGACTAGCCGTAAAAATACAGAAAAAAATAGTATCTTCTTCTATTATTTTTTCGCCGTTGTTGCACTTTATTTGGAGTGTCAACGGCAGCTCAACAGGATATTTGTCGACCAGTCTCGATCCTCCTCATTAATTGACCAGCGATGAGAAAAGTGTATGCTCAAGTGTCCATTCAAGTGCAGCGCTTAGATTTATGCACAGATAGGATCGCTAAGGACCACTTTCCCTTAGGTATCGCATGTCACGGGCGTTCAACTATCTCTCGAGAAGGAACTGTCACCAGAGCGAAGCTGGAGGCGCTTAGCTAAGTCAGATTTCCTGGAAACGATAGCCGCGTTTTGCGCAACTCTATTAACCGTTAGTCACACACACTCACACGCACACACAGGTGCCACGCCCACAGTTTCCCGCTAAAACAACACTTGTGTAAACACTTTGAAGTTCGCAACCTTCTGCGACTTAACAGTCCAGACGTTCCGCCTTGCCCCCTCGATTATGTAACGTAAGCCGAGAACATGGACATATACATATATTCCTCGACCATTCGCTGGCTGTTCAAGCGTATTGGATTACCAGGCCATGTCAGTCTTGTTCTTTTCGGTTTTTGCGGTCAATTGGCGTTGACAGTTCGAACTTTGCTTAACGGCCGCAATTTTGAGCTCTGGAACTCAAGAGTCGTTTGACTCTTCTCAGGATGTGGTTGCCGCTTATTTACTGCTTTATTTACTTAGGATTGGGAAGTTTTACAAGTTCTGCTGCAGTTGGCGAGTCCTACACAGCTTAAGGCTGGACACTTCCTTTGCGGATTCAGCGCAGCGGAAGGAAAATCGATTCAAGGAAACGGAAGCATTTTCGGCTAGTTCCTGTACAGGTGAACTTCTTCTCAAAGTGGCCTTACGCAGTGAATTTGTCGTAGACAACGATGATATTTTCCATAAAAATATTGGGCGAACCGTGCAAGACTCACTTGTTAACCTGTCTTGCAAGTTGTCTTGCAGGACACACTGGCTGACATGTCAGCAATACTGTCTTCCAGTGCTCTCGTCTTGGACCTTTTCAAATGGCAAACAAGTTTTGCTAAGCCGATCTACTTAAGAGTAGCTGTTCTATGCTGTATTTTTTCATGAACCTGCAAGACGCGGTCGCTGACATGTCTTCGAGCATGTCAATTAGGAAGACACCAGCCTGACACTGAAATCATGTAAGTTCAGCCAACAATGAGCATGCCATAAAGGAACAGATTTCCATCTGGCTACAATCAGCAACTCCCACACACACACACACACACACACACGCACACACACACACACACATAATCAGCAAAAAGCGTGCCCCAATGGCACACACCAAAAAGCCCAAAAGAGACGCCAAGTTTCGCGCCAAAATTGCGTCACACAGCGAAAGCAAAAATAACGCTTTGGCGGTCTTCACACACACACACACACACACTCTCGCACACACACACACTCGCAGACACATTACGACCATGGCAAGGCACGATAACAAATATGAACTTCCCATTCTTATGCGATCACGAGTGGGAGACCGTAGACAGCTGGGAGCAGGGGCGGAGGCAGAAGCAAGGGGTATTCGAAATAAGAAAAAAAAAAAAAAAACGCCGCACCGAATATCGAAAAATCTCGCCAAAACCAATGCGAAACTGGCGAAGCGCTCAATTTAGCTCTCTAATCACGCAGAGTTTGCACTGCAAATTCCTTTTGGGCAGTGCCTCTCCTCATTGCCAGTTTCTGGGCACATGGAACACGGCCTGGACAAAGTTCTTAGCTTTCGCTTTATGTCCAGCTCTCAGCTCTCAGCTCTCGGCTCTGTTGTCATGTCCTCCGAGCCGTTCCTTTGTTGGCCCAGCACTTGGTCTCTGCGTCTCTGCGTCTGCGTCTGTGTCTGAGTGTGTTGTTGGCCTGTTAAAAACATTTCGCCGAAAATGTGTCTGGCACGTTAAATGGGCTTTGGCCAGGTAACTTGCAGTTCTAACCAGACACTGCAACAACAACAACAACAACAACGACGAGAACGACGACAACAACAAATACCATTGATCAATGGCTTAGGTCTTTGATACGTCCGCGCTGTCGGTGGCTTGCATTTGAGCTTTGCTTTCGTCTCGGCTTTTGGTGGATGTCCCATGGAATGCTGTGCCACCAGTTCCCAATATATGCTTCAATAAGGAGTTTCGGCGCACAACAGCATATTTGTTTGTCTTAAGTGCACGACTGCAGCATACCCTATAATAAGACTAAGCACAGCTTAAGGCAAGCTGGCGGGTAAACTATTTTAGTAGTTTTTTAGACCACTTTATTAGATACTTTTCTCAAACATTTTTTCTTTGTATTAACTATGGATAGCTTTTCAAATCTGCAAATGCAAAAAGTAGGCGTTCCAATGCTCATAAATACCATATCAACTTGGATTGGGATTGGTATTAGATAGTTTCCTTCATCAACTACTTCTTTCAGACATTTGTGGAATATTCTGTTTGTTCAGATCTAAATAAATTTCATATCAGATCATATAGATCGCCTATGGGCTGCAAATTCCATATGTTCCATTAAGTATTTCAAGATTTATAAATGTTATAAATAATTAAGGGATTTATCTTTATGAACTCATATTTCTAAATATTTTCGGAATTTTGAAAACAAGTGAAATATATAGTATACTCATATCTGATGTTGCAACAATATAAATGAGATCATCTTTAAAGGAACTGACTTTTGAGTATTCCCTTAAATAAATTTGTCGATTCAAGGTTAGAAATGATTAAAGAACTTTCAGAATTGTCTGAAAGATCGTGAGTTGTCCTTGCCTAAAATTTTGTCTTGCTATGTGTACAATTTGAAAGTTGGCCATAAATGTGAGCGTAGCAATTAAATATAAGATTTAAAGGAAGTTTTCATTGAATAAAATATAAATAGATTTATCATATTTAAGAGAGCAAACCATTTTCAGCCTCAAGCGAAACCCCATATACCCTTTCTGCTCCTTTTAAGCGCAGAGTACAATAAAAACAAAAAGTTCCTGGGAAAAAATGTTGCACAACTTCACTACCTGCCACGTCCAGTGCGCGACGACGACAACGATCACATCCAATCTGCAGAGCTACACACACACAGCCACACACACCTCTACACACAGATACACACACCTCTACACACACAGAGGAACACACACAGCTCGACTATATAGCCGCTGCCTCGTGGCGCACACCTTGCCCCGCTTAGATTCATTAAGTGAAAAGTTTAAAGTCGCAAATTTTTCGTTCATGCGGCTGGCTCTGTGATTTTTATGGGCCGAGGCTAAGTTTTGCTTCGCTCAATGGCCAGAAACGAGGATCAAAAATAACAACAACACCAAAAAAAAAAAGCACATTAGTCCTCGAGCTTTATTACAAATTATGCGTCGCCTTCTTCCACTGCTTAAAATTCTCGAAGGTTTTCATTTTTGTGTCTGTGTGTGTGTATTCATTTTTTTTTCTTCTTTAAGAATTCAAACTCATAAAGTTGCACAAGTGTCTGCGTGTGTGTGTGTGTGTGTGTGTGTCGAGCGCTATAAATGTAGATGTAGAACGCTGTCTGACTATCTGACGGGCAGTCGACGGCGCCGATAAGCACACACACACACACACGTATAAACAGAAGCAAGTAGAGACACTACGACTACGAGATACCCCAAAATTAATCTATTCCCTAAGCTCCACACCAGGCGAAATACTATCTTGATTAACTTCGGTGTTTATTGTCCGATCTTTTTGCAATTTTCAGGGCATAAATATGGCACTCACACGTGTCTACAAACCAAAGGCCTAGACTATAACTTCGCAAATGCCTGACATACCACATGGGTAAAGGTTGTCGACCTATCCTAAATGTGGAAAATTCTGTATATGTGTATAGCGTACGAGTGCCTACATACATAAATTGGAGTCTCTAGCTCTTATAAGCTCCGAGATATGCACAAAAAAGAGGATTACTATATTGATTTTGATTGATTTCAGGGCATTTTATCGATTACACAGGACCAGCTATCGAGGATTTAAAACAAGCTTGATCTGCGTGAGGAATGGGAGTAGATGTGTGCCTCTCTCCTGAGATCTCCCTAAGATCGCCGGGTTCATTCACTCCGACAGACAGACGGACGTACAGGCAGACGGCTGAGCAAGATGCTTTTTGGGGTCGGCAAATGCCTGCTTTCTGTCTGTCACATAGATTGGCACAAAACCATTATACCCAATTTACCCTCGATTCAGTTGAGGGTATAAAAAAGGCGCACAGATTTTTGTAGGGGCAAAAATATGCAACGCAACTGGTTTATCAACTTGCATTTTGGCGCCAAAATTTCTGCAAATCTTTTTCAGGCCCTGCGCTTTGCACGCCCTTCGTGCAACACACAGATACGGACACACACACTCGGACACACTATAAATAAATATATATAAGTAGTATGTGTGTGTGTGTGTGGCATACCCTTTATGCATATAATTTTCGTTTTATTGGACAAAATTAATTGGGCGCCAAGATAGAGGCATTAAAAGCCACTTTAAATTGCGAGCGCACGCACACAAGTATCTGGCAGATACAAATGTATCTGTTTGCGGCATTTGCTAATGAATTTGTCCAGCAAAAAGCCCGCACACACAAACAGGCACACACAGGCACACACATGAATTAACTAGTCGCACACACACAGCTTCCTGTCTGATTATTTGCGGTCAGCCTGCAGCAAATTGGCAACAATGTTGTTGTGCACAACCGCAATGATAGATACGCATCCGCAGACTACGCCTGCGCTGTCAGCTCCATTCAAAGCCAATTTCGTGCAGCGTAGATCCTTGACCATTGTGCCAAATATAATATGAGAGAGATACGCATCAGAAACCGTAGAGCGATAGATAGATAGATAGATGATGCCCTTTGTGCATTCACTTGTTTCCTGTTTTATACAACATATCCTTGGGCAAGCAATAAAGAGATTTCCTTCTTATTTTGCACTCGGCCAATTAGTGGCCCGTGTGGTCCCTCGCATTGTACCTGTGCCACAGCCTGTCCACAGCCGCAAAAACCAAACAAATTATGCGATTAACAAATATGAAAGATACGGCTTTTGTTTGCGCCGAGAGAGCTCGGCAAAAGAGAAAACAATCTCTAGGGAACTCTCTGCTCTGCTCTGCGCCGCTCTCCGCTTATCGTCGAGCGTTTTTCGCGCTTAAACAAATGCCCGGCAAAGCGCCCATTTGATAATGGGCAACGGGCCAGGCCGATATCAGCAAGATTCTGGTTTCCTTTTTGAGTGCAATCAATGCCTACGCCAACAGATCCCGTGGGAATAATAACTGGCCGAGCATTAACTCATGTTTAATATGCGTTCAACGTTCGCGCCACTTCCGAGCCGCCTTTTTAGTTATTTACGATGCGATTCTCCATCGGAAATTCGAATCAAATCAATTATATAGTCAATTTATGGTTAATAAAATCATTTTTATAAAGAACCCAAAAACGTTATTCAAGAAAGTAGATGGCTGAAGCCCATGAGAAATGTGCAAAACAAATAAGTTTAGTTTACTTTATATACTTCAAATTATATTTTATTTCAGGCAGAAATCCATTTTATGAATTCTGTCAGCATTTCAATAGATTATTTTTATTTTATATATATTATTATATATTATATTATATTATTTTATTATATATTGATTTATGTTTTATCTAAATATTTTTTCTTTTCAACAATTTAGTTTCTTAGTATTATTATTATTTTTAATTATTTATTACTTTTAATGTTTGAGCTAATTTTTTTTTAAGAGACAGGATTTTTTTTAAGTTAGGATAACTTAGGAGAGTTTATAGAAGAACTTATGACTTAAGAATGCTATTCAAGACAAATTGCAGTGTATTATCAAAAGCCATTCAAACAGAGCATTTCAATGAAAAGTGCAACCCAAAAGTTACTTAAACAATGTTATCTAATCCTCTTCTTGGGCTAAGGCCACCAACAATGTACTTAAAAATGCTTCAAGGCACCTCTGACCTCTCAGATAAGATAACTTTCTTTGGTCTGGAGTATGTACACCAAAATCAAGCTATGCGACTTTATACCCCCCCAGCACAACATACAGTGATCTCTCCCCCCACAAGAACCACATCATTTAACACTAAACGCCCGGCTAAAAATAAAGGGAGCAAATCAAATGGCCGTACGCCAACGCAAAGATATGTTCGGAGCGATACATAGAAAAGATGCAGGACAAGTTTAAGAGCAACTCCCCACACACACACACACACACACAACAGGCACACACACTGGCACACACACACCAAGGCAGAGTCGTGCACTTAGTTATATAGGGGGATAGATACACGGAAAACTCGTATTTCTGCCACCAAGCGAGGCGCACAAGCCGAAAGGTCAATGCATTTAGTTAATGCACAACAACTGCATTCTGTGTGTGTGTTTGCTTGTGTGCGTGTGTGTGTGTGTGCTGGATCTGCAGCCCCCACACAGATGCGCGACAACGATATTAATATAAGCCCCGGGTCTGTGGCTGCAGCTTCAGCAAGTATATAGACGCAGCCCCCATTGGGCCCTGGTCCGCATCTAAGGTTCAAGCAACTCTACAAAGCCTAGAGCCGAGAGAGAGAGAGAGAGAGATAGAGAGAGAAATAGAAAGAGAGATAGCGCTATGGAGACTTTCCATTTTGTGTGGGCACACAGCATCCAAACATACATGGACACACACACATGTACATACGCGAGGCTCGCTTCTATTTTATAACGGACAGTGGAGACTACATAGAACGCGTTCTGCAGCTGCGGAGGTGTGGGGTAAGTGCAGTAATTTGGGAATCACAACAACTGAGGCGAGGCAGCTTTGACGCGGGTGTCCAGTTGGCAACCCTTGTCGAAACGCCGCCAATATTGTTGTCAACACAAATAAACATCATCTTCCGATTATGAACTGGGTCGGGACCACAGTTGGCGTCTAGGGCTTATAAAAAAACCCAGGGAAAAGATTTATGATCAGAATGCCGAAGATTGAATATCCTTAAATATCCCATCTATATCTATACTAAGCCTGCCGATTTATCCAGTGGAAGCTACGAGATCTAGTAGTCCGATGCAGGAGCAAAGTTTATATATCTTTAAAAAAAAATAGTTTTTCATACAAAAAGTCGGTTATAAGCGACCGATCCGGCTAACTAATGCCTGCTGTAAAAAACGAATCTATATCAAGTTTCCGCAAGATAGCTTCAAAAATTAGTCAGTCTATTAATTATATATATTCTTTATGGATATGTCTTTTTCCTGCCTAAATTAGTATACCCTAAATAAAAAGCAAGGGTATAAAACCCAAATGAAAAAAAATTAAACAAGCGCTTAGAATATTCCCACGGCAAAAACAGTCGCCGTTTGTTGCTACACCAAAAAAAAATTAGAGAAAAGATAAAAAACAACAACAACAAGAAAAAGATACGCAAATCCGAGAGCTGGCAAAGACTGAGCCCAGCTGAGAGGCTGGCTGGCAACATCTATAAACGCCGATTGGCAAATATTTAATTATGCTGCGTAAACTTTAAACAACTTGACAATTTCACACTCGCCTGTGAAGATCACTAAATGTGCCTCTCTTACTCCCACTCTCTCTCTCGCCGCCCTCTCTCGCAGCTCCCTCTCTCTCTCTCTCTCTCTCTTTTGCTCTATGGCTCAGTTAATGTTGTTTTATGATCTTTAAATATGCTTCGCTTCTTCTTCTTCTGCATGTGCTTCTTCTTCGTCTGGACTGTGCTCGACTTGTTGGCTTTGTCGTAACCGTCGTCTGTTGGCACGTTGAGCCCTTGGTCCAGCCCCTCACCGTCCCGTTTCATTCCATTTCATTCCGCTTTGGCGCTCTTTTCATTTTGTTTTTTTTTTTTTTTTGCTTCTTTTGTATGTTCTGCAACAAAGTAACAGCAGCAGCAACAACAACAACAACAAGCAAACTTGGAGACGGTCCATAATGGAGCAATCTACAGCTTCTGCTGGCTGTGTGTGTGTGTGTGTGTATGTGTGTGTGCTGTCGATTTGTTGTACTTTTCATATTTTTTGCATATTCAAAATAACTTGCCACATATGACTGACGCGGCTGCGCGTTTCCGTTTGTCAGCTGGTTTCGCTCTGCCGCTGAAAAACTCTATGTGCAGCGCGAGGGGCAGCGCAGGGGGTGGGGGGGGCCGGCTGTGACTGTTGATGCTGTCACAGCTTGGGGTAAATTCCTGATCTTTCGCGGAACGCACTTAGACGCAACAACAAACAATTGTTTAACTGGAAGGCGTGCAAAATTATAGTTTTTTTCGCTGTTCATGTTCGCATTTCTTGTTCTTCACACTTTACTAGCCGGCGCACACACACACATACAGCTTCTGGCCCTGGCCCTGGCCCTACCCCTTGCCCCTTGCCCTGTTCCGTAAACGACGTGTTTCCGTTTCGTCGAGTTCGATTCTCAGTTTTCGAATTCATTCACAGTTCTGTTTATTTTTGTATGAAGCGTGAAGTTTGGAGCAGACTTTTTTCTGTGCTTTTTTTTTTTGCTGTGCTGTTAGCTAAATAGCCATGTGATGCTTGGGTGGCCTCTTGGTATGTGTGTATGTGTGTGTGTGTGTGTGGGTGTGTATGGGTGCTGATAAGTCGAATAACGGGAACTCCACAGGCCTTGGACTAGGAATGGAAATGTTATCGACACCAATGGGAATATTTTTTTTCTATTTATGGATTCTGGGCGGAGACCTTAAATATATTACATTATTTTTAAAGAATGTCATTTGTTTATTTTTATTAATTTATGCAAATCGAAGGACTGGAAAATATTAGCTCGACTTCAATTTGAAGCAAAATTTAGAAATCTGAATTTTTCAACGAACCGATTTCTTAAAAGGGTTCTATTGGGAAAATTTTTGTTATTGAATTTGGAAACTGTTCAAAATATGGTTACAAAGTGTACACATAAATTATTTTAACTAACGGAACGCACGGAATGAAATGGTTTTGGTCAAGGCTGCAAACCTATTTTGAATCAAACCGTTTTAAATTCGAAATTCTAATTTATTTTTTACTATGAACCGAACCCTAAGATAATACCCAACCCGAACTTTTGAGTAATACCCTACACTAAACTATAAATAACTGTAAATAAGACTAGATTCACGAAGCGCACCAATAGGCAGGAAGCTGGCTCGAACCGTGAACTGAACCACTAACAAAATGTTTAGGGTTTGTAGCCCTGGTTTCCATCAGCCTCTATAGGAACAAAAAAACCATCGATATAAGCTTTCTACTTTTTATACGAACCCAAAAAATATTGGAGAAGTGAATTAATAATAATAATAATAGCTATTAATACGCCCATCTTTCATTAATCGCCAGCTAGAAAAATAGCTAAAATCAAGTGCAAAGTCAGAATGAACTTGCTTAAATTAAAATCCTGATACTCCTAGAATGTTAATTAGCCACAAGCAGCAATTGAGCAGAATATTATAGATACGTGCATGTATTGTATATATGTATGTGTAAGGGCTATCATAATAGCCAATTAACACTCTCTGGAACGGTCGTGGGATCAGCTAAAAACATAGCAGTATCAGTATATAACACCATATGACATGCATATCTTCAATCTTGCACTCACAATATTATATATACTATGCTGTCGGCATATGTATCCCTCCGCCTGTGCCTGTATCTGTATCTGTATCTGTAACTGCATCGCACACGTCGTAAGTACATACAGGCCGTGTCCATCCATCTGTATCTTTAAGTACACTCGAAAGTCACGAAGCATTACAGATGCAAACAAGCTGAATGAACGCCGCAAAATACATAAATACAAAGTGCCTACAGTTTGTTTTCATTTAAATTGAAATTGAAGTCTTCGCACAGCCCCAGAAACTCCAACACGGACTCAAGTCCGACTTCGACTGCAGCCAGAGCAGAGCAGAGCAGGAAGAGCAGAGCAGAGCGGAGCAGGCGCCCGCCAAGGGGCAGCAAGAAGACGCCAGTGCCAAGTCAAGACGCAGACTCATTGCAAACACAAACTTCTCCAAGATCTCCACGACGACGACAAAGTCGGCGAAGGCGATTTTCATTGTTTTGTTTCGCTGTAATTCTCGCGCTTTGAAAATTGCATTACAAACAAAGGCAGCTAAAATAATAAGAGGAGCAAAAACTTTAATCGTTTATCATCCGACTTTTAAAATACCCAGCAAAAAATTGGTGTACTACAAAGTGAACAGAATATGATAAATAATGTAAATCTGGATATGCCAGAAAGAATGTATATAAGTAGCTAATACACAATAATTTTAATTAATTAAAAAATAGATTAATAAATAAAACTGATTGATTGACTGACTGACTGACTGATTGGTGATCAAAGCACAGCCCAAACCGTAAGAGTAGGGATGTTGAAATTTTCCCTGTAGTTACCTTATGTGATGTAGGTGCACGTTAATACGGGGATTTCGGGAAATTCCACCCGCATGTGTGGAAAAATCGCGAAACACGTTTGGTTGAAACTTTTTTGTTCACCATCCGATCGGGCCCAAACTCATTTTCAAAGATCTTTGTTCAAATTCATTTGAGGGGTGTTTCACACTTTTCGAAAAATCCATTCCACCTTGGTGGAAATGGGGGTCAAAGATTTAGTGGGGGACGTTTCGCGTTGAAATTCATATCCAAGGATCTATGTGAAATATCATTTGAGACGTGTTTTCGGATTTTTCGCAAAATCTTAGCTTCCTTGGTGGAAAATACGATTCAAAGGTTTTTTGGGGCTAGCTTTAAGTTTCATCCGATCGGCCTCAAAATTACATTCAAACCCCTACAAAAGAACTTAATACATACGTGTTTCAGCGTTTTTTGAAATTCCATTCGAGACTGTGGTAAATTGTTATTGTTTTTTAGCACAAAACTTGCCACGGACAATGCCGGGTAATACCCGCTGGTTATTTTATAATATTGTTAAGCAAAATATATCTATATAATAATCTTCCATCTATATACATCCTACACACAGACACCCAATACACCCCGTTTGAGACAAGCACACAACCTCGATCTTGTTTTGCAAAAAGATTCTGGAACTGGACGCTGGAGCTGTGTGGGGCTGAGTAGCTGTGGATTCTGTGCGTGGCAGGCGGCATTGCATGATGCCAATCCATTGCAGCTCTCTCGCTCTCTCTCTCTCTCTCTCGCTCTCTCTCGCCCTCTCTCTCGCTCTCTCTCTCCCGTTGGGACTGTCGCTTAGTAAAGCAAAAAGCTTTTTGCTGTCCAAGTCAAAGTGCGTTTCGCACCAATTCGCGCCGCTGCCGCTTCTGATGCTGATGCTGATGCTGATGATGTCGTTCTCCGGCCGATAATCATGGCAATGATGGGCTCTGAATCGAGTCTCGTATGGCGGTAATGATGCTGCCCCGCTTCGCTCATAATTATAATTACGAGCCCGGCACCCCGGACAGGGCCCTCCGTCCCGCCGTCTCTGTCGCAGGGCTCGTCTCAACTCGAAGGCTTTGGCTCTTTTGGAATTTCGCTTTGCAAATAACAAGCAATTGTCGTTGTCAATGTTCATTTCCGTTTAGCCTGCCGCACGCCGCATGCCCCTCCGCCTGCGCCCGGTGCTAGGCTCCCAGCTACGCTCAGCTCAGCCCGAGCCTCCTTTTTGAGTGATTTTGGTTTTTTTTTTTTGCTGTGCTCAGTTATTTGCTAATGAGCGCTAATTGAGTTTGAAATGCGCCCAAATGGCCAAAATGCAGGCAGTATATATAAATATTTTTTTTAGCCCTACCGACCCTACCGGGCCCGTTATATGTTTCATTCTTGTCGAGAATATTTCCGTAAATGAAATTTAACAAAAATAAGCCGCATTACAATGTACTTCACGGCTCAGCGGCAGCTGTCACTCACTTGGCTCGAAATAAGTGACTGTTGATGGGTCGAGCTCCCCAATTTTCCCAAAAAAAAAAAAGAAAACCCACAGGCGCTGACAAACTGCCACAAGTAACAATAGTACGCCCCCGCGCAGATCCCGCTCTATAAATAGCACGGAATCACAGAATCTTCAAAAACCACTTCCGGCTGTGGCGCGTGCCTCGAAGAACACTTCAAACACAGCCCAGAGAGAGAAATAGAAAAACTTGAAATCAAAATCAAACTAATTTTTTCCGTAATTACAGTCAACGACCGCACACACACACACACACACACGCACACTTGGGAAAAGCAAGACGATATACAGATCTATATACAGGTTTTTTGGAGCGCAGTTCACACTGCCGGCTTTTCATAAATTATTAAACTTTAATTACATCACTGACATTTATAGCTCTACCGAAAGTTGGCAAAATAGGTCAAGATGCCGCAGCCGCCGGTTGCCCGTTCGCCCGGCTAATCCGTGCCTCAACTAAATCACAAATGAAAATAAAAATGTCCAAATTGTGTGTCCACAAAGGGGCACGGCCACTCCAAGAGCAAAAAAAATGAAAAGAAAGGGAAGCTGCGTCTCAGCCTGGGACTGAGCTGATTTCAAATGCAAATGATGCAAATGATGCAAATGTTGATTGTGCAAAGGCTTTCCTCATGGCTATTTGATTGCATTGTTTGCGCTAATGGCGAGTGTCCTGCCTGTCCATTGCATCCATTGTGCCAGCTCATTAGCCGCATCCGTGACCATGACCCGAGCGCGAAGCGATGCTGCCACAAAAGATCTTTACGCCCAACGGGCAACAAACCCCTTGCATGCCTTTGCTTGCCTTGCCTGCCGCAAGGGGCAATCAAATGTTGCCAGTCGAGTACTGGGACATCTTGTGGTCCAGTTTTTCCGCGCAGCATGCAAAAGGGGGCACACCTCATGTAAATTAGGGGTTACACCCCTTTTTGCCCGTGTGGGATATGTATATTCTCTGGGCCCAACCCCGCTGATCATTAAGGCTTCGGCGTTGTAGAAAATTTCATGCGCTTTTTTTAAGTGTTTTGTCCCGGAAAAGCGGAAAAGCGGCAGCAACATTCAAAGGGAAAAGTGTCTTAAGCTGCTTTATGGGTATTACGCGCACATTTACATGCGCATGTCAAACGTTGGCCAGCCAAAAAAAAAAATATAGAAATACAACGGAAACGGGATCAAAGGTCGCGCTGCAGCTTTCAAAGCATCTACAAAGTTGTCTCAACTTGATGTCAAAGGCGGGATGCTTCCATTGTGATGTCCTCGAAAAAAGGGGCAAGATTTTTGGGCATAAAATGTAACGACCAAGAAAAAAATAAAAAGAAACAAATTTAGATTGTTAGCTTAGAGGGGATAACGGTTTGACGGTTTTGTCAGACGACCGTGTGATCCTAGACAAATGCTAAATGTTTACGAGATTTTTCTGCCTTTTTTTTGCTGCAAGTTTACGACACGGAAATATAATTGAAAATTACTTTGGAAAAGTTCCACAGCTGTGCAGCTTTAACTGATTTACTCTATTGTGAGCAGGCATTTCATTGGCTTTTGTTAGTACCTGATACTTTCTCTACTTTTTCTAGCAATTATGTTATTTAATTTCTGCTCAGAATTCAAAATTCAGCTTCGTTCTTCTCACTACTCCTAGAGGTTTTTTAAGTAATATAGGTATTTCCCCTGCTTCTTCTATATATTATATTATTAAAATTCGTTTTCCTAGTTTCTCCTTCAATTTCTCCCTTTTGGTTTACTCTATAGAATTCCTCCTTCCAATTGCTTCTCTATCTACTCTTCTCTTCAGAATTGCTTTCTAGGTCGGGAGCACCAACAGATCCCACCTTTACGTTACCTGCGAATCGGTAAAAAGCAATATCGAAATGCTGTTCTTGGGTATATATCGTAACTGATGAGAGCTAGAGACGCAAAATATGGTAATCGATTACACATTATAGATCATATCTAGAGATAACAGTTCTTTAGGATCCAAAGTTTACATCAAATCGAATATAAAGTGGACTTCTTTAAGCAGAAGTTCCAGACTTTCCATTCCGATAAGCCTGCCCATGAGACTCTTTCGAGCTCATTTGATAGAATATCTACACTGACCCCCATCAAGCGGCTACCCCCATAAAAATTGTCTGTGCTTCTCTTTAGAGCCAAGGGGCCAGTCTTGAATATGTATGTATATGTTTCTCATGTTTGGCTGATGTATCAATTAGCCAAACCCTTGGCTTGGGTACGGCTCACATACTCAAATGCCCAACAAATTCGGTTTGATGATCTCAGAGGCAGCCCACTTTATGATGCTGCTCCCTGCTTCGATACGCCCGCCTGTCGCGGCCCGAGCCCAGCACAATATGAAACTACTCGAAGATCTTAATCACAAAACGAGCTCAACACACACACACATAACAAAAACGACACCCCAACAATTTTGAATTTATATATGAATGTACATCTTAATATTTCTATATGCCCGAATGTGTGGTACTTGTGTAAAGTCGCCCGGGCGCCGGGCACGCAGCGCCGCATTGCCTGCGAGCTAATTACACTAAATCATTAAGAAACGCCACAAATTCAAATATGTATATAAAAGAATAAATCTATTAAATGCTCCAGCATAAATTTCAATTTCAATTTATGACGCCCAAGCGAAGAGAGCGAACAAAAAAAAAATCATAGAGCATAGTTCTACAAATGAGGCCACGGCGAGTCACGCAACGAGGAGTACAACGAACCTACCCAACCAATTCATAAGAATGGAAATATAGTCTATAACGGTCGCTCGATCTTAAACATGAACTGCGCAACGAGCAGAGCAGAGCTTACCCCCAGATACAAGAAGCCGAGAAGGAGGCAGACTTTGCTTCATCCTCAAGTTGTCAAAGGGGAGCAGCAGAACTTTTGTGCCACGCACACATAAATATATACAATATATATATATATATATATGTGTATATATATACCTAAGCACTTGAGAAATCCGATAGCTCTATGAGCACTTAAGATCGCCGAGCTTGATGTTTTGGCATTCTAATTGTTTTGTTGCCCCAGCCTCCCTCGCCTTTTATTTTATTTTTATTTTCGTTTTGGGTCTCTCTATTGATATACATTTTTTTTTTTTTCACTTGCATAGGGGTAGGCAAAAATATTATTTACGAGCTGCTGTAAATGGGTTAGCGGCACGTAATATAGCGACAAGCATTTCCGATGATTAATCAGGTCTAGCTATTGTCTATCTGTATGCGAGCTGCGCACTTTCCCATGCGAGCAAGTGGAATACACATGGTTTTAATTGCGTTTTAAGTGAAGTTTGACTGAAGGGTCGGGCACAGGTGGCTAAGCTCCTGGAGAGGAGCACAGGGAGCAGGAACTACTCACAGATGCTATCAATCGGAATTTTGTTTCCTCTTATTAAACGATGCGCATTGAAAATGGGTAAAAATCAAATAAAAATGTGTGATAAACTATAATTTAGTCAGCTTATACTGAAGGGCATACTCATAATCAGGACAACAAGACTTGATCTATATAAATGTCAGAATACGTCAAATACGAGCTTCAAAAATTTAGAATTTTAGCTCAGGCGGAGAAAAAGTTTCACATATTACCGATAGCCCATCCTATTCAAACAAAACAAATAAACTTAACATAAGTGCAAGTTTTGTGCCTCAAATTTTAGATAACACCCTTTTCACCCATTATAATCTATCCGTACTATCTTGAGTAGACTTCACTTCTAAAACTATATTTTACATAGATATTTGAAAATAAGTTCAAGGAAGCCACAAAATAAGCTTTACGTTGATTCAAACTTATTTTTTATACAACAACGGTAGAATTGGAAAATACCTATGAAATAAATTTTCAGAAAGATCTATGAAAATGGGTTTAAAGACAATCGAATTGGTAAAAAAAAAAAGTTACAAAAGTTGCCAAATGTACCTATTTTTCGTGTGGAATTTCCTAAATTCCCAACACATGCATTCAGGCCTTTTTAAAATAAGGTTTAGGCCGATCGATCGAAGCTTAAAACTTCGCCGGAACCAACTTTCCCCAGGATTTATTATTTAAGAGGGTCGGATTTTGCGTTAAGTGGGAAACACGTCTTAAATAAATTTTTACAAAAATCTATGAAAATCATCAATCAAAATTTTAACCAAATTTACAAAGTTTTCCAGTGGAAAGCTTTTCACGATTTCCCACACTTGCGGATCGAATTTGCTTAAATTCTATCTTAGCGCGCACTTTCATCATCTTACGGTCAGATACACATTTGCCTTGCTATTATAAGCTAGCAGCTAGTAAAAAAGTTTTGCTACCGCCTTGATTTTTGGTACATGCACACATTATAACTACATCTTATTCCCCTTTTAATTTTATAAGAATTAAGCTCTCAAGAAAAAAGTTATTTCCAAATGAATTTTCCACAGTGTGCAACTGCGAGCACAAGATGCAAAGGCATTTCGAAGCCGGGTATCTCCCGGTCGGATACTCCTCCTAGACTCAGCCAAAACCAGATTTTCTAACGTAAAGATCGACTATGCAAATTTTAAGTGCAGGCAATCAGCTAGGCTGCGTCTGCTGCCTTTTTAGGCATGCCTCATAAAGTATTCCAAAATATTCATTAATTTTTTTTGTTGATTTTCCCAAACGTATATTCAAATGAGATTTTTCCAGCTCGATTTTTCGCACTCGACGCCTTAACGTAGCGCCTGATAAGGGTATCGGCCATATAATTATTATGCAGCTTTGTAGCAAGGCGTCAAGTAAAAAATGCAACCATCACCCGACCCAGAACCGACCCAAGCCCAGGGGTGACACCCAGGGGCAGACGCAAAAGAAAAAAGGAGGAAAAAAAAACAATCCTTTGGCAGCGGCGTGTGAAATCTTTGGGTTTACTTAGCTACTCGGTGCCAGCGCCGGGCGGCGCGGCTGGCTTTAGATGGTGCCATTTCTGGCGAGAGGACGGACCAAGATCATATCAAGGCGACGCAGCGCAGGGTGTCGCTGTCAAGGGGTGGTGCCTGCTGGCCTGGTGGCCTGGCTGAGTGACTGACTGCGCCAGGTTGTGTGTGTGTGTGTGGTGTGTGTATATTTCTGTGGCATGCTCAACTCTTTGCTAGCTTTTGTGTTGTCTTAAAGATTGCAGCCGCTTCGTTGCATTCGCAATTTGTAGTTTGGCTTTGCTTTGGAATTGGGCTCGGGTTTGGGTTTGGTTTTGGGTTCGGTTTGGGTTGGGTTTTTGGGGTATCATGCTCATGACGTTGCACACACAATAACAAAAAACGGAAAAAACGACAAAAAACAACAACAAAGCACGCTGGAAAAACAAGCAAATAATGAAGCAAACTTATTTGTTTTTTTCATCTTTTGACATTCATTGTAAGTTTTTTCGGCGAGGAACTCTTTTTGGGGTTAGCTGTTTTTTTTTGCGCCGGCTTCTGCGCTTTATTACAAAACACTTGAAATTTTCAACATGAATTTACCCTTTTTCTTATAATTTATAACATAATTTTGACTGCCTTTTTTTGTCGCTTGTCATTGTGCAATGGGACTATCAATGGCAACGCCTGGGGCGGCACTTTCTTTACAGGAGAGATGAGCGACAAAAACGAAAAAAAAAAAAGAAAAACACAAGAAAAAACCGAGAAATGTTTTGTTCGCAATGGGATAAAAATTAGCTTAACAAAATGCTTTATTTGGATGGCAAAAGCGTGTTATACAGCAAGAAGTCTGCCCTGAGAGAAAAAAAAATGTGAAAATTCTTCATTGTAAAATGTAAATTTGAATGTTTTTTAAAAGCCTGAGGCAAAAAAAAATGTCAGAAAAAAAATATAAATATACAGCTTATAACACTCAATTTAAGATGTTTTTTGCTTGGGCTTTGAATAATTTTTCTGTTTAATGCGTAGTATAAATAAAGTTTTGGGCTTAACTAAAAAAAACTACTGCTCCAGATGTATGTACTTTTAAAATATAACATTTAAGACCAAAATTGATAAGCATACCAAATTTTGTAGCTTTAGGTCTCATAGTTCCTGAGTTCCTTGAGGTATGCGTGGAGTATAGGGTGTTAAAATATAGAAAATTGATTGTGATTTAAAGGGAACCTCAAGGAAAGGTTATGATTTAAGTTTGCAAAGCTTTCGGTATATTCTTTATAGTAGCAAGCAATTTTAAATCGAAGATCTATTTTTTTTTCTTAAGCTTTGAATAATTTTTCTTTTTAATGCGTTGTATAAATAAAGTTTTGGGCTTAGCTAAAAAAACTACTGCTCTAGATGTATGTACTTTTAAAATATAACATTTAAGGCCAAAATTGATAAGCATACCAAATTTTTTAGCATTTGCTCTCACAGTTCCTGAGTTCCTTGAGGTATGATGGGAGTATAGGGTGTTAAATTATAGAAAATTGATTGTGATTTAAAGGGAATCTTAAGAAAAGCTTTCATTAAATTCTTTATACTACCAAGCACATTAATTTTGAATCGAAAATCGATATTATTTTTAAAAAAATGTCCTTCAACTTGTATATTTATTGTTTGAATGCGCAAACCCACATCAAACCCTCGATCAACCCCAAGCACAGGCTCATTATAATCCTTATTCAAGCAGCACAAGCGCCTTAAATTTAAATTGCAAATTGCGAGGCAAACAAATCGAAGATTGAAATCAAAGGAAACGCAATAAATTATTTGGCCAAGGTATGCGAAAAACTCGGAAAATGCATATGAAAATTGTCTGCGAAAGAAAATAAATAAAATTGTTAATGAAGGCAAATTCGTTAGCGAAGGGTGCGCCAATCGATGGGAAATCGATGCGACGCTTGCAAAAATGCACCCCGATTGGAAATCTTAAAGCAGCTCGCCGTGGGCTTACCTAATCTTGGGCGAAAGGCTGAGGTTGAGTTATGGCGGGTTTTGCCATTACGTGAAAGGTATGCGAAATCAGACCCGTTGTTGTTGTTGTTGTTGTCAGGAGCTGCCGCAGCAGCTTCAAGCAAATTGCAAAATTTGTGACGCATTCGGAACCCCTTGCGAGAAACGCTGCCCTGGGAATGTTGGGATTCGACATGATTCGACGTAATGCATGTTCAATAAATATTTGGTAATTAAATAAATAGCTAGCTAAAGGAGAGAACTGTATCAGCAGCTGTGCAGCTTTTGGGCGCATGCGCGACCTTCTTAAGAGGGAGAGTGTTACAATTTCACTTTTTTCCTTTTTCGTTTTCCTTTTTTTCGTGGGATTCTGAAGGGTTCGTTCGACTTCGGGCATGGGAGCGTGTTTGGGCCGAAGAAGTGCACTGATATGTTTAGGGAAAATTAGTGCAGGGGTTTGTCTACAAGTTTGCGTGATCGTGTGACGAATGCCTGTGTGATTTATGTGATACCTGAGAAAGGGGGGCTGCCTATTGATATGTTCCAGGCAGGTGATCCAACAGGCAGGGTAATTACCCGTTGAGTATAGGGAACTAATTAGCTCCCTTATAATACTTTACATATACTCTACATTCGAACTGTTGGAGCTAGATCTTTACTTTATCTTATCTTATCAAAGAACTTCTTCTTTTACTATTACTATTTACTATTCTTCCATATATAACTAAACCTATCTGAATGTAATTTGTAGACGATTGTGTATGAGTTGAAGGCGAACAGAAACTGATTAGGAAAAATTTGGTCTTTGGCTAACTCGCAAAGTGGATCCTATCCGACCCAGTATCGAGGAACTAAAACTTTTTTCGTTTTGCTATGATTTTTAAACGAAGATCGATTATAATCGATAATTATCGATAAGTTTTATTTTCTTGAATTTTATATTAGTTTAAATGAAGTTCGATTATCCTGACTAAATCTTATCATACAACTTAAAATTCGAACGATCGATTTTATGGTAGCTCTGTGATAGACCTCCATATAACAGAGCTCCCAAAATCCCATATCTTAACAGAATTTCCAGCACATATCACTGTCAGTTATCATATATCCCTCGATCCCTCGTTTCTCAGCTAAGAAATAGTAGTTGATCGATTGGTCAACATATAGTTTTCTTTGTTGGAAGAACATTTTTGGATATATTTGCTCGATCCGGCCTACACGACATGGGTCTACAATAAGACAACTGATCTAAAGGCATTTTCATTAAGGGACTTAAGGACATTTATACATACCAGGAATTACTCAATTAATATATTTTCATCTTTGCACTGATGCTATTAGAAATTTCTTTAATAATATAAGGCTTTTAGCTTTTAATTTTTATATACCTATATATGAATTACATAATAAATGAATAACTAAATAAAATAAGTAAAAAAAATACAAATAAACAGAAAAATAGACAGATTTGACTAGATCCAGTATAACATTCAAGTAGATCAGGTTTATATATACCTTATGCTGCCTGAAAAGTCTCCCTCCCTCATTTTCCAATTCGCAGCAAATATTCTAATAATAAACTTGCACAATGCACTTTAATTTTAACCATATATGGGGCGTTGCCCTTTGGTTCCATTCAGGACAAATCAGAGCCACTGAAGGATAAACTATATATGGCTTGGTGCGCCGCCCCCCACCACTTAATGCACTGCACAAAGATGCCGTGCCACGCCCAGTTTGACATAGGCTGGCATCTCCGGTGACTTTTTCCAATTTTTGCACAATTACCCAACAATCGATGCTTTCTCCGCAAATCAATTGCAAAAAAACACAAACACAAACCCCATGACACACACACACACACGTAGAAACAGAAAGGGAACCTGAAGGAAACGCAACCTTACCCAACCCTACCTTATACAACCTACCTTGCTACCTTACTCAACCTTGTGCCACAACCCGAGTGCCAGACAAAGGGGTTAGAGCAATATGTAGTCTGGCCAAGTAGGGTATGTCAAAAAACCAAAGACGTTTGCTACAAATCTCACACACACACACACAGACATAGAAGTACATGCATGAATAAGTACATTTTTTGGAACCGGGTTTTGGGTAGTTGAAAGGGGGAAAATCTTGGGATTTAATTGCATTTTTTAGCGCGCGCGCTCATTGCGAAATTTCAGCTGTGCCTCAGCTGTGCCTCGCCCGACTCCCGGGCCCATTGATAGGGTCGAGCGAGGTTCGAGGTCGTTCATCGATCGATCGATCGATTGGCAACTGCGCCGCAATCGACGGCCTCAGCCAGATCTTGAGATCTTAACCGCCATTGTCATGTTAATGTTGCGAAATGTGAATTTGATTGCCTCCTGCCGTATATCAATAAATGCACTAATGAGCTAAAGGGTTATCCTTGAGCCGCGTTTTCCGATTTTTCGCCAAGCCCATTTGCATTTGCCAGCGAGAGTTTTCTTTTTCCATTATTCCGTGCAGCATTTTCCGTTTCGTTGGCGCTGAATGCTGCTGCGTGTGCCATGAATTTCTAATGGAACTTTCCACGAGGATCCCGTTGTGAAAGCTGCCGCCTGCCCCCCCCCCCCCCCCTCCTCCCTCCTGCTCGACTTGCCTTTCACATTCAAATTGGCCCATGTAGTGCGCAAAAGGGCCTTAAGGCGTTTTAAGTTGCTTACTTGGCAGCAGTTAATTGGTTTGAAGTTTTACGCTGATTTGCATTTCCCATTTAAGGCTAGTTCCTAATAGGTTCCGACAAGCGAATGTTGCTTTGATTAGGCAAGTTCTTTGTTTGTGCCGCAATCGTGTTGCCAAGTTGGCGGGCGGCCTTTCTTTGGCTTATTAGGCGCTGTGCTCTGACAATGGCAACTCGTTTGGTTAAACTTAATAAAGCTATTAACCTGCAGGGTTTTACATTGAAAGCATTATAATTGGCTAAAAAACGGAGCATTATATAAGTTGACATATCTCGAGAACTATAAGGTCTAGAGGCTAGAAATTTGGTATACAAGCTCTCGAATGTCTTGTACAAAATAAGCTTATTCCAAATAAGAAGAAAGGTGCAAGCATCAAGAGTTATATGATCTAGCTACACGTCTATCTAACTCTAAAAACTCAGCCCCTATAAGAGCTAGGGATAGAAATTCTGGTGAGTAGGTTGCATTCCTTTATCAATCTCTAATTTTAATTGCTTTATTTCAACTCAAACAGAATCTAGATTATATATAGGATTTTAATTGTACAACCAAACTTATATCTTTGATTATTCAGGTCGCTATATTGTTATGTAATTAAAATAGAATTAAGCCAAAATATTTACGAGCAAATTGATATCATTGTTTTACCATATAACGAAGAAGGTCCAAAGCACCCAAGCTTCAACAGCTAAATGATCTATCTATATATATTCATCTGCTCAACTCTATAAACTCAGCTACTATAAGGGCTGGGAAAAGAATATTTGGTATGTAGATTCCATTTCCTTTTCCCTTTGCTAATTGTTAATTGCTTAATTTTAACCCAACTACGATAAAAACAATACAATCGTATGACCAAAGTTATATCTTAAGGATGTTTTGGACTAGCCTAACCTGGATTGTACGCTTAATTTTAATTTAGTTTAAACAGAATGATGTCGAAGTATGTACTAGAAAATTGTTTTCCTTCAGATAATGAAGAAGGTACTTGATCTATCCATCAATTCGTCTGCCTATCTCTATAAACTCAGGGTCTATAAGGGCTATGCACAACAAATTTGGCATCCTTCCTGACTTTGCCCTTTCTTTCTTTCCTTATTATAATTATTTAAGGGTTAAATCTTATTTTAACCCAGTTAAAGTATTATATTACAATCGTATTACCAAGGTTGAATCTTTGCTATTTTACTTAATAATTATTATGATGTTTTGGACTAACCTAATCTAGATGCTGGAGCACTTAATTTGGATTTAATTAAAACAGAATTAAGTAGTAATATGTATTAGGAAATTCAGCTTGCATAGTGCCTGCTAGCTAAACACGCGCAGCTTGAGGTGTTACCCATTTAATATTGGGCCAGTATGAGGTCCCTTACTATATTTAATACTAATGTCAACCTTTAATCGAACACACACTAATTGATCGGCCGCCTGGCAGAGCCGTCTGCTCCACAAACAAATGGCAGGACGAGCTATTTGGCAGCTTGCCGAAACCCCACGAACAATGCCAAAATAATTAGCAGCTATTGATCAACGGTCAGCGGCAACCTTCGGGGCGTGACACGTCACAATATGTGTGCGCCAGCGCCCCGGCAGCAATTGGGAAATCTCCAAAAAAAAAAAGAAAGAAAAGAAACGGAAAGTCAACCCAATCAAGGGGAAAGTCAACCCCCAAGTCGTCCCATACTCGTACTCGGCTAGATTATCAATGACAGAGCAGCCGGCAGCCCTGTTGCAGCTTCATAATTTACGAAAAATTTCTTGTCTTTGGCAGCGGCGGCAGCAACAACAATTTGCAGAGCGTGCAACAAGAAATGCAGCAGCATTGGCAGCTGCTTGCAACACGGAACTCAAGAGTCCAAAGACTGAGGCTGAGACTGAGGCTGTTGCTGGGCACCCCCCCGAGGAAACGCGCCCGAGCGAGGTCCTTAAATTTATTGATAGCGTCTTGTGTGTGCAGGCATGAGTGAATGTGTGTACTAGTGAGTGTGTGTGTGTGTGTGTGTGCACTTTTTTGCATAAACACACACACACACTTTGAGCAATTCTTGCACTTTTCATTTTGCTTGCTGCTCAACTTTAGTTGTTGTGTTTTTTTTTGTGATTTTTTGAGATTTTTGCATTTGCGCGCATTTCTACATTAAAAAGCACCACCGGCTGCGGCTGCTGCGACTGCGCCTCCTGCGACTGCGTCTCCTGCGACTGCCACTGCGTCTCCTGCTCCTGCTGCTGCTGCTGCTGCTGCTCCTGGCACCACCTTCCTGGCGGTATCGTCACCCCAATTTAGTTGCTACCCATAGCCGAACTTCCCATTATTCTCCCTGTTTGTGTTTTGTATTTCTTGCTTTGCCTGCTTCCTTGGCTCGTCCTTGCCTCCTTTTATTTTTTTTTTTTTCATTTTTGGTTCCTCAGTTCCTTGTGCATTTGTGCCGCATAGCTCGCGCCAAGAAAACGCATATGCCACCTCGATCGCCCATAAGTAATCCTGCCTCCTTGGCACACACACACACACGGACGCACACACAGTCGGTTGCAATCGCATTTGAAATGAAGCAAAAATTAAATGAAACGTGGCAAGGAGCAGGAAAAACTCTCCAAGTCTGAGCCGCCCGAGCAGCTGCTGGGCTGACTGACAGGCTCGCTGGCTGCGCTGGGCTGCGCTGGGCTGGCCAGGAGGGTTCAACTTTATATATATATATGTGTGCTCGTATATGTACTAGAGTAAAGCACCACCCGATCGAACGACCAGCCGCCCGACTAATGCCACCGCATGGCTGCCACACCAACAACAACAACGAGGAGAACGTGCAACAGCAACAGCAGAGCATGCAACATGGGGCGCATTATTCATAGGGGGTTTCTTCGAGGCGACAGTTGCCGACATTTATGAGCTGCTATACAAGACAGACTACATAAATAAACGGAAGAGCTGCCATGACAATGACCCCAATGTTATTAATATGTCTGTTAAAACTCGAGTTCCGTTAGGGCGGGGTGGGGGGTACGACTGAGCTAGAGAAAGTCAAGCTCACCTTATCATATCTTCATATGCATACATGTATATTGTATGTGGGGCACATAGATATCTTGCTACTGTCT
Organism: Drosophila lacicola; assembly: GCA_035045355.1. Taxonomy (NCBI): domain Eukaryota; kingdom Metazoa; phylum Arthropoda; class Insecta; order Diptera; family Drosophilidae; genus Drosophila; species Drosophila lacicola. The sequence continues at coordinate 111,530 of JAWNPB010000347.1, read as the reverse complement.
TGGGTTGGCCACATGCAACATGGAAAATAAAAAATAAAAAAAACACAAACAGTTCGTTGAACTTGCTTAGCATGTGCCATATAAGCCATAATTCCTAGAATGTCATAAAGGGGTAGATACCGTTTAAGGGATCTACAAAATGTTATTGGGGATTGTTGAAGAACTCATTATGTCAACATAGAGCGTAGGACGCCTTAAGCTAAACGGAATTCGTATACCCTGGCACCCAATCAATACCCTAGGAATACAGCTCCATCACATGCTATAGAATTCATTAACAAAATACTGTCTTGTCTTTATTTTAGTTAAAAGCAGATTCAAAATATTAAAATTTAGTTCTTAAAGCTATATTAGATCTAGATCTCATGGTTGGCGTAATTTAGCCAATATATTTAAAGATTATTTATTTGTATACATTTTTTTCTTTTTTTATACCCCTGTACAGGATATTACAGCTTTGCCAGGAAATCGGAACAGACCGGATCGAACCACTATATCATATAGCTGCCATAGAAATGATCGGTAAAAAGTAGCTTTTTGTATGAAAAACATTTTTGTTTATCATATCCTGACCCAATGCGGCATTTATATTTATTTATTTCTATATATATTTCTATTCGTAATCTTATTATTCTAACTGTGAGCGATTTCTATATTGGATCTTTATACAGTAATCCCCTCCCAATAAATAATTTCTATATGCATTTCTTCAGATTTATCATTGCCTTTTTCTTCCTTAGACTTTATGATGTCGTACATAAAGTCTTTATGGACAGATAGTTCGTAAATATATTATGCAGATACACTATAGATTATAAGCTATCAATAATTATTGATATCTCAACTATATTGGCAGTTATTTTATTTGCTTGTTTACTCAGAAAGTCTTCAATCCACAAACAGAAAACCAACTGCCGCCTGCCCCATAATATTTATAGATATTTTGAGTTAAGTCAAGACCCTAAATTTACATACGTAATGCAAGCAGAAGTATTTTCACCTTGTGCCCATTAAGTATTTATGAAATGGAGCTAAACATATTTTCAAATTAAAGTCGAATTATGCAAAACATTGCGAATCAATATTTGTGCAATCAACAAATGGGGGGAGTGGGAGGGGAGGGAAGGAGGGGTTCATATTATTGAGTTGCTGTAAATGGGGAGCTACTTACCAACCCTTAAACAGGCTTCACTCAATTAGCCAACACTGCACTGAGTATTGGTAAGCCATAAAATGATTGGGGAGCTGGCGACAACCCTTCGAGCACTTACCAAAAATGTAGTTAGCCCTAGATAATGTCGAGCTGCCCCCGGGAACCCAGTTACGAATGTGTCACATTAAAACGCCAGAAAATATGGGACAGATGTTTGGCTATTTGGCTTGTGCCAAGCGAAATAGTTGAAGGTGTCAGAGTCGGAAGAGGGAACGGGAACGGGAACGGTGGCGGCAAGAAGCGCCGGCTGCCTTAGAGCTAGGCCAAAGACCCGGCAGAGCCCCTGTAAATGCACATTATTATTATTTAGCTGCATTTGGTTCGCTGTTACAATTTCGTGTTTTCTTCGAGTCAAAGAAGAAAAACCCGCGCGCGCTTTGGCACGAGCTATGAGAGTGGCACGTATGATCAGCTGTGCGGCAAGGGGGATGAAATATATATATAGTGTATATATAGAGAGGTGTGTGGATATACCAGGTGGCAGCGGCGGCGTCTAGCTTGCAACCCCTAAGACGGCGTCGGCGCAACGTCTTGAGCTCGCATTGGAAATTGTGCAAAATCGATTACAATGATTGCATTTGGCGACGAGGACAACGACCAGGACAACGACCAGAACCAGGACCAGGACCGGCACAACGGAAGAAGGAAGAAAGGGAGTCGCTGCCGCTGCTGCTGTAAGTGTTGCCCCTGCAGCACAATGGCTGTGCGCCGGAAGAATAATGGCATTAAAAACATTGGCAGCATTGTCACAGCGCGTTGCAAGATGCGCTACGGGGCCCGGTGTGGCAACTGATTTGCTCTGTTTCTTCAATGTTGCCATTGTTGATTTCTTGATTTTTTTCTTTTTTTTTTCTTTCCTTCTACAATTTTGCACACAACGTCCAGCGTATTGCGCAATGGGTCGGGGCGCAAATGTGTGCTGTCCAGTAATTTATTATGATATTTGCGACCCGTGCCGCCGTTTGTGCTGGCCCGGTGTGTGCCTAAGATGCTTGCGGTCGGAATGCTTGCCGTGCTGTTGCACAAATTTGACTATTGTCGCCATCGAAATGTGCTCGATTTTGAGTCCTGGTCACAGCTGCGCGCAGAGAGTTTGCCCTTCACAACATTAAATATTCTTTATTGGTTTTTGAACGCAATTCTTTTTCCCATATATAAAACTTGTTTAAAGGGGATTTTTTTTTATAAAATGTTTTAAATTTTTGAAAACTATTTTCGAAATTTTCGGAAGGTTTTTAAGTTAAAAGGTTTCTCTATTAACGTTGAAAAAATGGAAATATTTTTATAAAATTTTCGAAAGAAAAATTAATTGGGAAATATTTTTATTTTATTAAAATTTACATTCATTGCGAATTTTTGGAAAATATTTTTAAAATGTTCGAAAATGTTTTTCTATTAATTAAACCTTTTATATATAAATAAATACTCTTTCTATTAATTATTAATTATTATTAAACCTTTTATATAACAAAAAAATACTCTTCTGGAGATGTAGAAAAATTTTAAATTGCAATATATACTCGTAATTAATATACTAGGGATATACAACTCGCAGAAATAATCTATATCTCTCAGAGTCTAGTAAAATGAGTGAGAAAACTGAGAATAAAATCAGAATCTAATAAAATAAGATATATAACTTCTGCTTTCGTACAGCCCCATGTCTGCTCCTAAAAATTCCAAAAAAACAAACTGTGTCAATAAATCAACTCTTTCCAACCCAACGCAGCCTATATACATACATTACACTATTTATCTAAGTATCTATGACTTCTCTATAAGTTTCTCTTTTGTAGTTTCCGTTGATAATTTCTTGTTAATTTCTCGATGTCTGCTTCTGAGCACGCTCTAGACTGCGTCGATCTACATAGGATACTATTTCATCAAAATTATGATATATGGCAGTTTTAGAACTAGAGTCACGAAATTTTAGCTCTAATGACATTTTCTAAAGATCGACCCTATCAGCACTGGCCACGCCCACTCGCGGCAGCTAGAATTGCGAAACGGAATATCTAGCTTAAGTGGAAATGAAGACTTCTTGTTTATCGTGTATGAATAACTGGCACACTCTGGAATATGGATTTCTCCTCTAAAGATCAATCCGTACGCCCACCGTGTGCGATATCAACATAAAAATCTCTTAATGCGATTGCCTATTGGACTATAAACAAGTATTATGCAGTCGGTTACACCCGTCTGCAGCATTCTGATTAGTTTGGGTTGTTGAGCTTTTGTGCAGCTGCCAGCTGCTGCTGGCTCGTGGCCCGCTTATGATTTATGTCACCCATGTAATCAAGGACTCTTCTATGCATTGATTAAGCTAACGGTCGGGGGGTCATTGACTGTGCCACAGGCAGCTGCACGCCCGTAGCAGCAACAGCAGCAGCAGCAGCAGCAGCATCACCAACAACAACAACGACGAGTGGTATCATCGGCAAACGAAATCAGAATCAAGCGGCCAACACCAGCATGAGCCAGCACCTGCCTGTTACAACTTTACAGGGGCCCGTGCCATATCCTGGGGGTTGAACCACCCCAAAAAATTAAGTGTACCACCAGCCCAGAGACTGAGCAACAACGACTACTACCACCAGGCCAGGCCAAACAAGTAAGAGTGCTCTGCTCGAGGGTGTTCGACTAAGAGTTGCCCTGTGCCCAGCTCTAAGCTTAGGCGCTTCTTTTTGTCTCTTTTCAAAATTATAATTAGTTCATTACTGAAGAACTTCAATATTTGCTTTTCGATTGCCATAAAAAAACAGAGAGTAGGAGTTGCCCTGTGCCCAGCTCTAAGCTTAGGCGCTTCTTTTTGTCTCT